>OX608075.1:68990929-71436054 GCA_951509635.1 Eupeodes luniger | reverse complement strand
CATCAGTATCGACGGAGTCATCATAATTATTGTCAGAGTAATCATACTTACTGTTAAGGTTCTCATTACAATTATTTAAGCTGCCATCAATTTTCCAGGAGGTTTCGTTAATATTTAATAAGACCAAAAGAGTTACCATAACCATGCACAGAGCTATAGAAATTAATAACAAAGTTGTAATTTTTTCTTAAATAGCTATGATTTATACTAGCAGAGTCCTTAAAAATGATGTTGGAACTTTCAAAAGTACTAGCAGAGCAGTTATCAGTATCAGCGGTGTTTTCATAAATATTGTCACAGTTATCATAAGTACAATGAGAGTTCCCTTCATTTTAAATCTAGCTGTGCTAAATTTGTCAGGAGTTATATAAACTCTTGTTAATGTTATCAGCTTAAGTAATAAAGTGTTTTAATACACTCACAGAGCTAAGGTGATCACTAAAAGAAATGTGATATATATTTACTGAGCCATCGCATTTAGTGATAAAGCTGTAAGAACTTTTTAAGAGTTATGAAAAGTGCTAATTTCAGATAATATGATTGTAAAAAGAGATATTTTATATTATAAAAGAATTGTATCCATCGATGATACAGAACTGTTATAAATACTTACCAAGCTCTCAGAATCCTTTTAATATCAACATTAAGGTTTTGCTAGAGCTATAAATTCGACATAGAAAAATATTACATTCAAGACTTTTTAAAATAAGAACAATAGAATGTTTCATTTTTCATGACAAAAAGTTTTTTATTGATATTATTTTATGAGCAACAATTCTATCAACTACTAAGATACATTTTAAGTTTTTTTTGTTGAGAAAATTTTTTGTTTACAGAAAGGAACAATTTTTTATTAAAAATAAATACAATTCTTATAACTAATAAAATTATTTAAGCTAGGCTTTCAACCTAAAATTATCGTATCGTATCGTAGGAAATCCTGTATATTTTTGAATATCAATAAAGAATTTAACAACAAATTTGTATTTTTCTTATATGTGTATGTACAGGGTTATTAATAAACAAAAGATAAAATGTTCAGCTCTTTTTTTAAAGTAAACTAAACCATGGAATAAAAATGTTGCGAACTAAACTGGAATGCAATTGCTTTCTGTTCAAGTTGGTCAAGAAAATTTGAATTTCATGGTTGAGTTAACTTGAAAATAAGAGCTATTCAGTTTTTTTTAAAAATTGTATTGTTATTTTTTTTTATTGCTTTAATAGCCTTAAAATATTTTTGAATTGCAGGTATTTTGCAAATGTTAAATAATTCACATAATTCGGCATTGGAAATACTCTCCCTAAATATTAATATATTACATTACATTGATTTGTATGTTATATACGTACATCTTATATAAATTGTTATAATAAACATGTTCATATATAAATCTCATTATTTCTTTCTATTATTATTTTACATTTGTTTGGTTTTGACAAACTCAACTATTACTTTGTTTGCCACATTTCTTGTAAATTTATATATATTCTTAGAAGTCCCAAATGATAAAATCATTTCCTAAACTATTTTGAGAAATTTGTGAAGTATGTTTGCACACAAGACGTTTTAACTCAAAGGTTATATATTTTTCTTGCTTTTCCACCCGATAGGCGAAATAGTGATTGTCAAAAAACAAAGTTTCAATTTTTTGAAGGCATAAAATAAAAGAATTTCCTGAAACTAGTATGTGTTTCACTAAGGCAAACTCAGGGTCTAAATCTTTATAAATGTTAATACATACAACTGCTTCTTTGTTTAAAATAATATCATATACACTACATTTAGTCGTTTCTTCAACCGGTAAATAGGGTGACACGTCAAACTTTAAACTTAAATCTTTAGTAACTGTTTTTAAAGATAAAAAAGAGATCGGAGTATTGAAATATTCTTCATAATTTAAAAATAAATCAGCCAGTTTCAGTTTGTTTTTGTTAAAAACGGTTTTTAGAACGTTTATTCTGTTGTTTGATATATAAATTGATTTTTTCAAGACCTGATGCTTGGCTTCGAATCTGATGGAGCTTATTGCAATAATGGGACCGATTTTCTCCATAATAGAAGAATAATGTGTAAGAAAATGAAATTTTGGTTTCAAGTGACTCCCTGATACCTTTAAATACAAGTTATTATGACTAGAAACAATTTCCGCTAGGTACTTTGAAATATGGAAAGCATGGTGTTTCCTAAAAATTATTGATGTCATTTCTCTCAAAGCCAAAAGCAACTTCCATTCATCAGAGTCTTGCCCAATTTTATCTCCTATTAACAGTGGAAGAAATTTTAAAAAAGTAAACATTTCTGAACCTGAGAGACGTATTTTACTACAGGTCAATAAATCAGAATTAAGAAGTGGTGGTTTATTAATTGATTCGTAGGGACCAAAATTAAATATTTCAATTCTACGGTTTATTTCCTCAATAGTTAAGATTTTTTCAGAAATTAAGTTTTTAAAAATACTTAATAGGTCGTAGTGACAAACTCCTTCTAGAATATCATGAAAACAGTCGACTGAATAGTTTTCTACAACGTGAAAATTTATTAATGTGTTCCATATTGAGTTTTCTTTTAAACCAGTTGTAGAAATATTGTTCACTTTGAGGTCATGTTCATATCCAGCTATAGTTCTTAATTGTTCAGCAGATTCATAACAGAGAAGTTTCATTTCTTGTTTAGGAACTTTACAAAATCTGCAATAGTAGTTAGAACTAAATGACTCCGTAAACCCTAAAATGGAATTGACGCCCAAATTGTCGCCAATTACGGCACATGTAACAAGTTTTACTTTTTTGTATCCCCTAATTTGTATTTGAATACCATCAGTTTGCAAATTATTAAGCTGCGCAACAAGTGGTTTAAAAATCGGAGAGTTACCAAACTTAAGTCTATCTTGAGTAAAAAAGATCATCGCCAAGAAAATATGCGATAACTTTGAACTTAGGTAATCCGGAAGACACAAAAGCTTGATATAGACTGCCCCAAGCTTGAGAGTATTACTATGCGAACCAAGGGGATTTAAAGATTCAAAATCGTCAAAATAAACCACAAGTGGTAAAAAGAGGACGTCTGTTTCATTTTCTGGATTCAGATTAGATATTTTATGTTTCCAAAATGAAGTTTGAATAATGTTATAAATATTAAAATTTTCATTAGTAATGCTTTCTACGTAATCTAATATCTGTTCTAATAAACATGTTTTAATGAATAAAGTACTTAACAGCTCAGAAATCGGAAGTATCTTGAGGAAAAAGTTGTATTCTATGTTTTGAATCTCATTCTGGTTTGAATATAATTGGTTCTGTTCTACAGCTAACGCACAGGTTTTTTCTTCGACGAGAAGATTTAAAGATTTTAGTTGTTTTAATAACAAGCTATTTGTCTTTGCAAAACTTGGAGAAATTAACAAGTGCAAATCGTCTATACTTTTTTGAACAGAAGCTTTAACTTCATTATTTTCAAGTTGATATAATACTTCATTGATGTGCTTATCATAAAAATTAGTAATGTTTGCATATATATGCATCATTGTTGATTTAGGAATTCTATCATCCGACAAGCATTTAATAAATGTTTTTAAAAAGTTATTGTGGATATCAGAACATATCCCCTTTTCCTTTAAAAGAGCGGGTTTGGTTGAAGAAAACGCTAAATCCGAATCAAATGTGGCTTCACTTGAAATTGTAGGAGACAAAGATTTTCTTGTTGGATGATCTCGTTGCCTGTGCATCAAATGTTTATAAAAATTGCTAAAAATCCGTAAGCAACCCTCCTCGGGACATGCGTATCTTCTCAAATCTTTATGAATATTTTTAAAGTGTGCACTATATAATGAAGTTGTGTCAAAAGAATTTTTGCACAAATAACATTGCAATTCCATATCTATATAAAGAACGATATAAGGTAGGCAAAAACAGTGACAAGGATTCTATAAAAGTCTTAAAACATAGTGTCTGAATTAAATAAAGAGTATTAAAAAGGTAAGTAAATACTATCTAATTCTTAACACTGCGTTTGAATAGTCAAAATTAATCAGGAAAATATATGTGAGAACGACAGATAATAAAAACTGTCAAAAGAAAATAAAGAATGATACACAGAAGAATTGTGTAGTCAAAAGTGGTATAGTGAAAACTTATCGAAAGTATATTTAATAAAATAAATTTTGTGCAAAAAAAAAAACAAAATACAAACTTAGATTTAACACAAATCGTTGTAAATTGTTTCGATTGCGGCTATTTTGTTGATTAAAATTTAATCAGGAAAATACATATATGTGATACCGACAGATAGTAAAAAAACTGCCAAAAGAAAATAAAGAATGATACACAGAAGAATTGTGTAGTCAAAAGTGGTATAGTGAAAACTTATCGAAAGTATATTTAATAAGATAAATTTTGTGCAAAAAAAAAACAAAATACAAACTTAGATTTAACACAAATCGTTAATCAAAATTTATTGATTAAAAGTGATAGGTAAAGACCAAATCTCAAATTAATCAAGGAAAGATATGTGGTACCCAAAGATAATTAAAATTTGTCAAAAATGAACAAAGAAGGTTATGTGGCAAACAAAGAACTGTGTGTCAAAACTTATAAAAACAACAATAAAGAAATATTTGTTCAAGACAATAACTCACATTTTAGAGAGATCGTTGTGGATTGTTTCGATTGTGGCAATGTTGACAGCTTTCTTGAATTTTTGTTCTATTTTAATTCCAAATAAATAAATTTGAGTAAACGTCCAAACCATCGTACTTTCTGCTGGGTAGTTGAGGTCAAGAACGTAAAACAGAAAAAAACATGTTTCAAAAGCTTCCAATGGATCATCAAAGTAATATTTCTTATCCAGAAGTGTAATGTAGGCAGTAAGCTTTTTGGTGGGATCGCCTAACACCACAATTCTTGGCTGCTTCCCCGTATTATTCTTTTCTAGATTTATTTCGTGGTTGTCAGATTCCTGTATGGTCTAAAGAAAAATTGTAAAATAAAAAAAGTTTAACTACTTTTCAAAAAAAAAACATCTTTAATGGTATTATATAAAATAAAAACTTTTTTTCCTTAAAATATTTAACTAAGTCAAAATTTTAAAACTTAACCTTAAAATATGCCACAAAATTTTCTTGACTTTCGATTTTCGAGCAACGGTATGAAGATTTCGTTGCACTCTTTTTGGTACGTGAGCTTGGAAACATGTAGCTCAATATTATCAATGCTATAACTTTTGAAGCTTCAGTATTGGTTCTGATTATTTTCATAAATTGCTTAACATTGTTGTCTTTCGATTTCTCACCGTATTTTAAGATTTTTGGATAATATGCCAACCAGCAATCTGAAAAGTTTCGGGCTTGAGGCAGCAAAATTTTCGCATCTATATTAAACTATATATATATATATATATATGTATTTATATTTAATTAACTATGTACCTACTTAAAAAAAAACAATTTTAATTACCAGTTTAATCGATTCTTTTGAATTTGCAACAAATATCGGGAAGTTATGCAGGTAATCTAAAATAGTACTTGACGCTTTAAGTAGTTTCTGTCGAAGATAGTGTGTTTGTTTCCAATTACTTTCAATAACACTCCAGGGCTCTATTTCGGTTTTCAACCATTCAAGAGCTTCTAAGTCAGAGTTTGATTCTTCTAATAAAAGAAAAAAAATTGTCAAGTACATTGTTTAGTAGAACGGTCTTAATGTTTACCAATAAATTTTTCTGGTTCAGCAGATATAGTGGGTTCGGAGTTTCGTCGATTTCTCGACCTTTTTATCAGTTTAGATTCAGAAAGTTTTTTTCTAAAATAAGTGTAAGCATCATAAAGTTTCCCACAAGGCCTTTGGCCCCTACAAGCAGGAGTAAAATAGGCAGAAGTAATTTCCCCAGGAAATACTTGTACAATAAATTCAGCTAAATATAAAAAATCATGCCTTGATAACCTGTAAAAGTTTGAGAATACTATTATTTAGTAACTACCATCAGTCAAGCTAGCAGAGGAATAATTACTATAGGGTGACGTCAAATAGTACCAAATGAAATAACACCAAATTTCAAATTTGGCCTTATTTCGTTGTTCAAAACGAAATAAAACCAATTTGGCTTTATTTCGATTTATAAAAAGAAATAAAGCCAAAAAATAATGGAAACAACGCCAAATATTTTAAAATTCAAAAGTTGGCAATATTTTCGGTTTAAAACTAGAAATAAAACCGAATTATTTAAAAATGTGTATACCTTATCGAATTCTTTGTTTCTCTAAACATGCACTACTTTTGCTAAAAAGTTTTTTTGAACTGATAGCACGGCGTACTAACAGCTAGGTATGTTAGAGGGGGCATGCTGCCCCCCTACAACCCCCTTGCTTGGGATCACTATAGGATTTGGGGTGGGTGCGAGTTTGGGTATATGCAAAGAACTTTTGCATTTGTGCACTAAAATCAAAGAAATTCCCAACAAAACAAAAAAAATATGGCTCACAGTTATAAAAGAATCACAACGCATTCGTGTTCTTTGCATATACCCAAACTCGCACCCACCCCAAATCCTATAGTGATCCCAAGCAGGGGGATTACATACCTAGCTGTTAGTACGCGCGCCGCCGCCGTGCTATCAATTCAAAAAAACTTGTTTTAGGCTCCAATTTCAAAAATTTCAATCGAGCAACAAGTATCTGTCATTTTTCAACTTTTTTAATTAATAACAAATAACAATTTAATTTAGCATAGAGAGAAAACAAAAGATAATTTTACTTTATGTTTTTTCCTAATTCTGCAAAATTTTAAATCGAAACAATGGCAAATTGCTATTATTTCGTTTTCTAAAGCGAAATAAACCCAAATTGAAAATTTGGCCTTATTTTGTTTTCAAAAACGAATATTTTGAGTTTAAGATACCGAAAAGTAGTTTTGAAATAAGTCAATAGTATGGATGTAACAAATTTAGTAAATTAAAAAGTTGATGAATGAAATATGTATATATAAATAGGTACCATCTAATACACTTACTCAGCATGTTTATTTTCTTGCAAAATTTGTTTAACAACGAGTTTTGAAATCGTAATTCTATCATGGTTATCAAAATGTATAGAATTCCTAAACTTCGCGAGGATTATTGTTAAGTCCAAATCATTCTTTGCTTTGAAACTCTATAGTTAATAGATATTTATTATAATTTAAATTTGTATTTTACTTTAAAATGCATCAATACCTCCACAGAACTGAATGTCGATTTAACTAATATGCTTATATTTGAATCTGATACTACACTTAAATCAGTTTTACTTCTACAAAATGAAATGGAATTGTATAATTCTTTGGTTGTGCTTGTAGGAGTTTGAGGATGAGAACTGCTTGTAAACAAACTACTGAATAAACTTGGGCTAAGGCCAAGATCAAGTTCAGATTCTGCAACTAGAAAATTTACCAGTCGTTAATACTAGGTACGCTTAATATAATAACTTACACACACAGTGTGTATTACACACAAACAACGCAGAAAAAAATTGACTTTGCGCACATAACATTAGATGGTAGGGTGAATAACTTTATTCATATAAATATTAAATTGTAAATGTTTTTTAACAAATTATTAATTTTTAAATTTTTTTATATTATTTGATATACATACATGCTATTATTTGTAAAAAGTAAAGTTGTGCCATTTGAGGAGAATATAAATTTAAGTGTAAAATCATAACTCAGAATTTATTAGTTCTATTTTAAAAATAGGTTAAAATAAATCGATTTGTCAATATTTTTCTGAGGCATAGTGTTCAAGTGAAATTTTAATAGAAACCTTCAACTAATGATGCTCCACTGGATATGATATTGTCTTGATAGTCTTCTTTTGCATTTGCGACTTTAAAGTAAATAGAAATGTTGGTTTATTGAATTTATTTAGAAAAAAGGTATTAATTACATTCTATTTATTTTTAACATGGTTCTCATTTACCTAATTTTACTTTATTGAGCAACAATACTGGTAACTCAAACGCTCGACGTTTGAAAACAAATAAAATAAAATTTTACCTTCTAAAACGACGTTTTTATGCAAAACTCTGGATATTCCCAATTTCCAATCCGGGGCAGCTTTGGTTTTGTGTAATACATATTCTACAAGGTATTCATTTTGAATATGTGCTTGCGATAGTGCGTCAAAAAAATATGTAGATTCTTTTTCAATTTTAAAAGCCTGGAAAGCTAAAATTGTGTCAGATCAGTTTAAGAAATCTTAAACGAATTGTGAATATTGGTATGTAAAATATTAGTTGCAACAAATCATAAACATTCTTACACAAATGTATGTAAATGTTTTATGTTAAAATGTTTATGAAAAATAATAGTAAATTTTTCCGAATACATATGTAGGTATGTATGAACGACGTACGTGTGAATTTTTTTTCTAATAGTTTTTTATAATAATAGTTTAATATATTCTGAATTAAAACTGCCCATTCAGAAAAGTAACAATATTGTGCACAGAACCTGTTATTTTTTTAGCAAAAAAGAACTTGATACAGAATATCAAGATAAGATTTCCCGCAATGGAGAAAAGATTTAATTAAAGAAGATTAAAACATTAAATGAAATAAAATTCTGAATTAGAAATACAAATTCAGAAAGGTAACAATTTTGTGCACAGAACCTACATATGTTATTTTTTAGGAAAAAAGAACTTGATATAAAATATCGAGACAAGATTTCCCGCAATGGAGAAAAGATTTAATTATAGAAGAATAAAACATTTTATAGTTATGTACCTGCTTCTTTAAAATCTTCGACTTGAAATTCTTTTTCCTTTTTTTTTATTTTTACAATAACATCATTCCCGCCAAAGGAACAATTAAGGAACATTTTCCTAATTTTGTTAATGTACGTACTGTACAATTTCTATCTCGTGGAGTTGTTGAAGCCAAAGGTGCAGCAAGTAAAACAACAACTTATCTAAAAATAGATAAAAGTGGAAATAATTATCGAAGACGTGTACTTAGATATAAATTTTACAAGTTATTACGAAATATTTCGTGAGTATGGACAATTATTTCTTTTTTTTTTTTTAAATTACACGACTTTTAAGTAACATTCAATAATGGAAGAAATGAATAAATAGCTATGTTTGGTGCCTACTGCCGTCATTTTGCAACACGCACAATTTTTCGATTTACATAAATGCACTTCTTTTTGGGTGACTTTTTACATATTTTCAGGTAATAAGATTAACTTTGTGAAGAATAATTTGAAAAAATTACCTGATATTGATGATGTTTTACACACAAGTTAAGAGTTAATTTGGTTTTCTTTTTTCCTTCTGCAATTCTGCATACGTCTGAACTCTGACTGGAATTGAATACGTGTTTCACTGTGCGTTGTGTGATGTGAACTGTCTGCATCGGCACTCGGCGTCTGGTCTTCTTCTTCAACAGCAACAGGGATGTTTGCCGAAATGTGAGGACTTGGTTTGTTTGTTTTTTTTACACCGTAGTCGCACTTTCGCGGGCACTGAACAAATTTAACTTTGTGGAAAAGATGGGTTTGATTACTGTCCAGCTTTAAACTTAAAAAAACATATTCCAATTTTTGTTTTGATATAATGTAGGTACCTACCATAAATGAATGTTGTGCGGAATTACAAAAGAAGCAAAAAGTCATTATTTCTGAAATCTGTACTTATTTTGTGCTATTTTCGTGTTTTACGACAAAAATAAATACATAGTGAAAGAAATAAGACATTTTGTTACTCGTATGAATCCGACATGTATGTACATAATACGTCAACGAAACTTAAGGAAACGTCAAATATTGAGTATTATTATTTTTACGTCTGATTGAAATGAGATATAAAATGTTTTTACTTTAAAATAAGAGCAGAAAAAATGTTGTTGCAATTATGGAAAGAGTGACGACAGCTCTGCGGTTGGGTTGCGGTATTCGTAATTTGCATACAATAACTCTGATTTGATCACGATAGCTTCAATTTGGGTGTCGTGTTCAAATTATTTGTTACCGTACCAATTGTGTGTAAATGTCATTATTTCTGCATTATGAACCTATTTTTATTTTGTTCATGGTAAAAATAAGTTTATAAGGGCATATTCATAGTCGTCTGAAAAGTTAGTATACTAAAATTGTTGTGGAATTCTGTTTTAACTAAATAAAGCTGCAAAATTCTTTATGAATAGCAGCTGTTTCTAACCTGTGTGTTAACTTTAGACTCGAGGCCAGTTGGGCTCGATTCTAAAGTTTGACTATAAATATTCCCCATAATGACTACAATACAAATCAGACAAAATTTTCAACATAACTGCAGTACTTCACAAAAAGTAAAATATTATTTGTATGAAATCGTATGAACTATTTTGCATTAACCGGTAGCAATCTGACGAAATATTTTTTTATTCTTTTATAAAATCGAGCACTTACGATCTAGCGGTGACGATCAAGATAAAAATACAAATAACTGGATGAACACAATATGACGAAGACCCAACGGAGCTGCAAGTGATGTTGTCAGCCAGTAAATCCCCAGAAATGCCAGCTTTTTGTAAGATTTGTGGGTTGCAAATATTACAACAAAAGCTGAAAACAGCACAAAACATTTGCCCGCCTTTTCACCTGAACAATTGTCATACAATTGTCTGACTGTAAACGTTTTTGTCGTCGGTCAAATTAATTTACATAATGGTATATGAAATATGAGAGTGTTGCCGTCCGATTTAAGGCTCTTCCAAACAGATGCGACAAAAACGCGCCGTTGCCCACATTAGTGTGGTTTCTCTCATATACTTACCGCCATATAAATTATTTTGACAGACGACAAAAACGGTGCCGTGCGGCAACGATGCGTTTTTTAAGGCCATGTCAAACAGATCGAGTTCCATCACGTAGGTCGATAATTTATATAAAAATTATCAACTTTTGACCGCCGCGTTCATTGTAAGAATATACAAAAGGCATCGCCGGACCCAGCTCTGTTTGACAAGGCCTTAAAAATCCAGATATTCCAACAGTCTCGTGAGGACGTGGTGTTAGATTATTTTATCATCCCTGCTTTCTATTTTCTTGCACTTGCATAGACTTAATAATAAGAACAGAAAGAGTACGATGCATCGATCCATGATGTTGGTGTACATATGTGCTTCTTCTTTCTCTTTTGTCTTTTCTGGTTTGGGATAAGGATACTATTGCAGTAGGTACCTTTTCTTAAGGCACACTCACATCTTAAAGAAGAAGAATATAAAATTATTTTTGAATAGTTTCAATGGGGATATATATTATTTGCTTCTGAAGCTATTTTCTATTATGTTTTGTTTTTTTAGAATCACTTCACATAATATAATTAATTAGGTATCTCAAACGAAAAGGATGGAACGGTACCCATCGTAATGCGAAACATTCTGTTAAAAGTTGTAGATGATTATTTTTAATTTTAAATATCTCGATTAATCGATGAATTTTGTTTACCAATTAACCGTTGCATTGTGATTTTATACTATGATTTATGTAATTTATTTCTAGTGGTTTCATGGAATAAAAGCCAATTTAACAAGTATTTTAAATTTTTATTAAATTCTATGGTTGAAATAATGATGTGTGAAATTCGGAATAATATAATAATATTTTTTGATTTTTCTTACTTTATAAAAAACCACCAAAAAGGTCAACATAATTTTACGTGATTTTTCGGAAAAGTCAGGAAGAATAACTAAAATATAGTACCTAAGTTGTACGTCAAGATGTTAAAAATAACCAACATAATTATGCAATAAAATTATTTTTTTTTGATATGAAATAAATGTTTGTTTTGATAAACAAGTACTATTTTTCTAACTTGTAGATATTCTATATAAATCTTGTGAATCACTTCAAAAATAATATTTTAATGGAAAAAAAGAAAATAAAAAGATTCGATTAACGATTAATAACACAAGGTTTTCATTACAAAAACCCAGATACACTATTCCAAAAGTTTTTGGTGCGATGATTTTGAATCCGAACTCAGAATTTTTCCATCGCCTCAGGTTTTTGAGATATTCCCATTAGAAAATTAAAAAAGAAAGTTTTTTGCTATATTTTTGAAGCTATGTATATCCAGGGCAACTTTTTTTCAACAAAATCATTTTTAAAAGCTTTAACCTTATTCTTTTAAAATCAGTTTAAATCTTTGTTTAAAAAAGTGTCTTATATCGTACATATTATAATGGGAGAAACACATACCTTTCAACTATAGATTGCTCCCAAAGTAAAAGAGACATTGGAAAACAATAAAGAATAACCCCGTGTTGTAAGTTACAACTTGTAACATAGCTTCAAAAACTGCACAAAATAAGGTTTGCATAGAACCAACAATATTCATTATTTATGAGAATTAGTAGTAGGTTATTTCACTAACTTATAGTATATACAGTAACAGCACAAACGGAGCTATGATGTCTCTTTGCTTTGAGCTATCACTAACAAAGGTATTGTAAGCTACGATACATATTCTAGAGCTACCATATCCTCATATTGGCTATCGTCAAAACGCAGACGGAGCTATCATGTCCCTTTGGTTGGAGCTATCACTAAAAAAGTTATTGCAAGCTACGATACATCTTGTAGAGCTACTATATCCTCATTTTGGCTATCGTACAAAACATAGGCGGAGCTATGATGACTCTTTGCCTAAAGAGCTATCACACTCGTAGTACTGGTAAGGTACGATACCTCTTGCATAGGTTCTGTGAGCAAAATAAAGCTACTACAACCGCATATTGGCTATCGTATTCAAGTGGAAGTTATGAATGCTAAATGAGTTGGATACGATAGCTCTTGCGATTTGGTACTGTACCTTCATTTTTTTTCTTTAAAGTAACAGCTGAATGAATGTGTTGCTGCAAGTTTGGAAAGAGTGGTGACAGCTCTGTTTGGGTCGCGGTGGTCGTAATTTGCGTACAGTAACTCTGCTTTGGTCACCATAGCTGGAATTTTGGTGTCGTTTTTAAATTGTTTATTACGATAGCCGAATTTCAAAATCAAAATCTCTGAGTGTATAAAATAGATTATTATTTTCGTATAATTATCCGCTAACTTGAGTCTTATTTAAGTGTAATTTTGTATACAAAATTAATAGTTGTAGAAACAAACAAAAATTGTGATAAACGATTTAGTGAAATGTTGTTGAAGAAATTTTTAGCAATTAATTAAGCTTAAAAGATGATTTACCTAAAAAAAAAATCCTCAGTCGTTGAACACGTCCTCACCAACAAACACTTCAATGTAAGCTTAGAAGATATTAAGCTTAAAAAACATGTAACAAACCAACGACGACTTGATGCATTATGAAAGTCTTTATATCCACAGAAGCAACAACACTATGAACAATGACAATGGCAATACAACGTCACCTTTGTTTAACATAATTTAATGTCTCTTTTTAACTCTAATTGTTATTGTTATAATCAAGAGCTTTTTTCAATTTTCTTTTAAATGTTTTTATGTACTCATTTCTTTCTCTTTTTCTGCCAAATCAGTGTATTGCTGAAGATGAACCACATTAGGTTCGAAATGCAAATATGTATTTGTTTGTGGTCAATAAGGTGTATGTTGTTTTGCTTTTTTAAAAGATTCAACGCGACCACAAAGTTTAAGTTCAAACCCCCTTTAAGATCGTTGTTGGATTTCCCCGTAATAATAATAACAATCGGTTTCTTCAAGGATTTTAATTTAAAAACAAATGATTTACCTAATTTTAAACGATTTTAAAATATCTCTTAACAATTTACTAAAGTTAAAATCACAGAATGGCTATACTTTAATTTTTAGCAATTGGCCTGTACAATTATATTCTTATAAGAGCAGTGGATGGAATTTTCCAGTCAACAGTTGAGAATATACCAATAGGTCCGTTTGAGCATATTTGCTTTGTTTATTTTCACGAACTTTCACTTTTTAGATATGTTTGGATGCTCGTTTTTTAATAAAAGGGAATTAGCAACTTACCTACTAGCATAGAGAAATATATCTACCAAGAGAACCGACTTATGGGGTTCGCTCTCTTTCGACCTACAAACTAAATTGAGCACATTTTGCCCATTAAAATGAGCATATGTTAGTTGGCCCGTGCATTTCTTATGGGAAAATCCAGATTCTATGTAGTTGTTATGGGCTTTTGTTGCTCAGTATGCACAGTTAAGGGGAAAACAATGTGAGGTGAACTCAGCCGTTCAAAAAAGCGATCCGTTGAATTCAAAAATTGAAAAATTTTTGCAATATTTTAAGAAAAATGAATTTTGCAACTTCTTTTTAGTGAAAACTGTGCTAAAAATAGTATTTGACTGCTTTTGGCACACAAATTCTGTGATTTTTATGAAAAGTTTCGCTAAAAACAAAAAAAATCATGCAGAAAGTATAGGCGCACCATAGAACTGCAATGCGAACGTGGCCTAATTTGAGTTTAACCCAGTTTTGACAGATTAACAGCGAGGTGAGTATTTTGACAATTCTACGAAAATGAAAACAAAAAAATATAATGTTTTTGATTGCGATCAACAAGAAGTCTAGACTGCAGACAATGAATTAATATAAATTCAAATTAATCAGAATAGAATTCATTTTTTTAATAATCTTTTTGAAGCGTTTTTACTCTCTTTACAGGTGAGTTGTTTTTTAAATATATCTTAACATAATCATGCTTTTTTATAGATATACAAATTATGTTTCCATTCTGGCCAATTAGTAGGTATTCAAGTTTCGACTTTTAGTTGGGTTGTGCACTGGCAGTGGGTAGAGTGGTGTTTTGTGAGCCACAGTAGCTGCTTCGTCGGCATATTCGTTTCCTTGAATTCCTGTGTGACCGGGGGTCCACATTACTTTAAGTTTTGTTGGTGAACGTTTGAGAATGTCTCTAATTTGTTGTTATAATGTATTTTCCCTTTATTTTTTAGAGAAGTTTTGGCTGCTTCCAATATAGCATGAGCCTCTGCCTTGAAAATAGAAGCTTGTTCGCATGGTAGACCTGTGCTAATAAGCAATCCATTCTCTTAGACAACAGCGAATGAGACGCTTTCGTTTATTTTTGACCCGCCGGTGAAAATAAAAGACGTAGATAGCACGGAAGTATCTGTTGTCAGTAATACCTTTTCTATTGAAGTTAAGGTCTAGGATAAAAGAAGACTTTGATTGTCCAAGGTGGATGCAAGGCCTTATATTTGGAGAATTGTCTCAATGGAAGTTGCAACTAAATTTAAGTGGTTCGAAGTTCTTAATTGGTTTGTTTTTTCTCATTTCCACGTTATTTTAGGCCAACGCGAGCTGAAATTCTGAACCATTGCCGATATCTAATAAGGAAGCTGTTTTACGAAGAAATATCAAGGATAAACCCTATTAAAGCACTGCGCTACTTACAAACGCATATATCTGAAGTTATTAACCATTTCGATCCAGTGCAGTTAAATAATGTAAGCTAATTAAAATTAATCTAAATTTCTATGACAACATAAAGTTTAAAATTTGTATTTAGTTTCATAAACTCGCCGGATTTTTGTTCAGACCAGAAGATCCAGTATCCGTAGGACAGTTGACTTTAGCTACATTGGCTGTTGAAAACCAAAACCTGGAATCTAAAGGTAAAATATTTTGAATCTACTTAAATTATTCAATTAACTTTCACAAAATTACTATAGCAGAGGAGAATGACAATGAAAACGATTTCAACAAAGAATCTTATGATTCCAGTGCATCTTTATCCGATAGTTCGTTATACAATTTATATAAAAAGAGCGGTGGAAAACTTGCCAAACAAGACTACCTATTCGAAATAAGAAGCCGTAGAGCATTTTTATTCAACAAGCTTTCTCAATTGATGCCAACGAATATAGTTCAACCAAAAGGGAATTTAAGTGATTTTATTTTGACATAACTTTAAATTGCTTTTATTTTATTAACTTTTCTCAAAAAGAATTAAAGTGTATTTAAGTAAATTTAGGCGATTTTTTGATTAAAGTTGAGAGTAATTTAATTTATTATTTTTGATGTTGTGTTGTTTCAAATAACCTTATTTTATTTTTGATGTTTATAACAATTGTAATATTGTACCTAATGTAAGTGAATACGAAAATGAAAAAAATTGTTTCAAAAACTATTTTATTGCATATTGCAAGAAACTTAAATCATAAAATAAAACTGTTTTTTTTATATTATAGGATTAGTACAATTTTGTTCAAAGTTTGGTTAGTAATAAATGTATGTATCTATTAAAAAAAATATTTGTACATTTGAAAACTTTTGAAGATTGATAAAATGCAGATACATGGTTAGGTTAGGTTAAAGTGGCTGTCCAAGATGGAAACGGACACACTTAGGCCAGTTTAATGGCCCATTGAATGAATGAATCTTGAGGCTTCCTCCTAAGCTCAATGGAACCAATTTGAGTCCCTTACGAAACGTGAGAGGCTGATTATGCTGATATGATTTAGATTGTTAAAGAAGAATTCTCCTATCACGAATTGTGTCGTAATCACAAACTTAAAAACGTATCACCGAATCCGTTTATCACATGTTTTCAGTGGCCCTACTCTGTATTTCGTTTAGAAAGTCAATTCTATTCGATAGTGATTTTCGTTCCGAATTGGATTTCGTACTACGATAAAAAAGCCACAGACAATCAATTCGTAATCAAATTTATATAATATGATTTTATTTATTAAATATTATTTTGTTGAAAAAAGAAAAACAATAAATTCGAATTAATTGCGAACATAACTCTCCGTATCTTAAATTGAAACACACATTATTTTACATTGATTTAAAAATGATTATAATTTCTGTTTTAGCTTTCCATTTAATTTGTTTCAACTTACAAATTTAATTTAATATAATTTTTGTTTATTTGTTTGTTTCCTGGAGCTAAATTTTTATACTAAACAAGTTTTTTTTTTTAATTATAATTAATAATAATTTTTAATCGTGTTTATTCATTTTTATTTTTATATTTAAATACATATACATTATATTTAAAAATTAAAATCATAAAATGATGTTCAAAACTACTAGGTATATAAATATATAATTTTTTTCGTGTTATTTCTTTTTTGTTAGTATTTATTTGCAATAAAATTTGATCTCGTTTTCACTCAAAATTTGGCTTAAATAAAACTTAATAAAAATAAAGGAATAGAATTTATAAAAAAGGAAAGAAATTAACAGAGCGAAAGAAACGGAAATACGAATCAATAAAATAAAACTTAAAAATCTTTGACATCTATTGTTTTATAGAATTTATTATTAATTATTTTACATATCTAATTCCATGAATAAGTTTTTTGTTTTGTTTTGTTTTTATTTTTGATTTCTAAATCGATGACTTAAAAACAACAGAAATAGCTTAAAATCAAACAAGTTTTAGAAACAAATAATACCCTACTTGTCTCATTCAGCCCTATCACGAATTCGGAATTCGTAATTGGAAACTTCTAAGAATCCCGACAAAATAAAATCATATTTTGTAATAGTTCTTTTTCGAGATTCTTAAAAATTTGCTATTACGATGGAATTCTTGTTGGAGCTGATTATTTCGTCAATGAAGAATAAATACTATAAACTCTCTTATAAATGTACTTTCCAATAACTTGATGTAACAAAAACAGAAAATATTATATATAAAAAAAATATATGTGATGAGTTCACTGTTTGAATTGTTTTTCTTATCTTTTGCATCCTTCATGCATGGGACATCGTCGCGTCGTATGTCGACCAACTTACGGGTCAACTCGCGTTGTTTTCGTTCTTTTTCATCTTCTGATTTATCACTTTTGATATCATCAAACGTTGATTCTAGAATTTTTGATTTTTTTTTTTTACAAAATACATACAAAACAATGTAAAAGTTATGTTTTTATCTTACTTCATTTGTTGTTGTTGTTAGATCATCGAAATCAGTCGATTTGTTGTTGTTGGGTGGAAGCGAGGGTTGGCGTTTTTGTAAGGCGCCCGGTCCTGGTTTCTTTCTATCATTGGAAATATTTACAAATGTACCAGACTTTGGCGCAATTGGATAATTATCCAGTATATCCATTGGGATATAGATCTTGTGGTTTTGGAAATCAGTTACGGATTTATAGTACATTTCTGGCAGGTGAATTGTAGATGAATAATCTCGGCCTTCGCACACGCCAACTTTGGAATTGATGATGTGCATTGCAAGATCGCATATAGCCCACATTTTCTGAAATAGAATCAATCAATAAATTAGAAATAATCATCAAAACCGCGAGAGATGAGTGACAGGCTACTTACAAAGTTATATGAATTATCATCTGCATTTGGTGTCGTATCTTCGTGGTTTTTAATTTCTTCAATGAGATTTTTATAAAATCCATACGAAAATGACTCTTTGTTGGCCAGCAGGGGTTCCAAAGTAAATCGCAGGCATTTTTCGACTTCTTTCAGCTGTGTTCGGTCCTCGTGATTAGTAAATTGTGGATCATGAGCTAGAACTGGAATCGCAAAGGACAGCATGTAGTCAGGTAAAATTTTTGTCGTTGCACAATCTTGTGGTGCTTTTGTTGGTAGTCTGCAAAATATGTTTAAAAAACCTTTAGCCAAAATCTGAATCTGATTGCCACCGTTAAGCCAGTGCGATCCTTAGGAGTAAAATGAATGGATTAGTTTTAGATTTAATATTTGAACTCAATTAATTTACAGGTTGGAAATTTTTTGGAGTCTTCCTGCGATTGTAGTCTTGTTTTTCTTGCTTCTCTTTCAGAACTACCGACTGGTAGTACTCTTTACCTAGAAAATGAAGATTAAGCGAGTTGACTACGGAATGAATGTTTCGATTCGTACTTACACAATTGATCTCCGCGCGCTGTTGCGTCGTTTTTTTTTTAGCGGCTCGCATTTTATTTCTTGGCAGCTGATGAATATTCCGAGTTGGCAGTTGCTGCTGTTATATCGTTCCAACACCAACACTCAGCTGCTGGGAGAAAGGCGTTAGCGGCCGACTATTGAATGGCAAAACTTCCACTTACATCACTGACTTGGTGGTGTTGTTGTTGATGGTTTTGTTGCATTGAATGCGTTTGACTATTGGTAGAGATGGTGCCACCTCCACCGTCAACGCCTGCGGGAGCTATGCCGTTGAGATGTATGTACATACAAAGCACAATGGGCAGTATCTGTCGTTAAAAATATTGATAATATTTTGTTAAGCGAAATATAATATATAAAAACTTGCCTGCAAATCAGCGCCTTGTTTGCTTTGTCTTCCAGATTTCTTCAGGGAAATTGCTTCCTGCATTATGGTATGTTATTGGCAGCATCTAAAATGAAAACAGAGACTATAAAATAAATCGATTATTGTTGCACCTTCTTCACTGCAATTTGACTTACTTTTTATTCAATGAAGTGAACTTGTATATACTTTCTTCATTATAAAGAATTTTGGTCTGAAAAATATAATATTATATTAAATATCAAAACAATTAACAAAAACTTACTCTTCAAATCCGAAATCCATTGTTTTGTTTTGCAAAACTGATTGTCATTTTGACAGGTCACAAAAATTCCATAAGTTTCTTTTTAGCCCACTCCCCCATTTTGCTTTTTTTTTGCACCACTCACATGTATTCACCGATAGAGAATTTAAGAGAGTTCACCTCGAATTTGAGAGTTCACCTCAAATAAAATTTGAGGGTGTTTCAGGCAAGACGGGTACCGGTCGGTTCTCTTGGTAATATATTTCTCTATGCCTACTAGTAAGCAAAACGAAAAAGAAAACATTTAAAATTTTGGACTCCCTTAGTAAATTGCTAAATATTTATTAAATTCCTAACTAGTGAATTGTTCAACACTTAAGGGGGTATTCTAGTGTAGAATTTTGAAAAAATCAAAAATTTTTTTTCATATTTCCAAAGTTTAGACATTCAAGAATATGCGTTTAAAAGGATTTTTTAATATTCCTATTATTTCACAAGTTAATTGAAGGTCATAGAAACTGGTTTTGAAGGTCATAGAAACTGTTTTGTCCTTTTAGTTTCATTTTAAGTAACTTTTGTGGCAACCTTTATACTGAGTGGAAGTGCTAGCTCTGACAACGTGTCAGCAGGAATCGCTGATTAAAAATATGCACATACGTATTCTGTATCATTCTATAAGTAAAATTGACGAAAACTTGTCTCAAAACTCTGGACGCGTTTTTCTCGAAACTACTTTTTTCGAGCTGGCGGTAAGGATATATCGAGTTCTAATAGACCGATTTACTTCAAATTTGGAGAGGATGTTCTTTATACATCTCTTTATCGTGTGGTCCTTGCCCAAAAATATAACTTCTCATTTAGTATTTTTAAAAAATTCGGAATTGTTGAAAAATATGCAACAAGAACATTTTTTTTTCAAACTGCTGCCATTTTGTTAAAACGTTTTTTTTTTAACTTATCCAAGAGTGAAACAATAGCGACATCTATAATAATTAAGAATCCGTCTGGTTTTTGTTTTTCAGATCACCAGGAGGGTTGGTAGGATGCACGCCAGGACACCCTCTTTTATTTAGACCCCCCACTTTGACTGCTTGTAACTTTGTTAATTTTAATTTTTTTTGTATGTATTAATTTTTGTATGTATGAACAACAAATCAATAAACAAATGAAAAAAAAAATGTATAGTAAAAATATTTGTTGTTTCCTTTATACAACGCTTCAAAAACCGGGCGAAATTCATGTCTCTACACTAGAATACCCCCTTAACAATAGGTTGTTTAAAATGTTCCCCTTATATTGTTTGGAAATTCGAAAGCATTTAAAAAATTACAAATTTTATAATGTCAAGCAAGCTTAGTTTTGTTCGTTATTTAAGGCTTTGTATTTATTTAACTTCAGAGTTATCTCAGGGGAAAATTCAATTGCCCAACAAAAACCATGCAAGTTATTTTTTTTTTAAATTATAACTATCATTCAATTTCTTAAATTGAAATTGTTTCATTCAAATTCAACTACAAAGTGTCCCTGTTTGTACACAAATGCTATAACGTCTACACCTGTTATAGATAAGTTACTATTAAAAAGTTCAATATAATATTGATAGCAATGAAGCCTTTTGAATATTATTTTTATATACCTACGTAGATATTAAATTTAAATTAAATACGGAAAATGAGATGTAGATATGTAGGTATATGAGCAGAATGTAGGTACATATGGAAACTTACCTCCATACTTCTTATCAAATCAATTAAATTAAGCAAAAATGTTATACTATGTGAAAAAGTCCCAGCTGTTCCTTTTTTTAACCTAGCAATTATTAGAAAAATATCAGCATCCCCCACCCCCCAATTTCATTGAGTAACTACCACAAGACCAGCCAACCTATAATACCTATAGTTATGAGTTTTTTCATATCTACAAGTCAATATTTTTTGAGTTCTTTTCAAATGGAGATAGCTAGAGACTCCATATTGGAAATTCACATGAGTAGATACCTATCTACTTTCTCTTTTAGTTTCGGAGTGTAAACAAACCGTTTTAACTCAATTCAAGAATAAGAGTGCTTATTATTCCATATTTTTTTCTTCTTTCATTGAAAAGAACAACAACAAAAAGTTATACCATTACATAATAAATTAATCTTTAACTCAAAAGGGCGTGGCTCTAGCAGTCTCCGCCTCATCATCAAACACTCACTCAAAGTTAATACATACATTATTTATTTTCTCCCTCCAGTTTATTTAATATATCAGTGCAATATGGTGTAATGAATAATACCTACTCTCTTTTTATTACAATAAAATCCTTGCAAGTGGGTACCCAATATACCACCTCCACTATAGATACTATACCTATCTACAGTGGATGAAAATCATAAAGTATATTTTTGCCTTTGTTATAGCGCAACGAACTTGTGAGTTGTGCTTGTGAGTTGCGAGTGGCTTGGTATAGAAGTACTACTCGACTCGGATCGGATCGGGTATTAAAATGAAATGACACATTATGTGCAAGCGCACAGTAGGTGTCGGTGTCGTATACGGGAACACATAGGGTGCTTGTAACCACACCCCCTGTTTTAAGCAATGGCACATATTATAACCCTGGGGCTATGATTCCTAGATAATGTGCACACAGAGGCGCACATTTCCAACAAAAAGAATGAACAAGAAAAAAAGAAAAGAACGCAAAAAATCTGTTACAGTTAAAGTACACGTCGTTGTTAAAAATATGACATTAAATAAAAATGATTTTGAAGGGTTGTATGCTACACGGCCATTGTTCGGTAGGAAACTCCCATTATTCTCCTGGAATAGCATACAAAAGGCAAATTATAATCCAATTTAGGGTCAGGACTTCCTTATGTGTGACTTTGTGTCTGTGCTGTGCAGTGTGCAGTGTTCATGCTAAAGACGAAACTCAGATAACGGCTTTAAAACTCAAATATCTAGTAAGATATATATGTACCTACATATGTAGGTACCTATACCTAATATAAACAGCTAGATCGCATGATCTTCGGATGAAATATGAGAAAACAAAAATAAAAATATAGTAGGTACCTACACTTAGAAATGAGTGTATTTTCCATGTTTTAACTTTAAGTAGGTACCTACAATTTCCTAGAAAATTGCCCCTCCCACCTAAATGGAACTCCCAAACTATATCTACCTACGCACTCAATTTGTGGTCTTATTGCAAGAAACAAGAAGTAGGTAAGGATAGGTTTGGTGTCAAATTTACTTACTTTTAAATTAGATTAGGCATCATTTTCGTATCGGTGTACCTATATAGGAACCTACCAACCTTCCTTTCCTATAAATGCATCAGCTTTAGTTATGTTATTGGTTTAGATAGAGCTCTATAGGAAAAGATTTAGGTAGGTAGGTATATTGGATGAATACCAAATATAAATATATCTATAACTTCCTATCACATTTCTATAGTATATCTATATATGCGATGAAATAAACCAAGGTGAGATCATATTTCCCTGTTCATGTTAACCACTAATAATTCATTAAATCCATATCAAGGGCGCATGTAAAAATATCCATTCTCTGCATTATATTCATTTATAGATATCTATACACACACAACAAAAATAATACAAAATGTGTCGATAGGACGAAGGATAAAAACTTTCAATGAATGAAAATTTTACAATAAAAGAAACAATATGCTTCAAGTATATGATTCAATTGGAATACGAATGCCAAGACGTGTCAAAAACCACGAATCCGTAAAAGATTGTTACTGAAGATTACTTAGAAAAGAAGACAGGAAAATAATTTTTGGTCGCCACAAAGGTTTTTAGATGTCACCTTAGATATATACTTTTTGCGGTGTAGATATTTTCACTTTGATTTCTAAGAAAAAAGGGGCGCAAACGCCACAATTTGAAACCCAAATGAACAGTTTTTTTTTTTTTTTGTCCGTTGCTGTATCTTAGATATATTTACAAGGCATATTTGAAAACTGTATAGACTGGTCCAGGATCAAAATCATGAATGTCAAAACTATCAACTCTACAAATACGGGAAAAGAGGGAAATTGTGAACATGAATTTTTTTCATTTCTTAATTTTGGAGTATAAAAGAACATATTTTCTGGGCTTTTTCACTTCGTCGACTGAAACAAATACGCATACAAAGGTGCGCATACGCCGCCGTAGTTTGCCACTGTATGGTTTCGAAAAAATTTTAATTAATAATTACAATCTTTAGTTTTGTAGTTTTTTTTTATCATAATTAGGTCCGTTCGCGTACTTTCTGCACTAAAATTCGTAAAAAGAAATATTTTAAAGAGTGGAGGTAAAATTCTCTCACCGAAAAAAAACTACAAAAAAGTAAGCGAACGGGAAAACAACAAATTTTTCACACAGTATTACTGTCTTGTTGCTGTTCTTTGAAAATTTGTTTTTAATTTTATAACTGACAGCAAAAGCGAGCAATTTATTTAATTTATTTGAATTTCTATCAAATTTGAAATTTTCACAAATCAGCTAAAAGAAATTTCTTGGGCTAAAATTCGTAGGTTGGGGAAATATTTTACTCTCTCAGGAGCGCTCTCTTTTACGAAAAACTACGAAATTTTTGAGTACGCGAACAGGATTTGGTTAAATTTCGTATTTTTTAGTAAAATTGGACTGTTTTAGGAGGGTACGCGAACGGACCTATTAACTCTGCTTTAAAAAAATGGAATGATACATTTATTGTTAAAGTCAATAACAATATTTATAATATGTAAGTAGGTACATATGTACATATATGTACATAACAATAAATCTATATCTATATTATTATATAAAAGCGAAATCATTTTAAAGTTTGTAACGCACGATCTCAGGAAGTAGTCAACCGATTTATTTGAAATATATTTTATTATTTTCTATATTGTTATGAGAGTGTTTATGGCTTTAATTTTTTTTCATTAATTTGTCAAACTTAAATATTATTAATTTTACATTTGTTGTCCATTTTTTTGTCATTAGTTGACTTATACAACCACTCATATCTTAAAACCTATACAATAATCGACAAAGATTAGCATTGCTTCATAAAGTCAATATTGTTGCGCAAATCTTAACCCTAAAATCACTTCTAAGTTAAACATACAACCTGAGAAATAAATAAAAACAAATTATAAAATTATAAACTTTTTGAATGTATTTTATCCAGGAAATTAGATTCCATTACAATCGCGAGGTCGCTGCTTTGTTTCATTTCATTATCATTCCAATATTTTTAATTTTCTTTCCTTCCCATGCTCTTTCTCTCTTAATATGTGTTCCATTTAATAGTTACGTTTTTTCTCTTACCTACCTACCTAACCTACATATTCAATGTTTCTGTATTGTATAGTTCATCAAGTGGGCTCTTTTTTTTAAGTTACTATTGACATTTAATTAACTACAGTGCCGTGCACATGAAATGCCGATTTATCTAAAGAAAAATTAGATCTTTTTTATTTTTCTGGTTCGAGGAAGTGAAAAGATTATAATTCGTCCAATTTAAAAATAAAAAAAAGTTCTATTATAATAGCTTGAATTACCAATTTTGTATCACTTCCTCGAACAATAAAACTGAAATTAAGTTAAAATTTTCTTTACAAATAACTCGAAGAAGGTACTTACAATGACGTCGATAAAAAGAGCACACAAATGTGAGTAGGTTAAGTCAGTTGCACTGCACTGAACATGAGCAGATGAATAAAAAAATGTGTCTATAGATATTTACACACGCATAGCATACCTATATAGATGTATGAGAACATTAAAAACACAAATTTGTTTTTTTTTACCGCAAACTATATTTTTCGGTTGCAAAAAAACGTTTCTAGGTATGAATAAAAGAAAGAAAAGAAGAAAATAGACAAAAATTTCGTTCTGTTTTCAACTAAAAAATTGAAATGATTTTGTTTGTTTTCACGTGCGGCTTGGCCTTTACTACGTAATATTTTACTTAAGTTTTTTTTTCTAAAGTATTAATTTCGTTAAGGAAGTGTTTTTTGATTTTATTTTTTTTTATTAAATACGAGTACATAACAAGCTTAAATTCGTTGTTTTTCTATTATCGCATAGAAATATAAAATGGGTAAGAGAAAGGCTAACATCGGAAGAAAATCCATAAGCACAAAAAGAATGTGTTGGTTACAATTTGCGAAGCAACGCGAGCACGGGTCGGCTAGTTATTAATAACACCGATGTATTGTACAACAAAAAAACAAAATTACTGTATAATATTGTATTATTAATATTTATTGTGCTTAAAAGAAACGATACAACAGTAGGTGGCTCAAAATCACCAAGGTTGCAAATTTCAAAAATTTTGTATGACAAAAAAAATTGCAAGGTATAATGATGAATTTTAGTTTATACTGTTGCAAAAATTGTATATAAATAAACTTTGACAGGGTAGCGCACAGAATTGTATACTTTTTTATTAGTAATATTTTTTTAGTACTAAATATCATACAAAAAACCATCAATTCGGGAACGTTTTTCTAAGTTTGATAAAATCAACAAAAACAAAACAAAGTACATAATTTAAGCTTTGTTTAATAACATGGGTATATTATGTCTGTGTATTAAATAAGCAATAATGAAAACAATACATAAAAAATCTTCTACAAGCAAAATACGTAAACATCATGTCAGGGAACGTTCCCGAAATGACCGTTCCCGAAATGACGATTTCAAATAAGCGCGCGCTTTAATTATACGGCGTGGCGGTCATCTTAAATGCGATCTGACTTTGTTAATAGGAAAATATTTGAGGTAACTTTGAAATTTCGTGTCGTAGAAAAGAATTTCATCAATAATTAAATGTAATAAATGCGTTCACGGATTGACGGACTATTGATGTACGCTCTACGAATAATGAATAAAAAGGTACTTACCATTTAGATAAAATTTATTTAACGATAAATACTCTAGCAGCCGGCTTTGAAATTGTTCTCTACCTCGACTGACTCTTCACACCGAATGGCTGCGTTTACTTAAAATTATTTGTGATCGAATATCGATATATTCACTGAAATGACTTGTGCGGTATCGGACAAACTGTTTTTGCATTTTTTACAGTTAAAAATAAATAATCTATTAGTATCCTTTCTAAAACTAGATTTTGTATAAAAAATACGGTGTATTAAGTGATGACCGGGGTTGAATACCTTACATTTTTCAGTTATATTTTGGACTTGTTGTTGAAGATTGTAGATTAGGACGCGTTCCCGAAATGATTTTCTATGCGTGTATATTGATTTCATTTAAAATTTAGTTTATTAATAAATTATATTGTTTGATAGACACACAAAACAGGTTAGTTTTAGTATTTTATTAATTTTTTTTTCATAATTAAGTCAAGATTTAAGACATTAAATTGCTAGCGAAGCCAATTCTGCACCTTGGTGATTTTGAGCCAGGTGCACTCTGGCGTATACGGATTTTTTTGTGTAAATTACATTTTTCATTTGAAAAACATTTAAATTATTATTAATCATTTCAAGTAACCTCAGGTTTGTCAAAAGTGTGATAGAATACAGAATAACGGATTGTCTAAGACGCGTTGTTTGTACGGCTTAGTTCACACCAACTTGTAACCTTATAATCTGTTTCCCTTTTGTTTGCATTAGCTATAAAATGACATGATCTCATAATTTTTCCCTGGGAGTCTTTTTGGGACTCACTCCCAGTTTTAGTCTTTTCTTTTTTACCCCTTCCAGAAAGCGGTCCTGTAAAGATCTTCACCTAGTTTTGCAAAGGTCCGCTAAAACAACATACTTTTATTTAACCTTCCACTTTTGCCAACAGAAAGCTCCACATCTTTCGCCTTTGCCTTCTTTAATTTGTTGTGATATGCGCAAGACAAGTGATTTGTTTATAAAAAAAACACTAGTTTCCCTACAAAATTATTTATTTTTTTCAATACACTAAAAACTACAGATTTAATCGTACGTTAACCAATACCTTTTTTGACAACTGATGTCAACAGACCTGCTGGGGAGAAAAGTTAAAAGATCAGCAATGTTTGCTTTCAATCCGGAGCAAGCATTGCCTATAGGTCGCAACTTGTGTAATTAATCGAGATATTCAAGATGTATTCAAAGGATTCTTTGGTCTGGACCATTTATATTTTGTCGCTGGAAAAGCAAATCCAAATTTTTTAAACTCACATATTATAAAGACTTCGTACATTTCTGGCACACAAAATTATTGTTTAGGCATCAACACTCTAAAAAAATCATGAACAAAATTATTTCTACAACTTTGTTAGATTTAATTTTATAAAAAAAACTGTTTTCATTATATTGAAAAGAGACGACGATTTATATTATTTGTAAGAATTAATTGGAATTCCTGTGTACTTAAAATGTTAGATTTTAGTCTCTTCACCTTAATTTACTCAGGACGGACTTGAGTTTTTAGAGTCCCAAAAAATTTAATAGAAAAAGGGCTACATAATATAATTACAGCTTAAAGTTGGTTTTATTTTATGTAAAGAGTTTAAGAATAGATATTTTTAAAGATTCACAGTCGATTATATCTACCCATATTGTTGAATCTATGTTTGTCAAATTAGCTGTCAATTATAAAGCATTCAACAACATGGGAAAGTATGCAAGGCGCTGTCGTTGATGACTACCAATTTCTTTTGGTTCAAATCGGATGTTATGGATATTCCGTAAATATTCGATCAGTAAAATTTAGAGGTTTTATTAACTTTTTTCTTACCTAGAGCAAAATCGGGTTTGTTGAGTTGCCCAGTAATTTCCCAGCATTAATTGTGCATGATATAAGGACAGATTGCACTTTAATAATGATTTCCCAACGGATTAGACACTGTGTTATTCTTCGAGCAGATTTCCCTTGTTGAAGATAGACTTATGCTTGCTTATATAAGCATTCGGATCAGGATTGTGGGGTTTTGATCCTCCAGAATGACGATGGGATATATTTTATGACTGAATTTTTCATACATCCACGTATATTTTTCCAAACAAAACCAATTTGGCTCAACTTACTTACTTATTTAAGGTGGCGCTACAGTCCTGTGTGAACTAGGGCCTCATCCCAACAAACTTCTGCATCTAGCTCGGTCCCTAGCTAGATTTCTCCAGTTTCGCGCTCCAAGTTGGGTGATGTCACTTTCCACTTGTGCGCGCCACCTGATCCGCGGGTCTTCCTCTACTGCGCTGTTCCGTTGGCGTGGATTCGAAGACTTTCCGATTATGTCAATGTCATCAGCATATGCTAGTAATTGGACATACTTTTAAAAGATAGTGCTTCTAGTGCTGACTATTCTTTCAAGTATACGTATGCGTATACGATGCTAAAGAAATCGCCTGACAGCGCATCACCTTGTCTAAAGCCTTTTTTGACATCGAAATGTTATGTTAAGTTGTTTCCAACCTTTATGGAGCAGGGCGAATTCGTCATGCTCATCCTTCGCAAACGGACGAGTTTGGCAGGGATGCCAAAACTAGACATGGCTCTATACAGTTCGTCCCTGTAGATGCTGTCCTATGCGGCTTTGAAATGGATGAAAAGATGGTGGGTGTAATGTGAATATTTTCATCAAGCTTCATCAACATGGTTCTAGAGTTGCAATTTTGTACATACAGAATCTTCACAATGAACTAAGATATAGGTCTACAACTGATTGTCCCAATAAATTTCAAAATCCATACAATTAGGAATTTATACCATCAAGTAATTTAAAAAGGTTTTCTATAAATAAAATGGTAAAACAAAACTAAATAATTCTACAAAAAAAGAAACCGATCAGAATAAACTGAAAACATGTTGTCGACTCTGCATTACGATAACCGAAATTGAGATCTCAGTTCATCGAAGAGTGAAATTAAATTCCAATTTAGAAGGATGATATACCTAGTCTAAAAACAAGCAGATTCTCTTTAAATAACTTATCAAACCGCTTACAATCTTAGAAGAAGTGTTAAGCATTAGCAATGTTACTATTCTAAGTGAACAATTGTCTTAAAAAAGCTACTTAATAACACTTTTAACTGTCACTTAATTATGTACAATTGTATTCATATTATTTTATTATATTAATAAAATAAGAGGAAAATTTCACGTTACAGTTTAATTTTTTTTAAATGGTTCTGACCAAAATTGTGTTTAGGTACCTTTCTTTACTATTGCCTATGTAAAAGGAAATGGTTCTTGATTTTTCTTTTAATTATTACAAAGGTACATTAAATCCATTAAAATCCCCTTTTCACACAAATTTGCTTAATTATTATTATACTAGTTCATCATCAAGATTATTCATCAAATTCGGGCAAGCAATCATCATCATATTTACATATGTACACACGAGTACACATACGAATATATTCAAAAACATTAACAAAGTCAAGTTAAAAAATGTGTTTATTTTAATGGTGCTAATATTGTTAAATACCAAGTCCATGGCTCCTGATAAATGTCAGTGCTTAGAGACATTTACACAAATATCCTGATGACATGTCACGAAAACCCATGGCAATCAGTCAAAACACACATCAATGCACACCGGACTGAACAACTTTCCATGGGTTTTGCGTCATTTCTTTTGTCGGAACTTCTTGTAGACATCATTCAATCTAGCTGTAATTTTCTCACCTGAAAATGTGACGTGCAATTTATTGTTTTCGTAACACATTTTTATTATTTATTATACTTGGCCATTTCCATAGACAAGACGCAACAACTTAGTGGCAGTATGCAGGGTGCAGCACAATATAAATACGAAACGAACCTTCATGCGCACTTCTACTTCTATATACTTCTCTATGGTCCTGGTTGCATGATTTCAGTTTTTAGTTTTTAGTTTTGAGAAGGCTCGCTGCTACGAGTTTGTTGCCGTTGCTATTAATGAAGGTACGATAACCATCTTGAAAAATTATCTTCTAGTAATGGTTTTCGCGTAATTAGGTTCAAAGCAATTCTCTTGTGGCAATAAAAGCATAAGATATTATTAATGATCTGAAGACCATTTTTAAACCTTAAGTTAATATGAACATGATTTTGCCTTTTTGTTAATGTTGTTGATGGTATTCCTGTACAAAGTGGTGGTGTATGGTTAAATCACACAAAGTTACCAAACAATTAACTTGTAAGTAGGTACTTACCTTATCTTTGTGTCATTTAACTAAGCAAACACAATGCTTTTTTTTTTTTGAGGTAAACTGCAAGTTTGTTGTTGATGCAGTGACTTTCATGATATTTTATATGCCCGGACTTGAAAATGTTTGTCTTTATCTTTTAGAGGAGGAACTATGCTATGGGTTGAGCAATAGCTAGTGCAATTACACAATGACTAAGGGTGAGTGAGAATTGATCTGTTTAAAATTATGAATATATTACGAAGCTTAAAGATCTTGATCATAATAAAGTTTTGGGCGAAGGTATATTTTTAATACAATTTTCAAAATGCAAAAAATAATTGCATTTAATAGTGTTTGTCCACAGCAAGTCAATTTGTTTTGACTTTTGTAGAAGTATGATATTTTGATGTAACTTTAAGAAGTAAATTATCTTTTAAAAGGTTGTTTTTTTTTCAGGAAAATTGCAAAGTCGTGGGGTTTCGTCTCTTAAAACCAACCCTAGACGATATCATATAAAATGTACCAGAGTATAGACCAAGTTCACACGGTTTATTTTGAACCGAAATTTGCCGAGATTCTAGCAGGTCTTTCCAGTACTTTTGTGTCTTATAGTTTCAGAAGACGAAAAACACAATTTATTTTTAATTTATTGTTACAATTTTGTTTTTAATTATTTTTTAAAATGCATACAAATGTAAACGTTTTTCAATTGTTATAGTGTTGCAAAGATATTGATGAAAAACCAACATTTTCCAGATTTAAGTCTTCCTTCTGAAATACTGAAAAACCGACATTTTTTTCGTTTCCATTAAAGGCAGATCGATTTTAAAATTGAATAAAACAAGTTGTATATGAGATCAGTGACGGATTTAGGTTTGCTGCCACCCTAAGCCCCATTCGATGCGCCGCCCTTATTGATAAATTTTATTTCATAAATTTTGATCCAATATTTTTTTTTCAAAATAACTTTATTTTATTGAAGTATAATTTATAAATATAATTAATTAACATGAAAGACAAATAAGTTATAATCCTTAGATTTACAAATAATACATATATATTTTTTTATATTAATGAATTCAAAAATTTTTTCTCCTGGCTTTCGTCCGCGCAAAAACGTCGATTATATCGTCATAATTAATATCTTGGAGTAGTTGTGCTTCAATAGATAGTAATGCAAGAGCATTAAGTCTATCTTGGCCCATGCTTGCACGTAGATATGATTTTACTCTTTTTAGAGTGGAAAAAGATCTTTCTACTGAACAATTTGTAGCCGAAATACTCAAGAAAATTCGGACAGCAATGTCCACATTCGAATAAACATCTTCAAGACTATTTACCCGTGAGTCATCTGGCTGAATTTTTCGGTTTTTTTTGCGATGAGTATCATAACGATAATAATCCTGAACTACGGACAGTGATTTAGCTTTTTCTTTATATTCAGAAAATTGTCTGTCTCTCATGTCTTGAAGAAATAAAGCCAGAGAACTAAAGATCTGCACAACATATGATAAATCAGCTTGAAATTCTTGAAGCTTCTTACAAGCAGCATTAAAACGACCTGAAATTACATTCCAGGCAATGACTAGGATTGCTATTTCTAAATGTTTTAATTTTCGCTGCAGTCTCGTAGCTTCAGATTGCGTAGACGGTCATCTCTGCTTTCGGCAATAAATTCCAGTGCATCAATTATTGCAGACCACTCTTTTTCTAATGCGTAACATCCATCTTGTCAAACAGACCAACAAGTTTGAAAAAGACTCTTAATTCTTAAATTTGTACGCTGCACCAAGACTTCCCAACGATGCATGAGTAGATATAGTAAAGAAATTATATAGTTCTTGTAAAGTAGAAAAGAAGTCAACAACTTCTGTCACCGATTCAACTGCACATGATCCTACCAAATTTAAAGACAGTTCATTATATCAAAACCTTTATTTTCTAGAGATTTTAACAATGCATTTTAGCTGTGTGGCCGATATTTGGTAGAAATTCTAGAAACCTTTTAACAATTTCACCGTTATCACGTACATATCTTATAATTATTGTAAACTGATTGACATGTGCTATATCAGGTGTAGAATCTACAATTATAAAATACTTAGCAGATTACACTTCACTGAAATTTGTTGTAGTACTTTATTTTGAATCAACAGTATAATTTCTTCATAGATTGCTTTACAATTTTAAATGTTCAGATAAAAATGGATCAAACTCAGCAAGGAGCTCTACTGTTCCTAAAAAAATCCCATTATGAGGATTTCCTATTCGTTCTGAATTTCCTCGAAATGGCAGGCCTCTTATTGCTAGTGATTTAATAATTGCAATTACTCGGTATACAATTTTTTTCCAATACATTATTTCCTCATCGAGTTGTTTTATTAGGTTTGATCAACACGCCCGTGAACTACTGCCCGAGCTTTAAAATGACTAACGTTAGTTTTGTGACAGTCAGAATTTTCATGAGCTTCGATGCGTGCTTTTGAGTTTTTCCAGTCACGGAATCCTTCGTCAGTAAAAGCATTCATTTCACCACTTCTACCAAATAATAAGTATGAATAAATCAACCACTCACGGCGGCGTTGAATCTCTCCATTTTTAAAAGTACGTTGAAATAAACTTTTGGAACAATACCTCGTTTTATCACTATAAACATTTCTAGAATTTTTAAAGTCTGCATTATCATTTCGTGGTACACCGTTTATAAATATGAAATCGCGTGTTTCTTCATTCAAGTTTCATATAAAGGGATCAGTATTAAATTTAAAAATATCAGCTGTTGACTGAATTTCTTCAGTATATTGTGATGAAGGAAAATTTGACGGTGTCTCGTTCGTACCATGTGATGGGGAAGAGTGTACTTTTTCGCTATCTTGTTCTGAAGTCTCTTCTGAATCCAGCTGCAAAGACAAAATCAATTCCAATAAGAAAATTATTAACGATCAAAACAAGATACTTACAACCGATGAACATGATGCTTGTTGGTCATTGTTAGAAGATTCAGTTGAACTTGTCATAAAATTAAAAGTAAATTATCTAACTTCGTAGATTCTTTTTCTTTTATTTTACGATATTCAGCACCACTTAATTTTTTTGGATAGCCACTCATATTTAATTAAAAAAATAAAATCAAAAACAAAAACAAAGAGATGAGGTGAGATTTTTCTATTCTTACAGTTCTCTTTTGTTTGTTCAAGTGTTAAGCATTTTTATAAATTTTGCCGCCCTTCAAATTATGCCGCCCTGCCTGTGCCTCACGGGCCTAGGCGTAAATCCATCACTGATGAGATATCAATAAGGTTTTACCATTATTTGAGAGCCCTATCAATGACATTGTAAAAATCGCTTAAATGGCCAACGTAATTTCGCTGGGTGGAGGACACTTGGAAGGTCAGATTTTCTATAAATCAGGCCGAATTTGACCGGTGGCATCGATTATGTTGTCTTTGGGGTCCACCAATTCATTCAAAAATGATAAAGATGATTTTTCGACCAAATCGTTGCTACTAGAAAAACCCGATTTTGAAAATAAAGATTTATCATTTGCATGTGTTGTTCGACGCTGTAACTTGCCATGATGTTTGTAGTGACTGATTAAAAGAACATATTTTGACAGAAAGTAAAAGAAACAATATGGCCACCATGAGCTATCAAAATCAAATCATGTCCCTGTTGGACGGATTCGTCATTGATTGATTGACCCGAATGTTTAAGATTGAAGCTGATTTAAGGAAGAAAATTCCAGGTTTTTCCACCGAAGCCGGCGGCGAACATATACATTTTTTAAAAGCTTCTTGCGGAATAATATATTTTCATTGATTTATGTTTTTCGCTTCATATCTGATTTGGATCATTTCTAAAAATGTTCGTTCTGCAGCAGCTTTACTATATATATACTATTCGTTTGAACTGTAAAATTGAGCATTTACATTGTGGAGGTCAAACAAGACCGACTATTACACTGATGAACAAAATAAAGCTTTTTTAAAACAATTTATTTTTTTCTTTTTGCATGTTTTAATTGAGTTCTTGGAAATGTATGATGGATGTATGCAGTAACAGAAGATCACTTTAAAATTTTGTTTTTTTCTATTCTTTTCAACGATTTGTTATCATGCATTAAAAATGTCGCCAATATTTTAATTCCAACTGTTTAGGGAAACGGGGTTTAGGAGCCGACCATTCTTAAAACAGTGTGTAAGTTGTTATACTGCACAGTGTTGCAAATGAACCATCTGTCTTAACTTGTCATGTCATCTTTCAACAAAGTTTCGAAGAATTTTAAATCTGGATCTAATTTTTAAATTATGCAAACATTGCATGGCCAGCGTTAAAAGTGTGACTGAACAACATCACTCCTATGCATAACAATACTGGGCTTTAAAACGCGGTGGTGAAACTTTGTAGTTAAACGCTTTCTGTGTGCCGAAGCCTTAGAATTGTGATTTCTTGATTTAAATTGATTTAAATTGAGTTCAATTCTTTTTTTATTTAGTGTGGTGTAAAGTTTATTTACTAAATGTTCTTAGTATATAGTGTAATGACGCATTACAAATCTACAACGAAAACACGAACAAATTACATGCGTTCTGTCACTACACCGAGCATTGAGTTCACACTCAGTTCAACTTGGCCAAAACTCGGTGACATTAATTTGCAAAGGTTATTTTGTCATTTGCAAGGATATAATTCACACTAGGTTGTTACCAAAAGGTTGCCTAGTAGAACCGAACAAGACCATAAAGTAGAAGCAGGGAAACAGACCGCGCATATTATAAATACGCCTGAACTCACGGAGCAGAAACCAGTTGGACTTCGATCGCCACTAAGCAAGGATCAGTGGTAAGTAAGTTATGGATATTAACAGAGGCTTCCCCCCACCAGAGGTAAGGGGCTTCTTGTGAAATATTCAAGTTTAATTGATTTACCAGTTTCGGCTGTGATTTACCAGTTTCGGCTGTGTTTTACCAGTTTCGGCTGTGTTTTACCAGTTTCGGATGTGTTTTACCAGTTTAGGCTGTGATTTACCAGTTTCGGCTGTGATTTACCAGTTTCGGCTGTGATTTACCAGTTTCGGCTGTGATTTACCAGTTTCGGATGTGATTTACCAGTTACGGCCGTGCTTTACTATTGATGTTAAATTTCGGTGTTTTATTTAACTAACCCTGGACACAGTGAGCATACCCCAGCTAAGAAACCTAAAACACCCTCACAATAGCTACAGTTGCAACATAATAAACGAACATTCCTTGAACTTTATGGTTTTTTGTCTGGTCAAAACTAAAGTATGTAGAAAAAAATCATATTTTAATAATATTTGGTATTTAATTTGACGTATTGTGACATTGGTGTTGTATCAAAATTTTTCATATGCTAGGCATACGACCGAAAATTTAGCATAATGGACTGGAACACTAGTGCGATTTCATCGACTTTTCAAAATGGGTATAATCCTCTCTTAGAAATATTCTTCAGCAAAGTCAGAAAAAGACACGAGTTTTCGCCCCATTCAATGAAAATTGCAATAAAATTTCAGATCAAATTGTGTGGATCCTTAAAAATGTCTGGGTCACCTTTTTTTTATTCAGTTTTGATTTTTCTGATTCTAAAAATATTACCGCATTGACATTTTTTGTTTTTATTATTGAGTCTTGAGTAATACCCGTGCGTGGCATGATGGTTAGTGCGTTGGACTGTCATGTCAGAGGTCTTGGGTTCAATCCCTGATGCCTGTGCCATCTAAAGTTTTTTTCACGGAGGACTGTTGCGCCACCTAATTTATTTTAAAAGTAATTCGTTATTTTTAATATTTAAGATGCGAAGTTTTTGACAAATTCTTTCTACTTTAGTTTTTTAGGTATTTAAATTAACAAATGTGGGTGTGACGGAATGCAAATTTTTTGGAGGAAAACCGATACAAAATTCAAGGAAAAGAACCTGCTTGCCACTGTTAAACATGGAGGAGAGGTTATGTCATTTTATAGGGGAACGGAAACGTTTAAATTCATTGATATAATTACGGACAGATGGAAACCATTAGACATTGTTAAAAGAAATAAACGTCAGCACCGTGCAAAAACTGAATTTACCAGCAACATTAAACTTTCAAAAAGATCCTACAAATACATCGTTTGCTGTGAAGAAATGGTTGCTTTTTAATTTTTACTTTGATTTGATAAAAGTGCAAGCTTTGTTTTTTACCATGTATTTGAAGAATTTTTGTGTTTTTTAATTGTTATTCTTTTTTTGTTGACAGTTTTTACATTTTTTCTCTTGTTTATATTATATCAAATAAAGGAAAATACGAAAAATACAAAACCCTTTGCTTTTAATCTTTCAAAACAGTAGAACGGGTTTTTTTGTTGGTGTACGCCAAATTGGGAGAGTAACTGTATATAGTTTATTATTTAAAGTTCAATAATATTAAAATGTTATCGGCACTATGGAGTAAGCTAAGCTCGAAACAGTGCGATTTTTAATTTTCTTTTCCATGGACCGTTAGTTTGGTCTATCTGCATTCCAAATTCCAAATTAATTTTCAAAGTTTTAAAACTTAGTAAGAATATACTCGTATAAGAAAGAAATAGACATCAGCACTAGAAAAATGTGTGCCTAAAATTTTGGCGTTTGAAATTTTCCAATACTATTCAATGGGGGATCCAGGGGGGGGGGGGGTAGTAGGGTTTTTGTTAGTTTGCTGTTGAAAACACCTAAAATGTTTGTTTTCACGCAATTAAGAATTTGGAAAAACTTTAAATTAAATTATTTTCATAAAATTTGTTTCTAAGTAAAAGAGCAAAATATTTAGGTTCTTAAAATAAAGCATATAAAGCTTATAAAACAACAAAAGATAATCTGGCCCTTAAGCAGAAATACATTCAGTGCCACCTTGAATATGACTGTCTCAATAGCTTTCTTTTTAATAATTTTATTCTCCCTGCTGAGTCAAAAATAAGAAAAGATTCGAAACACTTCTGGAAATTTATAAATATTGAAAGAAAGTCTTTAGGGATTCCAAACTGTATGAAGTATACTCCAATTGTGTATCTAGTGATATGAACGTTATATGCGATTTATTTGCCGATTATTTTAAATCTGTTTATTTGCCTTCTACTCCTTGTAAACCCCCTGATTTTTCGCCATCTTATGCTATTGATATTGGAAGTATAGACTTAACTGTTTCTGATGTTTTTGAAGCTCTAGCTAGTCTTGATGTAAATAAAAGTGCTGGGCCAGATAACATAGCCCCTGTTGCACTAAAAAACTGCGCTGTTTCTTTGGCATTACCGCTCTGCTTGATTTTCAACCAGTCTTTAAATAGTGGCCAGTTTTTGGACTGTTGGAAGATCTCTTATATAACTCCAATATTTAAGTCTGGTTCTAAGCAAAATGTGACCAATTATAGGCCTATCTGCAAATTATCAGTGATCCCAAAATTTTTCGAAATGCTTGTCTGTAATAAATTATATTTTTTTGTTAGGGATTTAATATCCGAATACCAACATGGTTTTGTTTTTGGTAGATCTACTACTACAAACCTTTCATTGCTATGCGAATCTGTACTTTTCGGGTTCGAAAATAGTTTACAGACTGATATTATCTTTACAGATTTTGCAAAAGCTTTTGATAGAGTTAATCATAGTATACTAATTTTTAAGCTTTCAAAACTAGGTTTCCATTTTAATTTCATAAAATGGATTTCTTCCTATTTAAATAATCGTGTTCAATTTGTAAAACTGGGAAAGTTTAAATTCAAAAGTATTGATGTAACTTCAGGTGTTCCGCAAGGAAGTCATATAGGCCCTTTGTTATTCATCCTTTTTATAAATGACATTCCGGTAAATTTTAAATACTCGAAGTATCTTATGTATGCTGATGATGTCAAGATTTTCCGGCACATAAAATCTTCTACAGACTGTCTGTATCTACAAGAGGATATCAAAAAACTGGCTGAATGGTGTGAATCTAACAAGTTGTTCCTGAATGTTGCCAAATGTCAGAGCCTTACATGCCATAGAAAAAAACACCTATCATATTTGATTATACTATATCAACAATACGAGTTTAGATAGGGTTACGGCAAAAAAGGATTTGGGAGTTATATTGGATGAAAAGCTTTCGTTTAATAAGCATATTGATTACATAGTCAGTAAAGCTAATGGGATGCTAGGGTTTATTAGAAGAAATTCTAGGGATTTTTCCGATCCCTACACCCTCAAATCATTATATATTGCACTAGTTAGATCGGTACTGGAATATTGCAGCATATAGTTTGGAACCCCTACTATATTATTCATTCTTCTAGAATAGAAAAAATACAAAAAAGTTTTACTAGGTATGCCTTCTATAAATTAAATTGGAATATAGAAGTACCATCTTATCCATCTAGATGCCTGCTTATTGACATTCAATCGCTTGAAGTAAGGAGAAAATATTTTTCAATAATGTTTGTAAAAGATTTAATAAGCAATCGTATCAAATGTTCTCTTTTGTTAGAACGAATACATTTTTACTTTCCATCAAGGACTCTCCGCTCTAATTTTCACTTGCGAGAGACTTTTCATAGAAGAAATTATAGTAGAAACGAACCGTTTGCACGTTGTATAAGAGAAACGAATTCTGTTGTTGAGGTTATAGATATTTTTTCTAATATTTCAAGAGATGTTTTTAAAAAAAATGTTATGTTTGCTTTGTTATCGCAATCTGTTTTGTAATTAAAATTTATGCATTGCTACCATTATTATTTATTATTATTTTTGTACATATGTATATTTATATTTAAATGAATTATTATTTATTAACTTTTTAAAGTAGTCTGTAAGAGTTGTACTCTGTTTGATGAAAATAAACTAAACTAAACTTATAAGAAAAAACCTTTAATAAGAGATCGTCAATTTTATATTGTTATAAAAAAACCTCACATGCAGCGTTCTTCAGCTTCGTCATTAGGTTTAGTTGATCATCTTTTAATATACATGTTTCTTACCTGGAAGTATTTGAAAGTAGATTCTTCCAAATTGTATCAGCTTCATATTTACTTTCGGCTGTCTGCAATTTGAGATATTCCAAAATTGTTCGTATAAAACAAACTGTTGGAAGTTCTGTGAAATTGCTTCAGAAAAAGCTATGAATACAAAGGGGCTTTTTTGAAATGTATAGACCTGGACATCTGAAAATGGTTTTGAAAAATGTCATCCAGAAATTTCTTGATCGTTTTAAGAAAATTTGTATTTTGTGGAATATGTCTTATTAACATCGTTGTTAAGATTTTCGTATTACACATTTTCCTTTTTCTTCGATTTTTTTAAGTTTTTTATTTCTGCCAATTTGTGTCCCATGTTTTCAAAAACGTTTTTACGAACTCAGCCAAATTATTATAATTTATAAACATAATATTTATTTAAATTACTTTAAACCTCGTTCCACACGTCCTCAAACTCACACGTGTTCCTCTATGTGTTAAACCCAATTCAATTTGAGTTTGAAATGCAGTTTTTTCAAAAATTAGGAAATCCGACTTCGTGAGGCTATTAGTTAAAAGCCTTCCCACAATGAAAATGTGATTTTTGTTGATGTGGCGTCTCATATGTAGAATGTCAAAACGTTTTTTGTGTTCCTACAATGTCTTCGTTACCAATATTTTAAATTTAAACGTTAAATTTACAACGGAAAGTAATATTTGGGTAAAACATATTGTTTGTATTGTCATCTGTAGCTTCTGTAGAAATTAGAGAGCAAACGGAATTTGTATGATTGAATTTGAACTGATAACACAAGATTCTTTAAATACCTTGTTCATTTTCTGACAGGAGGGCCACGTCCAAAAAAGTGCATCTCAAATTCCCAGTTAAAATTTCAGTTTATTACGTGAGAGGTTATATTTGTAGAAAGTAAGGACCAACTATAGAAAATATTATGGTTTTTGTCAATTTTTTAAAAAAAGATGGACATCTATTCACTAATGATGGTTACTACTTGTTTACCGAACATTTTCTTTAAACTGACCAAACGCTTTGAATTTGAATTATTTTTTCGTGATTTATCTTATGTTATCGAAAAGTTTATTTCTACCTTTTGGTCTCCCTGAAATCAATTTTAAAGTGCCAAAACATGGTAAATAGAATAAAATAAATAAGGTGGTACAACAGCTCGTAGGGCATAGTGACTATCAACTCCAGCCATTCCTGGATGGAAGCAACCCACAATTTTTATGTCAAATCCGAACGGCTAATTCGAGAAAGTACTTTAATGACAAGAATTATCCTGGATGAATTGTCAGCTCCTCGCAAGGGGCAGTACACGTGAAAAAAAAAACTTTAGGCAGTCATTGAATCCAAGACCTCTGGCATACCAATTCTACGAACTAACCATATGACGCCACGGTTACTATAAAAATGAAATTGGAACTAAATGTTCTTCCACTACTTTGTAAAATGCCACTTTTAAATCAATTTATTTTATACAATAGGTAAATGTCAAGCAGTTTATTATAATAACTTCATTTCAGAACCCCATGTCCATGAGTCGAATTGACGAAGGAAAAAACTGAGACATTTTCTATTAATACCACGCACCACAAGTGTCCAGTATCAAGTAATAAATGCTCAGAAGGTGACTTTGTATTTTCATCCACATATCAGTTCAATTTTATACCTTTTAAGGAGGTCAGTATACAATAAATCCATCTAAAGTACAGGTATATACTTTTTTTGATTAAAATTTATCCCCAGCAGCTATTTCATACACATACATATACTAAACTTATTCCAGACAAAACCCACTTTTTACCCAAGTGGTTATCGATTCCTTCATAAACCCACTTCTCAATGTATAAAGCTTAATGTATGTACAAAAGCATACGAAGAACGAAGGTTTTGGGTGACATCTAAAAAATATATTCAATTCCAATATGAGGTTATCTCAAATACTCTTAACGATAAAATCTAATTTCGATCCCTTTGTAATTCAGTTGAAGTTAAACCTTAATTTGTTGTCAAAATTGAGGATTCAAATTTTATTTCGTATCAGAATATGTATACTGTACATCAGGACGATAAAATGAGAACAGACCTTCCCTGTATATCTACATCAAGTTGATGTCCTGCGGCATGGCACGTCCCCTTATGCGACATCGACATCCTGTACTCGACCTTCAGTATACAGTGTAACGATTGTTTGTTACATAAAGGCACATATTAATTTGGTAACATCGTTTCAAGGACCAAAAGAAAGGGATGGAATTATGGGTGCTTCGGCTTTCCTTCCTGACGTAGATCAGCATAACTTATTCCATGTCTACCTGCCTTAGCTTGCCTTACAAGTTGACTACCAAGCCGTGTGTGTTTCTGAACCCTGAGGGTGTGTTATCATTTATTTTTATATTTTTTCATTTTTCTAGGTTATATAAAGATTTTAAGGATACAAAATAAGAAAACAGACTATAACGTAAGTGAATTTGATGGATATACGTTGTAACGTTGTTGCTTTATATATTTACATATAGGTTCTATAAAACAGGTGGACAATAAGTCTCGTTGGCAAAAAGCTAGTCAAATGAATCGACTTTATGAAATCATTGTGCGTTTACCTTTTCATACATAGCTTGGGGACAAACAAATTTTCACTCCAGATAATATCAAAGCTTAATTGTAATTATCAAGTGATGGTTAACCACAGAATTTAGATAATTACTGCGAACATCGAAAGGGTATTTTCGTAATGAGAGTATAGAGAGAGCTTTAGGCCAAATCAGTCTTTTTCATCGGCTTTTCCTACAGAATGTGATTAAAATATGAACAAAACTGCTCCTTGTTAAGATGGGTTTATCAAAGAACCACTAAGTTTTCTTTAACATTAAACAGGATGCAAGTTGTAATTAATCGTCCTCATTTTAATTCAATCAAGTACATAGATTGGCCTTTTCAAAAGTAAATTAAAATAGAAATTACAATTTATGCCTTTTAAGTTGCTCATGAGAGATAACAAAAATTAAGTTAAGCGGCTATTGTGATGTCTTCCCCATCACTACCCATAATGTTTTTAATGCGGAATATACGTGAATAGAATCGTACAAATACGATACGAAAGATATGAGTACGCAAACAATGGATGCATACATAAATGAATTTGTATAACTTTTGGAAAACTTATAAATTATAATTAAAATACGGAAGACGATGTAATAGTGGGTGATTATTTGTGGTTATATACTGTTTATTATATTCCTATATTATGTTAAAAATTTACAAGTTAATATTATGTTTGACTCATAAGTTACCTATAGTTACCAAATAGTTATGGAAGGAGAGCTCGACGTTTTATTGACACATTTCCATTCATAAATCACAAAACATCCATAAAATCAAGCCAAAGAAAAAGTAGTAGTTAAAAGGGTAGTTTTTTTTCCACAATTGTTTTATCCAAATATACACTATTGAGCAAAATAATCGACTCAAGTTAAACGGTTGCGGTCGAAAGTCTCTAGCAAAAAATCTGTAAGGAACGTTTTTCTGGTCTGTTGGAAAAAGAAAGGTCAAAAAATTTGATCATACTAGGAGATTTTAATCTTAATATTTTGGAAAATAATGAAACTTGTTCTAGTTATTTAACCTTGTTGGCTTCTCATGGTCTATATTCTTTTATTAATGAGCCTAGACGTAATTCATCTAGCAGTTGTATAGATCACATTTATGGCCGTTTCATGGTAATTGTGAATCGGGTGTATTTGATTTGTTGATATCCGATCATTCAATGACAGGAATTCTAGTTGATATTTCCAAAAGAAAAAATTGTGGAATCTCAGAAAATTCTTATAGTTTGATGAAAATCGATTATAATAAGTTAAAACATTTGCTTTTCTATTAGTTTTGGGAAAATGTGTATTCTTGTTCAGATGCTTCAAGTTCCTATTCGCTTTTTATTGATTGCCTTAATAAGCATATTCGTAATTCTTCTTCAACTTTTTCTCCAAAAAAAATAAATAAAAGGCTTATGCCATGGATTTCAAGTTATCTGATAAATAAAGTAAAAAGAAAAAACAAACTAAGAATAAAATGCTATAAGAACCCTAATAATACTATTCTAAAACGAAATTATAAGAAGCTGTGTGCTGAACTTAAAAAAGAAATTCCGCTTTGCCGTGATAACTTTTACCGGAATCAGTTTAACTCCTCAAGAGGTAATCTGAAAAATGAATGGAAAATCGTTAACAGCATACTCAACAAACATTCTACTTCAAAAAGTCTTAAAACTATGTGCATTGATGATTGTGAAGTTACTGACAAATGTGTAATTGCTAATGCGTTTAATGACTTTTTTATAAATGTAGCCACTAATCTGCAACCACATTCTTGCCAACCTATTGGTGACGCTGAGCCGATGCATAGCAACAGTTTCGTTTTTGAGTCCATATCTTCTCTTGAGATACTTAAAGCTATTGGTAATTTAAAAAATTCGCATTCGTCTGGGGCTGATGGTATATCAAATTTGTTTGTTAAACAAATTTCATATTTCGTAATTGATGTTCTCGCCTGTATTTTTAACCGCTGTGTTTTTGCAGGGATTTTCCCTGATGCTCTCAAAAGTGCTGATGTCATACCATTATTTAAAAAAGGTTCGGCCAGTAATATGTGCAACTAAAGACCTACATCTCTTCTTCCCGTCTTTAGTAAGATTTTTGGAAAAGTTATAAAAACAAGGATGTTTAGCTTTTTGAACAAAACAAAGTTTTTTAATCCTGTCCAATTTGGGTTTCAGCAGGGAAAATCAACTGAAGAAGCGTTATTACAGTTTTGTGACCAAATAATGCGCAATTTAGATCAAAAAAAGTACACAGCCGGTTTATTTATAGATATAACAAAGGCTTTTGATATGGTTAACCATAAAATCTTACTGCGAAAATTAGAAAATGCTGGATTCCGTGGTTTTATGTTAAAGTGGTTTGGATCTTATCTTGAAAATAGGTGCCAGAGAGTGAAGTTGGATGAGATCAGAAGCGAATTTATGTTTCTCAACCTCGGTGTACCCCAAGGATCTGTTTTGGGAACAATTTTATTCTTAGTGTACATAAACTCTCTGTTTACTCTTGATTTCAGAGGTAAACCAACTGCGTTTGAGGATAATGTTGGTTTTTCTTATGGCACTAATAGTCGATTGGATTTGGTCTCAGATATAAATTGGGAACTTGGGTTATTGAGAATATGGTTTTCGGTACATAATTTGGTTATTAGTTCGAAAACGAAGCTAATGTTGTTCAGCTTATCATCCTTTCAAAACTTTGAAGTTGATTTTCAGTACCATGCCCCAGAATGTCAAAAGTTCAAGCTTCCTAACTGTAACTTTTTAACCGGGACCAAAACTTATCTAACTTATACTAACCAAAACTGTGCGTCCAATTGTTTTTCAATAGAAAAAGTGAATGATTTTAAATACTTAGGCCTTGTAATTGATTCCAAAATGAAATTCTCAATTCACACGGATAACTTGGGAAAGTACTTTAGGTGTACAATGAGGCACTTTTACTTTTTGCAAAATTTAGTTTCAACTGAGCTTTTAAAAACCATTTACTATGGCATTTTCCAGTCTAAGCTACAATATGGAATTGTTTGTTGGGGTGGTATCTACTTCAACAAAATTCAGCCTTTATTAGTTTTGCAAAAATATGTCATTCGAAAAATTTGCCGTAAACCAAGTAGATATCCGAGTTTTCCTCTTTTTTGTGACCTGAAAATTCTTCCAGTGCGCCATTTGTATTGTTTTAAAGTGCTTAAATCCTTTTTTATGAAGTCTGGTAATCGTAACTTCCGTCTAATTTCAAATTATAGTTTACGTGGAAACTCTTCGAACATCTTTACCGTACCCACATTCCGTACAACTGCGTTTCGGAATATTTATTCTATTTCATCGTTTCGGTTATTTAACAAGCTTCCACTTTCTTTAAGAACAATTACTGCTCCTGGTATGTTTGTAAGTCATTTAAAACTATGGGTTTTAGATTTTGATTATTCAAACTTGGAATTAATTGTTTCTGGTACTCTGGTTTAGTTTCACGATGTGTTCTTTATTTTTTCTATGAAATGTATTTGATTTTGTGTAACAAGTAATTTTATTTTCATTATTGTAATTTAATACTATCTTTTTTTTCTGTGTACTCTCAAAAGAATTCGATTAAAACTTTTTCTAAACTTTAATGTTAAGGGTCACCCCACCATTAATTTTAATTAAGTATATTAATTGAAGTCGCATTCAACACTATTTTAATTTCTTTGTAAATTGAATACAGAATGTCACTATTTTTTTTTTCATTTTTTCATTTTTTTATGTTTAAATTTACATTCTTTATTAAAATTATTGTAAATATTTTACTTTAAGTTTATACGAAATGAAATGAAATAAATAAATAAATAAATAATAAAATATAAGATGCTTAAATCAGAAATAGGAGGAACGCTAAAAATTTTTTGCTAGAGACTTTTGACCACAAGTGTTCGACTTGAGTCGATTTTGTTGATCACGGTTGTATGTGACCATTTTAAATATACAATATTTTTATTTTTACTGAAAATTTATCCTTTTTTCGATACTTATTTAAACCATCATCATATCAAAAAGCAAAATGGTGATTCATAAAAATATTCTATAATACAATCTACAGGAATTGGATTTGGAAACTACATTTAAACCTCTTAGCAATATTTTTCCAAAGTCATACATATTGCGCGACCGCACATATGATTGAAACTGACATAATTTACAAACCGCAGTAAAACTAGATTACGAAATGGTATAACTTCGAAAAAATGCCAAAGTTAAACTTTGGAGAAGAGCTCAAAAGAACTTGTCTTATATTTTACAACACAAAAGTTTTTGAGACTTTTTGCAAACAATGGATACATTTGGAGAAAAACAATCGAAAATCTTTGTAAGATATTTTTAACTTAACATAGGAAGTTATTGTAATCGGCCCGATTTGTCGAATTAAAAATTTTGATATTTCTCGACGTTTCAAGGTCACTAGTCTAAATAAAAGATGTTTAGAGAGATGTTCGTACGTTCGGGAAGTTTTTTTGGTCGTCCATAGCTCAAAAACCAGTAGAGATATCGAAATCAACAATACATTTTGTTATACCGATAATAATAATAATTATTTCCAAAATAATTTCATGGAACGAAGAATAACTTTTTTGACATGTGGTAAAATTTTGAAAAAAAGTTGAATTAACAGTTTTTTTACAAACAAATAAAAACCTAAAAAAAAACATTGCTGTTAGTTGGTAAAAATTTACTTTCGACTCAAATATTTTTTCAAAAGTTAAAAATATTGGCTTCAAACTTATTTTATCTCACAGAAAATATTATTTTCATCATATGCAAAATATTGTTGGTAATTTTTAATTTTTTTAGAATAATTCAACATATAAACCTTTTTTTAACAAAACGCGAATACCTACCTTCTAAGCAAGACAAATCGACAGACGGGATGTGAAATTATCAGTATGGGTCGCATCCCAGCCTCTTTTTTTTATTTTAGGTCAATTTTGAAAACATAATTTCTATTGAAAAACTAAGTTTCAGAGTGGAGGAAAAGAAAAATCCAGCTATTTAATAAAATACATGTCTTTGCATTTCCAGTATATAGTTGATTTTTTATGTAAAGTCATGTTTCGTGTGTAACACCGATGATGTGTAGATAGTTCAAAGCCGGAAACCATTAGATCGACAGACAAGATTCCAGGCTGTGGTTAAAACCGTAGAACATGATTTTATCCCAAAGTATGATTCCGAATTAAAATTACAAGCAGGTAAAAAACATTTTTGTTCCTTTTTTATTTAAATATTAAATAACAGTAAATAGGTACAAATTATATTGGTCGACAAAATATGTTTTGTTTTCTGGTGCGATATCCTGAGTTCGAATCTCGCCAATTTTTTACTATACATCAGGATTTTAAAATATGTCATTCTAGAAAAATGCTAAAGACAACCAAAAACGGTTGTTAAAGGTTAAAGACAAGTTTAAACACATCATTTCACTTATTGTATGGTGGTTCTGCAAAGTACACATACATATTTATTTTAGATACATTTTAAATCATTTTAGTATCTCACTTAATAAGTGCGTTTTGTTCGCATTCCATATATAGTAAAGTGAGAAATTGCCAACAAAACGATCCGCAGTAGTCCGGTTTTTATATTTGAAAGTTGATACAACTGAATATTTGCCAGAATAATTTATCAAAAAATTCCAAAAAAAATAACGAAATTCAGACCAGGGGTGAAATCGTGTAAGCTGATTTTTGATAGTTTACTATCAAAATCAAGAAAATACGTCTGTGTATTGTAAAAGTCGATTTCAAAGTTTTAACCAAACAATTTGACATATAATAAAAACTTCAAGAAGGGGGTTTGTTAGTAGACTACTACATTAAAGTAGCATTCACATGAGCGCGACCAACGAACGACGAATGAATTACAAAATGTGATTTTATATACGTTTAAAGACATATTTGAACACAAAATCTTAACAAAACGATAGCAATATAGTTTCTATTTGATTTATGATACATACTTTTACTTTTCAATATCATTATATTAATAAATTTAAGAAAACAAATTTATTCGTCGCGAACAAAATTCTAGTTGATACGAACTGTCAAACTTTATTCGCGTCCCACATACCATCCACACTGCAACGAATAAATTGATCGCGTTCCACATACCATCCACACTGCAACGAATAAATTGATCGCGTTCCACATACCATCCACACTGCAACGAATAAATTGTTCGCGCGCTACATAACCTAAAAGTCAAACTTCATTCGCGACGAATTAAAAACTCTCATGTGAAAGAAATGTCAAAATCTGCGAATATTCGTTCATTCGTTGGTCGTTGGTCGTGCTCATGTGAATAATGCTTAACATGTGGTGTTGAAGCGAGCTTGAAGCTCGCCTAAATTCTTTATATACCTGAATCGAGTTGAAATGAGCTTGATTTGCTCGATTCCGGTCGGGGATCGGAAATTTGTGAAGAAAAACTTGTGTGGAGGAGTTGGTTATACAGATAATTCGTAATGGTCTGTTTATTTGCATGTTTGTTTTGTTTTAATCAAATTAAAAAAAAAAATTGCACATGGAGTAGGTAGCATATTCCTATATGGTGCTGAACTATTCAGTTTTTCATTGTTTAACACGAATCAAACTATCTCACTTGCACTTCATAAGAAACATCGAAACACCATTTTCATTTTAGAAACTTAGTCATTTTTAAATCTTCTTGTGCGGTGGAAACGCCAAAAAGATCTATTTAATCTAAACTGAGATAAACCTTTGGTGGAAACATAGCAAAACATAAATATCTTTTCTATTGCTTTCTCTTGCAAAATAAGCCCAGTTAGTCCATTTCCACTAACAAAACTAAATACCTTATATCAACAGTTATAGATTGATTTTTTCCCCAATGGAAAACACATGATTCCAAATGCACAAATACTCAACAAACACAGCCATCGAGATACAAATGCAATATCAATCGTACCAACATTTGAGAACGAAATCACATAAGATCCATTCGAGGCTCGTATAAATGTCAAAAACCTATCCATATTCCATAGTGAGATTCTACTCTAACTTTTATCGGTGTTATTCCTACTATGGATATTGTTTTTGTTATTCGTGTAAAATCCTACTTTACTATGGATAGATTTGCCAACAAAACACGGGTAATGTTCGTAGTATCTCATTAGTAATGTATATGAGATGGGTCTTCATCCTCTTCATTCTCTACCTATCTAAATTTTTTTTTGACGTGATAAATTGATTTTGAAGTCGGAATCGAACTAAATCAATGAATATTATTTTGTTGATCAGTGTTATGCGTTATGTTAACTTCTTTATTTGCTTGCTCTTTTCCTGCGCAAAGGTCAAAAAAACAATATTAGATAAATTATTAGTTTTAATTTATTTGCTAAAATTTTATTTTTTAAGTTCATAGTCAGCCTTAAATGTTTGCTTTTCTTAATTTATACTAAGTTTCAAAATGTATCAGGTGCATACTCGATATGATTTCAATTACAGTGCTTTACAACTGTAAAATACATTTTATAGGAAACTGTTTAGCGATATTTTGTGGGACTACCCTATTTGCAAACGCATTTAGTTCAATTAGTTTTTCAATTAATATGTACGAACCAAAGACTAAGTGAAGGAATCTAATGATCGATTGGCAACCGTGAAACATATGTTAATCTAGAACAATCACGATGTTGTTGTAGTTTTCAAATCCTAATAATGTTTTAGACATGATGATAGCCAGGTCATTTACTTACAATGTTAATCCAATTATATACAGTTTTTTTTTATTGAAAAGGCTCCGGAGAGAAGTTTGAATTTTGTTAATTTAATTGGTTATATTATTTAACTTATAGGTACTGGTGCCAAGTCCGACTAAAACTAATTCAAAGGTTTAAAATTAAAAAACAAAACATTTTCTAATTCATTATTTTTATTGGAGCAATACCTCTAAAACCGAAAAATTAGTGAACAAAAGTTGTTTTGAAAATGAATGCATGTAGCTTGAATAGCGAATTAAAATTCGACTCGAAGCAAACGTTTTGGAACACCTATATTAATACAAAATGAAATTTCTTGTTTTATTTATTTTTAAACTCTATAGCTGTCCAACTTTAGATTTTAAATTGGGGACCTAAGAAACAAATCTCAAGTTGGTCAACTTAAGAGATTGTCTCATCAATATAGCAAAAAAAATTACCGCACGGGTCTGTTTCACAATGTAAAAGAAAAGTTGTGAGTAGTTACCCGCAACTTAAATTACTATCCAGTTAAAACCTTCCGTTAGCGAACAGCGTTTGCGTTTCACATATTTCCTTTTTATAAATTTATGTGTTGGGTAACTACTTGTTAGTTCTTCGAATTTTTCAGTGTCGTCAAGGTTTTGACAAATGCATGGAAAATAAAGCTGAATGTTGGGAAAACGCAAGCCATCTTTTTTACACGAAAAAGAAAACCTTGCTATCTTCCCAGCAATCAGCTACATGTAACTGGTACCACAATTGAATGGGAGCAGTCCGTTAAGTACCTTGGTGTTCAGTTCATCTCGATTAAAAACTTACTTTTAACCAACATGTTCAAAATAATCTTAAAAAAATTAGTATTGCTATCAAGATGTTTTACCCTTTTATTAACCGACAATCCCTACTCACAAATGAAAATAAGATTATCATTCATAAGGTTATATTCCAAGCAATATTGTTATATGGGTGTCCAGTATGGGGTAACGCTGCCAGATGCCATTTAAAGAAGTTGCAGGTATCACAAAACAAGATTTTAAAAATTATGCTAAACCTTCCTTGGCATTATTCAACCTTAAGTCTCCACAGAAAAGCGAATGTTGAACTGATTTCTGATAGAATTTGTAAGCTTATAAATAATTTTAATATCAGCTGTGAAAGTTCTGAGAATTTTCTCATAATCCAACTTCTTGCATAATCTGTGATATATTTTAAGTAAGACTATTGCGTAACTTTTTTTTGGTTTAAGTTAATGGTTTTTATTTGTTTTTGTTAATTTATTTATTTGTTTAATAACTTTGTATGTTCATTTATTTATTTGTTGATTAATTTATTTTTGAATTTATTTATTGCTAGTTTATTTATGTGTAAATTTATTTATTTGTTTAATAATTTATTTGTTAATTTATTTATTTGTTAATTTAATTATTTGTTAATTTATTTATTTGTTAATTTATTTATATGTTAATTTATTTATTATTTTTCTTATTTATTTATTTTTATTTTATTTATGTATGAATTTATTTATTTATTTATTTATTTGTTTATTTTTTTTATTTATTATGTGTTAATTTATTTATTATTTCTTGATTATGTTTATATTCAATTATTTGGTTTTTTTTTATTATTTATTTGCAATTTTTTTAAAATTATTTTGCTAATACATTATATTTCTACATTTTATTTATTTATTATTATTTTCTTAATTTTGTATGTAAATTAATTTACTTTTTCTGGTTTTGCTTATTGTAATACTTTTTTTTTTGTAATATTTTGAATGAAGGTTTTTTTTCGTATTTTCCTTCGATTTTTCTTCTTAACTATTTATTATATTTTTTTTTCTCCCAAGATAATGTTTCAGTTGTAAGATATAAATTATAAAAAATTCTAAATTGTAAAATGAGCGGTCATAGACTTTTTTGAAAATGTTTTTTTACGAAATAAAGAAACTACTAGAGGTGAGTCAGTTAAGTATTTGAGGAATAAGGATGTGAGTTTTATTTGTTCGAATGTTTTTTAACATGCCTTTGTGTGATGTTGAAAATTTCGCTCTGTATAAAAACCAATAAGTACATTGTTTATTTCTTTTATCAAACGTATATGAAAGCTAACTTAGTCCAAGATTCCATTTAGTTTGCTTAAACGATTTCTTCGTGGCTTCATAATACTGAAAATAAAATGTATCGAATGCAACCTGAAAGGTATCAAAAAGAATATCCATTTTGATTACAATGCATTTAGTGTAACATTTTTTACTCTATGTTAACTGTCAGTTATCTGTGCTTATTGGTTACTTCATCCACCCTAAAAGTTATTTGACACATAAGCTTCTGGTTAGACCAATATTTTTCACACAGTTATTGTGAAATACAAATGTGAATTTTATCTGCTGATTATGTTCCAAGTAGCTTAACTGTGACTTTACTTTTATATTGTGGAACAGGTCCTAATTCTATTACTAAGCTGCCATCCCGATCTTTTTCATTGGAATCCTTTTACAGTTCTCTGTTAAATAAATTCATGAAGTAAAGCTGGTACATTTCACATCACACTACCGAAGTCACTCAATGGTTTCTTTGTTTTTCCCGTGGACTTACAAAATTGATTTTATTTTACCAATACTTAAGCTTATCACAAATGAAGACATTATAGTCTTTTATTTTTAAACTATTATTTTTAAACAAAAGTTATGTACCTACCAAATTTTTGTTGGTTATAATTTAAAAGTTCAACCAACCTTTAAAGGTATATGCGTCTAAGATATTTCGTTTATGTCATATTCATTTAACCAAAAAGGAAATCCTTAGCAAAAATACTCTCTTCTTATACGTACATAAGTATATTGTATCAGGGAAAATATTTGAGAATTCCTCAAAATATTATTTAATATATTGAAATCTCCAACAATTTTAAAATGCATTCCACATTTCATTTATTATTGATGCACATACTTTGCAACGAACCAGGCCGGCTGTAGAGCCGAAAGATTTTCTTTCATCGCGCATGTGAAGCGACAGCGCACAGTGGAACTAAATGCAAATAAATGCGTCAAAAATTGAAAACATTATACAACTGATACTTGCCACAAGAATTAAAAATATTTACTGAAACATTGAAAGAAAAACAACACAAACTCTCTTTTGAAGTTAAGTACTGGCAATTAGCTTGGAATTACTAACGTCCTTTGGTCAAGATAGCACTACACTTTTTGAAATTAACAAGACTATGCTAGAAATTACAACGAATGAATGAAAATCTAGCATTTAGGAAGAACATAGTCAATAAGCTTTTATAAACTTAAAATTGGAACCGATACCAAGGGAAATGCAATGCCAATTGGATGGAATATCAGGATTGTATTAAGAGACACCCTCCGAATTCATGCAACGACAGCAACTACTTTTTTAAACTTCTGAGTCATTGTATGTAGAAGTATCAATAATTTTGAATATGATAAGTTGTAGAAATGTTTCAAGTTCAATGCGTTTGAATTTCTATGGCAGACAAAAATTTGGATTCTTCGAAGAAATTGACAGAACAGAAACCTTTATATTTACTTAAATACCTACTACTTAAAATTAGGTCCTTAAAATAAAACTTAAAACTGACTAGAACTACTTATTCTATCTAAAAACTACTTAAAACTAGAACAACCACAGCAGTAAATCTAACAATTTTTTTTATTTATTTATTCATATTCATATTTGTTATTGTTTTATTTTTCGTTTGTTTTTTTTTAATTTTTTTTTTGTGTCACTATGCCTTATCTTTTCTTTTTCTTTTTTATATTATGCGCGCACTCAAGGGGTTATAAATACCCTTATAATGATTAAACACAGGAAGGGAGGATAGGATTAGAAAGGAGATTGGTTTTGAATGTGTGCACATTGCAATGAGTGGGAAATATTGAGTCTGGTAAAGCATTCCACATTCGTGTAGTGCGACTAAAAAAAGAACCTCTGTACTTTACAGTACGTCCGAAATTGGGCTCAAGGGCAAACTGATGAGCATTCCTAGAAGAACGGGTATTACGGTTGAATTTTTTGAGGGGAGGAATGCAACTAGCTATTTCATTAGAGCATTGTTTATGAAAGTATAGCGATAAAATAATGACAGGCTTGAAACGTTACGACGGTGCTGGAAAAATACAAAAGTTTCAGTTAGGCAGTTGAATTCTGTCCAAGAGACTCAAGTGAGTAATAGGAGCACCTGCCCAGATATGGGAATTGTACAAAATTTTCGGACGAATATAGGCTTTATAGATTATAGCTAGATCAGAAGGGGTAAAAAACTTCTTGCATCTTCGAAGAAAACCTAAAAACTTAGCAGAATTTTTGGCGATGTCAAATATGTGATCACTCCACAACACGTGATTTGTAATGCACGAAACTTAACCCTAAAACTATAAAACAGGTATGTAAGCCGGCCAAAGGCTTGAAACCCCATCCCGACTATCCATTATCAAGTGCCGATTGAAGCCACCAAAACTGGTTCTCCTGCTTTACCCTATCAATTCTATATCGTTCGGACAAAGCCCTACTGAACCGAAGTAGCTCTGCTCCGTCTTGTGACATGAATTCCCAATTGTAAAGGATCGCCTATCCACTGTTCTTCGTCTGAAGTTGTTAATTATCGCGAACTGCCAATCTATCCTGTATCAGATCGCATCGAGCCCCGTTGTACAGTACCTCATAAATACTGATCTAGCAGATACTGATGTACTTCACTACACTTATGCTCATTAATCGCTGCACGTGAAGATCAACGATGACCATCTTACGCCTATGCACGTGGCCAAGGGGTCCGGAACAGAATTGTTTCAAAGTTCTGGACGTTTAACTTCTGTTTCCAGTTGTCGCAATATTGCTGAGTCTTGTCGAAATCACGCTGCAAGAGAATTCTAATAACACCAATCTTTCAAGCCGTTCTGTATGCAATCAAATCGTCGGCATACGCAATTGCCTTGGGTAGACTACCTATCAGATCGCTGGTGTAAATGCTGAAGAGAATCGGCGAATTCACCGCTCCCTGTTGAAGTTCATTTCTATAATTCGGAATTTTGTGGTAGAAGTTGCTTTTTTGATTTATTTCATTGGATATCAGAAACTATAGTTTAGACGCCGCATGAGTTGTGTCATGACCTGCCTTGAACCTGAACTGTTTACCTATCTAGAATTATTTTGCATTTTTATGATCTCGAAAACTTTGCTGATGCTCGGAAGAAGATTTATCGACTGAAAATTTGACGCGTTCGGGTTGGAATTATCCTTTCCCTTTTCCGGGAGAGGATGAAACACAGCATTCATAATATGCATTATTCAGTGCATTATTGAAGAATGTGGTATAAATGTCCATTGCCTCCATCGGTAAATGTCTTAGTACGACGCCTGCTGACATTTTGTTTTTTACATAACAGAAACCTAGAATTTCCTTTTTTACTAAAAATATACATATACAGGTCTTCCACGATTCATAAGCGAACGTTCGTGACCCGTGAGCGAATTAAAAGAAAAGGGAATGTAAAACATGTTCGCAAGATTTGTCCATATTCTCATATAAAACACACGACTGTGAAGCGTCACGTCCATGTCCATAACATAATGACGGTAACATTAAAACAAAGATATACTCTTAATTTGGATCCATTTGAACTAGCAAATGTCTTCATAAAAGTTTTTTTTCGTACTCTCCTTCTTATACGAGTAGAGTAGGTACGAGTATATGAACGTTCTGATGGATCGCCGAATACTTCTTCTTTTACGCTTTGGCATACCTACAACAACGCCACAGTTTGCGTCCTGATGCTCTAAAGTCTAAAGTCATCGAAGAAGGAGAACAGAAAGAGTGTTGCATAGCATATCGCAGTGCAACTGCGCCATGTCATCAACGCCATACACAAGCGAGCACGACAAAAATATTCTTAATTTTTTGCCAGTCAATTATTCAAACAATGCGTCATATCGATATTCATTTAATAAATGTTTTTTGGCGAAATCTTGATGCGGTCAGAGTCAAACACAATCAATTCAGATTGGCGTCACATCTATTTATCTGACATATACTCGTACTCAGAAGTCAGAATTAGAAGGCAACAGAATCGGGTACGGGTTCGGGTTAGGGATGGGGACGGGAATGGGAATGGGAATGGGAATGGGGATCGGAATCGGGGAGGTTCATTCCTGCTACAGTAGTTAGTTTTTACTGGCCTGGAATAGCTTCTTAATATTGATGTTCCTCAATCATGCTGAACGACGACAACGAAGACGGCACAATTGTGCTGAAGAAGTGCTAAAGAGAAGAGAGATGTTTCATTATGGATTCGTTTAATAAATATGTGCGTCTTTTCATTTCATGGATATATGTATGTACAAATATACGTTTGGCTCATTGCAATCAGCAAGCAGCGAAATACTTCTCCAAATGAGGAACAAACTAGCAACAGAATTAAAACCGATTTCATACTATCGAGTTAGTTGAGCACTTTGGAATGTGAGGAATTGAAAATCGCCAGGCACATTAATTAAGTTATTCACACTCGTATGCTTGATGGGAAGCGTATTCGTATTCGTATTCGAATTCGAAATGATGGTATTTCTTGACCAAAAATGATTACAAGTGGTTTGTCTATGTGAAAGTCATTGTATGTACTTAATTGTCATTTATATGGCAATGTCAGTACATCTGATCTCTGAACAATTTTGTTGTTTAAAATAAAAAAAAAACAAAAACATAGAACTACGAGTATATAGGAACTTTCTTGCACTCTACCATTTTTGATTTTAGCCACAGAGACTTTGATGTACTAGGAATTTGAAATCTAACATTGTTTGTCCATATACACTTTTGTCAATGCTCAGGCTATTGAAAGTTGCAATACATTATAGTCCATTGCAAACAAGAAAACCATCATGTTCAAGATTTTGAGTTACAAAAGAATCAAAGTAAAAACGTTAGCCTGAAGTTTTTTACCTTATAAAAGGTTTTTCAATAGGGATGGGTTGATTTTGACAGCTCGTGGCCATATTGTTTCTTTTACTTTCTGTCAAAATAGTTTCTTTTTATATCCATCACTAAAGACAAAATATTTAGGCAAGTAACAGCGTCGAGCAACACGTTGCGACCTTTTTATGGGGTACATGGTCGTTTTTCCAAGTCCTCTTTTCGAATCTACAGCCTAAGTGAGGAATCAGCCAACACGCTCACAAGAACTTGGCCTGTATGTGCTTATGATTTCGGCCTGCGTCGTCTATTCGTTTGTTGGATTTTGGAGCAGTTGAAAGTTGATCCCAATTTTGGTCTAAAAATCAGCTTATAAGATGAGGGTTATTTTTGGATAAATAGGTAAGTGAATAAGCAAAATTGCCATGATTTGCATCTAAACAAAGTTACTGGCGGTCCGTACTTCTTCGAAAATGATGTTGGCCAGGCCTCCATGCATCGTCGCTTTAGGTCTTTGATCACCAACTTCTTGAGGCTTGAATTAGATGATATGGATACCGAAGACATATGGACAGCTCACGACACAATCGATATTCATGTTAAATGGTTATCTTGCGGCAAGCGCGAAGCACGACTTAAATTGTCCAATAAGACCGTGTGATTTGACCCCTTTAGACTTTTTCTTGTGTTTTTTTTTTTAAGTCGCAAATAAAGACAACATAATCAATGCCCTCGGTCAAATTCAGCTTGATTTATGCGCCAAAGTTTTGAAAGATGTTACTTTCAAATGCGTACCACCCAACGAAGTTACGCCGGCAAACCTTATTGATATTTCATAATTTTTTTGTGAAGTTGGCCTAATTATTTCCAAATGTGTAGTAATTAAAAGAAAACACAATTTCGAGCTTTTTTAGTAGATATCAGGTTTTGTAATAGTGACTTGACAGTTTGTGAACGCACCTTTTGACTAATCATTGAACTGTCATTGTCAATGTATTTACTAAATTTAACATTTTAACGAATAAAAATATAAACGAACGATGCAACGTCTGCAAATTATAAAAATGCTACACCGAAATTCGGAGTGGGTGACTTTTAAAAAATAAAATTTCTTTGAAAACAAATTTTTTTCCATGATAACATTGTTTTTAATTTATTTGACAAATTAAATGAATTTGATCCAAAATTTAAGTTGGAATCATTCACTTTTATCGATATCGATTTTTTTCGAATTAAAAACGAAATAAATTTACTGCTTCTAAATTTCGTTTATTGCGATTTTAAAGTGATTTGAATTCCACTACAGTAAATCTTTTAAAATCACAAGTAGTTTTACTTCAAGGAAACAAGCCTTAACTTTTGTATGTATACTTGATTCGTGATTCAGCTTCTACTTTGTATTTGCAGGATCGGACAGAGCATTTCAAATGATTGTTCAGCACCCCAAATGTCTTCTAAATAACATTTCGAGTAATAAAAATGTTTTTTCAAAAACTTTCAAGACTGATTCAAAAACTATACTTCGACACCAGAGTCTTTCCCAACCGATCTTTGAAACCGAAAATCTGCAGCTAGCAGAATGCCAAAAAAAAAAAAAAAACAGATGAAAATATAACAAATTATACAAATTAAAACAATACATACACTACCGGTCATAGGTCATAAGAAGCAGGCATTTTCGAGAAGTAAAATTGATATTTCACCAGTTATATGATGGATTATACAAAAAAAACTATGGTAAATGAGGGACTATTTTGTTAACAACAAAATATAAAATTTGGGTATGGGAAAGATTAAGCTTACGGAACTTTTACGACAAATTGTTAATCGAGTCAAAAGTATGCGAAAATAAATCGGGTCATTAGAATAGAAGCACATCAAATAAATGGAAATACAATGCAATTATTTGTATTTTATTATGTTTTTAGCTTTCGTTAAAATAACTTCAAAAATTGTATCTTTTAAGGATTTAAAAAGAGATTCCAAGTAGACCAGAGAAATCTTACTCCAGGCCATTTTGATGCCATGAATTAGCGCATCCCTGTCATCGTATTTCTTCCCTCCCTTATGTACCTTACGTGTAAGCTAGCCCCCCAAATTTTAAATTATGTTAAGGTCAAAGGAATATATTAGTGGCCAAGGCAGCAAGTGGAGGTTTTGAAAGTTCCGTTAGCTAAATCTCTTCTTTACCCAAATTTTATATTTTGTTGTTAACAAAATAGTCTCTCATTTACCTTAGTTAATTTTTTCTAATCCATCATGTAACGGGAGAAATATAGATTTTACTTCTCCAAAATGCCTGCTTCTAACCTTATGACCGGCAGTGTACATACATTCAGTTGCTTGAAATGATTTCGAAAAGTATTTGAAGTATGAAATCAACTCTGAAAAAATTTTACTCGATATTCAATTCAGATTTCGTTTTCATTTCACTTGATTTTGGGAACTTAGCTTTAAATGTAGTACATATACCGCAATGTTTTCGATTTTTTTTTAAATATTTTAAAACGTTTGTAATTATAGGAGCATGGGCCATATGTGTACCAACAACTTAAAGTCTTTTATTATGCCACACCTTCCCTACAGTTTTTTTTCGTTCCACTAGAAATTTTAAGTTCTTTAAATTAAACGGGGATCTTATGAAGTTAATTTAGGTATAATTTAAATGGACAAATGGCTTTTCCTTAAAATATATTCATGAATATAGGACAAACTTTACCTGTAGAAGGTTTTACCCATCGCAGAAACTTTTAATCACAATCTGTATAGTATTATGCAACGTTAACCTACAATTTAATCTTCAATTATAAATAGTATGATTTGTTAGTTGAAAATGACTTTATTATTAATATCATATACAACATATATCTTAAAATGGTAAACAATTCTTTATGTTGTTTTTGTGGCAGATTTGGAGAGAATTTTTTGTTAATTAAAATAAATGCTTTTGCTTTTGATTTGTCAACCATTTTGTTCCATATCTACTTTTGAGTATTTTTTACTTTGAGACATAAGCGGAATATATCTCGTAGTGACCTCTAGCTTTATATTAATTTAAAAACACGCACTTAATTTTTCTTTGATGATATGTATCTACCTATCCTTGAATCTGCAGTTTTCGGTTATAATCAATGACAATTATGCGATACATTTAATTTATTACATCATCTATACATCTATACACTACACATATTTTTTAGATATTATGATAAAATATGAAATAAGATGTTTGTTTTTGTTTTGAAGTTCAAGCAATTGTTTGGTTTGATATAGCATATTGAGAATATACATACATAATGAACATAAATATAGACATGCATTTTTTAAAATCAGTATTCAAAACTTGTAATAATAATTAAGCTATATATGTACATTGTAACATTAAAAACATAGGTACATAAATAACATGTATCTACTGATAGAAATTTAATAATTAATTTGTACTTGATTTCCTTGTCAACTTTTAATAAAATGTTTGAAAGCTAAATATGTCCATATGCATGTATAATTTTTTTAAGTTTCTATGTATGTACATATATTTTATGTGCAAAATAAAATAAAACATCAATTCTATCATAATGTCACATTTTTTGCAAGAACCTGAGACCAGATATGTATGGTGAATCAATGTCATAATTAGTACCCCTTATATAATTAAAAGTTTAAATATTCTCATTTTCCTTAATATGGCTTCAGATACAAAAAGAAATACAAAACGTGATTTAATTTAATTATAATAGTTAATATATATTTTGTTAAATTTTCATAGTTTTCAACTTGCATTTTACTTTAAAAATGAAAAAAAGAAATAAAAATACTGTAAAACTACATAAGTCAATTTCGTATTCGTACGCTTAGTTTAAAATACCTACATATCTAAAAACTCATCAATTCAATTTCAATTTGTTTGTTATTATTTAAAATATCCTGGAGTTGTCAAAGATTTTTCAAGACCGTTTGGACAACTTTGGAAGTTATTAAGGACGATGGGAATAAAAAAATAGTAAAACCTAAAAAGAACCTCGAGAACGCGTTTTAAAATACCTCCAAGAAGGTAAATCATATACTATAGAAAAATTATTTCATCTTTAGTAGATCGACCAAAATCAACGATTGAAATTACATATTATAAATTGATTTGTAAATGTAAAATTAATTGAAAACTTGCCTCGTAATACTATACAAGATGCGAGAAGTAAAAAAAATCAAAAAACAAAGTGCATCAAAATTAGCCGAACGTCTCATTCGAAGCCTTAGAAAAAGAATTTCGCACTGAAACCTTTAGGAAATGTTTAAGAGAACATGGGTTTTAACGGAAGAGTAATGCGGAAAAAAACCTTTCATCAGCCAACAGATTAAAATGCCTTGAATTCTCGAAAGACTTGCAATCAAAGAGCTGTGTTTTGAGTTAAAGTTAAATATTCATGAATTGATGGCAGGCAAATGGTTTGACGCAAGCTGAATACCGAACACATTTCAAAAAGCACTCAAGAGACAGTCAAACATGGAGGTGGGTCAGTGATGGTGTGGGGCGTTTTTCAGCAGCTGATGGAGTTGGAAAACTTTATATAATTAAAGGAACTATGGGTCATAAGGTTATTGCATTGAAATCCTGAAGACCAATTCAAATGATATGGATCATAAGGTCTGCATTAAGATCCTGAAGACCAATTAAATTTTTTCCACTTTTCTTATATCAGCATATCGTCGGAATAAAAGGTATTATTTTTTTAATTCTTATACAATTTTATTTGTTTAAAAATATAAATAAACGCATTATGTTTATTGTCAGTCTTATAGAAAAAAAGAAAAACTAACACTTCACTTGGTGGACCTCGCTGTTCAGAATAGAGGAAATACCTAATGAAAAAAAATAATACCTTTCTATTCTGCGTAATAACTTGACAACAATTGTAGTTGAAAGCGCACAACGTCCGGCCGTTATTTCCAAAGTTATGGAAACGCTGATTAATTTTCAACATAAGATATACCTTGAGGAAGCAGTACAACTTTCGTAGCAACAGGTCCACTAAAGATCTCACTATAAATTCCGACCTGCACAGCATTGATAATGCCTCAAAAACTAAAATTGGCAAGTACTTCCATACAGACATTATTTTTAACTTAAATGTATAAGAATTTATTGTCGGATAAACCAATCAAAACAGTGGATAAATATGAAGATGATTCCGAATGTTGTCCTCCGAGTGGTCAATCGTTTCGGGTTCGTAGTAACGGAGGTCAATTCACGGGTCCGTAACGTGAAACTATGCGGTTACCAAATTTTTGCTTCAATGAATCAATTGTGGCACATGGTGCTCCATATTGTTAAAACATCATGGTTCTTAAATTGATGAACGAAAAAGTCAGTATTCATAGATCTATAGCCGTTACTGTTCTGGCCAGCATCGTTTTTAAAAAAGTACGGACAAATTATTCCACTAAAATCATCAGTCAGTTTTTGTGAATGTATACCTAACGGTCGGAGTCTCGACATACATGTACTTCAGGATTATCATCACTCCAAACAAGGCAGTATCGTTTATTAAAATATCCATTCAACCAAAAGGGAATTTCATTGCTTGACAAAATTCCCTTACCTATACAAATTAAGATCTACGGTACTCTTGTACCAGACGCAATTTCCGGGTTATATTAAAACTATAATTTTCAGTGTCCTTAGTCGCAGATTGAAGCTGATGCTAAAGATAAATTCTACAAAATTATACTGTTTTGTTTGAAATTTTTGCAAATATTTTGATCAAAAAGGAGTAAAAAAAAAACACTTAAGAAAGCCTAACACTCTTCTCGTGAGTCAAACAAAAAAACTGATCTCTAATTTAAGGGTTCTTCTTAAAAATCATAATATTTGCTATTTCTCTTAGAAAAGATCCTATTAAAATAATTTAAAGCATTACTTTTTAACTTCCCATAGGAAGTTATTGTAATGGGTCCGATTTGTCAAATTGAAAATTTTGACATTTCTCGACGTTTCAAGGTCCCTAGAGTCGAAATAAAAGATTTTTAGAAAGATGTCTGTGCGTGCGTGTGTACGTACGTCCGTATGTCCGTACGTTCGCGACTTTTTTTTCGTCGTCCATAGCTCAAGAACCAGAAGAGATATCGACTTCAAATAAATTTTGTTATACAGATAATAAGGCAGAAAGATGCAGAAAGGGCTCTCATGAAAATTGCGTGGGTGGTTTTTTTACCATAGCAGTTTAAAAAAAAGGAACATTTTGGTTAACCCTAAATATCTCATGAACCATTGACGCTAGAGACTTGAATTAAATTTTATATTATATATTGTAACGTGATAGAAAACAAGTATATTTTTAGAAAAAAATCCAATTAACGGTTTTTTTATAAATCAAAAAAACTGAAAAAAAAAATTTGTCACCTCGAAAATTTTACGACTAAAATATGATTCCATCTCCAAAACAATTTTGTGCAACGAAGAATAATGTTTTTGACATCTAATAAAAATCGAATGGACAGTTTTTTTATCTATCTTCTTCTATCTTCTATATATATAAAAATGAATTGCTGTTCGTTAGTCTCACTAAAACTCGAGAACGGCTGAACGGATTTATCTTATCTTAGGCTTGAAATATTCGTGGAGGTCTAGGGAAGGTTTAAAAGGCGAGAAAAAATCGAATAATTTCCGGGAAAACCCTAAAAACAACCCTTTTCTATTTCCCATACAAACGTTTTCTAGAGTCAATTTGAACTTTATTGCTATTCAATAAAGTTCATATTAAATTATAATCACTCACTGTTGTCAAAGCAATTTAGGTGTGTTCCTAACGTCAAAGAGTCAATTTGCCATTTATTACAGCTGCATAAAGTTCAAATTCAATCATATCTATGAAAATAGTCTTCGCGTGCGCTTTGGAGGATCTAATGTCGCGTTCCGAAAATAAACAAAAGTGAATCGCGAACGCGACAAAAAATTTAATAAACTATTAGTAGTACTGATTTCCAATTAATTTGGTCGGCTTCGCGAAACTTAATTTTAGCTAACTTCAGTTGTAACTGTATCAGATTATTTTTTGTTTGATAAATCTTAAGTTTTGTCACAAAAGTTTCTGAACACAACCATAATATTTGACATTAGATTTGACAACCAACTAATATGTCAATCATTCTGTCTTACCTCAGAACACGGAGATTTATGGCTTAAATGTAAACTCCTAAAAAAAATAAAAAATAAAAAAAATCAGAACACGGAAAAAAGTATTACGATTGACGATATTGTCTTACGATCATGGTACGGTATTCTATGAGTGCATCCTTCTATCTTTGTGAGTGACGATTACCGCTACTTGAGCGAGAACTTTCTTTACTTTTGTGATCCTTTGTGATTCCAAGTAGTGTGCTCTTTTTTTGTTGATATTTTGTGATAGTGACACTTTACTGTTAAGTTACTGTTAAGTGAGCGAGACATTTTCTCACTTTGATTAATTACGTTACGATGCCGAGAAGAAGACGACCTGAAGCGTTGGCCGAAACAGTTCGTACAAATGTTCCACAATTAAATCAACAACAAAGAATTGCGTACGACACTTTGATAGAAGCTGTGAACAGTGGACCTGGTGGAATTTATTTCCTTGATGCTCCCGGAGGAACAGTAAAAACGTTCTTAATTTCATTGTTTTTGGCGAGGATCAGATCGCGAAATGATGTTGCTCTAGCGTTGGCTTCATTTGGAATAGCTGCGACTCTGATAGAAGGCGGACGAACTGCGTATTCTGCCTTGAAATTACCATTAAAGATGCAAATCACCGAAACACCAATTTGCAACATCGCCAAAAATAGCGCAATGGCCAAGATCCTACATGTATGCAAATTAATTGTTTAGGATGAATGCACAATGGCACATAAGAGGTCACTAGAGGCGCTGGACAGAACATTGAAAGATCTTCGTGACAACCAAAATATTTGTGGTGGGGCCATGATTCTGTTGTCAGGTGATTTTCGTCAGACTCTTCCAGTTATTCCCCGATCAACTGTTGCTGATGAACTAAATGCATGCCTAAAATCATCGAATTTGTGGCAGTACGTAAAGCACTCCAATTAACAACTAACATGCGAGTATTTTTGCAACATGATGAAACTGCAAATGTGTTGGGTGAACGAGCAATATTGGCAGCGAAAAATAAAGATGTCGAGGATCTCAATGCGACCATTCAGAATTTTCTTCCCGGTTCAAATCAGTCGACACCGATATGAACCAGGATGACGTCGTCAACTATCTCACGGAGTTTTTAAATTCACTGGAATTGCCTGGATTACCACCTCACAATTTGCAGTTAAAACTAGGATCAGTTATCATCATGCCGCGTAACATTAATCAACCTCGACTATGCAATGGAACAAGGCTGGCTGTGAAAAAGCTGATGAATAACGTCATTGAGGCAACAATCATAAAAGGAAAATACAAAGGAGAGGATGTCTTGATCCCGCGAATACCGATGATTCCAACGGATTTACCATTCGATTTTAAACGCTTACAATTTCCAGTAGGTACGTCTGGCCTTTGCGATGACAATAAATAAATCGCAAGGACAGTCTGTAGAAGTTTGCGGAATCAACTTGGAGTTTCCCTGTTTCGCGCATGGATAATTATACGTCGAGTGTTCGCGCTTCGGAAAACCGTCTTCTTTGTTTATTAACGCACCACAAAACAAAACAAAAAATACAGTTTATGAGAAAGCTTTAAATTGATTAAACAAACTGTATCATAACAGTGTGTGTCTGTTAATAAAAATTTAAACCTTATAAATACATAGTCAGTATTTCAGGAAAACTCTGTTTTTTTAAGTAAGCAACATGATGTGTCGAAAATAATAATAAAACTTCATGCTTCATTAAAAAAATGCTTTTTTATTCAATACGTTTTGTTTGTTTTGAAATTAATTTATACTAAAGTTTAGGTCTTTTATCTATCGATTTAGGCAGTACGAAGTCTGTCGGGTCAGCTAGTACAAAATAAAAACCTAAAAAAAAAACACTACTCAAAGTTGGTAAAAATTGAATTTACTCAAATATCTTTTCAAAAACTTGAGATTAAGGCTACAAACTTATTTTATCTTATAAGAAATATTGTTTTCAACATTCTGAAAAATGTTGAGAAAAATCGAGTTGACAGTTTTTTTACAATAAATAAAAATCAAAAAAAAAATTAATAAAAGTTGGTAAAAATTAATTTACGAATCAAATATCTTTTCAAAAATTTGAGATAATGGCTTCTAACTAATTTTAACTTATAAGAAATATTGTTTTCAACATTAGGACAAATTTTGAGAAAAATCGAATTGACAGTTTTTTTTACAAAAAATAAAAACCTAAAAAAAACAATACTAAAACTTGGTAAAAATTTACTTTCGACTCAAGTAGCTTTTCAAAACTTACAAATATTGGCTTCTAACTTATTTTATTTCACAGAAAATATTGTTTTAGATATTCAGTAATTTGTTTATAAAAACCCAACAGTCCTTTTTTTCATAAAAAAATAAAACCTACAAAAAATAGAACGCAAATTTGGTAAAAATTGATTCATATAGACAAACTTTTAAGCAAGACAAATTGATAGACGGGATGGGAAGTTATCAGTGTGGGTCGCATCCCAGCCTCTTGTTTTAATTTTGTGAATACCTTTAAGATTATTACAAAGATTTTAGTTTTTTTTGGTGAATATTGTTTAATTACTAACAAATCTTTAATCTCTAGATCAAATCTTTGCTTATACAATTAAGCATTATGTGCTTTGTGGTTCATATGATCCTCCCACTTGATCCTTCATTGGTTGAAAGTTGATGCGCGATTGGAATAGGCCTGGATTTCCGATTCATATTTTGTTCTTGGTCTAGTCCTCAGTTAAAAGTAGAACTTTAGGCAACAAAGTGAAACGCGCTAAAATACAATTTTTTTTTTTATATAAAATTAATTAAAACAAATACTCTCCCTGGATCGACCATTGAGTTTGCCTTCAATTATTATATTGCCAAACCAAACTAAAAATAAATCATTTGAAATTTGACAAAATGTCCGTTAATTACAATAGTGTTGCCAACTTAAAGATTTATAGATATCCCTTAAATGTCGTTATAAATCGTTTGATATAAGGTACGTACACAAATTTATTTATTTTTATAGTCCAGTAAAATAAGGCCTTTATACCTCGGAGTGAGAGATTGTAAGCTGGACATTTATTCATAACTGTCTTTTAGTCTTCTATAAACATTGTGCAAAAAGCCTTCATTGTTATGATAATGTCTATAAGTTTACAAAATTTATACAACACCTAAAAGAAGGTATAAACAAATTCAAGGTCAATTACCTCTTATTCCGAGCCCTTTTTCCCCTTATTTTACTGGACTAATATCTGCGTACTATTTATGTACCTATTGGTATTCCCAACATTTTTGCGTTTTGAGCAAATAAAATCATATATAATTTTGATAAATCAGTTCTCTATAAATTATTAAAAGTGCGTATTCGCCTAAGTGTACCTAATGTCTCTTGTACCTATTAATATATTGTCGTTTTTACCACAAAGTTATATCCATTACTGAGCTACCTATATGTACAATATCTATTAAGATGACAAATCTATCAATAATCGTTAAATTTTGTTCCCTCAAAACTAAACATTAGTCGTGTTTTTTTGGTATTCCATATATAGTACAGTGAGAAATTGCCAAAAAACGATCCGCAGTAGTTCGATTTTTATATTTGAAAGTTGATACAATTGAATATTTGCCAGAATAATTTATCAAAAAATTCCAAAAAAAAAAATAGCAAAATTCAGACCAGGGGTGAAATCGTGTAAGCTGATTTTTGATAGTTGACTACCAAAATCAAGAAAATACGTCTGTGTAATGTGATACTCGATTTCAAAGTTTTAACCAAACAATTGAATTGAATTGAGTTGAAATGAGCTTGATTCGCCTCGATTCCGGTCGGAAATCGGATTCAAAATTTGTGAAGAAAAATCTGTGTGGAGGAGTTGGTTTTACAGATAATGCGTTATGGTCTGTTTATTTGCATGTTTGTGTACAAAAAATATAGTTTTGTTTTAATCAAATAAAAAAAAAAAATTGCACATGGAGTAGGTAGCATATTCTTATATGGTGCTCGTGCTGAACTATTCAGTTTTTCATTGTTTAACACGAATCAAACTATCTCACTTGTTGCACTTCATAAGAAACATCGAAATACCATTTGCATTTTAGAAAGTGCTGTCAAACTTAATCATTTTAAAATCTTCTTGTGCGGTGGAAACACCAAAAAGATCTATTTAATCTAAACTGAGATAAACCTTTGGTGGAAACATAGCAAAACATAAATATCTTTTCTATTGCTTTCTCTTGCAAAATAAGCCCAGTTAGTCCATTTCCACTAACAAAACTAAATACCTTATATCAACAGTTATAGATTGATTTTTTCCCCAATGGAAAACACATGATTCCAAATGCACAACTACTCAACGAACACAGCCATCGAGATACAAATTCAATATCAATCGTACCAACATTTGAGAACGAAATCACATAAGATCCATTCGAGACTCGTATAAATGTCAAAAACCCATCCGTAGTAAGACTCTACTTGCTCGGCAAAAATCCTTGATCGAACCCTCCTAGTGGGTGCCGGGCGGACAATGTCACCACAGTTTTTGGTCTGTAGGTGTCAGACGGTGATAGCTAAGGTTAGATTGGATCGCTGTGTGGTTATGACTTCTTTTATAGCACAACTCACAGAAATCCTCTCTCACCATAGATCCAAGGTTCCTAGTTTCAGTGGTGGTGTGAGCTAGTAAATCCGTGCCCAAGAATTAAAGGTTGAGGGATAAATCAACCATGAACGAGCTCAGCCGGAGGCCTGTGGTGGGTAACGGTTTTTGTTGTTATACCTTCCCTCGGTATGCGGCTCTGCCGAGGGTGACCTTTCCTTTCCGTCTTACTCGTGGGAACCAAATCTAATTTCTCAATCATGTCTTCGTCCAATTTATATGTTAAAACCCCATCCATCGAGTCCGAGGATGAACTCCTGGCATCCAGTCAGGATACTATTGTAGGTAGCTCAGGGGAAGCTAGAGACGCTAGCACCTCAGAGCAGGCTACACTTAGAGGTAACACGGGAGGTACTAGTACCCCTGTGCTTCAGCATCCCTCTCAAAAAACGCCCGTAATTTCAAGTAGCAAGGCTCGCCAGAGCAACGCTACCAAGCCCAACAAGCACTCTCCTGCGGATCAGCTCAGGATCAAGTACAGGAAGGCTACTTTCATTCTTGGCAAGATTGCCGAAAACGAAAAAGCCGGAAAGGTTCATGAGCGTGATGCTGCCGACAAAATAAAATACCAGAAAGTTGTTGAAGAATTCAACAGTCGGGAGAAGAGTGCGCTACCCAGCAAAAAAGAAAAGTCCACCAAGAGGAACAGGTCTCTGGAGGAGGAGAAGCCACCTCAAAAGAGAACCAAACTTGGTGGCAGTGTCAGAAAGGAGACTCCGAGGGCGACAGCGCAACCGCGTGCCTTGAGTGAGGTCGTTAGAGACAACCTCCAGGTGGCGATTGTAGATGAGCTCTCCACAGACAACAGAGCTCTGATGTCAGCGTGGAACTCAATCGAGGCCAAGCTCTCGGAATTGGTCTTCAAATACACCATCTCGGCTAAAGAAGGTCCCTATCCCAGCTTTGACTCCGGCGAAATGCTCAGGGGTTACAAAGTGATAAGGTGCGCAGACGACTTTTCAAGGGATTTCCTTGGCAAAGGAGTTGCTAAGATTAGCAACGACTGGAAGGGCTTGAAGCTCAAGCTCATTCCCGCCAGGGAGGTTCCTAGAAAACCATTGGCTCGCATCTTGTTGCTAGTGATGAGCATTAAGCCAACTGGAGCGGAGCTGATTAGGAGCCTTCAACGGCTAAATCCGCAGATTCCTATGAATGACTGGGTAGTCATCAAGACAGAGGAACCGCGCAAGAATAGCGCGGTCTATCTTCTGAGGATCTGCGAGGCTAGTCGCAAAGCAATAGAAGAGGCACATTGTAAGCTGAGGTTCGGCATCAAAAGTGTCTCCATAAAGATTCTGCAGAGTCAGGAAGTTGGCCCCACTCTGGGTGATGATAACGTCGAGGCAGACGATGTCACCATGCAGGTTGAAGCCCCCGGCGAGGCGCTGGATCCTGGCCCTGCAGTTCCACCTGCAAATTAAAAACGACAGGCTACGCGCCATCCAGGCTAATCTGAAGCACTCCAAATGTGCCTCGGATAACCTGAGGATCTTCCTGAGTGAGGAGGATATAGATGTCGCCCTTATACAAGAGCCATGGGTTAATGGCCTCGCGATTAGAGGCCTTAATGACAGCCAATACGATTTATTCTACAAGCCCGACAATCAGAATCAAGGTAAGCCTAGAACTTGTATTTTAGCTAAAAAACACTTAAAAGCTTTTATGTGTCCAAACTATAGCACTTCGGACTTAACAGTTGTTAGGTTAGAGGGTAAACAAGCGGAGGGCTTGATTCTTGCATCATCATACATGGCGCATGACAAAGAGTCACCGCCTGAGGAGGTGCGTACTCTTGTGGCGGAGGCAAAAGCCAGACAAACAAGCCTGCTTGTAGGGAGTGATGCGAACGCGAGGCACTCAATCTGGAGCAGCACGGAAATTAATGAGCGAGGTGAGTCTCTTTTTAATTATATAATTGAAAATAACTTGACTATATGTAACAGGGGCAATACTCCCACTTTTGTTTTTCCGAGTACGGACAACTCAGAAGGGTGGGAAGATGTGTTAGACGTTACATTTGTCAATATTTATGGCAACCTCTCCATCGAAAATTGGAGAGTATCTCTTCTTAACTCCTTTTCTGATCATAGACGGATTCTATTTGATCTTAAATTCGAAATAAAATCTCCTTCCCCCTATAGAAATCCAAGAAGAATTGACTGGAAGAAATTTAGCCAGATCTTTGGCTCAAAGTTGCGCAGTATACCGAACGCGAGTTACGACTCGGTAACAGATCTTGAGTTAGAGATTTCAAACTTCGAGGACTCTATAAACACCGCATTCAAAGTCTCTTGTCCGATAAGATACAGTAAGAAAACCTTTCCACCTTGGTGGAATGACGACTTATCTAATCTGAGGAAAATAACAAGAACCATTTTTAATATCTGCTATAAGCATAAATTTTATCAGCCTTATAAGGACTGCTTGAGAATATACAAGCGTTCTATAGCCCAAGCCAAAAAACAAGGATGGCAAGAGTACTGTCAGTCCATCGAAAACATCAAAGATTCGGCCAGGCTTAGTAGGGTTCTATCGAAAGAACATTCGAACCCCTCATTTCTTAAAAAACCAGATGGAAGCTGGACAGCATCTCCAATGGAGACATTAGAGCTACTAATGAACGTACACTTCCCAGGTTGTGCAGAAGAACCAACCGAATCCAATCCGACTTTCAACATGCCAACCTCCATAGAGCAGGTAAACGCCCTTATAACTAGAGAAAATATAGTCTGGGCTATTAAAACCTTCTCGCCGTACAAATCTCCAGGCCCTGATGGAATACTACCTATAATGCTGCAAAATCAGCTTGAGTTAGTAGTACCACGGCTCGAGAGTATCTTTAAAGGTTGCCTCTTACTAAACCATGTCCCCATGTCTTGGAGGCAGGTAAGAGTGGTTTTCTTACCAAAAATTGGTAAAAGAGGGCATGAATCTGCCAAAGATTACCGACCTATAAGCCTTACTTCCTTTCTCCTTAAAACCCTGGAGAGAATCGTAGAATCTCACATAAGGAGAATTCTGAGTAGTTGTCCCCTATCTAACTCGCAACATGCCTACATGAGGGGCAGATCTACAGAGACTGCCCTTCACGAGGTAGTGAGAACGATAGAAAACACAATTCATTTCAAGGAATATACCCTAGCCACCTTCTTAGACGTAGAAGGAGCTTTCAACAATGTCCTAACTGAATCCATCGCTGAATCACTTGCAGACTTCGGTGTAGAGAACTATATTAGAAGGTGGATAATATCCATGCTAAGTAATAGGAGGATTCAATCAAAGTTAGGATATTCAACGTGTACCAAATATGCCAGCAGAGGAACACCTCAAGGAGGAGTATTGTCTCCTCTCCTATGGCTTTTGGTCATGAACAGCATTCTGGTAAAATTCGAGAGCAGTGGAGTGAAAGCGGTTGCGTACGCCGATGATTTGGTCATCCTGGTTTCAGGAAAATTTCTAAGCGTGATCAGTGAAATCACTAATATGGCTTTGAAGAAAGTAAGCACCTGGGCTGCGAGCTGCGGACTAGGTGTTAACAGCAACAAAACCGAGTTGATGCTTTTCACCACCAAAACCAAGGTACCACCCTTCACTCTACCTCCGTTAAACGGACAAGCACTATCATTGTCTTCCAGTGCTAAATATCTGGGCGTAATACTGGATACCAAATTAAACTGGAAACTTAACATCGAAGAGCGGATAAGAAAGTCGTGTGTCGCCTTCTACGCCTGCAATAAAACATTCGGCAAAAAGTGGGGCCTCCAGTCAAAAATGATAAAATGGACATACACAGCCGTTGTAAGACCGATCCTGGTCTATGGGTCCATTGTGTGGTGGCCCGCTCTCAACAAAGCCTACATAGTAAACAAGCTTACAAAGGTGCAGAGAAATGCATGCGTAGGGATATCAGGGGCAATCAGGTCCTGTCCAACGGATGCACTCAACGTCATCCTGGACCTTCTTCCGATTGACCTCTTTATCAAATATCAGGTGTCCTGCAGTATCTTGAGACTCAAAGAAACAGGCTGCTGGGCACCTAGATCTTACGGGCACTGCAACCAAACAAGCCTGATACCATCAGACATCCTATCCACAACCACCGATTACTGCATCCCTACCCTAGACACCTCAAAGAATTTTAGAGTCTTGCTCCCGTCAAGAACCGACTGGGAGGAAGGCGTTGTGACGGAAGACTTCGACACAATTATCTTCACGGATGGTTCAAAGATGGAATGCGGTGTTGGTGCAGGAGTCTTCTGTGAATCTCTTGAGATTTCAAAAACCTATAGACTTCCCGATTTTGCCAGCGTGTTCCAGGCAGAATTGCTGGCGATAAGGGAAGCTTGTACAGCCCTTAAAAATATCCGTCAGAACCAAAATGTAGCCATACTAACAGACAGTCAGGCAGCTATTAAAGCCATTGATTCAGCTTTATCATCCTCTAAACTGGTCCAGCAATGTAAAGAGGCCCTAAAGGAACTGGATATGAGCGTCACTCTTATCTGGATACCGGGCCATAGGGGCTATGAGGGTAATGAGAAGGCAGATGAGCTAGCTAGGCAAGGATCAGCCCTTCACAACTCTCTGGCAGTGAGAGTATATGCTCCTCTTGGAGTTGTGAAGGGTAATATCCTGACCAAATACACATCAGAAGCAAATCATAGGTGGAGTAGTTTAACGAGTTGCGTTATATCCAGGAAAATCTGGCCCGCCTATAACAAACCAAAATCAATCAATTTAATTTCCAAACCAAGGCATGACATAGCCAGGATTGTCGCTACCTGCACAGGACATTGGCCTGTAGGTGAGCATGCGGCAAAATTGGGTATACCACATAACTCTTTCTGCCGTAGCTGTGATAACCGGGATGAAAAAGAAACAGTCCCACACTTTCTGTGCCACTGTCCGGCCCTGGCCAGGAAAAGAGCACTCCACTTGGGTAAGGAATTCTTCAACGGTATTGAGGAACTCGCAGAATTCAAGATCAAAGATTTGATCTCATACCTAAATAGCACAAAGTGGTTTTAACCCCCTCCTCCCTTATTTCTCCCTCACTAAATGGTACTATGAGATAATAGGCCGTAAGGTAGGAGAATAAAATTACATTTTATATTTTACATAGGACTGCACGTGCGGAACGTGCACCATCCATAGCCCATTTTCAAACCCATTCAGAATCTCACGAGGTATGGTATCAAAACGGCGCACTCAGCGCTAATTGTGTCCTGCGCGAAGGCAGGACAGCCATTTCTACCTACCTACCTACCAAGACTCTACTTTAACTTTTATCGGTAGTATTTATACTACGTATATTGTTTTTGTTATTCGTGTAAAATCCTACTATACTATATTGATAGATTTTCCAACAAAACACGGGTATTAAAAAAGGAAAATAGTCTTGATTTAAAAGATTGCTACGATCCTTTTTAATCTACTGTATATGATTTTGATTTATGGGATTTATTATATGTACATATTCATATAGGACTGTTTGGGATATTTTGTTACATTATTTTCAAAATAACTTAAATTATATCAACCTACCTACATTTATAGCTTTTGTTTTTTACTTTTAACGTCCCTAATTTTTGTATTCCAACAATATAATTACCTACGCCTTTATAAAGTAAACTTGGGGCATCTCGGATTACAGGTTTCATCTAAGCTCATCACTCCAAAAAAGATCTGATGCTGACAACAAAAATATCCCCAGCGGGTTTCTGAATGTCCAAAGGTACCTATCTCCGATGACAAAAACTGAAAACTCATTATGATTCGGTTTAAGTAACTATGTAGTACCTATTTACATAAGAAAAAACATTAAATTCAACAAACATCAGCTCTTTATTTACTTGACGCTTCGTCTCATGTTCCATCGTCCTATCTATCTTTTTCCTAAGTCGAAGATAATTTTGAGAACAGTATCTATATTGATAGATAGATACATACCCATTACATAATACCTGGTGTATAATATATATGAAAAAGGTATCTTCTATTATACATTGTATATTATATACTTATTCTGTACTTAATAATAGACGAATACCTACGTTGTCTATACTTGCATACTTATACCTAAAAATTAATCAATAGGTCTGTCATTGCCATTCTTCATTTTTTTTTTGCATTTATACCTACCTACCAACCCCATAACAGTAATTTTTACATGTAGGTACATCTATACCTATAATGAATATAATATACGAATGACTATATCTATCTAGGTATAGGTATATCTTTTTTTTTGTTATAAAAGCAACTCCCTGCTTACACAACGCAATGATCCTTTTCCTGTTACATTAACAAAACAAAATTAATAATAATGGGGAAAAGTAACAAATTGAACGAACGTCACACACAAAGCCCATTACGACATGAATCCATGACACAATAGAAAAGAAGCCCAAGCCCAAGCCCAATGCTAAAGCCCGAGCCCTTGCTGTTCGTCTCGTCGTAGCGTCGTCGTCGGTTATTTGACTATAGAAACGATGGCGATGGCGATGGCGATGGCGACGACGTGTTTGAAACATGGTGCATTGTTGAAAATATACGTTGTCGGTTGTCGCTGATTCATTTGCTACCGTACCGTACCCTACCGAGCAACGAGCACCAAACTGCCATTACTGTCATTTATATAAACTATACACAACACACATTTTCACAGACACCACCTTTCAAGTTTCAAATTATCAATAATCATATTACTCCCATTGTGCGCGCATATCCAGATCCAGATACCAGAACGGCTATAGAAGCAGTAGCAGTAGCATAAGCAAAAGCAAAACGAAAACACTTCCAATTCGAAGCCATGCCGAGATGAAGATGGAGATGGAGATGGATACATTAAGCATTATTTTTGTTTGTATAGGGTAGCGTAAGGTGGCTGCTGCTATACCACTGCCGACTGCCAACTGCTACTACCGCTGTCACTGCGGTGCTTTTTCGGCTACCAACCATTCTTATACTATAGCTGCCACTATTCACTGCTTCCATCATCAGTCCAGCCAGAATCCAAAATCCAGATCTCCCGATCCCGATTCAGAATTCAGATACGTATATCCATTCATGATTCATTCGAGGAACTCATTTACTTTGGCATGTAAACAACTAATCTGTTAACACCCTAATATCGTTTTCGTTTTGACGACGACGATGATGACGACGACGACGACGATGTTGTGTTGTGTGGCTGTGGTTCGCTTGCTTTCACAATGGCAGTTCCACTTCCACTCGAACTCGATTTGTGTGAGATTGAGAACCTTAAGTTAACTACTCTCACTTCATCAGAAACTGAATCGGTATCAGAAGCAAAACCTGTTCTACCAGCTAAATCTACCACTGCCATGATTAGGAGAGCCCATCTATTGGTATCGCCTTCGCCTTTGCCTTCGCCATCCTTCCAATTCCAATTCCATTTCCAACTTTATGTCGATAACATTAGAGTGTCTATTCTTTGATTTGTTGCCCTTCATTTCTTCATTGCTTGTGAATCATTTAGATCCGTCCAATTCGAGACGCCGACAACACTCTTCTTTGAGTTCATCACAATTCACCATAACCTTATGCGAGTCATCTCGCTCGCTCTATGAGTAACAAAAAGGGATAGCTGCATTTAAATGGGAGGAGATTTAACGGAATGGTGACGCCCTTCATAATCTGGTTGGGCTTTGTGCATGCACATAGTCCCGGCTCTATTACCGTCAGATGGTCGGAGAAGTTTGTCTGGATAGCGTTAGCGTGGTGTTTGGTTTGGTTTGGTTTGGTTTTGTGAAGTTTAGTCAAGTATATGCTCGGCGTCCGGTAATTTTGCGTCTCAGCTGAACGAACTCCCACTTTTGAGTATCCATTCCATTGCGTTGCGATTGCGATTGCGACTGCTGCTCCTGCTGCTTCGCTTCTGTTCTGTTCGAGTTCGATGGTAGAAGTCAGTGCGCGGCGACGAACACTGTTGATATCGTTATCGTTTTCGCTACTAGTTTAACCAACAACGGGCAATGTTTAAATTACACGTCGTGTACAAAAACGAACGGATATCTGTTTATGTCTCATTGGTTTAAGTGGATACGTGTGTGTATCACGACATTTGTGTATAGCTTGTGTATAGCGGAGTAAAAAGGGGAGAAGGTGTAGTTTCGACGGACGGCAACGGCAACAGCAACGGCAACGACAACCAAACGGAATTGGCCTCTAATGAGCTGGTTATCTACAGCGGAGGCGATACTTTGCTTACTGACGGACGTCTGTACTGTGAGAGATTATAGTGCGGTTTCGAAATAATTATGATTTTTTCTTAATTTTGCAATGGTGAAACAAAAAACGTCAATTTAATCAAAAGAATTAAATTAAAAGATTAAAAAAAAAAGAAATTATTTTATAACTCGTTCCAATATACAACAAAAAGTTAAATTAAATGTGTGTTATAACAAAATTTTTTTTCATTTATAATTAAGAGAAAAATAATTCACTGCGTGAATTTGACAAAATTTGTTTAAAAAAAAAAAAAAGTGTTTTCTTTTGTTGCTCTATATATTATATAAATCAATGTATATCGATGAGTTTTTTGACTAAATGCAAACAAGAAATTAATAATAATTGAATAACAAAATTGCTCAAGTATAGTATGCAAATTTGTTCACAGTGGATTCAATTAACAAAATGGCCGTTGGACCGACGGAGGGTAAAAATCCTCCTTCCGAGACATTTTCCCCAAATCATCAGATTATAGCACCCAGTCCGATATTGGCGGTTCCTACGTTGGCATTTTCGGCAACTCAAGTGGAAATTGTTTGCAAAACACTTGAAGACTCAGGGGATATTGAGCGTTTAGCGAGGTTCCTTTGGAGCTTGCCAGTGGCTTTACCTAATATGCATGAAATATTAAACTCAGAAGCAGTTCTCCGGGCGAGAGCTGTTGTAGCTTATCACGTTGGAAATTTCAGGTTTGTATAATGTACATAACATATCGTACATAAATATGCGTTCTCTTTTACTTAATTTTTTAATGTTGAAATCTGATGTTTTTGCAAAACAAAATCCTAAAATAAAAATGTTGCTTATGTTTAAAAAAATCTGAAAAGATGAATATTAAGGCCCCCATTATGAATAGCGAATCGAACGTTCGACTAAAAGCGAATGTTTTAGCGAACTTCGGTAATATCGGTATTATCGTTAGCGAGCTTCCGCATTCGCTTCAAAATCAGTGCTGCCAAAAATAATTGCATTGAAATAACATATGTTAAATGTCAAATAATGTCAATTGCTTTAATTATTGTGAAATTTGTTTTCTCATATAGTGATTTGCGTTCTTCAATAAATTGTCATTTGTTTATTAAAAATTAATTTTAATGTTAAGCAACGTCGATTTGTTTTTTGAAGAAACTGATTCTGAAAGTACGAGGGAAGAAAATATTACGATAGGTAGAATTAGGAGAAACATTCGAGATAGATCCAATCCCTTAGAACTCCCAGATCATTTATAAGTTTCCAAAAAATATTTATTTCTACAAAAAGATTAATGTTCTTTGTTTTGTTAGGTTTGTTTTATATTTTCGCCTGAATAAGGATGCATTTAACTATGTGCTCAACGAAATAAGTGATACATTCACATCAACCAAAACACGTTCCATTCCACCTCTTATAAAACTAGCTTGTACGCTGCGATTTCTTGGAAGTGGTAGCTATCAAAACTGTGTTGGTAATGATTTTGATCTCGATCTCGATCTCGAGCTTTTGAACGAAGTTCTTCAAGTGCTAGAAACCAAACTTTGTCCAGCTTGGATACAGATAGAAATGTCACAAAGGGAAAAACAAGACGTGAGAAACAACTTTTATAGAAGGTGGTGGTGAAATGGAGAGAGGTCAATGTACTTGGGTGTGTAAACAAATTATTATTATCTGAAAATTAACTAATATCGGGATTCCTTTCCATCAGTTCCACAAGCTTTTCAAACTGATTTGTATTTGTTCTTAAAATAAACATTATTATTTTCGTTTTTTATAATAATTCACAAACTACCTTTTTCTTTTATCACAGATTTTTAATTAAAACAAACAAAACAAATATAATAACAAATTATAAAATTATTGATAGAAATTTTTCCAGACACGCCAATTTGTAATTCGCTAACGTTATCACTAAATATTTTGATTCGATAGGATTTGACAATTTGAGCGGTTAAATTAGCGAACTATCGCTATTTGTAATTCGTCGATAACTTAATTCGCTAAAGTTTTGACATTTAAAGCGAACTTAATTTGAGCGAATCGCTATTCCTAATATGAAATTAGCGAATTCGCAAAGTTTTAAGTTCGATTCGCTATTCATAATGGGGGCCTAAGTTATTCATACAATACTTCAAAAAATTGCTTGTATATGCAGCAATTGAAATTATAAGGTACCCCAGTTTTACATTTCAACAACCTACCAATTGATGAAAGTGAAGTACATTAAAAGTGTTCCAATCGATTTCTATAATAAGTAAGATACTTAAAAGTGCGTTAAACTATATTTGAGTATTGACAGCTTCAAAACTAATGTGATTAATAAACTTCACAGTTTTTACTTTGATTTTGTATTGAAAAGAACTTTTCATTCACTTCTTGTTGTTATATAGTTTTACCAAATAAATTAATAAGTTTTTATTTAAACAAAGATAGAAGGTAACTAATATGCTTTATGCTAGAAAATTAAACTACATAAGTAATCCTACGACCTAAGTATCAAATTAGTCGCTGCTTACTTGAAAGATAAAAATAAATAAAAACTTAATTGATGACACGTGTATATTAATAATCTGTAATGCTTATAAGCATTCACTTTTAACATCAACTATAATCTACCTAGCCACCAGTTTTTAAAACTTAAGTTATTGGAAAATTGCATAAGATCAATTTCTCAAAACTTTGATATGACATTAAATATTAGATATAATATAGAATTGCAATATGATTCAAAGAGTCAAGAAAAGACACTGTTTCTTTTACACTTATTCGAAACTATAAAGTTTTCAAATTGTTTTAGGTACGTATCGTACAAAATATTCTGTCTTTTGAATATTCGACATCAAATAGTAATGAGCCGAGAATAATTGCGAACATGTTTGCAAACTACTTCAAAGATGCTTTTGTAGATTATAATACTATTAGTTTTCCTAACACATCTACCACTGTTTTAAATTTCCCCCACTTAAATTCTATCAATTTCGTTATAAGTGAAGATACTGTCCTTAATAGTATCCTACAACTTGACGAATGTTTTAGTCCTGGTCCTGACGGTGTACCATCATCCATTTTAAGGAAATGTGCTGCGTATTTAGCACACCCGTTATGTGTTCTTTTCAACCCGTCTTTAAGTAACTCGCTGTTTCCTTTTATCTGGAAGAGCTCCTTCATAATACCAGTACACAAAAAAGGTCCTAAAAACCAAATAATGAACTACCGACCCATTGCTAAACTATCTGTGATACCTAAACTATTTGAGTCAATCGTATGTATAGCGTCCTTTCTTTTCACTGTAGTTCAATTATCTGTGATAACCAGCATGGTTTTGTTAAAAAGCGTTCAACTGTTACTAATCTGTTTAACTTTACGTCCTTTTGTTTAGATGTTTTTGAAAAACGTGAACAAGTGGATTGTATCTTTACTGACTTCAGCAAGGCCTTTGATAAATCATGTCATAAAACATTACTTTTAAAACTATCACAGCAAGGCTTTAACGACTGTTTCAAAAACTGGATCTCCTCATATTTGCAAGATAGACGTTATAGTGTTAAATTTCGTAATGAGTGTTCAAGTTCATTTGTTGTGAATTCTGGTGTCCCCCAGGGTAGTCACCTTGGTCCTATTCTATTTGTTTTATTTATAAATCACTTGGTTTCGATCATACAAAATTCGTCTGTCCTAATATATGCTGATGACATTAATTTTTTAAAAAAAATTAACTCTACATCTGACTGTCTTCTCTTGCAAGAAGACTTAATATTATTCAGGGAATGGTGCAGTAATAATCGTCTTGTTTTTAATGTTGACAAATGTAAAACCATGAGTTTTACACGCAAAAAAGTTCCAATCGTTTTTAGTTACATGTTTGATTCTTGTCCTTTAAGTAGAGTATATGTATTTTCTGACTTGGGTGTTGTCTTAGATCCTAAACTATCATTTAATGAACATATTAACTTCATAGTTAAAAAAGCAAATAGAGTTCTGGGTTTCATTAAGAGATTTGACCGTGATTTCCGAGATCCATATGTTTTAAAATTACTTTTTGTTTCATTTGTGAGACCAGTCCTGGAATATGCTTGTACAGTATGGTCACCTTACTACGCCGTACACCTCACAAGATTCGAAGCCATTCAGAAAAGATTTTTGCGTTTTTGTCTACGATCCCTTCCGTGGCCTCATGATTTTCATACATTACCTCCTTATTCACAAAGACTTTCTCTCATAAATCTTCCTTCTTTGACAAATCATAGGAAGTACTTGCAGTTTTGTTTTATTGTTGGAATAATAAACGGACAAATTTCATCACCATCAGCTCTTGGTAGTTTAAACTTTAGTTTTAGTCGTTCAAGTATAAGACTCCAGAAACCATTGAATAGTAATTTTAGTAGATCAAACTATGGTGTACAATGTACATAGCCCTTTAAATCAATTAATTTAAATCTATAATAAATTTCACTCTTGTATTAATTCACCTAATGATAATATAAAAAGTATGAATTGCAAATTAATATTTTTCAACAGTCTAGTTTAAGTTTTAGATTTTATATATGTATATATTATATTAATAAGAATTGTTAACGTTAGTATTTAACGAATTATAATAAATAAAACAAAGACATTCACAAATATTCGATATCTTTCACTGATCTGTTGCTTTGATCCTTAAAAATTTGATTCTCAAACATTATAACAAACTAGAATAATTAATAAATTGTCCTAAAACTATGATAGTTCTACATATCTCCCTTCAAACAAGTAAATATTTCATACCTATATCCCGCGAATATTGTAAGAAGTTTAAAACCTTACAAAATTTTTCTCGTAATTTTATTATTAAACTCTCAAATGCTCTAAGGTTTTACATGTTTATGTAAAAAAACTTGTAGCACATTATGAGTTTCACCCGAGAAATATTTCACGGGGAAGAATTTCATTTCACTTTTAACCTTAATCGGGCTATGGCAGGCGTGGCCGCCGCCCGCGTTGGATAAAACATGGTATCGAAAAAGTTTAAATAGCTCTCTTGCAAATAATAATGTGTGTCCAAAAATTCAGAGGTCTTGAGAAAAAGCATCTATAGTTTCAATAATTTAGTAACGACGACGGAAGTATGATAGTACTTTTTTTTCCATGCTTATTATACGATTGTTCTCCGACGGGGAATATGTTAAAACCCATTAACACCCAAAGGTATTTAAAATAAAAAATATTTGTTTTGTATAGTATTTTATGTTTATTAAGGTGAAAGTTAAGATATATTCAAAAAAAAAATATACAAAAAAAATTGTATTTAACAGTTATGGAGGTGTCCTTTTTTAAGTACAATGGGGTCATGCATACCATATATTAATTTTCATTAACATGAACATTTTTAAAACACCCTTTTCCAATACATAGTGTTACATTACACATTTCACAGCACCATTTCGATTTAAAAGAACATTGGCGACATCTTAGTTGATTTGAAAGTTTTTTGGGAAAGTGGTACCCTTTGTGTCTCGACAATGCTTCGCTTGACTGTACTGTGAGTCTAGGTTGTCCTTGGTTCAAAGTATGAAACCGGAGGTAATGTAGTGTTATTGATCTCGTGAATTCTAGTAGATCGCCTTTGTAGCTGTTTGCTAGCTTGTGGAGCCCCCAGGCATTGGAGGTAGTAGACGATATCATGGCTGTGAATAGGTCCCACCACCACTTTTTGCCTCTTATTTCAATGGAGTAAGTGTTGATGAACTGGTCATGCAGATCAACACCACCCATGTTCGTGTTGTAGTTTTTGAAAAGAAGTGGCTGAGGAATATTGACTTTCTTCTGCTCATCCTTGCTCCACCGTTTGACATTTTCAAGAGGTTCGATCTGGTCGTAGTTCGTGGCCATCGTTACGATGCTATATTGTCCTTCCATTTGACAAAAAGCAATTCATTTCTCTTATCAAATTGGTGGTCAAAAGTTCCCCTTTTCTGCTTTTGAAATTCTTTATTAGAAGGAAGAGGACATTTTTTTAACCGATTATCCCGAGCTGTTCCGGTTGCTCTAAATTTGTTTTCTTTTAAAATCTTCATTAGGCTATAACTAGTAAAAAAGTTATCGAAATAAATAACATGGTCACTTGGACAGTCAACATTCCTTAGAAGGTCGAGAACCACTCTAGACCCTAATGGTAGGGCTTTCAATGAAGGCCTTACGTTTTTAGCTCCGCAATATATATCGAATTCATACATGTAGCCATCTTTGCTGCAAAGCATCCAATTTTTGAAACCAAATCTTACAGGCTTTCCTCTTATAAATTGCTTAGAAGAATGTCGACCGAAATACTTCACCATTGATTCGTCTATAGATAAACGCTCATGCATATATCCCCACTTTTGAAACTTTTGGCACAAAAGTTTACTGAACGGACGGAGTTTTACCATTTTATCGTTCATGTCAAGGGTATTATTATCAGCAAAATGAATGAATCGTTTTATTTCTTGAAATCTGTTCCTGGACATACTGTTTGCAACAATAGGTACATGTGTATCAGCTGCTTGTTTCCAGTACATGAATTCCATGTTTATGTATTTTTTAATAATATTTACTTACTGCACATAAAATGTCCTTGTGGTCTGAAATTTAATCCAAAACCGAAATGAATCTGGAATTTAGGTCTTTGGAAGAAATAAAAACATTGCTGAACCGAGTTCTAATATATCCTAGACCCAAAAATTTGATTGTCTAATTAATCGAAGTTCTATCTCAAACTCAAACTGAGATCTAAATCAGAGTTCTAACGCTTGGGAATTTGATGAAGAAATGAGTTAAAAATCGAATTTATAAATAAACCGACTATAGAACTTTGTCAAGAAATTGGTCGTTAAACATTCATTAAGATAAACTTTTTACATACATTTTCAACTTTCCATTGTTTTTTTTTCTTTTGTTTTATTTAACTAAAAATTCACTTCAGATTCACCTTAAAATTGGCGCTAATAACAGGTTATAGAAATTGCATGCAGTGTGAAAGGGTTGCGATTTCAGACAAGTTGAACAAAATGTCGGTGGTACACAGTAATTTCCGACATTTCTTTAACTTTCTTTCGCCGGATTCGGAATAGAAAAGTTTGTAAAATAATTAAATCTGATACTAGTGACTCTTCTTATCGATTTTTTGAAACATGGATTTAAAGAATTAAAGTCGTATTGCGAATAGTGATTTTTTAACTGGAATGTAGAATTGCTTTAACAAACGTTGTCATCAAGCCAACGCTTTTTTAACATCAATTTACTTTTTTTACTGTATTTCAAAAACACTTTGCTTAATTTTTTCAATCATTTTCCCTTACTTAAATTTCATTGTTTTTTCTTAATTTTTCGATACAATATTTTCATTTGTTCATCAACTGTTTTCAACAATCAAAAAATAATTCAATTCCTGTTTGTTTTGCCCTTTATAAAATACCAATTTGTAAGTTTTTATTTATGTACATACCTACGTATTTTACTTTTAGTAATTTAAGTATTTATTCTGTTTAGAAAATAAAATTGGACAATTCCAAGAATATTTCTTGTTTCCCGTTTTGAATTTGGAAGATTTAATCTTGGCCCGATATTTATTATTTGGAAATCCAATCGGCGAAGAAACAAACGTTGTTCTTTTAAAACCCAATATTTACTTTTTTAATTTAATATTTTTCAACACAATGAACATGATACAATACTTCTAAGATACGTAATACATGTACATAAACTTAGATGAAAATAAAACAAATTGTTAGCAACTCTAAATTAAACAAAATGGAGAAGTGATTAGGAAAAATTAAATTTCTAACGGGTGATTTCTTAAGAGCTTGAGAACTTTTTTTTAAAAAAAAAACGCATAAAATTTGCAAAATCTCATCGATTCTTTATTTGAAACGTTAGATTGGTCCATGACATTTACTTTTTGAAGATAATTTCATTTAAATGTTGACCGCGGCTGCGTCTTAGGTGGTCCATTCGGAAAGTCCAATTTTGGGTAACTTTTTCGAGCATTTCGGCCGGAATAGCCCGAATTTCTTCGGAAATGTTATCTTCCAAAGCTGGAATAGTTGCTGGCTTATTTGTGTAGACTTAAGACTTGACGTAGCCCCACAAAAAATAGTCTAAAGGCGTCAAATCGCATGATATTGGTGGCCAACTTACCGGTCCATTCCTTGAGATGAATTGTTCTCCGAAGTTTTCCCTCAAAATGGCCATAGAATCGCGAGCTGTGTGGCATGTAGCGCCATCTTGTTGAAACCACATGTCAACCAAGTTCAGTTCTTCCATTTTTGGCAACAAAAAGTTTGTTAGCATTGAACGATAGCGATCGCCATTCACCGTAACGTTGCGTCCAACAGCATCTTTGAAAAAATACGGTCCAATGATTCCACCAGCGTACAAACCACACCAAACAGTGCATTTTTCGGGATGCATGGGCAGTTCTTGAACGGCTTCTGGTTGCTCTTCACTCCAAATGCGGCAATTTTGCTTATTTACGTAGCCATTCAACCAGAAATGAGCCTCATCGCTGAACAAAATTTGTCGATAAAAAAGCGGATTTCACATTTCGAACCGAACACTGATTTTGGTAATAAAATTCAATGATTTGCAAGCGTTGCTCGTTAGTAAGTCTATTCATGATGAAATGTCAAAGCATACTGAGCATCTTTCTCTTTGACACCATGTCTGAAATCCCGTGTGATCTGTCACATACTAATGCATGAAAATCCTAACCTCAAAAAAATCACCCATTACATTCTATTTTGTGACATTTTTACTAAAATAGCATTTTTATAAGTAGGCCGAAAGGCAGTAGATATAAGATAATGGATTAACTTAGAGCACCCGCATAGGGCCAGTAAGTTATTTTTTTTAAGTTTTTGAAATTTAAGCTATTTTTTTAAGAATTTTTGTCTAGCTTTAAGATAGCTTTAAGATTTTGATAAAATAAAAAAAAAAAAAAAAGCATTTTTATAAGGTTTTTGTGTATTGTGGAACACATATTTTTGTATTAAATTTCACAATATTTGTATTTTCTTAACACCTGTATTATAAAATAAAAACAAATGTGTAAACATTATTTTAGTCAGTACATCAACGTGACTTTATAGAGGCTTTTTAATATTTATTACCGCTGATCACTGCGATGAACATAGAAATAATAAAAATAAACAAACACAAATTATTCCATACATCAAACAACTAATTTACAATTTACTCTATTAATTATGCCAACTTAACTATTAAGCTTAACAACATGCCTACAAAAATCTCTGTTCAAATCCAATTTAAATGTACATACGAGCATATAAAGAATTTAATATGCTCAGCTCATGTTATTATAGGGTCCGTCCGTCCATTCTCCATTCTACATTCATTTAAATTACGTATTTCATATTCCATTCCAATATAATTTCCTCCTGGAGAGAAAACCCCTTTTAATGAATGATCGCAATTCCTATTCAAGATCACGGTATGGCATATTGCACATAGCAATTTACCCAGCGGATATTTGATAGCCACTGCCACTAGCGTTTTTATTAAGCACACACAAAGCCAAGCCAACACGGTTGAATACAACAATAAATGGGTTCAATTAATAAACAATGGGATTAATTTACTAATTAAAGACCCCAAACAACTATACAATAGAATTTTAAGATCGTTTTTAGCTTGCCACAAACAACACACAAAAAAAAAACCCGAGTCCTGGATGCCGTTCCCAGCCAAATTCTTCAAGATTCAATATACTTTGCACAAACTGCTTTGGTTAACAAGCGGAAATGTATTGAATTTTATTAATTCATTCATGATGGCATGAGACGCTGATGATCCTCGCTCTGCAAGAAAAAAATAGTGTTTGGATCATTTGTTTTTATTATTTAATATTTTTTTCCTGTGATATATTATTTTCAAAAAAGATATTCTTTATTTTCGTAATAATTTATACCTACTTTAATTGAAATAAAGAAATACATATATGCGTGTTCTTTGTGTTTCGATTTGATGGTATAATAATACCCAGTTATTCAATTTCTTAGACAGCGCGCGGTTTACATTAATTAGACTTATCACAAAATATTTGTATACATATAGTAATTAACAAAACAAGGTACATCCACATGGCCATAATATTTATTCTTTTTTTTAAATATAAGTATGTTACTTTTAAAATCGAAGTAAAATGCGACTCGAACCAATGCGAATGTTTTGATAAAGCGGCATTAAGCGTTGGACTCAACATCCCCATTTATGCAGCGAGTGACCTTAGTTAGATGGCGCAGTTATTGGACTGCACATCCACTCACTTTTTCAAGGCTAGCTAAATATATGACAGCATCCATAGTGAATGAATCGAAAGAACAAAGCTTGACGCCGCCGCCGCCGCGCCGGAGCTTGGTATTTGTGTGCAATAATGTGTCAATATTCCGGATATCGAGGTTAAACTTTGTTGAGCTGTCATCTTGTGGACTTTTAACACCGGAGTCCTAGGAAGTTGTACAGTTCAATAGGAAAGGAAGAAACACATTCAAGCTTTCTTTCATTTTGAATTGACAATAAACCCATAAAGCAATTAAGACTAGCTGCTTTTCAGAACTGATAATAAGATTCATAATCAATCGAATTTCGGGCTGCTGATATTTTTAAAAATGATCTCTAAGAAATTTTATGAATTCTTTGTGTCCCCCAGGTTCCTAACAGACTCACGGATTTAAATTCATTTTCGAGTCTGTTTGGGTACAAACTGCAGAAATGCCAGGTTAGCGAAGCCACTGGTCATAAAGTAGTGAATGTCATAATTTTCCTTGAGACAATTTTAAAATTTTCGTCCGATGTTTTCTATGTTTTTGACAGTTTTTTTTAATTGACAACTCAATTTTTCGTTGGCTGTAAGTGACCAATAAAAATTAAATATCATAATGATATATGCGTCTAGTAAGTAAAGCAACAAAAAAACATAGAAAATATTGAATAGGAAACTTTGAAAATCCACGACTGTCAAGTTAGCACTACATTTTTCGAAATTTAAAAAACTGAGTATGCAGTTAATTGTAGCTTTTTTGTTGTAAATTAGTTGTGGAAAAAAAAAATTTGTAGCTCGACGATTTTTCAAAAAAGTGGTATGTAGTGCTAGATTGATATCAAGTTAGCACTACACTTTTTGATTTTGTTAAAACTAAGTACGCAATTAGTTGACAATTATTTGTTGTAAATTAGTTGTGGAAAGAAAAAAAATCCAAAAATTTTTTTTACTTTGATTTTTTTAAAAAAGGGGGGTATGTAGTGCTAACTTGACACCCTGAGTCCACGCATAAAACAAGGATATTCGAAAATGTAAAAATGCAATTAATTGTAGCTTTTTTGTTTAAAATTAGTTGTGGAAAGAAAAAAATTCCAAAAATTTTTTTTACTTTGATTTTTTTAAAAAAAGGGGGTATGTAGTGCTAACTTGACACCCTGAGTCCACGCATAAAACAAGGATATTCGAAAATGTAAAAATGCAATTAATTGTAGCTTTTTTGTTTAAAATTAGTTGTGGAAAGAAAAAAATTCCAAAAATTTTTTTTACTTTGATTTTTTTAAAAAAGGGGGGTATGTAGTGCTAACTTGACACCCTGAGTCCACGCATAAAACAAGGATATTCGAAAATGTAAAAATGCAATTAATTGTAGCTTTTTTGTTTAAAATTAGTTGTGGAAAGAAAAAAATTCCAAAAATTTTTTTTACTTTGATTTTTTTAAAAAAAGGGGGTATGTAGTGCTAACTTGACACCCTGAGTCCACGCATAAAACAAGGATATTCGAAAATGTAAAAATGCAATTAATTGTAGCTTTTTTGTTTAAAATTAGTTGTGGAAAGAAAAAAATTCCAAAAATTTTTTTTACTTTGATTTTTTTAAAAAAGGGGGGTATGTAGTGCTAACTTGACACCCTGAGTCCACGCATAAAACAAGGATATTCGAAAATGTAAAAATGCAATTAATTGTAGCTTTTTTGTTTAAAATTAGTTGTGGAAAGAAAAAAATTCCAAAAATTTTTTTTACTTTGATTTTTTTAAAAAAGGGGGGTATGTAGTGCTAACTTGACACCCTGAGTCCACGCATAAAACAAGGATATTCGAAAATGTAAAAATGCAATTAATTGTAGCTTTTTTGTTTAAAATTAGTTGTGGAAAGAAAAAAATTCCAAAAATTTTTTTTACTTTGATTTTTTTAAAAAAGGGGGGTATGTAGTGCTAACTTGACACCCTGAGTCCACGCATAAAACAAGGATATTCGAAAATGTAAAAATGCAATTAATTGTAGCTTTTTTGTTTAAAATTAGTTGCGGAAAGAAAAAAATTCCAAAAATTTTTTTTACTTTGATTTTTTTAAAAAAAGGGGGTATGTAGTGCTTACTTGACACCGCCGCCGCCGCCGTGAGTCCAGGCACAAAACAAGAAAAAACTGTTGTTGACCTGTCCCCCATATTTCGAAAATCGATTTTTTGAAAATTATTCCAGGTTTTTCTAGTTGTTCTGAACATTGATCCAAATTTGTATACCTCTATAATCAAAATTTCAAAAATTCTAGCCCCAAAGTCCAAATAGAACTTAACACTGTACCATTCTGTTAACCATATTCTCAAAACCCAAGAATATAGGTAACAAGTTTTAAGTTTTCGATTTTGTAAAAGGGGGGGCGGGAGCATTTTTTTGTAAATTTTTTATACTAAAAATCAATATTAAGAAACGAATCTCTGGAACAATTTAGAAGAGCCCCGGAACAATTGGGAACAAGTTTTGGAAATTTGAATTTCATAAAAGTGGGGCCAGAATATGGTTAACAGAATGGTACAGTGTTAAGTTCTATTTGGACTTATTATCTTTCAAAGGGGGGCACTAGGGAAGGGAAATGTTATTTTTTTCGTTTGTGTGCACTTTTAGCTATATTTTATTACAGTTTTGGATGAAATTTGGACACTAACTGGAGGAAATATGGTTTGACTTGGATTTTTTTTTAATTTTTGATTTTTGAAAAAGGGGAGCTAAAATAATGTTTACAAAATTAAAAGGTATTGAGATTTTTTTTAAAGTTCGACCATCAGCGTAAATAATAGTTTATAAGCCAAGTTTTGGTTGATGTACATGTGCTTATTCACGATTTATTATGCTGTAGGGTTAAAAAAAAATTGGGGAGACGTATTTTTCAATATCTTTTAAAATATACATTTCACGACTCTTAGTTTTTGGAACAATGGTTAGAACACTTTTAAGAATCTAAAAAAAATATAAAAAGTTGGAATTTCGAAAAAAGGGGGGCTAGAATTTTTGAAATTTTGATTATAGAGGTATACAAATTTGGATCAATGTTCAGAACAACTAGAAAAACCTGGAATAATTTTCAAAAAATCGATTTTCGAAATATGGGGGACAGGTCAACAACAGTTTTTTCTTGTTTTGTGCCTGGACTCACGGCGGCGGCGGCGGTGTCAAGTAAGCACTACATACCCCCTTTTTTTAAAAAAATCAAAGTAAAAAAAATTTTTGGAATTTTTTTCTTTCCGCAACTAATTTTAAACAAAAAAGCTACAATTAATTGCATTTTTACATTTTCGAATATCCTTGTTTTATGCGTGGACTCAGGGTGTCAAGTTAGCACTACATACCCCCCTTTTTTAAAAAAATCAAAGTAAAAAAAATTTTTGGAATTTTTTTCTTTCCACAACTAATTTTAAACAAAAAAGCTACAATTAATTGCATTTTTACATTTTCGAATATCCTTGTTTTATGCGTGGACTCAGGGTGTCAAGTTAGCACTACATACCCCCCTTTTTTAAAAAAATCAAAGTAAAAAAAATTTTTGGAATTTTTTTCTTTCCACAACTAATTTTAAACAAAAAAGCTACAATTAATTGCATTTTTACATTTTCGAATATCCTTGTTTTATGCGTGGACTCAGGGTGTCAAGTTAGCACTACATACCCCCTTTTTTTAAAAAAATCAAAGTAAAAAAAATTTTTGGAATTTTTTTCTTTCCACAACTAATTTTAAACAAAAAAGCTACAATTAATTGCATTTTTACATTTTCGAATATCCTTGTTTTATGCGTGGATTCACGGTGTCAAGTTAGCACTACATACCCCCCCTTTTTTAAAAAAATCAAAGTAAAAAAAATTTTTGGAATTTTTTTCTTTCCACAACTAATTTTAAACAAAAAAGCTACAATTAATTGCATTTTTACATTTTCGAATATCCTTGTTTTATGCGTGGACTCAGGGTGTCAAGTTAGCACTACATACCCCCCTTTTTTAAAAAAATCAAAGTAAAACAAATTTTTGGAATTTTTTTCTTTCCACAACTAATTTTAAACAAAAAAGCTACAATTAATTGCATTTTTACATTTTCGAATATCCTTGTTTTATGCGTGGACTCAGGGTGTCAAGTTAGCACTACATACCCCCCTTTTTTAAAAAAATCAAAGTAAAAAAAATGTTTGGAATTTTTTTCTTTCCACAACTAATTTTAAACAAAAAAGCTACAATTAATTGCATTTTTACATTTTCGAATATCCTTGTTTTATGCGTGGACTCAGGGTGTCAAGTTAGCACTACATACCCCCCTTTTTTAAAAAAATCAAAGTAAAAAAAATTTTTGGAATTTTTTTCTTTCCACAACTAATTTTAAACAAAAAAGCTACAATTAATTGCATTTTTACATTTTCGAATATCCTTGTTTTATGCGTGGACTCAGGGTGTCAAGTTAGCACTACATACCCCCCTTTTTTAAAAAAATCAAAGTAAAAAAAATTTTTGGAATTTTTTTCTTTCCACAACTAATTTTAAACAAAAAAGCTACAATTAATTGCATTTTTACATTTTCGAATATCCTTGTTTTATGCGTGGACTCAGGGTGTCAAGTTAGCACTACATACCCCCCTTTTTTAAAAAAATCAAAGTAAAAAAAATTTTTGGAATTTTTTTCTTTCCACAACTAATTTTAAACAAAAAAGCTACAATTAATTGCATTTTTACATTTTCGAATATCCTTGTTTTATGCGTGGACTCAGGGTGTCAAGTTAGCACTACATACCCCCTTTTTTTAAAAAAATCAAAGTAAAAAAAATTTTTGGAATTTTTTTCTTTCCACAACTAATTTTAAACAAAAAAGCTACAATTAATTGCATTTTTACATTTTCGAATATCCTTGTTTTATGCGTGGACTCAGGGTGTCAAGTTAGCACTACATACCCCCCTTTTTTAAAAAAATCAAAGTAAAAAAAATTTTTGGAATTTTTTTCTTTCCACAACTAATTTTAAACAAAAAAGCTACAATTAATTGCATTTTTACATTTTCGAATATCCTTGTTTTATGCGTGGACTCAGGGTGTCAAGTTAGCACTACATACCCCCCTTTTTTAAAAAAATCAAAGTAAAAAAAATTTTTGGAATTTTTTTCTTTCCACAACTAATTTTAAACAAAAAAGCTACAATTAATTGCATTTTTACATTTTCGAATATCCTTGTTTTATGCGTGGACTCAGGGTGTCAAGTTAGCACTACATACCCCCCTTTTTTAAAAAAATCAAAGTAAAAAAAATTTTTGGAATTTTTTTCTTTCCACAACTAATTTTAAACAAAAAAGCTACAATTAATTGCATTTTTACATTTTCGAATATCCTTGTTTTATGCGTGGACTCAGGGTGTCAAGTTAGCACTACATACCCCCTTTTTTTAAAAAAATCAAAGTAAAAAAAATGTTTGGAATTTTTTTCTTTCCACAACTAATTTTAAACAAAAAAGCTACAATTAATTGCATTTTTACATTTTCGAATATCCTTGTTTTATGCGTGGACTCAGGGTGTCAAGTTAGCACTACATACCCCCCTTTTTTAAAAAAATCAAAGTAAAAAAAATTTTTGGAATTTTTTTCTTTCCACAACTAATTTTAAACAAAAAAGCTACAATTAATTGCATTTTTACATTTTCGAATATCCTTGTTTTATGCGTGGACTCAGGGTGTCAAGTTAGCACTACATACCCCCCTTTTTTAAAAAAATCAAAGTAAAAAAAATTTTTGGAATTTTTTTCTTTCCACAACTAATTTTAAACAAAAAAGCTACAATTAATTGCATTTTTACATTTTCGAATATCCTTGTTTTATGCGTGGACTCAGGGTGTCAAGTTAGCACTACATACCCCCCTTTTTTAAAAAAATCAAAGTAAAAAAAATTTTTGGAATTTTTTTCTTTCCACAACTAATTTTAAACAAAAAAGCTACAATTAATTGCATTTTTACATTTTCGAATATCCTTGTTTTATGCGTGGACTCAGGGTGTCAAGTTAGCACTACATACCCCCTTTTTTAAAAAAATCAAAGTAAAAAAAATTTTTGGAATTTTTTTCTTTCCACAACTAATTTTAAACAAAAAAGCTACAATTAATTGCATTTTTACATTTTCGAATATCCTTGTTTTATGCGTGGACTCAGGGTGTCAAGTTAGCACTACATACCCCCCTTTTTTAAAAAAATCAAAGTAAAAAAAATTTTTGGAATTTTTTTCTTTCCACAACTAATTTTAAACAAAAAAGCTACAATTAATTGCATTTTTACATTTTCGAATATCCTTGTTTTATGCGTGGACTCAGGGTGTCAAGTTAGCACTACATACCCCCCTTTTTTAAAAAAATCAAAGTAAAAAAAATTTTTGGAATTTTTTTCTTTCCACAACTAATTTTAAACAAAAAAGCTACAATTAATTGCATTTTTACATTTTCGAATATCCTTGTTTTATGCGTGGACTCAGGGTGTCAAGTTAGCACTACATACCCCCCTTTTTTAAAAAAATCAAAGTAAAAAAAATTTTTGGAATTTTTTTCTTTCCACAACTAATTTTAAACAAAAAAGCTACAATTAATTGCATTTTTACATTTTCGAATATCCTTGTTTTATGCGTGGACTCAGGGTGTCAAGTTAGCACTACATACCCCCCTTTTTTAAAAAAATCAAAGTAAAAAAAATTTTTGGAATTTTTTTCTTTCCACAACTAATTTTAAACAAAAAAGCTACAATTAATTGCATTTTTACATTTTCGAATATCCTTGTTTTATGCGTGGACTCAGGGTGTCAAGTTAGCACTACATACCCCCCTTTTTTAAAAAAATCAAAGTAAAAAAAATTTTTGGAATTTTTTTCTTTCCACAACTAATTTTAAACAAAAAAGCTACAATTAATTGCATTTTTACATTTTCGAATATCCTTGTTTTATGCGTGGACTCAGGGTGTCAAGTTAGCACTACATACCCCCCTTTTTTAAAAAAAATCAAAGTAAAAAAAATGTTTGGAATTTTTTTCTTTCCACAACTAATTTACTACAAATAATTGTCAACTAATTGCGTACTTAGTTTTAACAAAATCAAAAAGTGTAGTGCTAACTTGATATCAACCTAGCACTACATACCATTTTTTTTGAAAAATCGTCGAGCTACAAATTTTTTTTTTCCACAACTAATTTACAACAAAAAAGCTACAATTAACTGCATACTCAGTTTTTTAAATTTCGAAAAATGTAGTGCTAACTTGACAGTCGTTGAAAATCCAATTAAAGACCTATGAATGACAAATTGTTAAAAGTTTGTTATGAATATAGTCATATTTTAAACCCGAGTTTATTTGAGCTGGAATCTAAATTTAACATCTAGGTTAGACACAGCTGCTATTCATAAAGAATTTGGCAGCTCTGTTTAGTTAGAAACAAGTTTAAGTTACATTCTACAACAATTCCATTACAATTTCACTTAAACCTGTATACAAAATGGCTTGTTGAGGGGAACAAAATAAAATGCGTTAACTCATGGAGAGCCAAATCTTTGAAATCCTTTAAATTATCTGTTTGTTGTTAGTTGAAAAATGTATGTAAGTATTGTAAGTCGTACTGGTGCCGGTAAGACTTTGAAACATACAGATATGTGCAAACCTTTCATTGAATTTCGATCTTCAATATTTAGAAGGTCAATCATAAACTTAACAGTTTTTTTTTCTCGAATCGATACCTTTCATACAAATCGTCCTCATCTAATTTCAAATAGGTCGATTCGGGTTAAGTAGAGGTTTCGTTTTCTATTGGGTGGTAGCATTCCAACATCCAGCAAAATATTGATATGTATGTACATATATGCTTAAGTCTTTTGACATTTTAATTTTTGTTTTTAAAATTTCAAATAATATGTCTCGCAACGTACATATTTTTCTCAAACAGTTTTGACGTTTTATAGATTTACAAATAGCTTAAGCATAGGTTTCGTCGTGTTTATTTTTAGACTACAAGCTATCGTTTTAAAATGGGTTTAAATTGGCTATGAATAACATAAACTAAAGTTTAGTTTAGCAAAGACAAAATAAGAACTTATCAAAAAACTATATGAATATGGCAAGGTATGTTTTTTTGTTTAGATGCTTGTTTCTTCTCTCGTGTACATATGTACATAGATGAAAAATTAATTTCCCATTCATTCATTTCTCTTAGTTTCTGTACCTATATGTTTGCTTTTTCAACTCAAGATGTCACGAAACAATTTGTCAAAATTGTTAAAAAACAATTTTTTTAAGTTTTAAAAATAAAAGATAAGTGTTGCCTCAAACCGGAATACTAGTAAAAAATTGGCTTCAAAAATTAAAAATAAGAGAAAAAATAAAAAAAGGATGGTGATATTTTAAATCGAAAGGGTGAGTGCAAGTAAACAAATAAACGGTCCAGAAATTAAGTGCTTCTAGTTCCTTCCCCTTGTCTAAAAAAAAAATAAGAAAACACAATTTCATGGGAAAATGGTGCGGTGGTTTAAAAAAGGCGTGTATTTTTCCGAATAATAACAACTCCATATTGAAAAAGTTAACTCCAGGTAACTATCTGGCTTAACTTGAAAAGAAGAATGACACGTTATCGATATCATTGTAATATCGATAATTTGCTTTAAAGATCCAAAATTTGTTTGTATGAATGTATGCAATTATAAAACAATTTAAAAGAAAAATAAGTAAACAAAGATTAATCTTAAAACTTTTGCAAGAATATTTATTAGAACTCTGCGAACAAAATGTAAAAATCAAAATGAAAACTAAAATTAATGAAATTTTAAACAAAATGGTGAAAATTAAATGCAATACAATAATGTTGTCTCTGTTTTTTTCTAAAAATAAATACATACTTATTAAGGAACTTTCGCAAAACTCTTTATTAAAATTATTTGTATTTGTTCTTCGTTTTATGCTCATAGAGCAGGACCAATTGAAGTACTTAATACTCATTAAGCCAATCAAAATAATATGTTTTTGTATTACAAAACAGTTCAAATATTCAAAAAATTATTACTGACGGAAAACTTCAAATTCAAGAAATAATATAAAGCTTGACCTTTTCATGTGAAGGCTAAGATATTCAGCTAGATTTTATACATAATGTACATCTCGCACTTTCACTCGAAATGAAATAATAATAGATTCTTAATAAAAATTGAAGTTCTATAAAATTCACTTTTTTTTTAAATTTTCGCAAAGCTGAAATAAATCGAATGTCCGTATTCTAGATTGCGATATATTCTATTTTAAAGTGATTTGAATTCGATTATAGAAAGTGTTATTCAACAATCTTCAAACTTATAGGAAATCGATCGAAAAATAAAACCTTTAAAACAATTGTACTTGATTTTCTAATTTAGACTAAGATTTCATTTTACTCGTTTTCGAGAATCAAAAAGTTTTAATCATGTTTCATTATAAATAAATTGGGTGGCGCAACAGTCCGTTGAGAACTAGGGCCTAGTGACTTACAACTCTCAACCATTCCTGTGTGCGAGTACTGTTGTCAGAGATGGAGGGGACCTACAGTTTTATGCCGAATCCGAACGGCTAATTTGAGAAAGCACTTTTCATGACAAGAATTACTCTTGGAGAATTTGTCAATTCTTCGCAAGAGGCAGTACCCGTGAAAAAAACTTTAGATGGCATAGGCAGGGATCGAACCCACGACCTCTTGCATGATAGTCCAACGCACTAACCATCATGCCACGGGTACTTTCATTAGATTAGAATAAATACAAATTTCAGCTTTTTGTCCAAAATCCATCCTTAAAAATCTATTTCTAAAAATGTGTTATTAGACATCATCATTATTTGAAAGTAATTATATGTTTAACACATAATCTAACTAAAAGTTTGAGAGGTATGTATATAAGTGACAATCTTTTCACTAACTTAATACTAACTTTATATATGAAATCCAATCAACAAAGGACTAAATCAGTTGTTTACATCGTTGGTAAACATTTATGACAGATTTTATTAAACCACCATAAATTTGGCACAGAATAACCATGTAAGATGACATGAACATATCATATTTCAACATTCTTCTACTTTTAATAGCTGACGTACATATTCCAAATGGCATCTTATCATAACTTCGTGCAACTTAAATAAGCATTTGACAATCGAATCGTGCGTCGGGCAGTCAAAAAGCCGAGATTAGCCAAGGTGCTTTGGATATTAGATGTCTCAAAACAACTTAAACAAAACCTTAAAGCACTATTCACATGAGCACGACCAACGAATGGACGAATATTCGTCGATTTTGACATTTCTTTCACATGAGAGTTTTTAATTCGTCGCGAATGAAATTCACCACCGAAACCAAAACAAGAATGATTCTTTTAGGTTAGGTACGCGCGATTATTTTATTCGTTGCGAGTGTGGATAATGTGGAACGCGAATAAAGTTTGACAGTTCGTATGAACTACAATTTTGTTCGCGACGAATAAATTTGTTTTCTTAAATTTATTAATATATGATATTGAAAAGTAAAAGTATATAAAAGTATAAATCAAATAGAAACTATATTGCTATCGTTTTGTTAAGAATTCGTGTGGAAATATGTCTTCAAACGTATATAAACTCACATTTTGTAATTCATTCGTCGTTCGTTGGTCGCTCTCCACGAGGACTATGAGACTATGCTGGGACAATCTCCGGGAGCAAGTGTAGGTAGATATCCTATAAGGTTTAATGAGTATCTTTGTTGGTTATTATGACGCCTTGCGATTTATTAATTTACTCGTACTGTTGAAGCAGAAAATATTACTACTAATCATTATTAACTTTTATTTTAAATTTTGTACATAGGTATTCTTAGATATCTTGGATTTAAATTCATATTCTGTAACTGTCAAAATTTACTTTTTAAATTCAAATCTGGCACTCAAATTATACCAATCGCCATCTTTTTTATATTTATGAATTCGCCTTAAAATTTTAACTCAAAATGTAACGTAATCTCTCTTTCGAAATTACATGAATTTTTGTATAAATATCTGTTAGCGAAATAAAATCGGATGACTCTTATTGTACAACCCTTAGGGAAAAATCGCTGTCTTTTTACTTTTAACAAATCTCGTCGTTGTATTTCGCTCGCTTTGATGGTCTTTATTCGAAAGCCATTCAAAGTCCTCGTTGTATTAAGACAAAAAATTAAAGAAAGTTGCTTTTTTCGCTACCGTTGATAATCGATCAAAGCATCAACCAGGATCTACCTATCCTTTCGACAAAGGGAATAATAGAGATCTCCGGGTTGACGGTCAAGTCTTGTGATCAATCACGTACCAAGCTTCTTTAAAGCATTCCAATTCAAAATATTTTGGTGCAGGATATCTTTTTTGGCTAATCAATGATATACCCTAATTTTTAGATACGTACGCGATGAGTCTTAAGCATACACATTTATTAGGTGTCTTTGTGAGAGCAAATTTACTTATATGAATTTTCTTAAATTTTTTTAGTAGGCTAGAACGATTCTGTGTTAGTTTGACACTTGAAACTTTCAAGAACTGTCTTTTGCACTTAAAACTTTCGGAACAAACTCAAGCTCAATGTTTATAAAACATGTTTGACATATCCTGTCCACTTAACAGATGTAAATTAAATACTAAATATATAGTCAAGAATAGTAACTTCTAAGTTTTAGAAATTTCCGAATCATGTATTTTCGAATGCACGTTGAAAGTTTGTTAGTACTCGAGAATGTCTTACTAAATTTATAATAACTGATTTTATATTCATTGAAAAAACATCTGTGTTGGAATATCATAGTCGGAAAATCTTAGTCCTTCAATAACTGTCAGAAGTTTAATGCATAAATAATTGGGATTTTTTCAAAAGAAAAGGTGTCAACTTCAGATGAAATTAATTTTCAATGTAAGCATTATTGTTACAAAATACAACAATACAAACACTTTTTCCAGGTTAATTATAATTTAGTAAGGATTATTTGCTCTCCGTCAACAATCCCTTAACTTTCACTTCGCCCAAGTACACAATCACCCAACAAGTATGTTCATATTACTATACTTCTTATTATATTACAATCCTCATTTATCAAAGTGTAAAACTAACACGTGTCAAAGCCTTAGGTCTGCATCGACTTTTATAGCCCCTTATCGAATCAAAAACAAACATCATAAGCTTTAGCATTAAAGATTTCAATATGAATTTAAGTTATTTTACCACAAAAACATGTATGTATGTACTTATTTTATAAATACCTATACGTATGTTTATAAAATTTTATTTCTAATCAATTTAAATTTATTTTGTTTTAATTTTATTGACAGGGAACTATATGCAATAATAGAAAATCATAAATTTACGAAAGCATCTTATGGAAAGTTACAAGCAATGTGGTTGGAAGCTCACTATATAGAAGCTGAAAAACTACGTGGACGTTCGTTAGGTAAAATATTTTTTTGACAATTTTTCAAAATATAGACAAGCTAAAATTGTTAATGTTAATTATTTTTGATTTATTATACAGGACCTGTTGACAAATATAGAGTTCGCAAAAAATTCCCCTTACCCCCAACAATTTGGGATGGAGAACAAAAAACCCATTGTTTTAAGGAAAGAACGAGAAGTCTTTTAAGAGAGTGGTATCTTCAAGATCCATATCCGAATCCAACGAAAAAAAGGGAGCTTGCTAAAGCGACTGGTCTCAATCCTACACAAGTAGGGAATTGGTTTAAAAATCGAAGGCAACGAGATCGAGCGGCTGCAGCTAAAAACAGGTAAATAATTAGTTTTCTTTGAATTTTATGAGAGTTTTTTTTAAATTCAATTTACGAACACGGTGACTTAAAAATTTAATAAAATTTTCCCTGCACCTTGATCAGACTATAAACTTGAAGCGCGTGCTAATTTGCCTTTGATGTATATATGTGCACGTACCATCATAAAAAACCTTTCCCGAGTTACACTCTCCAAAAAGAAATTCTAGTCACAGAAGGAACTTCATATTCAAATCTTTGCTTTGCAAGGAGAAATTCGAACCGATTTTGTGTTGTGCATAGCAACTTGATATTCTTGAATTCCGATCAATTGCATCTTTTGCTTGTAGTTTGCCGAACCACCACCTGGCCAGCATCATGAACTACAGTATCATATGCATTATACGATGCTATAGAAGATACTATAACTACTGCTTACTACCTATCGATAAACGCACTTCTAGTCGATGGGTATTTTTTGTAAAGTTCTCAGTTTTCTCTGCGGTAAAAAAGCACACATCTAAGGGAATAGAGAGAGATAATCATAAAGAAGCCGCCTCACATAACTCAAGAACACGGCCCAGCTTCTTGTTAATTTATGCATGATATTAATATGACAATAATGACAGAACCGAGTAGATCAAAGCTAACGGCTAGAATCGCAATTTTCTTTATAGTATACACAAAACAAAGATTAACTACCGACAATGATTTTCATCATATTCATAGATCAGTTGTTCAAAAGGTATACCTCCTTCTCTCAATAAATGTATAACTGGTATTTATAAACACGCACTGGTGTCAACAGTCTACTAGATTTGAATTTAAATGTACGAATTGGTCGTATGAAGTTACTCTTACTGAACTTTGGTTACATCGTTATGGGAATAGTAAAATTACATTGAATGCGTTCCAATTTGAATATTACTAAAGACTGAACACAAAAGTGATAAGGCTTAATACATAAGAACTACATAAAAACTACCTTGTGTCAACTCTACGCCAGTGCACTCAATAAGTGACATACAAAATTATCGTTTATTGTGAATTCATCACAATGGTTTCTTAAAAATCTTTTTTTTTTTCTATTTTTCAAAATAAATTCTTAAAAATAAAACAAAACTTTTGACAAACGAATCTCACTCATTTTGGGTTGGTCAACAAAAACAAAAGAAGTAATTATGGAATCATTCGAGACTCTTGGTCTAGCAAAAGCCAGATAACACTTAGTTGTCAAAAGTTCATTAACATACAACACAACGGAACATAAGAAGTATTATTTAAAATTTGCAGAACTTATTGGGTAAATGTTACTCTTTTTGCCCTAACTTAGCGGGTTGCCTCTGCGAAAATCTCCCCAAGAAATAACTAAATATATGAAATAATCCCCCAAACAATTTTAGGGGAATATGGAGTCCTTTCATATGAAAAGAATTTAGAATTTCGGGAATTTAATTCATGTTTTTTTGGGGACTGAATTCATTTTTAATTTGGAAAATTATTTCATAATGAAATAAGTCCCCGAATTCAACTATAAAATTCATCCCAAATTTGGGAAGCGCAATGAAGCCAATTTTGTTATTTTACTATAACAAGGTGAAATAACCCCAAATTGGTTTTAATTCACTTTCAAAAGTTTGGTTTGTACACAACAATAGGGAGAAATGCGGTATGTATGGGTGCGGGGTTGGGAGTATGAAAATTTTCGTTTACTTTTCAAGAACTTGGTATTAGAGAAAATTATATAAGTACAAAATTTGCATTAGCTACTACTGTACTTTTGCATACACCTAATCGCGCACTTCCCCAAATCCTTTAATGTGCCCTTCATTGTTGGTGCAGGGGCAGCATGCCCGCAAACATACAACATTAATTTACTCACCGTACTAGTTTGCTTAAATAAGTGAATCTTATTCTGTCAAAATAATTTAACCTTATATCACTTTGTAAAAATGCAATATTACCAACTTTTGAAAATTGGCGTTATTTCACATTTGTAAAGAAATAAAATGTTAAGACAATTCTTGATGTTGGGGACTTATTTAAATCTCTTTTTGGGGACTTATTTTATACCTTTTTCTGAATTTATTTCATTTTCGAATTCGTGCATTCATTTTATAATGCAATAAAGCCCCAATGACTAGAGTAATTTTATATTTTTTTTGGGGGTTATTTCTCGGGGAGTTATTTTATGGAGAAGTCCGCGTTGGCCTGTTCATGCTTTCAAGTTTGTGTGGCGCGCGCCGCCGGCCGTAAACCGAAGATAGAAAACTTCCAACATAAATTGGTGTTACGTTGCCTTTTAAGGTTTGTGTCTTACCCGTAAAGAAGTTTAATATAAAAATTCCGAAATCACCTGTATTGACTTAACTTAGAGGCAACTATAACACAGTGAAAATTAAGCTTTAAGAAAGGATTTTGTTGTTGTATGCTTTTGAGATAAAATTAATACAAACACCTTTTGCATTACGATTAAAAAGCATACTATTAATATTCAATCCTAGAAAAAGTAATATAGAGTGAGAGATTGAGAGAGAGATATAAGTTATTTCACCAAAGCATAATGTGAATTGTAGATTTCTGTGGAGTTGTTCACCTTCTGAGCAATTGACAAAATATCAAAATTTCTTCTAATTTAAACAGTTCTAGTGCTCAAAATGTTTGAAAACAATATTTTGATTTACCCGGATCAAATTATGACATAAGATACGAGGTGTGTTCAAAAAGTACCCGGAATTTTCGTTTTTTCAAAAAAATATTTATTTATTATCGTTTACATCAATGTGGTCCCCTTCAAAGTAGTCCCTCCCAGATATAATACACTTATGTCAGCAGTTTTTAAAATCTTGGAAGGACTCTTAATATTCACTTTTTGATATGTCCTTGAACTTTCTCAGCGATTTTGCCTTTATTTCTTCAATCGAGGAAAAACGCCGTCCTTTCATGGGTCTCTTCAACTTTGGAAACAGGAAAAAGTCACACGGAGCCATATCTGGTGAATATGGAGGTTGGGGCATGACTACGGTATTGTTTTTGGCCAAAAAATTACGAACAAGCAACGACGAGTGAGCAGGTGCGTTATCGTGGTGCAAAAGCCATGAACTGCTTTCCATAAATCTGAGCGTTTTTTTCGAATTGCTTCACGCAAACGTCGCATAATTTCAAGGTAATACTCCTTATTAACCGTACGACCTTTTGGTAAGAACTCTTGATGCACTTTACCATTATAATCGAAGAAAACAGTAAGCAAAACCTTCACATTTGATCGAACTTGACGTGCTTTTTTCGTTCTTGACGTTAGATGCTTCCAGTTGGACGATAGTGCTTTGGTTTCGACATCATAACCGTACACCCATGTTTCATAACCAGTTATGACCCTTTCAAGCAAACTTGGATCGTCGTTGACGTCATTTAACAGCTCTTGAGCGATGTTCATGCGACTGTTTTTTTGGTCAAAATTCAGCAGTTTCAGCAAAAATCGCCGAGCTCATAAAAACACGTCGAACCTTAGCAACTACCACAGACAAAGTAAACAGTGAATATAGCTGAAAATTGCATCATACTTTAGGGGCATGTATACCAACACAATACAAAAATAATTTTGACCTTCGGACCCTCCAGACCCGCGGAATTTAAAAATTCCGGGTACTTTTTGAACACACCTCGTACACTAAATACAAAACTAAACAAAGTGACATTTATTTGCTCAAAGAGTTATTTCTCCATTATTATATTGTTGTGAATAATTTTTATAGCTCCACTTCCTATAATAATTTACATTGATAAAGATCTTCGGTAATGTGTGTTTCTGTCTCTATCTAATTTTAAATCCCCTAAAATAACGTACATACATTTAGGGATGGAATGAGCTAAGAGGATTTGTGATAAATGACAATCAAAAACGACCAATCCGATCTGTGTTAGGTGACATTCACTTATGGTAGCTAAACGATAGAGTTACCAGATGCGTATACATACTAATGGTACAACAATTTTTTCTTTCAAGCAATCATTAATTAAAAATCTTGTGATTTTAGAAAAAAATATGAAAAGAAAAAGGTCGAATAAAATATCACAAAAAATTCAATTTGATTGTTTGATCTCCAAATCTTTTTGAATCTCTTAAAATGTTTTTATCATGAAAACAATTATTTTGACAATTTTCATTAAAAATTGTTCAACTAAGTTTAACGAATTGAATTGAATTGGATTGTAGATAAAAGACAGAGAGTTTGAAGATAATCAAATTTGGCTATCAAAAATGCGATGGTCACTTATCGATATGTGTAATTTTAAGTTTGTCTTGTATTACAATTTTTAGTAAACAAATACTTCCATTTTAAGGTAATGTTTTACTTATGATTATTTTATTTACTTGATAAATAAATTAAACAAAAAGTTAAGAAAATGTATCATCGTGATGTGATGCTTTCGGTGCTAAAATCTTCATTTCTGTTTTTTTTTTTAAGAATACTCAAAGTATCTTAAAGCTAATATATGTATCGCCAATAAAAACCTTCAAATATCATATTTCATTTGACAGGTGGGTTTTAGTAGTTATAATTCTGTATTGGATTATTATCAATATTATACGCATATATGTATATTGATGTGAATTAAACAAAAGCTATGTTATTAAACTTTACAAACGGACAGTCCGGTCGGCGGAAAGCAAGAACCAGACCATCAGACAAACAAAAACTCTAAGAACACTTCAAAAAATAATAATAATTATCACATACTAATGGAACTGGAAGCTAAACTACATTAAAAAACCTCCAGTGTTTTGACAAAAAAAATAAAAAGTAATCAATAAGAAGAGATGAAAGATGTGACGTCATTTCACTTTGTTCACTAGCTCAACCAACCAACTGTCAAATTTACTGACTGACTGAGATATTGCTAAAAAAGAACTCACACCACACACCTCAGCAAAATGCTAGTTCGCCGCTGGTTGTGTTGTTGTTGCATTCCACACCAAGTCACGGATATTGATTGAAATTACAAAAACAACAATGTTAACAATTGGATTTTTTCTATAGTAGGGGGGGGGGATGGTGATGAAGTAGAGGTTCTGATGCGAGTTGCAGGAAGAAGTGAGAACGTTTCGCTTTACCTTTTGTTTTGACTCTGTTCTGTTGCAAGAGCCTGCAAGAAGCGATCCACTTAAAATACCTCCTCAAAAAGACTCACTTCATGTCGACAAATTTCTCATAAAAGGACTGGCTTCTTATAGTCGCTGATACACCCGATGACATACATCAGGGATACAGGTACAGGTAGTACATACATATGTACACACTTATAATTTTGTTGGGTGCTTCATTTACTTTGCTGCTGGATGGCATATCGTGCTCCACCAAACCAAATGGGAATCTGTTCATTGTTGCTTCTTTCAATAGTTTTACAAAATACATTTTGGCAGGGGAATACAGAATACCTATGAACCTATGTGTATCTTTATCTGTCTACCTGTACTCAACGATTATTATTGTCGTGGGTTGGTTTGGGGCTGCCTGAATAAGTAAGGATGATGGGGTTACATAACTACTGATGTGACGTGAAAATGAGAAGATCAGATGATAGTCATCTTGTGTATGAATGTTTCGATAAAAGCAGAAGCGCCTACAAACATGCATACTTGAGTATAACCATTACATCTTACTTATCGTGTTGAAGTATTTTCTGAAAGTCATCGAGTTATTAAATGAAGAGGCAGAGGCACCACCAGAATTCAGAATATTGTGCAATCAAGAGTTATTAAAGTAAAGACTGGTGGAACCGTCAGAATAAAGAATACCATACCCATGATGAGGATGATGATGATGATGATGATGACTGAAAAGATGACGCAGCATCAGTTAACTGGTATTATATGCGCGCAAAAATATTTCACAAAAGTTGAAGTGGAGACTCGAAAGAATAACGAGGAGTAGTTGTCAATTTCATTGCGTTCTTTCATTTCGTTATATGTCTACAAATTGAAGATCAAAAAGTGTTTCATATAAATGTATATATGTACATATGTATGTGCATATATATCGATAGATATCGATATAAAAATATTTGTATACATGTCTACATGAATACAGTTTTTTTTTCTCTTTAATTTTTGTGTTCCTAAGGTCATAACCAGTAGTCAGTTTGTAGAGTTGAGTTTGAGTTTTAGCGACGGCAATCGGAATTTTCGAGTCAGAAAAATATTGATTGAGTTATTTCAATATAATTTTTATTTTTATATTTTTGTGTCTTTCTTTTACATAAAATGAACTAAATATACTTGGATAAAAATTGAGTGGAATTTCAAAGTTCATTACGCATAAAGTATAATGCAAACATTTTAATAAAAATGCATTAAACTTATTTTTTTTAAAGAAATATACATACATACATGAAAATGCAGAAGGTTTTAACCGATTTCAATGGTTTATCGCTTTAACTATTGACAGTTTAGTAATTGTACAGGGTTATCCATTTTGCGGTTTCAAAAATAAACGTACATATAAAATATTTGTTTTCATGATATTTCTCTTTTTGTCATAAAGTTTGAACGTTGACATTATGTGTGAAATACTACATCATTTAAATGACCATCACGCGAATTGTTACAAGCAACGATTCATTTGAGTTAGTTTTTGACCACTTTTTGACACACATTGGGCAGTATCTCAGCCATTTGACAATTGTTGGTTTTTAAGTAGGTACTCGAGAGTTAAAGGTTTATTTCCATAAATACGGTCTTTCGCGTAGCCCTACAAAGAAAAGTCCAACGGTGTCAAATTGCATGATCTAGGTGGCCAGTTGATATCGCTACGACGAGAAATTACGCGGCCAGGAAATGTCTCTTGCAATAAAGTCATATTCGCTCGAGTTTAGGTGGCATGTGGTACCGTCTAGTTGAAACCACATATTCTGCAAGTCGTATTCTTCAATAGCAGACAAAAAAAAGTCGGTTATCATAAGACCATAACGCTCCGAACTGACGGTGACAGTCGTTCCATCGTCGTTTTCGAAGAAGTAAGGTCCAATCACGCCTCCGGACCATAGAGCGCACCTAACAGTGACTTTTTGTGGATGTAATGGCCTCTCTTCAATTACTTGAGGATTCTCAGAAACCCAAATACAACAATTTTGTTAATTAACATTCGCTGAAGAAAATTTTGGTCGAAAAGATGCCGTCCACCGCATGTTGTTCAAGCATTCATTCGATGTATGTATCTACAACGTTGTGAACGGTTAGCTGGCTTCAGTTGTTGTGTGAGCTGGACATTATATGGATGTTGCTGTAGATCCAAATGCAAAATACGCCATAATGTGCCATAGGCAGTCCTAATTCCGGAGAACGACGATGAATCGACACATTTGGGTCTTCGACAACACTTTTCCTTACAGCAGCGATATTTTCAGTGGTACGAGCGAAACGATCATGCACAGGCCTTACAATATTTCACAAGCAATTAATGTGCTGGGCAATTAAATTGAGAACGAAAAGAGTGGAGAATTGTACTAAGAAATCTATTACAGCTCTCCACTAAAATGTCACATTTCGTCGTTCAGCAGCGTACTGAAAAACGAAAAGCACAGCGAAATTTTTCGTTTATGATTTTGTCATGTCATTTTTATATGGGAATTTTCGTTTCGCATCAGCAGCGTACTAGGCTTAAGTGTTAACTTAACCATTAAATGCGTTTTTTAAAAAGATTCTTATAGGAGTATAATGTTGGTTTTTAATGCGAGAGTTTGAGAAATATCGACATAAAAAATACGACGTTGTTGGTGTTGTGTAGCTTGTTGTTACGTCTTGTTGGAACCACATATTGTCCAAGTAATGATTTTCAATCGCCGGTCAAAAAAAGGAAGCGTTGTTCCAAAAATCCAGAAGTAGGCTTTAATTGTTGCTTAATTTAAACTTTATATTGATGAAGATGCCACGAATATACGATAGTGAGGTGTATGACACATTTAATTTATGCGAACATTGGGAAATCGATAAATTCGTATCACAAGCAACACTTGCACTTGTTTTCGATTGAGCGTTCATTTCGGTGTAAGGCACCGGCCTTAAGCTTCAAGTCTGTTCACAATTTTATCGATTATGACGATCATAGTCATCGCGTTATGTGTGAGAAGTGGCTACTTTTGAATCCTCACTTTGTAGTAAGTTTTAAGTTTTATTCGCAAATATTCAACATACTTTATGACACTCAAAATAAAAACAGATTTTGACAGGTTTCAACTGCCAGCATTACTAGCTCGAAACTACGAAAGGAATTAGCCTATACGAGGGCGGGTCAATAAGTCCGTCACTTTTTGAATTTCTGACCTCTTTACTTAAGGAGCAACACTGCTCCTGTCAACAGGCATCTGTCAGTTGACTCCTGTCAAAATTTAAACTTGCTGCGTCAGTTAGTTTGTGTTTGACAACTATTTTTATCAGACTACTCACTAATTTGAGGAGAAAATGGAAAAAAGTGAATTTCGTGTGCTTATTAAGCATTATTTCTTGCGAAAAAAAACCATTACCGAGACCAAGGCTAAGCTTGATAAATACTATGGGGACTCTGCACCATCGATTTCAATGGTATAAAAGTATGGTTTACTGAATTTCGTTGTGGCCGTACAAGCACTGAAGATGCCGAACGTCCTGGTCGCCCATCAGTTGAGGTCTCTACACCCGAAATAATTCAAGATATGGTGTTGGCCGACCGAAGATTGAAAGTGTGAGAGATTGTGGAAGTCGTAGGGATCTCGCATGGCTCAGTGGTTTCAATTTTGAATGTTCACTTGGGCATGAGAAAGCTTTCCGCAAGATGGGTGCCGCGTTTGCTCACAATCGACCACAAACGCAATCGTGTAACAACTTCACAGGAAGGTTTGGCGTTGTTTAGTCGCAATATGGAGGAGTTTTTGCGCCGTTTTGTAACCGTGGACGAAACATGGATCCATCACAACACATCAGAGACCAAACAACAGTCAAAACAGTGGGTTTCTAAGGGTGAATCGGCGGCGCCAAAGAAGGCCAAGGTGGGTTTGTCAGCCAATAATGTTATGGCGACTGTTTTTTGGGATGCACGCGAGATAATCCACATTGACTACCTTCAAAAGGGAAGAATAATCAATGGGGAATATTATGCCAACTTATTAGACCGATTCAATGACGATTTGAAAAAAAAAACCCCAAGACAATGCAAGGGTGCACACGTGTGCAGTTGCCATGGCAAAAATCCATGAATTGGGCTATGAATTGCTCCCTCATCCACCCTATTCTCCAGATTTGGCTTCGAGCAACTACTTCTTGTTCCCAAACCTGAAGAAATGGCTTGGTGGAAAAAGATTTGACTCCAATGATGAAGTCATCTCGCAAACAAAGGCCTATTTTGAGGACCTCGACAAATCATTTTTTTTGGAAGGGATAAAAAAATTGAAGAAGCTTTGGACAAAGTGTATAGAGCTCAAGGGAGACTACGTTGAAAAATAAAATTATTTTTTTATCAAAAAATCTGTGTTTTATTCCAAAAGTCACGGACTTATTGACCCGCCCGTACTTCCAATGATTGTAAGCGGAATTTCATTAAAATGGTTATTGCTACAACACTTGCCTTAGGAGTCCTTGGAACAAATTAATCAGTCCTATCATAAATTCCATCGCAATAAGAAACTTTTACGAATCCCGACAAAACTATTACCGAATACGTTCAAAGTGAAAAATATCATACATTTTTGTATTACGAACGGATTTCATGATACAGTTTTTAGTGATTCGCAAAATTATCCGATTACAATTCATGAGAGGCCTGAATATATTAGTTAAATACAACAAAATACAAAGAACTATAGTGTTTCCAGGTTTCAGGAATATTATAGTTAAGAATTTCGCTGAAGTTCGTTAAAGTGTATAGTCGATTCCTCGTAGTACATGCGAGAATTTTAAATTCACGGATTTCGGGTCTTCAATTCTTCATGCGTTGTTCGTTGACTAACTTAGGATAGGAGGCTATAGAAAATGATTATTTCTTACGCCAAAATTCAACTATGGCGACAATGTACATTTTAGGTTTTTTTTTCTAGATTTAGATTAGATTTGTTTATTGAACTTTTATATATACAATTGGATAGTCTTAAGATTAAATAGATACATTGTGTTAGAATAAAATAGTTTGTTGGCACATAGGGGGCCTAACTTTATATATTGGCTTAAGTTTAAATTAAAATATTGTTTAATATGTATGGCGTTCTAAAAATAAAAGTCGGTTGACTTGGTTATCCTCGGGGTGTTCCTTCCCGGTTGTCATTTGTTGGATTTGTTGATTGGTTAAAGGGTTGTTGGCTAGTTTAGCCACGTCGGTGGGCTGACTCGGGGTCTGTCGTTTTTAAAGTATTTTTGACGCTCCCTGTCAAAGACACGCCCGGTGCAGACTCTTAGGATCTTTCTTTCGAGGGCTTTTAGCTGCTTCATGGCCGTTTTGGAGATGGTGTACCAAACGGGAAAGCTGTATCCAATGACTGGTCTCAGCAGTTGTTTGTACATCAGGATTTTGGTCTGTTGACTTAGTTCATTGCTCTTCTTCATCAATGGATGGACACGATGAAAGGCCCAGCTGGCTTTCCTAAGAACTTTCTGGGCGTGTGGGTTAAACTTTAATAGCTCGTGGAAATAAATTCCCAGGTGCTGGACGGTCCTCTTGGCTGAAAGTGACGATCCATCTGGGAGTTTCAACTTCAGGTTTCTGCATATTGTCGCTTTTTGCGATCCTCTACGGACGACAGTTGACGGCCTTCTGAAGCAGATGAGTTCCGACTTTGCTGCGTTGATTTTAATACCCCATTTATGGTAAAAGTCAAAGAGACGGTGGATGTGTTCTTCTACTTTCTTCACGGCATTATGTGGTGACATTGAAGAACAGTAGGTCAAGGAATCATCGGGAATAGAAGGTTCTCGCAGTTGACGGGGTTAGGTTGGCCAGATGCCAGGATGCTGTATAGAAATGGGCCGAGCTTCGATCCTTGGGCAACTCCAGCCCTGATGTTCTTCATTGACGATTTTCATTTCTCCAATTGTACATAGAATTTTCTGGAAGAGAGAAAAGAAAAAATAATTCTTATTAGTGCGATTGGAAAGCCTAGCATGTGAAGTTTATGGATAAGGCCTTCAATCCATACGCTATCAAATGCTTTCTCAACGTCCAGAAGGCATCCAACGGTGACACGATGGCTATTAAGAGCAAAGGATGCAGCGTCGAGTGTTTTTCCCGAAAACCCAACTGCATGTCAGGAATTATACTGTCTTCACAGCTGAATTTTTTCAGTTTCCTTAATATAATTTCCTCCAGGAGTTTGCTGATGTTACTCAGGAGAGATACGGGCCTGTAGTTAGAAATATAATTCCGATCTCCTTTCTTGGGAATTGCCACGATCTTAGCAGTTTTCCATTTTTGGGGAAAGTAGTCGTTGTTGAGGCAGTTGTTGAAGACGATTGTCAGGAATATAAACAATGCTTGCGGTAGCCTCTTCAGGATGAAGTTAGAAACCCCATCCGGCCCTGTTGACTTCTTTGGTTTGTCGTGGTTTATTATTTCACATATTTCCTCTGAAGTACTCAAGTATGGGTTGTCAGTTGGGTTATTTGCCAGGTTGGTTTCGTTGAATATACTTCTCTCTAGAGTGGGAGCCAGAGTTTGTTGGATGGAATCATTCACTTCGTTGATGAAAAGTGGGCTAGACGGAGGGTTGGGGGTAAAGTTGCCTTCGAAGTGGTTGGCAAAGGCTTCCACTTTGTCAACCAACGATGTAAACTCCGTGGTGTTGTCCATCATGACTTCCGGTAGTGGTTGATTTCTTTGAAGGCGTCTGGTCCCGGTTTTATTTCTCGCAGTCTCTTCTTGAGAGATTTGTCATTGAGGTGTCGAATAGAGTTCCGGAACATGATGTTAACGCATTCGAGTTCGCTTTTCACTGTCTCGTATTCCCGATTCACTGTGTTGAGTTCTCTCTGGTGAATTCTCTATAGCCTTTTCCTCAACCTTTGTCGGTGTGAATACAACTTTTATGTACATTTTAGGATGAATGATAATGCTAACAGGAAAAATTAGCAAACGTAGATGCTTGAAAAATCCATTCTGAAAAACTAGCTATTTTCTGGTTTTTGAACAGTGGTGTGAAAAAAACGGTGGTATGCTATAAACAATTTTCTTAGTCATTCTAGGCCTTTAATAAGTTCTGCCAAATTATCTCATCATAATCATTAAGCTCAATAGGAACAAAATACAATTATTTCCTTAATTCCTTCAAGAATGTATAGTTGTATAGTTTTCACACGGAGGTTAATTTTTGTTTTCAATAAAAATAAATATCATCGAAACTTCCCTTTTTTATTTGTGTGATTCTTGTACATACAATGTATGTATACATTTGTACATACATATTTAAAATACGAATACACACTTCAATTATTGCTTTTATATATGGATGATGGTGAAGATGTTGCGGATGCTCTTTCATTTCAATAGGTAGGTTTATCCCGTTTTATTGATGCTTTCCAGTTAAATTGTCACAAGACAAATATTTGGATGGAAATCCTAATAAATTTAAATGAACGTAGGCAAATCAACTTATCCCACCGTGCGTACCTTTTTTTCGTTAACGGTTAACGACTATGTTGACATTAGTTCGAATTTGAGTTACAAATTCAAATTCAACCCTCCTGCTCTTGTTCCTGATTTTTGTGTCCATATACGGTGTACCTATGGAAAAAGGGGAAGGGGTTGATAAAAACCTTTAATACCCTAAGGAGAATTTATCTCCATTGACAGTGACACTATACAACGAAGCTGAGCGACAGGGTCGTAGTCGCAGAGGCAGACAAAAAGGAAGGACGGTTGGTCGTCGTCGAGGAGAACAATAGGGTGTTGAATATATTCCTAGCCTTAATTTTCACGTTTTCTTTTCTAGCGTTTAACGCATTTAGATGTATAGTGTTACTGTAACGGCAGTAAAATAAACAGGGACCTTTTGTTACACGCCAGGAGACTGAGAGGCATTGGAGTTTCTGTTGAACATTGAACAAGAGCAAATATATACTCTACTCGTACTCGAAGCACAAAGAAGGAAATTGGTTGTGTTAGATATTTTGATTGATCATTGACATTTACAACGACCGAGCGACGAGTGACGAGTGACGCACGGGGGCAAAGTAATCGGTGTTTCGGTGTTGCTGTTGGTGTTGAAGTGTTGCTAAATTACTTGTACGGCAGCGTTTATGTCAAATCGTCTGTCTTTTTCCGACTGGTGCGGTGGAACGCATGATATAAACGGAAGCATAAAACACGATTGATGTGAATTCATATGGATCTGTTTTTGTGATGTTCTTTGATGGTATGGTACATGCAACATTAAAATGGATGATTCTTTGAAAGCCCTTTTCTTTTTGGATTTCTTATAAATTGAAATACACCACGTCGCGTTGCGCGGCGTTGTTCGTTACTCATTGCGTGGGTATGATGAAATTACAAATTAATATTTTTTTTTTGTTATTTGTTCTTCTTTCTATGGTTTATGTTCTACCAGTTCTCATTTAACATTTGCTGTGTTTGTTGTAGCTTTCAAAAAATATGTAGAACTAAAAACGAGTAATCGATTATAATGCCAAGAAAATATGTAAGATTATTATGATAAGTATAAAGTGTATATAGATTTTGCTAGCAGTATACTAATACCTACTCAGAAGATAAATAACTCATATTGAATTAATTTTGAGATCTGTTATTGCCTTTATATGATCCATAATATTGCAATTAGATACAAATTGTGTAAATAACTTGTGTTTTTATTACAATTTTAAACAAATTAAATACATTTTCCAAGTGATTATGCCTAATGAAGTAAGTTTTCAACAACCATAAATATTACAAAAATCTGCATACACAAATCGAGTTTGATTAATCAACTTTTAATATAAAATAAATAGAAATCTTAAAAAGTCATTACTTTTTTTTCAAAACATTCAATTTGAAAATAATGTTACCAGGTTATTTAATTTAAAAAAATTAATTTCAACATTTATTACAATTATACCAGATTTAAAGAAAGTTTATCATGAAAATATAAGTTATGAATTACGATATAATTAAAGAACTTAAACAAAAGAGCTGAAGTAGAAACCTTAACGTTTCCACTATACTGTTGTACTGTTCTGCGTTTGATTATATTTGGTTGTTTGTTCAATAAATTGGTACTTGTAGTTAGGAAAAATACAGCACTGATGTATTTTGTGATCTTTTATTATATTTAATTACTAAAACGGCTCATCACTATAATAGTAGTAGGCGACTTTAAAAACAAATATTTCATTGTCAATGTATTAATAAATAAACAAAAAAAAACTTGCTTCAGAATTAGCATGCGCCCAATTTCTGTACGAAGTTCTAAAATAAATTGAAAAATAGATTAAGTAATTCTCGATTTTTCTTCGGAACTTCATTTTGAAAATATTTAGAACCCGAGTATTTCTTCACATCTAATTATATCTGTATAGAACTTGGTTTAAAACATTTTTGAGTTCTAGGAATTTTAGATCTCGGTTGAGTGAATCTGACTTAAAATTCTTAAATTTTACAAACAAAATTATAAACGTGCAGACTTAAGAACGTTAATATAATGTAATTCCTGTTATAAACTTCAGAATATGTATATATTTTTGCTAAAATAATTTCCTAAAAATGTTTTTATAATTGCAAATTAAATGAGCATGTGATCTGAAATATATTCTAAAAATCAGGTCTTTGGAAGAAGTAAAAAATTGATAAATCGAGTTCTAATATCCTAAACTCCTCAATTCCAGGTTTTACTAAATCAAAGTTCTATCTAAAATTCAGATTTATATTTTCAATTTTCAATTCAATTCAATTTCAATTTATTTTGCATTCATTTCACTTATATGTATCTAATTAACAAATATAAAATTATATAATTAAATGATGGAAACAGAATACAATAAAGTCAATCTATAACTATAAAGTTAGTGTTGATTGATCTAACATATAATTTTTAACTGAGAATAACTGACATGGGGTACTATCAGCTTTTCTTAAGTTTTTTTTTTTTTTTTTTTTTTAATTTAATTTTAATTCAGTAATAAAAAATAATTTATTATTATTATATTATAATTTAGTAATTTGTAGGAACCGAGAAGAATCTTTGTTGTGTGTGTATTTATATGTATATGTATATTATTAGGTTCTAGGAAGTAACTCTAAACAGTAACTCAACATCATTAAGGTCAATAGTAAAAAGCCATGATCTGACGTTTTTAAGAAATAAGTTAAAATTACTATTAATTCTGATAGATAAGGGAAGCTTATTGAACAGTTTGGCGGAGGTGGTTAGATAAAAGTTTGTGAAAAGTGATCTACGCGCAAACGGAACATTGAAGAGTGCTAAATTATTTACTCGTAAGTTATATACGGACGAATTTCTAGATGGTATATTGCCGCTTTGTATAAAGAATTCTCTCAAAACTTTGAAAACATAAAGATTTCTAAGAGGCAAGATGCGCAGATCACAAAAAAAGAGGCCAGCTATGTGTGAATCAATTTCTACCGCATATGATTCGTACGATATGTTTTTGAGCAACCAAGGGGGACTCAAAAGTGTTCATGTTAATGAATCAACAGAATTAATTTTAAAACAGGTTTTCGAGCAAAGATTAGAACCTTTGAAATTGTCTCTTCCACAAATATGTATAGCGGTAAACTAAATTTTTTACAATCGTATGAATGATAGGAAACTTCGTAGTCATCAAAAGTGTATCCTGATGTCTCAAAATGCATCATTTAAGTTTTTTCACTCATTATTAGTTTGTGAGCCGCAAACCAGATTCTGAGCATTTGAAGGTCCTCATTCATCCTAACTATACATTCGAAAGGTGTTTTTTCCGCATAAGTGAAAGCGATATCATCAGCAAAAGCTATTGGATTACCATTAAACCTTTGTTGAAATAGGGAGTTCATATAAATAAGAAATAATAATGGCCCAAGAACAGATTCCTGTGGAACTCCATTCTTTATAAGAACCGATGTACTAAAAACTCCATTTACACGAACCTTTTGCTCTCTGCCTACCAAATAAGATTTAAACCACTCATAAGTGGAACCCCTAAAACCCGCATTATAAAGTTTGACTAATAGCAAATCATGGTCTACCATGTCAAACGCTTTGGTCATATCAATGAAAAGTGCCATATTTGATTGATTTTGTTCAACACCATTGTATAAGTTACAGTGGATTTACCGGACCTAAAACCAAACTGGTCGGATGATAAATGGCAATTTTTTTCTAAAAATGAAAGCATTCGCACTTTTATTAATTTTTCAAAAAGCTTTGAAAAAGTAGGAAGTAACGAGATTGGTCTGTAGTAACTAATATTTTTTCTATTACCTTTTTTAAATAGTGGAATTACTTCAGCACATTTTAACAACTTCGGAAATATACCACTCTCAACGCTAATATTAAAAATAAAACTCAAAATATCAACAATTTCCCATGCAATTTCTTTTAAAAATTTTCCAGAAATACCATCACTGCACTGGTGCAAGAATTTGTATTTTTCAGGCGACTTATCATTTTAAAAACCTCTGCAGGTGTGATAGCTTGGAAGCAGAAGCTATTTACTTGCATTCTATCTTCTTTTCAGTTTGGAAAAATATTACAATTGCAACTGTTGTTAATTGGAAAAGATGGTTTTAAGCTATCCGAAATATTAACAAAAAAATCGTTAAAACTATTAGCTATTTCGCTGTTATCATTAACTATGTTGTTGTTTATTAAAACATTGTTAATTTCATTGCTTTTTGGCTGTTTTCCTAGTAAGTTATTGACAACTTCCCATTCCATCTTGACATTACCTTTGAAACGATTAAAACGGTTAGTAAAGTAGGAATTACGGACATCATCTACCATTCTTTTAGTGTGTTTGCATAGTTTTTTATAATATTTTTTAAGCCTATATTTTGTGGATGCTTACTACATTACATTTGATAGCAAGTTTTTTCTTCTTATCTATTAATTTTAATAAATGAGGTGTCATCCAGACTTTTAACATTTTTTTCGTGTGTCTAAAAGAAACAAATTGAGAAGAATCTTTGATATGTTTATCTAAAACTGAGTTAAATAAATAAAAAGCTTTAGTAGGATCACATTCAAAGTAAACTTCTTCCCAAAATTCATACCTTAACTTTTCCCGAAGTATACAAAAGTCCGTCCGAACTTTTTCTTTTCTTGTTATAAGGATTTGATTATCCGAGCTATGTTTGCACATATATAAAGCACAAAAATGGTGGTCCGTTATTTTGTAATCGGATACATAACATTTAAAAACTGATTTATTATTTTTATATCAGAGTTTTAACGATTTATAACTTGATGAAGAAATGAGTTAGAACTCAACCGAGTTCTATTTTAAAAAAAACTGAGTTTTAGACAAATTGTCAGTTTTTAGAAATTAAACGCTTTTTAAAACTTAAATATTCCTTACGTCCCAAAATACTTGTGGATAAGAAAGTCGAAAGAAATAGAAATAGCGTAAAAGTCTCTAAGTTGTGAACTTTGCATCCGTCCTGATGTAGCAGTTTTGATTATAACTTTGCTTATGAATTTCCCGAAATCAGGATCTGATGGAGCTTGAAGTTCAAATGCTATATTTATGAACTATACAAATCTCTGCAGTGTATTAATAGGAAAATGTTGAAGTACAAAATCAAGGAAATACAAAACAAATTAATGCAAAATATTCATGTGCGCTCGCCCATTGGTACGAAAAAAAAATTCGTCACTTAAAAACCGAACGGTATATAAAAGATAATAGAAAATCTTCTAAAATAGTAAAATCCAACTCATCTGGAAACATTTTTATTTTTAATTAATGAGTTAATTTTTACCAAAAAATATCAAATATCATTTGGAAAAAAAATTCTATGAAATATTAAATGATTGATTTGTTGGTTTCAAAATAAGTCCATCACTTAATATTACCTACACTACACTCATATTACCTACATATTATTTAGAGCTAAAATTTTAAATGTTTAAAATTTTGTGCCTTTTATTCTTATTCAATTTGTATCTTTGGAATGCATTCCATTCAAGAAACATAGCGAAATGTATCACCATTTTTAACAGAAAGATCGATGTCTAAAGAAACTCGTATTACAATATTTGCTCGTAATTTTTTTATATTTTCAATTGAGTAAAGTTGGACATGACGTGTTTTGGATTATCTTTAAAATAATAATTTATTTTCTTATGACACCCTTTATAAAAAAAACACTGCTTGTATAGTTGAAGATATGTACCTAAAATATATAAGTACCTATATACATGAACCTATTATTGAAATATGTGATGGTTCATAGCAGGCATATAAAAATAGATATAAAAGTATCTATGTACTATTTTGACACTAAGTTATACAAATATTTTCAAAATGGTTGCAACATCACAAAATTATAATCCTTTTTCCAAATACAGTTTTCCCATACAGACAACCCTCGAAAGGCATTCAAAAATCCTTTTTTAATCTAAAGTATAACTGTATTGCATTATGAATACATGCGATGGGTTAAATGCAAAGACCACTGAAAGAAACCACATACCTAACACAACCCATTCCCCATTCACATTTAATTCCCAAAACCAAAATACCTGAACGTACATCATACATATAAATACTTTAGCTAGGTATAGACTTTAAATCGAAAACAAAGATCGAAAAGCTCCGCGTTTACCCCTTCCGAACTGAACTCAAAAAAAAAGAAAAAAAAAAGAAGAATAATGAAAAGATTTCGGCATCATATTACCTACATATTATTCGAGCATATGTATGTATATATACAACATTATTAAAACGTATTAACTCATGACATGAGCCGATTAAGAATTTTCCAAGTTTTGAATTACATTTTAGCTATCTAAGGGTATTGTAATTACATACACTTAGGTAGGTGCCAGCATATCGGATTTCGGTAGTTTAAGTTACTGGATGATATGTTTAGTCAATTGTGTGGAAAAGTTTTGGTGGACGGCTCTGGATCGGTAGTTTTTCGTTTCATTAGCCTTGAAATTTCGCATAAACTTGTCCGTCTTTCCTTGAATTGCCGCACAAGCTATCGATTTCCCATTCCAAGAGCTTCCCAAATTAATAATGCGGACAAAATGAGTGGCCAGAGCATATCCGCCGAATTCATTCAAACACACAAACCTATCCTATATATATGTATTGTATGTATGTCCAAAGTCTTTGCACAAGCTGACGGATTGGATATATGTACAAAATAAGACCAACAAATATAGACCCAAATCATATTACCTGTTATCCTCCTCCCACAATCGATAATCCGCAGAAAAATTCATTAATAACATGGATACGACAAAATAAAGAAGACAACAAAAAAAAATCCTTTAGCCAAGAGTATCGAATTTGAATGTGTCTTCTGGATGCGAAGCGATGCCTCTCCTCTCAAAGCGGACCGAGACAAATCGTGGAAGTCATCAAGACACCTTCGGAGTTTGGACTTAAGCCCATCCCAAGTGCACATGAAGAACGGAAGAAGACAGGCCATCAGGCCGATAGCTACATACATATGTGTGCAATGGTGAGAAGGATACGTTACGTGTGATGACATCGGCGCGGTGTATGGGTATGGTTTCAGCCAAGTAAGGTGCATGCTGTGTGCTTAAATGAACCGAGACTAAAACTGATGGCATCATAGGAAGATTATGAAATTAAAAAGACACATCTCGTCGTACTGTTCGAAGTTCGAAAGTCGGAGTGGACATTTATATTGATACCTATACGTCGCTTCGTTACCCCTCAGCTGGCCAACGGTCATCCGTCGTCTTCGGTCTTTCACTGTAAATGATGTAAATGATCTTACAATCGTATCTACATATATGTATGTGTTCCTTTATGTATTTCCTGCTTCTCTTTTGATAAATCTCTCATTTTCGTTACCGCACGTCTTGAGTATGAGGTGAGGCTGCCGATTCGACCTGCTGATTGACGGTTTTGCTGTTAATGCTGGACATAACCAACCACCGCGCCGGCCGCGGCCGCGGCCGCACCAAGAGCTCAAGCAAAGGTATAAAAAGAGGAACTTACACTCTGCAAGCTATCTGTTTACAGACAGCACATATCCATCATTTTTGTTGAAGCAAAACGATTTCATACTTCACACATAATTTTTGTTGATGGTTCGCCTCAAAGTCCCCTTTTAGTTTCGCTTTGAAAAGTGCGCCTTGGCTCTAGGGCAAACAGCAGGTTGGTTGCTTAATTCATGTGCCTTCTGCAGTTGATGATCATCATTAATCACTCAACATGAGACGTCAAATCAAAAGGAGGCGCGCGAGAAACACTATACACCACAAGAGAGAACAAATTATTAATGATGACACCTCAGCCCAGACCCGACCAGACCATTATTGGTGGGGCATTAACGGAAGAACTAACCGTATAACCAATAATTAGTATTCAAGTAATATTTCGCCTTGACTGTTGACTGCTTCACTTCTATACTTCTACTTCTACTCCTATATTGCTGATATTAGGCGCAAATCACTTTCTCACCTAAGTAGACGATAATATGCCAATTTCTAGATAACCTCATCAGTTTTAAACCTGGCCATAGCCATGGTGATCTCCATGATGGTGTATCTTCACTTCACATACCACATATGTACCTATACATAATGTAAGTGCGCTGGAGTTTTGACGTCTCAATCTAATTTGTCAGCATGGGAGCATAGCACATTTTTCATTGTTATGCGTTGCCGGTGCCGGTCGGTGCTGGAGCTGGTGCTATTGCTGTTGCTGTTGCTGGTGCTTGCTTTTAAGTCACTGCCGAACAAAAGGGAAACAGGCAAGAAAGATCAAATCGTCATTAGGATCATTACGGGAATCGAGGGATAGAGAACGATTTTTCACAAACTCTGCTGTGCTGATGTCTCAACCGATCGCTTTCAAAATAGGAAAAGAAGAAAAAAAACTTGACGAGCTCATTTGTTAAGCTGACACTGAGACATTGCATGTGTTCGGACTCATGTTGATCGCGCTCCCGCGTATCTATATGTGTATCAAATCAACGCGGCTATATAGATATTTCAAAATAATTTCTAAGAGTAAGATATCTTTTTAGAAAAGGGATTCTTTGGTTTTTGATATGTGATGGGTTGTGCATGAAGATATATGGCGTTTTGTTGAATTTCGAAAAAAAGACTTGGAAGAACAGCTAAGTTAAATTGATTATGATTGCTTCAGATGGATGCATGATACAAACTTGTCGACCTGATATGATTTATTGAAGATTTTTACAATAATATATTTTGAATGGAGGAAAAAATAAGAAAAGATTTGAGGGGAACTTTCAATTAATTATCAATTTGTTTAACGTCTTCAATATCGCATATAACTTTAAATCAGGCGGTACAAATTTAGTCAATAAAGTTTCTTTATTGACTTCAAATAAAGTTCAAGTGATCCGTGATGTGAATTGTATTCAGAGCTTTGAGAGAGCTTTATGATGGTAATGAATGTAGATAGCGTGATGTTTAGAATATAAGATTTGTTTCTAACAACAATGAGAAGTGGTAAGCAATACTTCAAATTCACATGTATACATAACATAATCCAAGAGTTCATTAGAGCAATTATTTCACTATAGTTAGCTGACAAATTAGATGTGCTGCATGTCTTTAAGCAATCATAGTAAACATAATAACTAAGTACTGTTAACAATGAAGTATCTAACAACAAAACTTGTAATTCAAGGGATGACCAATATTATTTGTACTTTGATATTGTATCTAATTTTTACATTTATGATTCATCACTTTAAGGAACTTACGAGGTGTGTTCAAAAAGTACCCGGATTTTTCGTTTTTTCAAAAAAATATTTATTTATTCGTTTACATCAATGTGGTCCCTTTCAAAGTAGTCCCTCCCAGATATAATACACTTATGTCAGCATTTTTTCCAATCTTGGAAGGACTCTTGATATTCACTTTTTGATATGTCCTCGAGCTTTCTCAGCGATTTTGCCTTTATTTCTTCAATCGAGGAAAAACACCGTCCTTTCATGGGTCTCTTCAACTTTGGAAACAGGAAAAAGTCACACGGAGCCATATCTGGTGAATATGGAGGTTGGGGCGTGACTACGGTATTGTTTTTGGCCAAAAAATTACGAACAAGCAACGACGAGTGAGCAGGTGCGTTATCGTGGTGCAAAAGCCATGAATTGTTTTTCCATAAAACTGAGCGTTTTTTCGGATTGCTTCACGCAAACGTCGCATAACTTCAAGGTAATACTCCTTATTAACCCTACGACCTTGTGGTAAGAACTCTAGATGTACTATGCCATTATAATCGATGAAAACAGTAAGCAAAACCTTCACTTTTGATCGAACTTGACGTGCTTTTTTCGTTCTTGACGTTGGATGCTTCCAGGTGGACAATTGTGCTTTGGTTTCAACATCATAACCGTACACCCATGTTTCATAACCAGTTATGACCCTTTCAAGCAAACTTGGATCGTCGTTGACGTCATTTAACAGCTCTTGAGCGATGTTCATGCGATTGTTTTTTTGGTCAAAATTCAGCAGTTTCATCAAAAATCGCCGAGCTCATAAAAACACGTCGAACCTTAGCAACTACCACAGACAAAGTTAACAGTGAATATAGCTGAAAATTGCATCATACTTTAGGGACATGTATACCAACACAATACAAAACAAATTTTGACCTTTGGACTCTCCAGACCCGCGGAATTTTAAAATTCCGGGTACTTTTTGAACACACTTCGTATAAGCAGCGATTAATTTTATAATCATTTGGTATCAGATAGTGACTAAAAACCCTTCCAAAGAAAAACCCTAAAATCAATATATCTCTTAACAAAAAATGAAATTGATGATTTTGAAAAGTATAAATCTTTCACTTCTAGATACAATTTGAATCATTTTAGTATCTTACTTAGTTTCTCTGGAAATTCTTATAAGTTATGCGTCTTTATTTGAATTTAATACTTTCATAGTTTTTAAAAATACATTTTGAGCTTAACTTGTAGGGCTGATTTCGAAACTAAACTTTAATTTTAACTATTTGCTCAAGTTTTAAAAATGCCCGTTTTCAACATTGTTTAGTCAATAGATTCGTTACAACAACAAAACTTACTTTCAAACCATTCTACCTTTTTGTGTTCAAAACGGTTTTAGCATAAAAGGTTTATAGCGTTCCTTTTAAGATTTTTGTATATTATATGAAATAATATAAATATTTTAACTGAATATTGAAGAAAAGGATTATAGATTTGGAAAACTATTTTGGAATTTATTGTAAAAAAGTGGTGTTTTGAACTTTAAAAAGTAATATCTTAAAAACCTGACGTTATACATTAATTTTGAAGTCGGATTTGAATTGAGGCCATCAAAACCCATTGGAAGAGTACAATTTTATTGCCACTAAGAAAATCTTGCCGACCAGAGTAACTAAACATGTCAAATGGAAAGATGTCAAATCGTGTATTAAAAGACTACACTTTTAAACATTATTTTCTTTACACTATTTTGACATATTAGGTCCGTTCGCGTACCCTCCTAAAACAGTCCAATTTTACTAAAAAAGACGAAATTTAACCAAATCCTGTTCGCGTACTCAAAAATTTCGTAGTTTTTCGTAAAAGAGAGCGCTCCTGAGAGAGTAAAATTTTTCCCCAACCTACGAATTTTAGGCCAAAAAATTTCTTTGGGCTGATTTGTGAAAATTTCAAATTTGATAGAAATTCAAATAAATTAAATAAATTGCTCGCTTTTGCTGTCAGTTATAAAATTTAAAAACAAATTTTCAAAGAACAGCAACAAGACAGTAATATCGGGTGATTTTTTTGAGGTTAGGATTTTCATGCATTAGTATTTGACAGATCACGCGGGATTTCAGACATGGTGTCAAAGAGAAAGATGCTCAGTATGCTTTGACATTTCATCATGAATAGACTTACTAACGAGCAACGCTTGCAAATCATTGAATTTTATTACCAAAATCAGTGTTCGGTTCGAAATGTGTTTCGCGCTTTACGTCCGATTTATGGTGAGGCTCATTTCTGGTTGAATGGCTACGTAAATAAGCAAAATTGCCGCATTTGGAGTGAAGAGCAACCAGAAGCCGTTCAAGAACTGCCCATGCATCCCGAAAAATGCACTGTTTGGTGTGGTTTGTACGCTGGTGGAATCATTGGACCGTATTTTTTCAAAGATGCTGTTGGACGCAACGTTACGGTGAATGGCGATCGCTATCGTTCAATGCTAACAAACTTTTTGTTGCCAAAAATGGAAGAACTGAACTTGGTTGACATGTGGTTTCAACAAGATGGCGCTACATGCCACACAGCTCGCGATTCTATGGCCAATTTGAGGGAAAACTTCGGAGAACAATTCATCTCAAGGAATGGACCGGTAAGTTGGCCACCAAGATCATGCGATTTGACGCCTTTAGACTATTTTTTGTGGGGCTACGTCAAGTCTAAAGTCTACACAAATAAGCCAGCAACTATTCCAGCTTTGGAAGACAACATTTCCGAAGAAATTCGGGCTATTCCGGCCGAAATGCTCGAAAAAGTTACCCAAAATTGGACTTTCCGAATGGACCACCTAAGACGCAGCCGCGGTCAACATTTAAATGAAATTATCTTCAAAAAGTAAATGTCATGGACCAATCTAACGTTTCAAATAAAGAATCGACGAGATTTTGCAAATTTTATGCGTTTTTTTTAAAAAAAAAGTTCTCAAGCTCTTAAAAAATCACTCGATACTTTGTGAAAAATTTGTTGTTTTCCCGTTCGCTTACTTTTTTGTAGTTTTTTTTTTGGTGAGAGAATTTTACCCCCACTCTTTAAAATATTTTTTTTTACGAATTTTAGTGCAGAAAGTACGCGAACGGACCTAATATGATAGATTGCGAGATATTTAAGAAGACGAAGATGTGTCACAATTTTTCAAATATATTCGTCTGCGATATGAAACATCAATTTATCATTAAATGGATAAGCTGGAGGAGTTGATATGTTTGAACTGGTTGAAGATATGGGGTTAACCCAGGAAAAACACAGATGGTCTATTAAAGGAAATGAGTTAATGTGACAGTTCAAAACTACCATGCTGTTTAACCCGTCAACAAGTTTCATATTTTTCAATCTTTGAATATTAAAGACAAATAAACGTGTGTGTTCTTTTGGGAAAACGGTGAAAAATACATGTTTGACAGCAGTTTATTGCTTTTTTTAAATGTATTTTTTTCATGACTTGTAAAACTATCTAGATAAAAATTCCTACTTATAAACAACTCAATACTTACTATATTCGCCCCATGCGGGCGCTTTAAGTTAGTGCATTATCCATACATCAAAACGATGCACGCTAGGTCGTAAGTCGATGATAAGTTACAAAAGCTCAACTATTTGTCAAATTACTGCAAAAGTTAGTAAATTTTCAGGATAAAATTATTGTTGAGCACGAAAAGCTGACTAACGACAGATTCGTATAGAAAATCTATATTAATGATGTTTTTAAAAAAATCTTATTAAGGAAGTTTTATATTTCACTATGCTTAATTTCACAATTGTTTATTTAGATTTATTTAAATGTTTGCTTTTATATTTCATTTCAGAATGCAACACAATCAAAACAACCCAGGTATGTCTTTCCAATGCCGAAGAGCAGAGGGTGCTTCATCGCCAGCTCCATCCGATACGTCCGATTCAGATATATCGCTGGGAACCCATTCGCCTGTACCTAATAGTCTACCCCTGCAACATAGTCCCGGATCTACGTCGAACGGCGGCAACGATCGCGACGATCGAGATCTTTGTATAGACGATGACAAGCCACGAGACCTGACAAGCTCTCTCCATACAAACGCTGGATATCCGGCCGTTATATCCTGCATGCAACCATTTAAACTGGACACAACAGCTGCTAGCTTTTTGAATGCCGGTTGTTATTTGCAGAATTTTTCAAATCTAAAAGAAATGTCACAGTTTCCAATTCAGCCTACTGTAATTAGACCGCACCCACAGCTTCCACAAACCATTACACTTAATGGAAATCAAATTCATTCGTACACGACGCCAAATTATGCAGTAGATAGCACGCCCCCGCCTAAAATTCGGGTTAACTCACCAGAGAAGCTCAACTCGTCGGCCAACAGTATCAACTCGAATTCGATGACTTCGCTTCAAGAAATGTCATATCACCACTCTGCGGCGCAGTTTTTACATAGACCTTTCTCAACATCACCACAGCCCTCCCATACGGCCTCTGAAGTAACATGAAATTAGGCACTTAGCTTTCGATTTATATATTAATATTAAAATTAAAATAATAATTATTATTATTTTTATTTAGGTACAATAATTTATAAGAAACGCAATCATTTGTCTGATTGTATAAAATTTTTAAGGCATATCGTTGAAGCTTAATGAATTTTTGCATTTTTGTTTATTTTTTTTCTTCAAATAACATTTTCAAACTTATCTACACTAAGCGATTTCTCGAACATGCAACTTAACAAAATACTGGCTTAATGTTAATTTTTTCTATTAAGTGAAAACAAAACTTTTTAACGGAATGTAGAGCTGTCTCTGGACAAACATTTCACACTTCTTATTCATCCTAGCTTGCACAAATCTTCATGCAAAAAGCTCGATTAATCGCTCAATGTAGATATGATTAAAGGCTAGAAGCGTATTAATTATTTTTCAGATCAAAGACATTTAGAAATCTGACTTCTGGGATACAATTTTCAGATTCTGTTCCTATCTATTGAACTGTTTGCAAAGTTCACCAATCGTTTCTAGCATTCATTTTTGTTCTAATTCGTACATAAGTAGGAGTTACACCTTTACCTACATTACATTATTGTAAACTTGTAAACTGTCCTACTAAGCAGAATTGAAATTGTAAATCTTGTATAAATATAACTTAAAAAATTGTCAACATTTTTTGATTTTAATAATATAATTTGTAAGCCCTTTAACAAAAGGTCAAAAGCACAAATAATGTTCAATTTTTAAAGGGACCTTATGCTTCGCCTATAGTGATATATATTGACTACATACCTACATACATACATAAATGAAATATTTTATTTAACTCAATCGTTTTTCTTTTTCCGTAAAACATTTAATTTAATTATATACATATATAATAAATCTAAAACAAAAATCAAATCAAAGGTTTTTGATATAAATACAAAATGCCGATAAATTGTTTTTGTAATAATTATATATATGCTAAATTCCTAATTATTAGAAATAATTTAAATAGTAGTCATAATCTAAACAAGTGTATAACATAATAAACTAATAAAAATTATCGAAATAAGTACATTTTGTTTTTCATGTTTCTTAAATAAGTAAACCTACCTTTTTTTTACGTAGTTAACAAAAAGGGTGGTGGTGGGTTTGTAATCCAATAGGTATAAAAAGCATCCATATAATCTGTGAAGACATATTAAAGATGGATTTTGAATAAAGGAATGGAAGCGTGAGTTATATGTTAAGTTATGAATTTATATATATGAGAAATCTGAAAAACAAGGATGTAATGGAAAGATCTGACGTGATACATTGGTATTCGCTGGCCTAGAAAAAGATCAGCGAAGTACATTTTTCTTATATAAGCTTAAACAAAGAACTCCTAAATTACATTTATGCCAATATAATAATAACGGGAGTTTTTTTTAAGTGTGGTTTTTAATCTGGAAATACTTTTTTCGGAGTTGGTATTTTTTGACAGCAGTCAGTTTAGTTTGCCATTTTATAGTCCATAGACTTACTCCTGAACAAAGTTTGCAAATCGTGCCATTGTTTTTTTACAAAAATAATGGTTCGATTAAGTTCTTTTCTGCCGTCAACAGCCTTACAGGTCCTTCTCAGTATGGATTCAAAAAAGGAAAGTACACCATTCACCAAATATTCACATATTGACATGACGACAAATCTTGTAAAATACCCATGAACTTCAAATCAAAAACGAGTATTACAGCATCTATAGGAAAGAGCTTCACAGAACAATGTTTTGTTTTGGCATCACTGTCAAACTTATCCGTTTGTGTAGAATGACAATGGAGAATGCACGCTGCTCTATCAAGGTCGGAAAAGATCTCACCGATGCATTTGATGTCAAAAAAGGTTTAAGACAAGGCGATGCACTGTCATGCGACTTCTTTAACATCGTTCTGGAAAGAATTGTGCAAAACTCAACCGTCAATCTAGAGGCACAATCTTTCATGGATACGCCGATAATATTGACATAGTGTAAATTCACAAACGCATCATAAACGCAAATAATTGGCATCACTTAAAAGGTCAATTATTGTTCATTATTGCAAAGTTCGATAAACTGATGTGCAAATATAAACAAAACAAGCATCAAGAATTTTCTTGATAAGTTGTTGATGCCGACGTGATTTGGAACAAAAATGGCGGAAAAAGACAATGACAAGTATTTAATCAAATTCTAAATAGTTTATAAATTAATTAATTTCATGAATTTCAAGGAACATTCTACCAGCGCACACAAATTAAACTATTAATAAAAAACAGATTAAAATATGAAGGTGAATTTATTTCCGGCAGAAAATCAAAGTCAGTATTGTGGAGAAAAGTTCTAGAGGAGATAAAATGTGTGGCTCCAGATTTTAATAACAATGAGATTTTGTATTAGTATCACATCCATCATAAAGCATAAGTTGTTTTTAAACGCAAAACTTTTTATCAATCAGTAGGTCCGTTCGCGTACCCTCCTAAAACAGTCCAATTTTACTAAAAAATACGAAATTTAACCAAATCCTGTTCGCGTACTCAAAAATTTCGTAGTTTTTCGTAAAAGAGAGCGCTCCTGAGAGAGTAAAATTTTTCCCCAACCTACGAATTTTAGCCCAAAAAATTTCTTTGGGCTGATTTGTGAAAATTTCAAATTTGATAGAAATTCAAATAAATCAAATAAATTGCTCGCTTTTGCTGTCAGTTATAAAATTAAAAAACAAATTTTCAAAGAACAGCAACAAGACAGTAATATTGTGTGAAAAATGTGTTGTTTTCCCGTTCGCTTACTTTTTTGTAGTTTTTTTTTTTGGTGAGAGAATTTTACCCCCACTCTTTAAAATATTTGTTTTTACGAATTTTAGTGCAGAAAAAACGCGAACATACCTAGTATCGCATCGTAATCAGCTGAGCAACGATCAGCATCGCAACAAAGCAGTAATGCCTAATCACTACTAAAAAAATTTGACGTTTGTGAATTTACCCATAATTGGAAGATCAAACAGTGATGTCATAGGTTCATTTTTGAGCATTGCGACGGAAGCGAAGAAAAATGAGCGTCAGACCAAGTATATGCTGTTATCAAAAAAGTACATTTGAGGACGACGCACGTCTTGGACAAAACATCACCATGGACAGCTATAACTTTGAAGTATAGTTAAGGAATTTGTCTACCGCTATAAATTCAGACAACGACATCAGTGCTGAAATCAAACGAAGAATAACTCTTGCAAATCGCTGCTTCCTTGGACTTAGAAGACTATTGGTAAGTAAAGTTCTCTCTCGAGCATCTAAAGTCATCATCTATAAGACACTTATCATCCCGGTTGTCATTTATGGTGTTGAGACTTGGACCCTGCCAAAGAAAGACGAGAGCGTCCTAGGATGCTTGAAATTCTTCGTCTGATTTACGGTACGGCAAAAAGTGGTCAAAAATTAGGGTTCTGGGCTGTTAGTTAAGGTCTGAAAAAGTGGTATTTTAGGATGTTGAACTTAACTGGAGAAGCAGTCTTAATTCCATAGAATATTTCCTTAGAACCTAAAAAAGAAAGGTACCCGCAAATAGTACTAACAATAATGGTTATCAAAAGATTGAGTCAGAAACATAATTAATTGTAGGTATAAGGGAAGGTAAAAATGGCTTATGACCAACACACTCAGACTTAAAAAAAACAATTGGAGGTTATTATAAATATTTTGAGAAAATTAATGTGAGGATTGGTTAGATTACTAAGATCATTATATAAGAAGGCTCCTTAGTAGAGTCTTCGTCTAATACAGGACATATGCATGTATTCCCTAAATCTCTTACTTTTCATCCATAAAACACCCGAACAAATATTTTTTAGGAACCCCTACTCGGAATGCATGTCTGTATCAAGTTAAGACACCTATAACTTAGCTTAGTTGTTTTGAATTCTTAAGCGTCGAGTTTCAGCTATACCAAAGTTAGATTTATTTGTCAAACTAAGGTAAGGATGTTCCACTTTTTGCAAGTTCATCAGTTTTACAATTTACTGTAGAAAGTGTCTGTGATTTGCACACATCAGTTGGCAATATCACGTTTTCTTTTAACCAAGAGAGGGGACTTCTTTGATGGCCAGATGTACTGTCTAAAACACGCTACAATAATTGTATATATGAAAGAAGGCAACTAACACATATGACCTTTTTATTTCGTTGTATCATAAATATTGTCTACCATAATTTTCTTTCAGAAGAACGGTTTTATTTATATATAACATTTGTCTGGATACATCCCCGCAACCTTGGTAAACCTTGGTGAAATAATGGATTCTTATTGTTTGGGTTCTTTTATGAGGTTATATTTCAAACTAAATGGGAGATCTGCATCATGCATACATATTGTAAACACAAATAAACCTGCTTAAGAAACAAAAACCGCTTACTGAAACAATTTTTTTATCTCCGACCATTGTCAACGAACAACCTTTAAAAGATGCCATTTAAACAAAACTAGCTTAAGTGAAAGACTCGAAACACCTGAAAAATATTTTAAATTTTGTATTTTTATTTTAAAAATAAGTGTCTGAAGTGATACAAATTAATCAAACATGAAGAAAATATTCGAACACTTGAATATCAAGAAAGTTTTTTTTCCGCTTAAGTGAAAGAAAAGTCGTGACATTTAACTAGATTCGGTCGCACTGTATATAAGAAATAATTTTTGGTTTCGGATTCAGGGTATGTAAGTTTGACAAGTGTTTGTTATTGTTTAAACAACATTTTAACTACATAAATTCAAATAAATTTTGAACTTGTAACCGCAATAATTTTAGCGTGTTAAGTGAAACGAAAAGTAATTAGTTTTTCCTTCGGAGAGTATCGATATATGTATAACCAAAAAACAGCAAAAACGAACATAGTTTCGTGTGCATTCCTCTAATGTTCAGTTTGTTACTCCGAATCAGTTTCCTTAGAGAAAACAGAACAAGTATTCTGAGTCTCAACGCGAAATAATTTCTAAGTATATTTCAACCGCAATGTATGAATTTGACTTAGAAATAATAGGAACATCGAAAAAAGTCGGTTTTTTTAAAAGTTTTCAAAAAAAATAAAACGTGTAAATTGTTGAATTTTTTCAATATCACTTGAAGTAATCAAGTAGAAATTTAAAATACTATCCAATTTTGACTAAGACAAGTAATTTCATAGGCCAGTAGTTAACTTTGGTTTTGTCATTGTCACGATAATTGAAAGCAGCTTTAACAAAAAAAAATGTCAGATGATTTTATTATTGTAAGTTTGTTCTTTAGTAACGAACATTATAATAGGTCCGTTCGCGTACTTTCTGCACTAAAATTCGTAAAAAGAAATATTTTAAAGAGTGTGGGTAAAATTCTCTCACCAAAAAAAAACTACAAAAAAGTAAGCGAACGGGAAAACAACAAATTTTTAACACAGTAGTCTTGTTGGTGTTCTTCGAAAAAATGTTTTTAAATTTTATAACTGACAGCAAAAGCGAGCTATTTATTAAATTTATTTGAATTTCTATCAAATTTGAAATTTTCACAAATCAGCCCAAAGAAATTTCTTGGGCTAAAATTCGTAGGTTGGGGAAATATTTTACTCTCTCAGGATCGCTCTCTTTTACGAAAAACTACGAAATTTTTGAGTACGCGAACAGGATTTTGTTAAATTTCGTATTTTTTAGTAAAATTGGACTGTTTTAGGAGGGTACGCGAACGGACCTAATGTCTTAAAAAAGGAAATTAATCATTTTTTTTAAGTGTGACCAATAAAAGTGATTTTTACTAAACTGTTTTCTAAATTTTCTTATAATAATTATCTACATTCATTCATGTTTTTTGAAAGACCAACAACGAATTACAACCGTAATACTCTTGCCTCCAGCAATGCTCATCATAATATACCCTCGAGACTCGAGCCCACCTTCGGAAGTACTCTCAAGTACAGAGATTCTTTCTTTAGATACACTGGGGCCTGATTATGAGGTTCGCGGCGAATCGTTTTGCTAGCGAGTTTGCCATTTTTCAATTATTGCTTTCGCTTTCGCCTTCTTCGTTTTGAATTCGACCAATTAACGAATTCGAAGGCGAGTTTGAAATGTCATATCATAATGTTTGTTGGCGAGTTGAATCCGATAGCTTTTTTTTGGCGGATTCACAGGCGAAAGAGTGTTTATTATTATTCACTGTTTGATTTCGTGGATTCTTTCATGATTGTAATTATATAAAAATGCGAGTTAGCTTTATTTTAATTTTCTTATAATTTATCCACAATTCACAATAAAATATAAAATTTTTGAATAAATCACTTCAAATTTCACAAATTCAATCAAAACAAAACAAATTTTGTGTAGAAAGCTGTCAAATCACTGGAATATAGGGAGAAAAAGTCAAACCAAAGTGTCAAATCACTGGAATATAGGGAGAAAAAGTCAAACCAAAGTGTCAAATCACTGGAACATAGGAAGAACTATTTTCGCTTCGCCGCGAATTCGTTAATAAGGAAATACGACGCGAGTCGAATTTGAAAGGTCGAATTGAAAACGATCCGCCGCGAACCTCATAATCAGGCCCCTGTACTTGATGTTGAATGTAGATTGATTTACCAAACTCTGTCTTTCAGTGCCATTGCAATATTCAGAAATTCAAAACCAATGTGCACCGACATCTTCGAAACCTCTCTTCCTTTCCTAATGCCCGCTTTCCGTTCGGCATAAGAAGGATACCAAAAAACTCTGAGTGCATGCTTTTTGTAAAAATAAGAATAAATTCACTGACGTTAGGCAAAAAGGACTTAAGTCAGAACTTAAGAAGTTAGAGAGCAAAATCCATTGGAGAAAAAAAATCGTTAAACCAAATCAAAATCTAACATAACATTTAAAAAAAAAAAAAACTTTTTTCCTAACGCCAAAGAAATATGATTTATGCATTTGTTACTTAAGCAATTGGAATTTCGAACTAAAATTAATCTTATCCTTCATAAATACTATTTACATTATGTAAGCATCTAATCTCAAATCCTACTCTTTAAAAAAAAACTCAAAGCTTTTAAGAGAAATTTCCTTAGCTGGAACCTCAAACTCGCGGATAACTCTGCGTGATATGCAAATTTCAATCCGAAAAAAACAAAAACAACTACTTTCCATTTGTTAGAACATTTACTCAGAATACTCAGATATTTTTGTTGCCTGTGACTGTGAGGAAGAAAATATATATTAAAATTTTAAGAAATTTCTGTCTGCGTTGCAGCTGCATAAACAAATAGAAAATTGTCAAATCCTTCCTAACAATAGTGTAGCTGTAGAGATATACAAACCTACAGCACATTCCAAACGGCGACAAATATTCCACATATTTTAAAAGATATTATCTCGATGCTTTTCTTCTTTCTCCATCTCTACCATAAGTTGGTATAAGTTCTTAATCGGAAAAAAATCTCCTTAATCTTTTAATCCCTTAAAAATAGCAAATGCTCTTCTGAGATTTCAAACACTTTCTTCTAATCCACAGACAAACCAAAACAACTATGTAGGCATTCAGAAAAGGGAGTAAATGAAGTCCATTAATAGAAAACCAAGACTAATGTGCATGAATGCTTGAATGTTATATTATATGGGTTGGGTATTAGGTACCTATACTATGGGTATTGGGTATTTCCTTTTGTAATTCAAAAATCTGGTAACACAAAAAAAAAAAAACGCCCAGTCGGTCTACATACTTCCGTTCAGTGAACAAAAGCACAATGGACAACTAATTCTTCTAAATGAGTTTATAGCCCAATTGAAAGAAACCAACGTTAACACCTCCTTGATGATATTGCACACTTGAACCCCGATGAAAGGCAGAATAATCAAAATTAAACAAAACGCCTGTGCGTGTATACGAAGACAAGTTTCCAACAACAATTATTATTTTTGCGAAGGCAATTAAATCGTTGACATTTATGATTTTCAAGAAGTAGGAAAGAAAAAAAAATATGAAGAGACAAGAAGATTCATAAATTTGTTCGTAATTAAAAAGTTACGCTCAAAGTTTGATACTTGAAAGATTGAAATAAAATAAATTCAAGAAAATCTGCGTCATAGGTATCATGCCATTGATATGTATACTATACACATACCTATAATTTATAAAATATTACTTGAGGAGAAATTTTAGTCAATGGTTCTTAATCTTAACCGTTTGATACGTCTCCATGAACCACGACTACACAACGACGCACGTGAGTGTTTGGAAGATTTTTAGATTCGGCAGGGCGTAACTCAAGGTGTGCACTCTTCAGTGAGTACTTCATTATTCGTTTCGTTCTGTTTACTTGTAATATTTAAGTCTAAGCTAAAGGCTTGATGGAAAAGTTTGTCAAATTTACTTTATGATTACCTAAAGATGGCAAGATAAAATTGCATTTGAAAATCATATTAGGTATTTTGGTAAGATGAATGAGGAGTTTTGTCAGAAAATAATTCAATACTTAATATTCAATTTTAAAACTCTGAAAGTCTTAGAAAACTGAAGCGGTACATGCGGTGGGGATCACGATAAAAATAATTATCCATTTTGATTAGGCTTTTCAATTTCTTTGCTATGAAGTTTTAACTTCTATGACTTGGACTTGATGAGATTAAGGATTAGTTATAAGGAAAAATAGAAAATAATTTTTTTTCGAGGTATAGAACTTTGAAATGGAATAAAGTAAAGATGATTTTTTTGTTTAAATTGACATGAAATCAGCTTTAATCGAAAGATAATCTTCTGGTATTATAGTTTAAATATCCGTGTATCGGCAATAATGGGTGCGTATGTTGTCCTCCAAGTTGTCAATCGTTTCGGCCCTTTCGGCTTACTCCAGCCACTCGACTTCACATATCCCCACAGAAAAAAAGGCAAGCGGCACGATCTTGAAGGCTAAATCACAAGTTCGTAACGTAAAACTATGTATGTAGTTCACAAAAGTTTGCTTCAATCAATCAATGTGTAACATGTCACACAGTTCGTGCCACTGTGCCGATGCCGTCTTGTTAAAAACCATAGCTCCTGCACATCATAAATGTTCAATTCATGAACGAAACAATCAGTAAATTTGGCTCTGAAGCGGTCAACATTGGCTCTAACGTTTTGGCCAGCATCGTTTTTAAAAAAAAGTACAGACCAACTACTCCAGTTGTTGGTGGTGTAATAGTGTCTGAACATATGCACTTGAAGATTATCATCATCACTCCATATTGATATATCCTTTTAACCAAAAGTTAGTCTTATCGCTAAACGAAATTAGCTTAAGAAAATTTGAATCAACGGCATATTTGACTTGGGCTCAATTACACAATTTAGAATTGTTGTTCGTGCCTCTGTCTATTCAAGTTGAAATACCAAACCAAAATAAAAAAAAGAGTCTGGGATGCGACCCACACTGATAACTTCCCATCCCGTCTGTCGATTTGTCTTGCTTACAAAATTGTAGGTTTTCGTGTTTAGTTAAAAAAGTTGTCAGTTGAATTATTCTTAAAAATTTTTAAATTACCAACAATATTTTGCATATAAAGGCAGAGTTTGATTTCAAAATCAAACTATTTTTAGTCGAAAACCAATTCTTTCCAATTTTAGAAGCATTTCTTAAAAGTTTTTATTTCTAATATAAACAAATACAAATTGGATGAATGGAATTAATTTGAAGTCAATATCTTCTTTTGTTCACGTGATATCGAGAACCAAACATCAATTCTTACGAAATTTGTGTACTTTTTTTTGTATATGTATGTATGTATATATTTTTTATAAACAATTACTGAATGTCGAAAACAATATTTTCTGTGACATAAAATTAGTTTGAAACCAATATTTTTAATTTTTGAAAAGATATTTGAGTCGAAAGTAAATTTTTACCAAGTTTATGTCCGATTTCATAAACAAACACTAAAATCACTTTTATATAAAAGCTTTTTAAATTTTATCAGGCCTTTACATTTTTTCAGTTTCACCAAGCTTAAAATAGGAAATTTCAGGGATATTTTAGTTAAAATAGAATTTTCTTTATACAACCCTGTACAAATAAAACCCCTTTTTTCTTTCTTTTAAGCGAATTGTGTGAGAAAAAATGAGAAAGCATTATATGTTGAAATAAATGACAAGAATCGCAAAATACAATAATATAAAGTTATTCAAAATCAAAAACCGTTTGAGTAAACGTGTGTCGTTCAAATTCAATTCAAAAAAAAAAAGAGAACGAAGAAAAACTTATACCGAGGCTGAAAAAAATGGGTTAATAGATATTGTTGTCTAATTAAAAATTAAAATCATAAAAATAATATTATGAATAGTAATGCAATGTTGAATTTGTTTACCTATTCATTCTCAAATTTTTGAAAAGATATTTGAGTCGAAAATTAATTTTTACAAACTTTTTAGTAATGTTTTATTTAGGTTTTTTATTTTTTGTAAAAAAAAACTGTCAATTCGATTTTTCTCAAAATTTTATCGAATGTCAAAAACGTTATTCTTCGTTGCACAAAATTATTTTGGAGATAAAATCATTTGTTGTTCGTAAAATATTCGAGGTGTCAAATATTTTTTTTCAGTGTTTTTGATTTATAAACAAAACAATTAATTGGATTTTTTATACTATCGGGTGATTTTTTAAGAGCTTGAGAACTTTTAAAAAAAAAAAAAACGCATAAAATTTGCAAAATCTCATCGATTCTTTATTTGAAACGTTAGATTGGTCCATGACATTTACTTTTTAAAGATAATTTTATTTAAATGTTGACCGCGGCTGCGTCTTAGGTGGTCCATTCGGAAAGTCCAATTTTGGGTAACTTTTTCGAGCATTTCGGCCGGAATAGCCCGAATTTCTTCGGAAATGTTGTCTTCCAAAGCTGGAATAGTTGCTGGCTTATTTGTGTAGACTTTAGACTTGACGTAGCCCCACAAAAAATAGTCTAAAGGCGTCAAATCGCATGATCTTGGTGGCCAACTTACCGGTCCATTCCTTGAGATGAATTGTTCTCCGAAGTTTTCCCTCAAAATGGCCATAGAATCGCGAGCTGTGTGGAATGTAGCGCCATCTTGTTGAAACCACATGTCAACCAAGTTCAGTTCTTCCATTTTTGGCAACAAAAAGTTTGTTAGCATTGAACGATAGCGATCGCCATTCACCGTAACGTTGCGTCCAACAGCATCTTTGAAAAAATACGGTCCAATGATTCCACCAGCGTACAAACCACACCAAACAGTGCATTTTTCGGGATGCATGGGCAGTTCTTGAACGGCTTCTGGTTGCTCTTCACTCCAAATGCGGCAATTTTGCTTATTTACGTAGCCATTCAACCAGAAATGAGCCTCATCGCTGAACAAAATTTGTCGATAAAAAAGCGCGAAACACATTTCGAACCGAACACTGATTTTGGTAATAAAATTCAATGATTTGCAAGCGTTGCTCGTTAGTAAGTCTATTCATGATGAAATGTCAAAGCATACTGAGCATCTTTCTCTTTGACACCATGTCTGAAATCCCGCGTGATCTGTCAAATACTAATGCATGAAAATCCTAACCTCAAAAAAATCACCCTATAGTTTGGTATCACGTTAGAGTATATAATTTAAAATTTAATTCAAGTCTCTAGCGTAACTGGTTCGTGAGATATTTTGGGTTAACCAAAATGTTCACTAATTTTTTAAATTGCTATGGTAAAAAAACTACGCACGCAATATTTTTGAGAGTCCTTTCTGCATCTTTCTGCATTATTATCTGTATAACAAAATTTATTTAAAGTCGATATCTCTACTAATTCTTGAGCTATATGGATAACGAAAAAAACTTCGCGAACGTACGGACACACAGTCATCTCTCTTAAAATCTTTTATTTCGACTCTAGGGACCTTGAAACGTCGAGAAATGTCAAAATGTTCAATTCGGCAAATCGGACCGACTACAATAATTTCCTATTGGAAGTTAATAAAAAAACTTAACAGCTGACAAAATGGCTGCCAGTTAAAAAAGTGTCTACAACTTAAAGATCTATGCCTCTAAAAAAGTTGAGTTAATCTGTACTTGTAGCTAGTAAAATAATGCCTAAATTTAATACTTGCATATAGATAAATTTTATTTTCAAAAATGATGTTTTTTTTGGAACAAATAAATAGCTATATTAAATCGATGTGACCAATAGATTTAAAGTCTTAATTAAAATTATTGGTGACATTTTGTCAATGCCTGGGCTTGAGAGTTTGACAAAAGTTGAGCAGGGAGGAATATGCAACTAACTTTAATGAACCAACGATGTATTGTCATCACTCAACAGTCCTCTGCATAAAATTGTAAGTACTCCCTGTTCCAAGCATTACCAAGGAAATGGTTAAAAGTTATAAAGTCAAAGTAGATCTTGTTTCTTCACACAGAGTTGCGCATATTTAAATAAATAAATAAATTGGGTGGCGCAACAATCCGTTGAGAACTAAACTAGGGCCTAGTGACTTACAACTCTCAACCATCCCTGTGTGCGAGTAACGTTGCCAGGGATGGAGGGGACCTACTGTTTTAAGCCGAATCCGAACGGCTAATTTGAGAAAGCACTTTTCATGACAAGAATTACTCTTGGAGAATTTGTCAATTCCTCGTAAGAGGCAGTACCCGAGAAAAAACTTTAGATGGTATAGGCAGGGATCGAATCCAAGACCTCTGGCATGACAGTAAAACGCACTAACCATCATGCCACGGGTACTACTGCGCATATTTACCATTCACAATATTGATTATTGGCATATTTTATATTGTTCGTCAGAATTATAATATTAAATGTATTATTTCCTATCGCGCTGTAGTTATCCATATTTCAAAATACGATCATTTAACACTAACTTGGTTCCTCCATTTTGTAGCCTCCGTCGCGTCATAGCCCTGAAAAATATTATTGAAAAATATATCAAAATGTTCGAGTTCAGTGCATTAAAGTGAAGGAAAGGAATTTTGTATTGAAATCAGCGATTATGAAGTTTTACCATTGTAAATGAACCGAGCAAAGCACCAATTCATATTACACGCGTAGAAAAAAAAATTGTTAAAGGAGTTAGTAAGGCAACATTTCGATAACATTAAATCTTGGTCTCATTTCCCGTAATAGTATAGTAATAAATGTAATATTCTATTACGAAATTCAAATATTGTCTATTTTGGTTTTCAATTCTACATTATTTTAAATATTTAATTACCTTTATTCACCAAAAATTACACAAATATATAAGACCTGAATCTTCTGAAATCACATTGATCGGGTCAAAAGGCAATCCATATGAAGTACGGAAAGATCTAATTTTAAAGTAAAATCTCCGCACACATTGAAAACTCAAATCAATTTTCCAAGAATTTCATTACAGTGTTCAAAAAGTATGAAAATGGCAATAACGAATTTCAAAGTGGAAACGGCAACAATTGGTTTATAAGGGAAAATGTATAAAATATAGGACTCAGAAACTAAATGGGAAGAGTCCAAATTTTCGTTTTTTGTTCTATGTATTAATTGTGCAATTAATTTTTTTCTTGTGTTCATTAACTTTTGTATCACATTAATTCGAAAATAAATTTCAAATTATAAATTTATAGCGTGTCTGCACTACAAGCATTTAAGAACACATCCCTCAATCATTTTTCTAATGTCAATGCTGAAAATTCAAGAAATTGATATGGATTTTTATTTAGTAATAAAAATAAATTGAGCATTTTCAACTTAAGTATGTTTTTTGAAGTAGTTTGTTCTGTAGATATAATACATATTAACAACATTTTAGTTCAAATTGTTAGATTTAATCAAAAATTCTCTATTAAATATTTGAAATCGGTAAAAAGCAATTTCAATAAAACTTAACACAGAACATGAACTAAGATATATGCACTGTCACCAAGGATATGAGTACTTTGGATTGTGTCAATAATAATAGTTCTCATATGCAGGCCCGTTGAGAGGGGGGAAAGGGGGGGGGGGAAACCCCCCGGGCCCGGGATTTTTTAGGGGCCCGTAAAATTGGAAGCAATAAGGAGAGTGTTTTTTTTCAATATAGGTAGTCTAAATTCATCATCAACATACCTATTCCCACTTATTTTTAGGGGCCCGAAAATTTAAAATCATTCATGCTTTCGCAATCGGGCCCTGTTTGCATGTTATCTGCCAATCTTTCAGTCACAAGCTTGCCGATCTGGGCCCCTGATTATTATTGGCGTACATTTTTGTTTATATTTAATGAAAAATTGGGCAACTCTGAACTATTGAAAGAAAGTTGTAATAAATTGTTTCGCTTTTCTTATTTAATTTAACGTAAATTTCAAATTTATTTTATTTTGACCCGGCAATTTAAAACAAAACACAAATATTTATTTCGGTTTCTGTTTTTATAAAGTTTCTTTTCTTCTATTTTTGTTTCAGCTGTGAACGAAATTTTTGATTCGGTTTCGGGGGACCGGAAAATCCCACGCAAACGTTTTTCAATTGTGGTTTCCGTAATATTAATTAATTAATATTTTGAATAAATTGTTTACTGAAGATTTGAAGGATATCAAGTCACTTCAAAGTGTGTATATTAAACCAGCCATACAAAAATAGCAAGGAATTCTATATAGAATATTGGACACCATTTTCTTCCTTGGCGAAAGAGGACTAGGACTACTAGGCGATAGCAATCTTATTGGAGAGCCAAATAATGGAAATTTTTTGGGTATTTTGGAATTAATTAGTCATTATGACCCCTTACGTCAGGAGCACTTGGAAAAAGTAAGAATTTCACAATAAGAGCACAAACGTTTCCAAGTCCACTACCTTTCCGTTGAGATTCAAAATGAGTTGATTAAAATTTGTGCCCAACATGTGAATTCAGCTATTTTGAAGGAGAGAGAAAACGCCAAATACTTCGCTATAATATTGTCGATGCAACACCCGATTCAAGTCATGTGGAACAAAACACATTTATTTTGCGATATCTGCGCTTTGAAGAAAATATTGTGTTCACCATCCAAGAACGGTTTTTGGAATTTGTCGATTGCAACAAAACAAAAACTTGCACCGCAATAGCTGATTTGATCTGCGAAGCATTGGCAAAGAACGGAATCCCTTAAGAAGACGGTTGTGCACAAGGCTATGACAATGGAAGCAATATGAAAGGACAGTATAATGGTGCACAAAGTCATGTTTTAAACAAAACTCCGAATGCCGTGTATTCACCCTGTGCAGCTCACAGCCTTAACTTGTGTGGAGTCGATTCAGCGAAATGTTGTACTGCCGCAATCACATTTTTTGGAGTTGTTCAAAAGTGTTTCAACTTGTTTAGCAGCAGTGCTCAACGTTGGGAACTTCTTAAGAAAAATGTGCCCGGATCCCTTTACAAACTTTCCGATACAAGATGGTCAGCTAGAATTGAGGCAGTGAAACCATTTGCAAATCATCTGAAAAACCTTAGAACATCATTAGAAGCCTTAAGTGATATTGATTTAACTGATGCTGAAGCTCGAAGAGATGTAAATGGCGTTTTAGAATATATGCACAAATTTGAATACGTCCTGATGTCTTCGATTTGGTGCAAGGTTCATCCAAAAGAAAGAGTTGAAAGAAGAAATAATTCATCACACATTTATGAAGCCAATTTTAAAGCAGCACTTCCGCCATTGAGTTTGCTCAATGCTATTTATTCCCAGAACTTGGAGACGATTTTCCCCAACATTTTTGTTGCTCTCCGTGTGTGTTCCACCATACCTGTAACCGTAGCTAGTGCCGAACGTTCATTTAGCGTCCTTGCCAGAACAAAGAAGTTTCATCGTTCGTGCTCATCACAAGATCGTGTTTCTGGACTTTCTACACTATGCATCGAAGCACCTTTGGCAAGGAAATTGAATTTCGACGCAATTATAAGTTGTTTTGCTGCTCAGAAAGCTAGGAAAGCTCGTTTGCCAAAAGAAAATATTTCATTGAATACAAACTCACTCTAATAAAACATTTAATATAAAGAAAAACAATAAAGAGTATTTAATGTAAAATTTTTAAAATACTTATTTTTTTTTTAAAAACAAACTTCAAATATTTTTACTCCGCTCTATTTTATTTTCATAGTAGGTAATAGATCTTCATGCTATTTTTTTTAATAATGAATCGACCGTATTATCAGTTACTAACATGTCGTTGGCAATATCGAATTGAATGTATGATTCTGTTCGGATTCTGATCTAATCGCATGTATAGAATTATTTTCTATCCATCCTCCATTTCAACTAAACTGGACGATACCCGTAAGATTGATTTCATGATAAACACTTTTTTCGGTTCACTTTGCAAACAAAAAATGATTATTTCCGTTAATTCCAACCAATTTCGCTATTCGTAATTGAAACTAGAACGTACCATATCAGTAGGCATGAAATTAAAAAAAAAAAAATGGTAAATATGGAGGGGCCCGAGATTTGTCCGTCCCGGGCCCGGAATTCCTCTCGACGGCCCTGCTCATATGTAATTTGACAACAAGCTCATAAAAACAAATTTCTAAAAAAAAAAGTAATTTTCAGTAGACAAAAGCCTATATGGGGGATTCTATGATGAGAGGTTTATCCCAATGTAAGACGGGAAGTGCAATTTAACAAAAAATTGCTTAGCATAATAAATCAACTGTTCTTAAACAACAAGAATACCTATGTATGTTCTTTTGCTATAAGTTTTCTTGGAATTAAAAATCTGTCTACAGATTTTGAAAAAAGTTATTTTCAATCTCAAAATGGAAAAAAATTAAATTCAAACCTGTTTTTATTATCTAATCGTTTTTTAAAGTTTCTTACGTCATTTTTTCAATGTTATATGTAACGGGTGATTTTTTAGATGTGTAGTTTTCCATCTGACAATACTTTTTTCGGAGTTAGTATTTGCCATTTTATAATAAATCCAAGACCGTGCGATTTAAAACCACTGGACTGTTTTTGGTGGAGTTATGTGAAGTCGCTTACCTACACCGAGACGATTGACGCCTTGGAAGGTAATATTCGGGTAACAACTGTGACTTCCCCGCAATTATTTTTAATATTAATTCATAGCAATAACATTGAATGATATGCTTTTTATTTCTTCTTGAAAACCATACGTTTAAAAAACACCCTTAATATTAAACAAGTTAGCAGGAATTTTCATTTCTGAATAAATCAATGTACAGATTCATGAACTTTCTTAAAACGCCGTCGGCTCGTGCGGTCTCCCGTCACTAAAAAAGTTTTCTATTAAAAGTGAAAAACCATTTATTTCCATTAAAAATATGAACTTGTATACATAATTATGCACATATTTACAAGTATGTATGTTTATTTAATTTATTGATCTATTCAAATTTTATTTCAAAACAGTTTTAAAAGCTTTTGTAACACTAAAACAGTATCAAATAAAAAAAAAAAACAAGAGCTCCTTGTTGTTATTTTTTTGACACACAAAACACACACAAAAAGTATATTTAAGGAATTTGTCAGTTAACTTTGCATTTCGTTTTGTTGGTATTTACATAACACTGAGCATTGTTAACATGTGTCTTTTAGCTAAAAAGGGTGATAAGGATGAAAAGGGTTTTCGATGGTGAGCTCCTGCTCTATAAGCCGCCTCGCCTGCAGGATGTAAGATGTGTTTGTTTTTATAGGCTTTGTATTCAAACAAGTGCAGCATCCCCATCGAAAGTTAAACAACATAGTCCATACATCATTTGTTAAGGGTGCTGAATTAAATATTGATTCCGAATTTTGAACGGTAGCAGCGAAGGCGGCGGCGGCGCGGCGGTGGCGGTAACGGCGTCTAAACGACTAATCCGCTTTGTTGACATTTAACATAAGCGCCCAAGTAGGTTGCTATATTCCCTGGTCGACACTTTTAATTTCCATTCAAATCGCGTTTGTCTATTTACACTCCATTTGCTCATTTGATGATAACGTTGAAGTCGTATTTATGGCGCTCTCTAAGACTATAGAATAAGTTCAGAAGCTAAAGCAGAGGGCAACTAATAACAAGAGGGTGAATAAATTTAATTTGGGTAAACCTCTGCGCTTATTTTTGTGGTTTATCTAATTGAGTCGTCTTTTAAACATGTCACCCTCTCAATCTCAATGAGTAATGTAAATTACGCTTAAAAATGCTAACCAGGTTGATTTGGTTATTGTTTAAATGTTGACGTAAAGAGATGCGAAGCGACGGCGACACAAGCGTATAATATGTATTAGCGTTAACGTGTCGTCGACACCAACCAAAAATAAAAAGAGGTAAAAAGCTATACTCTGCTCAAGGCGTAATCAATTATTGAGCATTACAAACGTTATATTTGTTGAACATGCAGCGACGCTAATTGCAGGACCAAATTGGACGACCATTACTGCTTGACGTCCTCGGCGACAGCCAGCGTCGTGACGGCGACGGCGGCTGCGGCGGCGACCGGGCGGCAGCGAAGATGTCTGACTGGCGAAAACTGTCATTCCATCATTCTAAATGTTAATTTTGTATTTGCTTTGCTTCTGACGTACCGTCAAAATGCACGTCAGAAGCAACCACACAAGAACACTGAAGTATACATACATCGAGGATAATTACATAGAACTCACCTTGTAATTTGAACCGAATATGTAGATATTTTTTTAAGAAATAGAAGAGGGGCAGATAAGGAAGCACTTTACAGAAGACTTGATTATCTTCACTGTAAAAATAAAAACACATCTATGTACCTAACCTATCTACCCACAAGAATATAAGAATCGAGTCGGGATCGGGATCGGGAATAGGAAGATTGAAATTGAAAGATGTAGATGTAGACGTAGACGTAAAACAGAGGGCCAAAACAACAACATTATTAGATACAACATATTGACAGTGATGCGTCACTTTTGGTGCATTTTTTTGTGTGAACGTGAACTGTGAAGTGAAGAGCAGTCTGCGATGATTGTTGAACATTTTAAACGTACATTCATTTAAAAGGTAGACACACAGACTTGGCCAAGTCTATTTTTATAATATCCGTACCACTCAAGATGATCAGGCTTTTAAAATTTTGGTATTTGTGGCGCCATCGCCATGTTCGCGGATGGAAATATTTTGCTTTCCGACTCGATTGCTAGTGTGGGATAGTGACTTAAAGCATGTGGTGTTTACCCAGAAACTGATATTTTATTTCAAAACAAAAATAAGAACGAACGAAGGTGTCTGTCTATGCTATAGGTACCTATACAGACTTTAACAATGAATGGGACCGAAACTGAGGAAAACAAGAATAAAAAAAAATGGCGATTTAGCTGACTAACGATGCACATGGATAATTCAAAAATAACTATAAGAGGTTCAGTAGTCTTTTGTCAGGTGTTTCAAAATGGAGAATAATATTTATTCATCGTTCTTGAGTGTTCAGTGTTTGGAAGGTAATCATGACCAATTAACAATAACAAAAAAAAAATATGCTAAATAATAATATACCTATCTACTTTTTAATATTAAATAATGAAACATTGTAGAAGTGGGCCCATAAGAATTAAGGTTTTGAAATTTTGTTTAAGATTATATTTTCATTTTTAATGATATTTGACATGAGTTAGGTGGAGCAGAGAATGAATTTTATAGTTGGCTTGCTCAATTATTTTGTATTACAGGAAATCTTTTGGATAAGATAAGTATTCATATATATATTCATCAAGCATAAGTTTGTATCTTATAGAAATCGGACCAAGAGAAAGCTATCGCTTATGTATGTTCTGCAATACATTGTATTTATGAACTAAATATTAATTTCTTGTGAAAGAAGAATCTTTTATAGTTCTAAGATGATAGGTCAGATGATTTTATTTAGCGAAAGAATATATAAAATGTTAGATCACAAACAAAGTTTTCTTCAGGGTTTATAGACCAGAAGTTGATAATGGTTCTGTTTCTGAAACAAAGAACGAGAGTATTTAGCCTCTTTTTAGTTTGAACCAACATATAAAGCCTGTCATAAACTGTCATGCAAAAGAATTGTTCTTGCCTTTGATAAATACAATGAATTATAGATAAATTGAATGCAATGAAAAATTGTTTTTGAATGTATGGAATTATTGAAAGAAGGCTATCGAATTTATTGAAGTTGGTGCTCCCTGATTTATTATCCAAACCCATTTGTTTTTAATTTAACTCGAGAAACTTTCTTTATCTAACCGATTGCCATCAACTAAATCTAATACTATCCATGTACATGTTTTAAAACAAATCGGTTAGCAGTTAGAACGCCCAAAGGTAAAATATAGGTATTGAACTTAAAATTATCCACCTTCTAGAAATAAAGCTATTATTGGTGGCATTACTATTTTTAACAAACGGTTATCATATTTAATTGCTTACTTAGAGAGACACATTTTTCCACTGCGTTTCAATGATAGTTTCAAGAGATAAGATATGTTCTCAGGAAAAGGTTTCACAGAGCGATTTTCATTATTAAACTTTGTTTATGAAACAGAAAGAGATGGAATATATTAAACAAACACAATTTCTAATGCTTCTATATGAATATTTGACAACCAAGTAACAATTTTGTATTTCTAAAAGTATAAAAGAGACAAGTTCAGTGTAAAGATAAGACAAACATAATAATCAGTTCACAATTTATATTAGAAAACTAGCAAACCCGGCGAACTCCGTTTCGCCACCAGATGGCTTCGTTTTTTGTAACATTTCATTTGGGGATTAAAAGATGAAGACACATTATTTTTTTGTTTATATTTGAAAAGAAACAATTTTATTTCATTTCACAAGAGTAATGAATTAATTTCGATTACAAAAATGAAGTGTAATTTAGTAGAACTTCTCTTATTAAAAAAGGAAAATGAATCGAAGCGTTATACCGTTATACTTGTCCGTTAATTATCCGTTTCACTGAAGTGCTCTCTGGTAAACCACAATTTTTGTTTTTTGGTCTGACGTTAACACAAACAAAGCGGATGGTTTCCCAACTCGTGAACACGCAACGTATAGCTGCCCATGTGAAAAACAATGGTTTTCTAAAATTATCCCGCAAACACTAAGCGATTGGCCTTGCGACTTGTTAATTGTCATTGCGAACGGAAGGCGAACGCAAGGCGAACCGGAAATTGCAATCGTTTGAAGTCAAACGGAAGATCAGTCGGAATCATTGGTATTCGAGGAATACATACATTTTCACCTGCGTACTTTCCGTTAATAATAGTTGCCTCAATCAAATTCGGCATAAGTCTTTTCACCGCAAGTCGAGTACCGTTGCAAAGTCGCAGTGGATTCAAATTACGGAATATCATAATAACTGAACCAACTCTGAGTTGCAAGTTATGTGGTGGAAATCCTGGTAAATCTAGAGAGTTAAAAAATTCCGTTGGATAATTTACTACATCATCGGGATTTGTTATGGAATCAACGGATTTGTATATCACCAAATCGCCAGCGATTTTTGATTGAATGGTGAAATTCAGTGCGTGTTCATCATTATTCTTTGCGGCGAGAATTGCTCGTTGACTTAACCAAGCATAATTCTGATAATTCTCACTAATGTTTGGGAAAACTTTTTCAATAAGAGCTAATTGAGAGTCTACAAATCGGCAAAAGTCGTTGGTAAGAGTAATTAATCCAGTTGTCGCATCAACTGGCACTTTTCCATTTCCAACAGTTAACAATTGTTTGGAAAATTGTGCAGCACTTTGATCATTTTGAAGTTGAACTCTCATATTAGTGGTTAGCGATAATGTTTTTAGCTTATTCCACCAAAGTGATGCTTTCAGGCAAGCATTCAATTCATCTGCAGGCGTTCCATGGGGAATAACTGGCAACGTCTGCCTGAAATCGCCTGCTAACATTATCATCAAGTCGCCAAAGATGTTGTTACTTCGTCGAAGATCCTTCAGTGTGAAGTTAAGTGCTTCAAGCGATTTTTTATGTGCCATTGTGCACTCAACCCAAATAATGAGCTTGCATTGCATCAAGAATTTTCCCATTGCACTGGATCGGGAAATATTGCATGTTGATGTATCAATTGTGTTTAAATTGAGTGGCAACTTACGCGCAGAATGTGCAGTACGACCGTCATCTAGAAGAGTTGCCGCAATTCCAGATGATGCTAACGCCAAAGCTATGTCACATCTTGATCGAATAGTTATACCAAAATCAATGAAATGACAAATGTTTTAACTGTTACTCCAGGTACGTCCAGGAAGAATAGACCACCAGTATTATTGTCCACCGCTTGCATTAATGTTTCGTATTCGTATGCTTGTTTTTGCTGTTCATTCAGAAACAGCACATTATTTTGAATGAATTCCTGCAATGTATCAACATTGTATTGCAGCTCTCGATTTAATTCTTATTTCAATGCATCGTACATCGATCGATTTGGCGCAATCATTCCTACTTCAATCAGTAGCTTGTTTGCAATAGTCAAGCATTGATCCTCAATCAGAATCATTCCTTCATTGTAGATTTCATACGTTATTCGAAGTCGATATCTCTGACGTTTCTAGAGATATGGTTGACTAAAAAAGGTTCCCAAAAGTAAGCTTTGGTTTAGAATATAGGGCCCTTGATACGTCAAAAAATTTAAACATTTTCAATTCCACAAATCGGAACTTTTACAATAGCCTTTCTATGGGAAGCTAAACGGAGTTCACCGCTTTACTGTTGAAATTTTTTCCTGTATTTTCTCTGCTATAAACCTCACTGAGCCCGAGACCTTTCTAACGAATGCAAAAGCGTGGAAATCGGTTCGTGCGTTCTGGAGTTATAGCGTCAGGAAGGAAAACCCGACTTATTTTTATATAGTAGATTAGATTGCCGTTTTTAGTATTTTCCTTTACTTATTATTTATGTTTTTCTTCATTTAAACCTTCCCTGATCTTCCAGTTAAAACATTATCAAGTTTTAGCGAGAGAAAACCAACAGCAATTCATTTGTTTATATGCATGTGTAGCTACTATATATATAGAGTAGATAGATAGACTGTATAGATACATAAATTATAACAAATGTTTTTCATGAAAAACGAATTTAAGAAATGGCTTTTTGGACTTTTTTTTAGTCTGACGTTATAACACACAGATCCGTAAGAAACTAATATTTCTTCATAATAAAATTAAAAAATTTTAAGTTTAAAATTTAAATTTTTAGTTTTGTTTTAATTGTTTGAAGGATTGGCGCAATTACAATGAATGGAGATGAAATTCGTTTCAACTTATGTAGTAGATAGATAATTGATTTTTATTGATTTAAAGATTATTTTACAATTATTACATAAATATTATATTACAAAAATCGTAATAGCATGGCATTTGCGTCTGTTAGATTGACAACTTTAATAAATTAAATTACTGTAATTAACAACAAAAAAAACAATAAAAAGAAAAAAAAAAACATTTTAAAAAGGCCAATTAAAAAAAAAAAACAGAGAAAAAAAAGAAAAAAAAAATGACTAGCAAATTTCAAGCGTCAGAAGTCTTCGTTCATAATTCTTGATCTATATCGTAACGCAACTTTGCAATAGTTAAAGAGCTTGGAGACATCCATCTCATTCAGCATACTAAGAACTTGTTCCTCTGATAAAAAGTCACTTCCAAGAATATTTCTTCTAGTTTCCCTTAAAGTTGGACACGTTCCGACGAAACGTTCTCTCTCTCTGCTAAATTACAAATAGTACACTCCAGTGGTAAATCGGGTCTGTGCGGTATGAAGTTCAGGTTGAGTAGTTCGCTTCTTAGCTTGAACATTGTAGCAATGACGTTTACATTATTTGCATCATGGAAGTAGTTCCTTTCTGCGAGATTATGGTTGAGCCTACTGTAAGTTGTTCTGAAAAGGACCCAGCTGCTTCCGCTGCATATTCTGCTCTACACTTCTCATCTACCGCTGCTATAACCTCGTACATAAGAGCTTTACTGTGCGATACATCTTCCACATTTAAATTAAAATTTAAATTGCATCCTTCTGCGAGACTCGACCACTCGCTGAACCAGTGATGTTGGTCTTCTACAGCTTTTTCTAACAAGTCGGTATTCGTTCATACTAAAAACGTGCAAGAGATAATCCGCTTGCATCTTTAGGGTCTTTATAAATAGAGGTGCTAGTCCGGTTTCCAGCATTATCACATAATTTGGAGTATTTTTTGGTGTTAAGAGTTTCTCCACCGTGTGAAACTTTTTGCATCCTCATACTTGTGAGCCATACAAAAGGATACTTTCTGCAACTGCTTCAAATACCTTATATTTACTACTGTCAGCTATGTTTTCGTTACTGAAGCATCTTTTCCATGAAATATTAATAGCAGTTTTTGCCTTTTATAGTTTCTCGCTAAAATGTTTCTCCAAATTCAGGTTTCTTGAAAAAATTACTCCTAGGTATTTGTATTCGTTAGCACATTCCATATCTTCTCCGTTGAATTTCCACTTTTCATTCAAAGCATTTCGTCCACCCCCTTTCTTAAAGATCATCACCTTAGATTTTTGAGTATTGACTGTAAGGTTCCAAAGACAGCAGTAGTGGCATACTCTATTTATCATAAGTTGTAGTGTTTCTGGGGAATACGCAAAAATTACTATATCATCAGCAAACATTAATGCCTTAATACGAAATCCTGATGCTAAATCAACGCTACCTGGAAGGTAATCTACAAGGTCATGTATGAAGAGCGAAAACAAGATGGGACTCAATGTACACCCCTGTCTTACTCCCGAGTTGGTTGTGAACCAATCAGATAGCTCAGCTCCGTTCCACACTGCAGCCTGTGTTCCTCTAAACAGCTCTTCTAAAACGCGTCCGAACTTCAGAGACAAACCCAGACCATATATCTTGTAGAATAAAGCACCTCGGTTGATTGAGTCGAATGCTGCTTTGAAGTCAATAAAGAACGCATACAATTTTCTTCCCTGTTTAATAAAGCTTTCAGCTAGCCTCCTGACAATGAAAATGTTATCTATTGTAGAGTACCCTGATCTAAGGCCCGCTTGAGTCTCTTTTAACAGGTTCTGATCTGCAATCCACGTTGTGAGTCTCTTCTGTAACAAGGTTGTAAAAATCTTATAAGTCGAATTAAGAAAAGAAATTCCACGATAGTTCGCTGCATCCAACAAGGATCCTTTTTTGTGTATCGGGAAGATTATAGCGTCACGAAATTCATTTACGGAAATATGCCCCTCAAATACTCCATTAAAAAATATTACCAGACGTTCTTTTAACATGACTGTTCCGTATTTATAGAACTCAACAGGAATAACATTTGCAACCGCCGCTTTTCCATCTTTAAGAGATCCTAGAGTTAATTCCACTTATTGAAGGTTAATTTCCGTATCTAGGATTTCGTTGTTGAATCCAGGTATCGCATAGTGCCAATTTGTTTGAATGCTGCTTGGATTCAATAATTCTATGAAATGAGTGGATAGAATGTTTGCACATAGTTTCTTATGCACTGCGAATTGTTTACCATTCAATTCCCAAGCAAGTTTCCAAAAATCGGTGGCGGTTTTGCAGCTGGCAACCTGCAAACTGTAGATGCCTACAGTTCTTCATAATTCTTCTTTTTGATTTTACATAGCTCCTTATATTGAGAGTTGGCCTCTAAGTAGTTTCTTCTAAATAATCCTTCGGAATTCCGGAAATTTCTCAACCATGCAAAGGATTTCTTACGGGCTTTTTGGCATTCTTCATCAAACCAAGGCTGCTTTATAAATTTGCTCCTTTTTCTACAGCCTTGTTGTTGAGGGTAAGATGACTTTATAAAACTTATGTAGTACTTTGTAAGGTTTATCTAAAATATTTTTTGGAAAACACACATAACAATCTAGACAAATTAATACCTATGACAGAAATTTAAGAGGAATATCAGAAAATGGTCTTGGGTTCGATCCCTGCCTACGCCATCTAAAGTTTTTCGAGGAAGTGACAAACTCTCCTAGAGTAATTCTTGTTATGAAAAGTGCTTTCTCAAATCAGCCGTTTGGATTCGTTTTAAAACTGTAGGTCCCCGCCATCCCTGACAACAGTACTCGCACACAGGAATGGTTGAGAGTTGTAAGTCACTAGGGCCTAGGCCCTACCTCTCAACGGACTGTTGCGCCACCCAATTTATTTATTTTTTTATCAGCAAATGGTAATAAGAATTAGAATAAAATATTCTTTTAAACTTGATGTATTATTCATATTGTTCTTATATTTCAATAATCATAGCGAGTGAATCTAAATTTAAATACAAAATCAAAAGCTTAAACAATAAATTTCATAATATTTAATATTAATTTTAAGACAAACAGTTCTTTTATTTATACATACATATACATAAAACGAGAACAAATTGTAAAAAATGTAATTTAAAAAAAAAGTAAGTATACGCCCAAGTTGACCAAATCATTTTATCGCGATTTAAAGAGGAATACAACCAGTCTGAGCATTTATTTTACGTTTTTGGAAAAAAAACAAGAGTAATGAAAACTGCACATGTTCATTATGTCATAGAAACAAATATATGTAAAGAAATTTGTAAGCATCTAAAAAATGATTAGATGCATACGATCAAGTTTAGCAATTATGAATTAAAATGGATTAGATAAATTATACTAAAGGACTTCATTGACTTTTATAATTTTTTATTGAAATTAGTGCAACTTCACATCTTGAGGCAGTTTCGGGTATATACTCGTAAATTGCAAAACTGAATGAAATATATATCTCTGATTAAAGAATTAATGTCCAACTATAGAGTTTTCAGTACCAGAAAATATATCTTTGTATGATTAGGTATCAATACCTATTTGACAGAACTTAAGTTTGGTTCTTCTGTAAAGCAATGACTTCGTACCCACCAATTTCTTTTTAAAGTTCTAAAACTAAAGCTTAGAACTTGATTGAGTTCTCACTTATTTTTTCATCAAGTTATCAAGCGTTAGAACTCTGATTTAGATCTTACTTTGAGATGCAACTTTGAATTATTAGACCTTCAAATACTTGGGAATGTTTAGGAATGATTTTACTTCTTTTTTTAATGTGCAATGATAGTTTATGTGTTGTAAACGCGGACAAGTGCAGATCGCAACATATATTAGATATTGTCTATGTGACAATGTCAATGTTTTTGAACCCATTCAAAGTCAAACTTTTTTTATGGAATTTTTTTCTGCTTTCGAAATAAATAAAATTATACAGTCGCTAAAAAAATCAAATTCTAAGTCGTGCGATAATATTTCTAGTAATATTCTGAAAAGAATATCTTTTATAGTTGCAGATGTTTTAACTCACATTTTCAATTTAAGCATACAAAAAGGTATCTTTCCTGATTTTTTGAAAACTGCAGTCGTTATCCCTTTACATAAAAAAGGCGATGCTACGAATTTAAATAATTATTGACCTATATCTCTTTTATCAGTCTTTTCTAAAGTTTTCGAAAAGGAGATGAAGTCTAGGATGCTGTCTTTTCTAGACAAAACGAATTTTTTCAGTGACTCACAGTTTGGCTTTAGAAGTGGTAGATCTACTGAAGACGCTTTGTTAAAGTTATGCAGTGAAATTTATAAAAGTAAATTAATGAATCTGTTATACCAGCTACACTATTTATAGACATTACCAAAGCTTTTGACATGGTTGACCATGATATTTTGCTTATGAAATTATATAATGCTGGATTTAGAAGTTATATATACATGAATGGTTTGTATCGTATTTGCATAATCGTAGTCAAAGAGTTAAAATTAAAAATATCTTAAGTGCTAAAAACTTCATTAACGTTGGTGTACCACAAGGCTCTGTATTAGGACCAGTTTTGTTTTTGATTTTTGTTAATTCACTTTTCTTGCAACCTTTGAAGGGCACAATAACAGCGTTTGCCGATGACACTGCTTTGACGTACAACAGTAAATGCTACTTCAACCTTAATTCGGACGTTAACCACGATTTAGAACTGTTGCGTAATTGGTTTAATCTTCATAATCTGGTCATTAGTGAAAAAACGAAGTTCATGATCTATAATATTATGGGTAAAATCTGTAGTGATATGCCTTTAAAATATCATTCTCCTAAATTCGAAAGATTCCGTTTGATGCATCCCTGTTTTTTTGATCATAATTTTATAACTTTTAATTCTAATCTGTGTTGCGCCACGGATTGTTTTTCAATTGAGCGAGTCGACAGTTTTAAGTATTTGGGTGTAACTTTAGACTATAGGTTTAGTTGGAAAGACCATACACTATCTGTAAGGAATTTTTTAACTAATGTTATTAGACAGATTTTTCTACTCAGCCAATACTGCGGTTTGTTAGTTTCAAAATTAGTTTACAACGGTCTTTTTAAATCTAAGTTGCAGTACGGGATAACTTGTTGGGGTGGAACACACTTTAATAAATTAGAACCTTTACTTATAAAACAAAAACATGCAAATCGCATTCTGTGTAAGGTTAATCGTCTAACTCCTAGATTTGGGTTTTTTAAAAATCTGGAACTGCTTCCATTAAGGCCTTTGTATTTCTACAAGGTCTTAAAAGTTCTTTTTTGAAAATTCCGGTTACAATGCTTCGAGTTCGAGGATCTACGAAAACTGTAATTTACGCGTGAACTCCAGTTATCTTGTCAAAGTACCCACAATCAAGAAAGCACATTTTTCACTCTTTTACAATGTTACTGCGCCTCGTCTTTTTAATAAATTACCTACTAGTCTTAGAAGTGAGCGAGTTAAATCAGTATACCTGAAAAATATTAAACATTGGCTTTTTTTATCTAATTTTGATGTTGTTGAAATCTTGATAATTCCCTTAGTTTAAATTTTTGAAATTATTGCTCTTATTTTTTTTTAATTATTTTTTTTCCTTCATATTAAATTCATTTATTTAAGATTTGTTTTTCCAACTTTTAATTTAATTTAAATTCTTATATCTTTATCGCATCCCCATCGATAAATTAATTGTAATTATCTTTTATATAGTATAGTACTTTCGCTTCTTGTTTTCGGCCAACAGATTGTACTTAACTATTTCATTCTTGAAAATAATCTTAAAGTTAATGTATTTTTATATAACTATGGATTGAAGTCTATATAGTTTTAAGTATTTTTCAAATGAAATAAAGAAATAAATAAAAAAAAAGCATGATTGACTCCATATGAATATAAAAGTTGCGGACATTATTTCGACAAACTGCTTTAAATCTTTAATGGTCATTATATCCACGAACAATAAAATTAGATAAATGTCTCTTGATCATACATATCTTATGGTGGAAGACGATAAAAGTTTCAATAGAAATGGAGAACAATCCACGTCACTGAGTGCAGTACTTCAATTCTACCTCGCCACCACAAACCTTTACCGATCATACAGACATTGAGTCTATTAACGTTACCAGGAAGACAGAATATCCATGTTCTATTTCAATTTGTGAAAGCTTAAGTTCCTTGGACATTCTAGCCGCGGATATTGTGTAACCCAACAATACTACAGATATTGTCACAATAAGAACTCCGTCGAAAATTTACACAGAAAAATATAAATACAAATTAATTAAAATCAACAATTTATTTAATGAAGTGAAATTAATGACAAAATTGTCAAACCTGACAAACATTCAATATTATTTTTATTGGTAGAAAAATTCTACTGGGTGCTATGAAAGTAGTAAATTATCCGTTAGAATACTTGTTTTATAAAACCGATATTTAACTCCTTAAAACTCAATAATAAATTTAAACCGAGAAATATAAAAAATTAGGAAATGTTCGAGTTCTAACGGCTAATTTCTTGACGAAGTGCTAAAACTAAATAAAAACTCGATCTAGTAATTCTAGGTTTATCTATGGAACGCCATTTTTTAAATATTTAAATAGAAATCGGTTTAAAATCATTTTCGATATCGGTAGAATGAAACCAAGTTCAAATGTGATATTTGTTATTTTTGTAGATAGTTTGGCTCGAAATTCTGAAATTTTACTATCAAAATTTAAAAAATCGGTCAGTTTTCGTGGGAGTGGACATTTATTTAAGAAGTTTGGTTTTGATATCTTCATTTTTTGCGAAATATAATGTATGTTTTGTGTTTTATTGGATTTCGTTTAAGATTTATGTTATTTAAAATTATTATTTGTTGGTAAATGTACACATGTACATACATATGTTGATGTTGCACTAAAAATCTTACTCGAATAAGTATCATAATAAGAAATTGGTTTCGAGTCCTGCAATCTCTAAAATATCTTATTATGCATGCAATTTTATCTACTGATAGAAAGTATTATATTGAATTTTTCAAGAAATCATGTGTCCAGTAGATTTGGTCAAAAGATTACTGCCGAGACGAAAAATGCAAAAATGTTGCTAAAAGTTTAGTATTTTTAAATATTCAGATGCACATAATTTCAAAACGGTAGTTTTGTCTTCTATATACAGATTTATCTTAACTTTTTTCATGTTGTCCTTGATTTTTTTTTTCATTATTTTAGATTGGATGTAATTTCTCGACATAACTTAAATTGTTCTTATGTCTATTTGTGCAGAGCCAATAGTCGTATGTTCATTATAAACGCTAATATGTATAATGTCCTCCCACCCTTTGATGTATTAAATATGTAAAACTAAAATTAAGCGCACAGAAAGTTAACAGTTTAATTGGTTTAAATGCTTATGTAAATTTAACAATTGAAACTGTCAGCGTCCACAAAATTTTACATTATGCAGCTCCTATTAATGACTTTTTGCAAAACTGTCCATTTGTATGTATTTTTTTAAAATATTTTACTATTGCACATAAAATGTCCTTGTGGTCTGAAATTTAAACCAAAATACCTAGAATTTAGGTCTTTGGAAGTAATAAAAACATTGCTAAACCGAGTTCTAATAGCCTAAGCCCCCAAATTTGAGAGTCTAATAAAAGAAGTTCTATCTCAAACTGAGACCTAAATTGGAATTCTGACGCTTGAGAACTTTATGAAAAAATATGTAAGAACTCAATAGAGTTCTAATTTATCAATAAACCGAGTTTTAGGCCCTAACACTTTGTCAAGAAATTGGCCGTAAGTATTTTAAAATCAAAGTTTCAAAGGAAGAATGAGAGTTATTAAATCGAGTTTTATATTGATTTTAGAACTTTGTCAAGGCCGTTAGAGTACTAAAAACTATTATAGTAATCAGCAATAAGATTATTTTGAAAAGTCGCTTAGGAACAAGTCTTAACGAACTTTCGGTTCCAAGTTAACAGGACTAGAACCTTACACTTTTATGAAGAACTGAGCTGATACCGATTTGATTACTAATTTTAGGAATAATACCAGACCTAACATAAGAACTCAATGAAGATAATTTAAATAAGATTCCAAATGATCTCAGTTGTGTTAACTTCAATTTTGATGCCAAGATTTGAGAATGCAATTTTTTGAATTCGACTGCTCAATTTTCCATCGAACAATTTAATTTAAACAAGGGTAAAAAATAGAAACTTTCAACTTGTTGGTGAAAAATTCTGTTTATATTTTATTCTTCTGGTCTGACAATTGTCTGTCAGTCTGTCAAAACTCTTTCAATCCAGAAACCTTGCTTTCTCTCAGCTCTTACATAATGGTCCGAGACCTGGTGCTTAGTAAAATGCACTCCGATCTCTTAGAAGCGTTTGAGAGGAAGATTTTACGGAGAATTGTTGGCCTCTTATGTGAGGAAGGTCGATTCCGAGGCGCTACAATCATGAACTGTATGCAATCTACCTCAAGCTCGTTAGACTCCGGTGGGCTGGAGCGAAGAGTAACCAACTCGGAAAGTCCTCTGTAGTACATTTTATGGTAGACCACAACGTGGTAGACCATGCTTACGCTGAAAAAATGGCGTAGACCAGGACGCCCTAACGGATAAATGGAGACGCCATAACGGATGTTGTATGAGGCCAGGACCAGATTCCAGTTGTCGAGCTGATTCTAAAAGATATTTGAAATACAAACTGTCTTATTACAAAATCTGAAAGTTGACCAACTTGTGTTTCTAAGATTTGTGAGAATATTCTTAGAAAAGGCTTTACAGAGCTTGTGAACAAAATATAAACAGAATTCTTCACATTAAAATCAAATAAACTTTGTATTTCTTTTCTTCTTAGTTGAAATTGAATCCTTAAAATTATATTTTATAGTCTTATATCTAATGTAAAGACTTGTATATGAGTATTATGTAGAGAAACATTCATAAATTATTGATTCCTAGATCTAAAAGCTAAACTCCGGTATATGTATTTATGTATCGGATTTCAATTGGTAATAATTGACAATTATTTTACTTCTAACAGTTTAAGAGCTCCATTCTATTGTTTTTAAGATTGAAAACTTAAACCAACAATGTAAGTAAATAATTTTTAAATGATATTATTGGTTATCTTATTCTTCTTCTTCTGTACACACATTAGCAACTACATTATATCAATTACAGCTGACTGCTTGCATAACAATTTGCCTTCATTCAAATCGCATTACCAAAATATGAATGCATTTTAATATGCTCGAGAGGGGCCAGAACAGATTTTGGAAACATTTTTTCAACGCAGTATTGAATTACTTGAGCTGAATCAAAGTCAAAGTACATTGAATTATGAATTAATAAAAATGTTTTCCCGCAGGCGAGATTTGGGTTTCAAAACGAATATTCAACCCCTAGTTTTTGGTGTGTTGTGGCTCTGCACAGCCACGTTCTATACTAAAACAGGCATCCCGCTCTCTTCTCTATACGCAATTGCTCTATATACGTGCGTACCAATGTTGAATTTTATGTAATTTGAGGACGCTTCGTCTTTTTATGGACCAATAATTGGAAAGGAATAAGACATGCGGAAAAACGCACAGGGTTCACCCATAGCTATAGCCATAGAGCGCTCTGCTTACCGATTCACAGAATATACAATTCAAAAATATCTGCGAACCGAACATGAATGAATATACTCGAATATTGATTGCGTTTACAATAATGTTCCATGGAAATTTTATGACGTGTTACACTTTGTCTATGTTGAAAATTAAGTTAAGCTGATGGGCCGTTGATGTTGACATAAGGGACGAAATATTAAACTTTGTTTCATTTGAAATTTCTGACAGGATGTGTAATTACATAATAAGCGTAAGTGAAATTTGATTACACGCCAGCATGAATAAACTGTTGATGATTTACCGCAGTACCAAAGAATTGTAGGCATCCTTGTTATTGTAAAAATAATTTGATTTGTGAATTGGATATTAAGGTTAGGTACCTTACCTACTCGTAATCGTAAGTATTGAGTAATGTGGAAGATGGAAAACTAAACACAAGCAAAAATATTTTACTGGTGGAAAATTGATTTTTTACGACCCTTATATTTTATAGAGATCTGTTAAGGGGTATAGAGAGAAAGGAGCTTTAACTTTTATTGCCATTAAGGAGCTGGTTATAGAAATAAGTTGGCCAATTGGGAATACACTTCGGAGTCCACTATTTGCTTGAGTGAATCGTGAGTATACTTGCTTTCATTAGAAAAGTAGCCTCGTCAAAAATCTGTGTCCAATATTAATTATAAGATTAATTTAGATTTCATATAGCTTTCGATTTATGTTTCTTATTTTAGCCATGATTGGTACAGTATTTTTAAAATACAAATATTTTCTATGTGACAATAACTAGTGACATACTGGACAGTCACTTGCACGTCTCACCGGAGCCCTTAAACATTCATATGCAAATCATATTTACATACTTTTAGGAATAAATCATAAAATGTTGAACTTTAGTCAGTCAAAAGCCTAAATAGAGCTGATATTCAATATTCAATGTTAAAACGTTAATCACCTAAAGAATGTATTAGTAAGATGTCTACGAATGATATTCGTAGAACAGTTTTTTTTCAGTTTTAGAAATTGTATACGGGCCTAGATTTTTTGACTTTTTAACATTTTCTTTGGATGAAATTTAAAATATTAGGGGGGTTGCCATTTCTTTTGCCATAGATCTTGGTACCTAAAGTGTGTAATTTCAACCCAAGTAGACTAGACTTCAAATTACCCCATAAGTCTTCAATTGGTTTTTCTCAATATGGAGATTCTTATTTTGTTTAATCACGCCATGTTTTTGTTTTTTTGTTTGTGAAATTTGAGGGTATAAGACAAACATGCAATTAAAAAACACATGTTTTACTTTTCTTTACATTTCGTATATAAATTGATAATACAATATACTATAAAAATTAAAACACTAAAAAAAATATTCCTTGTGATAACACTTTGAATGACAGCTCTACACTGTGAAATTTCAGCAGCAGTTAAAGCGTATGCTCTGTAATAATTCTGACATTTCTATAAATATTTCTCAATCCATTGATTTTAAATTTTATATATGTACATACACATGTACATTATAGGGTGGATCGATTTTTTTTTTTTTATTTTCGAGTTCGGCCATTGATAGAAAGTTGTTACCATCAAAACCAAACAAAATGACATAACTAAACTTTTCGAAAAAAACAATTTTATACCGCCCCAAGCCTCCTGAAAATTTGAAAAAAACTTTTTTTGACTTTTGAATTTTATGTGAAGGAATAAAGGAAAGCATTTATTTCATTTTATATATATAAAAACGCTTTAAAGAACAAAAAAACAACATTCTTATTTAAATATTTTCTTTCAAAATCGTGTTTAAATATTTTGATCATAAACAAAGTATTTAAAATAAGGATTAAGCAATTTTATAATCTTTTTTTGAATTAAAAACAGGCATTATTTTGCGGGATTCAAGTGTAGTTCTGATGAACCCATCTCTTCTGGTTGCACCGCATACTGCAGCTGAGGCCTCTGTAACAATTTTGACATACCTTTCCGTAGCTTGAGTGTGACAGGGAAATTCCTTCAGAATAGGCAACATCATTGAATAAATTTTGTCTGGTATTTTTATACATTCTTTTTTGATGTCAGTTTCAATATTTTTCAGTAGTGGTGGCTCGGTAACGTTCAACTCCTTCCAAGCAATGATGTCAATGTAGTCCTTAGAATTGAAGTTAAATTCCGGAACTTTAAATATTCTTGAACCAGAATATAAAGCATCTCTGCATTTCAAAATCCTTCGCAAGGCTAACACGTTTATTGATTTCCTTTCGTCTGCCAACATCGTAAGAAGAATGTTTTCAGGATGTCCAAAAAAGCCATTCCTTTGAATTACAGGATCTATCACAGCTTTCAAGTGTTCCGGCATATATCTCGACAGAAGTATAGTTTTATGCAAGTGTTTTGATCCATAGATGCAACTTGGCTTTGTTTTAATGGAAAACCACATCGGAGCATACACTTTCAAAATAAAATTAACAAGGTGTAACATATTTTCAGACGGAGAATCTGTCGATACATACAACCTCAGAATTCTACTTGCCGTGGTAAGCCATCTGGAATGAACAATTTTTCCGGGGTTGTTTTTGGAAAGACGTTCGTTGCAATGACCAGAATTAATAGAGGCACAAATCTGAAAGAGGTACGATTGATCGGTGCTCAGGTCTTTAGCATTTGATATATCTGGTAAGGTACAGCTTATTGATTTAAAGACTACCAAAGGCAAAATCTCGCAATCTTTCAGATCTTTTCCTATTGGTCCTATAAAACTTCGCGGGCCAGTCGTAGCACCGTCAAGGTGCTCAAATAAGTGGCGCAATGGTAGTTCATTCGCGTGGAGTTGACAGATGAACCATTGCAATGGCCTCTGTAATTGTTGTTCCAGGCATCTTATTACACCTCCTTTAAATCCTGTATTGACAGCGGTTCCATCACATCCAACTACAACTAATTTGTTCAAGTCCGCACCCTTATCATTTAAGAAGTCTTTTATTTCATGACTTACGGTAAATGCTTTTCCGTTTGATAAGGAAATGTGTCCCATATATTCTGAGTTTGGCTCTTTCACCAGACTTATATGCTCCTCGGAAAGCATTTTTCGTCTGGAAGAATCAGTCATGGAAAGTGTTTTGTCCTTTCGTCCATCAAAGTACACTTTAAATAATTCTTTTATTAACAGAGGCTTCTTGGCTAGAATACCCCTTTCCTTCTCACGGACTCGCCTTATTTTGTTTCGGTCTACTACATTGTCGGTGTCTTCCTTCGTAATCAGACTAACGTCTTGAAGTGTTGCAGAAACGATTGCTGCTGCAGCCCTGTCTGAAATACCGTATCTATCAACAGCATGAGCGACAGTAGGCATCGACGACTTCAAAAGTTTATTTGGTCCTGCCGAAGATGGCTCCATTTCTGATGAAATCTCTTCTTGAATTTGATATTTTGATTCCTCTTCAGAAGTAAACTCGTTTTCAGTAAGCTGGGAATTTATCGACGTATGATATTCAGGTTCATGGAGATTTGTTTGGTTTCTACTCTCATAATTTCTTTTTTGGGTCAATTTCTTCGTGTTCTTAATTGAAGTTTTAACATCAATGCCCATTTTACGCCTGGTTCGTTGGTCTATCAAAAAAGGTCTCTCCAATATTGGAACTTTAAGCTGATTTTCACATTTACATGCTAAAAAATCATCACACTTACAAGCAGCTATATCGAATAAAGATTTTGCATCGTCCTTAAAAACCTGAGCTTTATCTTCCATATAACTGAACGGTGTTCGATAGTAAGGATCGAAGCTGCCAGAGTCTGCCAGAGCTTTAATAATTTTTCGGAGATCTCCTCACAAGTGTCGGTAGCCAAATTTTTAAAATGATTGTGTTTATTGCGACTTACCCACAAGTAACATCGTATAATATCTTCTTTAGTCGGCAAGACATTAGATCTAAAATCTTGTCCATTACCAAAAACCGGACATAACAAATCACTACGGAGAGTAGACAAAGACATTTAATTAAAACAAAAGCACAACACAATACAACAAATTTGAAAGGAATGAAGCATAATGTGTTTGACTATTTTAAACGGGAAAATGCATTGCTACTGCGTTTTATTTGAATTTTTTTTAAACGGTTTAGCCCCAGTGCAGTGTAGTGATAGTTTGTAACGCAAAATATTGACAGGTTGCTTGTTATAGGATTCAAATAAAAAAATATTAAGCGGAATAAGACACATTTTCTCTAATTTTTTTTTTAAATATTGTCTGTTTAAATTTCAAGTGACTTGAGGCAGTACTAAAAATAGTTCAATTTGAAAAATATTTTGGATTTGGTAATTGTATACATGGGTACAACTTTTGGACCGCGGCCGATTTCTTTTTGACGATTTTTTTTTTTTTTCATATCGAATCGATCCACCCTCACTACAATGTACATATGAAATGTGTGTGCCCATATCACTGTTTCTTGGTTAAAAAATCTCCTTTTTAATAAAAGAACAATTCATATATAAGAAGAAAAAGTTAAGTTATGCAATTTAATTTTATTTTTTTAAACCTTTAGATCAAAAGCCTTTATCCTAAGAACGTACAAGGATGTTCTCAGTACGCAAATCTTATTTTCTTACTTTTATAATTTTTTCTTGCAAAAACTGTCCTAGGTCTGGGGCCTGACTCCAAAAGTTAAAACATAAAAGCCCATATACAAGTCCATGTACAGTTTTTAATAAAAAAAAAGAAATATAAAGGATTGCGAGCCAAAAGTTCACACGTCTGGGTAAAGCTTTCCATATTCTTGATGTTCAACTGAAAAAAGGATCCTTATATTTGACAGTATAAGTCTTAAATTCAGCTCATGGTCAAACTGACGTGGATTTCTGGAAGTTCGAGTATAGCTGCAGAATTGTTTGATATGTAGAATGCAACTGGAACTGGCTGTTTCGATAGAACATTGCTCATACAAATATCAATAAAACAACGAAAGGCATGACACATTCCGTCGCGTCGATGTCTAAAGAATTAAGCTTGTTATATGAGAGTTTTTTTTTTGACGAATGCTAATGAAAGCTGTGAATAATTTCTAACATCGCGTCGGATAAATCCTATATAAACGAAGCATTTTTGAACTCTCCGAGTATTTGATCATGCCATAAGAGGTGATCTGTATTACACATACGACATTGTTGGTGGGTTATTCTTTGACGATAGGATATAACATTTAGTTTTCAAAGAATCAAATTCTACACGGTCTATAGAATAAAATAGAATCATTTTTTTTTTTCATATATAAGGTCTACAATTAACCTTTCAAGATCAAGCTCCAAATCCGAAGGACAAGAGTGTGGATCTACAAACGAAAATGAAAGCTTAATTATATGATAGTTAGAGCAGTAGCAAGAAAAGCTTCAGCATGTTGTTTTGCCAGCGGTGAAGAACACCACTTCCTTAGAGATTTCTCGAAATTACTTTGTCTTTTTTAAAGCAAAAAATAGTATATGATATTTGTATTTATGTACATTATGTATGTTTTGATTCAAATCGTAAAAAAAATGTCTGTTGATGCCTGATAATTTCGTAACTTAAAAAATAAGAAATTACATTTGTCATTCGCATTGATTTTATAAATATGTAGTTAAAAAAAAAAAAAACAAGTTTATTGATTAAAAAATTATGAGAGTTACACCTAAATTGTATCATCTTTAAATATATATAGGAATATGTCAATTTTACGAAATTAAAAAATTAATTTATAGAAATAAATAAGTACATGAAACTGGGAATATTTTAAATTTGTGATATACCTAGTAAGAAACAGCATACCTTTGTCCGAAAATGTATGTGAGTCAGTCTTTTACCTTTCGCTAAAGTAATAACATTATTAGTGAATAATAGTAAGACTATTCAGTTTTTAATAGTATTGTTTATATTACCTGTGTTTGGCAAAAAGTCTAAATTTTAACCGAATTCCATTTCAATAGTAGAAAAATATGTATTTTCAAATGCATGATCTTTGGAAAGTATATAAGTTTGTTTGCTGTTTGCAAATTGGGGTTTGCGCAGTTAACTAAATGTGAATAGCTTATGCCTGCTGTTCGTGGAAATAACGGTTAAAAATCAAAACAATTTTGATTTTTGCTCAAGTCCATCTGCGTTGTTGTTGTGACCTTATAAGTCCTAATTAGTTTCTCCAGGCTTTGTCAATGATTATCGACATTATTATAAAATTTAAAACATTGATATACTGCAAATGATATATGTACCTACATAGATTTTTAGGGGTCTTTGTTTAAATTCAAACACCTAAAAATATAATAGTAGATTTTTATTAACTTCCCATAGGAAGTTATTGTAATCGGTCCGATTCGTCGAATTACAAATGTTCACATTTCTCGACGCGTCAAGGTCCCTAGAGTCGAAATAAAAGATTTTAAGAAAGATGTCTGTGTACCCGTACGTTCGGGAAGTTTTTTCGCCATCCATAGCTCAAGAACCAGTAGAGATATCGACTTCAAATAAATTTTGTTATACAGATAATAATGCAGAAATATGCGGAAAGGACTATCAAAAAAATAGAGCGGTGGCTTTTTTACCATAGCAATTAAAAAAAAAATGTAAAAATTTTGGTTAACCCTAAAAATCTAACGAACTAATAACGCTAGAGACTTGAATTGAATTTTAAATTATATACTGTAACGTGATACCAAACTAGTATATTTTTGGAAAAAAAAATCCAATTAACGGTTTTGTTCATAAATCAAAAAAAAACTGAAAAAAATATCTGTCACCTCGAATATTTTACAAACCAAAAATTATTTTATCTCCAAAATAATTTTGTGCAACAAAGAATAAGGTTTTTGACATCTGGTAAAATTTTGAAAAAAATCGAATTGATAGTTTTTTTATAAAAAATAAAAACCTAGAAAAAACATTACTAAAAGTTGATTACTTTCCACTCAAATATCTTTTCAAAAATTAAAATTATTCTTTTATCAAATTAATTTTATCTCACAGAAAATATTGTTTTCGACATTCAGTAAATTTTGTATAAAAATCCAACAGTCAGTTTTTTAATAAAAAAATAAAATCTACAAAAAATAGTACGCAAAATTGGTAAAAATTGATGTTTGGTTTTCGATATCTCCTGAATAATTGAAGACATTGACTTAATTTCATTCATCTTATTTGTATTTGTTTGTTTATAAAAAATACAAACTTTTAAGAAATGCTACTAAAATTGGTTTTCGACTAAAAATCTCGTTAACAAAAATAGATTTTGAAATCAAACTATTTCATTATATGCAAAATAGTGTTGGTAATTTTTAATTTTTAAGAATAATTCAACTTTTTTAACAAAACACAAAAACCAACAAACTTTTAAGCAAGACAAATCAACAGACGGGATGGGAAGTTATTAGTGTGGTCGAATCCCGTCCTCTTTTTTGCTTGGAAATCTGACCGAAATGCATACATTTTGTATGTACAGTACATATGTACAGTACATATGTAATGTTCATTTGTAGATATTATGAAGAAATAATACAAAATTATTCTTTTGGAATAAGAAACACAGAATGTTATATTATGCATTAAATAGAGAGGCCACAGTAAATGAAGTTTTTTTTTTTTACATATTTATTTTAGCTGAATTTAATTTGCAAAATATTGATTCTATTTGTCATAAAGTCAATTAGACTGGCTTAAGTCTGGATCTTTGAAAAAAGCAAGTGAATGCTCTGCAAAAGCACCCGAAGCTGCCGAAGCGTCACCAACTGACGGGTATGTCCAAACAAAATCATAATTCACGTAAAATAGTAATCCCCGGTTAATAACTTCTGCTTTTTAAGCATTTAACCGCACAAAATGATTTCAATGATTTTATTTTGTTTGTTCAATTTCGGTTTTCCATATACTAATTTTAGTGCGAAGGAAAATGACGCAATAGAGACAGCGGCGTTAGAGATTTCTAAAGGTTTTACGTTTGATAGCTTGCTTAGTATTAGTTCCACCGTGATCAATGCAACAGAAAAAAAATCAGTTAAAAGGAAGTACCACCGGTCATTTTTGAATTTTGGATTTGCTGAGAAAAGTGACAACAAACCTCAATGGCGTAATTTGCGGCAAAGTGTCGCCGAACGGTGCAATGTTTCCAGCAAAAATGAAACGTCACTTTGCAGGGATTCATCCAGATTGCAAAAGCAAACCGACTGATTTCTTCAAAAGAAAGTATGCTGAACTTACCAAATCTCAAACCATTATTACTTATCACTCAAAGACAGAGAACGAAAATGCGTTGATGGCGTCCTACTTGGTAAGTTTCCGAAAAGCGCAAACTGGTGAAACCCATACAATTGCTGAAAACTTAATAAAGCCATGTGTTAAAGACATTGTTGAATGTTTGTTGAGTGAAAAGGCCAACAAATTTGTGGACACCGTTCCTTTGTCAAATAACACAATATCAAGACGAATCGGAGATTTAGCGGAGAATGTGAAAGCTTCTTTACTTTTACGAAAAAGTCACAAAATTTGCGCTGCAAATGGATGAATCAATGGATGTTGCAGGGTTGACTATTTTAGTAGTATTTGTGCGCTATTAATATCTACAGTCCTTTCAAGAAGATTTGCTCTTCTGCAAGCCGTTGCCAACTTCTACAACTGGTGCTGAAATTTTTAATTTGATTGACAACTTTTTGGATGTATGCACAGACGGTTCCAAGGCCATGATTGTAAAAACGTCCGGTGCCATCGCAAGAATAAAGCAAATTGTTAAAGGATGTTCCAGTAGCCATTGCGTTCTACACCGCCATGCCCGCGCGATGAAAAAAATGCTGGTCTCCCTTAAAGAGGTATTGGACGAAAGCGTGAAAATAATTAACTTTATTAAATCACGGCCAAAGAAAACAAGGCTTTAGTATTGTGTGATGACATGGGTAGTCTACATACATACGTCTTTACTTCTTCACGCGGAAAAACACTGGCGCGGCTTTTCGAAATGAGAGTTGAAGTTAGAACCTTCCTCATTGACGACAACTTTGTGCTGGGGACATGTTGTGTAAGAGCGTTGGTTATTGAAATTGGCGTATCTGTCAGATATATTTAAAAAAATAAATTATTTGAGTGTATCACATCAGGGAAAGGCAATAACTGTTTTCGATGCCAGTGACAAAATAGAAGCATTTAAAAATAAAATCCAGTTTTGGGCTGAATCTATAAAAAATCAAAACCTAGGCAGCTTCACAATGCTCAAAGAATTTAAAGAAGAAGTAGATTTGGACATTCCCAATGATATTTTAAATGAGTTTCATATCCACCTTGTAGGTTTGCTGGATAGCTTCCTCCACTATTTTCCAGACGAATTCCACCTGAACATTAAGGAAAACGTATGGGTAATAAACCCGTACTCTGTCGCGTTGGAAAAACCACCTTCCCTGACATCTCTGCAGTTTGATTGCTTGATTGACCTGACATCAGATTCTTCGATAAAAGAACTTTTTGGAACAAAGAAGACTTTATCAGAATTTTGGTGTATGTTGAAAAACGAGTTCGGTTTACTGTCAGAGAACGCTTAAATAATTCTTCTGTCGTTTGCAACAACATGTACATACATGTAAAGCTTGAGGTAACATTTAAGATTGCCTCATAACAGTCTATATTGTTTCTATTAAATAATTACATATGTCAAAGTCGGCACGACCGAACGCGTGATCGTGGTTTATACGTATAAACGTTTTATATATGCCACGAATTAACAATAAACTTAGAAAAAAGTTTGTCAATTTTTGACTAATTGCAAAAAATTGATTGATCAACGAATCAAAATATTCAGGAAATTTGTTAGCTTTTAAAAGAGAGTAGCTTTATATGTAATTACATTCAATAATAATTATTATTATTTTTGCGACAACGTTTTGGTAATGAGAGAACTAATTTAACAATTGTGATGAGCAAGAAACATTTAAAACATTTAATACATATATTTATTCCAGATTTTTGCATTCGAGATTAAAACAATTTTTATTTAATTTAGATCTATTAGTATGTGCATACATAGGTAAAGCATTTTTGTATATATGCTGGGTAAAATAGGTGTACCTAGAGTAAGATGAAAAAATTAATCATCTGTGGTATCAACACATAAATCGTTATTTTCAATTCAATTGGAATATTGTAACTATGTACTGCCATTATAGGTATTCCTACCTACGCACAGCACATTTCCGGACTATCAGTTTTGCTGATATTAAACACTCCCTTTTAGAATAAACACCTAAATCCGCCATATTCGATTGATATATTCTTGATGCCTTTTAACTTAGGGTTTTTCTTTATTGTTTAAACGTTTTGAATGCAGTACGATACCAACAACAAAAAAAAACTTGCAAGGATTCTAAGTATACCTAAGCTATTTAATAGGATAACTCTATATTATAGTTCCGAATTCATTGAGCTATCTTTTAATACCTTCCTAATGTACATAGCTACCTAAAATTGGTTTGGAAAAACCAGATCAGTTTTATATCTGTATAAACAACCGTCGTCGTCGCCATTGATCGTTCGACTCCTAATGACACATTATAATACCCAGATTGCTTAATCTGTTAGTATATTTATAGTGATTTTCCAAAGCAATTACTGCTCAAGGATTAAAACCAATAGAAAGATATTATAACGCATTATCCCTTAAACCACAATGGATAGCAAAACAAATTTTGCAAACAACTTACCACGCACTATTAGAAAAGCGCATAATCCCCTGCATAAATAGATATATGGATATAAATATCTACCACCGCATCATACCATTCAACCATCAGAGTGAAAACATATGCCATTCACTGATTTCGAACTACGTTTCTGTGACATGTGACATCCCTATACCCGACCTACCTAACCTATACCTACCCAACTGCAAGGCTTAATAAGAAATAAATCTCTCTCAAAAATTAAATAGGTCCTATATAGATACATCATCGTGATATAATAATAAAAAAAAAGATACGAATATGTGCTGTGAACACACATTTTTGCTTTCGCATCTATATAATGAAGAATAAGCTGCACTTAGATTCCTGACTGATACCTACCTCTGAGCATGTTTTTTTTTTTTTTTTTTGTAAATTCATTTTTATTCATTCAATCTTAAACCTATCTTAAAGCTAGACAAAAATTCATAAAACTAGCCTAATTAACCATACCTTACAACTAACTTACTGGTCCCATACGGACACTCTAAGTTAAACAATAATATACTTAATGCTAATGCCTTTCGGCCCTAAGATCTATTTAACTTCAATTCCATTTTATTTATTTTGTTTACTCATTAGAAAATTTCAAAAAAACTAATATCAATATCCTTTTTTATTTTTACTTAAAAAAACTACTTAAAATAAGGTCCTTAATATAAAACTTAAAGCTAACTAAAACTACCTATTCTACCTATAAACTACTTAAAACTAGAACAACCACAGCAGCAAATCTAACTATATAACATTTTTTGTTTTTCATATTTTGTTGTCTCTTTTTTTATATTTTTTTTTATTCCATGTTTTTTTTATTCATTTTGTTTTGTTTTTTTTTGTTTTTTTTTGTATTTTTGTATTTTTTTTTTTTTTTTTTTTTTTTGTATTTTTTTTGCTTTTGTGCCACCATGCCTATTCTACTTAAAACTAAACCCTAAAACTATAAAACAAGTATGTAAGCCGGCCAAGGCTTAAAAACCCCATCCCGACTACTCACTATTAAGTGCCGATTGAAGCCACCAAAACTGGTTCTCCTGCTTCACCCTATCAGTTCGGTCCCGTTCGGACACAGCCCTACTGAACCGAAGGAGCTCTGCTCCACCTTGTGCCATGACGTCCCGATTGTACAGGAGTCGCCTATCCACGGTTCGTCGTCTGACGTGGTAGATTAACGGAACTGCCAATCTATCCTGTATCAGACCGCATCTATCTAAAAAGAGGAATGCCTCTGGTGGAATGAAGCCGCTCAAGCGTGTACTTTCAAAATACTCGTCGTTCGGATAGAACGCCCCGAAAATTAAATTGTTGGTCGAAGACATAGCTCTTGCAATGTGACCTCGAACGAGTTTTATCACGAAATTGTCAATTCTGTTGATTCGAGCCCCGTTGTATAGGACCTCGTTGGAATAGTAATGCACGTAAGAAGATTCGGCTGTTCGATATAAGCCGGTACAGCGTCGTAAACACTGCCGCTCGAACACCCGAAACTTCTCCATCTGGGAAGGGGCAACGTTGAACCACACAGGACAACCATAAACGATCATCGGCCGTATGAGGGCCATGTAGCAAATTACCTTCACTCTGGGGTCAAGCCGACTGCTAAAAAACAGCCGTTTCGTCAGAGCGAAGGCTCCTCTGGCCCTGGTCAGAGCAGCATTTATATGTCTGTCGAAATATAAATACTGATCTAACCAGATACCGAGGTACTTCACTACACTTTTGCTCGCTAATCGCTGCCCGTGAAGATCAACGATAACCATCTTGCGCCAATTCTTGCACGTATCTCTCGTGGCCCTAGCCAACGGAGTCCGGAACAGAATTGTCTCCGACTTCTGGACATTTATTTTCAGTTTCCAGTCGTCGCAATATCGCTGAATCTTGTCGAAATCACGCTGCAAGAGAATTCTAATAACCTCAACCTTTCGGGCCGTTCTGTACGCAATTAGATCGTCGGCGTACGCAATTGCCTTTGTAAGACTACCTATCAGATCGCTGGTGTAAATGCTGAAGAGAATCGGCGAATTCACCGCTCCCTGTTGAAGACCATTTTTAATTAAGAATGTTCCTCTGAGCATGTAAATAGATATTCATAATCTTACGCGTCATTGTATCTATACCTATGTATACACTGCAGTAGGTATATCACGGAATTCAAATTAGGTGCGTTTTAGCAGCTTTGAAGGTTCGAGGCAAAACAAAGGATTTGTCAGTTAGAAGTGAGAATTGATTGCTTTCTTATATATATTCTCATGTTGCATAATAATAACTGTAACTACATCATAAGCTGAGGAATTGTTTGGTCATTTTAAACTTTTCGGAATAACTTGGGCAGAGTATCTTTATTTAATTTTTTTTTTACGGACACCAAAATTGACACGATAGATACTTTTTTCTTTTAAATATTAAATAAGTATATAAAATAGCATAAGTAGTAGAGCTAGAGTGTGCGCATGAATACAACTTGTGTATCTATAAAAAAGGGGAGGTTCCTGTCAAGATATTGCTCAAAGGCTACGCGAGCATTAAGTAGAGTCATGCGCATACATTTGAGTGAGTTTTTTTCCGTATTGAGTTTTATTTTTATTGATACATTACATACATATAAATACATTATGTATTTGTGGGTATACCAAATTTTTGTCATATAAAGTTATTTTAGATATTTCATGCAACAGAAAAAAATTGAATTAATGTATGTATCTACCTTCTAGATGCACAGCTTTAAATTCGATCTAAAATTCGATTTATAAGGTAAAAGTATCTATTTGGTATCTATGTTTGAAATTAAAACCTTAAACATTTTCTGCCTATCTTGTTTAAAGGCATATTTTGTGTGACTATGTATATGGTCTTTTAAGGCTCTGGAAAAGTGTTTTAAGCTTCAATTGTTATTATATCACAATCACACCCTAACAACCAAATTTATATCAAACGAATAAATGCAAATTTTATTTGAAATCCTGCATTTAATTTAAAGTTATTTGAAATTTGATCAGCTTTTATTTAAGTAGCAGGTATCAATATTAAAAATTCAAATAAGTCAATAAATTTCTTCAATTTTATTCTAGTGAACGTGTATATTGAATAAATAAAACCATTGGGAAGATGGATTAAATCATGTCTTAAGCTTGAGACCTATAGGAAACAGATACGCACTTTTTTATTTTCGAATGTCCCAAGGAAAAACTTGAAGCAGTAGAGGCTTTTTAGAAAATTTACAAGGGGAATGTTGGAACCGTGCCCTGGATTTCAGAGCCTTGATTTATAACTTTACCTTTGAAACGATATCACGAAAAGATCGAAAGATCGGAGAATATCGGTTTCACCAAGTTCACTTGTCGAGAAAAATTACCAAAGTTTCATTCTACTCGTATTTACGAGAGTTGAGGTCCAGCTCAGCTCCGAATTAATAAAGAAGTCAGCAGCAGTTGATAGTACATATATTTAACATTGTGTTATGACTAGGAAGCAATAGACCACTTAGACAGCATTTAACATACACTGTTGGAACATTCTCTTCCTAATATCATACAGTATAAATGTATAATCAGTTCGGTTTCAATGCAGAACTTAATACCAGTCTAAGCTCCTTTCTGATATCTAATGGATATGGAACACATTTTTAAAAAGCAATGTAAGCGGAACTTGTCCGGTTGACTTAAAGAAGACCTTCGGCATCGTATGTAAGAGAGTTTTTATCTGAAAATTGAAAATGATATTAAAAATCGTGTTCGGTGGGGAGATATTGACTTGCAGATACTATTCAAAATGTACACCAATGAATCCAATACAATTTGCGACTATTCGACGAGATTCAGCGATATTGTGGGTCCCCCGAATTTTAAAATGAACTTTAAACAATCAGAAAATATTCAGTTTAGGACGATCGTTGTCTCGAGACGAAGATATACTAGAAATAAATTCTGGATCATTATATTTTGACAGACATTATGTACATATAAGTGTGACTCTAACTACTAAATTTTGGAAGTACGAAAAAACTGAACAGAGGTTATACGCACAAAACAGCGATAGTTAGAATCAAATCATTACATTTTAAAAAAACTAGAATTCGAAATATAGTTCCTATAATTCGCAAGTAAAAGTGTAATCGAATATGGGATGATTCAAGGGCGGATCCAGACTTTTAGTCAGGGGGGGGGGTCACACACTTAACATATAGACGAGTTTTTAGTCACCACTTAAAAGTTCTTTGAGGTGCTGTAAAGGATGCTGACAAATTAAAAAAACATAATGTGCATCTTAACCTTACATTTGCACATTTTAAGGGCTAAAGTGACAACTTTAGTTATATAAAATTATTTTAGAACACTGTTGTCCACCAAGGTATGGTCTAACTATTTAATTTTGACGACTCCATACATATGAAAGCATTCCATCCAGTTTTCTAAATATGCCATATTTAAGAGCTTAAACATAATAGTTTAGAGGTTTTTGATGCATTTCAAAAGAAATGCAAGAAATTGTTTTGGAACGAAGCTTTTTCCAAAAATAATATATACTTTTCTCTTTTCTATTTCTATTAATGCGAAGAACGCTACAAAAATTCAAAAACTCAGAAAATGAGAGAGGATCTGTAATGAAGGATTTTCGGGCTTTTTTTGACGTAGTTTCTCCGAATTCAATTTTCGGGAGTCTATTATTACTATCGCTATCAGTCTGCTTACTCGTAGATGCTGGAAAATATTTTGATCTTAAAGGATTCAACAAAACTTAAAAATTGTAGAGAAAAAAATGTGTGGTTCTTGAATTTATGGATATACATATGTAGGTGCATTAAAGTACATAATTTCTCTAAACATTAAATAAAAACAAATTAAGGTAAAAAAATAAGTTGGGAAGAAACTTTTCTGTGGCACTCACAAATTACACGTTTCAGAATCTCTTTTCACTTCAAATCTCAAGAGATTCGAAGCTTTTTTTTCAACAGATATGAAACGTTCATTATGTTTTTCAATTAGCCATTAGTTTAAGAAAAGTGTCACTTGTGCTGTTTTTGGGACATTTTTATTTTTGAAATTTTCTGTTTAATTCTCAGTTCAAGAGAATCTAAAGCAAATTCACTTTAAAAAGTAGATTTATTCAATTTTTTAATATCTTAAAAGTTTTTGTACTCAATAAAAAATCAATTTTGAAAGAAAAAAATGAACGACTGGGTCGCTAGAACTTGCTAATGTCTCCCAAAAAGTCTGTTTACAAATATTTATTACATTTTAAGATTTTAAAATGTATCTGCAAAATAAGTTTTGCTCAAAAATTCAAATGCCATTTTATTTCTCAAAAAACCTAGATTAACTTATTTTTTTTTTGGAAAATCAATAGAGCGGTTTTTTTTTAAATTTATTTTAACATATACAAATTTTTAAATTTTGTTTTTAAGCGCTTAAAAATATACATTTTACATAGTGACCCCTTTCTGAGATATCGAGTTTTGTAAACATAAATCAATATATTTTTAAAAATAAAAAAAAAATAGGTATAATGAAATTCTTGAGAAAACTTAAAAAAATAATGGTTTTATGAAGGGTACTCTTCTCAATCAAAACCGAAATATGTTTTTTTTATACAAAGAACCAAATTAAGAAAATAAATTAGAAAGTTTAAAAAAAAATATCGGTTAATTTTTGAAAAAAAAAATCGAATTTTCTTATTTAAAAAAAAACGCCTTACGGTAATCGGCTTAAAACCATAATTTCCCAGTTTGAACTCAATCGAAATATGTAGAGGCCAGGACAAATAGACAGACGGACGGAATCAGAGGATCCACTTTTTTCGACTTTTCTATCATCGTAATGTCATGTTTGATTAAAAGCTCGAGTTCTAAATTTTATACGAATTAAGAATTTTTTAGACTCAATTGAAGGCGAGGTTCAGGAATTTAATTGACGATCTTTTATTCAAGGTTTCTTGTTAAGAACCTAAATATTTGCTCTTTTTCTTAGAAACAAATTTTATGAAAACAATTTATAGCATTACTTAAGTTTTTCCAAATTCCAAATTGCGGGAAACAAAAAATTTGGTTGTTTTTGACAACAAACCAATTTTTGGAAAATGTCATTAAATTACTAACAAATCTTTAGATGAAATCTTTAATTATACAACTTAACTGTATAAGCTTTTCGGCTCATATGACCCCCCCCCTCCTGGATCGTCCATTGGTCAAAAGTTGATGAATTTGTGCTGCGTTATTGGAAAATTCAAGGGAGTTCCTACGAAAATAAAAAAAAAATTATCTCCCAGGGGGGGGTCATGACCCCTACGACCCCCCCCCCTGGATCCGCCATTGCTCTGGCAGTCGCTGTTGGGTTGTCATCCTGCTTATTAGTTGGTTCGGGTGGCTAGATGAGTTACCTACTAACTTTTTAGCCAAGAGTAGTAGGTAGTTGTCCAATGTATTTATTCTCGCTTCAGAATAAATTTTATCTTTTTTAAAGTATTTTTGACACTCCCTGTCAAAGACAAGCCCAGTGCAGATTCTTAGGATCTTTCTTTCGAAGGCTTTTAGCTGCTTCATGGCCGTTTTGGAGATGGTGTACCAAACGGGAAAGCTGTATCCAATGACTGGTCTCAGCAGTTGTTTGTACATCAGGATTTTGGTCTGTTGACTTAGTCCATTGCTCTTCTTCATCAATGGATGGACACGATGAAAGGCCCAGCTGGCTTTCATAAGAACTTTCTGGGCCTGTGGGTTAAACTTTAATAGCTCGTGGAAATAAATTCCCAGGTACTGGACGGTCCTCTTGGCTGAAAGTGACGATCCATCTGGGAGTTTCAACTTCAGGTTTCTGCATATTGTCGCTTTTTGCGATCCTCTACGGACGACAGTTGACGGCCTTCTGAAGCAGATGAGCTCCGACTTTGCTGCGTTGATTTTAATACCCCATTTATGGTAAAAGTCAAAGAGACGGTGGATGTGTTCTTCTAATTTCTTCCCGGCAATATGTGGTGACATTGAAGAACAGTAGGTCAAGGAATCATCGGCATATAGAAGGTTCTCGCAGTTGACGGGGTTAGCTTGGTCAGATGTCAGGATGCTGTATAGAAATGGGCCGAGCTTTGATCCTTGGGCAACTCCAGCCCTGATGTTCTTCATTGACGATTTGCATTTCTCCAATTGTACATAAAAATTTCTGGAAGAGAGAAAAGAAAAAATAATTCTTATTAGTGCGATTGGAAAGCCCAGCATGTGAAGTTTATGGATAAGGCCTTCAATCCATACGCTGTCAAATGCTTTCTCAACGTCCAGAAGGCATCCAACGGTGACACGATGGCTTTTAAGAGCTGTGGTGATGTCGTGTTGAAACTTCATCAAAGGATGCAGCGTCGAGTGTTTTTCCCGAAAACCAAACTGCATGTCAGGAATTATACTATTTTCACAGCAGAATTTTGTCAGTTTCCTTAGACTTCTTTGGTTTGCCGTGGTTTATATAATAACATATTATTATAATGAAAAATTTGCAGCAGGTCTAGAGTTTTTGAAAAACATTACTAATGTTATATAGTCTGTTACTTTCTGAATAATCAACAACGGTCAACGGCTGGTAAAATTTAAAAAATGTTCATAAATGCAAGTGAATTCTTTTGTACCTCTATGAAGTATCCAAATAGATGACCAATAAAATCCTACCGAAAATTTAACGCTATGTAAAAGTCAGACAAGTTTTAAAAATCATATTTTGTGTTTGAAATCTGGCTGGAAATAAACTAGACACAACATAAAGATCCATTAACCATTAAGCTAAGATCGAATAGATTACGTTGTTTTATGATTTAATTCTTTTTGGTATTTTAAACATTGCAACCAAAAATTCTCTTATTGTTTGTGGAACCAAGCTTTTTTCTGGTGTTACTCGTATATTTATTGCTCAGATAAAATCTAACAGAGTAAAATTCGAAAAATCCAAGAAAGTTGCTTATTTTGGATATTTCACTCAACTTATCTGGCAAGAAGACAATGGTCAAAAGATCTATTCTTCTACCATTACCGTCATCTACAACGTCAGAACATGTATCTCAAGTTCGAAATAAAATTATTCGAAATCCACGTAAATCGAAGATTTATTTTAAAGAAGAAATTAAAGCAAATTGAGACTATCGTTTAAAAGAATCCTTCTTAAGACCAATGCTGGAACGTTTTAGGGTGTAGATGAAAAGGCTATGGACAGTTTTTCCGAATAAACTGATCATCAAGTATGGAAACATTCCATGGTTACCTCGGGTGCCAGAACTCATACCTTGCGAGATACCTCAAATCAAAGGTTATAACAATCACAATCCCCGGACAATTCAGGCACTGCAGAAAAATATTCGCCACGAAAATCCAAGCATTACTCCAGCACTTTGCCGTCGCTTAATCGCAGATGTAAGGGTCCGGTTGCAAGAGTGCATTTAAAAAAATGTCAATCATCTGGATGATATCGTTTTTAAAAAATAAAATCCGCATTGTTACTTTGCATTTGATTAAATCTATATATATAAAAATGAATTGCTGTTCGTTAGTCTCACTAAAACTCGAGAACGGCTGAACGGATTTATCTTATCTTAGTCTTGAAATGTTCGTGGAGGTCTAGGGAAGGTTTAAAAGGCGAGAAAAAATCGAATAATTTCCGGGAAAACCCTAAAAACAGTCCTTTTCTATTTCCCATACAAACGTTTTCTAGAGTCAATTTGCTATTATTGCTATTCAATAAAGTTCATATTAAATTATAATCACTCGCTGTTGTCTAAGCAATTTAGGTGTGTTCCTAACGTCAAAGAGTCAATTTGCAATTTATTACCGCTGCATAAAGTTTAAATTCAATCATATTTATGAAAATAGTCTTCGCGTGTGCTTTGGAGGATCTAATGTCGCGTTCCGAAAATAAACAAAAGTGAATCGCGAACGCGACAAAAAATGTTATAAACTAATTTTAGCTAACTTCAGTTGTAACTGTATCAGATTATTTTTTTAAGTTTTGATAAATCTTAAGTTTTGTCACAAATTAAGTTTCTGAACACAACCATAATATTTGACATTAGATTTGATAACCTACTAATATGTCAATCATTCTGTCGCACTTCAGAACACAGAGATTTATGGCTTAAAGGTAAACTCCAAAAAAATAAATAAAAAATCAGAACACGGAAAAAAGTATTACGATTGACGATATTGTGTTACGATCATGAGTCCATCCTTCTATCTTTGTGAGTGACGATTACCGCTACGTGCGCGAGAACTTTCTTTACTTTTGTGATCCTTTGTGATAGTGACATTCCAAGTAGTGTGCTCTTTTTCTGTTGATATTTTGTGATAGTGACACTTTACTGTTAAGTTACTGTTAAGTGAGCGAAAAATTTCCTCACTTTGATTAAATACGTTACGATGCCGAGGAGAAGACGACCTGACTTAGATCGTCGCAGTCAATAAAATGTGTGAAGTATTGCTATGCCAGAATTGCGTTATTTAGTGAGTGACAATGATGTGGATAGGCTTAGAATGCAACGATTCGTGCACATCAAACACAACAACAGCGAGCACGACATAATGAAATTGAGCGAATCCGCAGACGCAGTGCTCCTGTGATTCTTGAACGAGCTGCATTCCACTATGGCCCGGCAATTGATTAATGTGCCGACAAATCGGTAACAATTGGTTAAATGAAAATAATTTGTAAATATTGTAAGGCGTTAAAATACACTGGTGAATCTACTGGATTATGTTGGAGGCAAAGTAAAATTGCCACAATTGGTCCCACCACCAGATCCTTTACACTCTTTAGTTTCTGGAATTGGAAATGATTCTAAGCACTTCTTGGCCAACATTCAGAAATATAACAACTGTTTCCAGATGACATCATTTGGTGCTATACATATTATACAAGACAATTTCATGCCCACTTTCAAGGTATTATACCAGAATGTTTTTCTAATTTTACTAAAATATATATACAGCGTGTAAAGGAAGGGGGTATCAACCCTGAAGGAGGTGAATGTGCTCATGAGACGGAGTTTTTAAATTCACTGGAATTGCCTCACAATTTGCAGTTAAAAGTAGGATCAGTTGTCATCATGCTGCGTAACATTAATCAACCTGGACTATTCAATGGAACAAGACTGGCTGCGAAAAAGCTGATGAATAACGTCATTGAGGCAACAATCATAAAAGAAAAATACAAAGGAGAGGATGTCTTGATCCCGCGAATACCGATTATTCCAACGGATTTACCATTCGATTTTAAAAGCTTACAATTTCCAGTACGTCTGGCCTTTGCGATGACAATAAATAAATCGCAAGGACAGTCTTTAGAAGTTTGCGGAATCAACTTGGAGTTTCCCTGTTTCGCGCATGGACATTTATACGTCGAGTGTTCGCGCGTCGGAAAACCGTCTTCTTTGTTTATTTACGCACTACAAAACAAAACAAAAAATATATTTCATGAGAAAGCTTTAAATTGATTAACAAACTGTATCATAACAGTGTGTGTCTGTTAATAAAAATTTAAACCTTATACATACCCAGTATTTCAGGAAAACTCTGTTTTTTTAATTAAGCAACATGATGTGTCGAAAATAATAATAAAACTTCATGCTTCATTTAAAAAAATGCTTTTTTATTCAATACGTTTTGTTTGTTTTGAAATTAATTTATACAAAAGTTTATGTCTTATTTATCAATTGAGGCAGTACGAAGTCTGCCGGGTCAGCTAGTCTATATATATAAAAATGAATTGCTGTTCGTTAGTCTCACTAAAACTCGAGAACGGCTGAACGGATTTATCTTATCTTAGGCTTGAAATATTCGTGGAGGTCTAGGGAAGGTTTAAAAGGCGAGAAAAAATCGAATAATTTCCGGGAAAACCCTAAAAACAACCCTTTTCTATTTCCCATACAAACGTTTTCTAGAGTCAATTTGAACTTTATTGCTATTCAATAAAGTTCATATTAAATTATAATCACTCACTGTTGTCTAAGCAATTTAGGTGTGTTCCTAACGTCAAAGAGTCAATTTGCCATTTATTACAGCTGCATAAAGTTCAAATTCAATCATATCTACGAAAATAGTCTTCGCGTGCGCTTTGGAGGATCTAATGTCGCGTTCCGAAAATAAACAAAAGTGAATCGCGAACGCGACAAAAAATTTAATAAACTATTAGTAGTACTGATTTCCAATTAATTTGGTCGGCTTCGCGAAACTTAATCAGTTTCAGTTGTAACTGTATCAGATTATTTTTTTAAGTTTGATAAATTTTAAGTTTTGTCACAAAAGTTTCTGAACTCAACCATAATATTTGACATTAGATTTGACAACCAACTAATATGTCAATCATTCTGTCTTACCTCAGAACACGGAGATTTATGGCTTAAATGTAAACTCCCAAAAAAAATAAAAAATAAAAAAATCAGAACACGGAAAAAAGTATTACGATTGACGATATTGTCTTACGATCATGGTACGGTATTCTATGAGTGCATCCTTCTATCTTTGTGAGTGACGATTACCGCTACTTGAGCGAGAACTTTCTTTACTTTTGTGATCCTTTGTGATTCCAAGTAGTGTGCTCTTTTTTTGTTGATATTTTGTGATAGTGACACTTTACTGTTAAGTTACTGTTAAGTGAGCGAGAAATTTTCTCACTTTGATTAATTACGTTACGATGCCGAGAAGAAGACGACCTGAAGCGTTGGCCGAAACAGTTCGTACAAATGTTCCACAATTAAATCAACAACAAAGAATTGCGTACGACACTTTGATAGAAGCTGTGAACAGTGGACCTGGTGGAATTTATTTCCTTGATGCTCCCGGAGGAACAGTAAAAACGTTCTTAATTTCATTGTTTTTGGCGAGGATCAGATCGCGAAATGATGTTGCTCTAGCGTTGGCTTCATTTGGAATAGCTGTGACTCTGATAGAAGGCGGACGAACTGCGCATCCTGCCTTGAAATTACCATTAAACATGCAAATCACCGAAACACCAATTTGCAACATCGCCAAATATAGCGCAATGGCCAAGATCCTACAGGTATGCAAACTAATTGTTTGGGATGAATGTACAATGGCACATAAGAGGTCACTAGAGGCGCTGGACAGAACATTGAAAGATCTTCGTGACAACCATAATATTTTTGGTGGGGCCATGATTCTGTTGTCAGGTGATTTTCGTCAGACTCTTCCAGTTATTCCCCGATCAACTGTTGCTGATGAACTAAATGCATGCCTAAAATCATCGAATTTGTGGCAGTACGTAAAGCACTCCAATTAACAACTAACATGCGAGTATTTTTGCAACATGATGAAACTGCAAATGTGTTGGGTGAACGAGCAATATTGGAGGATCTCAATGCGACCATTCAGAATTTTCTTCCCGGACAGTTGGTTTCCTTCAAATCAGTCGACACCGATATGAACCAGGATGACGTCCTCAACTATCATACGGAGTTTTTAAATTCACTGGAATTGCCTGGATTACCACCTCACAATTTGCAGTTAAAACTAGGATCAGTTGTCATCATGCTGCGTAACATTAATCAACCTCGACTATGCAATGGAACAAGGCTGGCTGTGAAAAAGCTGATGAATAACGTCATTGAGGCAACAATCATAAAAGGAAAATACAAAGGAGAGGATGTCTTGATCCCGCGAATACCGATGATTCCAACGGATTTACCATTCGATTTTAAACGCTTACAATTTCCAGTAGGTACGTCTGGCCTTTGCGATGACAATAAATAAATCGCAAGAACAGTCTGTAGAAGTTTGCGGAATCAACTTGGAGTTTCCCTGTTTCGCGCATGGATAATTATACGTCGAGTGTTCGCGCTTCGGAAAATCGTCTTCTTTGTTTATTAACGCACCACAAAACAAAACAAAAAATACAGTTTATGAGAAAGCTTCAAATTGATTAAACAAACTGTATCATAACAGTGTGTGTCTGTTAATAAAAATTTAAACCTTATAAATAGTCAGTATTTCAGGAAAACTCTGTTTTTTTAAGTAAGCAACATGATGTGTCGAAAATAATAATAAAACTTCATGCTTCATTAAAAAAATGCTTTTTTATTCAATACGTTTTGTTTGTTTTGAAATTAATTTATACTAAAGTTTAGGTCTTTTATCTATCGATTTAGGCAGTACGAAGTCTGCCGGGTCAGCTAGTAATATAAATATCTTTAAACCAATGCTAAATGTTTGTATTTTAAAAGAACATCTATCTTTTTTTATAAATAAGGACAAATGGATGTTTATTCTGATATAAGCTATTTGCCCAATGTTTTTGATCTACTCTTTCATTTTTCATCCGGGTCCACCTTGTTAAAATTCAATAAAATATGAAAAGTACGCATTCGCACAAACTCACTTTTATTTTTTTTTATCCGTGTCTGTAAGGGTACGAACCTAGGTAAGTTTGTTCATTTAACGTCGTTTTCAATTGGCAATCTGGAAGTGAAAAAAAGCATTCTGAATGCGTTCAATTGGGCAAAAGTGACAGTTCTGATTCTGAAAAGAAGAGAATTTCCCTTCTCGTTTTAAAAACAGAATCAGAAGCAGAATCACTCACACATTCATACATTTTAAATGTCAGATGTCACACTTGACAAATGACATTTTTCACTTCCTCCATGTTTGCAGCACAAAAACAAAATGAAATTTAGCGCGAATACACATATATGTGACACATGTCATACTCAACCAATACATTCTCACCAAACGTCAGATTCTTCGGAATAAAAAAAAACTGTTCAATTGGGATACCGAAGCGAAGAACAATTCCAGATTGCCAATTGAAAACGACGTAAGTAAACTAACTTTTTTGATACCAACACAAAACATTTTGTAATTATTAATAAGTTATTTTTCTCCATAAATATAAAAGTAGCGCCATCTTTTGGATACCTATTTTATGGCTAACGAATATTGTGAGTTTAAGACCCTATGATTCTTCACCAATTTATTAGCCATTCTTGCTGATAACGATCAAAGACACTCCTTGTTCTGGTTTACCTGCAAGCTAAAACGTCAATTTACCGCACACATTGAAAGCTTATATCGATTTTCCCCGAATTCATCAGAAATTCATGACTGTGTTTAAAAAATATGAAAATGAGAAAATGAGTGCTTTATAACAATTAGTTTATAAGGAGAAATGTATTAAATCTGGGTCAGAATGTGAAGAAGGATTAGAATTTTCTAGGTTTTCTACTTTTTTCTGTAGAAAATATTTTAATTGAATTCAGGAAAAAATCGAATATTTTTGAAGTATGATTTGAGCTTAACAATAGGTTATAAATATAAATGGTTGGTAACATTCACAATAATTTTATAATAATGTTCAGTGAACTTGCCTTTATTCATCTGGACCAAATGGTCCAACTCAAAATGTAAACTAACTTTTGAGTTGTCAATTTTATCTGTGTTAGGCGAAGTCACAAGTGAAAACTGTCACAACACAAAATGTGAATGTCATTTTCCTAAGGAATATAACTTTCTGTCGCAATAAGAATAGAGTTACTATATACGTTTTTCTCGGTTGTTTCTTTTAAAAAAATTTGGATCAAAAAACTTCATGTCTTTAGAAAAGTTAAGAAAAAGTAGATTTATCATCACATGAGAGAAAATTAGTTACTTTTATTTTTGAAGTGGTATGTTGTTTAAATAATAGTAACAAAATTATAGTTCAAATTGTTAGATTGAAACGAAAATTCTTTCACCGATTGAACAAAAAAATCAACTGTCAAAACAAAATCATATCACCCGATTTATTGGGTTTAGGAGATAATGTGGTATTAAAAAACTTCATGTTAAGGTACATATTATTTAAAAAAAAAATATGAGACATTAAGTAAGCAAAGGGGGCTTGGCCCCCTTTCAGCGACAAGTTCTAAAACAAAAACTAAAACTTTCTAGTATTTTATTCAAATCTAGAAGTACCAGGAGACTATCCAGGTATAGTTTATTTGAAGTTCTCAACTACTTGAAAACACTTCATTAAGAAACAAAAGCGGTATGCATAAAATTTTGTATTAAATTTAGACTATTTAGGTATTTTATTTTATTTTAAAAGCTATAAAAACGAATTATTCGAGACTTACAACTTATTTGATTTTGGATCAGTTAAAACCTTCAGTTATTTCTTCAATATTGCAAAATAAAAGTAATAATACATTTTATATGTATATGATATCAGATCAATACAAACTACAACACTTTTGCAACGCTAGCGGTCCAAAAAAGAGATTTCCTAGTAACCATCATTTTATGCAAAAAGCTGCAGCAGAGCAAATCCATAGATTTTGTTTCAGCAAATTGACCGCACAAAAAAAGTTCTAAATTCTCTTGAACATCAGAGAAAATGCCGAAGATTTTTTCAGAGAGGCTTTTTAATCTGCCTCTCAAATTGCCGAGTACTTATTTGAAGTTGAATTAAGAGCTCCAAGAACTTCATTCAAACAAACAACGTGTTCCAATCCAGAAAACTCTTCTACTGAAACCTATTTTAAAATGTTTGTATTGGCTTCTTGTATAGATTCGTTAATACAAAATCTTACAGACAGATTCATGATCAACGAAGACGTTCTACCATCGTTTCAAGTTCTTCTTCCAGGTTTCGTAACAGTTGAGCGAGAACATGCTACTTTGGTAATGCAACTTCATTGTCAGCTGCGAAAGCTGAGAACATTCTTCGATTGATTCTTCTATAGAAGTTTTGAAATTGCTTGATTTATGTGACGAGATTTAATTAAGAGGTCTCTTACGATTTTAACCACACTCCTGTGACCACAGTGTTGAAAGAACCTTTTTAACCATGAAAAAGATTACAACATTGTCTCGAATCCAAAATTAAGCTCACTTGATATAATATCTGTTCATTTGGAATTTATTGTGGATCAAAAAGAAAAAAGAAAATGTATTTTGCCATTTTACCACTCAACAAAAGAATTCAATTTAAATTGTACCAAATTTGGCAAGGTGTCCGAAACACCGAGGTCTAACTATATTCGATTCGACGGACAAAGTGGACCATTTTTCTAAAAACCTCATCTTAGAAAAACTTTCGTTAAAAAAGAACAGTATCCGAAAGTTCTCCATCTCCATATGTTTTACCATTTATCCTGAACAATTTGTTTTTTTCAAAAGAAATCAATATAATGGTGACCAAAAAAGGTGTCTATAGACATATTGTAGGTACCTTTGTCTAAATGTAACTTTGGTTAAAATAACTAAAAACAAATAAGCTTTAAATCTTGTACATGAATTACATTTTACTTCTTGGTGTATCTATAGGTTATATACAAATAGATATATATACATATTACACTTATATGCATAAGGGTAAAATTAACAAAACTCCCTAAGTGAAGTATACAGACATTGAAAGGTAAAATATCAGCTGCTTAATCCGCAACCAAGTTAATGGATTTTGGATTACATTTGTGGGTTTGTTGGTTTTATATTAATGCCAACCGGAATTAAGAGCGAATAACATATTCCTTGGGTTAATAGGAATGATTTTACAATTCAAATTTTAAGTAATGCTTTTTGTGCATTAGGCTTGCTGAATTGTAAGTTACAATACGATGGCAATCGAATCAAATACTTACTTCTTGCTGAATTAAACATTATTGTGCGGTTTTGTTGGTTTAAAAATAAAGACTTATATCGAATAACAAACGTACATAATGAACTTGTGTTATGTTATTGAATTTAAAAAACTTAATTATTATTTTCAAATTCCAATTTTCTATAAAAATTAATTTTAAATACCAAAGCTTATCGTTGTGTTATAGACTTTTGACTTTTTTAACGAACCTAAAATGTATATTCAATCAAATTGAACTTATTTACACTAACAGTACATTTATATTATTCCGTAGACCTGTTCGCTTAAAACGTTATTATAGGTGTCAAATATCTTGATAGAAGATAGCAGGATCAATGTTGTATGGTTCAAACTTGTTTGCTTTTGGTGCTCCATTTTACAATCCGTTTCAAATAAGAGTAGATTCAAAAAATCGATGTTTAATATGACAAACATTTTTCGAACACCTCTTTAGCTCGAAAAACCAAGAATAGTAATCAAGTGGTCAACCATTATTTAAGAAATCCATCAGCTTACCGGAAGAGATATGAAGAACACATTAATTCTTTTCAAAACGCCTCAAAATACTAGAAAAGTTCGCAGAATTGCAACAAATTCAGGATCTAAGATCAGATATTACAAATTCACATCACACAATCGATAAAAAAATTCAAGTCAAAAAATGGAGAATGTCTTGAATGACTATTTCTGTAAGTCTACTTTTTCGACAGTCTTCTACACATCGCTTTGTTCTTCATTTATTAATTCCAATTCTTTTCCTAAATTTTGTTTTTCACATAACTCTCTGTTCAAAAATACCCAACTTTCCCCTACCAAAAAATCACACAAAACCTCTTTCTATTTGTGTCTGATGTCAGACAAAACAACAAGGATGCTCCTGCGCATCGTTTACACGAGAGAAAAGCACCTTAGCACCTGCCTTAGATGACACAGGCAGGGATTGAACCCACGACCCCTTGCATGACAGTTCAACGCACTAACGATCACGCTACGTGTACTACTTTATGATATCTGGAAGAATTATTGCTTATGTTCAATGGCGTTTCCAGGGGGAGGGTCGTAGGGATCATAACCCTCCTGGGAGAGTGTTTTTGGTAACTATGAACACTCTCTGCTTCGGCATTCTAGGATTGGGGGTAGGTGCAAAGTTTGATGAATGCATGCATGTCATATATGTACGTATATATCATATTATTTTAAGAACTTATTTCCTTTTTGCTTTCTTTTTATTCCTGCCTGGCGCAATTTCTAACATTTCTGCATGAAACGCAACCAAGACATCTCTCAACTATTGTATGTTAGATATTTATTTAGTTAGACGATGACCTGCTAAACAATCTTAAAAAGAAGTAATAACTTAAATTGTCACCTGAGACCTCGAAATATGTGAGTATAGATTAATATGCAGCTCCATTGAGAGGGAGGGGGAAACCCCCCGGGCCCGGGATTTTTTAGGGGCCCGTAAAATTGAAAGCAATGAGGAGAGTTTTTTTTTTCAATATATAGGTAGTCTAAATTCATCATCAACATACGTATTCCCACTTATTTTTAAGGGCCCGAAAATTTAAAATCATTCATGCTTTCGCAATCGGGCCCCTCTTTCAGTCACAAGCTTGCCGATCTGGGCCCCTGATTATTATTGGCGTATACATTTTGAAAGAAAGTTATAATAAATTGTTTCTTAAAACTTAAAACAAAACACAAATATTTATTTCGGTTTCTGTTTTTATAAAGTTTCTTTTCTTCTATTTTTGTTTCAGCTGTGAACGAAATTTTTGATTCGGTTTCTTGGGATCGGAAAATCCCACGCAAACCTTTTTCAATTGTGGTTTCCGTAATATTAATTAATTAATATTTTGAATAAATTGTTTACTGAAGATTTGAAGGATATCAAGTCACTTCAAAGTGTGTATATTAAACCAGCCATACAAAAATAGCAAGGAATTCTATCTATACTATTATATAAAAGCGAAACCATTTTAAAGTTTGTAACGCACGATCTCAGAAAGTAGTCAACCGATTTATTTGAAATATATTTTATTATTTTCTATATTGTTATGAGAGTGTTTATGGCTTTAATTTTTTTCATTAATTATTTGTCAAACTTAAATATTATTAATTTTACATTTTTTGTCCATTTTTTTCATTAGTTGACTTATACAACCACTCATATCTTAAAACCTATACAATAATCAACAAAGATTAGCATTGCTTCATAAAATCAATATTGTTGCGCAAATTTTAAGCCTAAAATCACTTCTAAGTTGAACATACAACCTGAGAAATAAATAAAAACAAATTATAAAATTATAAACTTTTTGAATTTATTTTATCCAGGAAATTAGATTCCATCACAATCGCGAGGTCGCTGCTTTGTTTCATTTCATTATCATTCCAACATTTTTAATTTTCTTTTCTTCCCATGCTCTTTCTCTCTTAATATGTGTTCCATCCATTTAATAGTTACGTTTTTTCTTTTACCTACCTACCTACATATTCAATTTTTCTGTATTGTATAGTTCATCAACTAACCTACACACACACATTATTTTTTTGTTTCTATAATTCTATCGTCACATCGCTGAGCAGTGTGGCTGTGGGCTCTTTTTTTTAAGTTACTATGGAGTATGGACATTTAATTAACTACAGTGCATGCCGTGCACATGAAATGCCGATTTATCTAAAGAAAAATTAGATCTTTTTTATTTTTCTGGTTCGAGGAAGTGAATAGATTATAATTCTTCCAATTTAAAAATAAAAAAAAGTTCCATTATAATAGCTTGAATTACCAATTTTGTATCACTTCCTCGAACAATAAAACTGAAATTTAGTTAAAATTTTCTTTACAAATAACTCGAAGAAGGTACTTACAATGACGTCGATAAAAAGAGCACACAAATGTGGGTGGGTTAAGTTAGTTGCACTGCACTGAACATGAGCAGATGAATAAAAAATGTGTCTATGGATATTTACACACGCATACCTATAGATGTATGAGAACATTAAAAACACAAATTTGTTTTTTTACCGCAAACTATATTTTTCGGTTGCAAAAAAACGTTTCTAGGCATGAATAAAAGAAAGCAAAGAAGAAAATAGACAAAAATTTAATACTAATATTCAAAAAATGTTCGTGGTTACAATAACGAAGCAACGCGAGCACGGGTCGGCTAGTATGGAATATTGGAAACCATTTTCTTCCATGGCGAAAGGGGACTAGGACTACGAGGCGATAGCAATCTTATTGGAGAGCCAAATAATGGACATTTTTTGGGCACTTTGGAATTAATTAGTCATTATGACCCCTTACGTCAGGAGCAATGGGAAAAAGTAAGAATTTCACAACAAGAGCACAAACGTTTCCAAGTCCACTGCCTTTCCGTTGAGATTCAAAATGAGTTCATTAAAATTTGTGCCCAGCATGTGAATTCAGCTATTTTGAAGGAGAGAGAAAACGCCAAATACTTCGCTATAATATTGTCGATGCAACACCCTATTCAAGTCATGTGGAACAAAACACATTTATTTTGCGATATCTGCTCTTTGAAGAAAATGTGTTCACCATCCAAGAACGGTTTTTGGAATTTGTCGATTGCAACAACAAAAAAAACTGGCACCGCAATAGCTGATTTGATCTGCGAAAAATTGGCAAAGAACGGAATCCCTTTAGAAGACTGTTGTGGACAAGGCTATGACAATGGAAGCAATATGAAAGGACAGTATAATGGTGCACAAAGTATATTTTAAACAAAACTCCGAACGCCGTGTATTCACCATGTGCAGCTCACAGCCTTAACTTGCATGTAGTCGATTAAACGGGATGTTGTACTGCGGCAATCACATTTTTTGGTGTTGTTTCAACTTGTTTAGCAGCAGTGCTCAACCTTGGGAAATTCTTAAGAAAAATGTGCCCGGATCCCTTCACAAACTTTCCGATACAAGATGGTCAGCTAGAATTGAAGCAGTGAACCCATTTGCAAATCATCTGAAAAACCTTAGAACATCATTAAAAGCCTTAAGTGATATTAATTTAACTGCTGAAGCTCGAAGAGATGTAAATGGCATTTTAAAATATATGCACAAATTTGAATGCGTCCTGATGTCTTTGATTTGGTGCAAGGTTCTTAGCGCTATAAATAAAGGAAGTTTCCTTCTTCGAGCCAGAAACAGTATTACGTTGAAATTCGAGATCTCGACAACTCGATCTTCATTTGAACATTATTCGAAACGGATGAGATCAATTTTTATCTGAATGCAAAGCAGTTGCTACTGGATTTGGGGGATGTACCAGAATCGTTCCCATCGAACCGAAAAAGGCAATTAAAGAGACATTTTGAAGAAAACCGAGGAGCTGGAAAGCAAATTGAAGAAATAAATTTCAAGAGACTTTTACGTCATAGTTGATTCAATTATATGTGGAATTTCTCGTCGGTTCGATACGATGAAAAATTTGAATGCTACATTTTCATTTTTATGACAGTTTTCAACAATGGACGAACGTGAGATTAAAAGTCTTCGCTACAAGGTTCATCCAAAAGTATAACTCGCATGTGTCCATAGAGTTGAAAGAAGAAATAATTCATCTGAAACACATTTATGAAGCCATTTTGAAAGCAGAACTTCCGCCATTGAGTTTGCTCAATGCTATTTATTCCCAGAACTTGGAGACGATTTTACCCAACATTTGTGTTGCTCTCCGTGTGTGTTCCACCATACCTGTAACCGTAGCTAGTGCCGAACGTTCATTTAGCGTCCTTGCCAGAACAAAGAAGTTTCATCGTTGCTACACTATGCATCGAAGCACCTTTGGCAAGGAAATTGAATTTCGATGCAATTATATGTTGTTTTTATAGTAGGTAATAGATCTTCATGCTATTTTTTTTAATAGTTAATCGACCGTATTATCAGTTACTAACATGTCGTTGGCAATATCGAATTGAATGTATGATTCTGTTCGGATTCTGATCTACTCGCATGTAGAATTATTTTCTATTCATCTTCCATTTCAACTAAACTGGACGATACCCGTGAGATTGATTTGATGATTAAAAATTTTTTTTCGGTTCACTTTGCAAATGAAAAATTATTATTTCCGTTAATTCCAACCAATTTCATGATATTCGTAATTGAAATTAGAATGTACTTTATACTATCAATTTAATATGGGGGGCCCGAGATTTTTCCGTCCCGGGCCCGGAATTCCTCTCGACGGCCCTGCTCTTGTCTGACCCTTTTTTACTGTTATTTTAACGGCTTATGCTCTAGTGAAATAGCCAGGTGCATTCCTCCCCTTAAACAGTTCAACCGTAATACTCGCGCTTCTAGGAATGCTCATCAGTATACCCTCGAGCCCAACTTCGGCCGTACTGTCAAATACAGAGATTCGTTCTTTAGCCGTACTACGCGAATGTGGAATCGGAATGCCTTACCACACTCTGTCTTTCCTAGTCATTGCAATATTCAGGAATTCAAAACCAATGTGCAACAACATCTCCTTTTAAACCCTCTCACCTCTTCCTAGTACTCACACTGTGCCTCCGCATAATAAGGGTAGTAATATCCCCTTGAGTGTGTGCTTGTTATAAAAAAAAAAAAAAAAAAGTGCATATTCTGTTGATGCAAAGTTAGTTGCATTTGGGTTTTGGCTTTCGACTATCTGTTCTAGTGCATATTTTGAAAAAGTGATTGGATTGTTCTGATAAGAACTTTCAGTTCCTTCTGACGCCTCGCTAAAATATATTTCCGTCAAGGGCGAATCTGTGTGACTTGAAAAAGGAGTTGAAGTGCGTCGTTCAGTCAAGGACGATCCAATGGATCTATAGTAAGGAGTTGAATTCCGTAGTCGTACAGTCGGAAATACTTCTTTTTCAAACGCCTTGCATGACTTTTCGTCCAGTTTTCCCAACGCTGCCTGGTAAAGCACTTCCATAATTATACGAATGGCAAAAATTTGTTAGTGAGTTTCTAATTGTCTGTACAATGTTTCCCAGGTAGCACTTTTCTGCACCTTTTTACTTTTTTTAATTCCCAGCGATAACAGGCGCGAGTTGAGTTTATTTTTTTTATAACCGTCTCTAAACCGGTTTTAAAGTCCAATTCCTTATATTTTTAAAGCAACACTTCGTATCCTTTAACTTAAAATTTTGGTTTTTATTTTCCATACGTCAGGTAAGCTTTTGTATAGTTCAAAACACTCTTTCCAAAACTCGCTATTATTGGGTATTGTTGCCATTATTTTCGCTTACCGTGACCGTGTTATCGGCCCGCAATATTTTACCCAATGAAAAAAAAACGAAGTTGTCGAGCATCTATTCACACGAGTTGGCTGGTTGGACGAGCCTTCAGGTTTTCAAAAAATTTTGAAATACATCCAGCATGTTGGTCAAGCAGTTGTATTAGCGTTTTAATGATCGAGCATCGATGTAAGCCCCCTAATCAAATTCATGATGATTTTCAAAATCTCTAAGCCCTTATTTCAAGAATCCATTTAGTATTTTATTTTCCAGTATTTTATTTACTTTCCAAAAAATCCTCATTAGTTGTAAGTCTTCACCTACCTTACATAAACCTTAAAAGAACGCTTAAGCATTTTTGCTAAAACGGTTCTTAACACAAAAACGTAACAAGGTTTCGAACATCAAATTTTGAAATATGTTGAGGAAAATTATGTTGAAAACAAACATGAATTTAAGCAAATTAGCTAAAACGAATCATTTAAAACCATAAAGGAATAACATTCAAGGTATTTCAAGACTTTATAGAGTAAAATAGAGTTCCATAAATCATCTCATAATCATAACTAATAAGAATTTAAGAAAACTAGGTGAGATACTAAAACGATTTAAACAGTATATAAAAAATAAGTATTTGTACTTTGTAAAATCATAGTACAATATTTTGTTAAGAACTAGATTGCGTTTTACCCTAGGATCAAAAAAACAGTTTATTGTTTTTTTTTTGCACTTTCAGAGAGTTATATTCCAAAAACGTGACAGAATAGAGAATGCAATTTTTGCCTTAAGACCTTTTTGCTCCAACACCAAGGAATTATAAGTTAAGATTCCAATACAGGACAACAAATTCATTTGAACATTTTTTGAAGTTTAAGTCTCAGTGAATACAAATGAATGAACCATGGAGCAGATTTTAATTACTGACACAGTGCTTGCAAATTTAACTTTTTTTACGACAGCATTCGTATATAATATGTACATATCTCTTACAGATAATTCCAGAGTAACATTAATTAGCCGTTCGGATTCGGCTTAAAACTGTAGGTCCCCTCCATTCCTGACAACAGTACTCGCACACAGGAATGGTTGAGAGTTGTAAGTCACTAGGCCCTAGTTCTCAACGGACTGTTGCGCCACCCAATTTATTTATTTATTTATTTATTTATTAACATTAATTCGAGATATTTTGGTTTTGAACCGTGAGATACATAGTCCTAGAGAATGTAAGTATACATTTGAAATCGTATTACATAAAAATTATTGATGATCAAAATAAAAATTCAAATTTACTTCTATGCAATCGACCAGCTCGAATTATCGTAGAAGTAAATGCATAGATGCATGTACAGTCACTGGAACGCACAAACAGACGGACGGTATGAATTCTTCACCATATCATAGTATTCATTTTGATAAATACCATGAAACCAATACTTTCCCCGAAAAAGAAAACAAAAAGTGAAATCGAAGTTGATGATAAAAATTAAATCTAGAACACAAAATCTCATTTTCGGTTGAGTTCGATTTCATTTCGAGTGAAAGTGATAATAAGAATCTAGCATATTAATTACCAAACGTTATTACGTTGCGACCAAAATTCAAGGGAACCTGATAATAAATGTTGAATACTTAATTTTGACTGAAAGAAACTGTGTAAGAAGAACATTCTTCTAACTTAGCTTTAAACAAACCCTCACAGAAGAAACGATGGTTAATGTACACACATGTAACGCATCTTTCCATAATAAATAACACACACAGCATTTAGCTAAACCAAGTTTATTTAAAACAATTCAACGAAATTATAACAATTAAAATAATTTAATCTTCAATAATAAATTTGTCTAGGTTTAAAAAAGAAAACACAACAAAAAAAATTTAAATAGTTCTTAACATACATATATATATATATATAATTATAATAGCATTCGCAAAGTAATTTTCTCCATCAGCAAATCAATTTGATCCCATAGCAAAAATAAATTTAACCAAAATCAATGTTATCAAATCGTTTTTTAGTTTATTTATCTGATTCATGGAAACCAATAAAAATCATTTTTGATCAATCACATTTTAAAGCCATACAAATAACCTCTACAAATCGCAGGGTAACTAGAAATGGTACCGGGAAGTGTGAATTTTACATGTTCTGTACCGGGAAATAACATGCAAGTACTGATAGTGCTTTTTCAACTTTATATTAACTTTTAAATTCTGATAATTAATTATGTAAATTTGTGCTTCAATCACAATGATATAGTATTGGTTTAAACATGTTTTTTAATAAATAAACATTGTGTTGGGATAAAATTTATTTTGCATTGGATTGAAAAGAATTTATTGAATGGGTCAATAATTAAAAAGGCGAATGCTAAAATAATAAAACAATCAACAATATTAAATTGAAACAAAAAAATCTCAATTTCTCTTCTTGTTGTACACAAAAAATTGTGAACTTTTGGACGGATTTTATAAATTTTTACTTTTCTCGTTCTGGAAATTTTTTTTTCTACATTATTATTATATGTATAAGTATTTTTAATTGTTTGTTAAACTCTGAAAACATAACAATTTTATGCCTTTAAGGCAATTTAACGGTAATTATATTACAATTCATAACATGATAAATATTCTATTAAATAATGTTTTATCTTGTTTTCTATATTAAAATCTACCAGATATATACATATACGTATCTATATCTGAATGTATATATCATTATTGCCAGTTTAAATAACAATGCATGGAAGGTAGGTATCTACGTAGCTCCAAATATAAAAATATTATATTGTAATAATTTTTGTTCTCCTTCGATTTTTCGATTTCACTATATTTTGTAGACATTGTGTAATATCCTTCTAAGGTTGTATTTTTGTTTTGACAATTTGTAAGGTACTTTTCTACTGCTTTAAAACTTTTTTTTTTGTTTTGACAAATATAAATAAAATTGTTTGCAACAATATAAATATTTTTTTGTTCTCTATTACCTTTATAGAGCTAAACGAATATATCGCAGGGTGTTTCTTATATATCTAAGTATTTTATAACCTTCACCATGGGGTTCTATCTTAGTATTCAGCCTAAAACGTACTAAGTAATAAAATGTGTTTATACACTATAATTCTAATAACTTTTAACACATTTTTGTTTTTGTTTTTTTTTTTGAAAATTTTGATTTCCTACTCCTATATTTTGCTATCAAAATAATATTATATACATATGTATAATGTATATGCCTGCATGTTTATGATCACATACCATACATCTATTTGAAGATTTCTAGTGCGGTTTATTGAAATTATTTGTACCAGAGTTCACCATAGCAATAGGTGTAGCATTTGGTAGTTGTACTGCAAAATTATGTTTCTATTGCTGCAGGGGGTAGTGTTTTATGCTGTAACCCACTTGTTACCGTTGTGTGTGTTCTACAGGACAAACAAAAATAAAAGTTATGATTTGTGTAAAGGAAAGCTTAATTATCACATGTGATTTGCAATTTCCTAAAATAAATCAAAGAGTTTTGCTTTTGTTGTTTTCACTACTAAGCCATCTTCAAATTAGTACCGTTACTACTACTGATGGCTTTTGCTCAGCAAATGTGAATTAAATTCATAGACATTGTTGCATTGCTCGCCACAAATATTGCACTTCCAAGGGTTGCTTTCGCTGTGGCATCCTTTGTGTAAAAAATATAAAGTTTCATCTGGGAATTCGATTCCGCAGAAGAGACATGGTAAAATTTGTTTTCTGTTATTCAAAGATGAGTCGGTGTCCTGACCGCTTGATGTTATGGTGCCGTTGCAAATGCTCGAGGAGTTGCAGCTTCCTATTTGTGCTGCACCATTTGGCATTACATTGTTATTATCGAGAAGTGCACTTCGGTTGATCCTGTTGTTAGCTCTGGCACAAATACGGCGTTTAAGATCCTCACGCAGCAATGATTTAAGCGGCGAAACCTAAAACAATTTGGAAAAATTAGTTTGTATTAAATTTGTCAAATAAAATTTGTAAGTAAATTGTGTGTTTTGTATGATTCTTAATAAATCTTTATGATCATTATTATTCAAGTGGAAACTACATATTTCTTTGAAGAGTTCTTAAGAACTAAGCTTTTTCATTCTGATTTAACATGGTTCCGTATAGAAAAAAAAACATCTAATGACTTAGAAGTGATTAATCAAGTTACAATATCGTTAGTTGTAAATGCTTTTTAATTTCTTTTGATTACTTTTTGATTAATTTTCTTATAGATATACAATTAAATAAATTAACATTTTTTGCACTACGCCGTACTGTGTATTTTGGTATGAATCGAACTTCATGCACATGAACCATTGGATTTATATATTGGTTATAGAAGGAGTTATTTAGCAATACTTTAATCTTTTGAAGTACGTGCTAGGTAAAAACAGTCAACAATATAAAGTTGACAGTGTGAACTAAAAAATTTGCTATTTCTTAATTTAATAATCAAATTAATTTAAAACGATTGAATTCATTCGACGTACCCCGCAGCTAAGGTCTGAATTTTTGACTACACTCAAAAGTAAATGACAGGAAAAATGGTTTGTGATTTTTTTTTTGTTAGAGGTGAAACAACATATACAACTGTACCCAAGGACATCATTGACAAATGTATTCTCAAAAAATGTGGGGATTCTATCTCCTAAAAAGGATTCTTCAGCAAAGGTTTCGCATGTTCAGTAATGGTTAAAAAAAGGTTTCAGGTGAAAAACATTTATATTTTCAAATGACCAGTCTTTTGAATTGAACCACTTGCAGAATCGGTTGAAGATTCTAGATCGAAAAGAAAGGCTCAAGAAATTGCAGTAATAGACATGATTTTTGGCCCAGTCTAAGAAAAATGCAATAATGTTAAAGATCCAAAATGTTGATAACATAAATATTACGATCGCGAAATATTTAAAATTAATTGCCGATCATTATTACAATATGATTTTTTCCTAAGAAGTTGCTTCAGTTTTGACCAGACGGAAAAAAAGATGCAATTAAGAAAAGTTAGGGCCAATTTAAGAAACGGGGGAAAATATCATGAGTCAAATAGGTAAAAGTACTACCATTAATGATATGTATACATAAGTAGTGGGGAAAGGATCATATTCTTGAGAAATAGAGCTCATAAACTTTTTAAGACATGAAAATAATGATACTTTTGAAACACTGAGCCATTGTTGGCCCTATTAACAGCCTTGTAATCAAGCTCTAATTTTGGATATCTAAAAATCTGCAAATGATGAAAGGGCGGTCTAATGTCACACTTTAACAAGGTCGAATACGAGCCTCAATCGTGATAAACAAGCCCTTTTCATTTGAGCTGAAGCATGTGTTGTGAAATAAATATCGTGGATGCCCCTAACCCTTTTTTGAAAATTGATATCTTACAGTCACACTAATGTACACTAATTTTAGGTGAGTGAAGTGACCTAGTCTTGTAATAACTTGAAATTGCATAGTCCTAATAAAACCATTATTTGGTGCTATTTTAAGATTATCTTCAGTCTTTTTTTTTAGACTTCATATCAGTGATAAGCAACAGGCACTTGTGACTTCAACTGAATGGAATGGCTTCGTTTCAGATTTTATTTGTATACACTTTGTCGATCTATGCATCAAACCGCATATGAACGTATTCATTGTATATAAAATCTTAAGTATTCTATTGAAACATGAAATTTTGTTTAGATTGGGAAGTTTGAATACTAGTACCATTGTGCTTACATTTATACACTTTGATACGAATCACGATGGGATTTATGTAGAATGTGTTAAATTGAAAGATTTGTATTTTTGTAAAAGTTCCTGCGTTTTATAATTTAATAAATTACATTATATAATTAATACAATACAGTGGCAAGCAAAACAAAAGGACCAGATTGTATGTGTTTCGTTTTATAAGGGAACCTTAATATTTCACGCCTTGCCTGTATTTTATTTATATTTTATAATTCAAACAAGAAAATGAGATATTCAACAAAAAATTGGTAAAAAAAAATTATAGAAAACAAAAATATTAAAAGTACTAGTATATAGGCGGATATATAGTATATAGAATTTTTTTTTTTATTTTGAGGCACATCTATAAACAAACATTTTCTTGATTGTTTATCATCTAAATAACAAGAAAATACTTGCGTGATTTTGAAACATCGTTAATATCCGTCACGTAATATCCGGTACGTTAGATCAATGAAAAGCATTCAATGAAAAACCCTCATTTCATAATAAATTTTGATTTTGTATTGTCGTACAAACTTTGAAATTTCAAAATTTAGATCAACAGCTTTTTTACTATTGATTATTCGTAAAATTATCATTCACAGTCATTTATTTTGCTGTAAGATCTTATCGATAGGTGTGCCGCTATAAAAATCACATATTCTATACCAATCACGTTTTCAATTTTAAACTTTAAAATGGCATTATTTATTTTTAAATAGAGGCACATGATCCAATTAAATTTTAATTGATTTATTGATTGATAGAGAATAATTTAAGCCTATAAAATACTACCAGAATCGATCGTTGAGGAAGTTATATAGAGAAAAAGATCAGATTTTAATATTCGTAAAAACGGAGGTACTCTCATTTAATTGCTTTGTACTATTTTTTAAATGGTAGCACACCTTTCTTTCGAGGTTTTTCTATCAGTGTATATTATAAATAATTATAAATTAACGATGTTAAATTGTTTCAAATGTCGTTGAAATGTTTTTTGTTTATAAAACTTAATAAATTTGCATCTGGTACGCTTGAAATTTGCAACATTTAAGCCTATTTTTTTTTATTAATTTTAATTAAAAATTTTAATCCAATCAAGTCACAAGTAGGTTACATAATTGAAATAAGTCATGATACGAAAATCTATCCACTTAGAAAGTGCCAATTTCATTTCTAAGGCTTAATATACTGTGGTAACATGAAAGTTAAAAATACTTTGGAAATGCCCATATAACACTGAAGCCTCTCTTTTATACTATTTAAAGGTTACAAATTACACCGTTATCGTTTAGTTTTTGATAATACTCATTTGATAATCAAATGTCATGTTGTTTTTTGAATAGAACTACCAGACGCTTACACAAACGACTGAAAAAATTTCTCAGTTACCTTTTTTTCGTTAAGAAAAAAACATTCTTGTGACCGACAAAGCTTATGACATTCGAAAAGGAAATAGGAAAAGTGACAATGTTATTAAATCACATCCAATTTAATACTTTTATTTAGATATTTTATAGAAATCACTTAAAAAGACCACTATAGCAACAATGAATTTTGACAATTCTAATCTGAAATTGTTCACTCGAATTAAATTGAGTTACATAAATCACCTTATACAGATGGAAAGCTCAGTTAAAGTCAATTTGACTATCAAAAATGAAATGCGTTTGAATTAAATCTTTAATTAACTTCACATAGGATGTTATTGTAATGTTATTTTCCGATTTGTCGAATTGAAAATGTTGACATTTCTCGACGTTCAAGGTTCTTAGAATATAAATCAGAGGTTTTCAGAGCTTTGTATGTGCGTATGTGTAAGTACGTTTGTACGTCCGGAATAATTATAAATAATAATTTAATTTTATAAATCAAAAAACTGAACAAAACATATTTGTCACCTTGAATATTTTGCGAACCAGAAATGATATTACGTCCAAAATAATTGTATGCATCATAAATAAATATTTTGAAATCTGACAGTTTTTTTTTACAAAAAATAAAAACCTTAAAAAATAATAAATAAAGTTTGTAAAAATTGATTTTTGACTCGAATATCTTGGCAACAATTAAAGATATAGCCTTTAAACTAATTTTTTCTAATCCAAAATATTGTTTTTAACATTTATTACAATGTTTAGAAAAATCCAACTGTCAGTTTTTAATACAAAAATAAAAATCTAAAAAAATACCAGACAAAATTAGTAATATCTCAAAATTATTTCATTTTATGCAAAATTGTGTTGTTGACGTTGTTCGAAAAATCCAATCGGTATTTCATTTTTATAAGATATAAAAACTTTAAAAAATGCAGACATAATTGGAAAAAATTGGTTTCGACTACAAAAGTCAGGAAAAAAAAAACTGAAATTGAAATCAATTTTATCACATGCAAAATATTGTTGCTAACTTTGTAGAAAAAATGAATTGACAATTTTTTTTACAAAATACGAAGACTAACAAAATCAACAAAAAACTGATAAGAAATGGTTTTTGACTCAAGTATTATGAGACAAAGAAAGATATTGACTTAAAATCTTTGTGTCTCACACAAAATACTATTATCAATATTTTGTTAAAAATTTAGAATAATCGACAGACGGGGAGTTATCAGTATGGGTCCCGTTAGTCCTTTTTTTTATTCTGCTTTTAAAATACATTTTTTCGGTTTTGATTTCACAAGCATTTCGCATGCGTTTTGATGACAACAATCAAATTTCGTTTCGCATCTCCAGCGTATTAGGCTTTAAGTGTGAAAGCCAAGAAAAAATAAAATGTAGATTACGATCACTAACGTGACAACCTATGTATAAGTTCACTCAACGTACATATATAATTTGAAGGGCATGAAGAAAAAACTAATTTATAATATAAAATATTTCCAACACTAGATTTACCTTTATCAATGATGATAGCCTACTGTTTGGCGACACCATTTCAGATTCATTATCTCCGTTATTTGAATCGACTATATTGTTTTTCTGTGTAATAAGGTTTTTTATATCAACCGTTTCATCGTTTGAAGGCTCCTTAAAATACATAAATTAATAAAAATCAGTTCCATTGACTTAAATACTCAATTACTTGTTTTATAGGTATCAGGCTAATTGAGGGTGTGATGTGATTTTCGTGATGATTATTGCTCTTGGGTGACGTTACCATCACATTAGAATTACTAGTACTTGTTGGAGTTTTTGCAATGCATTCAGCTGTTGGTAAATGCTGATCCCCCTGTGGCGGTGGTGTTGCCGCATTCGATGCTGCTTCATTACTCATTTTAATCTTGGTCAACGGGTCCACATAAACCTCCGTCTGGTTATTCTATGATTTTTTTTTTTAAAGAAAAAATGTAAAATTAATAAATAAGAGATGTAAGACAAATGGAACAACGCCTACGTTGAATATTTCCCCATTTTCCGTCATTGAAATTTCAACATGAGGTGTCAGAAAATGCATTGGTGGCGTTGCATTGTCCGTTGAGCGCAACGATTCGCCGCTATCACTATGTGTTGGAGCAGGAGTTTGCGAAACACTCAAATTCTGCACAAATGCCGCCGCTGATCCTTGAGACTCTAATGCAAGTAATAATGACGAAGGACCTCCGGGGCCAGGATTGTCTAGATCGATTCCGTGCCTATGAATTGAAGAACATTTTTATAATTTACGGGAAAAAATAAATCCAATAGAATAGAATTAAATACCGATTAAAGAAATGAATCCGTAAGGATTTCATTGAACCTGCCCGGTAGCTACACAACGGACATGTTTTAACCAAATCGTGTTGTCCAACATGCTCGTTTTGAAAATGTGCCCGCATTGCAATCTGCCGCTGAAATCCTCTATTGCAAATGGGACAGTGGTAAGGCAACGTTTTAGTGTGTGTTGTAAAATGTTCAGCTAAGTGGTCCTTTCTGAAGAACCTAAAAAAAAAATAAATAAATAAATTTGAATGTAATTAATTCTTGAATGTCTTTATGTGGTATTTTAAGCTTACCTTTTTTGGCATACTCGACATTCGTAAGGTTTGACCCCCGTGTGTCTCATTTTGTGCCTTCTCATATTGGCACCGTTCGAAAATTTCATGTTACAAACATCGCACTCAAAAACTTTTCTTGATGAACTTTGTTGTTTTACCGGTTCTCCCGGCTGGCTAGCATCTGTTACCCCATTTGAGCTGTCCTGATCTTGCTCTTCTGGCACAGCCAGCCTAGAAGAGCTAGACAGGCATTGCACCATGTGCAGCAGAAGAGATGGACGTGAATTTGTTTCAAAGGTATCACATCGTTCACATCGAAAATTTGTTGAGGCACTTGTTCCTTCAGTTGCGATTGTTGAAGAAAGGACCTTTTCGTGTCCGTCAAAACTGTGTTCTTCTGGTTTTATTAAAACACTTTTTTCCACAGTGCCCGAGTCAGCCATTCGACTGAAAGTAAACATTTTATTTATTTTTTAGTATTTCATATAAAGAATTATTAACTTTAATTTTAAAACTGAACTATTTGATACAATTCCAGAAGAAATTCCCCTAGTCTTTAAGGGAAAAAACTATTCTTAGAGAAAATTGGCAAATCGAAAGTGATAACAAAACAAATTGTTTGTTTTGGGAGGACAATTAATTACCCAGTCTCGGAATAATTGTAAAACAAGAACAAAACACATCTATGAAGAATATTCCTCCTTTAAAGTCTTAGTTGACTAAATCTCAAGTCAATGTTAAACCATATGTACCATCAAAGCTAGAGTAGTTCAAATATATCGAATTTTTTGTTGAAGCTATTAAAAAATGGTGTACACATTTAAACTTAACATTGATAACAATGTTTTAAGGTTCAATATATGCACATAAGTTATGGGGGATTGAATGGACAAACAGATTTAAACGCATCACTCGAGTCAAATTTACTCAAAAACGAACATAAACAGAATCCACTTTAAGAATTTTTAAATTCATAATTGACAACATTTTTCAACATTACTAAAAAATTCTTGAATGAGTCAAGAACTATTTGTGATAATAAAGTCTTGTTTAATTTAATTTTAGGGTATTTTCAGCTTTTTATTATTCAATTGTTTTATCAAGCCCAACAAGATAAAAATATGTACTTGAATCTTTAAAAATTGTGAAGAATCAGGCGCCTTAAGTGCCTTGCACATGAGCAACGAACTGCGAACTGCGAATGGACGAACAAACGTGATTTTACACATTTCAAAAAGTCAATTCCACACAAAAACACATTTAAATTATAAGAAACCAATTGACACTAATATTAGGATAATAAAATTTGCATTTTGTTCTCTAAAACAAGAGAATTTTGTAAAAACAATTTGGTAGTAACGAATCGCTGTGGTTGCTGCGAACTGTCAAACTCTATTCGCGTTCCACATACCATCCACACTGCAACGAATAAATTGTTCGCGCTCAACTTAACCTCAAAATTATACCACTCTTGTTTTGTTTTTGTGTGAAAGATGATGGCTGAGGAAAATATGGAGAAAAGGGTTGACAATTCGTCGCTGTCTGCGAATAAAGCTCATGTGAAAGAAAAGTCAAAATATGCGAACATCCACAGTTCGCAGTTCGCAGTTCGTTGCTCATGTGCAAGGCACTTTACTCTGTGTTTCCTTCAAACTTAGCAAATAATCATAAATTATAAGTCTGTTCAGTGAGGATTTTTCTAGATCAGAACAGCACAGGACAGCACAGTTTCGTGAGAAACGTCAGATCAAGTTAGAACAGTCAGTTAAACGTCAATTGTCAAAAAAAAAAAAAAAAAACAAATTGCAAATTGTGTGAATTTTTCGTTTCTCGCTTATTTTTTTCATTTTTTGTGTTTTTGCTGTGAAAAATATTATTAAAAATTATTGAAATGGAAAATCAAGTGATTGCTAAGATAATACTAAATGAAAATGTTAGCGGTTCAGACACCGATAGTGATTTTTCGTCGGATTCCTCTTCAGATGATTGGAATGAAAGTGTGACGAATGTTATTACCTTTTCTTTGATGAAATGTAAAAGATTTATTTATGTAAAATGTAAAAAAATGTATTTTATAATTATTTTATTAAACAAATTAAACAAATTGGCAAAATAACTTTATTTTAATTTTATTAAATCACGAGAAAAAAAACACAAAGCACAACCAAATCAAAACGTAAACAAAAAACATGACAACTTCGATTTTGACATTTCTCACGAATCTGTTCTAACCTGATCTGACTCAAAAGCAAGAACAGAAAATCCTGTTCTAAACTGTTCTAGGTTTGTCAATGAACAGGAAAGTAGAACAGTTCAGCACAGAAAAAACCTCAATGAACAGCAAAAAGCCATGATATAATAGCGAATGCGCTATCTGTTTTAGTTGTATCATGGCAAAAAGCTGTACTTTTCTGTCTAGAACAGTCCAGCACAGCGTCACTGAACAGACTTTATGTTAAATGGATTCAGTTGCACTTTCGATGTATGCGGAAAGTAATGAAGGACGAATTGAACGAACAATTATACGGGACAAATCAAATATCATGGAAATGTGTGATAAAAGGTAAAATTATATTCTTCAAAAAGATTCATGACACTAGGAAACTAGCTATTATCGTTATTATATTAGTTTTGTATAAAACTTTCGCATTTCGAAAAAAAAACAAACCTCTGCCACAAGTTGTTCGACGTTTGTTTGGCATTGAGGATTTTTAAATAACCCTTTGCCAAATTGTTATTTTAACTAAAATTTTCAACAACAAAAACTTACAATTTTAGACTTTCACATTTCTACATATTAGATGTAGAAAGAAATGTTCTGGGGAGTCATTTCATAATTTTCGAAACGATAATCGTCAAAACGATTGTCATTAACGATATCGTCAATAATTTGCTTCACGTAACTTTGTCACTATCGTCTCGTCTATCGTTTTTAGTATAAGATTACTGAAATGTCAAAATGAACTCAACGAAAGATAAAGCTTGTTCGATAACTTGAAAATGTTATTAAACTTTGTTATTGTCTATGGGAAATTGTGAAAATTTGCAACAAATTGCTTTTTACCAAACTGATCAACTATTTTGTGGTGTTTATTCTTAATGTTACTGTTTTTATTTTTTGCCGCCGACTGCGACGGTGTAACTATAATTTCAATATGTAAATTATTTATGTCTGAAACTATTTTGGATAATATGCTTCGTGCAAGAGCATTGGTACCCCCCGCCACTCAAAGTTTTAATAGTTACAGCAAACCGTCTGGCAAATTTATTGTTTCCAATATCTTTATAAAGACCTCTTTTGAAAAAACTATAATGGTTTAAATTGTTTTACGACAAGTGAGAAAGAAAAAACAAATATGCTTACATATAGGTTGGAAGAGATGAGGGTCTGATTTATCTCTTAATTGTCTCCATAACAGTATTAATTTTATTTTTTTTCCGAGTTTTCATTTTTTTTTCATTTAATTCAATTTGCTATTTGGAAATCAATGACAGACGATACCTATTTAGCTATCGTGCAATCGCTATCGTTTTGACGATTATCGTCTTACGTGAAGTGAGACTATCGTCAAAACGCTATCGTTTGACGATAATCGTTTTACGGAATGACCCCCCAGTTTTAGATAGCTTTTGGCATTCGGAAAATCGGAAATGAGTTGCTTGGAAGGAAAATTCAACTTTTGGAATGGTAATTTTGAAAGTAGTAGATTAAATTTCGCTTTATAAAGTACAAAATATTCTTTTTCGGAAATTTTCACTTTGGGAACAAAAAAAAGGGGAGAGCCTCAGGGGTAGCGATAGTGACTTTTAGCTCTCAACGCATCTCATGTGTGTGTTAAGACAGAGGAGGTAGGTAGGTATCCACGGTTTGTTAGGCAACATTTTAAAAAGGAAGAAATCAAGATGATTTGATCACCGTCCAAGAAATGTATCTTACATAAACCTTAGTCAAAGCGACATGATTCTGTCTCTTTCTTATGAAGTATATTAAACAATAAACTAATATGATCTTGGTTTCTGGTGATCAAATTCATCTCCACGTATCGAGAAGTCGGACAGTTTGTTGGCTTGGGACCAACCATTTTTGTATTTTTTTTCCTACGTTGAAGTTAAAATTACAAAAAAAAAATAAATATTATTATTATTATTTATTAACAGGTAATTAAAATTACATGGTAATACTTAGTTTAACGAGCCTAGCTGCGGAGACTATTGGCTCTTATTTAAGTTTTAGTTTAAATTAAAATGTTTTCTTTTAAAAGAAAATCTGATATTTTGTCGATATTTGTGGAACTAGGGTTTTGGAGAATTTCATAAATACATTTATTTTTAAATAAATTTTTGATTATGGGTTGCAATACAGGGCAGTGTTCTAGGATGTGATTCAGGTCCAACCTGGTATTGCAATTTGTACAAAGTGGTGGCGGATTTTTTTTGAGGAGATGCTGATGAGAGGTTGATGTGTTTTCAAGTCGAAGTCGTACAAAATTAGAGATTTTGTGTTTGGAAACGTTTGTTGGGTATACGGGGCGATTTTATTAGGATTGAGTTTTTTGTAATGATGATGGTATAGACTCCAGTCATGGGTTATGACGGATTTTGACTCTTTTTGAATGATTTTTAGCAGATCTTGTTTGGTGTGGATATTAAAGCTATATACAGGAGCATTATTGGCTGAGTTAGCTGCACTGTCAGCGTATTCGTTGCCCTGGATTCCTACATGTCCAGGGGTCCACATTAACTTGATATTGTTTGGTGATTTGGTGAGTTGGTATCTACCTAATTTCTGATATGAGTTCAGTATTTTTGTTAGGGTTTTTTATGGCGTTAAGTACGGATATGCTATCAGAGCATATAATGTGTTTTCCATGGTAATTAGACGCAGTCTTAGTATGTAGCTTGTAGTATGGCGAATGCTTCTGCAGTGAATACTGAAGCGAATTCAGGCAGGTTGCCAATGCATGCGATGGCACCATTTTCAAGTGTCACCGCAAATGATGTGTTTTCAGTTTTCTTAGAACCATCGGTAAATATAAATTTCCATCCATCCGATTTAAGTTCGAGTGAGATGGCTGTGTAGAGTTGGCGGTAGATACTATTGCTGGTATTTACTTTTTTATAACTAACTAGAGTTAATATTAAAGATTCCGGGTTGATGAACCATGGGGGAATACGAGGAGTAACTTGGCGCTCCTGTTTAGTTGGTAGTTCAAACTCAGCTGCTTTTATAAGAATCGTAGCAATGGCGGATGGGATCCTTTTTTTAAGTTTATGATCAGATGCTTTTTTGAAGTCGTTATCGATTATTGAATTTCTGGAAAACGACAGTTTATATACAATCCATATTCAATCTTACTTAAAACTAACATTCTCGTAGTGTTTGAAAGGGTATTTATATGTACGTTACTTTTATTTGAAGCTAGATATCTTACAATATTAGTTCTCGCAGCTAGTGATTTCTTAAGATCTATCATTCCTCATACCTGGAAATCTTCTACAATTATACCTATTCCGAAACCAAAAAAAGATAAAAATACAATCGAAGGATACCGCCCAATCTCCCTTATCCCATGCCTATCCAAAATAATGGAAAAAATAATTGCAAAGCGCATACTATGGTTTGCCGAAACAAACAAGCTCATAAGTCCTAACCAAATTGCCTTTAGGTCCAACAGAGGATGTGTCGACGCTCTTCTTCATATGGACTATTTTGCTACAAAAGCTCTATCAGCAAAGAACCACGTATCCATTCTCTCCCTTGATTTCTAAAAAGCCTTCGATAGAATAGGTCTCCATGTAGTTCTGAAAAATCTTACAAAATGGGGTGTTGGAAGAAAAATATACGGTTATGTAAAATCCTTTTTAACAAATATAGAACTTTTTGTGTGAAGACTAATAGCGTCTACTCTTCCCACTATCCATTGTATAACGGTATACCCCAAGGATCACCTCTCTCGGTGGTTTTATTTATAATTGCATTCGACGATATAAACATAATTTTGAAAAAGCAAAAATTACTAGATCACTGCATTTATGCAGACGATATATATATTTTATGTAAAATTAATGATATTGACAGAAGTAAAATCTTGTTTCAAATTGCCCTAGAAGAAATTATAGATTGGTCGAAAACGTCTGGCGCCAAATTGTCGATTCAAAAATGTAAATTGCTCCACATTTGTAGAAAACAAAACTGTGCACAACTTAATCTTAATATAAACAATGTACAAATCCAAAATGTTAGTAACTTAAGTATTCTAGGTTTAGTCTTTAACAAAAAATAAATAAGAACAATTATTATAACAATTAAAACTTGCGAAGTTTTGGATACACTTTTTATAATTTAATGCAATGAAGTACTTATCCTCATGATGAGTAAAATATAAAAATTACTGTTACAAATAGAACTAAAGCAAATATAATATCATTTTTTATATTAATAAAGTTATTTGCCCGACTACTTGATTTGCAAAGAGGAAAGTCATATCTTTCATTCGAGACTGCGTTACGCGTCTAGAATAGTTAAAACACTAAGCCCTCAATGTTCTTCACATCTACATACAGGGTGACCACACAAAGATGCCCATATTTCTTTTTGAAATAACTCCAGAACCAAAGCACGTACAACAACGATACAAATTTTATTCGAAAATACAAATTAGACAAATTATTTATGAAATATTACATCCATTAAATGATGCCCGTTCTGGCTTACACAATTGTTTAATCTTTTGACAAAATTTTCGAAGACATTTCTTAACATTTACGGCGTAATCTCAGAAATTTCTTGTAGAATGCGCACTTTTAAATCCTCCAAATCACGTACACGAGTCGTGTAGACACGCTCTTTCAAATATCCCCAGAGGAAAAACTCCGGAACCGTCATATCGGGAGAACGAGGCTGCCAAGCGAAATCTGTCGATCGAGAGTAAAAGAGTACCGAATGCTTTTTTCAACAGAGCGAGCGTTTCGCAGGCAGTATGGCACGTCGCACCATCCTGTTGGAATATTGTTCGACTCAAACGACGTCTTCGGCGAAGTTCGGGGAGGAGGAAGTTGCTTAACATGTTTCTGTACCGCTCTCCGTTTACCGTTCCATCAAAAAAGTAGGGACCGACAATGCCCCACTCCGCTACCGCGCACCAAACCGTCACACGCTGGCTGTGTAACGGCTTTTCGTGTATCTAGACTGGGTTATCTTCGGCCAAATACCTGAAGTTTTGCTTGTTTACGGCGCCGGGGAGCTCGAAATGAGCTTCATCGCTCATTAAAAGATTACCCAAAGTGATCTCACCATCTGCCAATTTTCGAAGCATTGTCTGAGCGAAGAGTAAACGTTGTCTGTAGTCGGTATCTTTCAATTCTTGGGTTATCATGAGCTTGTACGGGTGAAAATTCAAATATTTGACCAAAATTTTACGCACTGATTCCCTTTTTAGGCCCAAAGAAGACGCGTGTCGTCGCGCTGGATGCCGCGGACTAACCTGAATCGCTTCACGGACTCTCTCAATGTTTTCAGCCGTACGGACCGTTCTCGGCGGGCCCGGACGCTTCTTATCGGTTGCCTTGGCGGATTCACGAAAATTTTTAACCCATCTGTTGACAGTTTTCCATGAAGGCGCGCGTTTATGACGAGGAACTTTGAACTGACGCCGGAATGCACGTCGTACTTTTACATACGAATTTTCGCGAAAATATAACTCGTCGCAAAATGCTCGTTCTTTATCAGTATAACTATCCATGACGTCTGATAACAAATGAAAACAAATTTGTCTGACCTGTACTTCAACTGGATCGCGTATTCGACACCATAGCAGTGTTACCACCGGAGCGAGACAAAAAAGAAATATGGGCATCTTTGTGTGGTCACCCGTTAAATACATATATTATAACTACATAACATATATTACAGGCCGAAAACTTTGAGTAAAATTTAAAGTAAGGGGACACCAAAAAATATTTAACGTGTTTGTAAAATTTCTTGGCACTTATATTGTTTAGAGTAGTATAACTCGTTTAATATTTGGTATATTTATATATTTATACAAACAAGTACTTTATTCCTTAACATACTTGTGGGCATGAATTATTTCCAGGTTATACGCATAACAACGGTCTTACACTGTTCCTCACAAAAAAAAGTCAAATTGCAACTCCGAGGCGGTCAATTGACATTGTGGAGCGGTTATGAACCGGATGGGCGTGGAACTTCAATTTCGGAGTTAGTTGGACCTTCTAAGCGAATAATACGATAATTCCCTTCAGGATAGTGAGTGAAATGTTGTTGTTTTGGCGAGTTGATGGGCGTAAATCAGTCACAATCTCATTTGGGCGCACCGTACTTCGATGGGGGTCAACCAATTTCACGTACTTTTTGAACAGACTTAAGTACAGCAGGAGATAACTCTTCCTCAAAAAACATTTTTGAATTACACATCACTCACTTTGGATATAAGTTTTCAATATTTCCCAAAGTTGTTTAAGCGTAAAGGGGATAATTTAGTTCGTTTCACGGAAGTACACTACTGACATTCTGTTAAGATTTCAAGCGGGAAACTTCTGTTAGTGTCAAAACCAACCACTAGATGTCCCAGCCTGTATACATATGTGCTAAAATATTTTATAAATTAAATTAAAATCATAAAAGAATTGAAAAGTAAGACACAATTGTGACGAAAGAATTGTATAAATTAATTGATAAAGTTATAAACCAAATAACCGTTGTTTAAGTCTTTTTCATGTACATTGAAAGAAATATTTTTGTATGTGCACTTAGGCGTATACGTACTTTTTTAATTTAAATAATTTTGTTTACAGATTTGTCTTCATTTTTATTGATACACAATACCATTTGAAATATAATTACTTTTGAAATAATTTCCTGTATGTAAACATGGGGACTACCATCAAAATTCAATTCAAACACGAACACATTTAATTCAAAAATTACAGTAGAAAAGATGTAAGTTATAGGACGATCATTGAATTGTGCCAAAATTAAAACATAACCATAAATGGAAAATAAGGGTTTATCATATTTTTGTTTTGAAAATGGACATGTACAATTTTTGTCTAAGAAGGTGTTAAGTATACCTGCTATTTATTTTGGAATTTAGGCCGTTGGGGACATGGGATGTAGAATGTATAAAAAATAGCAAGGTTATTACATATTATGGCATTTGTTACTAACTCTTTTATAAGAGCTTAGATATGTATCAATATATAAAAAAGTTTGAGATACCTTACATATGAACCTGTCTTTGTATAAATGTATAGATGCCTACATATTTAGCTTAATTATTTTCAGTTTTGAAAAATTCAGGTGTATCTGTTTACATAAGCACATAACTAATAAATATTGCATTTTGAAATTTAAGGTTTTCATAGCTTATTCTCTTTTTTTTTAAATTTAAAACCAAACCTCATTCATGGATTAAAATGAATATGCATCTGCTATGCCAGGTCAGGTAACGAATCACATAAGGTTTTTGATTAAAAATAAGAAAGAAATAAAACGAAAAACGAAAAAAGAAAAAAGAAACCAGCGCAGCATACCCAAACAAAATTTACTTTTACTGCAAATCCAATACCACCACTACACGACGAATATAGCAGTGTGGCATTTGAATCATCAGTAGCATAATTAAGTCATTGGGTCAAGTTTTTACCCAAACTAGGTCACTTCTACTACACAACATTGCAATTGGTGAAGCAACCGAAGAAACCAAAGCAAAAGCTAAAGCAAATGAGAAACAACACCAGAGACTAGAGTCTACAGACCAGACCAGCAGCCGAACCGAACCGAACCAAACCGAAAGCAAACCAGAAAATAGGACGCGAAAAGTACAACCCAGAACGCAGAACGCAGAACACAAATTCAGAGAACACTTTTTTCTTTTTTTTTTTTTTTAAATAAATAAATTCCGTTCTTATTAACACACTTTCCCGTTCTTTGGCTGTTTGCTTTATTTTAGTGACTTTGTCTCCTATATTATGCCTTTTCACATTCTCCCAATATTATAGAATACCTATTTTATTTCTAGTTAGGTATTTTGTCTAATTTTTAAATCGATTGTATCTTTACTTCATGTTGTTCGTCGTTTCGACAACGAAGACGACAACGACGACGACGATTTTTTCTTGACGGTGGTGACGATGACGGCGGGGAATTAATGTCATCTATTTGATATGTAGTGTAGAAATCACACATTGGGAGCAAGGAGAAGAAGAAGAAGAAGCAACACAAAAGAAGAAGAAGAAAGTTAAATACAATCGATAGCGATGAAGCTTGTGGAAAATTAGGAGCTCCCCATAGGAATGGAATCGAACTAGGTCCTCAAACCGAGACTTTTATTTGGGATTGGGATTAGGATTTCCTTACTTTCCCTTCCCTTCCATTCCCTTCCCCCTTATCCCACACACTCGCACCTTGCGTGCCAACCAATGGCCAAAAAAAAACTACATATTCGCAATATTTCGAGTTGGATGGTGGGTTCGAGCGAGTTGCAACTTGTAAGCTGCTATAGATGTAGATAAATATCGTGACCCAATTTTGGATATCTGAGCAAGTGTATGCTCAGACGGGGGCACACTGTTTCATCGTTGGTTTTTTTCTTTTTCATTTAATAAATTCACAAACTCACTTGTCACAACTTCACGTTCACACTTATACGAATGGAAATTTGTTAATTAATTGGGAACAAAATGACTCGCGGAAACACAAATTATTTTGAACTTCTTCTAAATAAAAATCAAATCAAAATTTAATGCAGTGGGCAGCAAAGCAAGGCAGCAGGGCAACCAGCAGGCGGACTTATGTTGCCATTTGCCAATACCTACGATTGGGTGTGTGAATTTGGACAGTGTTGTTATTTGTATATATACCGATTCGTCATTTTCTTCTGATTTTTGTAAGCACTAACTAACTAAATTAGGTGAAGAAGAAATAATAAGATGGCTTAAAAATTTAATATTTCCATTTCTAAAATTGCCCTAAATATTTTTTGGGAGAGTGAACAAAACAAACAAACCACTCTTTCAACACATTGTCAAATAATAAGGCTTTTGAAAACTTGGAGGAACTCTCTCATTTATGCATTTTAATATTTGACAAGTGATATTAACACTTTGTTATATATTTTGAAGAGAATAAAGCGAAGCACATACACAGAACCTCTTAAACCATTGAATATCAAAATAGGTCACCTGAATCATCAGGTTACTCATGGATTTTCCATTGGTAAATTTGGGTTTCAATAAAATAAAATGTTTTTTTTTCGAATCAGGTGTATTCGTGTTTTTATCATCAGTTTTTAATTGAAATGTGTGTTCATTCGCTCTATTTCAGAACAAGTAAATGAGCCATATTAAATCGAGTAGCATTTATTTTCATTTTTATAGGTATACACAATTTATCAAAGTAATTGACAGATTGAAATTGTAATAATGTTGCTGTAATAGGTATTTTGAAAACCTTATACCTATCTGCAGATTAGATTTTAAACAGATGGTTACAGTACAAATAGTAATTCACAAGCGTTTTCAGTTCTGCGCACGTATAAACATCGAAAATTTGACTTTTCTAATTTTTATCACAATAAAGTGAAGATTTTATAACAACGCTGTTATGAGCATGAACACGCGCGCATCTGTAGTAGTGTATTAGTGTGCTATGTGCACATAAAATCAAAATCATACATCAACATCACTTTCGACTGTTAGCTGCGTGTGAAATTAGGTCAACAGGTTTGGAGCCAGCAGAAGCAGTAGCAGCATTCAGCCAGTCAGCCAGCCGAACCGTCAACCGAATCCGAATTATAGGCAAAAGCGAAGCGAGCCAAAAGCCTGCGTGCTGTTTGTTGTACTTGTAGTTTTAAACGTCAAACTTGATAATTTTGCTGCCTCGAGTTGGGGGGCATTTCGACATCCTCCTTCGATTCGATTGCAATGCTTTTGGTTTAGGTTTTGGTTTCTGTTTCTGTTTAAAACTATGAACATGATGTGGTTCTGCTCGTTGCTCATAGCTCGTACTTATGGAATGGAATTATATTGAGGTACAAGTCACAAGCGTTTTAATGTGTGTGATACGAAAACGAATTCAAGAGAGCGGGAGGCCACTCGAACCATTCCTTTCACAATCGCACCTCGTACTTGGCAAAGAGTTGCTATTATAATTCTACTATTTCGATAATCTCAAGACATTTGTTTAAATTTCATGCAAATAGCCTACATACAAAAATATAAAACAAATCAAAATATTATGCACACAAATCACCTTCCAATTAAAGAACTAGGATGTTGGTCCTGATCCCGAATTTGTGATTGGAGACGAGTGTAACGATTAACGCGAGTGCGGAAAGTTGTATCACTGCTTCGATTCATAGAATATGGCAGCCGCGACGACGTTTGACATTATTTTTAAGATAAAACAAAAAAAAGTTTATTTTCTAATTAGAGCGCACTAAATCGGACAGAAAAATCAAAACGAAAACACTCAAGGCCTTTCTCTATGTCTATATTGACGTGACGATAAACTTTAAGCCTTTCCTAGTTTAGCTTTTGTACCTTGTCTTGTATGAGGGAAACTGTTCCAACCAACGTTCGATATGTTTTTTTCTTCTTCTTTCAATTTGACAGCTGGGTACTGCATTCAGTGGTGCAAAAGAAAATCGATGTATTATCGAAAACATATGATGCAGACATGTTATCGAAATCGGTTTCAACTGTCAATTCGGTTTTGGTGTTGCCGTTGCAGTATTTAAAATGCATTGCAAGTCGTTTTCCTTTCGTTATTTGTTTGTTTGCTACGTACAAATTTCTAAAAACAAATCGTTTGATTACACTTTGGAAACTAAATACATCCACACATTTTAGAAATTTCTATGGGGTAGTTTAAAGTTAAGGACAGTTATAGCTATCATTGAAATCAATCCGGGAAAAAAATGTAATGTATTTTTGGCTGTGTTTTCTTTTGATTAGAAATGCAAATTATATACTGAAGTCGCTAAAAGCAAGTTTAATCGTCTTTAGTCATCTTTCATTAAAAGTGTATTTTTCTATTATCCGGATGGAAATTCATTTTCTGAACAGCTGATTCTTTTTTTAAATGAAAATTTTCAGTCAAAAAAGATGTTCCGTGGATTTCATTCAGAAATTTTGTTTTTCAATTCTTTGAGTGATTTAGAATTGATTAGTATAAAGTTTGTATTTCTAATCAAAATGAAACAAAGTCAAATATCCATTCAAACAACTTCCCGGATTGATTTCTATTTTATACGTAACTGGGCGCTTATAAACAATTCTAAAAAATGTCCTAAAAGCTTTAATTTTGCGTTTTTATTTATTTGGTTGGCTATTTTAACGCTAATCATCTTCAATTGTTATTCATTCGCCAAGAAAAAATTAGTTTTTTTCATTGAAAAATAAATTTACAAATGAAAACATAAAAAACCTTGAGGAAAATTTTAATTTAAAAAAACTCAATTAATTAAGCATGAAGTACATTTTTATAAACATAGGAAGTCCACTTGTATCAGTGCTATCTTTGTACATATATAAAATCTTTAGTAGCAAAGGGTGTTTTTTAGACGTGTGTTTCGCAAGAAGAAATAAAACAAATATGGCTAAGAATTTGGCTCTATTAATGATTTCGGACAAGTGGCCACCTACTACTTCAAGGTATAGGGAAACTTTAACGCCCCGTTTTACAACAATATACATAGCTCCGAATATTTTCTTCCAAGGTGTTAATCATCCCTAGCTTATCTAAATAGACAAGCGATTTCATATAACCCCACAAAAAATAGTTCAACGATGTTAAATCACTCGATCTTGGAAGGACCGCCACAGAGGTTAAGACATGAGATAATCAAGTGACAGCTTTCAAAAAGAACAACTTTGAAACAAGTAATTCCAGATTAAAAGCCACACGCCTAAAAAAACACCCGTTGTCATGGAGCAATTTGTTGTTGCTCACCGTAGCGGCGTTGGAGGTTTTAAATACAAAGGTTTATCAAAAAAGTCTACACGAGCTAATTTCTCGCCCTAGTCACTAGGTGCCGCCTCGTAGTCTCCCCCATGATAGTATACTGTACTGCCCATAATCTCGTAAAGGCCCTAACTAACATTTTCACTATTTCGAGATAATGATGAAAATACTAAATCGTTAACCGCGACCTGAAGGTAAAAAGTGAAAAATACCAAAAAAAAAATGTTTGTAAAGCTTTTTTATTGCTTTATTTTTTGGCATAGTTTTAAACTCAAAATTTGAATGCATTTGGAAAACAAGGTAGATTTGGACGAAAAAAGAAGGCCCTATGTACAACAATTTACGTTATACTTTAAAATCCTTAATAAAACATGAAATAAGAATTAAAATTCAATTAATTTATTTCAAACATTTTAGTTATGAGTTATGACACACAAATTTAAAGGCATTATTAAAATTATTACGAGGTTACAACCTTTTACATACAAATTTGCAGCCAGAAAAAAAGCCCTAACTACAAAAATTCTTGCATCAAAATTTATAAAAAGCCCTAACTGCCACATAGGGCTTTTTAAAAAAGAACATGAATATGCTTTCTCTATGCAGTGTATTATAAAAGGCCCTATGTGGTAGTTAGGGCTTTTTATACATTTTGATGCACTTGATTTGTAGTTAGGGCTTCTAGAAATTGTGTTTTTCTGGCTTATTTGAAGATTTAAGGTTAAGAAATGAATGTAGAAAAATCGGAGACAATGCCCTAACTCCAAATATGCAAAAAACTCAAAATCGGAATTTTTGTAGATAGGGCCTTTACGAGATTATGGGCAGCATAGTTGACCATTCAAAACAGTTAAATATTCAGCCCTATCATGAATTCCATCGTAATCGGAAATTTTTACGAATCCCGAAAAAATGTATCATGAAATCCGTTCGTAGTGGAAAATCTCATACAATTTTGCATTACGAACGGATTTCATGATACAGCCCTATTCTGCTATTCCCGTGAACCGCAGATTCGATTCACCCATTCGATTCCCTTTCGCCCTGTGTTTCCATTCTGCTATCCGTCGGGTGAACTACATTATCTAAACCAATTTGACATTCAAGCTAACAGCTGTTCATGAGAAAATCAAAGAAGTTTGTTTTTTTGCAAATTGAAATTTATTTAATCAATTTCATCTCTATTTACTAAAATCTTTGGAAAATTGGATAAATTGTTTTGGTTATTACACTACAATACAATAGCAAATATAAACATTTAATTAAGTAAAAGAAATATTTGATTATATACATATAAGTATGTATAAACAAAATTGTTTGGTCTCACCAATATTGTATCGAACGCGCTAAACACATTCAAGTCAATTGTCTTATTCCTTTGTATTAGTAAAGTTATATATTTATTCTTGCCTTAATGTCATTGTATGCGAGTGCAACTTGGAGAAATAAGTTCACTCATTTTTACTTTGTTGAGTCAGTTGCCTCTTAACTCTCGTACCGTACAGGCCGGCCTCGGGTAAAATATAAATATATATAATATAATAAATAAAGAATCTAAAGAATCGAATATTGTACAGAGAACTGATTGTACAAAGAAACATTATTAATAAAGATAATCAATAGTCGGGTTTTTTTAACCACTTTTCCCGACTCTAAATTGCCGTGTTTTATTTTTTCCTATAATTTTACAGTCCGCTTTATACATTTTGGTCCACGTCGAGACCGGATAACGCCAGTAGAGTAAAAATATACCGGTAAAAGTGCTCCCCATTGTCAGTCTTAATCCGCCTTATAATAATGTGTTGTGTCCGCAAACCCTCTTTTTGGTGCGGTGCCGTGTAGTGCTGTACATAAAACAAAGTACAGAAAACAATAAAAAAAAAAAAAAGGAAAAGAAAAAGAACATACACAAACATACTGGTTCTTGTCGCCGCGCCGCCGTCGCGACTGGGTCTTATACATATACCTACCCATGCTAAAATAAGAACAAAATAAAAAACACACAGCAACACGGCATAGCTATACTAAATCAGCAGCAAGCCAGTGAAACAGTTACGCAGCTGCGATGTGCCTATTTGCACGTAAATACATAGCAGCAACAAACTCAAATGAAAAAGAGAGAAAATTCTCCGCGCAGTGCGATAGCGTCACCTTTAATTTCGACCATCGAATAGTGAAGTTGTCTGTGTCAAAACATATTGAAAATTTTAAGCAAAAATCAGCTAGTCTAAGCAAATTGAAAAAATTTCGAAAGAACAAAAAAAAAAAAAAAAAATAAAAAAGTAAAGACATTTTAACGAACAAAGATAAAAATTACAGAAATTTTAAAGAACAGAAATAAAAAATAAGAAAAGTACAGAAATTTAAAAAGAAGAAAAAGAAAATACAGAAATAAGAACAAAAGAATGAATTGGTACAGGTGAGTTGCTAAAATATAAAATAACTAAAATTTAAAAGTGCTCAGGGTAGTGTTAGCTATGTGCAGTGTCGGGTGGTAAGACGTGTTGTTGTTCCTTTGCTACGGTTCTTTTTGTGTGGATGTTCTGTTGGCTGAAACAAGCCAAAACACAAATAAGACGAGCAAAAACAAATCCCGCGTCGCGTGCCATTGCATGTGTTGCAATTTTTTATTATTATCATTTATTTATTCGTCTAAACGACGCGCGCCGCTGAGACGGTAGCAAAATATATAGCTCTGGAAGTTTCCATGTGCATACGCGCAGAAAAATATAAATATAAATATACATAATTAAATTCCCTTCTCTAGTATAGGTTTCGTTGGCGTATATTGTATATACCTCAACTTGAGCAAACCGTCTCAGGCTTTGTATGCATACATGCATACGCACTCAGCAAAAGATATAACTCTAGATGTTTCCATGTGCATACGCGCAGAAAAATATAAATATAGATATACATACGTAAATTTCCCTCTCTAGTTTAGGTTTCGTTGGCGTATATTGTATATACCTCAACTTGAGCAAACCGTCTCAGGCTTTATATGCATACATGCATACTCACTCGGCAGCAAATTTATCCGTAGACAGACGACCAGCTGCAAAGAAATTGTTGGCAGGATAAAAATGAAGGGGAGGAGAATGCTATTCCTCGATGCCGATGAGGGCTTACAACCAGCGTCGGCATTGAGATGGGTATACTCTTTCTCATGTGTCCATGTGTGTGACTTACAACCACCGCTGGCACATACACGCATGCGAAGACAAATGGCAAGTAGATAACTCCGCCCATAATGCGCAGTATAGTTATTAGAGGTAGGGGATATATTAAATGATTCTCTTATGTATATGAAAAGAATATAGACAGCGCATCTGGGTGAGCGACGCGAGGCATTTAAAGAGAGCCCTGTTAAATAGGAGAAGAATCCTTATTGTACTGTGCCGTCAATTTAGTAGTATAAATAGAATTTGGTAGGACAGAGTTTTAGATACAAAGTACAAATAGGTTATTGCCAAACTTTAGAGCATCTGTTATTAATGCGTATATAAAGGGTAGTGCAGCTTAGAACATTTTTTACAATGCGATTGGCTATGGGCAGTGTTTAGTTTGAGCGCATTGAGTTACTAATGTGAACGCAAACACTTGCTTAAACCACTTGCAGATTAAGCTATCATATTCTCTTGGGATCGTACTGGTCTTTGAACATTAGTTGCAAGTTACATGGCACCAGTTCTAAATTCAAGTGTGCGTTCGCAACGAGGATATGAAGCGATACAGTTAGCACGATATAGAGTAGCATAGCTTAGAGAAAGTTGTGATTGACAGGGTATAGATTAGAGATTAGATGAGTAAATTAATAGAATATATGTGAGTGCTAAATGTTAACATGTTTTGAAGTACAAAGGTAACATAATAGGTACAGGATTTTAACAGGGGCTCTAGTATATAATACAAAATAAAATGAAAATTTAAAGAGTAGAGTATAAAGTATACAGTAAAGACAAAAGAAATGAAAAGATTACAGAGGATAGAACATACAGTAAAGACAAAAGAAATGAAAAGATTACAGAGGATAGAATATAGAGTAAAGACAATAGAGGTACAGGCTGGATCCAGATACAGATATAGATATGCAAAACAAAAAAAAAAAAGCAGAAATGTGTTAAGGCGCCACTTCGACGGGAGTAGGCAGCTAACGCCTATATGCTGGAACAGCAATAGGAGCTGTAAGTCGTATTAGAATATTAAGCGCTTTATAAATTTTTTGTTTTTTTTTTTGGCGAGTAAGCAAAAAACAAATAATAGATATTCATACGCAGGCATGTGAACAATCAGGTCTAAGTTCCCGTTGGTGTCTTATTTCTATCTCTTATTTCCTATCTTATATTGAAATCGAAAAACGTCCGTTCGGGGATAGAGCGGATCAGAATGTAGGCCCTCGGTCCCTGTCGTCCGCAGCTGCAGATGCGTATTGGAGCTGTTTGGTTACACGTTAAGTGCGTACAGCGAATACAATACAGAGGCGAGCAAACCGGGAGAGCCTCTTCGTGTTTTGTTCTCCTTAGGACGGGGCAGTTCACTACGATATTTTGTATTTTCTTCCTTTTCAGGTTTCAGACACTAGCGGGGGAGTTGACCTGAAAAATAGCACGCACACTAGATAAAATAGGCACTGAAAAAGCACATATAGGCAGGCCCAAGATTCGGATAAAATACAAAGCCACTACTTATATCCCGAGCACTTACTGATATATATATATATATAAATTGTGATATTTTTGCACAGATGCCTAGGACAGGTTCCTACAGGCTTAGACATAGAATACAGACGTCTAGAATAAATTCCTATAGGTTTAAAACATACATTTATTTTTTGTACAGATGATAGAGTACATAGATTTAAATAAATTCGTACAGACGCCTGAGTATGTAAAGAAATGGAAAGACTAATACAAGCAAAAAGTTAGACATACCTCCGCCAAAGGTTTGTCCTATTAAATGAACACAAATTAAATTATTTTGCTTATCTCGAGGATTTCATGCGCAGACATGATGCGAAATTGTCTCTACGACGACGGGATGTGCCGTGATTTGCCGTCTGTCTTATTTCCATGCTTTCGGGCAAATTAAATAAGTATAATAAATATGCGCACATATACGCGCAAATGCAAAACAAGAAAAGAATGATATTCCTTTATACTGATGGGGGCATACAACCAACATCGGTATTTACGAGTAGATGGGTATTCCTCTACTCAGTGACCTGTGTGTGACTTACAACCACCGCTGGCACATGCATGCGAATACAAACAAAGTATAAGGCGTCGCGTCGCCCATAGCGCGCAACATAGAATACACATGAAGAAAAAAAAAAAAAAATTTCAAATTAGAGCTTCAATGAGAAACAATATTTACCATCACACATGGTAATAGTATAAGTAGCACAGCTGCACAGCAAGCAAGCTGTACGAGAAGGCGTATAGAAGGAATTTGAAAAAGGAGAAAATATTCTCGCTGTACAGAGCCATCAAGCAAGTAGTGAGAGTACGAAAGTATTACAGAAATTTAACAGATGCTTAACAGAATTTAAAGTACATACATTTAACAGATCCTTAACAGAATTTAAAGTACATACATTTAACAGATATTTAACAGAATTTAAACTACAAAAATTTATCAGAAGAGATTCATTGAAAGGCGCGCAATCTGTGCAAACTGCCTAAAGCACGGGCACAAAGAGAACAACTGCCTTGTTTGCGGCTGCGTCAGGTGTGTGGGGGCCTCGAAGCATAACATCTACCTCTGTCAAAGACGAGAAGTCAACAAGCCGGCGCTCACGGTGGTGGCAGATTACGTTGCCTCCGGATCGGTAGCCAGGCGACGCTCCAAGAATAATGCCGATTAACTAGAAACTAGAGGCAAACGTCTCAAACCCTCACGTACATGTCGTACAGCGTACAGGCGTAAAGTAACAAATAGAAATCGAAACCATAGTACAAAAAATCCATTCAAAAACGCAGTCAAAATTCAACGTACAGATCATTCAAACCATGAAGTCCAGCAGAAAGACAACAACACAACCAGTAAAGAACTAGCTCCCGCAAGGGTAAGAAAATCATCAGGTAACACCTCATTTTCCAACAAGTTGGATCTTATTAGCAGCAAAATAGACCCGCTATCAAAGAGGGAAGAGAGTCCAGAGCCACAGCTTTCGCCGTAAGATAAGAGGAAATGGTCTATGGCAAATGTATCTCCAAACAAAATTTCGAAAATAAATCATGAAAAATATGTAAAGACTATTAATTATGTAGAGAGTATTACAGATTTAATACCGATTGCTATGATAAAGATATCGAGCAATGCTTGACACAGGCACCCATCTTAATTTTCAAACTGAGAAAGGAACTTAGAATTCAAACTAGGCAAGTATTAAAGAGGTTGGTATTGATGGAGTACCATTACTACTCAAAAGGCAAGCTATGCTAAAGATTTTGCCATGGTATGCTACCGAGGCAGGCAAGCATGATGTAACAGAATCATCTTGGTTTTTACCAGAGAATTGCCAGTGGCAGCCGAGGTTGCCACTCAGGCTCGTCAATACCCAAGGGTATTCAGACTCGTACATGTATGCCGATCCTGAGTTTTACAAACCGGGGGAGGTGGAAATATTATTAGGCATAAGCATCTTTGCAAAATCAATCAAATCAGTGGTTGGCAAAACACTGTCCGGCACGACGCTACTAGAATCCTCACTTGGTATATTAGTGATGATGGGATCGAATCGTACGATTGACCCAGAAACAAGCAATGATCGTCCAGCGATAGTCTATACTGCTGTAGAGCAATTAGACAAGCTTCTTAGTAGGCTTTGTCAAATGGACCAGATCGGTTCATGCTCAAAGAGGTCAGAAGAAGAAGAACTTGTGGAGCAGCATTTTGTGTCCTCCCACTATCGTGACAATGACGGCGTTTTTGTTGTCAAAATGCCGCTAAAGCCAAATTATAGAAACATAGGTGGCTCGCGTGAAACAGCGTTGCGACGCTTTTTGTGCCTAGAGAAGAGGCTAGAAAAGAACGAACAGACAAGAATGGCCTACATAGAAAAGATGCGTGAGAGCATTGAACTAGGGCATGTGCAGATAGTAAAAAGAAAGCCTAGTACAGATAAGCTAGTATATTACATACCTCATCATTGCATAGAAAAGAGATTTAGCATCATATACGATGCAAGCTGTTGTACAGACATGGGTATTTCGTTGAACGACATCCAAATGCTAGACGAGAAGCTCCAGAGAGACCTACATGAGACGGTAATGCGATTTAGAAGACATCACATAGCGATATGCGCCGATATTAAGAAAACGTTTAATCAGGTCCGTCTAAATGAAGAGCAATGGGGCCTTCAGCGCATATTCTGGAGAGAGAACAGAGGCGATCCGCTTTGCGAGTATTGGCTCACAGTCGTCACCTTTGGGCTAACGTCATCAGCTCATTTAGCGGAGAGGTCAGTAATGCAAGCCGCAATAGAAGCGCAAGATAGTCTGCCAAGAGCAGCAACGGCAATCAGAAATGACTTCTATATGGACGACTGTGTAACAGGCGAAGACAATGAAACAAAAGCCATCGGATTAGCCAAAGACATGTACAAAATATTAAAAGACGCCGGTTTCGAATTATGCCAATGGAAATCAAACTCCAGCAAGTTCATGAAAGCAATGAATACTAGTTTAGTGGATGCCTCCTTGGTGTTTTCGGGGGAGGAGAAATCATCCATTCTAGGTCTGAAATGGCTGATAGCAGCAGATCAGTTTACATACGAAGTAAAAACACCAAAGTTAGCTGGCACACTGACTAAGAGGAAAGTTGTAAGCTGTATAGCACAGTTATATGACCCAAATGGTTACATATCTCCAGTCACGGTCATAGGCAAGATAATGATCCAAGACATTTGGAGACTAGGTGAAGATTGGGATGAGAAGATTCCTGCAGAAGTAGAAGAAAGATGGCGAGTTTATTGGGATGATATTACAGCTCTTGAAAAATTCCGTATAGACAGATGACTAGGCACCATCGGTTCAGCAAAAGTTCAGATCCATGGATTCTCAGATGCATCCAGCGCAGCATATGGCGCAGTAATAAATGTTCGTGTAGAAAACTCAGATGGTACAGGCACATGCAAGTTATTGATGTCAAAGCCACGGGTGGCTCCGTTGAAGACAATAACGATTCCGAGGCTAGAGCTAGCTGCAGCCGAATTACTGGCGAGGCTGCTCGTAGAAGCAAAAAACTCCATGGAATATCACTGCCATACAACTTAAAAACATATGTGGCGAATCGTGTTTCATCCATCCAGCCAAACACAGAAATAAAATGATGGCACTACGTCAACACAAAAAGACAACCCTGCTGACTTATTGAGCAGGGGTGTGCAGGCGTCCGCATTAGTAGACAACAGGCTATGGTTAGAAGGCCCAGCATGGTTGCAACGACCACGTACAGATTGGCCGGAAGCCGGTCTTCGTACAAACGATGTGGTACAGGTACAAGATGAACTAAAAATAGTCGCACTTACACAAGTAAGGCCAGCGTTATGTAAAGATTTAAAGAAAAAAGGGGATAATGTTCCTCTATTAGAGTATTCCAATAAAATTGAAAGATTAATTAATATTTTAAGCTATACAATGCGTTTCATAGAAAGATGGTCAGCCAATCCGACTTTCAAAAGAAGAGCCAAAAGGCGTAGCCTGAAATTCAGCAGCCAACTATAGAAGAGAGAGCCAGAGCAATGGCCTACCTCTTACGAGATTCGCAAAGACATTACTATGGTACAGAATTGAAAGCAATAAAAAAGCACAATAACCTTCCCGAGAAAAGCAAATTAGAGCCGCTCAAGCCAATCCTAGATGCCAAGGGACTCTGAGAGTAGGAGGCAGATTTGACAGAAGCAGTAATTCGTACGAGTTGAATCATCCCGTGATAATACCGAATGGTTCTAGATTGGCGTGGCTAGTGATAGATCATGCACATCGTAGCACCAAACATGGTGCCGTGCAGATTATGATGCAGTTCATCAGACAAAAATATTGGATCCCGAAGCTGCGTAGTGAGCTGAGAGGCTACCTGCACAAATGTGTAATATGTGCCAGATACAGCGCAAAGTTGGAACACCAACTAATGTCAGAGTTACCAGCGGATAGAGTACAGATCGGGAAACCATTCCTGCATTGCGGGGTAGATTATGCGGGTCCATTACAAGTAAAGATGATAGACAAGCAAGGCGATCAAATAACCAGAAGCAAATGTTGGGTGGCAATATTTGTATGCCTGAAGACACGAGCCGTACACATTGACTTGGTCACAGATTTGGCCTCCGTGGCGTTCATCGCATGTTATGAGCGTTTTATAGCCCCAAGAGGGCGATGCGAGCGAATGTACAGTGACAACGGCACGACTTTCGTCGGCACAGATAAAGAGTTAAAGAGAGCCATACAAAAATGGTCAGAAGAGCAGACTATATCTCATCTAAACAACAAGAGCACAGAATGGCAGTTCATGATACCGGCCGCACCACATCAAGGTGGCATTTACGAAGCAGCCGTGAAATCGATGAAGTATCATCTAAAGAGGATAGTTGGTATGAGAGTGCTACCATATGAACAACTCCTGAAGCTTCTAGCACAAATAGAAGCCATCCTCAATTCAAGGGCAATCCACCCGTTAAGTGACGATCCGTCCAATGTACAGGCATTGACTATAGCACATTTCCTAGTGGGCGAGCCAGCCATACTTCCAGTCCCATTTATTATTATTATTATTATTATTGTAATCTTTATTTTTTCTTCAGTAGAGAGAAAGAGAAGCTCCAAATAGGACAGCTAGTTACTATTGCGAGCGAAAACTTCCCTCCAGCATCCTGGGCGTTGGGCAGAATATGCGATCTCATCACCAGCAGAGATGGCGTCGTCAGATCCGTGATTGTGCAGACAGAGACAGGAAGATTGAAGCGACCAGAGCAGAAGATTTGTGTTATACCCGTAGAGATCGAAAAATTGCATGAATAGATTCAAGTGGATAAGATACGGCTATGTTGAGCCCAATTGAATATATATATTAAAAATTGTTAATTTTTGCTGGCACTGTATCGAACGCGCTAAACACATTCAAGTCAATTGTCTTATTCCTTTGTATTAGTAAAGTTATATATTTATTCTTGCCTTAATGTCATTGTATGCGAGTGCAACTTGGAGAAATAAGTTCACTCATTTTTACTTTGTTGAGTCAGTTGCCTCTTAACTCTCGTACCGTACAGGCCGGCCTCGGGTAAAATATAAATATATATAATATAATAAATAAAGAATCTAAAGAATCGAATATTGTACAGAGAACTGATTGTACAAAGAAACATTATTAATAAAGATAATCAATAGTCGGGTTTTTTTAACCACTTTTCCCGACTCTAAATTGCCGTGTTTTATTTTTTCCTATAATTTTACAGTCCGCTTTATACAAATATCATTCTCATGATTCTCACTGTTACGTGTGTCATCATTCTCATCGAGTTCCAGCACATCTTCAGCACTTCGTCGACGTTTTGATGTTTCTTTTGCTTCTGTTCTGATTTTATTTTGTGGACATCCAAATATCTTGACATTAGAGATGCCTTCCACCGCCTCCTTCAGACCAACCAAAGCAATAACTTCCTCTTCTTCGTCTGAAAACTTATGTGTTTTGTTTGGCCCACCCCCCGTGGCTCGTTGTTCTTGTTTGTTTTGTGATAGTTTTTTCTTCAAATGCGATTTGTAGTCGCTCCATACCTGAAAAATTCTGTTGTTAAAAAAAAAGTCTGAAATATTTTAAGATCTACCTTCTTCCACTCCGTCACATCTTTTATTGGTGGGCCTAGGATGTTCAGTCTTTCCTTAAGATTTTTCCAAAACTCACGTAAGTCCTCGGGTTGCCTTTTTGCATTATTTTTTGCAATATCTGGATTTAATTTCATTGCCGATATTATTGTTGAAAACTGGTCTCTGTTCGTTGTTCTTCCCCTAAAAATGTTAATAATCTTTTTTTACAAACAAAATCAAGCAATAAATTAGTTTTTACTTACATTTTATCAACCACCAACCAGACAGACGATCCATTAAATGAAAAATCCGCAACATTTGATATGCGGATCTGAATTGTATAGAATGAAAGCATTCACGGGGATAAGAGAATACCGCGCAGTGTTACCGACGTTACCGACATTAACGAGGTGAATCTAGATTCAATTGTAATGAATAGTAGAATAGTGTTCAGTGAAAATTGAACAAAAATTCCCCCCGATGAATAGCAGAATAGGGCTGATAGTTTTTCGGGATTCGTAAAAATTTCCGATTACGATGGAATTCATGATATGGCTGATTTTTTAACCTGAGCGAGTCAGACGACGACGAATGTCCTGTCCATGGTGCTGATGATATAAGTAGACTTTTTTAAAATGAGTCCAAGCGCATGTATGTAATTGCCGTTTCCCATTACACATCTGCTATAGAAATAGTTTGTATTCAAACTCTTGATAACTGACTCCTGTAGCATAAATCTGTCTTATTAAATTTCAAAACTTAGTTAATAAAGCAAATAACCTTCACATTATTAACTTAGTCATACATTTGACTTTAAAAAACAAAAATTTTCGAAAACTGGGAGTTTAAGTAATTGTGAAAGTATTCCACTTAAATTATTCATATTAGGTTTTGTATTTCCTTGAAACTTTGGCTTTCAACAGGTCAAACAGGAACTTATAAAAAGGATGTATTGAGCAATTTTGGAAATCTCCCTGGGAATTTAATTTCCCACGGAAAGTTGCATTATCACAAACTATTTCTAGTTATCGTGAACTTCTGATGGAATAATTTTTTCTCAGCGATATGACCCATTATAAATAAAATAAATTAGGTGGCGCAACAGTCCATGAAGAACCAGGGCCTAGTTACTGACAACTCTCAACCATTCCTGTGTGCGAGTAATGTTGTCAGAGATGGAAGGGACCTACAGTTTATATGCCGAATCCGAACGGCTAATTTGAGAAAGCACTTTTCATGACAAGAATTTGTCAATTCGTCGCAAGAGGCAGTACCCGTGAAAAAAGTTAGGTGGCACAGGCAGGGATTGAAACCAAGACCCCTTGCATGACAGTCCAACGTACTTTTTTTTTCAAATTCATTTTTATTAATTCAATCTTAGATCTATCTTAAAGTCCAACGCACTAACCATCACGCTACGGGTACTAGTGATTATATATGACCCATTAACATTTTTTAAATTTCAGGAGACAAGAAAAATGCCGAGGGACTTTTTATCCCTAACAGCCCCCAACATTTCACTGACATACATTTAAACCTGTACAAATTTGTGTGGGATGAGGTTATGAGTTTTACTCAAAGAAGATGAAGTGAAACTGCCATTTTAATCCAAAGCCAGGGAGGGAACTCAAGCCATAGAATCTAAATTTTAAAAAAGTCAAGAAAACAATTGCTTTTGTCAAAAGTTCTTATCCCACTTATTTATTCTATCAAAATAATTCTATACCCAAAATTGTCAGTCATTCAATTTAAACAAAACAATAAACTGTAAAATATTTTTGCAAAATCAACAGCTTTATTCTAATATCGCCAGATCGACTTTTTGATAATAATTTCAACTTAAATGTACTAAATAAAAATATGTGACCAACCAAAAATTAACACAATCGTATATTTTGGTCAATTATTTCTTTTTGTTTTTGTTTTCTTTCTTTGTCGGATTATATCTAATTTTATGTATATCAAATTTAAAATGTCGTTTTCTTAAAAGGTATACGTAGATGCATGTGTAGATCATGTGTACTTTTATATAAATATGTTTCTCTATATACATACAAATATATTTATGTTGGTTGGTTGGTGTGTGTGTTTAAGTTTTAAAACTTTAAGTTCTTAATTCTAAAATTTTACCACTAACTTATTAAAATGTTGACATAAAAAAATATTATATTTCATAAAGTAATATTTATGTATGTATGTATTTACTTTGTGGAAAATTCCTGCAAACTTATAGCTTAAGCTGAACATTTCTGAATGGTTAGAAAAATAAAAAGGAAAATCAATTTTATTTAGAAGCATTCATGCAACGGCATTTGTGTAAATCTTTGATTAAGTTTGCTACCTGTTTTTCTCAGTTGCATGAAGACCTGTTTTAAAAGAAAAGGGTTTAGCTAACTCGCCGTTCATGTCTTATCTTCTTACTTTATCCAGCTTAAATTACTTCTCGATGATGCAAAATAATAGAAAGATATGACTTAACTCAATTTTTAAAACATACACAGTCTATCAAAAAAGAAAACTAAAAAATTACAAAATTAACGACACTAAAAGTTTTCCTGATAAAAATTATGAATATATGTATGTATGTATATTTTCAAAAACGTTTGCGAAGTGAAAATAAAATCAGTATATAATTGAATGGAAAATATAAAGTATATTAAGTGAAGTATTAAGACAAAAACATCAAGTTATACCAAACCCAACAAAAGTTTGGTTAGATACTTTTCTACAAAAATAAGCATTTGTAGATTTTATTTTATTAGTAGGTAGTTATTTAAAATTAAAATGTTACATAGCAAACAAATGTACCTTCAATTTTTTCGGATTGTAAGCTATCCCTCCGATTCTGTATATGATATTGATTTTTAATTAAGTTATAATTTTCACCGTACACGTTTATTTACATCCGTCCATTTATAATAATTAATATTAGTGTTTTTTTTTTGTTTCTTGTTTTTCTTTTTTTTTTAATACAAATAGTTTAATTGTATGGTACAACTTAATAATACGGTATTTATATATGTATATTTTTTTTTCTCGATAAATCAACTACATAAAAACCTACAGCGAAGATTTATAATCTTCTATTTATTTGCATAGATTTTGATGGTTAATTGATTGCTATTATGCATTTTTTGTCCTAACTTAACTTAAATTATAACCCGATACATTTAGAATGTTATTATCTAAACATTACTCAATTGTTTGACCCTCCTGCGGTATGTTTATTTCATATTTAATCACTTGAGCTGTGTTTGAACCCTGCAAGACTTGCACGTGAAGTGCTTGATTACCAATTAAAACTTCTCTTGTCATCGTTTGATGTTGCTGGTTTTGTTGTTGTTGTTGTTGCTGAGACTGTTGCTGGGATATCTGTTGTTGTTGTGCTTGGTTCTGTTGAATAACATCCTGAGATAAAACATAAAGGTTTTATTAAAAATAGCTGCGTCAATTATGATTTATTAGTGAAACAAACCTGTTGTTGCGAAATAATGGTTGGCTTTGTTTCCAGATGCTGACGCTGATGAAGCATTAAATGGTTCTTCTGGAAGAAAGCCTTACCACAATCACATACGTGTGTACGAACAGTACAACCTCCATTAGGATGCCTTCTGTTGTGCTGTAAAAGACCATGTTTAGCGGCAAATCCTTTCCCGCAACTGTTGCAAAAGTGGCTTTTTGGCTTGGAGGTGTTGTGCTGCTGGGGAGCAGCCGCCTGCACTGCAGTTACAATAGTCTGTGGTTGGGGGGCACTTTGCACCATTGTTGTTTGACTAACAACTTGACCGGTTGATGATATTATTTGGACTGGAACAGCTGTTTGAGTTACAATATTCGGATTTGCAGCTACTACGGTTGCTATTAAAGAATAAAGTGAAATTCAATTATTAGAGAATTCAAATAAAATTTGTATTAAATATTTTAGTTACCTTGATTTAGATTAGTTGTATTTAAATAATGACCTGGTAAAGCAGCTGTTAAGGCACACAAATCTGTCATCAGGTTCTTGTCACCTGTGTGTAACCGTAAATGAAGTGCCAATGCTTCTTTACTATTAAAGGCACATCCGCACTCTCTGCAGGAAATAAATATAAACCATATCATAACAAGTTCCTTCATTTTTTTTTTAATTTATCGATGCTTGAACATCACATTTCAACTTACCGACATGCAAATTGTGGTCTATTTCCTGAGTTATTATCATTCGATGTTACAGTTAACAATGCGGAATTGTTTGGGTTGCTAACTACTGTAATCGTTTGAGGTTGTGCTGGTTGTTGCTGCTGCTGCTGTTGTTGTTGTTGTTGCTGTTGTTGCTGCTGTTGTTGTTGCTGCTGTTGTTGTTGCTGTTGCTGCTGTTGTTGTTGCTGCTGTTGTTGTTGCTGTTGTTGCTGCTGCTGCTGTTGTTGTTGTTGCTGCTGCTGCTGTTGTTGTTGTTGTTGCTGATGATGATGTTGTTGTTGCGTCTGATGAATCTATAAGCATTTTTAAGTAACAACAAGTTCTACAACTTTTAAAGTATGTGTTCAGAAAATAGCTTTGCTTCTGCTTATGAATTTCTTCAATCGAATTCATTTCTTGATGTCTTATTTGTTAAAAGAATATTACAAAAAGTTAGATATTAAAGATAAACATAAAGACTTATAAGTTCAGAAAATAACTAGAACATAAGGCTCAACTTAACTTAACCAAAAGCCGCTTTGAAGAAGTCTTAAAATGGCAATTTCAGTGGTGCGTTTTTCATTATTCTGGGAGCCATTTTTTAATTTGAAAACTGTTGTGAATCATTAAAGGTCAGTTACCAAATTCCAGCAAATTTGTATTCCTTCTAATATACGTAGGTTTTATACACAAAAATAAATAAATTAGGTGGCACAACAGTCCGTAGAGAACCAGGGCCTAGTGACTTACAACTCTCAACCATTCCTGTGTGCGAGTAATGTTGTCAGAGATGGAGGGGACCTACAGTTTATATGCTAAATCCGAACGGCTAATATGAGAAAGCACTTTTCATGACAAGAATTACTTTTGGAAGATTTGTCAATTCCTCACAAGGTGACACAGGCAGGGATCGAACCCAAGACCTCTTGCATGCCAGTCCAACGCTATAACTATCACGCTACGGGTACTACGGGTTTTATACACAAGCCATACATTATTTTATGACCGGCAATACGACTTTCGTAGCAATAGGTTCACTAGTAGTCTCATGGTTTATCTCACCAAAAAACAAATCTGAACATCGTTTTGGAGAAAGTAAGATTATTGAACTTAATATTTTAAATGCATTTCATAAAGACTAGCATCTTGCCCTTTAACCGATAATACGTGCACTTCCCTTTTAGTTGGTTTAGAAAATTTATTTCGACGGGTTCAAGTCTGAAAGCCTAAAAATAAATATCGATGGGCCCGAGGGCTCCTTTTTATATAAATAAATGATCCTCTGCCTGCAACTTGTCATTTCATAATTTTTTTACTGATGATAGTACTCAAATTCGTTTCCAGGCTCAAATTCCTTTTTTTTTCGGATGTGGAATTGTAACGACAAAATATTATAAGCTTATTAAATTCTAACCTGCACAGCATTGTACCACGTTAAAAACCACGTTGAATCGAAAACGAAAAAGAGTGTACCCTCTTGCCATTATCCATTAGTGGATACATGAAAATTATAAATTCGATACTCTCGGTATGTCCATCAACAAAAACTTTTTGTAAAACGATCACATAAAAGATGTCGTCAAAAATGAAGTAAGACATTTGGGTTTTTTGAGCCCGTTTCTGGGCTGGTACTTCGGCAACTTACTTAAGCCTTTCGGACAGTATTTATAGAAGAGCTTTTAAAATGATTGATGACCATAACACCATTGAATGATTTACGTCACTTAAACATCAATGTGTTGTTTCTTGCCTCACCCATTTTTAACGTTATTTAAACGGACTGCGTTATAGTGTAATAACAAGTTGCATTCTTCCATTTAATCAGTTTAACCTTGAGCCTTATTTCGGGCATACAGGGTTTTCCAATAGGGACTTGATAACTTTTAATTTAATTTATGAATGCACCATTTTACTATTCATAGAAATGTTTCTGTCAATTTATTAAGTAAACTTAACCTTTTTGTCATGACTCACGATTTAGTACACGAACGAGCAACGCCTGCACATTATAATAAAAAATAAACAGAAATACTGAATTGGTGACAGCAACTTTAATTCTCGACCTAGTAGACAGTGCATTTGAGTTGATGTCTTGGTTAACACCCAAGATCAAGCTGACTCAAGAATTTCAGCCGTTGGACCGTTTAAAACGACAAGTCGTAAGTTCTTCTATTGGGCTCTAGATACTGTTTTGACAAGATAAATTTCCCTACCTCTAGTAGATCTCGTCAATTGATTCATCCTCGCTTCACATGTTTAACATCCGAACGTCAATTCTTTATAAACTCAGTCCGACTCTGGAACTCTCTTCCTCGCGCCATTACGGTAATCCAAAACGCAACAAGAATTAAAAAGGATCTTAAAGATCATTTTTCACATAGCATTTAAATACTCGAATTATTTATTTATTTTTTTTTTTGGTCTTGGTCTTTTTTCTTTTTTTTCGCATTACTTAGTTTCAATCGTGTATTATAATATTAGATACTGAATTATTAGCTTGCTCTACCAATTTGTATTATTAGCTTGTAACTATTTTATAAGATATTGTATCTTACAGTTATTAAGTATTCACGAATAAATTAAATGAATGAATAAGATGCGCCAAGATAATGAATTTCATTGCAAGATCATCTCCAGTGACGAAGCTCTCTTTTGGCACAATGGGTTCGTCAATATGCAAAATATTTGTTATTGGTCGGACGAAAATCCACATTAATCCACCGAAAAAAAAAAAACTGTTTCGTGTAGTTTGCATGTCGGTGGCTTTTTTGGACCATATTTTATTTGGACGATAATGATCGTCACGTAACTGTGAATGGCCAGCGCTATCGCATCATGACTACCGATTATTTAGTTTATATCAAGAAATGGGATAGTCGATTGGCAGCCTTGTTTGTGTGACTACTTTTTTTGGGTCTAGGTTAAGTCCCGGTAATGTTCAAGCGACTTAAATAAACCAATGACGATTACCATTAAATTTAAATGCTCTACTTTCAATAAAGTTCACGTGGCTTAAGTAAGTTGCAGGAGCACCAGCTCAGTGATGGGAGTTATACCCAAGCTTAAGACGTATAAATGTAAGTCTTGTAGATAACAGCCAGATCAGAAGTGGAGAAAAACTTTTTAAATCGCCTTAGAAAACCCAATTGATGCAAGTGCCGTCCATGGATAATGGCAATCAGGTATATCAAGCTTTATCGATACAAGACATCATTGGGTTTTCGAAGCATTCAATTCCACACGGTTTTTTATTCCCCATTAAAAACTGCTTTTTAGGTTTAGAAAGAAAAGGGATTAAAACGAATATGAAAAGCTATAGTCAGCGAAACAATGTATTGGATTAGTGGTTGCAGACAGCAGATCATTAATAAAAATGAGAAAGAGTTGACAAAACAAAAGTATGGTTTTTAGACTTAAATACTACTTGTATTGTATTGAACGATCTGAAAGGTAATTACTCATCCAATGAAGGAGGGATTCATGAAAACCAAAGGCACGCATTTTCGACAATAGAGCCTGATGCCAGACCCTATCAAATGCTTTTGAAATATCAAGTGCAATAATCTTACTTTCTCTAAAACGATGTACCAGTGGACCTATTGCTGTGAAAGCAATGCTGCCGGTGATAAAGAAGCTTTCGTTCTTCGAGATAGTTCTTGAGGTGATAATTTATCAGCGTTTCCGTGACCTCGAAAAGAAGAATGCCATCAAAACTATCACCAACTGCAGCTTCTTCGTTTATTGTTTAATTTTGCAGACTTCTTTTGAGAAACATAGTTTTAAGAATTTAAAACTTTAATTGTTCAGGTTTTATGATGCGGAGGCATGGACTTTTTCAAGGATGGAGGTGAAGATAAAAATACCTAACTGTTTGGCTTGTCAAAAACACCAACAGAGAGAAAAGATAAATCTCTGGAGATGTTGTCTCACCACATACTCGTACCTCGTACATAAGTGCAAGAGGAAGGTGTGTATAAAATACGTAACATCGATATATTTAAACATTACTTAAATCACTTATAATAAAACAATAAAAATATACATAAGATTGTTGTCTTAAGGCGCAAAGCAAAGCCAGTTTCTAAATAAAAATTGTTATAAAAAGTTATTACATAAGATACCTGAATTTGATTTGCATTGTGATTTGTTGTCGTCACTACGGTATTAGTTGGAACAATGGTCGTATGGGCGGAATTTGGATTCACTCCACCATGAGCAACACGAATATGTTGATTAAGTTCCGCTTTCGTTTGAAATCCATCTCCACAACCAGTGCATGGATAGGGTTGGTCTCCAGTGTGTATTCTGTTTTCAAAAAAATTATTATATTAGTTTTATTTTACTTTCTATAATTCTAATAAATTTAATTAACCTCATATGAGAAACCAATGTGCGTTTTTGAAGGAATTCCTTGCCACAGACAGTGCAAGCGTGTGGGACTTTACCATGAATCCTTCCGTGATTAACCAATTGAAATTTTCTGGGAAAAGTTACCCCACAGTCGGGACAAACAAAGGGATTAACCGATCCATGAAATCTAAAATACAATTAATTTTTTAAATATTATTACATTTTAGCTAATTATTAATTTAGTTTTCTTTTATTTTACCGTGAATGCATTATTAAATGATTTTCTTGAGCAAAGCTCTCTCCACATTCTTCACACACATAAGGTCGCTCTCCTGCGTGGAATTTGCTATGGGTTACTAGATGCCTTTTAAGAGGAAAGGCTCGACCACATTCTTGACACACAAATGGTCGATCTCTGCTATGAACTCTCGAATGCGTGAGAAGATGGTGCTTAAGTGTAAAGCTCTTTTTACACTCACAACATTGGTAAGGACGTTCGGTCGAATGCAACAGCAAGTGCGTGTTAAGACAATGTTTATGGGCAAAGCTTTTTCCACAATGAACGCACACATGAGGTCGTTCTCCTGTTAAAGTAATACAAACAAAATTATTTATTAATACAAAAAATCACGTTTTTATACGACTTTGTGGATTCTTTAGAACTTGTTATTATTGTTTAGTATAGATGCTCTAAAAAAGTATTATTATATTTGCTTTTATTGGTACAAAAACACATTGGCAATTGAAGTTCGAAAATATTGTTCGAATGCTACGACAACGTTAACTGAAAAGTCTTGAATCATGTGCCATGAATTGGATTGCAAAAAGGACAAGCATTTATCTATGTTATTTCTTTTGATCCTGTCAACTACTTTTAAAGCTTTTAGACTCTGAATGCCAGTGTATGGGCAATGTAAACTCTAATTTAAATTGCCTAGCAGACGAAATGAGTAAAAGTCTTTAAATTGTAAGTTTCAAATTGAGATAATGACCATTTAGAACATTTTTGGGGATTTTTATCCTTACCTGTGTGAACTCTGGCATGAGTGGTCAAGTGATGTTTTAGTAGAAATGATTTTCCACATTCTTCACAGCTGTAAGGCCTTTCTTTTACTGCTTGATTGATAGTCTGGTCATTCTTCAAAAGAGAAAAATAAAAATTAAAAATATTGTTTAAAATTTACAATTTTTAGTTATGTATTTATTTACTGAATCCTGAAGCTCTGTCTTCGGGGATATTTCCATATTTGGCTCCAATTTGCAATTGGGGGAGTTATCTTGTGAATCCTCGGTATCTTCCAGACCCTGGATAACTTTTTGCACGTGTACAGACATCCCAGGAATAATGTCTCCTACTTAATGAAAAAAATAAAAATAATTCTAGATTTGTTTAAATAAATTCTAAAATAAATTTCACACCTGTTTGGCCATCTGTGGTTGTAATGGTTGTGTGATTTTGCGATGCTGCTAGCGCACGCTTCATTAAAATTTCATTACATTCTTCGGCTGTTAGATGGAGTGGTCCTATTGGACTGAAATGCGTTTTTCCAGCTGTTGTTGTTGTCAAAATAGTTTGTGTTTTTGTATCAACAATTCCATTTCCAATGGAATGATTTTGATCAGACTGGTCTACAAGAAGATCTGGAAGTAAAACATCTAAAATTCTTCAAACTGAAAACTGTACATTGTAAGATTTTTTAGGCTTGACGATTTCTGCGGACCAAGATAAAAAAAAAGTGTGGTTACAATTTATTTTATATAGAGTGCTTCTTATTAGAGAGGGCCTCTAAGCTTTCAGGAAAATAATTAAATAGAAACTGCACCCACTATAACCATTGCATCTCAATGGTATTATAAGCGGAACATTAATTGAAACCAAATAGTTTCAAGACTCAATACCTTGAAACAGTGCAATAGATGGCACTTAAATTCTTCGAATTTATGGAAAAAACTATAAAAGCTTCAATTGATAGAAAAATATAGTTCGGTCCTGTCAAATTTTTTAAATATCTAAAAAGGTTTATTTTATGAAAAATTAATGATTTTCATTTTAATTGTTGCTCCTCTAAGATATGGATTGCTAAAGAGTGTTTTTTAGAGGTATGGTTTAAAAATAAATAAATTAAGCGCAACAGTCCGTTGAGAACTAGGGCCATGTGACTTACAACTCTCCACCATTCCTGTGTGTGAGTAATGTTGTCAGGGATGGACTGGACTGTAATGCCAGACGAACCCCAGATGGGTTCAAACCCAGCCTATGCCATCTAAAGTTTTTTTTTCACGAGTACTGCCTCTTGCGAGAAATTGACACATCCTACAGGAGTAATTCTTTTCATGAAGTGTGACGTGTGGTATACAAGAAATAAAACGCACATAATTTAATTTTATAGTTAAGAATATAGCTTTATTATAAAATGATTACGGACAAGTGGCCTCCGCGGCTGGTTCAAGTAAATTCTAGCCGAGAGGCCAAATTTTCAACCACTTTTTGCGTCAATTGGGTTCGTATGTCAGCAATTCCGCGCTGAATATTCTCTGTCAAATACTTTACAAGACCCAACAGAAAATACTTCAGCGGTGTTAAATCGCACGATCTTGGAAGCTAAGTTTTCTTTGAATTGATTGCTTCGTTTGCGTCGCACGCGCCGAATAATTATTTTCGTAATAAATTTGCACGATTTGAAAGCTATGTTCAGGAGAATTTCTACTCATTATGAAATGGGCGCATTCGCAAAGCTAGTGGCTACGTAATCAAAATTCAACTAGCTTTGTGAATGCAAAATTGCACTACAAAGCTAGTCAATCCGGAACTGTCATATTAATGACAAATACAAATATATAGAATAAGAAACATTTGTGTTTTCAGAACTTTAAATATTTTTTTTTCTTTTTCAATTCAATAAAAGCAAATAGAAGATATAATATGATTGATTTATATTCGTATTTAATTACCGAAAGATTCATTTCATTTTGAATTCTTGTGTCCTAACCGAGTAGCTGATTGTGAAACGTCAAAACCAGTGTGCACTAACTATGTAGCCGAAATTTTTACACTACGTTCTGAGGGGAAATTTCAACTACTTTTGTAGTTAGATTTAGCCAATCAGAATCCCTTGACTACGTAGCCACTAGCTTTGTGAATGCGACCAATGGCAAACTAAACTGAGCATAAATCAAGCGACAGCTGTCAGAAAGACTACTTTTTAGTCCCAGATTTCGAACCACATGTCTAAAATTAACACCCGTTAGTAGCCAACTTCGAGTTGATGTCCCTTCTATTGGTTCAGCGGAGTTATGGAAAAACTTTGGAACTCCATATTTGTATCTTGTTTTTGCCAAACTCTATAATAGTAGATGTCTTAAGTTTCTTTGAGAAAAAGCTTATTTGGGCCTAGAACCAAAACCTACAAGAACGTAAGCATTGCTCAATAGGTGGAATCATTTTTAGGGGTGTTTTGTATGGAAATATGTATCGACTAGCAGTCCATATCAGTGTATCAATGTGTGTACGGATGAAAACCAAACAAAGTTGCAAACCCTATAAAACTCTATCGTTTGAAGTATAATTTTGTAGAAACCTTGCACTCCTGTCTAAAAAAAATGCACCCACAAAAACATACATTTATTTTAAATGATTTTGCTTTGTAAAATTATTTTATGTAAACATTTCTTTTTTTAGCTCAATTATTTTGTTTTGTTTTGATTAAATTTAACAAAAAAAAAATAACTTACAATTCTTATCACAATTGATGCTTAACACTTGTTGCTGTTCTTGCTTTTTGACAACAGTCGAACCGCCGCCTGTTGTTATTACTCTGAAATAAAATAAAAGTATAGTTTTATTTAGAAAAATGTATAATTATTTTAAAAATGTAATAAATATTTTACCTTTGAGTTCCACTTGTGAATGGCTCATTGACAACAAACATTCTGCGGACAACACTTCCTTTGTTTGTTGTTAAAGTTCCTTTGATATCTTTTTGAAGCGTTAATGAGCCATCAGTAAATAGATATGGCATCTGTGAATATATTAAGATATTTTTAGATATTCAAATGATAAATACATAAGTGAATATTCCAGTTTAAACTGAGTTGAAGAATAAATATAATTGCTTTTCGTAATTTTGATGAAACTATGAATTTTTGTAGATGGTTAAGACTATTCTTTAACTTTAATTGCTGAACATTGATATGAGTAAACATGATTTTAAATTTTATGGTTAGGTTAAGGGACTTGGTTGAAGGACTTGTTTCCAGTATCAAATTGTTGCCAAAACATTGCTTTCCAATTAAGGGAACTTTATTGGAAAGTTAGTCAAGAAAAATCTCCAATACTATCAAGTGAAGTCTACTTACTAACAACTAAAAACTAAACTTTATAACTCTGAGATTTATTTACATAACTATTTAGTGCACAAGTTTTGTATAAAAGGTTTCTCGTCACACTGGAAAAGGAATACGGACCTATTCTTTAAAAGACAAAACACAAATTTTGATGGATTTGGAACCAGTGAAAAGAGTTCTTTTTCTAGATAATAATGGACAGTTTCAGGCAACATAAAGGCCTTCCTTTGCAGTCAACTGCATTCCTGGAACGCAATTCTACCATTCTACCAAGGTAGCTAGTTATTTTTTCAAATGTCATTCATTTTAAAATTGGAACTTTACTTCACTAACCTTTTCCTTCAATTGATCGTACAAAAGCTACCAAAAGCATTATAGTTATAGCCCACAAAACACTTCTCAGGCAAGCTACAAGTCCATTACGATTTGTATTTTGTATTGTTAAGAAATATTACTTATTTCTTTTCCAATTTCACAAAGAACCCTTTTACAAATCTTTATTAAATTGAATTGTTCAGCTTTCAGCTGAGGTAAAAAAACATGATCATCTGTTATTTTGACATAAGTGAACTGGAATTGGCCAATCAGACCCTAGAAACTTGCTTCACTTTCAAGTCCCTTATGCCGTCTAAACCTGCTCAATGTTTCTAGTACTTTCTGCAAGTAAAAGATAGTTAAGTCAAGTTCCTAGCTTGAAATTAATAACTTCTGAAAAATCAAGTAGAATGCAGTTGACTGCAAATAAAAGTACCTTATGTTGTCTGAACGTTCCCAATTACTATCTTAACAGAATTGTGTAGATGCACTTGAGGCATTTAACACTTTAAAAGTTAAAATGCTGAAAAAAAGTAATGGGGGGTTCATAAAAGTTGAAAGTTTACTGATGTGTTAGTCAAGAAAAATCTCTCTTAATATCAAGTCAAGTCTACTTGTTTCAAAATATCAATAGTGCAGACACAGGAACTTCATTTATTATTAATTTTTTTTTTATATAATTCAAAAATATGTTTCGTACAAAAAGATTTCTTGTCAAATTTGAAAGAAATAAGTACCTACTGTTTTAATCTCCTACAAAACAACGGATTTATAGTTTATGTGAACTGTAAAGGTTGCTGAAAAAGTGACTCTTTGATTTGGCATACTTTAGTATTTAAAGAATTCTGTTGACTGCAAATGATGTCTAAGTCTGACAAATGTGAATCTGTGGATGCAGCAAGGAAAATTGCCTCACCAACAAAAGTTAACTTAACTTCTTGTCGATGCAACGAGATGCATTTCAAGTAAAAGGTGGGGTTCTTCAACACTTCTCTTAAATTTTGAATGTGAGATACCTACATAAATGTACATTATTTTGTTTTAATTATTTAAAAAATAACAACAACTTATGTCCACTATATGTCCAGTTACGAAACCAATTTTGCATTCTACTTAGATATCTCCAGTACATGTCGTGAGAAATTCTTAGGTACAGTCAACCTGTTCCTTTTTTTCCGTATAACCCATAAATTGTTCCATCGGTGTTAACATATTCGTCATTGCAAACGTCAACTTTCAAAACTAACGTACACATCTAGCTTATGTACATATATCATGAATCACTAAGTAATATTCAAGTCCAGTATTTACTAGATCTGCATTGTCGCTGTTTAACCAAAGTTTTAAACATCTTGATTAAGCAAGTTTGCATAGATGGAGCAATGAGTAAACTTGTGTTTTAAAATGTTAAATAGATGCATATTATACAGTTAGGTAGGTATTATAACATAGACCTCTTTAATTTGAATAACATATTAGTGGAACACTTCAATGGACATAGTAACCTCTATGTAAATATGTGGTAGGTATAAATGTCAAAAAGTCATCGTCTTCGTCGGCTCTAAGTGCGTAGGTATCAATTTTATACAAACTGTTGTGCATTTTTCATTGACCTAATAATTTCATTCCAAGCAAAAAGTTCAAATTATTTGGTCGTGTCTTATTTTCTTATTACTACTTTTCATGGCCGTTTTTTGTATTTGTTTGATTTTGGTAATCTAATTATTTATTGAATGAAGTCTGCCTCTTTTGACGTGGCCTAAAGACTTGAAATCATGATGTTTTCAAAACATTGGTAAATAACAACAAGTTGTACAGTACACCCACCGTTGTTGCTTGTTTATAATCAACTTTAAGCCAAGTTACTACCAATATAAAACTAAATATCTTTTTATCCTTTCGTTAACACCAAAAGAATAAATACATAGCCTACAAGTACTTAGGTTCTTCAAATCAGTTTAAACTAAATTTTTGTACGACTGCAAGGAAATTAAGTTAAGGTATGTTGTTTTTGTTCATTCTTCAATAGCTTCAGCAACGTATTTAGGTACTTAAATTAATTCGGGGCAGTTTAAGCCATTTGCACTCAAATGCAGTGCGAAGTTTAAAGGCAAAAATGGATTCTCATGCACGCAAACACGTAATGTTCAAGTTATTTTAATTATAAAATAAATTGACAACAATTAGAGTCAAAGTCAAAGAGACTACTGTGATAGGCGGGTTGTGCTTGTGGGTGTAGGATGCTTAGAGCATATTCCTCAATCGAAATTCTAATTTTATTGATAATTAGAATTTTGAGAATTGCGCCAAAAAAGATCCAAGGGATTTGTGTGTTGTGTGTGATTTTTTTCGCTCTTACATGGAAACTCAAACTGGCATAAGGCATATCGCATGAGATAAACAAGTTTATTTGAGTTTTGAGGTGATAGAAATATTTTCCATCGTCATCCAAATTCAACATCCAAGGTTTTTTATGTGTTTATGTTGGAAGGAACTTGTTTGTATATAACGTGCGTGTATATGTTTATGCATATATGTACACGGCATATGTACATGCTATGTACGTATGTACATATATACACGTATAGCGCTCTTTTAAATGCATACGTACACACGATATATATGTACGATGTACGATATACGAACTGACTGAAATGAAATGAAACTGACGAAACAAACATACGTGCGCTATTTTATTTTAACATTTTAAAAATTTTTGTGTGCTGTCGCTGTGCTGCTAGCTGCTTGCTATTTGCTCTATAGACAACACAGATTCAGATAGCCTGAGCTAAGACCTGCTGAGAGCTTCTCGCTTCTCGGTTCGGTTGGGTTTTTGTTATCTTACCGCATCGCTGCTGACTGTGTAGTTTATATTGGGCGATATTTCAACTACGGAATCAGCACGAGAACTGTCTGCGAAGTTCCAAGTGTAGCCGTAGCTGGATTGGGGGTTACTTTGTGCTGCACACATCTTGGCGTCTCCGTATTCGTCTGCGTCTTGTTCGTTATTTATTTCGATGGAATCCCGTCCCGCTCCCGATATCCACACGCGCTAATTCTTTTATTAGTTTTTTTTATTTATTTGTTATAAAAAAGATTTATCGACAATTATTTTCTTTTTCTTTTTGCAATTGAGTAATCACCAGCTATCAATTCACAAGCCACATATCGATTTTAAAATGAAATTACTATGTATTTCTTTTCTCTCAAAAATTTGATATCCCCATCTCACTCTTGCTCATTTGTTTTTATATTGAATTTTCATCTTATATTAATGTCCATGTCCACCATTCTCTGGTTCTGCTTCTGGTGCCTGTGACGAAACTATGCGTATATTATCTAGTGAAGTGTCTCATAATCTTGTGTGGAATCAATTTTCTGCACTGTGCAATTAATTTGTTTTGATATTTATGAGGTATTTATTCATATGGGGGTTATCAATCGGATTATCACTTTCATTGTTTTTATTTGTGATATGAAACACAGAAATTTTCACCTATCCGCACTTACTACAATTAAAGATTTTCGAGCGGAAAGTTACACATTGAAAAAATATCGTTCCAACACTGACGCCATTTTTAATTCCTATTCCTACCCAAGCAAGTAGTGTCAACACAAAGAAGGTTATACGTAAAATATCCTAATCTTTTATTTCCCTCTTACCCACTTTAAACGACGACGAAAAGGAAGCAACTAACATAACAACGTCGAAAACGAATACAACGCGACACACGAATACCACTAAACCCAAGCGCAAACATTACTCAACCTTAACGAACGAACGACACAGAGATGATATTTGAATGTGTGAACAAATTTTTTAATTATTTTTTTACAACTCACTACTAGATGGCGCACGTTAGAAGACAAACAAATGTACAGGGTGATAAGAAAAGTGGTTGGACATCTGGTTCTGAATTCACACTAAAAGACTTTTTTCATAATGAAAAGTTTAGGCGCGAACAGAATAAAACAGCACCATCAACACCAAACAGCGTGCTGGTTAGCAAATGTTTTTGAAACACATCGAAAACAGGGGTTGGCGTCGAAATACTGTATGGATCATAATACTGTATCTCAAAATAATGTATTTCAAAATACTGTATGTACAAAATACTGTATGATCAAAATACTGCACCTCAAAATTCTGTATATCATAATTCTGTATTTCAAAATGCTGTAAATAAGGCTAAAAAATTAAAATCGTTTTGATAATGCAAAAAAAGTGCGCACTTATTTACAGCATTTTGAAATACAGAATTTTGAAAACAAAATACTTTTTTTTTAAGAAAACATAATAATATTTTTTCATTACCATAATATCTTATGTACTTCCCTTAAACAATAACATATGTACCTATGATAATTCATAAGTCTTTGAAATAATAAAAACAAAAACAATATAAATGGTCTTTTCTTATTTTCTCTTTACCATTTTCTTCTTCTTAGTTATTTGTATCTCTCACACATTTTTACATGAATTGTTCCTATCATAATCAACAATTCCATAAACAATTGCACCAAACTAATTGATCTGTCAAAACTTCCAGTATTATGAGATACAGTATTTTGACAATACAGCATTTTAAGACACAGTATTTGAAATACAGAATATTAATCATACAGTATTATGACCATGCAGTATCATACAGACCATTCAGTACAGCCAACTAATAATTAACAGTGAGTAGTGTGTTGTATATAAAACCTATAGTATTATCATGGATCTGTTTTTTTTTATCGTAGGGAAAGAGCTGTCAGCTGTTTCACGCTTTACCCATTAATAATTGGCTTAATCAGCGTTGTCGCTGGGCTTCACGAAAGCGTAACATATTTTTTTAAAAACGTTACAAAAGCGAAAAAAATGTAACAAATTTAAAAAAATTAATTAAATCAAAGAATTCTCTTGAACTCAATTTTTTATTTTTAATAGGAACATAAGTTTTCTTCATCACAGTTTTTAAATTCGGTACAAAACTATACATTAAATAATAAGTTAATAAATTATTATAAGTAAGACACATTTTAAGTTTTACATACAACATGTTTAGGTAAATGAAATGGATTGATCTTTTATTTGTTTTGCAAACATTATTGATTCAATGGTATTCAAGTGATACCTATGGAATGTGGAAACTGGAATACTTTGAGGAATGGATATCTAACCATGTTTATATGCTGGATCGAGAGATCGAGTTTGAATTTGAAGTGAAAGATAGCAAGATTTCGACTAAACAGTAACTGAACGAGTTCGATCGAGTCGAATGAAGGCGATTTCAACTCAATTTAGGACGTAGGTGTACAAATAGGTGGAAGTGTTGTTTAAGCGCACTTCACACTGATTATAAAATCATAAAGTAAATTTTTTAAGAAAAAAAAAGTTAGGAGAAAAAAGTGTAACAAAAAGAAAAAAAAAGTAACATAGTAACAAATACAAAAAGAAAAGTGTAACACTTTTGTTACACTTGTGTAACCTCCCTGTTAAACCAGTGAACACGGTCATCTAAAATTTCTGCTGCTGAACACACCCTATAGGAATCCAATGAACCACCAGAGGGCAGAAGGCGTTTTTAGGCGGTACTCAAATTTGGCGGTTGAGAGAGACGAACGTGTTTTAGACTGGATTGAATAAAGTTATATGAATACTAAAATCTTTTGTATTTTATTGAATTCTAAAGTATCTTTTAAAGCTCAGAAGTGGGATATACTCCACAAGTTAAAATGTTGAATATGAATAAACTTAAAATCGGCGAGCTCCGTCAGATGTGCCAGGAATTAAATTTATCGACCAGTGGCACCAAGGCCAGACTGGCGGACAGAATAACCCAGCACAGAGAAAAGGCAAACAATTCTCAGGTGCAAGATCTTTCGAGTAAGGTAATCGCACTCGAGCAGGCCATTGCTAACCTTACTGCAAAGGAAAAGGAAGCATCGTCACCGACTGAAATGTTCCAGTCAATTGACGAACAATCACCGCAGTTTACATCGTCTCCAAAGACGACTGCAGCTAGACCGGGTCAACGAGGCGACAGCGTTGTGCCGCTTTTCACAACGGCGCCGTCTGACTATCTTGTTGCAACAACTGCGCCGGTGATGTGTTCAATGACGCCTCGAGATTCTGCATCTACTGTTGCATTCTCATCTGCAACCCGTCCAACAGTAAGTATGCTTCCACCTAGTACATGCTTTTACAAAGCACAGCAAACTGTTCACCATTCTCACCCTTTGCATGTGCAACAAAATGCTGCATCGAGGGAGCACCGTAATGTTCCATACTACGATGCACCGAGTCAACAAAATAATATTCCATTAAATGCTGCACCGAGGGAGCACCGTAATGTTCCATATTTTGCTGCACCGAAGGAACAAAATAATATTCCATACCATGCTGCACCGAGGGAACATAGTAACATTCCATATGCTACACCAAGGGAACACCGTACTGTTTCAAATTATGTAGCACCGAGGTAATACGAATACGATCCATGTAACGATACACCGAGGGAACATATTAATATACCCTATACTGCAGTACCTATGGAATATCCAAACCCCCAACGATACGAACCACCAAGACCATCCCCGTACTACTCGTCCCATGTCGCAACACCGATACCGAACATTCGCGATCTGATAGATGTGCTACCAGATTTTAGCCCACTGGACCGAACTTCGCTTAGCTCCGATCAGTTTGTGAAGCGCATAAACATGCTTATGGAAGCATTATCAGTGGCCTGAAAATATATTACTTTTAGCACTTCCTGCGAAGATGAAGGGAGCTGCTAAGCTCTGGTTTGACGGCTTGCAAATGATTTTTCAGAGTTGGAGTCATTTTGCTCAACAGCTACAGCAAGACTTTCCGAGTGACTCAAATGATGCCGACATACATCGTGATATGGCGAACTCGTTCCGAAAACCAAACCAAAGTCCTGAGCATTTTTACTATGAAATGGTAGGGATTGGACGCAAATACGGTTTAAGAGATAACTCGATTATAACCTACATCATCAGAGGGTTAAGAGACAGCAGGATGCAACATGCTCTATCCGGACATCACTTTTCTTCATTATTGGACTTACTGAGGTCAGTAAGAGCGTACGATTTTACAGGTTCTACTCCAATCGTAAGAGTCGAGCATCCGATACGGAAAGTAGCTTCCGAAAGGTCAACAACATACGTACAACAAAGTATAGTCTGCGATGCTACAACTGCAATGAACCCGGTCATCGTTCCGTTGAATGCACCAAACCGCAAGAGAGACCGGTGCACCAAGTGTCATCGCCCTGGACATACAGCTGCAGTTTGTGACCAGTTAAGGAAAGACAATATCAACAGAATTCAAGTCGTGCACCAAGATTTTGCTCCGGAGATTATCACCAAGAAGATTGTTCTCAACAGCAGTCATGAGATGAAGGCTCTCGTGGACCCTGGCAGCGTCTGTTCATTCATCACCAGGTCAAAAGCCGAAGAGTTTTCCAGTATCCAACCCAGTGCCGATAAAATCTTGAAGGGATTCGCTGGAGGTGAGTTTATCTGTAAACATAAAATTAATTGTAAAATGATTCTGGATATGCACGAGTTTGATGCGAAGTTGCATGTGGTAGATGATGATTTACTTGAGCAGGATGTTCTTCTTGGCACCGACATTCTCTGCCAAAATAATAACAAAATTGCTATCGAGAAAGGCATATGCCGAATTGAACGTTCTGAATCAAATATCTGTTCCGAGTTAAACGAACTTCAATACGAAAAGCTGAATAATATTTTGACAGATTTCTCAATGTGTTTTGCTAATTCGATTGCTGAGTTAGGAAGATGTAATTTCATGAAAATGAAAATCGAATTAACATCAGACGTTCCTTTCCAGCTACGACCATATCGAATTCCGTTTGCAAAAAGAGAAATTGTCACCGAAATCATTGCGGAGCTACTGAGATGTAAGATTATTCGCCCTAGTGATTCTCCTTATCTGTCGCCAGTATTTTTGGTTCCAAAAAAGAATGGAGAGGATCGACTATGCGTGGATTTTCGCAAACTAAATTCGATGACCGTCAAACATAGCTTCCCGATGCCGGTAGTTGAGGAAATATTATCTCGACTTGCAGATAGTAAATTTTTCACCACCATCGATTTGCTATCCGGATATCATCAGATAGAAATCGAAGAAAGCAGTAAGAAGTATACGGCATTTAGCACATTTGACGCTATTTATGAATATAATTGCATGCCATATGGTGTTGTAGATGGACCGTCCGTTTTTCAAAGCATGGTTAATAAGATTCTGTGCAAAATGAAACCGAATGAAGCAATGGGGTATATCGATGACATCATAGTTCCTAGCAACACGATCGAGGAAGGACTTCAAAGGCTAGAAAAGTTATTAGGAATCATTCGTGATAGCGGACTTACAATTCGAATGGATAAGTGCAAGTTTTTGTCAACTGAAATCGTCTTCTTGGGGCACCGAGTTTCAGAAAATTGTATTCGGCCTGGACAGGAAAAATTGTCTTCGATAGTTGATTTCCGGAAGCCCGAAAATATTCATGAAATGCGAAGATTCCTTAGCCTAACGGGGTATTTTCGAAAGTTTGTCCAGGACTATGCCACTATATCTCGCCCACTGACAAAGCTTCTTTGTAAGACCGTTGATTTCAAGTGGGGAACAAAACAGAACAAAGCATTCGAGAGGTTAAAAACTATTCTTAGTTCTGACGTGGTACTCGACATTTATAATCCGAAACGCATTCATGAAGTACACACTGATGCGAGTAGCATAGGTCTAGCAGGGATTCTTCTGCAATCGACCGATGGAAAGGCTTTCCGACCTGTGTTTTATTATAGTCGACATTGCACAAATTCTGAACAGAAGTTTCACAGCTATGAATTGGAGGTGCTGGCAATAGTTGAGACACTTGAGCGATTTCGGATTTACCTGCTTGGGAAACCATTTAAAGTGGTTACGGATTGTGCTGCTGTTACGACCACAAAACAAAATAAGGAGTTGGTAACGCGCATTGCTCGTTGGTGGCTCAAATTACAGGAATTTGACTTCCAACTAGAGCACCGAAGCGCTGACCGAATGCGACACGTTGATGCACTCAGCCGTACTCCAATCAACGAAGCAAAGGAACCCGAAATTGTTCGAAGCAGCATAATGAAAATCGAGATTAATAATAATGACTTCATAAGCACAATACATCCTTAAAAATAGATCACCATCTGATCATCGAGAGCAGTTTTTGAAGGACTACGTTGTCGTGAAGAATCGATTATACAGACGAGTAGGAGACCAGAACAAGTTGGTGATTCCAAAGGCCATTCGTTGGCGTATAGTGATGTACGCCCATGATGACAATGGACACTTTGGATTGGAAAAGACGATGCAACGAATCCTAAAACATTTTTGGTTCTCTAAGATGAGGAAGTACGTAAAAGAGTATCTGGCCGCCTGCATTAATTGTCAGTATAACAAATGTACCTGTGGAAGAACTCCAGGTGAACTTTATGTGTGGGATACTGACCCGATTCCTTTCCGTACCCTTCACATCGATCATCTTGGACCGTTTATTCAAAGTCGTCGGGGAAACCAATACATTGTGGCCATCTCAGACGCTTTTACAAAATATCTCATCGTGAAGCCTGTCCGCACGACAAAGACGCAACCAGTGATAAGGATATTGAACGAGTTACGATCCCATTTTGGAACTCCACTGAAAATCATCTCAGATCGAGGTACGAGCTTCACATCGAGAACTTTTGAACAATACTGCAAGTCACATGGAATACAACATGTCAAGAACGCTGTACCGACTCCGAGAGCAAATGGCCAGGTCGAGCGCGCAAATAGGACTATATTGTCATTTCTTCGGACAGTAGTAGAAGTAGATCAAGATTGGGATTTAGAAATGGAAAACCTTCAGTGGACTATCAATACTCAAGTCAACTCAACAACCGGGTTCACACACAACCAACTGTTATTTGATTTCGAGCTGAGGGATTCCCAACAGAACGTCCTTATTGACGCTATCAGTGATGATTGTCCGACATCGGAGGGAACGTCAATACAAATAAAACGACAACATGCTGTGGAAAATATCGAAAAATGTAAAGATGCCTGGAAGATTCGTTATGATAGCAAACATTCCAAGCCCCAAAAATTTAATGAAGATGACATCGTGCTAATAAAAAACGAAGCCCCATCAACTGGTATGTCAAGGAAGCTTGAACCTAAATACAAGGGCCCATACATTGTGGCACGCGTATTGGACCATGACAGGTACGTCATTCAGGATATTCCTGGTATGCAGAGATCGACTAAGCCTTTTAGTTCGATATTCACCGCTGAGAAAATGAGACCATTCTGTTTGACTGCGCCGCACCTAGATGGAATTCGATGACAGCGAGGCGGATGATGACACCGAGGACGGTGAAGAGTCAGGAAAGGCCGAACTGTAACCTCCCTGTTAAACCAGTGAACACGGTCATCTAAAATTTCTGCTGCTGAACACACCCTGTAGGAATCCAATGAACCACCAGAGGGCAGAAGGCGTTTTTAGGCGGTACTCAAATTTGGCGGTTGAGAGAGACGAACGTGTTTTAGACTGGATTGAATAAAGTTATATGAATACTAAAATCTTTTGTATTTTATTGAATTTTAAAGTATCTTTTAAACTTGTAACATTGTGGCAACGCTGGGCCTAATAGCCTTTACACACCAGACGCAAAGCAGTGTTTTCAATAAAACGTTTTCTAAAACCCGAAGTCACACAGCACAAATTTTTTTGTTTAACATTATTGATTTGAAACTTTCAACTGTCACATTTTGTGTTGAACAAATATTTTTTGAGTCAAAAAGAGAATAGAAATGCGTTGATAGTTGAAATACAAATACAAATACAAAATAGTTGCCAAAGAAATGATTTAATCGATGAACTTAAGAGCCTTACCATTAATAAATCGGGTAACACACGTTCAAGTAACGGGTTAATTTTTAACAACGGGTTAATTTTCGTGTATGAGCAAAATAAATAAGTATTTTACTAGACTGCTTTGGTGACATTACATTTGAAAAAAAAAATAAGTTTTAAAATAGATTCGGATTATGTTGCCGAAGCAAGGAAATATTAAGCGTATACACTTACACTGTTGCAAGTGGTCTAGCTGCTAAGACTTATAGCTCCTACTTTGCCTTCGTCCCATTTGTCGATCTACTCCTATTCAAATTTTGTTCTTAGCCATTTCTTAAATGGTTCACATTTTCAAAAACAAAAACATAGTTAAATACTAATACAAGTATTTTTCCATTTATTTTGTTTATAAAATATTTAGACCAAAAATCAACAATCATAACAAATCTTTTCACCTGACAAATATTGTACTGTCAAAATGACAGTTGGAACCGTGGAGCTAAAATTGTTATTGGTATGGCGAACTATTTAAGCCCCAAATAAAATGTTTAAGTGAGTTTTAATTTTAATTATTATGGTAAGGCCCTAAGAATCAGAAGTAAGTAAGAGCTGAATTCTTCCATTTTTTCGGGTTTGGTTGGTTTTAGCAAAAATGTGTGCTTTGGAAAACAGGATTGTCAAAAAATTGGTATGGGAAAGCTCATGGTTTGCATCAAGTTCTAAAAGGCTTTGTGCGAATAAGCTATAAGTCTAAGGCTGATCTTACACCACCAAGCCATTTTGAAAAGTGGCTCATTGAACTTAATAGCCAGTTGAACAATCGTTGTTAATGTATTAACTGAGGTTCAACGGAGGTTTACAAAATTCTTGAAATTAACATTTTTGAACCACATTAATAATTGAACCACGTTCAACAAAATTAATAAATCAAACAATAACATTGTTTCCCACTTTTGAAAAGTTAGAACCCACTTATATTGAAATTTTGGAAAAAAGAAGAGTTAAAAATTGTAATAATTATTCTTATGCTTATTATGCCAAATTATAATCCAAAAGACAAAAATTAAAAATATAAGATCGGACTGTTTCTATACAAAAGCCTCATTTCGATTTGTCGTCCAGAAAAATTCTCATGTCATGTCATGTCAATTTCAATTCATCTTCACTTCATACGAAAATTTAAAATTAACATACATTTCTACTAAAGTAAAATTTGAAAAAGACCAAGAAAAATATCTACAAAAAGGTCGATGCAAAAAAATGGATGTTTATGGAAGTTTTCTCCATCAAAAGTTCAAAAGCGTTTTAAAGGTTCTCCAAAGACAGGGTGACACTTTTCGATTTTAACATTAGCATTTTCATCTTCGTCGGTTTAATAAAGGTGATGTCGCATCGTATCAGTATTGTGCGTACTTTTTATTAATAGTTACTTGTTACTTAGTTCACCTAAAGAACACAAGTGTCGAATGAATGAAAATAAACAACATACATTTTAAATTCAAAACAATTTTGCACAAATACAACATTATTTTGATATTTTCCATTAATCCTTCGTCATTAAAATGTGGAGAAAATGGAAAATTCTTTAAGGGTTTGTCATATCCAAATTAATTATATTCAATGTCATGAAATACACTTTAATTAAAATACACCTGCGCCTAGCGGCGTTACTCATATGATTTATTTTAGAACGAATTTGGCTAGCATAAAAAAGGTTATAGCAAAACTTAAACCATTTCCTCAGTGCAAGCAGTGGAAGCTCTCAAAATTGAAAAACCCCCGATTTTGAAACATCCTTTATTGGTATTAGTCTTACCGTGATGTTAAAATATAGTCTATAACTACCCTCAATAAATAGGCTTTTTACTCTAAAAGAAAGAATTTTTCAAATCAGACCTGTATCGTTCCTGAGATTAGCTTGTTCAAACAAACAAATAAACTCTTCTGCTTTATAATATTAGTACAAATTAGCAATGTACATATTTAGTGTCTGTGAGGGCAGTACTTCCATAGTTAGTGCCAGTGCCAAATTCTTACAAGGGTAACTTCCATCTTTTTTTAATAATTTGCGAATATCTTAATTGTTTCCCCTTCTGTCAGACTTTTTTTACCTGTATTTTATAGAAGAATTATTTTCTTATACCACTGTGTACAAAATAATAGGAATTTGTTTTGATTAAAACAATTTTTGTCTATTTTTATAAAAAAAAGTTTTCATATTGGTTACAAATTTCTACCTTTTGTTAAGTCATTTGATTTAGTTTGTTATATTTTTGAGAAGACCTGCGGCAACACTGTTCCCAAGTAGTTGCATACAACTTGCTCGGCAAGTTTTAAGTTGCTTGTCAAATCAACAAAATTCAGGAATTATTTTAAAGATGCAAATACGAAATCATTGATATGCTTGGGGAACCGGATTGAATTTAAAGATTTCAAAACGCTGCTGCTGATGCAAACGAAAACAAAATTATGCTCTGTTTTTTTTAGTTGACATAAATTTTGTGCTATGCGCGTAATTAAAGATTTATATCATGTGAGGAGTTCTGATTCTGATAATTGAGAAATAACATTTGGGTTATTGTGTTTCTATTTGTTATTTCTTTCTATGATTTAGTGCATTTTTCCTATGAACACATTTTATAACTTGATAGAGGACAAGGAAAAATGTCACTTTGTAGTTTGGTTGAAACAAATTTGTTCTCTTCAAATTATTTTGCAAAAATTATAAATTGTTCAGTATAAAACATTATCAACAAGAATTGCATTCGATTTGTATTAATAAAATACAACAAATTCTTGAGTGAAACTAGTTTTATTTCTTGCCTAAATTATTTTAATCTAACATAACTTATCATAAACGGTCACAGGGTAGTTTTATTCATTGTTAAATTAATCGCCCATAGAAATACTTGTAGAAGAGGTATTCATGCATCATTGGAAAGCCTGGACAAACCAGATAATTTTATGTCGGCAGAAACGAACTGTCAAATTTATGGATTTTCTTCTAAATATATACATTTATCTCTTGCATTTGACGCGGAGAGTGAAGTAATAAACCTGATAAACTTGGAATTCAAAAAAAAAAAGAATTTAAAACAAAAAAAAACTAAAACACACTTAAAAATATTTATTTTTTGAAATTTCGGAAAATATTTTTAAATATTCGTTAATATTAAGCTTTTCAATAGTTCATAACTTCTGAGCGCTTTAATTTTGACTTTTTTTCTCATAGCAAGTTATTTTAACCGAAATGAACATTTTTACATTTATCGACGTTTTAAAGTCCCTACAATCTAAAAATCAAAGATTTTTGGAGAAATTGCAATACGTTCGGGAAGCCTTTTTCGTCGTTCATAACTCAAGAACCAGTAAAGATATCGACTTCAAATAAACTTTGTTATTCGAAGAATAACACAAAAAGATGCACAAAGGAATTTCAAACAGATTGAGTGGACGGTATTTTTACTATAACACTTTAAAAAAAGTGAACATTTTGGTTGACGCAAAATATCTCGCGATATAATAAGCTAGTTAAATTTTATATTATAATGTCACGTGATATAAAACTAGTATAATTTTGAAGAAAAATAATTTCATGCAACCAAGAATAACGAATTCACAATTAAAAAATTAAAAGTTTAAAAAAACATTACTAAAAGTTGGTAAAAATTGATTGTCGACTTAAATATCTTTTCAAATATTAATGACAGTAGTACATTTTTTATAAAAATCTAATATTCAGTTTTTTTCATACAAATTAAAATTTACTTTTTGTTCGATTCTCGATGTTTTCACAAAATAGGTAAACAATGATTTTCGATATGAGGTGCATAAATTAAGGTATTGTTATAGAAAGATAATAGTCTTAGAAAATCCCCAATCTGTATTTTTTTTATAAAAGAAATAAAAACTTTCAAAAAATTTTCATTTTCGAATACAAATATTGGCAACACGAACAAATATTGAAATCAAACTTACATATGTATGTATGTGTATCACATGCAAAATATTGTTGATAGCTTTTAGTTAATTTTTTTAGAAAAATTCAACAACTTTTTTAACGAAACATGAAAACCTACAATAACAACAAAAAACTGATAGGAAACTGAAAATAATGATATTGACAAATCGACAGATTGGTGCGGATGGGAAGTTATCTTTTTTTTTTTTTTAATAAATGTATTCTGTTATTACTTTAAAACAAAATTTCTATTTCAACTTTTTCTTTTGGGTCTTGAATCCTGATTTAATGTAAGAAATGTACACACAGATGGAAGAATCCAATATGGATGCTGCGGAAGGAATCAAATGTCAACATTGATTATTGGTGGATACAATTAAAATTTCAAAAAATCACTCCATAACGTTTTGGCCAAGAATAATAAAGCTAAGAAAGGCATTATCCAATTGTGTAATTTTGGTATAACTATAAACTCAAATAAACTCATTTCCATCCCATTTCTCCGAATATAAACATAAACTCTGACATTAAATTTGTTTTAATGTAAACATCGATCTTCAAATGATGGCAATCAATAATATAAATAAACTTTTTGAAATAAGACATCTGTCTTAAAATCTTTTATTTCGACTCTAGGGACCTTAAAACGTCGATAAATGTCAAAATTTTCAATTCGACAAATTGGGCCGATTACAATAACTTCCTATGGGAAGTTAATAAATGTTTAGCTGGGAATTTGTCAGCTCTACGGCACCCGTTAACACTTAGATAAACGAAGTTGCACTAATGCAATGACAAAAAAAGAATAGAATTCCAATCTTTTTTCCGCCACAAAAAAATCAATTTTTGAAGAAAATCTAAATTTACCCATGGAAAACCCCATTAGTTTCTGTAATCGATGTGATTAAAATGTTTAGAGAAAAGTCGGAAAATCCTATGAATGAGATGCGGATGACAGTTTTGTCGTGGTACTTTTTAATTTTAACAAATAAAGTTTTAATTAAATACAAAACATAACTATTGTTCTTTAACTTCCTTTATTGCTTTTCTTTTGAATGTTTTTTAACGAACTAACTGATGAAAATGATTTCTGCTCCAGCTTTTTCATCTGTCCTACTCCTCAGGTCTCGTTCCGAGAGGATGGAAAACTGCATTTGTCCAGCCCATCCCCAAAAAAGGCGAATCTTCCTCACCCTCTAATTACCGACCGATTGCACTTACGTCCCTTCTTTCCAAGGTCATGGAAACGCTGATTAATTATCAGCTCAAGAAATATCTTGAAGATCGAAAGCTTCTTAATGACCGTCAGTACGGCTTTCGAAGCAATAGGTCCACTGGTGATCTCATGGTTGATCTCACCGAACAGTGGAGCCAATCTTTACATCGCTTTGGATAAAGTAAGATTACTGCACTAGATATTTCAAAAGCATTTTATAGGGTTTGGCATCAGGCTCTCTTATCGAAAATGCGTGCTTTCGATTTTCATGAATCCCTGCTTCATTGGATTAGTAATTACCTTTCGGATCATTCAGTACAAGTAGTATTGGATGGATTCAAGTCTGAAAACCATAAAATAAATGCTGGTGTGCCCCAGGGCTCTGTTCTATCTCCAACACTCTTTCTCATTTTTATTAATGATCTTCTGTCTGCAATATCTAATCCAATACTTAGCTTTTTATATTTGTTTTCAGACTCACATCCCTCTTCTTCGGATGTGGAACTGCAACGACAAAATATGATAAACTCATTAAATTCCGACCTAAACAGCATTGTTCAATGGGGATTAAAAAACCGCGTGGAATTTAATGCTTCGAAGACCCAATGCTGTCTTGTATCTTTAAAGCGAGATATACCCCCATTGCCATTATCCATGGATGGCACTTGAATCGATGAGACTGAACACCTGGATATTCTCGGTATGTGTGTCACCAACCAACTCTTGTGGAACGATCACATACGCGATGTCGCCAAAGATGCAGCAAGGTGTTTGGGTTTCCTTAGGCGATGCAAGAAATATTTCACCCCTTCTGATCTGGCTGTTATCTACAAGACTTATATACAACCAAAGCTTGAGTATAACTCCCATCTCTGGGCTGGTGTTCCTGCAGATTACTTAAACCTCTTGGATAGTATTGAACGTAGAGCATTTAAATAGATAGATGATAATATCATCATAAGTTCATTTACTTCGCTTGAACATCGTCGTAAGGTTTCTTGTCTGATCCTTTTTTACCTTTATTTTAACGGTTTATGCTCTAGTGAAATAGCCAGGTGCATTCCTCCCCTTGAACAGTTCAACCGTAATACTCGCGCTTCTAGGAATGCTCATCAGTATACCCTCGAGTCCAACTTTGGCCGTACTGTCAAATACAGAGATTCGTTCTTTAGCCGTACTACGCGAATGTGGAATGCCTTACCACACTCTGTCTTTCCTAGTCATTGCAATATTCAGGAATTCTTTTCAAACCCTCTCTCCTTTTCCTAGTGCTCACACTGAGTCTGCATAATAAGGGTAGTAATATCCCCTTGAGTGTGTGCTTAGTCTGTGTACGTACGTTTGTACGTCCGTACGTTCGCGACGTTTTTTTTGTCGTTCATAGCTCAAGAACCAGTAGAGATATCGACTTCAAAATAAATTTTGTTATACAGATAATAATGCAGAAGGATGCCGAAAGGACCCTCAAAAAAATTGCGTGGGTGTTTTTTTTTTACCATAGCAATTTAAAAAAAGGTGAACATTTTGGTTAACCCTAAATATCTCACGAATCAATAACGCTAGAGACTTGAATAAAATTTTATATTATATATTGTAATGTGATACCAAACAAATATATTTTTTGGAAAAAAATCCAATTAACGGTCTTTTTTATAAATCAAAAAAAAAAAGAAACAAAATTTGTCACCTCGAAAATTTTACGAACAAAAAATGATTTTATTTCCAAAACAATTTTGTGCAACGTAGAATAACGTTTTCAACATAAGTTTTTTTCAAAAAATAAAAACTTAAACAAAATTAATAAAAGTTAGTAAAAATTGATTTTCGACTCAAAAATCTTTTCAAAACTTAAAAATATTGCCTTCAAACTAATTTTATCTTATAAGAATTATTGTTTTAAACATTCGGTTAAATTTTGAGAAAAATCGAATTGACAGTATTTTTTTATAAAAAGAAGAGAACTAAAAAAAAAACAATACTCAAGCTTGGTAAAAATTTACTTTCGACTCAAATATCTTTTCAAAAATAAAAAAAATATTGGCTTCAAAGTTATTTTATCTCACAGAAAATATTGTTTTCGACATTCAGTAAATTTTTAAAATCTACAAAAAATAGTACGCAAATTTGGTAATAATTAATGTTCAGTTGTCGATATCTCGTGAACAATATTGACTTCAAATTAATTTCATTCATCAAATTTGTATTTGTTTATATAAGAAATAAAAACTTTTGAGAAATGCTACTAACATTGGTAAAATCTCGTTAACAGAAATAGATTTTGAAATCAAACTATTTCATCATATGCAAAATATTGTTGATAGTTTTTAAATTTTTAAGAATAATTCAACTGACAACTTTTTTAACAAAAGACGAAAGCCTACAAACTTTTAAGCAAGACAAATCGACAGATGGGATGGGAAGTTATCAGTGTGGGTCGCATCCCAGCCTCTTTTTAAAAATTGTATTTCTATTGTTGCAAAGGGGTAATGTACATATATCTGTCGAAAAATCCAGATCTGTATATTTGATCTTAAATCAAAAATAAATCAATTTATTTTGCCTCATAAAATGCAAAAACAGGGGAAATTTGTGTTTTGACAGATCTAGATCAATTCCATTTGACAAAGGGTCTTGTATTGAGAGATAACTGCAAACATTCAACTTTAAGCACTGTACAGGAAGTGGAAAATATAATAGTATCTACAATGCTTTTAGGTGAGTGCTTCAATTTCGCCGTATGTCAGAGCGATTTCACATAACCCCACAGAACATAATCCAATGGAGTTAGAGAGAGCCGTTCATAGGCTCTTGACGCTAGATAACGCGCTTACGTGTTTATTACAGTTAATTGATTGTTGCGTTAACTGTATGGCATGTATGCTCACAATAACATCCTCTAATTCAGGCACGAAAATTATATAATCATGGCTCTTTAGCATTTCATATTGAGTGTAACATTATGACCGGCTTCATATTTGAAGAAATATGGATCAATGATTCCCTCTGCCCATTGAGCTTCATCCCTGACAAAAATTTTCTTGATGGTCGTTCGGCTTCAATTCTTACTCCTTCCTTTTTCAAAATTTTCCATAAAGTGGATGGGCACATTGTCATTGTGTTGCGAATGATGGTGGATGGACTTATTTAAGTCTTCTTTGATACTCAACTCAGACTCAACAGCAGCAATAACGTCTTCAGTAAGCACCGTACTGTGGCGTCTCCATATTGTTGGGCGATTATGTCGACTGAATATTGGACGAAGAGTATGCTTATTATTAAACAATTATTTTGTTAATAAATTTACATGGTTTGGAAACGTTGTTCAGAAATAAATCTATTCATTATAAAATGGTAAACCAAGCATAAATCAAGTGACAGCTGTCAAAAAGACGAACTCCGAAAAAAGCTCATGTAAATTGTTAAAAACCAAAAGTTTAAACAAGAATATTATTTTCATAATATAATAAACATTTAATCAAACATCAAAGTTATTTGTGAGATGAATTTAAAAAACGAGGACGTCTTATCGTTAAAAATAAAGAAAATAATCCTATTCCACACCTTGCAAGACATGTGTCAACTATGGTGCAAGATGCGATTCTGATGCCAAAAATAAAGGTCTAACGATTATATATTTAAATACTTACAACAATTTTAAAAATCTATTACAAAAAACCAATAGTACCATTTTTAATTAATTTATTTTTATTTTTTCCAGGGCAAAGCTTCGGAGATGGCTCAAAATCACCAAGGTGCAGAATTGGCTTCGCTAGCGATTTAATGTCTTAAATCTTGACCTAATTAAGAAAAAAAAATTAATAAAATACTAAAACTAACCTGTTTTGTGTGTCTATCAAACAATATAATTTATTAATAAACTAAATTTTAAATAAAATCAATATACACGCATAGAAAATCATTTCGGGAACGCGTCCCAATCTACAATCTTCAACAACAAGTTCAAAATATAATTGAAAAATGTAAGGTATTCAACCCCGGTCATCACTTAATACACCGTATTTTTTATACAAAATCTAGTTTTAGAAAGGATACTAATAGATTATTTATTTTTAACTGTAAAAAATGCAAAAACAGTTTGTCCGATACCGCACAAGTCATTTCAGTGAACATATCGATAATCGATCAAAAATAATGTTAAGTGAACGCAGCCATTCGGTGTGAAGCGTCAGTCGAGGTAGAGAACAATATCAAAGCCGGCTGCCAGAGTATTTATCGTCAAATAAATTTTATCTAAGTGGTAAGTACCTTTTTATTCATTATTCGTAGAGCGTACATCAATAGCCCGTCAATCCGTGAACGCATTTATTACATTTAATTATTGATGAAATTCTTTTCTACGACACGAAATTTCAAAGTTACCTCAAATATTTTCCTATTGACAAAGTCAGATCGCATTTAAGATGACCGCCGTATAATTAAAGCGCGCTCTTATTTGAAATCGTCATTTCGGGAACGGTCATTTCGGGAACGTTCCCGGACATGATTTTTACGTATTTTGCTTGTAGAAGATTTTGTATGTATTGTTTTCATTATTGCTACATACCTAATATACCCATGTTATTAAACAAAGCTTAAATTATGTACTTTGTTTTGTTTTTGTTGATTTTATCAAACTTAGAAAAACGTTCCCGAATTGATGGTTTTTTGTATGATATTTAGTACTAAAAAACAGTACTAAAAAAGTATACAATTCTGTGCACTGCCCTGTCAAAGTTTATTTATATACAATTTTTGCAACATTATAAACTAAAATTCATCATCATAGCTTGCAATTTTTTTTGTCATAAAAAATTTTTGAAATTTGCAACCTTGGTGATTTTGAGCCAGATATCGTATAAATATTTCCTTTTGTTTAATTTAAAACAATTTTATTACATTGACTTATTCCCCGTCCGAATCTTTCTTTCTTTCAGTGCATATTATTTAAATATTTATTAATTTCAATACTGGCAGTGATTTTTTTGAAAAAGCGGATATTTTGGAGTCTTCGAGTGTAGTGAAAGTTTAGTGACGTCTAACCGCGTATACAAATGGAAAATTGTGTGTGGCATCTAGTGGCTATGGTGTCATAAGTATCTAACCTTTGTATATAAAACCTCCAACCTTCGGCAAACGTTAAAAAAATCGGTATATGATAGTACTATTGGTTTTATATACGAAGGTTCCATGATAGGACCTCAAAAGTTTATTTGGCTGGTTTAGGAAAACCATTTACGGTTATGCCATTTTAACTTATATTATAATCATTGCCGTATTAGATAATTAGTAATACCATAATATTATAATGAACTGAAGCAACATTCAGCTGAAATAAAAACAAAAGCAACAATATATTTTTTGAAAAAATGCGTTTTATTTTAATGTGAAAATGGTTAGTACAATAATAAGTATAATACCTATAACGATTAGGTGCGATATGTGAGTATCAGTATAGCTCCAATATAATATCAGTTCATTGTAGTTTTGAAGAACTTGTGATCTTTTGTATCTCTAGTATGATGGAAAGCACCTTTTTTTATATCATGGACAGCACAAGTTACTTTTGGCATTGTCGAAAACTCAGACTTATACTGGCTAGTGGAGACTGATTTTTCACTTCCCAAAGAAAACGTTGATTGATTACCAGTTTTTCGAGTGATGACTCGGTCTTGAGTGTATGAGGGAAAAGCGATACCATTATACTCTGTAAGCTTTTGATGACTGTGAGATGAAATTGACTTGGAATCATGTTCTTTATTTTGCCTGTGAATTGTGCTATAACTTTGCCTTTCACCGCCCACACTACTGAATACTGAAGACTGCTCATGTAAATTGTTAATACTCCGCCTTTGAATTTTTCCACTGGAACTAAGACCGCCAAATTGATTGCTTTCATTAGAAGTGCCTTTTCTATGCAATATAGAATTTGCAACATTTTCTTCTGACGTGAATGCAGTTTTCTTATGGTGAAAGTGTTTGGCGTCTACTGATTGGCTTCCACTTTGAATGTTTTGCGTTGTCCCATAAGACCTGGAAGTTTGATTAAGCGTGGAAGAACTCGATGAAGACTTTGAAAAGGAATTCATGGATTGATTTGATGATATACAGGTTGAAGAAGAGGACACTGCTAATTTTCCGTTTTCAGTTTTTTGTAAGTTAGAAATACTTGAAGACGACTGTATTGGTTGGGTAATTTTATTTATAGTAAGAGTTTCAGAAGCTTCTTTTGTATTGGAAGAATTAAGAATATTAGTTTCTTGTTTAGCTTTCGAAGTTTTTTCGATTATATTGACCTTATCATGCCTTTTAATGTATTGCGTTTCAGGTTCCTTGCGGTTTTTATTGCTAACAACAGTTGTAACCTTTTTCGTCGAAACCACTACAAGTCCATCAGTAGGTTTATCAGTGTTCATATCATTGGCATTAACTGCCGTTTTAGCATTGACGAAACTGATTTGGTTTGTTGTTTTCAAAATAGATTCGTCTGTACCGAGGGAAATCGAAGATTTATTATGCGAATGCTTTGATTTAGTAACAATTGTCCGGTTATATGAAGAAGAAGAAGAAGAATCGGATTTTGTTTTTGAGCTTGTTGTAACCTTACTAGGAAATTCAAGGTGACCCTCAGATCTAAGATTGTCTTTGGGTTTAGTAGCAATTGTTCTGGAAAATGTCAAGTTGTTTAATTCCTTGCTGGTATTATTGGTTATTGATGAACTTTTTGACATTGTACGGTTACCTTCCAACTTCAAATTATCAATCGGTTTTTGAGGGAATTGTTTTTCAGCAGGTTGCAAGTTCTGTTTTTCCTTAGAATATATTTCCCCTTCTAAACGTAGATTATCTACAGGTTTAATTTGTTCTGGCCTTCTTACATACTTGTATTCTTCTTTGCATATTACTGTTTTTGATCCACCAAGCTGTGAACTGACTTCATGAGACGTTTTATCAACCTTTTCGAATTTTGAATTGCGTTGAACATGATCTCTTTTATAAATATTCATTTCTCCTTCAAGTTTAAGATTGTCCTTTGGTTTAAAAGGCGTTACGGAAATAGTGTTTTTGTTCAAAACTTGTTTTTTCAAATCTATTGAATCAACTTCGTCTTTAACAACTTCCTGTTTCTTTTCCCTTGAATGATGAGAAGAATAAAATTCACCTTCAGGTTTCAAGTTATCTGTGGGCCGAATTGGAGTCGGTCTTCGGACAGAATGATATTCGCGCTTTGCTTCAAATGTCATTTCACCTTCTGTTTTAAGGTTATCCTGATGTATAACTTGGAAAGATTTTTCAGCAGGTCGGAATGATTCCTTAGACGGTACTGTAAATTCTCCTTCGGGATGTAAGTTATCTTCTGGTTTCTTTTGTTTTGGCCTTTCCGCTGGCTGGAATTTGGCCTTTTCGGGAGTGTAAAAATCACCCTCAGGGCGCAAATTATCCCCTGGTATTTTTTGAGTAGGTCTCTCAGCAGGCCGGTACTTCTCCTTTTCTGGAGAATAAAAATCACCTTCAGTTTTAAGATTGTCTTGGGGTCTAACTTGGTCTGGTCTATTAACAAATTGGTATTGACGATTTTCTTCAAATGTCATTTTACCCTCTGTTCTCAAATTATCTTCCCGAATTATTCTAACAGTCTTTTCCGCAGGTCGGAATGTTTCTTTTGATGGAACTGTAAATTCTCCTTCAGGATGCAAGTTGTCTTTAGGCTTCTTTTGCTTTGGCCTTTCAGCTGGTTGGAATTTGTCCTTATCAGGAGTGTAGAAATCGCCCTCTGAGCGTAAGTTGTCCTCAGGTTTCTTCTGTGTTGGCCTTTCCGCTGGACGGAACTTCTCCTTTTCGGGAGAGTAAAAGTCGCCTTCAGGTCTAAGGTTATCCTCTGGTCGCTTTTGAACTGGTCTCTCAGCAGGCTTAAATGAAGGTTTATCTGGAGCATAAAATTCTCCCTCTGGATGCAAGTTATCTTCTGGCTTCTTTTGCTTTGGCCTTTCGCCTGGTTGGAATTTGGCCTTATCGGGAGTGTAAAACTCGCCTTCTGGACGCAAATTATCCTCAGGTTTCTTTTGTGTTGGTCTTTCAGCTGGCCAGAAGTGTTCTTTTTCTGGAGCATAAAATTCGCCTTCAGATTTCAGATTGTCAAGGGGTCTCACTTGGCCTGGTCGTGTGACGAACTGATACTCATGTTTTTCCTCAAATGTCATTTTACCCTCTGTTCTCAAATTATCTTCGTGAACAATTCTGACAGTCTTTTCAGCAGGTCGGAATTGTTCTTTTGATGGAACTGTAAATTCTCCTTCGGGATGCAAGTTGTCTTGGGGTTTCTTTTGCTTTGGCCTTTCTGCTGGTTGAAACTTAGCTTTATCAGGAGTGTAGAAATCGCCCTCTGGACGCAAATTATCCTCAGGTTTCTTCTGTGTTGGCCTTTCCGCTGGACGGAACTTCTCCTTTTCGGGAGAGTAAAAGTCGCCTTCAGGTCTAAGATTATCCTCGGGTCGTTTTTGAATTGGCCTTTCAGCAGGCTTGAATGAAGGTTTATCCGGAGCATAAAATTCTCCTTCGGGATGCAAGTTATCTTCTGGCTTCTTTTGCTTTGGCCTTTCAGCTGGTTGGAATTTGGCCTTATCAGGAGTGTAGAAATCACCCTCTGGACGTAAGTTATCCTCAGGTTTCTTTTGCGTTGGTCGCTCAGCTGGCCGGAAGTGCTCCTTTTCTGGAGAATAAAATTCTCCTTCCGATTTCAGATTATCAAGGGGCCTCACTTGGTCTGGTCGTGTGACGAACTGATATATATGTTTTTCTTCAAATGTCATTTCACCTTCCGTTTTCAAATTATCTTCACGAATAATTCTAACAGTCTTTTCAGCAGGTTGGAATGTTTCTTTTGATGGAACACTAAATTCTCCTTCAGGATGCAAGTTATCTTCTGGCCTCTTTTGCTTTGGCCTTTCTGCTGGTTGAAACTTAGCTTTATCAGGAGTGTAGAAATCGCCTTCTGGACGCAAATTGTCCTCAGGTTTCTTTTGAGTTGGCCTTTCCGCTGGACGGAACTTCTCCTTTTCAGGAGAGTAAAAGTCGCCTTCAGGTCTAAGATTATCCTCGGGTCGTTTTTGAATTGGCCTTTCAGCAGGCTTGAATGAAGGTTTATCCGGAGCATAAAATTCTCCTTCGGGATGTAAGTTATCTTCTGGCTTCTTTTGCTTTGGCCTTTCAGCTGGTTGGAATTTGGCCTTATCGGGAGTGTAGAAGTCGCCCTCTGGACGCAAATTATCCTCCGGTTTCTTCTGTGTTGGCCTTTCCGCTGGACGGAACTTCTCTTTTTCAGGAGAGTAAAAGTCACCTTCAGGTCTAAGATTATCCTCGGGTCGCTTTTGAACTGGCCTTTCAGCAGGCTTGAACGAGGGTTTATCCGGAGCATAAAATTCTCCTTCGGGATGCAAGTTATCTTCTGGCTTCTTTTGCTTTGGCCTTTCAGCTGGTTGGAATTTGACCTTATCGGGAGTGTAAAACTCGCCCTCTGGACGTAAGTTATCCTCAGGTTTCTTTTGCGTTGGTCTCTCAGCTGGCCGGAAGTGCTCTTTTTCTGGAGAATAAAATTCTCCTTCCGATTTCAGATTGTCAAGGGGTCTCACTTGGTCTGGTCGTGTGACGAACTGATATATATGTTTTTCTTCAAATGTCATTTCACCTTCTGTTTTCAAATTATCTTCGCGAATAATTCTAACAGTCTTTTCAGCTGGTCGGAATGTTTCTTTTGATGGAACAGTAAATTCGCCTTCAGGGTGCAAGTTGTCTTTGGGCTTCTTTTGCTTTGGCCTTTCAGCTGGTTGGAATTTGGCCTTATCAGGAGTGTAGAAGTCGCCCTCTGGACGCAAATTGTCCTCAGGTTTCTTTTGTGTTGGCCTTTCCGCTGGACGGAACTTCTCTTTTTCAGGAGAGTAAAAGTCACCTTCAGGTCTTAGATTATCCTCGGGTCGCTTTTGAACTGGCCTTTCAGCAGGCTTGAACGAAGGTTTATCTGGGGCATAAAATTCTCCTTCGGGATGTAAGTTATCTTCAGGCTTCTTTTGCTTTGGCCTTTCAGCTGGTTGGAATTTGGCCTTATCAGGAGTGTAGAAATCACCCTCTGGACGTAAATTATCCTCAGGTTTCTTTTGCGTTGGTCTCTCAGCTGGCCGGAAGTGCTCTTTTTCTGGAGAATAAAATTCTCCTTCCGATTTCAGATTGTCAAGGGGCCTCACTTGGTCTGGTCGTGTCACGAACTGATATATATGTTTTTCTTCAAATGTCATTTCACCTTCTGTTTTCAAATTATCTTCGCGAATAATTCTAACAGTCTTTTCAGCTGGTCGGAATGTTTCTTTTGATGGAACAGTAAATTCGCCTTCAGGGTGCAAGTTGTCTTTGGGCTTCTTTTGCTTTGGCCTTTCAGCTGGTTGGTATTTGGCCTTATCAGGAGTGTAGAAGTCGCCCTCTGGACGCAAATTGTCCTCAGGTTTCTTTTGTGTTGGCCTTTCCGCTGGACGGAACTTCTCCTTTTCAGGAGAGTAAAAGTCGCCTTCAGGTCTTAGATTATCCTCGGGTCGCTTTTGAACTGGCCTTTCAGCAGGCTTGAAAGAAGGTTTATCCGGAGCATAAAATTCTCCCTCTGGATGCAAGTTATCTTCTGGCTTCTTTTGCTTTGGCCTTTCAGCTGGTTGGAATTTGGCCTTATCAGGAGTGTAGAAATCACCCTCTGGACGTAAATTATCCTCAGGTTTCTTTTGCGTTGGTCTCTCAGCTGGCCGGAAGTGCTCTTTTTCTGGAGAATAAAATTCTCCTTCCGATTTCAGATTGTCAAGGGGCCTCACTTGGTCTGGTCGTGTCACGAACTGATATATATGTTTTTCTTCAAACGTCATTTCACCTTCTGTTTTCAAATTATCTTCGCGAATAATTCTTACAGTCTTTTCAGCAGGTCGGAATGGTTCTTTTGATGGAACTGTAAAATCTCCTTCGGGATACAAGTTATCTTCAGGCCTTTTTTGTTTTGGCCTTTCTGCTGGTTGGAATTTGGCCTTATCGGGAGTGTAGAAATCGCCCTCTGGACGCAAATTATCCTCAGGTTTCTTCTGTGTTGGCCTTTCCGCTGGACGGAACTTCTCCTTTTCAGGAGAGTAAAAGTCGCCTTCAGGTCTAAGATTATCTTCGGGTCGCTTTTGAACTGGCCTTTCAGCAGGCTTGAACGAAGGTTTATCTGGAGTATAAAATTCTCCTTCGGGATGCAAGTTATCTTCTGGCTTCTTTTGCTTTGGCCTTTCAGCTGGTTGGAATTTTACCTTATCGATAGTGTAGAAATCGCCCTCTGGACGCAAATTATCCTCGGGTTTCTTTTGTGTTGGCCTTTCCGCTGGACGGAACTTCTCTTTTTCGGGAGAGTAAAAGTCGCCTTCAGGTCTAAGATTATCCTCGGGTCGCTTTTGAACTGGCCTTTCAGCAGGCATGAACGAAGGTTTATCCGGAGCATAAAATTCTCCTTCGGGATGCAAGTTATCTTCTGGCTTCTTTTGCTTTGGCCTTTCAGCTGGTTGGAATTTGGCCTTATCAGGAGTGTAGAAATCACCCTCTGGACGTAAGTTATCCTCAGGTTTCTTTTGCGTTGGTCTCTCAGCTGGGCGGAAGTGCTCTTTTTCTGGAGAATAAAATTCTCCTTCCGATTTCAGATTGTCAAGGGGCCTCACTTGGTCTGGTCGTGTCACGAACTGATATATATGTTTTTCTTCAAATGTCATTTCACCTTCTGTTTTCAAATTATCTTCGCGAATAATTCTAACAGTCTTTTCAGCTGGTCGGAATGTTTCTTTTGATGGAACAGTAAATTCGCCTTCAGGGTGCAAGTTGTCTTTGGGCTTCTTTTGCTTTGGCCTTTCAGCTGGTTGGTATTTGGCCTTATCAGGAGTGTAGAAGTCGCCCTCTGGACGCAAATTGTCCTCAGGTTTCTTTTGTGTTGGCCTTTCCGCTGGACGGAACTTCTCCTTTTCAGGAGAGTAAAAGTCGCCTTCAGGTCTTAGATTATCCTCGGGTCGCTTTTGAACTGGCCTTTCAGCAGGCTTGAAAGAAGGTTTATCCGGAGCATAAAATTCTCCCTCTGGATGCAAGTTATCTTCTGGCTTCTTTTGCTTTGGCCTTTCAGCTGGTTGGAATTTGGCCTTATCAGGAGTGTAGAAATCACCCTCTGGACGTAAATTATCCTCAGGTTTCTTTTGCGTTGGTCTCTCAGCTGGCCGGAAGTGCTCTTTTTCTGGAGAATAAAATTCTCCTTCCGATTTCAGATTGTCAAGGGGCCTCACTTGGTCTGGTCGTGTCACGAACTGATATATATGTTTTTCTTCAAACGTCATTTCACCTTCTGTTTTCAAATTATCTTCGCGAATAATTCTTACAGTCTTTTCAGCAGGTCGGAATGGTTCTTTTGATGGAACTGTAAAATCTCCTTCGGGATACAAGTTATCTTCAGGCCTTTTTTGTTTTGGCCTTTCTGCTGGTTGGAATTTGGCCTTATCGGGAGTGTAGAAATCGCCCTCTGGACGCAAATTATCCTCAGGTTTCTTCTGTGTTGGCCTTTCCGCTGGACGGAACTTCTCTTTTTCGGGAGAGTAAAAGTCGCCTTCAGGTCTAAGATTATCTTCGGGTCGCTTTTGAACTGGCCTTTCAGCAGGCTTGAACGAAGGTTTATCCGGAGCATAAAATTCTCCTTCGGGATGCAAGTTATCTTCTGGCTTCTTTTGCTTTGGCCTTTCAGCTGGTTGGAATTTGGCCTTATCAGGAGTGTAGAAATCACCCTCTGGACGTAAGTTATCCTCAGGTTTCTTTTGCGTTGGTCTCTCAGCTGGGCGGAAGTGCTCTTTTTCTGGAGAATAAAATTCTCCTTCCGATTTCAGATTGTCAAGGGGCCTCACTTGGTCTGGTCGTGTGACGAACTGATATATATGTTTTTCTTCAAATGTCATTTCACCTTCTGTTTTCAAATTATCTTCGCGAATAATTCTTACAGTCTTTTCAGCAGGTCGGAATGGTTCTTTTGATGGAACCGTAAAATCTCCTTCGGGATACAAGTTATCTTCAGGCCTTTTTTGTTTTGGCCTTTCTGCTGGTTGGAATTTGGCCTTATCGGGAGTGTAGAAATTGCCCTCTGGACGCAAATTATCCTCAGGTTTCTTCTGTGTTGGCCTTTCCGCTGGACGGAACTTCTCCTTTTCAGGAGAGTAAAAGTCGCCTTCAGGTCTTAGATTATCTTCGGGTCGCTTTTGAACTGGCCTTTCAGCAGGCTTGAACGAAGGTTTATCTGGAGCATAAAATTCTCCTTCGGGATGCAAGTTATCTTCCGGCTTCTTTTGCTTTGGCCTTTCAGCTGGTTGGAATTTTACCTTATCGGGAGTGTAGAAATCGCCCTCTGGACGCAAATTATCCTCAGGTTTCTTCTGTGTTGGCCTTTCTGCTGGGCGGAACTTGTCCTTTTCGGGAGAGTAAAAGTCACCTTCAGGTCTAAGATTATCCTCGGGTCGTTTTTGAACTGGCCTTTCAGCGGGCGTGAACGAAGGTTTATCTGGAGCATAAAATTCTCCTTCGGGATGCAAGTTATCTTCTGGCTTCTTTTGCTTTGGCCTTTCAGCTGGTTGGAATTTTACCTTATCGGGAGTGTAGAAATCGCCCTCTGGACGCAAATTATCCTCGGGTTTCTTTTGTGTTGGCCTTTCCGCTGGACGGAACTTCTCTTTTTCGGGAGAGTAAAAGTCGCCTTCGGGTCTAAGATTATCTTCGGGTCGCTTTTGAACTGGCCTTTCAGCAGGCTTGAACGAAGGTTTATCCGGAGCATAAAATTCTCCTTCGGGATGCAAGTTATCTTCTGGCTTCTTTTGCTTTGGCCTTTCAGCTGGTTGGAATTTGGCCTTATCAGGAGTGTAGAAATCACCCTCTGGACGTAAGTTATCCTCAGGTTTCTTTTGCGTTGGTCTCTCAGCTGGGCGGAAGTGCTCTTTTTCTGGAGAATAAAATTCTCCTTCCGATTTCAGATTGTCAAGGGGCCTCACTTGGTCTGGTCGTGTGACGAACTGATATATATGTTTTTCTTCAAATGTCATTTCACCTTCTGTTTTCAAATTATCTTCGCGAATAATTCTTACAGTCTTTTCAGCAGGTCGGAATGGTTCTTTTGATGGAACCGTAAAATCTCCTTCGGGATACAAGTTATCTTCAGGCCTTTTTTGTTTTGGCCTTTCTGCTGGTTGGAATTTGGCCTTATCGGGAGTGTAGAAATCGCCCTCTGGATGCAAATTATCCTCAGGTTTCTTCTGTGTTGGCCTTTCCGCTGGACGGAACTTCTCCTTTTCAGGAGAGTAAAAGTCGCCTTCAGGTCTTAGATTATCTTCGGGTCGCTTTTGAACTGGCCTTTCAGCAGGCTTGAACGAAGGTTTATCTGGAGCATAAAATTCTCCTTCGGGATGCAAGTTATCTTCCGGCTTCTTTTGCTTTGGCCTTTCAGCTGGTTGGAATTTTTCCTTATCGGGAGTGTAGAAATCGCCCTCTGGACGCAAATTATCCTCAGGTTTCTTCTGTGTTGGCCTTTCCGCTGGGCGGAACTTGTCCTTTTCGGGAGAGTAAAAGTCACCTTCAGGTCTAAGATTATCCTCGGGTCGTTTTTGAACTGGCCTTTCAGCGGGCGTGAACGAAGGTTTATCTGGAGCATAAAATTCTCCTTCGGGATGCAAGTTATCTTCTGGCTTCTTTTGCTTTGGCCTTTCAGCTGGTTGGAATTTTACCTTATCAGGAGTGTAAAACTCGCCCTCTGAACGCAAATTATCCTCAGGTTTCTTCTGTGTTGGCCTTTCCGCTGGACGGAACTTCTCCTTTTCGGGAGAGTAAAAGTCGCCTTCAGGTCTAAGATTATCCTCGGGTCGTTTTTGAATTGGCCTTTCAGCAGGCTTGAATGAAGGTTTATCCGGAGCATAAAATTCTCCTTCGGGATGCAAGTTATCTTCTGGCTTCTTTTGCTTTGGCCTTTCAGCTGGTTGGAATTTGGCCTTATCAGGAGTGTAGAAATCACCCTCTGGACGTAAGTTATCCTCAGGTTTCTTTTGCGTTGGTCTCTCAGCTGGCCGGAAGTGCTCTTTTTCTGGAGAATAAAATTCTCCTTCCGATTTCAGATTATCAAGGGGCCTCACTTGGTCTGGTCGTGTGACGTACTGATATATATGTTTTTCTTCAAATGTCATTTCACCTTCTGTTTTCAAATTATCTTCGCGAACAATTCTTACAGTCTTTTCAGCAGGTCGGAATGGTTCTTTTGATGGAACTGTAAAATCTCCTTCGGGATACAAGTTATCTTCAGGCCTTTTTTGTTTTGGCCTTTCTGCTGGTTGGAATTTGGCCTTATCGGGAGTGTAGAAATCGCCCTCTGGACGCAAATTATCCTCAGGTTTCTTCTGTGTTGGCCTTTCCGCTGGACGGAACTTCTCCTTTTCAGGAGAGTAAAAGTCGCCTTCAGGTCTTAGATTATCTTCGGGTCGCTTTTGAACTGGCCTTTCAGCAGGCTTGAACGAAGGTTTATCTGGAGCATAAAATTCTCCTTCGGGATGCAAGTTATCTTCTGGCTTCTTTTGCTTTGGCCTTTCAGCTGGTTGGAATTTTACCTTATCGGGAGTGTAGAAATCGCCCTCTGGACGCAAATTATCCTCAGGTTTCTTCTGTGTTGGCCTTTCCGCTGGGCGGAACTTGTCCTTTTCGGGAGAGTAAAAGTCACCTTCAGGTCTAAGATTATCCTCGGGTCGTTTTTGAACTGGCCTTTCAGCAGGCGTGAACGAAGGTTTATCTGGAGCATAAAATTCTCCTTCGGGATGCAAGTTATCTTCTGGCTTCTTTTGCTTTGGCCTTTCAGCTGGTTGGAATTTGGCCTTATCAGGAGTGTAGAAATCACCCTCTGGACGTAAGTTATCCTCAGGTTTCTTTTGCGTTGGTCTCTCAGCTGGACGGAAGTGCTCTTTTTCTGGAGAATAAAACTCGCCTTCAGGTTTCAGATTGTCAAGGGGCCTCACTTGGTCTGGTCGTGCGACGAACTGATATATATGTTTTTCTTCAAACGTCATTTCACCTTCTGTTTTCAAATTATCTTCGCGAATAATTCTAACAGTCTTTTCAGCAGGTCGGAATGTTTCTTTTGATGGAACTGTAAAATCTCCTTCGGGATACAAGTTATCTTCTGGCCTCTTTTGTTTTGGCCTTTCTGCTGGTTGGAATTTGGCTTTATCAGGAGTGTAAAACTCGCCCTCTGGACGCAAATTATCCTCAGGTTTCTTTTGTGTTGGTCTTTCCGATGGGCGGAACTTCTCCTTTTCAGGAGAGTAAAAGTCACCTTCAGGTCTAAGATTATCCTCGGGTCGTTTTTGAACTGGCCTTTCAGCAGGCTTGAACGAAGGTTTATCTGGAGCATAAAATTCTCCTTCGGGATGTAAATTATCTTCTGGCTTCTTTTGCTTCGGCCTTTCAGCTGGTTGGAATTTGGCCTTATCAGGAGTGTAGAAATCACCCTCTGGGCGCAAATTATCCTCAGGTTTCTTTTGTTTTGGCCTTTCCGCTGGACGGAACTTGTCCTTTTCGGGAGAGTAAAAGTCGCCTTCAGGTCTAAGATTATCCTCGGGTCGTTTTTGAACTGGCCTTTCAGCAGGCGTGAACGAAGGTTTATCTGGAGCATAAAATTCTCCTTCGGGATGCAAGTTATCTTCTGGCTTCTTTTGCTTTGGCCTTTCAGCTGGTTGGAATTTTACCTTATCAGGAGTGTAAAACTCGCCCTCTGGACGCAAATTATCCTCAGGTTTCTTCTGTGTTGGCCTTTCCGCTGGACGGAACTTCTCCTTTTCGGGAGAGTAAAAGTCGCCTTCAGGTCTAAGATTATCCTCGGGTCGTTTTTGAATTGGCCTTTCAGCAGGCTTGAATGAAGGTTTATCAGGAGCATAAAATTCTCCTTCGGGATGCAAGTTATCTTCTGGCTTCTTTTGCTTTGGCCTTTCAGCTGGTTGGAATTTAGCCTTATCAGGAGTGTAGAAATCACCCTCTGGACGTAAGTTATCCTCAGGTTTCTTTTGCGTTGGTCTCTCAGCTGGCCGGAAGTGCTCTTTTTCTGGAGAATAAAATTCTCCTTCCGATTTCAGATTGTCAAGGGGTCTCACTTGGTCTGGTCGTGTGACGAACTGATATATATGTTTTTCTTCAAATGTCATTTCACCTTCTGTTTTCAAATTATCTTCGCGAATAATTCTTACAGTCTTTTCAGCAGGTCGGAATGGTTCTTTTGATGGAACCGTAAAATCTCCTTCGGGATACAAGTTATCTTCAGGCCTTTTTTGTTTTGGCCTTTCTGCTGGTTGGAATTTGGCCTTATCGGGAGTGTAGAAATCGCCCTCTGGACGCAAATTATCCTCAGGTTTCTTTTGTGTTGGTCTTTCCGCTGGGCGGAACTTCTCCTTTTCAGGAGAGTAAAAGTCACCTTCAGGTCTAAGATTATCCTCGGGTCGTTTTTGAACTGGCCTTTCAGCAGGCTTGAACGAAGGTTTATCTGGAGCATAAAATTCTCCTTCGGGATGTAAATTATCTTCTGGCTTCTTTTGCTTTGGCCTTTCAGCTGGTTGGAATTTGGCCTTATCAGGAGTGTAGAAATCACCCTCTGGGCGCAAATTATCCTCAGGTTTCTTTTGTTTTGGCCTTTCCGCTGGACGGAACTTGTCCTTTTCGGGAGAGTAAAAGTCGCCTTCAGGTCTAAGATTATCCTCGGGTCGTTTTTGAACTGGCCTTTCAGCAGGCTTGAACGAAGGTTTATCTGGAGCATAGAATTCTCCTTCGGGATGTAAATTATCTTCTGGCTTCTTTTGCTTCGGCCTTTCAGCTGGTTGGAATTTGGCCTTATCGGGAGTGTAGAAGTCGCCCTCTGGACGCAAATTATCCTCGGGTTTCTTTTGTGTTGGCCTTTCTGCTGGACGGAACTTCTCCTTTTCGGGAGAGTAAAAGTCGCCTTCAGGTCTTAGATTATCTTCGGGTCGTTTTTGAACTGGCCTTTCAGCAGGCTTGAACGAAGGTTTATCTGGGGCATAAAATTCTCCTTCGGGATGTAAGTTATCTTCAGGCTTCTTTTGCTTTGGCCTTTCAGCTGGTTGGAATTTGGCCTTATCAGGAGTGTAGAAATCACCCTCTGGACGTAAGTTATCCTCGGGTTTCTTTTGCGTTGGTCTCTCAGCTGGCCGGAAGTGCTCTTTTTCTGGAGAATAAAATTCTCCTTCCGATTTCAGATTATCAAGGGGCCTCACTTGGTCTGGTCGTGTAACGAATTGATATATATGTTTTTCTTCAAATGTCATGTCACCCTCTGTTCTCAAATTATCTTCGCGAATAATTCTAACAGTCTTTTCAGCAGGTCGGAATTGTTCTTTTGATGGAACTGTAAATTCTCCTTCTGGATGCAAGTTATCTTCTGGCCTCTTTTGTGTTGGCCTTTCTGCTGGTTGATACTTAGCTTTATCAGGAGTATAGAAATCACCCTCTGGACGCAAATTGTCCTCAGGTTTCTTTTGAGTTGGCCTTTCCGCTGGACGGAATTTTTCCTTTTCGGGGGAGTAAAAGTCGCCTTCAGGTCTTAGATTATCCTCGGGTCGCTTTTGAACTGGCCTTTCAGCAGGTTTAAATAAAAGTTTATCTGGAGCATAAAATTCTCCTTCAGGATGCAAGTTGTCTTCGGGCTTCGTTTGCTTTGGCCTTTCAGCTGGTTGGAATTTGGTCTTATCGGGAGTGTAGAAATCGCCCTCTGGATGCAAATTGTCGTGAGGTCTGTTTTGCGTTGGTCTCTCAGCTGGCCGGAAGTGATCTTTTTCTGGAGAATAAAACTCGCCTTCAGGTTTCAGATTGTCAAGGGGTCTCACTTGATTTGGTCGTGTGACGAACTGATATTCCCGTTTTTCTTCAAATGTCATTTCTCCTTCTGTCTTTAGATTGTCTTCCCGAATAACTCTTACAATTTTTTCTGCTGGGTGAAATGCGTCCTTCGATGGTAATGTAAATTCTCCTTCTGGATATAAATTATTTTCTGGCCTTATTGACTCGCTTCTTTCACCTGGTTTATAATTGTTCTTTGCGGGAGTATAAAAATCACCTTCTGGACGCAGATTATCTTCTGGCCGCTTCTGTATTGGTCTCTCTGCTGGCTGGAACTTTATTTTATCTGGAGTATAAAATTCACCTTCTGACTTCAGATTGTCCAAAGGTCTTATTAGTTGCGGCCTGGCAAAAAATTGATACTCTTGTTTCTCTGTCAATTTAATTTGCTCTTCTGTGTTCAGATTATCTTCACGAATAATTCGAATCGTTCTTTCGTTAGGTATAAATGTTGATGATTCATTGGTAACAGGGCTGTCATTAGGTTCCGTTACTTGGTATGTATTTTCATTGCTGTAATATGACTTTCCCTCGGTTTCTTCATTTCCTCGTTGAAATGCTCTTTCTTCTTCGTTTTGCAAGAAATCTGATCTTATGATCTGAACGCTTTTATCTGTTGAATGATATGGTTCCTGTATAAGGGAACCATTTTCTATATCCGATTTCAAACTTTCTCCTGGTCTTACTACGGTTGGTAGGTCGATAGAGTTAATTACTTTCGTAACATTTTGTGTTTCGGATTGAGATTCTATTTCGTTTTTATTGCTTTTTATTCCGAGTTTGGCATTTTCAATGTCTGATTTGGTCCATGTGTTTCTACGTATGGTGGATTTTTCTTCTGATGCGTCTAGAATTAACATAAAAATTGTTTTTTTTTTTTGAACAGTTACTTTAAAAATAATGTATTTAGATGAAAAGATAAATAGAAAAAAATAAATTTGTTCGGTAACCAAATTATATAAGTGATAAATTTTATTCTTACCATGTTGTTCGCTATGTGTGATGTTTAGTTCTTCCCTTGTAGTGTTTTTATTGATATCAGAAAAGGTGGAACTCGTCTGACTGCAGTGGTGGCGACTGAAAAATAACATAAACCAAATTAAATATATTAAATTACTCAAGTTTTGTTATGGCTTTATATACTTTAAAATATTACTTTTGAAAATTCGAAAACAGACATATGTACCTACCTACATATGTATTTAAGGCTTTTTGAGACTATATAGTCAAGGTTTTCTAAATCTAAAAATAAGTATATTAGGTGGCGCAACAATCCGTTGAGAACTAGGGCCTAGTGACTTACAACTCTCAACCATTCCTGTGTGCGAGTACTGTTGTCAGGGATGGAGGGTTTTAAGCCGACTCCGAACGCCTAATTTGAGAAAGCACTTTTTATGACAAGAATTACTCTAGGAGGATTTGTCAATTTCTCGCAAGAGGCAGTACCCGTGAAAAAAACTTTAGATGATACAGGCAGGGTTTGAAACCAAGACCTTTGGCACGACAGTCCAACACCAATTCAATCTTAATAATATCTTAAAGCTAGACAAAAATTTATAAAACTAGCTTAATAAACCATAACTTACAACTAACTTACTGGTCCCATACGGACACTCTAAGTTAAACAATAATACTTAATTCTAATGCCTTTCGGCATTAGAATTAAGTAGAATTTTACTGTAATTCAATTTTATTTATTTTTGTATGTATTAAAAAATTAAAAAAAATTAATTTCAATATCTTTTTTTTGTTTTTACTTAAAAACTACTTAAATAGGGTCCTTAATATAAAACTTAAAACTAACTTAAACTAACTTAAACTATCTATTCTACCTATAAACTACTTAAAATTAGAACAATCACAGTAGCAAATCTAACTATCTAACATTTTTTGTTTTTCATTTTTTTCGTTTTTTTTTTTAATAAAATTTAAGTTAGGTGGCGCAACAGTACGTAGCGAACCAGGGCCTAGTGACCTACAACTCTCAACCATTCCTGTGTGCGAGTACTGTTTCTTATTTTATGTTTTTTTTATATATGTTTATTTATATATTTTTTTTAAACATGTTTTTTTTTTTAATTATTATTATTTTTTTGTGCCACCATACCTATTCTTCTTAAAACTAAACCCCAAAACTATAAACAAGTATGTAAGCCGGCCAAGGCTTACATCCCGTTTTGACACAGCCCTACTGAACCGAAAGAGCTCTGCTCCGCCTTGTGCCATAACGTCCCGATTGTACAGGAGTCGCCTATCCACGGTTCGTCGTCTGACGTGGTAGATTACCAGAACTGCCAATCTATCCTGTATCAGACCGCATCTATCTAAAAAGAGGAATGCCTCTGATGGAATGAAGCCGCTCAAGCGTGCAATTCAGAATACTCGTCGTTCGCATAGAACGTCCCGAAAATTAAATCGTTGGTTGAAGACATAGCTCTTGCAATGTGACCTCAAACGAGTTTTATCACGAAATTGTCAATTCTGTTGATTCGAGCCCCGTTGAATAGGACCTCGTTGGAATAGTAATGCATGAAAGAAGATTCGGCTGTTCGATATAAGCCGGTACAGCGTCGTAAACACTGTCGCTCGAACACCCGAAACTTATCCATCTGGGAAGGGGCAACGTTGAACCACACAGGATAACCATTAACGATCATCGGTCGTAAGAGGGCCATGTGGCAAACTACCTTCACTCTGGGGTCAAGCCGACTGCTGTAAAACAGCCGTTCCGTCAGAGCGAAGGCTCCTCTGGCCCTGGCCAATGTCTTGCGTCACATATTCAGAAGTATAAAACAAGAACCAAATGAAAAATTTCAGAAATTTTTAGTTCGTCTCAGACAGCAGGCAGAAAATATGCTTTTGCGGACATTAACGAAAACCTAATCAGGCAGGTAGCAGAAAAATGTTCGTCAGTTGCCTTGCGCAAGAAAATATTAAAATCTGGCGACTCTATGACATTAGATGAAATAAAAGTGGAAGCAATCATAGAGGAAGTACTTGAACCTTCGAACTGGGTTTCACCGATTGTGCCTGTGCTCAAACGCAACGGAGATGTTAGGTTTTGTGTGGACATGCGGCGAGCGAACACAGCAATCAAACGTGAGAACAATCCTTTGCCAACTATGAATGAACTTTTTCCAAAAGTTTGTCATGCTAAAGTGTTCAGTAAACTTGACATAAAAGATGCTTTCCATCAAATAGAGTTACATCCAAATTCAAGACACATCAACACTTTCATCACTTCAAAAGGGTTCTTTAGGTACAAACGAATGATGTTTGGCCTTACCTGTGCGCAAGAGATTTTTAAAAAATCATTGGAGAGAATACCTTTTGAAATGTGATGGCGTTATGAACTTCATAGATGACATTTTGGTGTATGGCAAGAACGAAACAGAGCATCACGAAGATTAAACAATGTAAAGGAAGTCTTGCAACAAAACAATGTTGTCCTATGCCAAGAAAAATGCGTTTACGGGTTGAAAAAGGTCCATTTCCTTGGCCATGAATTATCTGGAGAAGGTGTGAGGCCATTAGAAAAGCATATTTCAGCTATCAAGGAATTTAGAGTTTTCTGGGACTTATCAATTTCATTGGAAAGTGGATTCCTCATGTGGCAACTTAATCCGAGCCATTGAAAATGTTGTTGCGACAGAAAAGTAAGAGGAATTCAGATATTTCAGAAAACTGGGGAAAAAGTAAAAAAACAGCTTTTGATAGCTTAAAAGATGCACTTGTTGACGTTCCCCAATTAGGCTACTACAACCCTCATGACAAGACTTTGATAATAGCGGATGCAAGTCCAGTGGGGCTTGGAGCAGTTCTTGTCAAAATCAAAGAAAAAAGACCACGGATAATTGCTTTTGGTAACAAAACTCACTGTGATTGTGAACGTCGATACTGTCAGACAGAAAAGGAGGCTTTGGCGTTGGTGTGGGCGTGTGAACATTTTGATATGTTCCTCTACGGTAAAGACTTTGTTTTAATAACTGATCACAAGCCCCTAGAAACCATATTTGGACCGAAGACTAAATCTTGTGCCCGTATAGAGCGATGGGTTCTGAGGCTACAGTCGTATAGGTATAAGGTAAAATACAGTCCGGGTAAAGATAATGTGGCAGACCCACTGTCTAGACTATGTAGACTAGCAACAAATCCATCCACAATTTATGAGAGTTATGTTCATAGCGTTGTAGAACACTCAAGACCAACTGCTGTATCACTCCAGAAATTGAAGAATGTTCCAAACAAGATTCGGAGATACAAAAAGTTAAAGAAGGCCTGTATAGTGAAAGTTTGGATGAAGCAGTCAAACGTTATAAAATCTTCCAGAACGAACTATGCTTTTACGGTGACATTTTACTGCGTGGAACAAAAAATTGTGATACCAAATAAACTAAGAGATAGGGTTCTCAAAGCTGCACATGAGGGCCATCCTGGCATCTTGGCTATATGAAAAGCAGATTAAGAATACAAATTTGGTGGCCGAAATGCGATAAGGACTCTGAAAAACTTTGTAAAGCATGCAAAGGATGTACCCTTGTTTCTGCACCCAACGTCCCAACCCACCTAATCCACTAAAGCGCCTTGAACTACCAACAGAACCCTGGATTGATGTAGCAATCGATTTGATGGGACCACTGCCAAGTAACGATTATATTTTTGTAATCGTTGACTACTACAGTCGATATAAGGAGATAAAAATTTGTCGAACCATAAGAAGCTCAGTAATCATTGTGCTTTTAAAAGAGATATTCAGTCGTTTGGGAAATCCTGTTTCCATTACAGCAGACAATGGTAAACAGTTCATAAGTGCTGAATTTAATTTTGTAAAGAGCAAAACATAAGAATTTACCATACGATTCCCTCCCTACTTCCCCCAACAAAATGGTGAAGTAGAGACACAACAGGGACATTCTTAAGAGATTGAAGATAAGTCAAGGTGAACAAAAAGATTGGAAGGAAGCCTTACGTGAATACATAATAATGTATAACAGTACCCCCCATACCGTAACAGGTAAAACACCATCTGAATGGTTTTTTAGTAGACAGTTCCGACAGTAAACTGCCAATGATGAGAGACATAACTTACAATCCAAGAGACGAGGACATATGGGACAGGGATAGAGAATGTAAGGAAAAAGGTAAAGAGTATGCGGATCGGAAAAGGCGAGCGCAAGATTGTGATCTGCAAGTCGGTGATAAGGTGTACATTAAAAACATGAACAAAAGTAATAAACTAAGTTTAAACTACAAGCCAATTTCACATACAATCGAGTCAAATAATAATGGAGATATCGAAATAAGAAATGATGAGACGGGAAATAAAATAAGACGAAATGTGGTCCACCTAAAGAAGGTAGAGGGACAATGGAAAACTTTGGATGCATAAATATACATAAACATATTTCTCCGTGTAAACTAGGGGTGAATAGTACGTGTAAATTGATCATCGGTTGTGTTGCTGAACGCACTCATTGATCCAGAAGAAGTTTGACATATATACCGCGTTTACAAGGAGAATTGAATCTGAATTGAATCAGGGTTTAGCGCCGTATAGACCTGGATCGGATCGAAATAGGATTACTCGATCCAATCCCACTGAAAGAGGTGAATCGAATCGAAAATTTGTTTGTAAACCGGAATCGGGGAATCGAGTTATTGGTGTGTGAGGTTTTGCTTGTGTGCGTGCGTTAAGTTTTTTCCCTCTTGTTTGTTTTAAGCTGAATTTAATTTGGCGCGCGTCTTTGTCTTGAGAGCATTGTTATAAAATGTGAAATTTATTTTAAAGTTATTCACGTAGCAGAGCAGTACGCATACAAATAAAACCCAAATGTCATTCCGATTCCATTTGAATTCGATTCCTCGATTCAGTGCCACCATATACCTGGATCGAAATCTCAATTCGATTCGATTCCTCGATCTCCTCTTGTAAACAGGGTAATAGACATTGAACATGACACTTATTATTCATTACTGGACTGAGGCACCTCGTGGACGGACTACAGAAATACTACAAGGACTAAGAATTAATGAGAATTTCCAGAAACTAAGTAAGATACTAAAATGATTTAATCTGTATCTGAAAGACAAAGTATCGTGCTTTGCAAAATCATCATACAATTTCAATGGTAAAGGATATGTTATGCTTAAATTTAGCGTTAAAAACCCTATATTTGTTCGTCCTTGGCATTTATAAAGTTGCTTACGTCAAAAACGTTATGTAATAGAAAAATTTTAAGGCCAGATTTTGATTCGAACAACTTAATCATTTAAAAGAGTATTTTTCTGTTTGTCTGACAGAAAAAACATAATTTTTCTGACCGGCGTAATTTTTAACATTGCTTTAAAAATTATAAGTTGTTGATATTTTAATTTTATTGCTACAGTATTATTTTTTAATTAAATTATTTGTTAATTTGATTAACATTTCCCATGTCACGGTTTAATTTGGGCTGGTTTAATGTTCAAATAATTTTTTTTTCTAACAGTATTAATGTAAAGTATACCAACTTACCCACAGGTACAAATTTCACAAATGCACTTGTCATTCTGCTGATGATATGTTGATTTATTCTTCTTAGTGTTAGCGACTCCAGTCTGAAAAATTAAAATTTCGGTTATTTAAAATTTTGAGCAAAAATGATTTATTACAATTAAATTGAAGGAAAGTTTTTTCTTATCAAACTTCGTACTAGGTTAATAACAGTATATTTTACAATGGTCTGCCAACTTCTGCATTTTTAAGCGTTTGTCGGACAGACTATATAGTGTGTATCCTAAAGTGAACAAAATTTGTATGTTTTCATTTAAAGTAATTGTAATCGGTTCAATTTTTCATGTAAACATTTCTTGACGATTTAGGGTGCTTAGAATCCAAATTAATTTTTTGGTAGAAAGCGTACCTTTGTGCGACCGTACGTTTGGGATACTCTTTTTTTAACTTCCATATCTCGACTTTAAAATAATTTTGCTTTTTAGATAATAATCACATGGAGATGTGCAATAACAATTTTTTAAAAATTATTAATTTTGTATAATAGTCATTTATAACAACAAATTTGCATATTAGTTTGTCTCAAGAATTTATATCAATTACAAAAATCGTCTAACAACATTTTTTCTTAAAGAACTAAAACAAATTATAATTTTTTTCAATCTCGAATATTTTAAAATTGATAAATGACCTTTACAGTTTTTGTTGAAAATTTAAAAAAATATTTAAAAATATAAACGAATTTTTTTTATTTTCAGGAGAAGAATTAACATTCTGACAACTATATGGAAGAGGCCAAAGGTAAATATGTAATTTGAAACATTTTATGGAAACCTCTGATCAGGTAAGTTTTCACCAGAAACGGCGGCTATAAAGTTTTGTGACGTAAAAGTTCGCACCATTAATTTAACTAACTTCAATTTTCTCTATTAATTTAAACTTGGAAAATTATGTGCCTGACAATTTTTATCCATAACTTACGACGCACGTAGACAAAAGGTCTTATGAAACTTTTTTCGAAATACCAACAAAAAGTTAAAAACAAGTTTCCGGCTTAGTTAGTATCTTTCATTTCGAGGTTGATATCTTTTTTCGCCTTAATTTACTTGATTACAGTCAGAATTATGTAGGTATGTCAAAATCATGGTTTTGACAAAATTCTGTCCTGTTATAGGACGAAAATAAAATGGCCGTTAAAAAGGTCACTGTAATTTCTGCCGCTTTGTTATTCTTTTACTCAGTCTTGTTGTGTTATTTATGTGTTTTGAACAATCAAATGAAACATTTGGTCCGACAAAATCGATTTGTCTAGTAATATTAACAAGATAAAAGTTTACAAGCTTGCGTTCATGTTTTTCTTATAATTAATGTACAAACAATTTTGGAGCTTTAATGTTTTATTTATCTATCCTCATAATGTAAGTTCACTTTTTAAATTCGGTAGACACCAAATTGTAACCATTGTAACCATTCGAAATATTAAAAATCAGTCCTAAAACAACGGTTTTATTTGAAAAATTAAAGAAATAATTTAAATGTGTGTATTGTTTTATATTATTTTGATAACTACCTACTTTATGTTTTCAAAAATCACCTTCAGTAACGAAGCTTTTTTTTTGGCACATTTGGTTCGTCAATAAGCAAAATATTCGTTACAGGTCGGAAGAAAATCCGCATTTGCTTCCTAAATCATTACTTCACTACTTTGCATGCCGGTGGCGATATGTGACGATAACGATCGTCACGTGACTGTGAATGGCCAGCGTTATCGCGCCAAGACTATTGATTATTTTTGGTCCAAATTGGAAGACTTTAATTTGGACGCCACACAGCACACAGTTTGATGAGCATAATATTATCTTAAGAAATGGACTAAATTAAAATGCTTAGCTTGGTCGCACTGTTTAAAAATATTTCCTGTGTTTTAATATTTAAAAATGTTACTCCAAAATAAGTTTTTCTTCAAAAATAAAACATAAATGCCATTTAATTAAACAAAAAACCTTGATTTACTTTTCGAAAATCGTTAGGCGTTTTTTTTTAAATTAATTTTTAAAATATACAATTTTTAAATTTTGTCTTACAAATATTTTTGGTATGTAGTTATTTAGTGCTTATGAATATATGTACATACAGATGTTACAAATGTTGACCTCTTTCTGAGATATCGAATTAAAAAAAAAAAAAAAAAATAGAATACAAAAAATTAAATAGAATAAAATATATTTTTATAAATCCAAAAAAATAATGACATTTTTGATTATTAAATACTATTTAGACAGTTTAAGAACTTATGCAGAAATTTTGTATAAAATCGCCTCAATAGTTCTTGAAAAAACTTAAAAATAAAATAACGCTTCTATGGGGGTACCCTTCTGTAGCAATACAATTTAAGCAAAACAAATTCAGAGAAAATTTAATAAAAATCTATCGGTTCGTTTTTGAGAAAATTTTTTTGGACAAATTTGTTACTGTTATTTTTCGACTTAAACAAATGAAAAAACGCTTAACCCGAATTGGCTTAAAACCTTAATTTCCAGGTTTGAACTCAATCGACGTAATAGTTTGGGCTCTAGGTAGGGGATTTTTTCGACTTCTCCACCATTGTTTAATACCATGTTTGATTAAAAACTCGAGTTCGAATTTTTGTACGAATGCAATACTAGCCATATAGTTCCTATATGTTTCAAGTAAAAAAAGTGGTCAAGTCGTTATTGAAAAAAACCCTTTAGGTACTATCCGCTTTTTGTAAAAGTAGAATTGAAATTTTGTGCTATTCACAATAAATTAAAACATTTTTTCGATAGGGTGCGCTAATTGCAAACTTTTAAGCACCCTTACATGTTCATATAAATATTTTATAATTAGTTATGTACATAATATCCGATAAAAGTCTAGACGTCTCGCTTTATAAAATCAGACAATTTGTATTGTTTTTTTTTTTTAATTAATTTTGTTAAATTCTTTCACTGATGGTGAGATTGAATAAAATAATTGTCTGCCAATACGTGCATTACATTACTAAATTATGAGCAAAACTTTCATTGCATATTCAAGTTTCAGGAAATAGCAGAGTAGACACCTTAGCTATATACCTACATGTGCTTTCAAAGTCTTAGTTCAAAATACACTGATTTGATACTGAAAATCAAATAAATATTAAATTCCTTCAATAATTATGTTAATTAGCACTTATTCTCACTTGATAGTGCATTTCATACCATAAAACAGTTATTGTTGTACACGGCTCGATACTTTATAGCTTTATTATGTACTAAAAGTATTTTTTTTTGGTTTAAAAATATTTTCTTTTTTTAGTTGTAGGTTATATTTAAAAACCGTCAAGGTGTTTGAATGATAACTTATTAATACACAGATATTTGTCTATACGTAAATTTATTTCTTCCCAGTGTAGAATTTTCGAGTGGTTTGGAAAAGATATCAAACGCGAAGAGCCAAATTATTAAAACTTGTTTTTATGTTATTTTCTACGCTTTTTTCCTCAAAGGAGTTACTCTTTAGTCTAAATAAATTAGGTGGCGCAACAGTCCGTTGAGAACTATGGCCTAGTGACTTACAACTCTCAACCATTCCTGAGTAATGTTGTAAGGGATGAAGGGGACCTACAATTGTAAGCCGAATCCGAACGGATAATTTGAGAAAGCACTTTTCGTGACAAGAATTACTCTTGGAGGCTTTGTCAATTGAACCCAAGACCTCTGGCATGACAGGCCTACGCACTTACCATCTGGCCACGGGTACTACTCTATTTAGCCCAGTCATATTATATTTATTTAAGTTTTCTTCATCTTTTCGCTAAAGGCTGAATGAATTAAAATCATGTATTATGAAATTTTGATTCTACTGGTAAGGCGTTTATAAGGTTTAAACTTTAAACGAGTATGGATATGATACCAAACTTTGTAATGGGTGTTATTTTTTAAACGTGTGGTTTTCAATCTGGAAAAACTATTTTCGGAGTTGGTCTCTCTGACAGCTGTCACTTGACTTATGCTCAGTTTGGTTTTTCATTTAATAATGAATAGTCTTACTCCATGTTTACAACGTTTGCAAATCGTGAAAGTACCATACATCCTGTATAAAGCGGACTGTAAAATTATAGGAAAAAATAAAACACGGCAATTTAGAGTCGGGAAAAGTGGTTAAAAAACCCGACTATTGATTATCTTTATTTAATGGTTTCTTTGTACTGTTAGTTTCACTATACAATATTAATTTCTTTACAACAATTATATTTTATCCGAGGCCGGCCTGTACGGTACAAGAGTTAAGGATCAACTGACTCAACAAAGTAAAAATGAGTGAACTTATTTCTCCAAGTTGCACTCGCATACAATGACAAGAATAAATATATAACTCTACTAATACAAAGGAATAAGACAATTGACAATTGAATGTGTTTAGCGCGTTCGATACACATCCAAAGAAAAAAACATTTTATTGAAGGAAACTTTGGCGACATGGGCCTAACGGTGTGGCCTCCAAAATCGTATGATTTAGCAATGGAGGACTAATTTTTGTAGTGTCAGTATTTTTTGTCGACATATGGCCTGCTATAAAAAGTAGTCGAAAATTAGCCGTGGGGGCCACTTGTCCACAATTATGTTTAAAACATAAAGGCATATCATTTAAATAAAGCTAAATTCTTGGCCATAGCTTTAAATTATATATGTACTGTACGTTTCATTTTTTCTTTAAAGCCACACGTCTCAAAAAACACAACCTTTCCATTCATGTAATGATCAAGGAGGTTTTTTTAATGAAACAGTAATGGAAGCTAAAACACTCTTAAATAAAATAAATTAGGTGGCGCAACAGTCCGTAGAGAACCAGGGCCTAGTGACTTACAACTCTCAACCATTCCTGTGTGCGAGTACTGTTGTCAGGGATGGAGGGGACCTACAGTTTAATGCCGAATCCGAACGGCTAGTTTGAGAAAGCACTTTTTCATGACAAGCATTACTCTTGGAGAATTTGTCAATTCCTCGCAAGAGGCAGTACCCGTTTTTTTTTTTTTTTTTTTAATTATGGTGGCACAGGCAGGGATCGAACCCAAGACCTCTCGCATGACAGTCCAACGCACTAACCATCATGCCACGGGTACTAAAACACTCTTGAGCTTTTTAAATATTAAATATTTTGTTTGTCAATATAATTAAAACTTACGTTTCGTGAATCGAGATTTATTGAAGTATTTCTAGTGTCACGGGCAACATGATCCACTTCATCGTATATATTTTTCGAAATGTGCTTGTGTTCTGAGTATTTGTTAGATATGTCAGTTACATTTTTAATATTTTCGAGATATTGAGTATCTTTCTCGATATTAGTAAATTCGTCAATAAAAACAATTTTCTTCGGTGGATCCACAATTTTTTCAATAACGTCCGTATGAGTTCGTTCATCGACAACACGCCAATCGTTGATGCTGGCATCAAATATCTGAAAAAAAAATTGAATAATTATTTTAATAGCTAACGATATAATTAAATGCATTAATTTTTTTGTTAGGTTTTACCTAAATATGTAAGCATGTATATTTTGAAGATAACCTATTTAACACTTCGTTCAATGAGGAAATACGTGGCTTAGAAATGTGTGACGAGTGCATATTTGAAATGAGAATTCTATAAGTTGTGTTAAAACGACCAATTTTAAATAAATGAACAAATTCGTTGATATGGAGGGCTTCCACAGATTTAATCGGATCGGCTAATTCGAGAAAGCACTTTTCATGACAAGAATACCCGTTTAAAAAAAAACTTAAGATGCATAGGCAGGGATTTTGGGTTCTGACTTTTAAAGGCAAAAATGTTTGATTATAAATAAGGTAACTGAAATACAACTTGAAATGGGTTTTGATTCCATGCCTACTTAGTGTTTATAACACCCAAAAACCCAGTTATTTTACCTAGACACCAAATTAGCCCACATGACATGTAGATTTACTGCATAATAATTCCAAGTGAAAGTTTTTTAAATGCAACTGTCCCCAATTGGGGCTTATATGTATATGTATGACTTAAAATCCTGAAAAGTACACATTAATAAATATACACGTGATGAGTTATTTAAAGTGAAATATACATAAGTTTTTGTTTTTCACATACATAAGTCTGTATAACTTTCCAACTTTTAATAATACCCGTGTTTTGTTGGAAAATCTATCCATAGTATAGTAGGATTTTACACTAATAACAAAAACAATATCCATAGTATGAACACTACCGATAAAAGTAAGAGTAGAATCTTACTATGGATGGGTTTTTGACATTTATACGAGTCTCGAATGGATCTTATGTGATTTCGTTCTCAAATGTTGGTACGATATTGCATTTGTATCTCGATGGCTGTGTTCGTTGAGTAGTTGTGCATTTGGAATCATGTGTTTTCCATTGGGGGGAAAAAATCAATCTATTACTGTCGATATTTGGTATTTAGTTTTGTTAGTGAAAATGGACTAACTGGGCTTATTTTGCAAGAGAAAGCAATAGAAAAGATATTTATGTTTTGCTATGTTTCCACCAAAGCCAAAGGTTTATCTCAGTTTAGATTAAATAAATCTTTTTTGCGATTCAACCGCACAAGAAGATTTAAAAATGATAAAGTTTGACAGCACTTTCTAAAATGCAAATGGTGTTTCGATGTTTCTTATGAAGTGCAAGTAAGATAGTTTGATTCGTGTTAAACAATGAAAAACTGAATAGTTCAGCACCATATAAAAATATGCTACCTACTCCATGTGCAATTTTTTTTTTTAATTTAATTAAAACAAAACTATATTTTTTGTACACAAACATGCAAATAAACAGACCATAACGCATTATCTGTAAAACCAACTCCTCCACACAGGTTTTTCTTCACAAATTTTGACTCGACTCCGATCCCCGACCGGAATCGAGGCGAATCAAGCTCATTTCAACTCGATTCAGGTGTATAAAGAATTTAGGAGATCTTCAAGCTCGCTTCAACACCACATGTTAATGTAGTAGTCTACGAACAAACCCCCTTCTTGAAGTTTTTATTTTATGTCAAATTGTTTGGTTAAAACTTTGAAATCGCATTACACAGAAGTATTTTTTTGATTTTGATAGTCAACTAACAAAAATCAGCTTACACGATTTCACCCCTGGTCTGAATTTCGCTATTTTGTTTTGGAATTTTTTGATAAATTATTCTGGCAAATATTCAATTGTATCAACTTTCAAATATAAAAACCGGACTACTGCGGATCGTTTTTTTGGCAATTTTTCACTGTACTACATATATATGGAATACCAAAAAACGCACTTAATGAGTGATATCTACTTCAATATAATATAATTCTCGAACCTTCGCTTTAAAAATATCATCAATTTTAAAACGTCGTTATTTCGTGTAAGACTGTTGACTTATATTAACGTAATCGAAAAGAAATAAAATGAGGGTACCAATATTTCAAGAAGTGTACATACCAAAATTAATTGTAACAATTAAAATAATTGTTCGGTGGATTACAGAATGGCAGCGGTCTTAATGTTCGAGAAAAATGGAAGTAGATTTCAAAAACTATCTTTTTCATAATATTCTACATATTTTTAAATTACATTATTTCAATATAAAAATTAAAAAAAGCTAAAATTATTTAAGCCTTTATATTATAATGTAATTCAATATGTTAATGTAACATTTCTTAAATTAATTCTTAGTTGTTGGCAACGAAAACGCAAAGATTGGGCTCGTGATGGTCAAATGAAATGACTTTAGGATGCTTTGATTGCAAAGGACGAGTTCTACAAGAAATAGTTATTGTAATCGTAATACAATTTCAGTACATCAACAAACCTTTTATCTTTGTTTTTGGACAACTTGAAAATATCTTTTAATATTGAAAACAAAAAATCAAATCCAAAATAACACTAGAGCACAACTTAACACAAAAACATTAACAAACAGAACGACTGGTTTGCATGAACTCGCTCATATACCCAAAAAAGTCTGTTTAAAACTATTAAGAATTAAAATGCAAAAAAAATGTTTTTCAAAAATGTAAATGCCATTTAATTTCTCAAGAAAACCTTATTTTTTTTTCATTTGTATTTGAATATCGTTTTTTAATTTTAGTTTAAAAATATTTTTGGTATATAGTTTTAAACTTATTATTAGACGTCTTGCATTTCAATTTTGTAAAAAATGATGACCCATTTTCAAGATATCAAATTTCAAAAAAAAAATATAATATTTGTTTTTAGATTAGGTAAAAATAAAAATAATGACATTTTTGGCAGAAAAAAAATAGTTTAGTTCTTGAGCAAACTTAAAAACAAAATAACGGTTCTATCTGGGGTACCCTTCTGGAGCAATACAAAAATATTTTTTTATAATGAAAGAAGCCAAACTAAGAACACAAATTTTAGCAAGAATTTAAAAAAACTATCGGTTTGTTTTTGAAAAAATTCGAATTATCGATTTTTGACCGTACAAATTTGTATTAGGGCTACTGTTATTTTTAGTTTGAAAAAAAACAGGAAAGACATACAGACAAACCGACAAACCGACAAAATCGGGGGACCCACTTTTTCGACTTCTCGAAATGTCATGTTTGATTAAAATCTCGAATTCGATTTTTTTATGAATGCAAAACTTGGCACAGGTCCTACATATATGTCGAAAGTAAAAATGGCAAAAAATGTTAAAGTAGAATATATACTACATTACATAAAACGGAACCTCACCGCAAATGCAAATACTCAAGCGATTTGTAATTCTCTAGAAAATTTTGAGACTACATACAAGAGTGATAAGGAGAAAAAAGGAGTAGATTCAGTCTATTTTTATTAAAATTGAAGTAGGTAGAAACACAGATCTTAAAAATGAAGTAGATTTCAATATTTTGATGATAGTGCGAAGTAGGAAGTAGATTTTTAATTTATTTGAAAAAAAGAAGTAGATCTACTTCAATTGAAGTAAAGTGGTAACGCTGATATACTGACAGCTGGGAATACAAAGAAAATCGAACGCTTTCAGTGGAACGATTATGTTCCGAAATGTGAAATCAATAATCAACTGTTCATTGAAAATGATTTCATCATTGAAAAATTAAAAATTAATTAGAAGAAAAGTTCTGGGTTAAATAATGTATTTTTTTTTGTAGATAAAATCTACAGTTGATCAATTGATCATTTTGACACCAACAATTACAAATTTGAAACTCTTAATCGCATTTAAATCTCAAAAAAAAACTAAACAATGATAGATATAATTGGCCCCAATCGATCATAAGGGCGATGAACGTTTTGTCATAAATAAAATAACGTCCAATCTCAAATGGTAAATATGATCATAGGGACATTGTGACCAGGTCGAAGTGCAAATAGATGTAATGTCTATCCCAAGAAGTCGACAAATTTGTTTGAACATTAAGTTTTGTAAAATAGGTTCATATAATGTAGTTTATTTGACTTTAGGTCATATACTTGTTACATATGTGTGTACATATTTCAAAAGGAATTACCTAACATGGAATAGACTCTTTTTTTTGTGTTGCTTAGTCTTGGAAGCGTATGGTTTTTTTTTTAGTATCTATTTAAATTTAAAGTAAAATTTTAATTAAAAAAAAAAATAGCTATCTGATACAAAATCACAAACTTAATTGTTTTAAAAGAATCGTTTTTACGGTGAAGACACATTACAATCATTACATGTTTTCAACATTCTTATTGCAGGCTTCCTTGTTTTTTTTTTTACTTTAAAATATACGTACGTCGTACATACAAGCATTAATCAATAATTCGTTAGTGTCCAGGTAGAAAGGACTTAAGTCAAATATAGAAAATAAAAAAAAACACCATTTAGATGTTGATTTATCTTCGTATGTTTGTAACCTGTTAAAATTAAAGGAGATGGCTCACTTTTCTATGAATCCTGGGCCCAGAGATGTTTAAAGCTAGAAGTTGAATGACAAAAAATATGAAATTTGTGTCTATACACATTCATAACTTTTTGCATATAGCAAATTATTTTGGTACCAAAAGAAGAGTCACAAAAATATCCTTTAGGAAAAAACCTTAATTAAAAAAAAAAAATTATTTGAAAATCGTTAGGGCGTTTTTTTTATTAATTTAATTAATTAATTTTTTATACGTACAATTTTTCAATTATAGTTTTTATTTTTACATTTTAAATTTCGGAAAAAAAAGTGATAAAATGATATTTAAAAAAAAAATAATATTTTTTTTAAATAAAAAATAAAAACAATGACATTTTTGATCATCAAATATCATACATCTTGTGTACAAAACGAATTATTGAAATATGTTTTTCAATTCCTGAGAAAACTTAAATGTAGAAGCGTGGACAGACAGTCGGATGGAATCGGGGGACCCACTTTTTTCGACTTATCTACCATCGTAATGTCATGTTTGATTTAAATCTCGAGATCGATTTTTTTTTTAATGATTGTAAAATTAATCTTTAAATCAATAAAAATCAATTATCTATCTATCTATCTATCTATCTATCTATTACCTTGTTTTTCAACAAGATTTAAACAATTTTTGACGTAATATAAAAAAATCATGATTATAGATTTAAATTTTAAATAAATTTAAATTCAAAAAATATTGTTGCCAGGTGTCTTCTTCTTCTACAGCACACAACAATTCATAACACTCTGTTATTCTGTGTCACTGGAAGATTTGGTTTAAATTTAGTATATTATTATTGTTTCAATAAGAATAAGATAGGAATAGTAACTAATTTCCTCGCAACATTCATTCAATCTAGCTTTTACCAGAAACAAAATAAAGATTAGATACTCGTAGATAGATATGTAGATATTTTTTATTTTCGTATTAACAGTTACATTTGGTAAGCTACCGCACAGTTTACATACAGAGATTTGATATTTGATATATCTTTCTGCTGAACAAGTACATATATTAATTTGTATATAGAATTTAGATAATCAGCCCTATCACAAAATCCATTCGTAGAAAATCTCCGAACAAATTCTACCCTACGAATTACGAAAAATTTACATCACAAAATCCGAATGGAATTCAAAAAGGCATTGCCTCATTTGCCGCTTTCATTTTCATTTTCGAAATCAGCTGTTTCGTGTCAAACATTGTCATTTGTGAAGACTACCCGAATAAATTTTGAATCAATTTCCAGTTTTTTAAATAAGTTTTTTTTAAAAGTGTAAACAAATTGAATATAAAGTGCTTAAAAATGGATTCAGTGGCTTTTTCAATGCTTGCTGCTCGAATACAGTCCTTCAGACGAAAGCGAAACCTGAAAATTCAGAGGAAAATACTTCGAGACGCTTGTAATCCATTCGACTTAGATGACATAACGTATGTATAGTAATATTGAATTTAATTGTTTATGCTTTAAAAACAAAATCTTACAGATTTCAAAGAAATTTCCGACTGAACAAGCCAGCATTCAAATATGTATTGGATGAGCTGGAACATGAGCTTAATTTAGGAGTGTTTTCATGCGCAATAACTTCTATTAGCCGGCTCGTGGCTGTCATAAGATTCTTGGCAGGAGGGGGATACCAACTTGGTGTTGGTAACGAATATGAGGTTGGCATGGCACAGTCCACATTTTCTTTAACACTCAAAACTGTGTTGAATGTAATGGAAAGAAGACTCTGTCCTGTGTGGATACAAATCCAGATGAGCGATTCGGAAAAAATGAATGCGAAAAGAGACTTCTATTCGAAGGCGAGTTTCCCAGGCGTCATTATGTGTGTCGATGGAACACATATAAATATAATTGCTCCACCCCAAGAAAAGGGGTTGTATTACAATAGAAAAGGAAACTTTAGTATAAATGCTATGCTGGTAAAATAATTTATCGACGATGAACTTTATTATGAAATTATGTGATTTTCGTTTAAGATTTGTGACAACAATTTAAGAATAAGATGCGTTGATGCCCGCTATCCTGGTGCGAGCCATGATTCTCACATATGGAATCTAAGCAACGCAAGACGATACTTCCAATTCAAATATCAGGAAGGTGAAAGGAATACTTGGATTCTAGGTTTGTACAAGAGTGGTATTTGTTATCTGGCTTAAATTTAATTTATGATTCACTAAGGTGATGCTGGTTATCCATTGGAACCATGGATGATGACTCCATATCGTTGTGCTGAAGCTGGAAGTGCAAAGAGCACATACAATAGTAGACACAGCAAAACACGGAATGTTGTGGAAAGAAGTATAGGAGTTATGAAAAACAGATTTCGGTGTATACTGGGTGCACGTCAACTACATTACAATCCACAAAAAGCAGCACAGATTATCAATGTGGTTTGTGCGTTGCATAATATCTGTATACATTATCGTGTCTTGGACTACACGAATATTCCTCACTTTGATATTGAGGACCAAGAAGGATCACAGGAAAATATCGGCATTGATGATTCGAGTAGTTACCAAAATGTTGCAAACGCTATGAGGGATAACATTCGGAACACATTTGTTTAAAAAAAGAAAATTTATTGAAAATAAAAAATTACTTTCACAGTCCACAGAATCTTAAATCTAATCTTATTTTAAGGCTTTCACAGCATGGCAATAGGAACTTTTTCAAAATGGATAAAATTCGTTTTTTAAATTCATAAACTAATTTTGGTTGTGGCGATTTAGCTTCTCCTCTTCCATTTGTAGCATTTTAAGTTTTGTTTCAACTTTTTTTTGCAGAAGCTCTTCTTGTATTTTGTTGTGTCTTCGTGTTTCTTCAATTTGTGTTTTTTTCATGTCACCCAATCTGTCTATTCCTCTGTATATTCTTTTTGTGTTTGCAGCAATATCTTCCGTAAGTTTTATTTGTTCCTCGTAATACTTATCTGTTTTTGTATAAAAATTGTTTTGCAGTTCAATTTGCTTCCTTAAGAGGTTCGCAGTATCATTTAAGGCAGTTGAAGACTGATTTTTCCGATATGTGTCACGATTGGATGACATGGACATATCTACAGGTGGGTCATCAAGCTCAGGAGCCACATTTTCAATTTCGGACTGTTTTGAAACCCTCCCATGCTCACCAGAGATTCCAAACCCAAATGAATATACGTTTTGTATTCCTGATGTGGAAGTTTGTAGCCCTGCCAGCTGAATGACTCCTTCCTCCAACTTTGAGAAGGAATGTTGTCGGCACTCTCCGCCACCAGTTGAATTTATCTCTTTTTTGTTGTCGACAAGTTTCTTTTTTACGTAAGATTTCCAATCTAACCAAACCTAAGAGTATTAAGAAAGATTTAAAAATATTTTTTTTTAGCAAAATCTTTCACGTACTTTTCTCCAAACTGAAGCTTCTTTTGAAGGTGGCCCAAGAGCATTCAGTTCATATTTAACTTTTTCCCAGAACAGCGTCACATCTTCTTTTGGAGCTTTAGTATATCCTTGAGCTATGTCCGGCTTCTCATTTAATAATTGATAAAGCCTTTCATATTGTGCCTTATTTGTTGTTTTTGCCCTTTTAAAGCAAGAAATATTATTAAAAGAAAAACAAATTGGTTAATACTTACATATTTATAAACAACACAACAGTTTCCCAACGATTCCGACACAAATTACTTGTCGTAGAAAAAGAGGCAAAATTTCCGTTTCATTCGGATTGAGTGATACCAAATTTCACGAACTTCGAAATTCGTAGCACATTTTCCACTACGAATGAATTTCGTGATCGATTTTTCGGGATTCGGAGCACATTTCCGATTACGATGGAATTCATGATAGGGCTGAATAATAATATAAGTAATATTTTTGAAGGAAAATACAAACACAACCTTCAACGCAAATTGAAAAGGGCAGGTACATTTTGACTCAAGTAAAACTAAGATTTCTAAACTTTTGTTAGTAAAAAGAGGTTAGTATAAATGATAATTGATAAATATATTTTAATATATTAGTAATTTGTTAGTAAGAATTAACAAGTTGTTAAATAAATAAATATAAATAAATGAAAAAATTATTGTATAAATAAATTAATTAATAAATAAATAAAATAAATAAATAAATAAATAAAAAATAAATAAATAAGCAGAGAAATAAATAAATAAATAAATGAATAAATAAGTAAATTAATAAATAGATAAGTATTGACAAATAATGCATAAATAATGAACACAGAGAAAATGAATGAAAAAATTAACAATTTAACAAGTAATATTTAAACATAGGTAGGTACGAATAATTCAAACTAACTAAAACATATCGGAAAAATGGTTAATAAATCAATTGATTAATAAGCGGATTTTCAGAGGCTTCACAATTTAGCAAGAAAGTGTTAGTCAGTTTATTGATTCTTTGAGAAACCAATTCAACATTTGCCTCCTCATGTAAGTCTGTGGTGGAATGATATCGTGGAAGGTTAAGCATTATTTTTAGAAGCTTGTTTTGTGATACTTGCAGTTTTTTAAGATGACAATTTGCACATTTCCCCCAAACCTGGCATCCATACAGAAGTATTGCTTGGAATACTACTTTTTGAATTATCATTTTATTGTCGTTGCTAAGACAGGACTTTTTATTTATAAAAGGATACAAAATTTGTATAGCAATGCTAACTTTTTGCAGAGTTCTGGCAATATGTTCTCTGAAAGTCAGTTTTTGATCTAAACAAATACCAAGATATTTCACACTTTGCTCCCATTTAACATTTACACCATTAACGGTAAGTTGATTGCTTTTTCTACTGAAAAAGATGGCATTTAGTGTAATAATTAGTCATCAATTCAATCGCATTTTTTAAATTTGTCTCAATGGTAAGACTAAATTCATGCGATCAAAAGATGCCTGTATCATCTGCATATCTGACAACCTGGCAATCTAGGAATATCGGAAGTATAAATATTGTACAGTAAAGGACCTAGTACTGATCCTTGCGGGACACCATAGTTGACTTGGTAACAGTTAGACGAACAGTTGTTGACGAAAATACTAAAGTAACGATTGGACAAAAAACTTTGGATAATTTTTACAAGATACGAAGGAAACCTGAAATATACCATCTTGTGCACAATTCCATCGTGCCAAACTGAGTCAAATGCCTTTTCGATATCAAGTAGAATAAGCCCAGTCGATTTGCCAAGAGATCGATTTTCCTTAATCTGTTCACAGACTCTAAATACCTGTTGAGTAGTACTGTGATGCGTTCTGAATCCAAATTGTTCATTTGGAAATATCTGAAGCTCATCAACGATGCGTAATATTTTACATTTCAAAATTTTTTCGAACACTTTGCTTATACTACTGAGCAAACTTATTGGTCGATAGCTTGTTGGGAGTTTTGACGGTTTTTCAGGTTTAGGAATCGGTATTACCTTTGCATATTTCCAATTCAATGGAAAATACTGCGTTTTGAGACATGCGTTTATCAAAAACGTAAGAAATTCGAGCCCTGCTTTTGGTAGTTTTTTAAGATAAATGTTTTTTATGTTATCAAGTCCATCTGTTTTTTTTTTTACTTTTAAAATTGAAATTATGTATTTAACATCCTGTCTGGATATATACTGATCCCTAGGATTTTTAGTGATTTGTGAGTGAACTGTGTTTGCTGTTTCACTTACTAGTATTTTAGTAGGATCATCACTAAATTGTTGAGATACACAATGATTTTTCAAAAATGTTGTTGCAAAAACATTGGCTTTATCTGAATTTCGATAAACAACTTTATCCTTATTTTGAAGGTTAGGAATTTGTCTGTTTTTATTTTTGATAATTTTTGCTATGATCCAGAAAGGTTTAGCATTCTTTTCCAACTTACTAAGTTTCTCATTCCAATTCTTATTTCGAAATTTACTTATTTCCTCCGCAATCTTTTTGTTATAAAATTTAACCTCATTGCGGTTCTCTTGTAAGCGATAACGTTGCCATTGTCTTTGAAAAGAATTCCTTATACGAATGTAAGCTAAAATATAATCCGGCATTTTGATCACAAATGGTTTCTTGATTTCTTTTGGTACACATGTTTGCACTGCTTCTAAAACTTTGTTTGAGAAAAAATCGACATGAAAATCAACATCTTCTTTTGAAGATACTCTATTCAAATCAGTTGGAAATGGCCTAACATTGGACCTAATTTCTGATTTGAAATGGCTGCAATTAGTATTTTTAAGGTCCAGAAAGTATTGCTCTCTGGTTTTTACTGTTTCGTTCATTTTACAAAAAAACAGGAATATGATCAGAACTTAAATCATTTATAGTTTCGGGCTGAGTAAAAAATGAAGGTACATTTGTTAGAAACAGATCAAGAACGGAAGGTGAACCTCTCGACAGAGACGGAAAATAAGTTGGACTAAACGGAAACAATATGGAAAACGGATACAAACAAGACATATTAGCAAGAACATTACCCCACGAGTTTGCACGAATACATCCCCAATCTCTTTGTTTACAATTAAGGTCACCTCCGATTATGTAGTTTTCGTTTCTAAAAATTAATTTCCTTAAATCTCTTTTAAGTAGCATTCTCTTTTCTACAGAGGAATTCTTTCCTGGAAAATACACACAAAATTTGTTTACAAATGCAATAATATTTGCCATATAGTTCCTATATGTCGCAAGTAAAAAGTGGTACCGAAAAGAGGTAAATAAATATATCTTTTTTTTTTAAGGACACGAAATATGATTTTAAAATAATTTCTCTTTGTGAATCCAATGAGACCGAATTTGGCATGATACGACTCTCCTATAGTCCTTTTTAAACAATATTAAATGCAGCATTTATTACTTCCACGTTGCAATTAAAGGTCATAATACTCAAATGCTTTTTTTTTAGTGTTTATCTCAAAGGTTGCTGCTGATTAATTTGTTCCTACTGAACAGTTTTGCTACCACATTTAAGCATCTGTTAAAGAAGTTGTTTTTGTTTCGCATTTAATTAAGGAATGACATCAAGATACCAGCACTTTGTAGTCGCCCTAAATAACACTACTTTTTAAAAATGTTTAGGTATATCTTCGAGAACATGATAATTGTATGATATGGTGTTACTATCTTTAATGTATTTTTTTGACCTTTCATTTGATAACAAAACAGTTTTAGTATACCTGTTCTATAGACCGAAAGTAATTAATTTGTATTTCCAAATAAATTACATTTTCCATTATTCAACTTCTACCCCAAATATCACGAAATTTATCCAACGGATTTTAAATATAACTTTTCTTTCATACAATGTACATTGTACATACATATGTGTTCACACTCTGGACCCTTTAATGGGTCATCCTCATCTCCTTTGCGGAATGATCCGATTATTTCTTAGTTATTTTAATTTGGAATTTTAAAAAATGCTAACAAATTTTTCAGATCTTTTAGTGTGAATGTATTTCAAATATTTGTGGAAAAGCAAATCGATAAAATAACTTTGAACACATGCCAAATCCTACCCCACTTAATAAAAACAGATTTTGCATGAGCCATCCTAAGCTGAATAACTGAATTCCTGGACCGTTGTCTCATACGACATAATCATTAAACTATGCCTTTATGGAACGAACTTTTCAATATACCTACTATATGCACGTAACTATGTACTATATGTACATATGTACCTACCTACGAAGTTAAATAATTATTTAATTTCAACGCAAAATGCGAGATTTCAAAATCTTAAATTCATATTGAATGATTTATTGTATAACCATATTAAGTAGCTATTTTTATTTTCTTCCTATCAATGTAGGTACATACATATTTAAAAATATAATTAATAGACCTTCAATGAAAATGATGTGTTTTTTATTAGAAATAAAAATACAGTAGGTCTAGGTACCTAATTGTTATTTGCGAATTGCGAGGCAATAACATACATTGTTAGACGCCGAATGTATTTGAATGCTCGCCAAATAATAAGTTCCTGAAAACAGTTGTTTTGTGTGGAATATATTTACATATGTGATTTTGTTGTGTATTAATCATCCGAAGTTGCGGTATTTGTATAATATGACACATTAGTCTATTCATTCTATTTCTAAAGAAAAAAAAAGCTTAATAATGACTATAATGTATAACTACGAGTACTATGAAACTTAAACAAAATTGTTTACTAAAACTAATACAAAATAATTAACGAATACCTTCCTATACACTTTTCAATAGCTTTATTAAAAAGAGAAGTGTGTATTTCTGAAAGTATAAAAACACAATTTCCAATGTTTTTGAAAAAATTATAAAATACATATGTGCCTAGGAAAATCCTATTTTATCTTATTTTGAATTTTACGCAATGCTAAATAATTGAAGAGCTAAAAACTTAGCTTTGTATATTGTATCTGCAACCCTAACATACATAGATACATTAGTGATGGGTGCAAGGATATTGAATAACATTTAGCACCTTTGAGTAGATAACATATTACAAGTGTCAAACTATCTCACAACCATTCTCAAGTAGATTAGCTTCGTAAGAATATTCAAAGTGTCAAACTTTCTCAAAACAATAAATTCTCATTACAAAGCGACCTAACCTAAGAAAATTATAAGTACATATGTTGTTAATCTTTAATCATCGAATCAGCTGGAATGCGGCTAAACTTTTCGACATTGATTTTCTTGTTGATAAAAGTATAAATACAAAAACATAATTTAATAAAGTGTCTATAGGTGTATCATTGAGAGTAATATACATACATACATCAAATAATAATAATTTTAATTTTAATGTTTAGGTGTGTAAAGAAGGTACTAATAAATGAGAGAAATTAAGAGAAGAGAAAAAATAGAGAGAAACGAAAGCTTACCTTTGTGACTTCTGTTGTAGTGGTTATGTTAGCGACATCGGTGTTATCTTTTTCTATCTCTCGAGCAATATCAGTGGGGACGAAAGCTTTTGGGTCTACATATGATTTTTCGTCGACGATTTTCCACTTGCCAAGCTTGGTGTCGTAAACTTTTGTGGTGTACGTTGTCGTTGTGCTATTGGTGACATCATCGACTATTTCAGGGTAGCCTACATCATGTGCACCGTCAACTACCTTCTGTTCGACTACTTTCCATTTGTTATTCCTGCGGTCGAATATTTTTTTCTTGTAAGTAACTTTATAGGATCCATCTGAGTCCTGGCTGACGTAACGTAGCAGCGATGGTTGATTCTTCACGATGGTCTTTTCATTAAAGTCAGTCCAGGTTTTAGTTTTGTGGTCGAAAATTTGTTCCTTTGCAATCGATTCTGATGATTCGATTCTTGAAGTTAGTTGATTATTAGTATTAGACTTGCGCTGTTGCTGTAAAATATTTTTTTCATTCGAAATCAAAGTCGATGATGCAGAGGACCTCTTGGAAATGGAGGTGCTGCTGGAAGAGGAGGCAAGTATATTTGCTGATGATGTCGATTGTTGAACAGCAGATGATGATGATGATGATGAATGAGCTTTTGAGTTAGTGTAGGTTGCATCGGTAGTAGCAAGCTGATCGAATGTACTTGTATTAGATTCGCTGTGCGAGTGTGAAGATTGTTCTTCGGTACTCATAAAATTCATAGATTTTGAACTTTCCTCTTTTATGTTTGAAAGGACACTGCCCGATGTATCAGTCGTTGAAGTGGCACCTTCGCTAAGTAAAACTTTCTCACTCATGGTTGTATTAGAGCTCTTCGACGACGACGATTTGTGTTGTTCTGATTTTGTTGAAAAAGTGGAAAACTCCTTGCCCGTTATGGATTGTTCGTTATTTTTGCCCGATATTATTGTCGTTGGCCCTGTGCTCTCTGATTTAAAACTCGATTCATGAGACTTTTGAAATTTTGAATCGGATGAAGAAATAGTCTTCATTCCTTGATTTTCTATTTCTACTAGTTTAGAAGCTGATTGTGATGTGTTTTCTTTTGATTCGGATGAAATTACTGTGAGTCCTTCTTTATTATTGCCAGTATTCGAAATGGACTTAAAACTTGGATTATCTGTCGTCAAGGACATTCCCGAACCTGAGGTTGATGGTAAATTAATAACATCTCCACTCAAGGATTTGCCACTAGTTAAAATTTCTCCGGAAATCATTTGTGGTTCTGAGAAACCAGTAGATACTGATGTCGAAATTTCAGTCGAAGTCGATGATTTTTGTTGTTGATGCATAAATTTTGTCGTTCGACTGCTGCTTTTACTTTTAGTTATTGCTGATAAATTTTGGTCGGAATATTTATTTTTATCGATTGTGGATTTTAAAGTTTCGTTAGCAGATTGTCCCGACATTTTCGATACCTCAGTTGGTGCTTTCTCACCGCTATTACTACCGGTTTTTTTCTTAGTGCTTTTCGACACCATCTTTTTTTTTTTAATTAGTTAAAAATGTAATAATATATATATATTTGAATAAATATGTATATTTATCTTTCTGTGTATAGGTATTCAATAATATTAAAACTTAAATTTTAGTTTAATTATTTTATTGCTTCACTTTAACAAAAATCACCATGTATGTATTTAAAACATGAACTTGTTTTATTCACTCGAGATTGAACTTAATTTCACAACGTCACATAAAAATCTACCATCACACGAACCGCAGACTCAACAATTAGTCTTAATTGGAGGAATGTATATGTATTTATGTATACCTATGTCTATCTGTATAATAATTATAAATCGGGTTAAAAGGCAAAAATGCTTAAGCGAACTAAAAGATGACCGACACACAACTCGGTTGGAAACGTACTGAAATTCAGTCGGGCTGGAGAATCTGAATCAAGTGGCATATAACCATAGCTGGAAGAGACCTGCGTAGGCCAACAGCGCCTACCTGCCTTCCTACACAGCAAACCCAACGACGACGATCTGTGCTTTTTCAGTATCTATCTATACCGATATTCGTTTGATCATTATACACAAAACAAAACAAAAACAAACAAAAAGCTTGAATAAATTTAACAAATAAATAAAATAAAGTCTATTTTTTTGAACAAGTAACATCGACGGATGTATAGATACAACTTTTTTTGGACAAAAGCTTAGTTGTTTTCAATTTTGTGAGTTTCAATGTATGTATGTACATTTTTGCAAAAATGAACATCACAAAAAAGAAACTTAACCTGTCTGACACCTTTTCCCGAAGATCTTATGAATTGTTAACCTTTTTTAAACCAAACGAATAGAAGATTAAAAGTTGCATGGGATGATATATCAAAATAGGTACAAAAAAATTACCCAGACGACTTTTAGTTAAGGTGTCTAATGCTACTGCCTACTTAAATCAATGTGTTTTATTCAGTCTTGAGCTTTAGGTACCTATCAACTAGAATAAGCAGGTATATTTAGTTGTAGTTAGGTTTACTATATAGGAACACTTTTTGAAGTAGTGGCGTAAAGAATACCATCAGATCAAATTCTTTAAACAGACCGCAAGACTATATATGTAACTAGGGATATAATGCCCAGATCTATAGTTAATCAAAATGAATACGGCCTTGTATTATGCATTAACAAAGCGAAAACATTTTCATTCGAATTAGTTCGTTGAAAATAAAGCTTGGCCTGATGTGATTTCAGATTGAAGTATGATGTCAGTTTTGTATACAAATAATAATAAGTATAAAAAGTATCTCAATCTTAATCCCACTCTCAACTTTGATTAGTTCATTGGAAAAAGACGTACTTACGACCCAAGTTTTATACATACATATGTGTGTATATATATTTTGTTTCAGTTTTCAAAAATAAAATAAATATTTGCTTTACCTATATACGCAACCTCCAACTTGCGATGTAATTTAAAGGCTTGAAATTGGAATAAGACTCTCCAGAAGTATCTATACATATTAGGTATGTAGGTGGGTACTGATACTTACTTACTACGCTTATAAGAATAGGAGTGGGCACATTATATGTGATACAAATTCAGACGTCTGTAACAAACAAGACTCCTTCCTTAAAAAGCCAACGAATGGTTTTCAGCCAGACTGCAGTAAACTGGTTTATGAATAATAAATAGATTGGTATTGTTTTTGTATTTAGTTGAAAGGCGTCATATGCTGAAAGATATTCATATATGAGCCATATGAAAGTTATTGCAATCTGTCATATGGTTTTCTGTACTAAAATTAAGTTTGAATCATCTGGCGGCCGGTTGCGGTGGCGGCGCCAAGGAACACGATCAACTTACATATACTCGTACTTCACTTTTAAATAGCCCACGCAAAAGTACCTACTTGGCCTGAGCAAGAGCTTACTTATGTATATTGTTGTTCTTCGTCTTGCATTTAACTTGTCATACCGAAAGACCGGTCATTTGTATTTTGTTTTTGGTTATATCAAAGTAGTATAGTTTTTGATGAACTTATAAACAACATTTTTGACTATGAGTCTAATGTTCATACACTTGATTGAACATTGAACTGTGACGTAAGTCTTGAATTCATACCCACAAAGCATTGAGACGGGGTAGAATTTAATTTATACATACACCTACATATGTAAATACAGTGAATACATATGTATGATAGAAAACTTTTAACTATTGACCTGTAAAACAGAGAAATGACAAATAATGCACAATGAATTTAATTTTTAGCTGGGTATAACACTTGGAATTTGTTTCCTTATTTCAGTTAAGAGAGAATGCTGCACGCGCACATTTTTCTCTTTAATATGCCAGCGCTGTCGATGAAGTTTAACTTCCCATGGGAAGGTATTTTATTTCTATTCCGATTTGTGGAATTGGAAATTTTGACATTTATTGACATGTCAAAATCCCTATAGTCTAAACAAAAGGTTGCTTCGTCTTGTTGAGTGGACGCAACTTTATAAAACTAAGAGAATTTGTCCAAAAAACTATTATAAACTATAATAAACTAAATTAATAAAAAAAATGTGTAACCTGACCAATTTCTAAGTCGGAAAATTAATAATAAACTATTGAAATAACTATTTATACATATAAATAAGAATCATAAGTGAAAAAAAAACAAAAGGTTGTTTTTTTAGTATTTTACTTTACTTTAGTACTTTCTTGATACTTTTTTTCTTCGACCATATTTTAAGAACCTTCAACAGATGCAAAAAAGACTTTGAACAAAATTTAGTGTGTGTTTTTTTTCACCACAGTAATTTAAAAATGGTGAAGAATTTCATTGACCCCAAATATATTTCGAACTAATAATACTAGCGGCTTCAGCTAAATTTTAGATCATACATTGTGATGATTTTAATATTAAGTAAATTTTTTAGAAAAATTAAACAATAAGAATCTACTTAAAAACATTCAAAAAATACTAAAATTGCTAAAAATCGGTTTCGACTAGTTTCTTTTTTCACAAAACACAAAAATCTAAAAAAGCCACAAAAAACTGAGAAGAGATTATTATTTTAGACTAATGATAATTTTGAGAAAAAAGAGGGACATTGATTTTTTTTTATATTGTGCACACACTAAAGGGACTATGAATACCCTTATAATGAGTAGAAACATTACGAGCAATTAGAAAAAGAGAATAGGATTAGAAAGGAGAAACCGGTGCACATTGGTTTTGAATGCCTGTACATTGTAATGAGCGGGAAATATTGAGCCTGGTAAAGCATTCCACATTCGTGTGGTGCGGCTAAAGAAAGAATCCCTGTACTTAACAGTACGTCCGAAAGTGGGCTCAAGGGTAAACTGATGAACATTCTTAGCAGTACTGGTATTACGGTTAAATTGTTTAAGAATAGGAATTCTACTGGCTATTTCATTAAAGCATTGTATATTAAAATAAATATAAAACAATGATAACCATGAGACCTTGCGGTGATGTTCAAGGGAAGCAAATGTCTCGGTAAGAGGACGATCAACTAACTTTTTTATAGTTCTCTTTTCAGTCTATCCAGCTTATTGGGGTACCAGCTCCAATATGAGAATTATACTCGAGTTTTGGACGAATAAATGCTTTGTAAATTATAGACAGATCAGAAGGGGTTATAAACTTACTATTTGACACCATTTTCGGCGATGTGATCACTCCACGACAAGTGGTTTGTGAGGGTCTATGAAATAACTCCCACGAAATAAGTCCCACTTTTAAAAACGAAATAAGTCCCACCAAAAATTGCTTAAAAAAATGGAATAACTCCCACGAAATAAGTCCCACTTTTGAAAACGAAATAAGTCCCACCAAAATGAAATGACTTAAAAATTTACTTGAAATGAAATAACTCCCACTCAAAATATAATAACTCCCCCTTGAATAATATATTTCTTAAATGAATTAAGTCCCACTTTCATAAACGAAATAAGTCCCACCAGTAACAACGTTTGGATTCGTAAATGGATTAAGTACAGATCAATTGTTCTTATTATTAAGATGGTTTTAAAGTGGCATTGGGATTAGTTGTGTTTTGTAATGGTGATATTAGAAAACATGGAACACGAATTCCAATTTCCTACTAAAAATATTATAAAACACTTACATACGTAATTACGTCAACAATTTTTTTTAATATAGTTAAGTTCGGTACCTATTTGTACACATTTCTTTAAAGTTTTTTTATTATAGTAAGTATAAAGTAAATAATAAAAAAAAAGGACAAAAAATTATGGTTGTCCCTTTTACGAAATGTCCAATATATAACTTTTTGCATAAGAAAAAAATAAGAAATAAAGCCATAATGGCCTTTTATTCAAAAAAGCTGTTGATATTGGCGCCTGCCTGGCGACTTTACATACCCTAAGCGGAGCAACGGAGTTGCGTGAGTGGGTGTGACCCCGAAAAAGGGAGTTCAAATCCTGAGAACCCGCGAAGCGGGCCACCCACAGGTGTTTTTATTGAAAGAAGTTGTTGATATAGGCGCCTGCCTGGCGACTTTACACACCCTATATATAATTGTTTCTCAAAAAAAATATAAAGAAGCTTGCTGTTATTCCTCTTCCCTGCAATTATTTCGTATGTCACACTCATATTCACTATTGAAATTCACAAACTTAACTAATCAATATAATGATAAGGTCTTGTAAACTAGCACACTTCAGTGGCGATTCCTGGTCATAATTTTAGGGTTAGCTACTGGTCTTCTAGAAAATCAAAATACTTTTTCAAGAATAATAATTCATTTTATTCAAAACGATAGTTCAATAAATATTGATTTTTGCTAAAGGTTCGAGTATACTCTCTGTGTCTTTCCTTATGTGTTTTTTTAAATCTGTAAGCTTTGGACATGGACGCCCATTATTGACTACTTCTCCGAAAACGATCTTGTTCTAAATGGTTTTTCTAGTAATTGTTCAATTATGGTCTTTGCTTGATAAGTATTGGATTCCATTTCAATTCCTATCAAAATAAAAGTTCCTATTTTTAAACCAATATCATTAAAATAAAGTATCTATTTTTAAACATACAAAGAAGAATCTGTTTAAAACTACTTAGTATAGCCTAAAACTGGATATAATGTGTCCATACACAAGTTATAAAAATTGAAAATTATGATGGTATAGTTATGTATATTGATTGATACATTATTTTATAAATGCCCAAAATTGTTTAAATAATTGTTTTTTAATATATAATTATTTAAATCGAAAATATCCAAAATCCAAAAAAAAATAACAAAAAATAATCTGAATCACCGTCCTTAAGTCGTACAGTGTACCGATTCATACATGCTAAAAGTAAAACAGTCGATTGGAATTCACTGCTCTTTATACTTATAGTGGTTAATAATTCCAACCAGCTAGATGGCCAAAGAATTACAACTCCATGGCTTCAAAGTGAAATAGAAATTTGTATAGAATATAATTATTTGCAAATTAAACTTCATACAATTTTTATTATACTTTTTAATTGAAAAAGAATTGAATTTGATCCTATGCAGGTACATATGTAAGTCGTTATGTTCTCTTAATTTGTTATTTTTTCGTTCTGGTAATGTTAAATTTATCATATAGTTTTCAGTGTTTCTTAAAGAATAAATAAGCAACGAATTAAATTTTCATAAAAATCCAAAAAAATGTTGACATTATTGATCATCAAATATTATAAAGACATTATAAGAGCTTGTGACGAAAAAAATTATTGATATTGGTTCATTAGTTCTTGAGTACCCTTCTGAAACAATACCAAGCAATTATTTTTCTATAGAAAGAAATTAAGTTAAGAAAAAAATTAAGGTAAAATTTAGTAAAAATCTTTCGGTTGGTTATTCGATTTTTGGCATTTGTATGGAACTACTGTTATTTTTACTCTTAGAAAAAAAATAAAAAACGCCTAAAGCGAATCTGCTTAAAACCTTAATTTTCCTTTTTGAACTCAATCGACCCAATAGTTTGGAATGTATAGATGAGGGCAGACAGACAGATGGACGCAAGTAGGGGACCCACCCTCTACCATTCTAATGCCTTGTTTGATTAAAATTTCTACCATTCTAATGCCTTGTTTGATTAAAATTTCGAGTTCGAATTTTTTTACGGAACCAATACTCGCCATATATGTACATAGTTCTTATATGTCGCAAGTAAAAATGTATGTATTGTAGATACTTAATTAAAACTTTGAAAAATTACACTTCAAACTGATTTTTATTCATTTGTTTCCAAATTTTGACTTAATAGTTTCACTTGAGCCCGCTTATAATTCTTAGTTGTAACTTGTAAGTAGGTACTACTGTTATTTAAAAAAATGTCTTCCATTAAAAATTAAATGCTTGTTTTGATTTGAGCTGTTCTAAAAAAATCAAGTAGCCTACCCTCTAGCATGTATGAATTGGTATGGAATTATGTTAATAATAATTGCAATAAGAAATATAAACATACAAATCATACCGATCATAACACATCCAATATTCAAAATTCAACTAATAAAACACTATTTATAATAAAATGCACTTGCTTCCTTTCAAGATAAAAAACGCTTTCACACAAAAACTATTTCTTATTAAACTTTTGAAAAATCCGCCTATTAAACTCAAACACCACCTGTGTTCCATTTTCTCCTTCCCCACACATCGACACCAAAAATCAGTATTATCTCTAAAAAGAGCGCTAAACAACGAACATAATTCCTGTCGTAGTACTGGGTCAAGTTCGCTAGCAAACCTCATTTTCACACAAATGAAAATAGATAACACAATTTTCTTCTTTTAAAAACGAATATAATATGATATGAATTTCGACGATCATGTTCGATTCGTCGTCGGTCTTGTTTTTCCTCACATAGTCCATACGATGTATAAAGAAAGGAGACATCAAACTCATGGTTGCGACTCGTGCAACTTGTCTTTTGTGTCAGTTGTGTGCCTTTAATGTGTCGTATACTTCGCCGGGTTATCGCTTTTATTTGCGCTCACCCTTCTGTTTATTTTTATAGGGTTTTTTTCGAATGTGTGCATAAATCTGTGTGTGTGGAATGTATGAAATTTGGTAGCGCAAATTTTTGCGCTGCCCAAAGCCCAATGCTTTAAGATAAATTATTGTATGCGAGTTTTATTTCATGAAATGAATGTATGAAATTTGGTAGCGCAAATTTTTGCGATGCCCAAAGCCCAATGCTTTAAGATAAATTATTGTATGCGAGTTTTATTTCATAAAATGAAGATTTGTAGAAAAGTTGCATATAATGTAACTACAACTGAATTTTTTAACATTATAGTCAGCTGTTGAGTAATTCAATTACCAAATAATATACATATTAGAAAATTATATTTATTCTAAAATTCTTGGTTTAGCGCCGCTAAACCAGCTAACTATGAGGAATCGCCCCTGGCACACTTAACAACAAATTTGAAACAATACCATTCATTGCGTAAAAAGCAAGAAATAACGGAACTTTTCGAAAGCATATTCTACAATACAATACATTTTTTTTAAAAAGCAACAAAAAGAACATTACGAAATTCAATGAGAAACAACGTGAAGAGCAACAAATAACGGCAAAAATTATTAAAGCATTCACTTAAAATGCAAAATTATGAAAATGAAATAAGTCCCACTTAAAACGAAATAAATTCCACCAAAATATAAATTTAGGGGTATGAAATAACTCCCACTTTACAAAACGAATTTATTCCCACTCAAAACGAAATTAGTCCCACTTAAAAAAAAAACGCGTAACGAAATAAGTCCCACCAATTGATGAAATAAGTCCCACTTTTAAAAACGAAATAACTCCCACTTTCAAAATAGCAATTTTTGATGGGACTTATTTCGTTTTTAAAAGTGGGACTTATTTCGTGGGAGTTATTTCATAGACCCGGTTTGTGATGCACATACCTAGAACTGAAAGCTGTTCAGTTTCCTGTATGCAAGTTCCACCCATGGATAGTGGTATTGGGGGAGGGTTACGCATTTGAGACGGTAGACAGTAAAGCATCTTGCACATGAGCAACGAACTGCGAACTGTGGATGTTCGCATATTTTGACTTTTCTTTCACATGAGCTTTTATTTCTATTCGCAGGTAGCAACGAATTGTCAACCCTTTTCTCCATATTTTCCTCAGCCATCATCTTTCACACAAAAACAAAACAAGAGTGGTATAATTTTGAGGTTAAGTTGAGCGCGAACAATTTGTTCGTTGCAGTGTGGATGGTATGTGGAACGCGAATAGAGTTTGACAGTTCGCAGCAACCACACTGCGATTCGTTACTACCAAATTGTTTTTACAAAATTCTCTTGTTTTAGAGAACAAAATGCAAATTTTATTATCCTAATATTAGTGTCAATTGGTTTCTTATAATTTAAATGTGTTTTTGTGTGGAATTGACTTTTTGAAATGTGTAAAATCACGTTTGTTCGTCCATTCGCAGTTCGCAGTTCGTTGCTCATGTGCAAGGCACTTAATGAGTTTTCGAAGCATTAAATTCTACACGATTTTGTATTCCCCATTTGCTGTCAAGATCAGAATTTAATGAGCTTATCATATGCTGCCGTTGGTAGTCCATATCCGAAGAACAAGGACGAGAATCTACAAACGAATATGAAAAGCTGAAAGTACTGCCATCGAAATAATTTAGTGGGTTAGAAGTTTCAGACAAAAGATTATTTATAAAAGGAAGAGCGTTTTGATTTGAACCCGTGCGTCGGTTCAATACTACTTGAAAGTTAATTTCTAACCCAACAAAGAGGAAATTCATCAATACGGCAAGAGAGCTTGATGCCAAACTTTTTACTTATTCTTACATGAAATACTTTATTAATATTTTGTTAAGCTCTTACATATATCGACAGACGGGCACGGTTGGGAAATTATTAATGTGGGTCGCATCCTAACTTTTTTTTTGAAATTTGAAATGAAGCACAAGTTTTGAAAAGGCTACAATTTAAAGAGCGTTGTTGAAATTAGAATTGGCTGATTCTCAAAAATTGTTATAAAATGAAGCGTCTTGTCGAGACGTTACGACCGAAGGATGCATGATAAGTTTTGATAAAAAATTATCATTTTTATTTCTATAATAAGTCTAATTCAAAATTAAGGCAGGAACCCTCCCTGTTTAGAGCTTTTCGTATTAATATTTAAATGTTCATTATTATAAACCATTTATTGACATAATTAAGGTGAAATATAATGCGAAGTGTGCAACGACATGTAGGAAGTCGGAAAGATACAGTTTAAAGTGTAAAATGCGAAGTGTAAATCGAGAAGTATGAAGTAAAAAAAGATACAAAGCGTAAATTGCGAAGTGTGAATTTTAGAATGCAAAGTGTGAAGTGTGAAATGTGAAATTAAGAGATGATAAAATTTGAGCTATTTGTCTTTACTCAAGAGGTATAGACAAGAGGACTTTCTGGGATAAGGTTTATTTGAAAATTGATTGACAGATTTGGCCAATTGTAATTTTGTATATGATTTTTATTACGTTTACGCAATATGCTCAAAAAACTTAACCATATACATACTTGGAAACACTGATGGTTATGATATAACAGGTTTTCTAATAGGGACTTGACAACTTTGAATTTAATTTGTGAACGCAGCCTATCACTAGTCATCGAACTGTCATTGCCAATTTATTCAGTAAACTCAACATTTTCATCATAGTAAAGTACACGAAGGAACAACGTGTACAAATTATAAAAATTGTCTACCAAAATTTGGAGTTGCTGACAGCAACTTTAAGGGCGTTAACTTCAAGTTCTGGTAGTAATTCTCGCTCTAATAGACAGGCAATAACAAGTTTAGTGCAAAAAATTGAATCTACATATTCGTTGTGTGATTGAAGTGTCAAAAGTATCACCGCTCTCAGCCGTCTATAGCAAGCGAATCACATCACTGAATTCCACGGCGTTCTCAAGAATTGGGCATCGCTCAAACGACATTATGGCGTATTTTGCAAGGATCTTGGATTACACCCATACAAAATTAAGCTGACTCAATCATTGAAGTCGGATGGACCATTTAAATCAACGTACCTTACTTTATTTCAAATAAAAATAGCGTTTAGACCTGAGTGAACCGCAATTATACCATTGCTTTTAGGGATAGAATTTTATAAAAAAACATAAAACCTAAGGTACAATTTTAATTCTGTGATGTTTACCTGCCAAAGATGTTTCGATAACAATATCGTAATTATGATTTGTATTTATGAACTTGTCCCTTAAAATAGGTACACACATTTGTATTCCTTTTACATATATTTCAATGTGAGAATATAGTATGATGTCCTTATCTTTACCAAAAAAGGATATTGACATGCGCAAGAACGAACCATGTTACATTTTTCATTTCTTTTCGACAATTTCATTTACATTTTCTGCTGTGTGTTAGAACATAGTTAATTTTTTAGTTTAAGTAAGAAAATGTCAAGTTAAAATACGATTTTTAATTCAATTTATTAATAATATATAACGCTTCAAAAACATTTATTATATTCTTTAAAATGTATTTTGAATAACAAAAAGAAACAACCATTTACCATTACGTGCTTTTTAGAGCAAAAGTGCATTATCCTTTAATTTTTGTTTTTGTTGAATTTACATTTATGTAACACTCCATTTTCTAAAAAGTGCATTTATCAAAGGAAAACATATTAAAATTGATGTAATTTTTCATTGAATCATAAGTACTTACGAAAATTTTGATAGCAATTTTCTCATTATATATATACATATGTATGTATGTAGTACATGCCTACATAGTTTGGAAATTCATCAGTATACATATACATAAATCGATATTCACTACTGCAGCATCATGTCTTCTTTTATTGCAAAATTAAAATCAACACCATTGCCACCCTTAAAAAATGTTCTCAATGTAGCTCTGCAGACAGCCAGGCAACAAATGCCTGATAAAGATAAACGTGAGTATGAACAGCCAGGCCAGAACGATTCGCAATCGCAACAATTTCCACAAGCAGCCAATACATTTCCGGAAGAAAGTTACAATGGTAAAATATTTTTTTTAAATTATTTATTTCAATTAAATTCATACATTCAGAATATAATAATAATGTTGATAATTAATTGCGAATTTATTTTTATTTTTATGTATAGACAATATCGAAACGAATACACTTAATCCCTTTCGAAATCCCAATGGATATTTCAGTACGGAGGATAATGAACCTAAAGGTGAAGTCCAGCAAACTTCATTTATAAATGATGAATATGATGGAAGATATCAGCAATCCGATGGGTACAGGTGTGTATAAAGTATTTTGGTATATCTATTTTATAATGATATAAATTTACATATTCCCGTAAAAGAAGAGATAATCTATGTAAACTATTACATAATCCCTTTGTGCATAACCTGAAATATTATAATTTTACTTATAAAGTTACGAGTAGTAAATTTTAAAAATAAGTAATCAGGACGTTCAATGACCTATGATCAATATGTACATCGTCCTTTCAGTTTGTAATTGTTTGTTAGCAATTTTAATATTCTATCATTAAGATATCAGCGATATTTTAAGCATGACTTGCAATGCGATGTTATAAAGACAAATATTACCTTTTTTTCCTGCCACTCAAACAAAACAATTTTATAAAGGAATTAGTTATCCTAAATACAAATCTCGCCTTAAAGCCTTTGTATCACATCAGTTTTTTTAAAATATGCCCAGCCAAAGACGGGGTTTTTGATTCTAGTTTAAGCACACAAAATATAAACATTTCTTAACAATAAATTATTGTATGATGATTTTGTAAAGTAGTAGTAAGTATAGTTTGTTTTACTTAGTTTCTAAAAATTCTCATAAGTTGTGAATCTTCATCAATCTGCAATTGAAATTTAAAAAAATAAATTCAGTAAACATTAAATTTAAGTCTACTACAACATTAGAAATATTCAACATACTCGTATAGTCGTAATTTATTATATTACGTTTGCGTGTTAAAACACATTGTCTTGCATTTGTCAATATTAAAAATCAAACGTTTATTATCGCACCATTCCCAAAATTGATTTAGATCTCCTTGTAGCTCTTTCCTTGATAAAGTTAATAATTCGAAAATTTTAAACATCATCTACATAGATTAACGGTAAAGAATTATTTAAAACAGATAAAAAACCTTTAATAAATAAAATAAACGGTAATGGACCAAGGTGACTCCCTTGAGGTACACCAGAATTGAAATGAATTGTTACTCCTTAACATTGTGCTATAATATCTTTCTTTAAGATATGACGAAATCCACATTACGAAATGGTCGTTAAGTCCAATTTTCCTTAGTTTGTCAAATGCCTTCTTAAAGTCTGTAAATATATAGTCGAATTGAGGGTGTTTTTCGATTGCATCCAAACAAAGAGTAGAGAATTGTAATAAATAAGTAATTACAGATTTTTTTTCACAAACCCATGTTGATTTTTACATACATATAACAGAAGAAAAATTAAAAGAAATTATGTCACCGAAAAGGGATTCAAACAATTTAGGAATAGCCGACAATTTCGCTATAGGAAGATAATGCGTTATTAAATTTTTAGAACCCTTTTAATCTACTGGCGTAAGGTATGAATATAGATCTGGGAATTTAGAACATTTCAGAGAATCGTTGAAAAGAAGAAACAGTGGATAGGAAATATATAAGACACATATTTTTCAAACATAAATGATGATATTCCATCAGGACCAGGACTGAAACATTCATTTATCATTTAAATATTGTCACGTATTGAGTCCTCATAAATCGAAAAATTGATTAATGTAAGATGACTTAATTCTTGTGTGTGTGTGTGGAGAAGTAAAAGACGAGGTGCTTGCAGAAGAAAAATCTTTAAAGGCAGTGTTAAAATAATCTGTGAACATGTTGAAAATTGGTTATGGAAGATGAATAAATAAGTTGCGGAAGTAGAGCTAGGCGGAATATTTCAAGCAACCACATACACGAAACCAGGAGTGAACAAATGAGAGATAACTTACTCTAATCAATAAACCTCCGCCAACATTATCTGAATCATTGACTGTTAGGCGATCATGTCAAAGAATTTAATAGATGTTGTCAAATAACTCAGTGTCATTTAAAGATGGGTTCAATTATGTTTCAGTTCCACAAGCGCATCATAAGGGTTTGTGTCTATATTTTTATAAACCTTGCTGGTTTTTGTCCTAAGTTCGTTGAAATTTTGGTAAAAAATAAATTCTTCTATTTTTAAACTTGATGTAGTAGCCCTGGAGGGTCATTCCGTAAAACGATTATCGTCAAACGATAGCGTTTTGACGATAGTCGTCAAAACGATATAGTCAAAACGATAGCGTTTGCACGATAGCTAAATAGGTATCGTCTGTCATTGATTTCCAAATAGCAAATTGAAATAAAATGAAAAAAAAAGAGGCTGGGATGCGACCCACACTGATAACTTCCCATCCCGTCTGTCGATTTGTCTTTCTTAAAAGTTTGTCTATATGTATCAATTTTTACCAAATTTGAGTACTATTTTTTTTAGATTTTATTTTTTATGAAAAAAACGGACAGTTGGATTTTTACAAAAAAAAATACTGAATATCGAAAACAATATTTTCTGTGAAATTAAATAAGTTTGAAGCCAATATTTTTAATTTTTGAAAAGCTATTTGAGTCGAAAGTAAATTTTTACCAAGTTTTAGTATTGTTTTTTTTTTAGGTTTTTATTTTTTGTAAAAAAAATGTCAATTCGATTTTTCTCAAAATTTTATCGAATGTTGAAAACAATATTTCTTATAAGATAAAATTAGTTTGTAGCCAATGTCTCAAAGTTTTGAAAAGATATTTGAGTCGAAACTCAATTTTTACCAACTTTTGTAAATTTTTTTTTTAGGTTTTTAATTTTTTGTTAAAAAACTGTCAATTCGATTTTTTTCAAAATTTTACTCAATATTAACAACAATATTTTTTGAAAGATAAAAGTAAATTAAAGCCAAAATCTCAATGTTTTGAAAAGATATTTGAGTCAAAAATCAATTTTTACCAACTTTTATTAATTTTTTTTTTAGGTTTTTATTTTTTGTAAAAAAACTGTCGATTAGATTTTTCTCAAAATTTTATCAGATGTCAAAAACATTATTCTTCGTTGCACAAAATTGTTTTGGAGATGAAATCATATTTTAGTCGTAAAATTTTCGAGGTGACAAATTTTTTTTTCAGTTTTTTTGATTTATAAAAAAAACCGTTTATTGGATTTTTTTCCAAAAATATACTTGTTTTGTATCACGTTGCAATATACAATATAAAATTTAATTCAAGTCTCTAGCGTCATTGGTTCATGAGATATTTAGGGTTAACCAAAATTTTCACCTTTTTTTTAAACTGCTATGGTAAAAAAAACCACCCACGCAATTTTCTTGAGAGCCCTTTCTGCATCTTTCTGCCTTATTGTCTGCATAACAAAATTTATAAGAAGTCGATATCTCTTCTGGTTCTTGAGCTATGGACAACGAAAAAAACGTCGTACGGACGTACGGACGTACGTACACACGCACGCACAGACATCTTTCTAAAAATCTTTTATTTCGACTCTAGGGACCTTGAAACGTCGAGAAATGTCAAAATTTTCAATTTGACAAATCGGACCCATTACAATAACTTCCTATGGGAAGTTAAAAATGAAAACTCAGAAAAAAATAAATAAAATGAATACTGTTATGGAGACAATTAAGAGATAAATCAGACCCTCATCTCTTCCCACCTATATGTAAGCATATTTGTTTTTCCTTTCTCACTTGTCGTAAAACAATTTAAACGATTATAATTTTGTTCAAAGTTTTTCAAAAGAGGTCTTTATAAAGATATTGGAAACAATAAATTTGCCAGACGGTTTGCTGTATAACTATTAAAATTTTGAGTGGCGGGGGGTACCAATGCTCTTGCACGAAGCATTTTATCCAAAATAGTTTCAGACATAAATAATTTACATGTTGAAATTATAGTTACATCGTCGCCGTCGGCGGCAAAAAATAAAAACTGTAACAGTAAGAATAAACACCACAAAATAGTTGATCAGTTTGGTAAAAAGCAATTTGTTGCAAATTTTCACAATTTCCCATAGACAAAAACAAAGTTTAATAACATTTTAAAGTTATCGAACAAGCTTTATCTTTCGTTGAGTTCATTTTGACATTTCAGTAATCTTATACTAAAAACGATAGACGAGACGATAGTGACAAAGTTACGTGAAGCAAAATATTGACGATATCGTTAATGATAATAGTTTTGACGATTATCGTTTAGAGGACATATTCGTTACAAAAACAAAAATTATTTTGAAACCGTTTTGTTTTTTTTTGCCGGTCAAAAATCGTTTCAGCATAAATGGTTCAGCGTTTCTTTAAAGACAGGTGAAATCGAAGGCACATGAAGATTTTTTCGAAAATTTTATAAAACACCATAAATATTTTATATTACATTTATGTATATGTATTTGTTTTTTTTTTTCCAAATTTTAACAAGTAATATCTCAAAAATCTGACGTGATAGAGTAATTTTTTATTTTTTTTTATTTGAATTAAGGCCATCAAAACTCATAGGAAAAGCGTCATTTGACTGCCAGGAACAACACCTTGTCAACTAGTGATATCACTCAATCCATAGTTCTGTTAAATAGATGCATACAACTCATGGTTAAAGTCGGTCTATGTAATTCTAGTCGAAAAAGTAATTTCTGTGTTTTGACCACCACTTAGCACAAAGTTAAAATGTATGCAAGATGTGAAAGAAAAAATTGTACTGAAAAGAATAATGCAGGGTTATCATCATTAAAATGTTGGCATGGACTTTGGTTGCCAAACCGAATAGAAATGTATATATGCATGTAGGAATACTTCAAGATGTTATTTTAGAAATCGTTCTGCTCAGTAAGTAGAACAAACCTCATTTTGACATTATAGTCACCTATAAGCACTTTATATTTTGTTTAGAAATAGAAGAAAACCTAAATATGTACATATATTAACATTTCATGCATATTATGTGAAAAGTGCATTTTTGTGTAGGTATATAGTTTGGCTTTATTTTTGCAACGAAAACAATTTCTTTTATTTATTTCATTCTACCGAGGTTTGAATTTTTAAAAATAAAAAAATGTCATCGACCTATGACATACTTTTTTATATCTTGATGTTTTATCGAGCTAATGGAATCGACTTGTTTTTCACTTCTGACCCTGATAAATACACAATCAGTGTATTGATGCCTCTAGGCACATCGGACCGTAGTGTCATATCTGCTTATTTCTTGTGTCAAACAAATCCAGTTAGAGAAAGAGTTCCAAAGAGAATTATTTGGCAGTACGAGAAAGCCAACTGGGACGGTCTCAACAATTTTGTTCAGGATCTTTAACTGGTAATTATGCTACCTCGGTAGTGGGGTAGACTACAGTGCAGATATAATTCAACCCCAAGGCTAAGTCATGGTTTGATTTAATGTCGCAGCGGCAGAAAGAATTTTTGGTCATTCGTAAAAAATATTAGAAATTCTTCCTCTTCCTGGGTCCCTACGGTTGTTGTCAATGACACTCCTTTAGTTAGCTCTATTGAGAAAGCTGATTTGTTTGCAAGGCATTTCCCCCCAAATTCCACCTTACCTGATAGTGTCATGCCTCCCCGAGTTCTTGATCAATGTTTTTTTTGTACTCATACTATGGGGATAGTCTGAAAAGATCTCAACATACATAAATCCGCTGGTCCGGATGGAATCCCCGCTATTATTTTGAAGAAATGTTTTTCCCTGCGTAAGTTTTTCCATTTTATCCTTCGAGCCTTCTGGGCTCGTTCCGAGTAGTTGGAAAACAACATTTGTTCAGCCAATCCCAAAAAAAGGTGAATCTTCTTCTCCCTCAATCTGTCGACCGAAAGCACTAACTTAACTATCCTTTTTTCCAAGGTCATGGAAATCCGACCAAAGAAGCTAAAGAATTATCTTAAGGAACGAAAGCTTCTCAACTACCGGCAGTACGGCTTTCGTAGCTATAAGTCCACTGGTGATCTCATGGTTCATCTTACCGAACAGTGAAACAAATCCTAACAACGTTTTTGGGAAAGTAAGGTTATTGCACTTTATATAACAGAGGTATTAAAGTCTGGCATCTTGCTCTCTTATCGAAAATGTGTGCTATTGGTATCCCTTGGATTAGAACCGTTCAATACAAGTTGTTTTGGACGTATTCAAGTCTGAAACCCATAACATAAATGCTGGTGTGACCTAAGGCTTCATTTTGTCTCCGACCCACTTTCTCATTTTTATAAATGATCTCCTGTCTGCAATTTCTGATCTAATTAACTGCTTCGCTGATGATAGTTTTCTTAGTTTTTGACATTCATTTTCAAACTAACATCCTCCGTCTTAGGATGTAGAACTGCAGTGACATTATATGAGGGTCATTAAAGTCTGTCCTACACATCATTGTACAATTGGAATTAAGAAAGCGCGTGGAATTTATCACGTGCAAATTAAAATATTACCTCCTTGGTACTATCTACATATGAGTGACACTTGCATTAATAACATTATTATTCTCAGTATGTGCACCACGAAACACCTCTTGTGGGACAAAGCAGCAAGTGGATTGGGTTGCCTAAGGTGCAATAAATTTGTCTCCCCCTCTACTCTGGCTATTATCAATACAATTTGTATACCTACGTGCAAGACTTTCGTACTATTATTTTAACGGATTAGCGATTTAGCAGTAACACTATCTCCACAGAAATGCTCGAATATAGCTTCAATTGTAGCGTTAAGAGATTCGTTCCTTGGCCGTACTTTACGAATGTGGACAGTTGTTTTTTCCATTGTAATATTAAGGAATTTAAAACTAGTGTGCACTGATATTCCTAATGCTTGCACTGCACTGTGTCTTTGGCATGAAAGGGTTCTAATTTTTAAAAAATGGGTGCATTCATTATTAGTTATTAAAAAAAGCACCAAGATATTGTACTGTTACTTGTACTTGTAAGTCAAAACTGGAATAAAGGAGTTATTAGTGAAAACTTGAAACCTCTTATTGGTTTTGAAGCAAGTCAATATGGCTGTTAGTTATTTTGTAAGGCCCAAGAAACGTTTCCTAGACATTTTTTTTTATAAATGATAGCGAAACTGCAAACATTTCTTAAATTGACTAAATTCAATTTTTTTTATTAGTTTCGGTTGAAATTACATATCCCATAAATTGTACGATGATTTTGTAAAGCACAAATCTAGAAAATTCTAGATACATTTTGAATCACTTAAGTATCTCAATTGAGAACTAGAGCCTAGTGACTTACAACTCTCAAACCATTCATGAGTACTGTTGTTAGGGATGGAGGGGACCTACAGTTTTTTATGACAAGAATTACACTTGGAGAATTTATCAATTCCTCGAAAGAGGCACTATCCGTGAAAAAAAAAACTTTAGATTGAATAGGCAGGGATAGAACCCAAAACCTCTGGCATGACAGTCCAACGCATGATATCTCACTTAGTTTGTTTTATTTCTCATAAATAATTTATGAGATGACTAATGGGTCTTCATTTGGTTCTTTCTAAAGTTTGAAAAACTTTTAATATAATTCCTTTCTGATTTTAAATAAATCGTTTTAGAGGTAATTCTTAGTGCTGATTCCGAATCCAAACTCCGATTTTAGCTATATGTGCTCAAACTCAAAAAATACCCATTTTCAACATTATTCTTATACTTTTTTCAATTGTATTTATTCTAAAAACTTTGTTTTATAACCTTATAAGACTACGAATGCGTAATAAGATCAAAAACGGTTTTTATAGTGTTTATGAAATTCATGGCAGGGAAATACTCACAAAAAATCATGATATTGAACATTTTTAAACGGAATATCGAAGTAAGGGATTGTAGACTTGAAAATCATTACGTATTTTAACGGAAAAAAAAACTACTTCATAAAGCCTAATGTAGGTTTTTTTCGAATTGTAAAAGGTGCAATAAAGGGTGATTTTTTTGAGGTTAGGATTTTCATGCATTAGTATTTGACAGATCACGCGGGATTTCAGACATGGTGTCAAAGAGAAAGATGCTCAGTATGCTTTGACATTTCATCATGAATAGACTTACTAACGAGCAACGCTTGCAAATCATTGAATTTTATTACCAAAATCAGTGTTCGGTTCGAACTGTGTTTCGCGCTTTACGTCCGATGAGCGATGAGGCTCATTTCTGGTTGAATGGCTACGTAAATAAGCAAAATTGCCGCATTTGGAGTGAAGAGCAACCAGAAGCCGTTCAAGAACTGCCCATGCATCCCGAAAAATGCACTGTTTGGTGTGGTTTGTACGCTGGTGGAATCATTGGACCGTATTTTTTCAAAGATGCTGTTGGACGCAACGTTACGGTGAATGGCGATCGCTATCGTTCAATGCTAACAAACTTTTTGTTGTCAAAAATGGAAGAACTGAACTTGGTTGACATGTGGTTTCAACAAGATGGCGCTACATGCCACACAGCTCGCGATTCTATGGCCATTTTGAGGGAAAACTTCGGAGAACAATTCATCTCAAGGAATGGACCGGTAAGTTGGCCACCAAGATCATGCGATTTGACGCCTTTAGACTATTTTTTGTGGGGCTACGTCAAGTCTAAAGTCTACACAAATAAGCCAGCAACTATTCCAGCTTTGGAAGACAACATTTCCGAAGAAATTCGGGCTATTCCGGCCGAAATGCTCGAAAAAGTTACCCAAAATTGGACTTTCCGAATGGACCACCTAAGACGCAGCCGCTGTCAACATTTAAATGAAATTATCTTCAAAAAGTAAATGTCATGGACCAATCTAACGTTTCAAATAACGAATCGATGAGATTTTGCAAATTTTATGCGTTTTTTTTTTTAAAAAAGTTCTCAAGCTCTTAAAAAATCACCCGATACTTTGATTACCATCTTTATTACCTTCACCACCAGGATCATCCTCATCAATATACGAGTATTGTTAGACATGTATGTATGTAGTATGTACATATGTATGTACATACAATATACATACATACATATTGGACCATCATTATAAGTATGCAACCAAATCAATACAGAATTCAATAAACAGCTACAAGTATGCAACATAATGTGACTATGGATAACAGAATAATTATACGATATTAGGGGCTCCATCGATATTAGAAGAAATTTGTTTTCTGTTAATTACGATCTTAAGAGCATCATAAAATATGCAACACGATTCAAAACAAATTAAGAATTTGTGAAAGTATGCACTTTAAATACACTGCCTATTTCATTATCAACTTTTGGGAAATAAAATTCTTGAAGGTGTGGACTGTGGAATACCATTCATTTTTTATTGTTAATCCTAAGATGTCCTTGTTTTTTGGCCTGGAGTTTCTTTTAAGCTAACCCGACTGATATTGTATTAATTTAAAATCAATTAACTTTGATGGGCCGTTTATTAAGATTATTGTATTACGGAGATGATATTCTTTATAACTTTATTAATTTAATTGGCATGTCCTCCTGGGAAAAAGTCACCATTTCGATGATTAGATTTCGGATTTAGTCAACAACACCATATGCCTTTTACTCAAACAATTAACCCAGTAACTAATGCTAAACAAAGTCTAGTACTTTCACTAAAATCAATCCAAAACATGTCCAAACAAATTCATCTTTTTTTTTCTAAACATAATTGTAATTACTTAAAAAAGTGTCTTCTTTAAAATTTAAAAATCATTTAAAGTCGCGTTAAGCGTCGGATTTTTAAGATCAAATATAACAATAGTTATATACAAATTTGTTGGTCAAAAATTGAAAATTAAAATTTTCTCAAAAACGATAGATAGATTTTTATTAAATTTTCTCTAATTTTTTTCCTTACTTGGCATTCTTTCAATAAAAAAATATTTTAGTATGTGTTGCTTTTGAAGGGTACCCTCATAGAATCGTTATTTTGTTTTAAACTTTCTCAGGAATTCATGAACCGATTTCGTTATTTATTTTTTTTAAGCACAAGCTCTCGAATTGTCTTAATAATAGATATTTAATTATCAAAATTGTCAACATTTTTGTTTTGGATTTTTAAAATAATATAACATTTTATTGAATGTTTGAACAACAACAACAACAACTTAAAGGTGCTACCACTCATTGTTTTGGCTGGAGATATAGCTATTTCGTGCTTTGCCACTTTTGCACTCATCAGTCTCCTTTTTTGTGGTGCTGAGCTTTAATCCAATTTTATTTGAAAAACTTTTTATGCACACCATAGGTTTCGAACCCACGCATATCAGATTTGCTCAGTCTTAGAAGTCGTGTGCACTACGCACTCCACTACTTTAGACCACTGACGTCACAGGTCGAGATGTGATAATTGTTTATCAAATGCATTTGAAGCATCAACATTTTTATAAGCTCCTTTAACATTTTTTTTTTCAAAGTACGTTATCTCGAAAACGGGTTAATATCTTTTTTACGAAAAACAAATATGAAATATATTAATATCTATATTTTAAATAAATGCATACCAAAAATCTTTTTAAACAAAAATTTTATACTTACAAAATAAATTTAAAAAAGCCGGTCAACCTATATAAAAAAAATTTTTGAAAATACATTTTTTTTTGAGAAATCAAAGTTTGTTTAAATTTTTGAGGAAAAACTTATTTTGCAGGTATATTTTTAACTATTAAATTATATAGGTACTATTTTTAAACAGACTCTTTGGATACCGGAGTAAGTTCGTGCGATCCAGTCATGCATATTATTTTCTATTTAAAGTCAAACATAACTTAAACTAATACTTTATGGACTCTTTAATCTCTAGAATTATTTTTCAACTCGACTGCTTTAAGCTAGCTGCAGTATTTCAATACATTAAACATGGTTTAAGAGTTAATTAATAGAACACATCAAGAGCTATTATTGCTTTTTGACGTACTTATAAATATTCCAAATGGACTTTACAACGATAAGTTTTTTGCTGATGTAAAGCTCTTAGATAGTTAGAGTTAGCCAATCTGTGCTTTTTCTTTAATTCTAAAGATATAGTTTTCCTTATAATAAAAGTCGTACGATGTATTTTAGCTTTAAAAGCCTTATGTCCAAAATTATTAATGTCCTAGTTTTTCAACGAAGTCATATTGGAGCTCTATTGTTTTGTATCTTGTTCAGATATGACAAGGTTATTATGTAGATACACAAAAATCTTTTGCATTTCCAAATAATTTAGTGATCTTTAAATTTAAAAGAAAATTCCCCACTGGGCTCTTGTTCGTCTGATCTGATCTTACAATTATTGCATAAACAGCATTGAAAACGTCTAAAAACAACTTCTTGCTATAACTTGCTCCTCGAAACCTTTTATGGAATTCAAATCAGTGAATTAACTCAGTGTATTAAAGATGAGGGAAGTGAATAATTATTTCCTTTTTCCATTTTTGTCTAGATCAATTTGTTCTATCCAAAGCTGTAAGTTAAAGTATATTGGGACTGCATTACTTTCTAAGTAGCTAGTACGAAGTGCCCGTTAAGTGGTACTTAAATGTACACAATAGGTGGCGTTGAAGTCTAAATCTTATGGTTATTGGCCAAAGTGGTTCATACTTATTACAAAATGTTTGTTTGGCAATACAAATACAAATTGATCGTTAGATGTCGTTGAATTATAATTTCTATGATTATTGATAAAACTGTGATATATTCACAACATATATTTATTTCCTACCAACAAAATTACATAAGCACTCGCATTAAAATTCCATGAAGTTTCACAAACTTCATTTGCGTTTGTCAAAGTTGCCATAACCCAAATATACAAATGTCAATTAACTATATTCTGTTAAAAAAATTACATTTCTAAAAACGCTTACAGTATATTACGCTTAATTTTTTGACGTAAGGCAAAAAGGACTTAAGTCAGGTCACAGAGACTTAATGAACTTTTGACATTAATATCAAAACACATATGTATGATTTTGTATGTCTTATTGCCTAAAGACTAAATTATTACGATATTTAGCAGTTGTTCAAGTAGTTAATATTTAACGAAAGAGACAAAAGAAAGGTCGTTACACCAAATCAATAACCTAAAATGCAATTTTTTTTACTCAAGACCTTTTTATCTAACGACAAGGAAATTATTGGCACAGAAATCAATTGGAACACATTTGTAGCACTTATAGAATTTTTGTCAAAAACTTGAATAAATAAATTTTGTTTATTTTTATTTTTATTTTCAGACAAAGCAGTATTGCTTCTGGAGACAGTTCATTTGTGTGCGAAGGCGAGGGAGGTTCCAGTGCTAAAATAAACGAATTTCAAGCAGCGTGGAATGTAACAAACGCGATTCAGGGCATGTTCATTGTGTCACTGCCTTTTGCTGTTTTACATGGTGGGTATTGGGCCATTGTTGCCATGGTAGGCATAGCTCACATATGCTGCTACACCGGAAAAATTCTCGTGCAATGCCTTTACGAACCGGACCCAAACACAGGACAGCTTGTTCGAGTGCGCGACAGTTATGTTTCCATTGCAAAAGTATGTTTCGGTCCAAAATACGGTGCCAAGGCTGTCAGTGTTGCTCAGATAATTGAACTTCTCATGACATGTATCTTGTATGTGGTTGTCTGTGGTGATCTTTTGGCGGGTACATATCCACAAGGATCCTTAGATTCGAGGTCATGGATGATGTTGACAGGCATCTTTCTCCTGCCATTGGGATTTCTCAAATCTCTTAAGATGGTGTCACTTTTATCTTTCTGGTGCACAATGTCACATTTAGTCATAAACGCCGTTATACTTGGATATTGCTTATTGCAAATCGGAGATTGGGGTTGGTCCAAGGTCAGGTGGAGTATTGATATGGAAAAGTTTCCAATTTCTTTGGGTGTGATTGTTTTCTCCTACACTTCACAAATCTTCCTGCCAACCTTGGAGGGAAACATGGTTGACCGATCGAAATTCAACTGGATGTTAGACTGGTCCCACATTGCAGCAGCAATATTTAAGGCCACTTTTGGTTACTTATGTTTTTTGACATTTCAAAATGATACTCAACAAGTTATAACGAATAACTTACATTCGCAGGGCTTCAAAGGAATGGTAAATTTCTTCTTAGTTATCAAGGCTATTCTAAGCTATCCCTTACCATACTATGCAGCATGTGAACTATTGGAAAGAACATTCTTTCGTGGACCTCCAAAAACGAAATTTCCCTCCATTTGGCATTTAGACGGAGAACTTAAAGTATGGGGCCTTGGATTTAGAGTTGGAGTGATATTTGCCACTATTATGATGGCTATATTTATTCCACACTTCTCAATTTTAATGGGATTTATTGGAAGCTTCACAGGAACTATGTTGAGTTTTATTTGGCCTTGCTATTTCCATCTGAAGATCAAAGGACATTTATTAGACCAGAAAACCGTAGCTTATGACTACCTCATTATATTTTTAGGAGTTCTTTTTGGTGTAATTGGGGTCTATGATTCTGGAAATGCACTAATTGAAGCTTTTGAAATTGGCTTGCCGTTTTAAAAATATTATCCATTAGTATTAATTTATTTTACATGCCTCATCTTACATGGCGAAAATTGAAAACTTGTACACTAATCCATTCCAAATTGTTTAATTTAACTTTTATAATAGATTTTAACAACAAAAAATATTCCATTACCTACGAGTATATAGCCTGGTTAGTGCGGAGTTTGTAAAAGATTTAATCATTAAAAACCTATTCATCTTCTTGGGAAACTTTCATGCGAATAATTTTCTTAGTTTAAATTGTTAAGTCAATATTTTACAGGCTATTTGGCCACGAAAACGATATTTCCAAAAACTGTAAATTTAATACAGATTTATTTATTATTACTTTTAAAAAAGTCCTTATATTTTTATCTTTACTTTAGTTTAAGGTGTAGGCAAAATCAGAGGGTTGGATTGGACAGTTCCTTCCCTCTGTATTTGGTCATGCATCAATATTTTTAAGATGACTTATGTATGTTTAATTCGAGAACTTTTTATGTGAAAATAATTTTGTTTTATTTTTAAACAATTTAGAAGCTATACAAGTTTAGAAAATGTGACTGGTTTTATAATTTTTAAAACAGATTTTTAATGACTAGATGATACACTATTGATCATCTAACTGGGCTACTTTGTTTTTAGTCCATTTAATAAACTCATACTAAGCATTTAAATAATATATGTATATACTTAAAATTAAAGTAATTATATGTTTTCAGTTTTTTCGAACTGCGTTAAAATTTAAAAAATGTTCGATTTTTTTGTCGATGTTATTCAAAATATGAATGTAAAGTTACTGCAAGTTCAAATTATTATATACAGATACAGAGTTTTAAATTGTATATCGTTGAATTATAATAGTTAATTATTGTTTTTTTGACAGCCAATTTTTTATTTAGAATAATATTTTGAAATAATGTTAATTATATATAAAGAAAAAGAAACATTTTTATTTTGGCTTTAAATTCCAAAATTTTAAATAATATACATACATAATTATAGTTCATTTAAAAAAAAAAATCAAAAAGCCAAATTTACATAATATATTATATAACGTAGTAAACAATTAATATTAATGTTAAAAATTAACTTAAGATCAATAAGTGATATATTGATATCGATGTCTTCCAAAAAAGAAACAAGTCTTCCAATGTTTTTTCTTTAAAACATATTATATCATAAAATAAATAATTAAAAGAAAAACAACTATAGTAACTTATGTCTTCCAACATATATTTAAATATAAACATTATATAAGCTTAAGATATACAACAGAATTAAATAATTAATATAGTTAGATAAACTATATAAATAATAACATGTTTAGTTAAATATTATAATTTTAAATAAAGAAAAACATATAAAATGTATTCTTTGTGTTTACCAATATTAAATTTCTTAAAAACTACATTTATATGGTTAAGTTTTTGGTTGTGTTTTGAAAATTTATCATTCTAAAATCAAACAACAGTTTTGATTTTTGTTTGAAACAAGAAAAAGAAAAAAGTAAGTATGAAAATCATTAAAACATTTTCGATTTGTATACGAGGTGTGTTTAAAAAGTACCCGGAATTTTTAAATTGCGCGGGTGTGGAGAGTCCGAAGGTCAAAATTACTTTTTTATTGTGTTGGTATACATGCCCCTAAACTATGATGCAATTTTCAGCTATATTCACTGTTTACTTTGTCTGTGTCTGTGGTAGTTGCTAAGGTTCGACGTGTTTTTTTGAGCTCGGCGATTTTTGCTGAAACTGCTGAATTTTGACCAAAAAAACAATCGCATGAACATCGCTCAAGAGCTGTTAAATGACGTCAACGACGATCCAAGTTTGCTTGAAAGGGTCATAACTGGTTATGAAACATGGGTGTACGGTTATGATGTCGAAACCAAAGCACTATCGTCCACCTGGAAGCATCTAATGTCAAGAACGAAAAAAGCACGTCAAGTTCGATCAAATCTGAAGTTTTTGCTTACTGTTTTCTTCGATTATAATGGTATAGTGCATCAAGAGTTCTTACCACAAGGTCGTACGTTTAATAAGGAGTACTAACTTGAAGTTATGCGACGTTTGCGTGAAGCAATCCGAAAAAAACACTCAGATTTATGGAAAAACAGTTCATGGCTTTTGCACCACGATAACGCACCTGCTCACTCGTCGTTGCTTGTTCGTAATTTTTTGGTCAAAAACAATACTGTTGTCATGCCCCAACCTCCATATTCACCAGATATGGCTCCGTGTGACTTTTTCCTGTTTCCAAAGTTGAAGAGACCCATGAAAGGACGGCGTTTTTCCTCGATTGAAGAAATAAAGGCAAAATCGCTGAGAAAGCTCGAGGACATATCAAAAAGTGAATATCAAGAGTCCTTCCAAGATTGGAAAAAATGCTGAAATAAGTGTATTATATCTGGGAGTGACTACTTTGAAGGGGACCACATTGATGTAAACGAATAAATAAATATTTTTTTGAAAAAACTAAAATTTCGGGTACTTTTTGAACACAACTCGTACATACATTTAAAAAGAATGGTATATTTATTACATTTCATTAAGTGTAACTGTCTATAACCGCTAATTTCACAATTTGACCTATTTGTTTGGTCATGCTTAACACAAATTTATAAGTCATCATCATGTGAGGGGTGGGTTCTATTGATCTTCACTTGCTGGCCTGGGTGGACAAATATTTTCTTAAGTGCATAATACGTTCACTGCGTGAGGCACTTAACAAACAAGAAATTGAAACTGGAATTTGAACTTCATGAATCAAATGGTTATCCAAGCCCATTTTAATATCTAAATTGCATTTGTATATCCTTCACAATCTGATTCATCAAGATTTAATGTAAGCTCAGTATTTTGAAAATGTTTTACACCCTTAAAAATACCAATTTCATGTCCTTAACGCCCAAAGTATCATCATACATTACGTTACATTACGTTCTTTACCTTACGATTGTCAAACGAAACGTGAGGTCGAAGCTCCATTGTGATAGCATGCATTGAATTCCTATGGCTGAACTCGTAAACGTCAGGCGAAGCCGAAGCTGAAGCGTGTTTGTGATTCAGCCATAAACGGAAGCTCTAGTTCAAATTTGCTGAACATTTGCTTTGTTTGACAACTCAACAGCTGTAAAAAAAAGTCAACAAACAAAATACATTTGCTTTTGGAGAGGGATTCCCATTGGTTATGTTATGACTGTGCATGTTATTTCCGCAATAAATTTAATTTTTTCGATTTCAAAATTCATATTTTTTACTGCTTGAAAAATCAAGACAAACTTTTGAGAAAAAATAACAGCTGCTAATGACAGAAGTGACATTTTAGAAATGTCATATTAGAAATATCATTCAAAGCAACCTCGAAGCAGACCCATCGAAACGCAGACGAAGCCGAAGCTGAAGCGTGTTTGTGTTTCGGCCATAAGTTCGAAGTCAGATTTGAATCAAGGTCAAAAAATCCCATTGGAAAAGTGCAATTTTATTGCCAGTAAGAAAACTTTGTCGACCAGTGTAATGTGACTTTTGGAAGGTTATACCAAACTGTTGTGAAAAGTTAACGAAATTCTTAATAAAAAATAACATTTCAGCATATATGTATGTAGATAAAACAATAATGTTGACCGATTGTTAATCATTTTGTTAATTTGATGTCTATAGTAAAACTTCTCAGACCATCGTCGACTTTGTTATTTTGCCGTCAGCATCTCCTTTCAAAGTAAAAAATTGGTCTTGTTGACAGCTGTCACTTGATTTGTTCGCAGTTTTGTTTGCCATTGTATCAAATAGACTTACTGCCCTTCCCTTGACGCAACGAAACAATCAATTTATTGTAGGACATTTTTGGTGAGTGCATTAATATAAGAATGAAAGTCAAACAATAATATATTATTTACACAGAAAAATTTAATTGGATTCAATCTTTTGCTTTTAGAATCCAATCAGTATTGATGTCAAAGTTCCTCTTTCTTTTTTCCTTGTCTCATTTTCTTTCCATTCCTTGAATCACCCACAACAGACATTTTGTATCGTTTATACCTATACAGCATACACGTAAATATACAGGATGGGTCTTCTCTTAGTTCCTTTTTTAATCATAGATTTCACGGAAGAAATTGAGTCGACTTAGGAGCCAGTTATAGCTATCATTGGTTTTCATCATTGAAAACAAACATTGGAATTTTTTTGGCAGGTCGTTTATAGCTATCAGTAGAAATTTCTGTCATTGAAAAAAATTTCCTGATTGAAATCCACCGAAAAATTTTCACTGACAGAAATCTGTCATTGGAATTGTGTGAAATTGGAACCCAAATCAGTGGAACGATTCGTTTCACTTTTGAACATAAAAGTATCAGCTGTTCAGGAAAATGAATTTCCGTCCGGAAAATAGAAAAATATATTTTTAGAGAAAAATAAATGCGTAATTACACTTTTTTTTCTCAAAAAAAATTCTTTGTGTGATTTCCGATCGATCAGTATGTATATAATTTTCATCTCTAATCAAAGGGAAACACCGTCAAATATCGATTCAAAAATTTTTCCGGATCGATTTCAATGATAGCTATAACTGGCGCCTTACACTTGAACAACGTTTGGAAATATTGAAAAGTAATTTGCAAAGTAAGTGCTCTCAAGCTAAAACAGTACATTTTTGTTTGAAAAAAATTGTTTGACGAAATAAAGCACCCACCCTGCTGTACATATGTAAGTTAGTGAGAATTTTATGCTATCAGTAGACAGTTCTCATTAGACTTATGAGAATTCACGACTGTGAATTGTTCATCGATCTCAGAAGCCCGAACTCATTTCGTTATCGCTTCACATTATTATGCACACAACGATTTTGGGCGAAAAGTCATCTTTACTGATATGGCACACCGTCTTCTTCGTCTTAGAAAATGAAACTTGGAACAACGTTACGGTCCACGGTGGACGGTACAGAGCTTTTTTACTGAAACTGAAAACTGATTTGACCAACATCTGGTTCATGCAGAGTGGCGCGTCAATACACAGTTCATGCCACTGTCGATCTTCAGCGCACCAAATACCCAAATCGTATTATAATGTTCCAGGTTCGACTACTCATAAGCATTTCACACCCAGCCTGCAAAAAAAAAACAAAGCATTCGAATTATAAACAATAATTATAAAGGGTGTTTTTTTAGACTTGTGGTTTTCATGAAAATATAAACCGCATATAATTTAATGTTAGGTTAGGTTAGGTTAAAGTAGCTGCGGATACAAAAACCACACACTTAGGCCAGAAGAAGAGGCCCATTGTGATACCACATGAATCTAGAGAAATACCTCCCACTAGTCGAACCATTTTGAGCTTTTTATAAAGCGAAGGAGATATCTGATATCCTTTTTTGCTAGTTCACTGGGATCATCAAAAGAGTATTCTCCCAGATGAAGTTTGCGTCTTAGTGAGAGAGCAGGGCAGGTGCAGAGGAGGTGAGAGAATTTAATGTTAAGGCCAAGAATTAAGTTTTACTATAAAATTATGTTTTAAAAAATATTTTAGGAAAGTGGCTTTCGTGGCTAGCTCAAATAAATTCCAGTCAAAAGGCCCAATTTTCGAATAATTTTTAACGAACGGGTCACTTTCGGGCCATATGTCAGCAATATCGCACACAATATTCTCTTCTAAAGTGTCAATCCTCTCAGGCTTATCTGCCGAGGCAGCAACTTCAGATAACGCCACAAAAAAAAAAAAAAAAAAAACGGTGTTAAATCGAACGATATTGGAATCCACGCCACGCACTCTCCAAAAGTTTTCTTCAATAGATTGATTGTTTCGTTGACATAGAGAGACAGCTGTTAAAAAGGCCAACTGTGAAAAAAGCATTTCCAAATTTATTGAAAACCACACTTCTAAAAAACACCCTTTATTTCTTTTAAAGCTTATTTCTTTTAAAGATTTCTTTTAAAGCTTACTTACGGATGACTTTCTCTTTAACTCAAGAGTTTTGATCCCATACTATCTATCCGTGTAACACATTATGAAAACGTAACTTTTTTTCGAAATTAACACTCAAATTTTAAATATTTGCACACATACTTAAAAAAAATATTTTAATTTTATATCCGCGTTGAGAGTCGTAATTAGCAAGTTAAATTTAACAAGAATCCCCTAATATAGCGAAGATACACAATTCCGCTTATTTTATTATAGTTGGCGTAAGCGGATATGACGCTTCTTTGTGTATTCGTAAAAAAAAACATATTTTTTTCGACAACAATACCTTTTTTTAACAAACATTGTTATACTTAAAACCAAATAAAATCAAGATGATGTTTTCGAAATGTTTGAATGTTTTTGTTTTTATTATTATTTCTGTACATTTTTACATAACCTTAAAGTACATTGGCTTAGTTACTGTAGCAGGTTTTTCTTACACCTGCCAAAATATTGCTTATTTCATCGTCCTTTCGCACTTCGAATGTTTCACCTGTTGTGGCGCTAGGGTACACTAACGATGCGATTGCTTGGGGCGCTATATTTGCCGGTGGGGGTTCCCCATTACTGCTCATAAAATAGTTCGATGGCAATCCGTTGAGGCAAATTTGTTCTGGCTGATGATAGGGAAAATAGTTGCACTCTACATTGTTCTGATAAGATGGTGGCGTATGATTTAACGGTGAGCAGTTATTGGATGGAATGTAGGTGACTTGCGGGTAATAATTACCGCCGGGACTGGAATAAACTTCATAGTTATCATAATTGTGATTTGTGTCGGGATATTTTGAAAATTTGTTGTCGGTGTTCTGGTCTTGAATTTCCTCAGGGCTGCATTGGCCGTGCGAATTGATGTAGCGGGAATAATTCTTTTCATGCTGAGTCATTTGCGGATGGAATCCAGTGGCTGAATCGTGCATAGGGCTGGCATTAACAGAGTACGGACTCGTTAACATTTCATTAATATTATTTTTGGTTTGTGTCCGAGTATTTGGCGAGCTATAATGTGGGGAAGAGCTAGCTTGTGTGGTGCAATGTACACTTGCGTTAATGTTGCATGTCTGAGTCTGAGAAAGATCCGTGGGATCGCTTCTTTGGTTTTCTTCCAAAGCTGACATCGGTGGAAAATATGTTCCCTTAACTGTATGCGGTTGATCCAACATTCCTCTATTACTACAAGTCACATATATTCCCTTACTGGTTAGTAAAGTGGAGGACGACAACGCTAGTGATGTATTCTGGTGAAATGGAGACTTTTTACCAGCCAAAGAGTTATCGTCTTCGAGATTATTGCAGACTCGGGATTTAGTTTTTGATTTATACATAAGTTGTTTCGTCGGTTTCTGTTTATCGCAATGGTTGCTAGTAATGTTACTCTGGACTTGTTGCTGGAATGATTGATGCTTTTTCTCATAGTTGGGAACATTGCCATCTGCTGTGGAGCGAAAGTTACTATCATCGGAACTCCGGCTTGGATTGGAGTTTGGCGAAAAGGACATTTTTGATGGCCGATAAAAGTTCTGGGATTTCGATTGACATTGGTTTGGAATTTCAACTTGAGGCATGTTGTAGCTTGGTATCTGTGATGACTTAAGTTTTGGAAGTGGTTTGCCACTTGCCTGCATTGGAGCATGATCTTTGGCACTGCTTTGAATTGCCCTTGGTTTTGAGTGCTTTCGACGTCGGGGACGATACTTGTAGTTGGGATGCTCGGCCATGTGGATAACTCTTAAGCGTTCAGCTTCTTCGACAAAGGGTCTTCTATCCAAAGGCGTTAAGGATCTCCACTTTTTGCCTATAAATACAGAAAACATTTTATTTTTTGAACCGCTTCATTTTTCTATCTAATTAAAAACGATTATATGTATATGTAATGGTTATCAACATGAAGATCAACAATCATAACGAGTTGAATAGAGCGGAAATCTTAAGGCTACATATATAAAAATAAAACGCAAGTTACGCTCAGTGAAGGTAAATTTGTTTCTGTTTAAAATTCTCCATTAAAATATCTAGAAGCATTTTTCCTTCTATATATCGCTACTGTTAGTGCAAAAGGTCGTATGTGAAAGTTAACTACTTTACAGGGGAGCATAAAAACTGATTATTTCCATATGAAATACGACTTTTTTACATTTGACCATAACTTATAATAGATCAGCTGATGACATCCAATATTTTTGTAGCAGTTGCAGACTGCAAAATGTCACCTTTAGCACAAAATAATGTCACCTTTAGCACAAAATAAAAATGGACAATTTTTACATACGACCTTTTGCACTAACAGTAGCGATATACAAAAGTAATTGATGTAATTTTCATGAATTTATATTTGAACTAGACGTTAATAAAGAGCTGACCCGACATAAAAATAATATTATTTTGATAAAGGTTAAAAGATCTTCCAAACCAATGTGGATTGTGGAACATTTTGAACGGCAACTGTAAACTGTCATCCGTCAAAATAAAATTAAAAATGGCGATGGCCCATTGCGAGGTTTCACGTTTATATGGAGGGTTATTATTTACTTTATATTAATCCATGCTTACCTAACATTTTGCTAAGATCCGCATTGTGTAAATCTGGGTTTTCATCAGCTAGTTTCTTCCTTTCTATCTTGGCCCATACCATAAAAGCATTCATTGGTCGTCGAATTCTTGTCTCTTTGGCACATTTGGCAGAGTTGTTAACAGGTCGGAACTTAACGTCATTTCCAAGTACGTGTCGCTCCAAAAAAGCACAATTCGAAGCACAAACATCGTTTTGATACTCGTATCCCCACAATGAAGCTTCTAAATGTGATGATTCTTCAACATCTGGTGACAATGACATTGGCAACATATTTGGATGTGATAAGAACTTTGTTGCCAAAAGTGGAAGATTTGAATTTAACAATGAGGAATGAGACGTTAGAAAAGGATTTCCCAACATTGAATTATGCGTTAGAATCTGGCCACCACTGCAACGCATCGAATCACTTTCATAGCAAGACGAGTGCACTATTGGTGAATGTATTCTAGATGTCAAATTATCGTTAGGTTGTTGTCTAATGTGAGAAATAGTCGTGTGAGTTTGATGAACATTGTTGTTTAGAGATGATGGTGCGTATGCTTGATTTTCTGAGGTGCTATAATCGTCGGTATTTATTGCGTGGTTTTGTTGAATCTGTTGCTTCTGTGAACTAAAATTGAAACAAAAAACAAGATATTAGTTTTTCAGAGTAAAATATACGAAGATTTAATTTATTTAATTAAAGTTATAATAATATTAATAGATTAGTGAAATATTAATAATTTTAGGTATTTAACCTCAAGCAACAAAAAAAACGGAATAAGTTTGAGACAATGCTTGTGATTGAACTAATCAGTCCGTTTTGATTGGTTAGCACCAGAAGCAGAACCTTTTAAAGTTTTGTTCTAAGGCAAATGATTTATTAAAAAACAATGTAAGTACAAGAACAACAATATTTAATTTAAAATTTTTTTAATATAATATCATTAAATAAAATTTGTTTGCAATTAGGAACTCAAATGCTCATTTTCTTGTTTTGTACAATAACAAAATCAAATAATAAAAGTTCAAGAGTTCCGGCGGAAGTAGAGTAAATTCTGTTGATGTCGCTGTAAAGCCGTCCACATTTTTCAGTATAACCTCATAATAGAAAAGGTTTAAACTGAATATTTCTTCAAAATTGTATAGTCTTGCTTGAAAAACAATGTTTAAAATAACACGGGCATTTGTATGCTGTCCGCAATTTCTAAACTACTTGAAATTTGAGTAAAGAGAAAATTCAATTATTATTATTATTATACTTTTTATTATTATTATACTTTTATTTCGGATACAGATCAAGTGTCACTTGTCACTTTTTCCTCTTTTGTTATTAAATTAATCGAAAGTCTAAGAGTCAAGTATGTTTGCTATTTACGTTCTTTAGGTATATTTGTTGACTCAGCATGCACCAACATACTGCTTCGTAAAATCGAAAGTTTTGGAATGCACTCTAATCTCCTTTAGGAGATTTCTTCTATTTTAACGGAAAGGGTCCAAAAGGTTAAACTAGACCGTCAAACCTCAAGATTAAATAAATGTACCTCAGGAGTTCCTCAGGGTACCCATCTTGGCCTACTATTATTTATAATATTTTTTGATGATATTTGTAAAAACTTAAAGTTCAGCCAATGTCTCATCTATCATAATCTTAAATTATTTTTAAAGCTGAATTCCTTTTATGACTTTATAACGTTCAAAAATGCTTCATTATCTCTGTATTAAGGAAACTCAAACTTATGAGTTTCCGAATTCTTTTGAAAGTACACCCCTACAGAGAACTGCTATAGTTAAAGATTTGGTTTTTGATTTTGTTCCACACATTGATGCTATTGTTGCGAAACCCAACACAATGATTGGTTTTATTAAAAGAAACTCAACTGACTTCACTCTTGTGTCGTTATATAATTCATCCCTTGAGTACGCTGTTTTCAAATGGAACCCTTTGCAACAAACGGATTTCAGGTACAGTCAAACTTCCCTATAACGAATTTGCACGGGACCAGAAAATTATTTCGTTATATAGAAAATTCGTTATACAGAAATTTTTTGTTTTTACTTTTATTTAAAGAAGTCAGTGATTTTAGTTTGGATAACATTCTTCCATTTTTCTTTTTCAACAAAATCGTCTAATAAATTGAGAGATTCAAATAAATTAGTCGGTACGTTACTCTTCATCTCCAGACAGGTTCGAAACACGTCAATAGCAATATCTGTTTTTTTTTAGTCAATCGTTCTTCAACTTTATTAATTATCAACAACTTTTTCTCAAGAGAAATGCTACTTCCAGACATTTTCAATTATATTCACTGAAGCCTGAACAGTGAGCATACGTAGAATGCTTGCATTTAAAATCTTGGGGAAATCCCCTTATAAGGTTTTTTTTCTCTGCATGCTGTTGTTTTTAACAGAAAATTATTTGAAAAAATTCGTTATGTGGAAACAAAAACGTATGAGATTTGGATTTCTAGCAACAAAATTTGTTCGTTGTAGAGAAAAATTCGCTTTATGGAAATTCGTTATAAGGAGATCAAAACAAACCAAAAAAGTAACCAAAAAGATGTGTACTCAAAATCAATTCGTAATAGAGGGATCTTCGTTAAGTAGAAGTTCGTTATAGGGAAGTTCGACTGTATATCTAATTGAGAAAGTTCAGAGTCGTTTCACAAGATTTGTGTTTTTTGAAATGCTATAGAATTTTGGTCTACATTCTGAAGCTCGGCATATTCTCCTGGGTTTGAAATATCATATACAGTGACTTAACCATTGAGAGAAAGATACTTTCTTTTGCAGCCTAGAAATAGGGCGCATTATGGTATGGATTTCTGGTTCAATTAGGGAGTTCAATGAAGTAATTAGTCATATTGACATAGCATAAGAAATAATCATAAATTGTAAATTATTTATAATTTGTATATGGGCAAATCCACAGTATTTTTAACTTTCATGTTACCACAGTATATTAAGCCTTAGAAATGAAATTGGCACTTTCTAAGTGGATAGATTTTCGTATCATGACTTATTTCAATTATGTAACCTACTTGTGACTTGATTGGATTAAAATTTGTAATTAAAACTAATAAAAAATAGGCTTAAATATTGCAAATTTCAAGCGTACCAGTTGCAAATTTATTAAGTTTTATAAACAAAAAACATTTCAACGACCTTTGAAACAACTTAACATCATTAATATATAATTAGTTATAATATACACTGATAGAAAAACCTCGAAAGAAAGGTGTGCACCCATTTAAAAAATAGTACAAAGCTATTAAATTAGCGTACCTCCGTTTTTACAAATATTAAAATCTGATCTTTTTCTCTATATAACTTTCTCAACGATCGATTCTGGTAGTATTTTATAGGCTTAAATTATTCTCTATCAATCAATAAATCAATTAAAATTTAATTGGATCATGTGCCTCTGATTAAAAATAAATAATGCCATTTTAAAGTTTAAAATTGAAAACGTGATTGGTATAAAATATGTGATTTTTTTAGCGGCACACCTATCGATAAGATCTTACAGCTAAATAAATGATTGTGAATGATAATTTTACGAATAATCAATAGTAAAAAAAAGCTGTTGATCTAAATTTTGAAATTTCAAAGTTTGTACGACAGTACAAAATCAAAATTTATTATGAAATGAGGGTTTTTCATTGAATGCTTTTCATTGATCTAACGTACCGGATATTACGTGACGGATATTAACGATGTTTCAAAATGAATCACGCGAGTATTTTCTTGTTATTTAGATGATAAACAATCAAGAAAATGTTTGTTTATAGATGTGCCTCAAAATAAAAAAAAAAATTCAATTGTTGACAATGAAAGATTCTGTGGATATGCCTATATACCTACGTGTTGATCTTTTTGGCCACTGTTGAGGCTGAAGCTCTTCAAAAATAATATGTTTGTTAGGATAGAAAATTAGCTAAACACACAAAACTATTTATTGCAATTTCAAATTCAAAATCAGCAAATATGAAATAAACAAACTTTCTTTACACTCTCAATTTCTATTTATTGCAGCTGTTATAATGATAAAATAAAATATGAAAGAAAGTCCTAAAAACAAGAGCCAATCCCTAAAACTTAAATATATTTAAAATTGTGTGTTTATTATTGACGAGTTATGAGGATTCGCATATCATACAAATTAAAATTATACATACTACTTTTTGTCAGAAACCGAGAATTTATTTGTTTTACAATTTTACTGAAATCTCAAAAGATAAAACTTGAAAAACTTTTCATTAAATTTGTATAAAGTTAACTTTGAAGTAACTCAAACTTTTCAAATTTTTTTTATAAAATATGGAGTAATAATCACCCATGTAATAATTATCATAGTTAAAGCAATTAATAAAGTGAAAAGTTTTGTTTAGAAGACGTCGTTGATTTTAAATGTCTGCACATTGCAATGAGTCGGAAATATTGGGTCGGGTAAAAAAAAAGATTTTCTGCACTTCACAGTAACATGGGTAAATTGAAGATCAGTCATAGAAGACGGGTTAATACCCGTACCGTAATCGGTTGAATTGTTTAAAGAGTGGAACACAACTTACACAAAAAGTGTTTAGCCTTGCTCAACTTGTTAAGAAAAAATTAATCTCAGTCGATTAGAATAGATTATTTGGAAGCAAATAAGCACTATAAAAAGACTGTACAAATAAAAAAGCGAGCTCATGAAGAAAAATTGGCCATGTGAACTAAGTCAAAGCAAGGATGCAAAAGAATTTTGGTCTTTAACTAGAAAACTGTCTGGTAATTACCAATCAAAAGAACAAGTTTCGATTCCCTTGGAAAGCTTACGACTCCATTTTGAATCTCTATTATACCAAACGGAGCAAATTACGTGGAGTTTTGCACAGCCCAACATTGTGGACGATCTTTTAGATAAAGAAATTAGATTTGAAGAAGTCGAATTGGTACTTCATTCCTTAAGAGATGGCAAAGCATCAGGACCTGACGGCATACCGGCCGAATTCTACAAATATAGCTCCCAAACTTTCAAAGAGAACTTCGCAAAAGCACTCGACATCATATTTAACTTTGGAACACTACCTGATCAGTTTTATGAGTCCTTAATATTACCAATATACAAAAAAGGTGACAGCTCAAATCCAGCCAATTAAAGGGGGATCACTTTGTTGAACTCGGCGCTAAAAGCTTATACAACATTATTATACAAAAGACTCGAAGAGTGGATTTCCGTGAACGAAAAACTCAGCGAGTTTCAAGCTGGCTTCCGCTCTGGTTACTCTACTGTCGATAACATTTTCATCTTTACTTCAATAGCGCAAATGAAAATAGACCGTAATATAAAGGTCTATACTTTCTTTGTCGATTTTAGGGCTGCATTTGACATGATAAATCGAAATGCAATGTTCTACAAGCTGTACAATTTAGGAATATCTACAAAATTCATACGTGCATTAATAAAACTTTATCAGCAAACAACAGCCAATATAGGCAATGGTAAAGACCGATCAGAAAGACTGATTGCAAACCGAGGTGTCAAACAAGGCTGCAACCTCAGCCCCTTACTGTTCGCACTCTTTCTTGATGACCTTGTGGAGTGGCTTACATGTGGGGTTGGTGTTGATAACACAAAGGTAAAGGTTATCATGTACGCAGATGACATAGTCATTCTTGCCGAATCACCATTGCAACTGATGATAAACAATCTCTATCAGTATTGCTTAATATGGGGTCTGGAGGTAAATGTGGAAAAATCAAAGGTTATGATTTTCATTTTCCAAAAAGGGTCCGGAAGAATTGCAAGCGGTGAACATTGGAAATATGGCGAACGTAAGCTAGAAGTAGTAAAAAATATACCTGTCTCGGAATGTAATTATCGTTCAATTTAAAAATGGAAAACCACCTAAAAAAATAAAGCAGATAAGGCGAAATCAGCAATATGCCAGAATTGTAAAAAAAATTTTCAGCAACAATTTAATAACTATCAGCTCCAAATATAGTGTATTTAATGCTACAGCCAAATCTATTATGTTTTATGGTGCACAAGTTTGGGGGATAGAACGACACGAGGAAACAGAAAGCCTGCTGCGGTTCTTTCTAAGGAAAATCTTTTACCTTCCATTAAACACGCCAAAATATATGTATCACCTGGAGTCGGGGTTGCCAACAATGTTTATTTCTGTTCTTAAACTACATGCAGATTATTTATTAAGGGTAATAAATATGAAAGAATCAAGACTTCCGAAGAAGATTCTTACGTATGCACCAAAAAAGAAAACTCTCTTCGTCAAAAATTGGGTTAAACTTGCCGGAAACTGTGGAATAACGATTAACTTGTCAGAAGCTAACTCAAACCAGTGGAAAAAGATCTTTTATGAAATAATCCAGCTGACTGATGAAAATGAAAGATATGCCTTTATCGAAAAAGCTCGCAGTTCAACAGAGCGAAAGTATTATTCATTAATCAATTACAATCTTAATGAAAATAACTACTTTAAAAGCTGTGCTACAACATAGGGACCATCTCCAAAATTAGAGGCGAACCCATCAAATTAAACTTTACTCCACATCGAACGGCGGGGAACTGTAGTTTATGTAATCTGCAAGAGAGGGAAGACATCCTTCATTTTATTGGAGTTTGTCCCGTGCTTAAAGAAATAAGGCGTCACTACTTTGGTAAAAATGTTCTACTCATCGAGGAAGTAAAGAGTTATCTAAATGGTTTCGACTGGCAGCTTCTATTCAACTATTATAGTAAGGCCTATTCTTATAGAACAAGGATAATCACCGAAAGTTTTTAATTAGCTATGCAATAATGTAGTACCCGTGGCATGATGGTAAGTGCATTGGACTGTCATGCCCGAGGTCTTGGGTTCGATCCCTGCCTATGCCATCTAAAGTTTTTTTCACGGGTACTGCCTCTTGCGAGGAACTGACAAATTCTCCAAGAGTAATTCTTGTCATGAAAAGTGCTTTCTCAAATTTGCCGTTTGGATTCGGCTTAAAACTGTAAGTCCCCTCCATCCCTGACAACAGTACTCGCACAGGAATGGTTGAGAGTTGTAAGTCACTAGGCCCTAGTTCTCAAAAGGACTGTTGAGCCACCCAATTTATTTATATTATGCAATAATGTATGTTTTAGTTTTAATTAAAATTTTAATTTTTGTTTTAACTAAACTAAAAGTCATTCCGTTTTAACTAAACTAAAAGTCATTCCGTTTTAACTAAACTCAAAGTCCACGAAAATTGTTTTAAAAATTGTATATTACAAATATTTGGCAAAATGTATCAGTTAAAAATCAAATTAATGTTTAAAAACTATAAACGAATTATATCACATAATATTGTATACTACAGACACCCAACAAACTTTGTCAGCTCTTAATTTATTCATGTTCACTATTCAATACATTGTAATGGGTGATTTTTTTGAGGTTAGGATTTTCATGCATTAGTATTTGACAGATCACGCGGGATTTCAGACATGGTGTCAAAGAGAAAGATGCTCAGTATGCTTTGACATTTCATCATGAATAGACTTACTAACGAGCAACGCTTGCAAATCATTGAATTTTATTACCAAAATCAGTGTTCGGTTCGAAATGTTTTATCGACAAATTTTGTTCAGCGATGAGGCTCATTTCTGGTTGAATGGCTACGTAAATAAGCAAAATTGCCGCATTTGGAGTGAAGAGCAACCAGAAGCCTTTCAAGAACTGCCCATGCATCCCGAAAAATGCACTGTTTGGTGTGGTTTGTACGCTGGTGGAATCATTGGACCGTATTTTTTCAAAGATGCTGTTGGACGCAACGTTACGGTGAATGGCGATCGCTATCGTTCAATGCTAACAAACTTTTTGTTGCCAAAAATGGAAGAACTGAACTTGGTTGACATGTGGTTTCAACAAGATGGCGCTACATGCCACACAGCTCGCGATTCTATGGCCATTTTGAGGGAAAACTTCGGAGAACAATTCATCTCAAGGAATGGACCGGTAAGTTGGCCACCAAGATCATGCGATTTGACGCCTTTAGACTATTTTTTGTAGGGCTACGTCAAGTCTAAAGTCTACACAAATAAGCCAGCAACTATTCCAGCTTTGGAAGACAACATTTCCGAAGAAATTCGGGCTATTCCGTCCGATATGCTCGAAAAAGTTACCCAAAATTGGACTTTCCGAATGGACCACCTAAGACGCAACCGCGGTCAACATTTAAATGAAATTATCTTCAAAAAGTAAATGTCATGGACTAATCTAACGTTTCAAATAAAGAATCGATGAGATTTTGCAAATTTTATGCGTTTTTTTTTTTTTTAAAGTTCTCAAGCTCTTAAAAAATCACTCGATATATATCAGATTTGAAATCATCTAATACTATTTACATATAGTGAACGGCCTGAAAGGTAATTTTTAACCCAACGAAGAAGAGATTTATCTTTACCAAATGCACACATTTTTGAAATTTTAAATTACAAGCACAATAATTATTTACTTTCTCTGAAACGATGTTAATATTTATTTTACAGGTCGGTTAAATAAACCATGAGGTCAATAGTGGAATTACTATTGCTATGCGAATGCCTGCTCGTCCTTGGGGAATCTTTTTTTCTTCAATATATTTGTCATGCTAAAGTTGATCAGCTTTCCATGCCATTAGAAAAATGGTACGTTAATTCAATTCGACAATATAGCTAGAAGATAAAAAGGATTTTCCTTTTTGAGGTTTAGGCTGGACAAAGAACAATAGGAGAGATACCTACTAACTACCCGTGCCAGCGGATTTGTGAATGAAATAAAGCATCTCACTCTCACTTCTCCGTAAGTTCAACCGAACAACATATGATATTATCTACTCTTATTTAAAAACTCAAAATAAGTCAGATGCCGTGAGCAAGCGGATAATGTCTCTTGATGATTATCAATAAAATTCTGATCAGACCTTTAAATGCACATATAGAAACAAAAACCAAACACAAACTATTTGTATTTTTATAAATAAAAGTCCATAAGGTGAAGTCCTATATTTCTAACTGAGATTTTGCAGCAGTAAGACATTTTTTTTTAAATTATAGGTTCTAATGTGATGAACATTTGAGGTTAAACATTTTTAAAACACTGCAACAAAGAGATATAATAGGTAGCTCAATTCTTTTTGGTGGGTGGACTTATAGCTGCATCACAGACTTCTGCATGAGAAAGCTGAATTATTACTTACAGATTCTGAACATTTATTTTCAGCCAAAATATATTTAGATTTATAATATGTAACAGAGTTGTAAAGACTGCAGTCTTTTTGGGACTGCATTCAATTAAGTCGCAGTTAATTAACTAATTTTTTGAATGTAAGTTAATACTGCGACTGGGAAATTTAACTGCAAAAAACCAGTCAGCAGTCAGTACTTACTTTCTGACTTGGCAGTTAAAAAAAGCAGTTAATTGACTAAAAGTTAATTAACTGCAGTTCTTTTAACTGGTTTTAGTCTTTTTAGTCAGTACAAATTCATTTGTACTGGGGTATTAGAATTTTTAGTCAGTAAGTCTTTTTACTGCAGTTAATTAACTTTAAGTCAATTAACTTTTTTTTAGTCTTTTGACTTCTTTTAGTCTTTATAATCAGCATATCTCAATGATATCAGATCATTTGGGAAAACCAAAATAGTATTTAATTATTACAACAATATATTATACATATACATATACATACTATGTATACATGAATGTATGACAAATCTTTAAAGGCGTTTTCAAAACGCATCAGTATTCAAACTTTTTGGAAAAAAAAAACAGAAATACAGATGTATTTCTTATTGTTATATTTACATATCTCTATACTTTGTTTTTCGATTTACAATATACTCTCAAACGAGACGTACTCTTGATACTCTTTGGACTTATAAAGACTAAAAGAAGTCAAAAGACTAAAAAAAAGTCAATTGACTTAAAGTTAATTAACTGCAGTAAAAAGACTTACTGACTAAAAATTCTAATACCCCAGTACAAATGAATTTGTACTGACTAAAAAGACTAAAACCAGTTAAAAGAACTGCAGTTAATTAACTTTTAGTCAATTAACTGCTTTTTTAACTGCCAAGTCAGAAAGTAAGTACTGACTGCTGACTGGTTTTTTGCAGTTAAAGTACTTTTGTAAGTTAAAAGACTAATGAAAAAAAGTCTTATTCGTGACTTAACTGCAGTCCCAAAAAGACTGCAGTTTTTACAACTCTGATATGTAACCGACTTTTAAGACTTTTCCACGAAATACTGTGTAGCATGTAGCTAAAGCGCGCATTTGATTATTATAATATTTTTATTTTCATTTTGCTCTACGAAACTGGTGCATAGCAAAGATCGGACGCTCTTTTTAGTTGTTTAACAACAGTTTTGATACAGTGACTACCGCCATTGGTTTGGCGACCGAAACCGAAACAGAAACCGAAGTCGAACATTTATCGATTTATAAGTCTGCACAATTTATTCAGACATATTGACAGTTTCTTCTTATTCCCTTTGAAAGTTTCAAGCAACAGCTATTCACATAAAGTAGCATATGTGAAGTAAGGAGTTTGCGAATATCGATAGACATAAATGTAAATTGGGCGCGTGCAGCTATTTCGATATCAAAGCACACCGCATTCAAGGATACGACATGCACAAGTTTATGCTTATGCCACCACATTTCAAAGCAATGTGCTACCTCGTATGTCCGCGCGAAAAAAATGCTTAAAAAGGTTCGCCGAGGATGCCATACGTAAAAGTAAACGTTAAATATATCTATATACGAGAGATAGACGGACAAAATGTGAAATAACTCTCAATATTCAAATTCCTTACAGTTTTTACATAGATGAAAGGTAGCGAATGCGAATGAAACTCTATTACCTATACTATCTTGAGCTAAAAAACATGATTTTAATAAGTTGAATTTAGCTTGGGAAGGATTTAGATTTACTAAAGCTAAAGCCTCATCATCGCACCTTATAGTCGGTCTTATATGCTTATGGTAATATCGTCTTAAATGTGTTCTCACATCCCTGCTGCGGATCTGAAAGTGATCTTTTTCTTTTCTTTTATCTTTTTTTGTTAAAGTTTGTCGCAAACGGGAACGGTGGACCTTACCTTGTTCTTGGTTCGGTGGTGCATTGAGAAGAGCCGAGAACTTGATAATTTATTGGGGAACCTATATGACATTTTGTTTTCCTTTACTACGTTAAATGGGGGCCCTTTGGCAGATAAAATTTTTTCGGAGTTTGCTTGCTACACAATCGCTTTACTTTTTGATTATAAAATAGGTAGGTAAGTTCGGTATACTCGCGTAGCTAGCGTTGTTATTTTTATTTATTTATATTTGCAACACATAACGTCCAAAAGTTTATAGAGCAGAGCCCAGACACAAACGGTTCGGTGTGTCGCTACCTTTTACATAAATATGTACATTTAAATATGTGCACTGTGCACTACCAAACTCGAGCATCATCAGAGCGCAGGAAATTCGAGTGTTATTTTACTGTATTGTACCTACCTACTGTAAACTGAGGGAAATTCGAAGAATATTGATGCTTTCCATTTGTTAAGGAATTATTTTCAGTAGATATAAATTAGCTTTAAGCTACCTCAAAACATTTAATATAAAATTATATGTTCCAGAAAAATGTGTGACGTGATATACCAAACTAGTCTAATTGTGAAAAAATAAATCGATTACCAGTTTTCTTATAAATCAAAATAACTTAAAAAAATTGTTTGTCAACTAGAACATTTTACGACCAAAAATTATTTTAGTTTCAAAATAATTTTATGCAACGAACAATAACGTTTTTTGATATCTGGTATTTTTTTGAGAACAATCGAAGTAATATTTTTTTTTTACAAAAAATAAAAACATTATTAAAAGTTGGTACAAATTGATTTTCGACACGAATATCTTGGCAAAGAATTAAAGATAATTAAAAACTAATTTCATAATACAAACAATATTGTTTTTAACATTCAGTAAAATTTTAATAATAATCCAACTGATGTTAGTTTTTTTTCATAAAAATTAAAATCTACACAAAATTGGTAAACATTGATGTTCGATTCTTGATGACTGATTAAATTAAGGTATTTGACTTCAAAATTCATTCATAACGGTCTTCGAAAAATCTTTTTTTTGTTTTGTATAAGAATTAAAAACTTTCAAAAAATGCTACTAATATTTGTAAAAATAGGTTTTCGACTGAACCCAAACTTATTTTATCATATCCATATTATTGTTGATAACTTTTACTTAATTTTTTAGAAAAAATAAATTGACAACTTTTGTTACAAAACACAAAAATCAACAAAAACAATAAAAAACAAAGAGAACATATAAAACTATTGACTTCAAGTTTCTCCTCTTACACAATATATTGTTATTAACATTTTGTTAAGGTCTTGAACAAATCGACAGACGGACACGGATGGGAAGTTAACAGTGTGGGTTGTATCCCAGACTATTATTCTAGTTTAAAATCAATAGAAAAGATCATTATGTTTTTTCGCGAATGTTAAACTTTTGAAATTAAGAGTATACCAACAGTGCAGGTAAAAGCACAAAGCGCTAGAAACCTGTATACAAGGTGTGTTCAAAAAGTTCCCGGAATTTTCGTTTTTCCAAAAAGATATTTATTTATTCTTTTACATCAATGTGGTTCCCTTCAAAGTAATCCCCCCCAGATATAATACACTTATGCCAGGGTTTTTTCCAATCTTGGAAGGACTCTTGATATTCACTTTTTGTTATGTTCTTCAGCATCCTCAGCGATTCGGCCTTTATTTCTTCAATCGAGGAAAAACGCCGTCCTTTCATGGGTCTCTCCAACTTTGGAAACAGGAAAAAGTCGCACGGAGCCATATCTGGTGATTATGGAGGTTGGGGCATGACTACGGTATTGTTTTTGGCCAAAAACTTACGAACAAGCAACGACGAGTGAGCAGGTGCGTTATCGTGGTGCAAAAGCCATGAATTGTTTTTCCATAAATCTGAGTGTTTTTTCGGATTGCTTGACTCAAACGTCGCATAACTTCAAGGTAATACTCCTTATTAACCGTACGACCTTTTGGTAAGAACTCTAGATGCACTATTCCATTATAATCGAAGAAAACAGTAAGCAAAACCTTCACTTTTGATCGAACTTGACGTGCTGTTTTCGCTCTTGACGTTGGATGCTTCCAGGTGGTAGATTGTGCCTTAGTTTCACAACACCGAGCTCATAAAAACACGCGAACCTTAGCAACTACCACAGACAAAGTAAACAGTGAATATAGCTGAAAATTGAATCATACTTTAGGGACATGTATATCAACACAATAAAATTTGACCTTCGGACTCTCCAGACCCGAGAAATTTAAAAATTCCGGGTACTTTTTGAACACACCTCGTATTGGCAATTGAATTATTTGCAAAAATTAAAACTTTTAAATGGATAAACCCAATGTGAAAAATATTTTTTCAATTGAATGAAATTTTTACTTATTTTTATGACAAAAGTTTATGCCTAAGGTCTAACTTTAAAAGTATGATACGATATCTAAGCGTCAAATTATTCACATGAACAACAATAGCCGTATAGTGTGTTTTTTGATATTTGTTCGGTATTGTGGTTAGCCTGTAGTAGATTCAATATAAGATAGTTTCCGCAAGATTTTTTGTTAGTTTTACATTAATTTACTTATAACAATTACCTAATTTTGATCAGAACAAAGTTTCACTATCAGTTCGCCCCATTGAAGTTTACTTTTAAATTCTTAGAACAGACCCAAGAGAATCAACTTCGATTTGATACTCTTTTTAACGACCATTGCAGCTTACAGTATTGTTTTCAAAAACATAAATAAACGTTTCCCCCCCCCCCCCCACCATTCAATTATCTACACTACTAATAACAGTTTGTTTACTAAAATTAAACATTTTTAATCCTGAATGATTAAGTGTCGTAATCAATCAAAATCATAAAACTTATCTAATATATGTAAAATGCTTTTTACAATCACAGATATATGATTGAACCAATATTTTGATAGTCTAAGGGTCGCTGTGAACCTTACTACCTATACGTATAAATGAATATTTAAATTCGACAGAAAAACGAAACTTTCATTGTCATGCTCAGATAAAATTAGTGAAATAAAATTAAATCCTTTTTTAAGAATGTTATCGAAAAAAAACTTAAAAGTTTGTGACTAAAGAAAAAAAAAGAATTTTTGAAAACCGAAAGACCCATTTTTAGTTTTGAGTATTATTCATTTTTTACTAACTTCTTGCAGGAAGCTATCGGTATGGAATACCTTTTACGTTGGCTGTTTTCAACATTAAATTTTAATTTGTATATATACATATATCCAATAAACAAAAATAAAAACCTGCAAGAATTAGTATTAGTCTGGGAAAGATAGGGTGAAAGTTCCAAATAATAATACAAAATTTCATGAAATGACGCAGGGTGTCATATTAAAAGGCCACAAAAATTTACCTATTCGCGTTCTGTAAAATGACATTCAAGGAAATTTAATTGAAAATTACTAATCGGCCTGGATTGTCCACCACTTTTCAGCCATTATAACATCTCAAGGCCTCACTCTTCCCCCCATTTAAAGTTTCATTAAGTTTGGCATTAAAAACCACCCTGAAATCGTGTATCATATGTTTTGGTTGTTTTAAAGTTTGTTTTATCTACACAATCCCCATCAACCCCCTCTCCACCTAAATACAATTTTACAAAAAGCCAGTAGGGGGATTTTGGGAGACTTTGGACGTGTTGCTAAGGATAACACCCTGCGTCCATTGCAATCATAAAATTAATTAATTATTTGGAGGTTCCGGTTATAAAGGGTTTTTCAATAAGGGTAGATGTTGAAATGGAATGGAATGGAATGGCGTTTGCTGTGTTGCACTTAGCGCCATCCTGCTGGAACCACATGTCGTCTAGGTCCATATGGTTCAAGAAATTAGTTATCATCGTTATTCGCCAAGTTGAAGTCTGCGAAAGGCCGAGTTCTTGTGCACGGCGAGAAATAGACCACATCGGGTCCTGCTGTAAACTTTCACGGACCGCGGCAATGTTCTCGGCCGATCTTGTGTTCCTTGAACGTACGGGTGTTGGCTGATTGTTTACTGAATCGGTCGTCTTAAATTTGGCCACCAAACGTTGAAGAGTGGACTGTGAAAGACCACCACGTCTACCGTAAAATGGGCGGAATGCGCGCATGTCGTTTGCGTTAACGAACATTCATTTTGATAATAAAGTTTTATCATTTAAACGTGCTGTTCAATCGTGTAACTTGTCATGATGATTTGGCATAAACAACTGAATAATAAACAAAAGATTTGACAGATGTCACCAAAACAAAATGACCACCCCGGGGCGCCAAAATCTACCCGTGCCAATTGAAAAACCCTTTTGTTTAGCTAGAAATCCCAGACTATATTGAAAATTGGTCAAAATTGACTTCAACCTCAAATATCTTGAGAACAAAGAAAGATATTCACCCTATTGCGAGTTTCACTTTTTCTGGATTCCGTCCGAAAAAAATGACATTTCAAATTTCCCTTATTATGAGTTTCGGACGGAAAATTTTCCACTTCGAAAAATTTCCCCCTATTGTGACCTTTTTTTTCGGGTGAAACTCACAATAGGGGTGATTGAATTTATTTGTATAAATAAAGCTCCTATTAAAAATTTGCCTTTTGTTTGACTTTTTACATTTTATGAAGAGCTAACTTTTTACCCAACAACTACTAAATGAATGTTTTTTTTTAAATTAAATTAAGTTAAGATCTAAAGAAATCATTTAAACGAACATTAAGATTAAAAGTCACCTCAAAGATTGAATGTAAAGGAAGGTTTTTATTTTGTTTTTTTTTTTTTTTAGAGTAATTCAGAGTTGATTAAAAACGTTTAATGTTTAAGTTTTAGCTGTTTTTTTGTTTTCCTGGATTTTTCTAAAAATTGTAATGTCAAGAAGTCATTCTTTTTAGCGTAAAATTATTATGAAGATTATTATCATGTTTGTTCATAGTTCAGAAAATATTTGTGCTTTTTGTTCAGATTTTACATGTGTTTTAAGAAGATAAGTGACTATCACATTTTTGATATAACCGAGATTTCCGTTAATTGAACAATTTTTGATTAGAATTATCAAATTAAGTCGTTTGTGTAAGCGTCCGGTAGCGCTATTCAGAAACAAAATATTTGCTGCAAAATGACTAACATTTTTGCCGTGACAGCTTTGTAACTAACAATTTGACTAGCGCCTTACACAGATTTAGTCTTCCGTTTTGATTGTCATTTATAAAAAATCACAGACCTTATATGAGCTTTTGAATTATTTCCATGATGGTAATAAGAATACCATAGTTAAATGGTAAAGTTATCCGAAGATCAAATACTTGGATCTTAAAATGGATCGATGAACCAGATATATTAATGTGGGCTTTTCAAAATCTGACATTCTTTGGTGAAAAACATTTTAAGAAAACTGCTTTTGCGCTACGAAAACAAAAACTACAACATCTTATCAACCCTATAGCGAAAAGGTGTTATACCTGAAAGTTCTTAATTCAGCACACAAGAACAAATTTGGTTTGAAAATCATTTTGAATAAATGCAAATTATGTTTTTGATGGGAAACTAAAATTGCTCTAATAATTACATGAGATCGCCCCGCCGCGCCGCCGATTCGAAAGGATTTTACAATATAAGATCAAATGTTTCAAACAATTTTGTTCACCACCAGTAATAATTTAATGACTTTTTTATCCAATCTGGGTTTCTAGATTCACATATGAAAATGGTGAAATTCTAAAATTTGATGGGTACTGCTATTGGGCTAAAAATGTATGATTAAGATTTAAATCAATTCCAATTTTGCATTTTGATACAAATTTGGCTGAATGTTAGTTGTTTATTTCATAAATGTTCTTTGTATATTAGCTTTCTAAGACCAAGAAGCTCAAATTGAAAGTTATATTAGAAATCGAAGCCAGAAAATAAACTAATTCTTATACACTCCAATCTTTACAGTACAATTAGTAATATCTATTAATAGTTCGGTATTCGGTATTTTTTATGTACAATAAGCTTATAACATTACTACCAAAAAACTTATCTTTAAATTCTTTATTTCTTCATTTGAATATACACTCCAAGGGTTTAAAAGTTCTCTATTTGGTTAAAAATAAACTACGCTCTTACCCTTCGTACTCTTTCTTCGTTTGTCTTGCATATAACAATATCAGTTTTGCAAGTCAACAATTTTATAGAGCTGTTAGCCGTCGGCATAATTTTTTTATGATCGATCATTAATATTAATTGACCGTAGTGAAGTCAACAATCCGTAAAGAACTTAGGGCCTAGTAACTTACTGCTCTCAAGCATTTCTGTGTGCGAGTCACTTCAGGGATAAAGGGGACCTAAAGTTTTTATGCCAAATCCGAACGGCTAATTTAAGAAAACTCTTTTCATGACAAGAGTTACTCTTGGAGGATTTATCAATTCCTCGCAAGAAGCAGTACCCGTGAAAAAATGTGTAGGTGGTTTAGGTAGGGATTGAATTCAAGACCTATAACATGACAGTCTTACAATCAATTAAGTAAACGAAATAATTAGAGCTTAATCCCAACGGCGTTTTCAATTTATTAGTGATTCGGAAAAAGCTCCGTGGTTCCGCATACCAATATCTTTTACCTTCATTTTGTGAGTTGTGGATTTCTTTCCCAAGAAATTTGAAGGACTTATAATCACTTGTAAGGTATTTTTTAAACTATCGTCGTTTTCTTTTAAGATCTCTCGAATTCTCAAGTTGGAAAACTACTCTAAAAATCATCACAAAAATGCACAGAAAATAACAGAAATTCTGAGTAAACAAAACAACCCTTATTAATTATCCTCTCAAGAAGAGAGACAGTAATGCCGAACGCTAGAACTTTCAAATATTGAGTAATATGTTTCCGTCTTTAAGGATGGGATGAAAAAGTAGACCAGAACTATATTAAGTCAATGATGAGATGACGTGTATATAAAATTACTTCTTGGAACCTGCCGGTTGATTAATGGAAAAATGATACAATTTACATACTTTATTTTACTTAAACAACTCTGATTAATGTATTTATACGTAAAATACAAGTTAAAAGATGCACGTGGTCCGAAATCAAAAGAATGGGGTGCAAAATTGTATTTATGAACTTTGCTTTCAAAGAATTTTTACTTTTATTTAACATTTGACTGCCAAGCGATATTAACATTATGCCTTACGCCAGGCCAAAGCATTTTTCTTTTATTTTTCTGTATCTTAGTACCTAAATAGACATTATCAACTAATTCCTACTTTTTTGTCATCATAACTGTGAAATTGTAACGGTGTTTGTGTGTCGCACGTTTTCGTACGACGTGGCCCCATAAAATAAATTATACTCTTTGGAGCCACGTCGCACAAAAACGTACGACAGTAGTTTCTTCGTGTTGTCTCGTATTATCTCCTGTGTTTTTAGTAAGTGTTACATAAGTGATTGTGCAAGTTATCAATAATATTTTTTCGTAGTTAGAGGTTTCTGAAAAATAAGCACTTGAAATGGAAAGACAAAATTTGAATGAAAATGAGGTGGAGAGGGAACCAGAATGGAAGAAAGTGACGAAGATTTTTCAAGCGACGATTTGGACTTTGATGATAATTGGCTACCAAACGATGATCCTAACTCCAGATACCGACTCGGAACATGAAGATTTGAATGCGGTTGATGCGGAAATTCTAGAAAGTGATGAGGAAGAGATGCTTGAAGAAACCGAGGAAACACCAACCCTGATTGATACAATTGACAACGTACGCTGGATGGAGTTTTCTTCCCGCCAAAAAACCTTTACTTTCACTGGAAAGTCCGGTTTCCTAATAGACGTGCCTTCAACTATAAGCTGTCTTGAAGCCTTTTACCTTTTTGTTGATGAGGAGGTTATACAACTTATAGTTTTGGAAACAAATAGGTATGCAGAGCAGCAAATACATCGCGTTCCAATAACTCGTGCATCAAGAAAAAAGAAATGGGTTCCCACAAACGCCACAGAGATAAGAAAATTCCTCAGGGTTTTTATTATAGATGGGCCTCGTAAAGGTGGGATTGTTGGAAGACTATTGGTCGAAGAAAAATCTTTACAATTTTGGCATTCCTGCTAAAACTATGTCCAGAAATCGTTTTCAACTTCTTCTGAACTTCATTCATTTTACTGACAACACCTAAATAACGGCAGGAGATAGAATTGGAAAACTAAAACCTCTTCTGGATATGCTGCAGACGAAGTTTCAGAGGGTGCTTATACCCGGAGAAAATATGGTCATAGATGAAACGGTAATTCCTTGGAGAGGCAGGCTAGTTTTCCGACAATATGTACCAAACAAAGCTCATCCTTATGGTGTTAAGTTATTCAAACTTTGCTCGACAGAAGGATTCACTTGGTCTACTAAAATTTACCCCGGTAAAAGCACAACAGGTGTTCGAGAAGTTGGTTTGGCAAAAAATGTTTGTGAAGAACTAAGTTCTTTATTGAAAGGAGAAGGTCGCACTCTATTTGTTGACAATTTTAATACAAGCTACGAACTGGCACGCTCTATGCTTGACCAAAAAACGAATGTAGTTGGGACACTTCGAGCGAACAAAAAATTCTGCCCAAAAGAGGTTATGAATGCACAGCTAAAGAGAGGAGAAATGGTAGCACGTGAGGAAGAAAACGGCATTGTTGTTCTAAAGTGGAAGGACACCCGAGATGTCAGGATGCTATCGACAAAACATGCTCCTGTTATGGCTGCCGTATCTGACCAATCGATTCCTGACCCAAATATTCCATCCACCAGTAGAGGCAGGAGAATAAACCGACGCCAGGGAAATCGTGAAAAGCCTCTTGCTATTATTGAATACAACAAAGGCAAGTCGGGCATTGATCTATCGGATCAAATAGCTTCATAATATGCTACGACACTGAGAAGAGGTCTAAAGTGGTATAGTAAAGTTACCATTGAATTTTTGCTGGGAATGGCAGTTGTAAATGCTTATTTAGTTTACAAAAAAGCCACAAAAAGTGTAATGCAAATTCGAAAATTTAGAGAGCATGTTGCTGAAGGATTATTAGACCTTCTTTCTCTGCAACCCGTTGCTTCAAAGAAACATTTTATAGAAAAAAGAAAGGATACAAATGGTAAAACTATAAGACGGGCTTGCGTTTTGTGTTATGCCCAAACAAAAAAATCCTTCGATAGAAAAACTGCTAGGAACAGCATAAAAAGAACAACAACATTCTGTCCAGAGTGCCCCAACAAACCCCAGCTATGCGTTACTTGCTTTCCAAAATATTCACATTCAAAAAGGTAATTTACATAAAATATCTCTTCAAATTAGTTAATTTCAACTGATTTCTTTTTAGACAGTAAACCTGAATCTTTGGAAATTTTGCCCTTTGTTAAAACTAATTTTAGAATAAGTAATAGTGAATTTTTAATTTTAACTTAATTTTTTGAATGAAATAATTATTATTATTTTTTTTTTATTTTGTGTCTGTATAATAAAAAGTTATAAAAATGAAGTATATGAACAAACACGAAGAAGAAATTTCACTCTTATATATTTTCCTCAAAAGTTAGCCTACAGCCACGAAATTTAGACCAAAATGTTCACCAGAAGTAACACAATCCGAAACCCATACAAAATCCCATATACTATCGCACAAAAACGTACGACATGGCTTGAACTGAAGTACTAGGTGTCGCACGAAAATGTGCGACGCGGCTTCTGGGGAATTATGAGGTGTCGCACGAAAACGTGCGACATGGCAGTCAAAGTGTTAAAAGAAACTTAACAAAAAACTTATTTTACTCAGAATACATTTTACTAGATGTAGGAATAAACATTCCACAATAAACTAAGTAAATCTAATAACTGATGTAGTAGAAGAAGAAGGCACTTAAAGAAAAACAAGTGTGATCGGCTACAAGTGTTCATAGATATTGCTAAAGCCTTTAATAAGTTTGGCACTTGGGATTTGAGTGCATCTTTTTAGGTGCTCAAATCATATGTTACTAACCAATTCTTTAGAGTACGGTACGGCCAAAATAGAAAATAGGAGCTAATGCGCCGCAAGGGAGTATCGAAACACTACAATTTAGTGAAATTAAGCCGTTTTTATCACTCAGGATGTCATTGCACACTTTCTTCTAAATTAATTGTCAAACATATTGCCATTAACGCAGTATAGTTTAATTAACTTTTGCCAACAAAAAAAAAGACGAAAGAACCTAACATTTAACCGTAATAAATGTCGTTGAGCCATCTCTTTCAAAAAAAAAAAAGATACTGTGGCTACCCGTTAACTGAATCATTATTAAAAAATTAACCCACCAAAAGAATCCAAACTGACATACATATACATTTCACAAATTGATTAACTTTTTTAATAATCAGCAGAATTCCCTACATAACTTAATTAGGTTGAAATCTCAATCAAACATTTTGTTCGATACGAAAATATCCTTGCATAGGTTTATATGTAAATATGTAGCTACAATTCAACATCTAAAAGGTTTATAGGCCGATTCTTAAAGTTATTAAAAAGCTTCTTACGAGCACATCTCAAGTTAAAAGATGGAGAAATGTTGATTTAAGCGTTTTGGATTTTGCAATATATAAATGGATTACAAAACTTAAAAAGAGGTTGGGATGCGACCCACACTGATAACTTCCCATCCCATCTATCGATTTGTCTTGCTTAAAAGTTTGTCTGAATGTATCAATTCTTACCAAATTTGCGTTCTATTTTTTGGAGATTTTATTTTTTTATGAAAAAACGGACTGTTGTATTTTTATAAAAAAATTACTAAATATTAAAAACAATATTTTCAGTGAAATAAAATAAGTTTGAAGCCAATATTTTTAATTTTTGAAAAGCTATTTGAGTCGAAAGTAAATTTTTACCAAGTTTTCGTATTGTTTTTTTTTTAGGTTTTTATTTTTTGTAAAAAAAAACTGTCAATCCAACATTTCTCAAAATTTTACCGAATGTTGAAAACAATATTATTTATAAGATAAAATTAGTTTGAAGCCAATATCTCAAAGTTTTGAAAAGATATTTGAGTCGAAAATCAATTTTTACCAACTTCTATTAATTTTTTTATTTAGTTTTTTATTTTTTGTAAAAATACTGTCAATTCGATTTTTTTCAAAATTTTTCTTAATGTTGAAAACAATATTTCTTATAAGTAAAAATTAGTTGGAAGTCATAATCTCAAATTTTTGAAAAGATATTTGAGTCGAAAACCAATTTTTACCAACTTTTGTTATATTTTTTTTTCAGTTTTTAATTTTTTTGTAAAAAAAACTGTCAATCCAATTTTTTCAAAATTTTACTGAATGTTGAAAACAATATTTTTAGAAAGATAAAAGTAGTTTAAAGCCAATATCTCAAAGTCTTGAAAAGATATTCGAGTCGAAAATCAATTTTTACCAACTTTTATTAAGTTTTTTTTTAGTTTTTTATTTTTTGTAAAAAAAACTGTCGATTCGATTTTTCTCAAAATTTTATCAGATGTCAAAAACATTATTCTTCGTTGCACAAAATTGTTTTGGAGATGAAATCATATTTTAGTCGTAAAATTTTCGAAGTGACAAATTTTTTTTTCAGTTTTTTTGATTTATAAAAAAAACCGTTAATTGGATTTTTTCCCAAAAATATAATTGTTTTGTATCACGTTACAATATATAATATAAAATTTAATTATGATTTGTTGTATTGACCAATACAATACCCCTGAAGAAGGCAACAATCCTTGCCGAAACGTCGGGACAAGTTAAAGAATTTGTTTTCTTTACCAAAATAAAGTGACCAAATAGCCGACGGAAAACTAAATTTTCCACCCTTAATATAAAATAAAATTTAATTCAAGTCTCTAGCGTCATTGGTTCATGAGATATTTAGGGTTAACCAAAATTTTCACCTTTTTTTTAAACTGCTATGGTAAAAAAACCACCCAAGCAATTTTCTTGAGAGCCCTTTCTGCATCTTTCTGCCTTATTATCTGTATAACAAAATTTATTTGAAGTCGATATCTCTTCTGGTTCTTGAGCTATGGACGACGAAAAAAACGTCGCGAACGTACGGACGTACGGACGTACGTACACACGCACGCACAGACATCTTTCTAAAAATCTTTTATTTCGACTCTAGGAACCTTGAAACGTCGAGAAATGTCAAAATTTTCAATTTGACAAATCGGACCCATTACAATAACTTCCTATGGGAAGTTAAAAATGACATACACTGAAAAAAAAAACAAATCCAGAAAACAAAGATTATCAAACATATAGAAAACTTGGATATTTTTAATCCCTAATTGTGAACATTTTTCCACAAATGGCTTACATTAAAAAAAAAAAGTACCACATACGCCACGTGTACAAATTTTAAAATTATTTTTTTATATATCAATAAATGCATGAGATCAAAAATTTTCAGTCATTAAAAAATATTGTTAGTTACCTCTATGCAATTATATTATGCTGCCTTCAGTTGTTGTATTCCGAGTCATAATGCTATCCTTATTTGTATGCATTCACCATGGACGAAGATTAAATTGAATTACATATTCCTGAAGAATTGTTCATAAACGATTTAAGCACCAATCGATGAGTGGTGCTATTTATCAATGTGCTTTGAAATACCATTGTATTTTTGAAGAAGAAACACGATAAAATGCCGCCGGCAAATATTCCAAACTGAAAAGTGACTTCTTTTAGTAAACTATATCTGTCAGACAGCTTTGTAACTTGGCTTTTACGTTTGCGTTATATGCACATTATTTACTAAGCTAATCAACCTTATGCATAATTTAATTATAATGCAGCACTATGCACTCCTCTGCCTCAGAACCTTAAAACGTTATTTATATAATTTAATAAGTTAGTAATAATTCCAAATACATATATACCACGTTTTTTTTCAGATTCCGTTAGCCGTTCGAACTTCTCATAAAAATTTGAATCTTAATTAAGTGAAACTTTAGGGTTGAAGTGAAATGTTATGATATGGCAAATTCAAACTTGTGACCTGAATAATTATGTAAATATGTACAATGCTCTTGTACATATGTTTGTCAAAAAATTCTCAAGTCTGCTTCATTGAAATATTATAGAGCGATCACTTGTAAAATATTTCTTAATTCAAATAAATATTATAGTCCAAGAGCCCGGGCCTGCCAGACATACCTCATTTTATAAAAGCTGAAAGTTTGTGTATGTGTGCCTCTAGTATAGGTAAGAACGATCCCCAACCATGATACCTGGGTAGTGGTTCCTTTGGCAGATAACTGGTAGCAAAGGTGCATAAAATTCCGTCTAACTTACCTTATTTTATAAAACTCAATTTTTTTATATTTCATTCGTAACAACACCAAAATTCGCTTTACTCATTGCCAGACACTTGGCATGGTTCCAACCCCCTGCCAGACACCCCTAAACTATAATAGTTTGTAATTCAATTTACGTTATATTATAAAAGCTAAATTTAATATTTGTTTTTTGGGGAGCTATTAAACGATGTTTCCTTAGCAGCCAGACAATTTCGAGGGTTCTATCATCCTGCCAGACACTTTGAATTGAGCAGAATTTGCCAGAGCGCGGAGCATATGTAGTAGTCGGTGCAAGCGAAACAGAGCATTCAATCGCAATTTTATTGCGATATTTAACTGCACATCAGTTGTTTATGCTGTATTATTCGGTGAACAGTTTATAACATAGTAATGAGCATTAATTTGACATCAAACATTTCAAAATTATAATTTAAAATTTTCAATAATAAATTGAGTTGAGATCTTTACTAAACAGTGGTGAGCCCTTATTTAATCAAACTTTTTTCTTTTACGCATACTCAACTAGTGCTTTGTTTAAGACAGCGGTCAGCAACAGGCGGACCGCGGTCCGAAAACGTCAAACTTAGCGATACTACCGATTCAATTTAATAACATATGTACGTATGTAAATTTAAACAAAATTAAAAAATGCTTCTCTAACACACAAGCAAGTGCGTTTGCAACTCCTTTACGCATTTTTAAATATGGCGACAAATAAATTAAATTGACATACAAAATGTAACCAATCGCTTTTTTTGTAAGCAAAATTCTCTCTGCAGTCGAATCGGTTGTCAGTCTTATTGTGAGATCTAATTACGGAGCTTTCGTTCGATATCGATTTTTTAAAATAATTTTTCGTGTTTAAAAACGTTTCAAAAAAAAAAAGAGTTTCTTTCTGAAGGTGAAACGGCGTATTTGGACTTACTGCAACACAACAATATTCGTTGGCTAAGTAAAGGTCATGTTATTGAACGTTTCTGGATGATTAAAGAGCAAGTTGTTCCTTCTTGCAAACCTTGGATACGACGGAAGCAAGGAAGCACTTGGAGTTCATAACAAAAGAGAGCAATTGTACTATCTTTGGCTTTTCTAAAAGATGTTCTGAAATATTTAAATGGGCTTAACATCCAGTTGCAAGGAAATGGGAAATAAATATGCGACTTAATACAAAGTGTGTCCGCTTTTCGTCGTAAGTTAAATGTTTTAGAAAAAGATGTTGCTAAAAAAGAATTCATTCATTTCTCAACAATTCTTGAATATAAAAAGAAGAACTCTGAAAGAAGACATTGCAGTGCTTTCAAACATTCTATCCGATCTTAAAAGCGAATTTGCTGTAAGATTCCAAGATTTTGCAGAAATTGGGAAGCTATCTCAAATCCTTAAATTGCCTTATGAAATCACTACAGTAGCAGAATGGACTGAAGTGGCTTCACTACAATTGGAATTAATTGACCTTCAAGAAGATATTTCCCTGCAAATATTTAAAACTGCATCCACTGAAAAATTTTGGGGTAAGCATGTTCCAGAAAAATACCAAAATTGCAAAAAAGTAGCTATCAACTTGGCTACTAAGTTTGGCTCGACACATGTGTGTGTGTGAATCGTCTTTCTCAAAAATGAATTTTTTGAAGAACAAATATCTTTCTAGATTATCAGACTCCCACCTTGATGATACTTTTCGCATTTGCTGCTCCCCGCGTGAACCAAACTATAAAAAACTGGCTCAAGACCATCGTTGTAATTTTTTTTTAATATAACAGTTACTTAAATGAAGCAAAATGAAAACTACAAAACTTTTTTATTTTTTTTTCTGGACCTCGATTAAAATGTTTTCAACCGTAGCTGGACCCCACTTCAAACTACTTGCCGACCCCTGGTTTAGGACATAATTTTTCAAAAATTCATGGTCAAGAAATATTTCTTTCAAGAATTTGCGAGATTCAAATGTAATACAAAAATTGACAGGAATGCTCTTATTTATAAGCTATTGACTCTGGGAATATCTTCGAAGATACTGGCTACTTAGTCTCTTTATAAGGATACTACTGCAGCTGTTTGGGATGGTTCTTGTTTGTCAGACTCCTTCCCCACTAAGAAAGGTGTTCGTCAAGGATGTGTGCTAAGCTATATCTTCTTTTCGTTCTGTTTTTAAATGATCTTCATGCGGAACTTCCCATCGGTATTGGTTTAGACGATCTTCAAATTAACGACCTCTTACATACATATATGCGGACGATATTGTACTGTTGTCAAATAATCCTTCGAATTTGCAACAGCTAATTGCGGGTTTTAAGACTTACTGCATACAATGGAATCTTGAATTAAATCTTGATAAGTCGGAAATAGTACTATTTCGCAATGGTGGAAGAAGAGCAGCGTGCGAAAAATGGTTTTACAATAATTCTGAAATAAAGGTGTCTAATCAATACAAATATTTTGGCGTAGTGTTTCATTACAACATGTCTTGGAATGAGCATCTAACAAACAGATTGGGAGCATCTAAAAATTCCATCAATGCAACGTGGTCGAGACTGCTGCGAGACAATACCGTCCAACACTCAACAAAGTTCAAAATATGAAATTCCGCCTCAAAAGCTATTATGTTGTACTGTGCTTAAGTTTGGGGATACCTCGAATAAAACCAAGTCGAAAAGTTGCAGCGTTTCTTCATGAAAAGATGCTTTTTACTGCCCGATAATACGCCTAACTATACTCTGCACATTGAAAAAGGTTTACCGAAGGGTTTTCTAAAGTCCCTCCAGCTACATTTTTCTTTCATAAGACGAAATCTATATCTTCCTAATAATAGATTACCCAACATTTTATCGAAAGCCATTATAAACAAGAAAATCTTCTGGACTAAGGAATGGTTGGATCTTTTTCATGGATATTCGTTGGATTTTTCTTTTGACATGAATCTACTTGAATGGTCCAGCTTACATAACCAGTGATAGATTTACGCCAAGGCCCGTGAGGCCCAGGCCTAGGGCGGCATAATTTGAAGGGCGGCAAAATTTATAAAATGCTTAACACTTGAACAAACAAACGAGAACTGTAAGAATAGAAAAATCTCACCTCATCTCTTTGTTTTTGTTTTTGATTTTATTTTTTTTAATTAAATTAAGCGGTGCTGAATATCGTAAAATAAAAGAAAAAGAATCTATGAAGTTAGATAATTTACTTAAAAAATTCCAAAAATATCTAATTTTAAGACAAGCTCAACTGAATCTTCTAACAATGACCAACAAGCATCATGTTCATCGGTTGTAAGTATCTTGTTTTGATTGTTAATAATTTTCTTATTGGAATTGATTTTGTCTTTGCAGCTGGAATCAGAACAGACTTTAGAACAAGATAGCGAAAAAGTACACTCTTCCCTATAACAAGGTACGAACGAGGCACCGTCAAATTTTCCTTCATTACAATATACTGAAGAAATCCAATCAACAGCTGATATTTTTTAAATTTAATACTGATCCCTTTTTATGGAACTTGAATGAAGAAACACGGGATTTCATATCTATAAACGGTGTACCACGAAATGATAATGCAGACTTTAAAAATTCTAGAAATGTTTATATTGATAAAACGAGGTATTGTTCCAAAAGTTTATTTCAACGTACTTTTAAAAATGGAGAGATTCAACGCCGCCGCAGTTAGTGGTTGATTTATTCAGAAACTAAAGGCTCTGTATTTTGTATTCCATGCTTATTATTTGGTAGAAGTGGTGAAATGAATGCTTTTACTGACAAAGGATTCCGTGACTGGAAAAACTCAAAAGCACGCATCGAAGCTTATGAAAATTCTGACTGTCACAAAACTAACGTTAGTCATTTTAAAGCTCGAGCAGTAGTTCACGGGCGTGTTGATCAAAACCCAATAAAACAAATCGATGAGGAAATAATGTATTGGAAAAAAATTGTATACTGAGTAATTGCAATTATTAAATCACTAGCAATAAGAGGCCTGCCATTTCGAGGAAATTCAGAACGAATAGGATATCCTCATAATGGGAATTTTTTAGGGAACAGTAGAGCTCCTTGCTGAGTTTGATCCATTTTTATCTGAACATTTAAAATTGTAAAACAATCTATGAAGAAATTATACTGTTGATTCAAAATAAAGTACTACATACAACAAATTTCAGTGAAGTGTAATCTGCTAAGTATTTTATAATTGTAGATTCTACGCCTGATATAGCACATGTCAAATCAGCTTACAATAATTATAAGATATTGTAATATTCGGCTTGGTCCGACAGTTAAAACTTATTCGCACTTGTAAATAAAAACACAAATTCACTTTATTTAAATTATTCTAAACTTATTTATTGAACACTCAATTATTACATTCCAAACACAGTCCTTACTTTCAATTATTACTTTTATACACAGTCTTTACTTATCGCAGTTTACAACCAATAATGAACCGCTTCGCTTCCGAGCGCCTATTTATATACCTAAAATCGGTTTGAGAATCTACGAGGTTGTTCTCGATGCTTAACGAAGTTCTCCACTTTATCACTAGATGCTTACCCCTTTCGAGGTTCTTATATGCGCTGAATGAGTTCCTCTCTAAGCCACTAGATGTTTCTCGATGCTTAAAGAAGCAAATTCTCCTATTACTCCGATATTAAAAGAGATAAAGAGTGTATACACATTACAATATGTACGTGATAACGGTGAAATTGTTGAAAGGTTTCTAGAATGTCTACCAAATATCAGCCACAAAGCTAAAATGCATTGTTAAAATCTCTAGAAAATAAAGGTTTTGATATAATGAACTGTCTTTAAATTTGGTAGTTCATGTGCAGTTGAATCGGTAACAGAAGTTGCTGACTTCTTTTCTACTTTACAAGAACTATGCAATTTCTTTAATATATCTACTCATCGTTGGGAAATCTTGGTGCAGCGTACAAATTTAAGAATTAAGAATCTTTCTCAAACTCGTTGGTCTGTTTAACATGATGGATGTTACGCATTAGAAAAAGAATGGTCTGCAATAATTGATGCACTGGAATTTATTGCCGAAAGCAGAGATGACCGTCTACGCGATCTGAAGCTACGGGACTGCAGCGAAAATTAAAACATTTAGAAACAGCAATCCTAGTCATTGCCTGGAATGTAATTTCAGGTCGTTTTAATGCTACTTGTAAGAAGCTTCAAGAATCTCAAGCTGATTTATAATCCGTTGTGCAGATCCATAGTTTTCTGGCTTTATTTCTTCAAGACATGAGAGACAGACAATTTTCTGAATATAATGGAAAAGCTAAATCACTGTCCGTAGTTCAGGATTATTATCGTAATGATACTCAAAGCAAAAAAAAAACAGAAAAATTGAGCCAGATGACTCACGGGTAAACAGTCTCCAAGATGTTTATTCGAATGTGGACATTGCTCTCCGAATTTTTTTTGAGTATTCCGGCTACAAATTATTCAGGAAAAAGATCTTTTTCCACTCTAAAAAGAGTAAAAACATATCTACATGAAAGCATGAGCCAAGATAGGCTTAAGGCTCTTGCGTTACTATCTATTGAAGCACAACTAGTCCAATATATTAATTATGACGACATAATCGACGTTTTTGCGCGGACGAAAGCCAGGAGAAAAATTTTTTGAATTCATTAATATAAAAAAAATATTTATTATTTGGATTATTACTTATTTGTCTTTCATGTTAATTAATTATATTTATAAATTATACTTCAATAAAATAAAGTTATTTTGAAAAAAAAAATATTGGATCAAAATTTATGAAATAAAATTTATCAATAAGGGCGGCGGGCGCATCGAATGGGGCCTAGGGCAGCAGCAAGCCTAAATCCGTCACTGAACATAACATTCTCTTACTGAAAATGAAAGAAAAACACTGGACTGAATTTACTGTTAGTGCGACACAGTCTCAATTTCACGATGAATATTGCAACTTGATGTACTCATGGCATACCGAACTACTTTGATGACTCCAATTCACGTGATATGATTTCCATAATTCTTAAAGATCGCTGCGGGCTCCTTAATATATATGGAAGAGCCTTCTAAGGATGTACAGATGGAATATGTACATTATGTAATATGAATGAATCGGAAAATACCATGCACTTCATTGGAACCTGCCCAGTGTTCAAAATGTACAGAGGAAAATTTTTTGGCAGCGGCATGCTTTCTCATTCTCAACTTCTCAACGTTCTTAATGGCTACTGCTACTCAAAATTATATTACTTCTTAAAAGCGTCAATTAAACATCGCAATCTTATTATAAATGAATTTTCTAACACATGTATGTAACTTAATCTACTTACTAAGCTTTATATTTTTAAATTTCCTTTTTAATCTGATAGGCAACTTAAACTTATTGTCAAAACTAATTTTAAACCAGCAATACTCGTTTTTGTAAAATCTTTTTGAAAATAAATTTATCGGGTGACATAAAATTTGCAAAATCTCATCGATTCTTTATTTGAAACGTTAGATTGGTCCATGACATTTACTTTTTGAAGATAATTTCATTTAAATGTTGACCGCGGCTGCGTCTTAGGTGGTCCATTCGGAAAGTCCAATTTTGGGTAACTTTTTCGAGCATTTCGGCCGGAATAGCCCGAATTTCTTCGGAAATGTTGTCTTCCAAAGCTGGAATAGTTGCTGGCTTATTTGTGTAGACTTTAGACTTGACGTACCCCCACAAAAAATAGTCTAAAGGCGTCAAATCGCATGATCTTGGTGGCCAACTTACCGGTCCATTCCTTGAGATGAATTGTTCTCCGAAGTTTTCCCTCAAAATGGCCATAGAATCGTGAGCTGTGTGGCATGTAGCGCCATCTTGTTGAAACCACATGTCAACCAAGTTCAGTTCTTCCATTTTTGGCAACAAAAAGTTTGTTAGCATTGAACGATAGCGATCGCCATTCACCGTAACGTTGCGTCCAACAGCATCTTTGAAAAAATACGGTCCAATGATTCCACCAGCGTACAAACCACACCAAACAGTGCATTTTTCGGGATGCATGGGCAGTTCTTGAACGGCTTCTGGTTGCTCTTCACTCCAAATGCGGCAATTTTGCTTATTTACGTAGCCATTCAACCAGAAATGAGCCTCATCGCTGAACAAAATTTGTCGATAAAAAAGCGGATTTTCTGCCAACTTTTCTAGGGCCCATTCACTGAAAATTCGACGTTGTGGCAGATCGTTCGGCTTCAGTTCTTGCACGAGCTGTATTTTATACGGTTTTACACCAAGATCTTTGCGTAAAATCTTCCATGTGGTCGAATAACACAAACCCAATTGCTGCGAACGGCGACGAATCGACATTTCACGGTCTTCAGCAACACTCTCAGAAACAGACGCAATATTCTCTTCTGTACGCAATGTACGCATTCGTGTGGTTGGTTTAATGTCCAATAAAGTAAACTGAGTGCGAAACTTGGTCACAATCGCATTAATTGTTTGCTCACTTGGTCGATTATGTAGACCATAAATCGGACGTAAAACGCGAAACACATTTCGAACCGAACACTGATTTTGGTAATAAAATTTAATGATTTGCAAGCGTTGCTCGTTAGTAAGTCTATTCATGATGAAATGTCAAAGCATACTGAGCATCTTTCTCTTTGACACCATGTCTGAAATCCCGCGTGATCTGTCAAATACTAATGCATGAAAATCCTAACCTCAAAAAAATCACCCTTTATATATCTATCTGTTTATCTATGTAATACAAAAATTCGAAGAGATATGCAAATAAATAAGTTAAATATATGTAAGTGCTTAAGTTTACTACTGATAATAAAATGTGGCAGAACTACTGGCTATATACATATTTAGGTATTCAAAATAATATTAGAATTAGTTTTAAGCAAGATCTATTGAATGTAAATGTTTATTTCAATTAATTTATTTTAGATTTAAACTAATTTTTTTGAAAGTATGATATTAATTTTATGGTATATTTTATTACTATAAAACTAACCCAGTGTAAGCATAAAAACAAGAGATTTTCTATAGGGTCTAATAAAATTAAAAATGCTATTGAATCTTAATTCGAAAAATGAAAAAGTTAACTAATGTTTCAAATTAGTTAAAAATAATTTTTTTTAATGGCATCTAGCGGGAGGAGAATGAATCTTAATACCACTTCTCTTCAGTTCTTTTTTTCCAAAATTCAAAGATTCTCTATAAATTATTTATTTATCAGGCTTTTTTATATTCGTTCCTTAATATATTTTTATATAGAAAATGAAATTTAAATACAGATGTAAGTATATGTTTGATTTATGTTGGGCAACTTAAGGAACAGAAAGACGTTCAAAAATATCAATTTTTTTAGAATGTAAAGTATACTCATAGTATGTGCGCCAAACTTAATGTGCCCTTTAAAAAAACTCACTGGGCTAAATGTAAATGAAATTATAATTTTATCACAAGGAACTTATTTTGTTTCTCTATTTCCATGAATTTTATACCTAATAACGGTACAGATAATCATCGGATAGTTGTAAACTTTTCCCAGATTATAAGCAACAATTTAGTATTGTTTGAAATATAATGTACATTTTTTACCTAGAAAGGTATAAGAGGCACTTTATAAAATATTAACATTTAAGTGATTAGTTGGTGATTAATAAACAAGCAATTATTTTAATCAATTAAGCTTCAGTTAAAAGGCACTTTACATTATGTTAAAAAAAGGGCATAAACAAAGCACCTTGACTTTATCAATCATATTTGTATAATGCAAGCAATGCCTTTTTTAAAAAGTATAGAGAATTTTCCTATGAAAAAGTCTTAAGTGTAAGAAAAATTATTATAAATAAAATTTAAGCCAGTTTTGATACCTCCTCTTTAAGAATGTTTTTCAACTGATTCGTTGATTAAAGGTTACAAACAAATTTTATCGAACAATTTAATAATCTCTAGGATTTAGGAGTACTATAAAGGTACCGAGCACTGCCGATAATGGAATCAGGCTCAGCGATTTTTCTGCGGGGCGAAACGTCATGGTAGCCACACCTCAATCTGCCGTCAACCACATTGACCATATTGCGTTCGACGCTAGATATGCTTAAAGCGTCCAATACACTATACAATCTATCGTACCGACTTGAGTTGTACCGATATCGGTAGCGATATCGAAAGTGAGCACACACACCATACGACTAGCTCACGATTTCATCAACTGTCAAAACGATTCCCATCAAAGCAGCCGTATGCAACATCACGTTTTCGCTCGATAGCATTCGACCATGCGATTTCAGTACAGCGGATACTTTGTTTTACACACACGATACAATCATCGCATGCGATTCAACTTTTGTACAATAATCGGTACAATAATTGTATCGTGTATTGGGCGCTTAAAGCATCATGAATGTCTGAACTTTCCGAGAAACTAACATCTTCACTTCGAGTATCCAGAACTAAGGCAAAACAAGGAGATGCTGGTCTCAAACCGAATCACAAGTACCCTCTCTCGGAGTTGTCTGCTGCTAACACAATGTATCGGAAACCAGTGGCAATATTGCCAAGATGCATAAATCTCGAACCGAAGGCTGCAAAGACGAAAGTGGAAAAATCGTAACAGAACCGCAGTCAATGCTGAGGATACCTATGGACTATGGACCACTTCCGCAGATTGTATAAAGGCGACGATGAACCGAATTCCCCTGTCAGGCAGTATGATCCGTTTAATAGACAACGAAAGCCAACAATCGCGTCATATCTAAGCTGAGGTCTAACAAAGCCGCTGGAAAAAAAAATTCAAATGACGAGCTTTCCAGGAGCATGCACCAACTTATCTGTAAAATAAATACTGAGGTTCCTCAGCGATGTTTGTCCGATACTGAAAAAAGAACACCTTTAAACTGCACCAATTATAGATGCATCAGTCTCCTTAACATCGCATACAAAATCTTCTCTGCCATAATATGTGAACGTCTATAAAGCCCATCATCAACAACCTGATAAGTCCTTATCAGTATGGTTGTACAGGTACACCAGGAAAACATACAGTCGATCAAATATTCACATTACGGCAGATCCTGGAAAAACCCAAGAACATCAAATCGACACCCACCATCTCTTCATCGATTTCAAGGCCGCATATGACAGCATCTGCAGGGACAAGCAGAATGAATATGAAGAACTCGCGCTGCTCTATAAAGGTTTGAAACAACTTAACAGAACCATTCTATGTTAAAAAAGGATTTAGACATGCGCTGATGCGCTGTGGTGCGATTTCTTTAACATATTCCTTGAAAGAATAGTGCAGAGCTCCCGTGTCAACAATAGAGACACTATCTCTCAAAAATCAGTCAATTTCTCGCATATGCTGATGGCATTGACATAATCGGAAGAATTTTCCGTGATGTCAATTAGGCTTTTGTGAGTATTGAGACACAGGCGGCAAAAATATGTTTAGTGGTTAATGAGGGCAAACAAAGTACATGCTGCCACCAACAAAGAAACCCAAAATACCGACTTCTCGGTCAAACCGTCACCATCGACAGACTTAACTTTGAGGTAGTTAAGGACTTTGTCTACCTGAGCTCCGCTATGAATGCAGAAAACAACACCAGCGCTGAGATCAAAAGAAGAATTACTCTTGATAACCGTTGTTTTTTTTGCTCCTCGAAAAACAAATGTCAACTTTACCGCAAATTGACAGTATGGCATTTTACTTTTATGATAAATTAGCGGCCCGTCCCGGCTTCGCACGGGTAGACATAAATAGGTACAGATAATGTAGCTTTCTAATGAAAAACGAATTATTAAAATCGGTCCAGTACCTTTTGAGTTTATTCGTTACATACAAAAATAAAAATCTTTTCTCTTTATAATATTATTATCTTTATAATATTAGTGTAGACTAGTGTAGATGAACGCAATATTGGCGATACTGAGTAAGTTTTACAACTACGAATTCAGCCATCATCTTTTTGGATTACGAGTTGTCCTTTAATCTAATGTTTTAATTGATATCTCAAAATTAGAGTCCAAGGGCAGTTCATGTTGTCTCTCCCACTTCTGATAATTTTAAGAAAATCCTTTTTTTTTACTGATTGGTTTTTGAATCAATTAAAATTGGCATATGTAAGTCTCACTTATATCAAGGAGTTAGATAGTTATGTAATTTCTAAAATCTCTTTAATCTTGAACTTATAGTTAAAGATCTATTTATAAATATAAACGAACATAATAGATACATGTTAAATTGTGTAAAGTCCAATTAAATTCCTCATACAACACACAAAAAGTTTATTAATATCATATTTTTGCTAACAAAAGTGAATGCAAATAAATAAACACGAAATTAATCTGTTATAAGTATAAATTAACAAACTTCTATTAAGCAGCTTGGATTTGTCTCAGGAAGATCCATTTCAACCAATCTCGTACTTTATAGCAAATATATATGTATACATATGTATGTATATATCACCGATTCGTTTTTGTTTAGTATCCAACTACACACATTTTGTCAAAGCATTTGAGTGAAGTTGTTTAAAATTCTTATAGTTTAATTCATAGTTTTTTTTCGAAAATTAACTGTTACGTGATTGTTATATTTTTGAATATATAAAATTTTATTTTAATTATCATACAAATATAAAATGTTGAATCTGATTCTGGGCTCTAAATCTGAGATTTTTCATGATGAGGAAACTTTTAATCCAAAATTATTAAAGATTACATTGTTAAGAAAACCCGCAATGATTTCTTTAACTCTGCAAATGTAAAATCTTACAATTTTTACAGCACACACAATTTTGGTTTTTAAATCAAAAATTTTTTAAATTATAATTTTATTTTGAAAAAAAAAAAATTTAAAAAAAAACGATACCGTGATTTTGTCAAGTGTTAAAAGCTTGTGGACATAAAAATTGCCCAACAGAATATCAATGAAATGTTAAATAAGTTAAATATCAAGATTTTTTTGATTTTTATACCCTAAATTTATTCTCTGTGGGAAAAACTTGTATCCACAAGCTTCGCTCCCCGTAGTTATCGTAATACAGTTGTATTCTTTTCAAGCTTAGAATCTTTTATTAAAAAATTTTAATGTACGAAATACTTTTTGGCCAAATTTATAACTTTTGCTTTTCCTGCGTTCTTTAGACCGTCCAAGTCCAAAATACTGCTCACGTGTATGGTATTTATTCTGATAACTCATATTAAAAAAGTTCAAAAGGATAAAGTGAAAAATTGGTTCTCCTTCATATGTGTGTCCTTTCTAGGGTAAATCTAAATCGGCAAGTATTTTTGACGTGGTTTGCTGTGCAATTCCAGCGTCCCTGTCACCACCGATTTGGTTTGATAACCTCCTGTTGCCAAAAACTTCAATGCTGCTGATAACTTAATGATAATCAGAACAGCATTTTGTCTTCTGCGAGTAGTCATGTCGGATGATATGGTGTTAAGTAAGAACATAAATCCGTCTTCAGAAAGACGATAGTTCTTAACTACACTAAAACAAAAGTATATAATTTTCATTAAGAATGCGTTCAAATATTCTACCGCATATATATGTATGTACAAATCTTTTCTCACTCAGCTCCATTATTTTGGAAATTTGATGTTTTATTTTTGTGTTTTTAAAACTGTCAAACAAATCGGTACTCGTTCGAAAGAACAAAATTTTTTGAAAAGAAGTATAAGCGGCATCCGATTCTACTTTCATACGTAATACGATTTGAAAGTAGAATCGGAAATGAGTTTCGAATAGAATCAAAAGTAGAATCGAGTTACAAAGTAGGGCCCCTGTACTTCCTTAAAAACGATGCTGGGTAGAGCGTTATAGATAATGATGATCGCTATAGAGCCATGATTACTGACTTAATTCGTTCAACAACAGTTGATGTGTGGTTCCAATATGCCACACAGTTCGTACTAAAATTGATTTATTGAAGGAAACGTTTGGAAACCACATAGCTTCACGTAAAGAACTAAAGAAGCCTGAAACGATTGACCATTTGGAGGACACCATTTTCCGCATTATTGCCAATATACAGGCACAAATGTTGGACTAGTAAACTTCCAGATAAGTCTACGACCGAGCCAGATGTGGTGGTCATATCCCAAAAAATATATTTAACTTATAATGCCAGAAGATTATATTTCAAAAAAAGAGGCTGGAATGCAACCCACACTGATAACTTCCCATCCCGTCTGTCAATTTGTCTTGCTTAAAAGTTTGTAGGTTTTCGTGTTTTGTTAAAAAAGTTGTTAGTTGAATTATTCTTAAAAATTTCAAAACTACCAACAATATTTTTCATTTAATAAAATAGTTTAGTTTCAAAATCTAGTTTTGTTAAATAGATTCTTGGTTGGAAACAAATTTTTACCAATTTTAGTAGCATTTCTTAAATTTTTTTATTTCTTATATAAAAAATAAAAATTGGATGAATGAAATCAATTTAAAAGAGACATCAAGAACCGAACATCAATTTTTACCAAATTTGCGTTATATTTTTTGTTCATTTTATTTTTTTTATGAAAAAACGGACTGTTGGATTTTTATAAAAAAAATTACTAAATATCGAAAACAATATTTTCTATGAAATATTGAAGCCAATATTTTTAATTTTTGAAAAGCTATTTGAGTCGAATGTAAATTTTTACTAAGTTTTAGTATTCATTTTTTTTTAGGTTTTATTTTTTGTAAAAAAAAAACTGTCAATTAGATTTTTCTCAAAATTTCATTGAATGTTGAAAACAATATTTCTTAGAAGATAAAATTAGTTTGAAGCCAATATCTCAAAGTTTTGAAAAGATATTTACGTCGGAAAAACAATTTTTACCAACTTTTGTTTAGGTTTTTATTTTTTGTAAAAATAACTGTCAGTTCGATTTTTCTTAAAAAGTTTCCCAATGTTGAAAAAAATATTTCTTATAAGTTTAAATTAGTTGGAAGCCATAATCTCAAATTTTTGAAAAGATATATGAGTCGAAAATCAATTCTTACCAATTTTTGTTAAATTTATTTTAGGTTTTTAATTTTTTGTAAGAAAACTGTCAATTCGATTTTTCTCAAAATTTAACATTCAGTTAAACAACAATATTTTTTAAAAGATAAAATTAGTTTGAAGCCAATATCCCAATGTTTTGAAAAGATATTTGAGTAGAAAATCAATTTTTACTAACTTTTATTTTTTTGTTAAGTTTTTATTTTTTGTAAAAAAACTGTCGATTTGATTTTTCTCAAAATTGTACAGAATGTTGAAAACAATATTTCTTACAAGATAAAATTAGTTTGAACCCAATATCTCAAAGTTTTGAAAAAATATTTACGTCGAAAAACAATTTTTACCAACTTTGAGTAATGTTTTTTTAGGTTTTTATTTTTTATAAAAAAAACTGTCAATTCGATTTTTCTCAAAATTTTACCAGATGTTAAAAACGTTATTTTTCGTTGCAAAATTATTTTTGATTTATAAAAAAAACCGTTAATTGGATTTTTTTTTCAAAAATATATTTGTTTTGTATCACGTTACAATACAATTATAATATAAAATTTAATTCAAGTCTCTAGCATCAAAATTTTCAATTCGACAAATCGGACCCATTACAATAACTTCCTATGGGAAGTTAATAAAGTAACTTTCATGCCAATTTAAAAAAAAAAATCATCCTTGTTTTATTCCATTTAAGTACGAGTATTCTATACCCGGCCCAATTTTTCAGTGCGTGGTCATCCTAGTTTTAGAGTTGAACCGAGTTAACTCCTGAAACATGTTTTTCAGTATATTATAATCTTGTAGGTAACTCCAAGTTAACCTTACAAATTCGGTGAGTTAACTCTGATTTAAGTATACAGATGTTTTTGACAGATATTGAAATTTCAATTATTTTATTTTTTGTGAAACAATGAAAAAATTTTTATATTCAGACTCCGACTTGAGTGATGGGGATTTATACTTATGTACATATTTTTAAATTCAACTCTTTTGAGCAGAAAAAGACTTATCAAATCACAACCGATTAATTTTCATTTGAATAGCTAATAACTGTCCACTAAAATTTCAAAATCTATCGATGTTGATAGTTTTTTGACTAAATCGATTTTAATACAACTCAGGAAGTTAACATTAAACCTCAACTGAAAAACTTGTACATAAGTTATCTCTGAATTCAGGATTAACTAGTTCTGGGTTGAACTCGGATTTAACTCAGCTCTAAAAAACAGTGTCTAAGAAACACCATTTACAAATAACCTATGCATATACGTGATTGTATCGCTTTCATCATCCTTTTTTGTGTTTTTAGCAATTTACTAGGCTAAAAAGATGATTTAGCTAATTTTAAACAATTTTAACATCTTACTAGCTCTTAACACTTTGTTAAAGTTAAAATCATGGAATGGCTACTTTAACTTTTAGCAAAAGCTTAATCCATATGGAAATTGTCATTATCCTAGACAATTTTTTATAAGAGCAGTGGATAAAATTGTCAAGTCTAAGTTGGGAATTCCAATTAGTTTCAGTTTTTTTGGTTTCTTTTTTCCACGAAATGCTTCACTGTTTAGACATTTTCGGATGTCCGTTTCTTAATAAAAGCCAATTATCAATTTACTAGCTATCAAAATGAAAATACTGGATTCGCTAGTAAATTGCTTAATATTTACAAAATTTCTAGTAAGTAAAATTTTAAATCCTTAAAAAAGGTTGTTTGAAAATGTTCTTAGTTTTGTATTCGTACAAGAAAAATGTTTCTGAACCATGTTTGTTTGTTTCAATATAGTTATACAGCCAACTTTTGACTCAAAATGAATTCATTTTTCGACTTATTTACTTATTTTCCACCCTTATTTACATCAAAATTAATAGAAATCAATCAATATTTTACATGCCAATACCTAAGTGTGCTCTTCAATTTCTTTTTTTTTTTTTTTGGGATTTAAGAAAATCTACAGATGATTAGCTCTAAAGTTAGAATTCACCAGTTGAAAACTTCAACTTTGGCTAAATAAAAACAAAATAAATATCCTCAAGTCACATCTGTTCAACTTTCATTGAACAAAATCAACGGCCAAGATGTCCAAAAATCAGAAAAAACTGCCAAAGTTTTACGAGTTTTTAGCTTATTGGATCTACCAGATTTACGGAAACTGCTCTTTCTTTCCAGGGAAAGACTACCTGACTAAGAAACATTGTTGTAGATGCTATTGTTTCCATTTTTTTCAAAAACTAAAATATAAGTTCAGATTTGGCGTTTTGGTATTTAATCAATAATCGATGGGGACATTCAGTTCAGTTCAGTTCAGTTTAATTTTTATTTTTCATCTTCAATTTGTTAACATAAATCATATTAAAACTAACAATAAGAAATTGAGTTTAGTATAAATTATTTAAAAAACATAGTATTATCTATTGCAAAAAAAAAAAAAAATTGAAGAAGAAAAGATACACTCTGTTGTCCTGTGACAAGTGTCGAGTGCATCTTTGTATATAATATAATTTATTTTTTTTTAATTTAAATTAACATAAATAGAATAAATAAATACAATTTCAAATTAGACCTTACAAATGATATTGTTGTGGGGTAAAATATCAAAGAATAATACAAAAAGAAACTAATAATGATATGAAAATGATTAAGAAATATACAAATGAATAATAAAGAGATTATATTGTTTATTTCATCAAAATCAAAGTTAAAAAGCCATTTCTTAACTTTTGCATTAAAGGGAAATATAGAACGAATGGAACGAATTTCAGAGGGGAGAGAATTATACAATCTAGGAGCTACTGATGTGTAAAATTTAAGAAAGTGCTGAGAATTGTGGATTGGAATAAAAGCAAGATCTCTCTTACTACTACGTAAAGAGTAAGTAGATAAATTTCGATTAAATAGATAACCACTTCTTAAAAAAAAGATTTTTAAAACTTTATAAAAGTAAAGATGTTTTAATGGAAGAATTTTAGAGCTGAGAAATAATGAAAAGCTATGTTCAGCTCTTCTTTTTTTCCAAATAATTCTTAATATATGCTTTTGGGATATGATCAAGGGCTGTAGATAGGTTTTAAAGGTACCACCCCAACAAACTATTCCATATTGGAGCTTGGATTGAACCAACCCATAGTAAATGGTTTCAAGAAGTTTTCGAGAACATAGTTTTCTCAAGTGGTACATTATATAAGTGGCAGATTGTAAATATTTCTTAACGGATAGAGTATGAGCTTTCCAATTCATATTACTATCAATAGTTAAGCCAAGGTACATATTTCAATTCACTAACATTTTCAATAAGGAAACACTTTGATGAACAGCCCACTTCAGTTTTAAAAGTTATAGGATCCAATTATGCAGAACAAGTATAAGAACTCAACGAGGTATTTTCGCAATCATAGCTATGTTGAATAAGTTGAGGAGGACTAATTTCAAATAACGGTAACGTGAAAAACATTACTTTAGTTTTTTCGCTTATGACAAGTTTATGGACTCCTAGCCAATGTCTTATAGCTTCTAGATCATGATTTATATCAGCAACCAAGTTCAAAACAGATGAGCTGGAGTAGGCACAGGCTATATCATCAGCAAAACCAGTGATATTGCCTTTCAGTTTCAGACTAAATATAGAGTTAATATAATTTAAAAAAGAGTATTGGGCCCAAAACAGAGCCTTGAGGCACTCATACATTTATATTAAGACTTTCACTTAACCTTTCACCAATTTTCACCTTTTGTTTTCTACCTTGAAGAAATGAAGAAAACCATTTCAAAATAACACCCCTGACTGAATCAAATCTTTTCTAATTTTTTTAACATAATATTATGGTCTATGGTATCAAAAGCTTTTTTTATATCGATAAATAAGGCTGCAGTAGGTTTTTTGATGTTCATACTCTCATAGATTTGTGTACAAACGCTTAGCAGAGCATCTTCAGTCGAATTACCAGCTCTAAATCCAAATTGATTTGGACTAAAAAACGACATACTGTCAAGATAGGTTATAACTCTACTTTTAACAACTTTCTCAAAGATTTTAGAAAAAACTGGTAGAAGAGAAATTGGTCTATAATTCTTGATACATTTTCTATCACCTTTCTTGTATATGGGAATAACCTCAGCCATTTTTAAATTGGTTGGGAATCGACCATGAAAAATACTTTTATTAAAAACATGCGTTAAGACATCGACTACATTTAGGCAAACCTTTTTAATGAAATTACTAGAGAAACTATCAAGAGTGTTCGAGTCCAAATTGTCCAAAGCCATTATAGTTTTATAAACCTCAAAAGAAGAGATTGGTTCAAAGAAGAAACTATTTGCATAATATCCTTCGTTGACACAACTGTCAGGGCAAATATTGGAAGTGTCGTTGAACCCAGCTTCAGAAAGAGTGTCCATAGCTATTCTAACAAAATATTCATTAAAAAGTTTAGCAATATCCAAATGATCAACAATCTTCAAATTTCCATTAATCAAATTGATTACAGGACCAGAAACCACATTTTTTCAAATATTTCATTGACTATCTTCCATTCTTCTCTAATGTTTCCACGGGCTTTATGAAATTCATTGACATAGAAATTTTCTTTGCAGATAGGAACCTCAATACTAATCTCCTTACATATAAGCTCATAATTTCTACGAAAATTTATATTATTAGGATGTTTTTTACACTTCAACCTTAAACTATTTTTAATATTTATCTTTTTTAAAAGGTGCGTAGATATCCATGGTTTTAATTTTTTCCTTCTTGTAACAAAAGATTCTGAACTCTGCACAACATGACAATTGAGTGTATTTACAAATTTATCAAAAGCTAGAGAGGGATCAGACTCACTATAGACTTCAAACCAGTTCTCTTGAATCAAACTCCAATTAAGTACATCAAAATTTGTTCTAGTAAAGGTCCTAATATAGGAACTTGGTTTAACGTGTGGCTTTTTTTCATGTTTAAAACATTGAAAAATAGGCAAGTCATACAGTGATCAGAAATCTTCAACTCAGATAAAGAGCTAATGAGGGATATGTTAGCCTTAAGGTCAAGTCTAGCAAAAATGTGATCAATACAGGTCTTAGACGTAGATGTAATCCTAGTAGGTTCTTCAATACAGGATTCTAAACCATTAGCTGCCAACAATGATTTATAGTTTTCGACAGAAGAAGACTCTGTTAGAATATCGATTACTGATTACAACATACAAAATTAAAAACTCACATTTTTATTTTTAAATCACTTTTTTTTCTATTAAGACTTAAATTTACTTTTTTCGGATACCTACTATGGACAAAAGCAACTTTTTTTAAAAAGTTACTTTAAGAATGGATTTCTATGTTTTAGAAAAATTTTATGACAGTAATTTAGGTGATTTCCAATTGATTTCATTTTCAATCATTGATTTTGTATGTCAACTCACTTTTCTCTCAGGTAACTATGAACCCTCCATCCCATATCACTTTTTTTTTTCTTTTGTCCAAATCTTCTCATTCCAGAGTTATGGTATACCTTCTGGCAAATTGTCTATTTTTGTTAGTTAAGTAGATATTAATACGTCGATTTTTTGTAAACGTATTTAAGCTAATTTTTGAACAACTGTATTCTGAAAACCGTTACACATTCAGACACAACTTTACGCTGAAATTGTAGTTAGTTTATTTGCCTTAAAATCATAGAACTTGATTGTAATAATAAAAATCTCCTTCAGGCTTCAGGCTTCAGGGTAAAATATAGATACCAATAACCCAAAAACGTACAAGATTTTCGCGATTTTTCTGATTTTAGGACATCTTACGTTTGGCGCCTGAGATCGGCAACTTGGATTATTATTTAAACAACTTCATTAACAAGTAACCAAAAAATCATAAATACCGGATTTAACACAAGATATCCTTCTCTCCAAATGACAATTAATATGACTTGCCGCAGACTTTATACTGTTTATCATACCTTGAAAATTCGAGTTTTTGAAAAAACGCAATATTTAGCTCCAATATTATTTTGTGAGGGTAGGATATTATTAAGTTTGTTCATTGAACAAATTTCCTTCTTCAATTCAAAATTGTTTAAAATAACCAAGTTGAGTTCAAAAATATACAAACAAAACGAAGTCCTTCCTAAAATGAGTGGTCCAAAGTGAATACTGTGAAAGGGCAGATCATGTCCATAACAACAGTTTTTAAGTTACCCGAATCATTCAATTCTGTATTCAACAAATTATTATTATTATTGTATGCTTAAACAATTTGTTTGCACTTCAATCCTCGAAGTGATATCCTGACAAAACTTTGTAAGACCTAATGTTGGTTTTTATTTAAATATATAAATAAAATTCCTTGTTTTTTAATTTCTAAAAAGCATATACATTTTATCAGAGATAACCTATTAAAAGATTTTTAACTAAACAAAGTTTTGCTAAAACATTTCCGATCAAAATAAATTTAATTTATTTTTCAATCTTCTCCGCACGGAATCAAAAAAGTATAACTGCCGTCCGTATTTCCTTATAAAAACTAGATCAACCAGATTTACTTTCTCCTTATTGGAATAATTATAAATGCTTAGGTATAAATGAAATGATGTCTTTTAAAATTCAAGTCGATATCAGTATTCAAATTAAGATACATAAGATAAGTGGGTGTGTCCAAAAGTGTCGGCCACAATAATGGTGACATCCCCAGAATAATATTCATACACGGTGTCTTATAGGCAGGTATACAGGGTATGGTATACCTAATTTGTTGACCAATAGACTCTTAATATAGCCATCAATCAAATAAATCTCTGAACTAAAATCTCTAGTGATGCCAAGATGATTTATTTTTTGAATTTATAATCTTTTTAATTTTATCTTAAAATAAAAAACAACAAAATGTAACACACACACATACAAATAAAATAATCCGAAATAAATAGATACGCAATGCTACAGCAGTATAATGTATATGTATATTTAGAGATTACAATTTGTTACTTTTTTTCGCCATTCTGTTGACCTAAAATTCCTCTTCACATCACTTTAGACCTAATTCACATAGCTAATGATTGTATATATCCACTTAGAAGGTAGAATACAGTTAAGAGTTAATTATATGTACATGCATTTTAGAGCTTAAACTATAGATACATTCGAGCTTAAACTATAGATACATAACCGCAAACACACACACACACACACACGTGCAACTGGCCTATATATGTTAACGTTTTTATTCTCTTGCTTCTTCTGAGTATATGTACATACAGTAGGGTGGATCAAATTTCAACTTTTTTGATTTTTAAAAAAGCTCAACGATAAAATGGTATGTAGTAAAACCTTGCGCATAAGTTGTAAAGTTTTATTAGATTATTTTAACTTTAAAATATGTAACTGATGTTCGTAATAACATTAGACATACAATCTTTGGGAAAGTTTTAGTTTTACATTATTAATGAGGACAGATAAGAAAAATTGTACGGTCCAATCACTTATGTATTGTCAGATAAAATGTTGCACTAGAAGTGACTCCAGTCAAAAAAGAAATACTGCCCGCCCTTCAAAAACTAAATCTACACTAATATTATAAAGAGGAAAGATTTGTATTTTTGTATGTAGCGAATAAACTCAAAAAGTACTGGACCGATTTTAATAATTCTTTTTTCATTAGAAAGCTACATTATCACTGAATAACATAGGCTATATTTAGTACTAGATTACTATAGAAATCTTTAGAAATTCCTATTAAAACCAACCGAAGGTGTAAAAAATTAGCCATAAAATGTCTTTCATCGCATACGCTGCGAAGAGTATCAAAATGTTTTCTAATTTAGTGATTCATAGTCGTTTTAATAAGTATGCCTATAACTTAAATATTTGTACCTATTTATGTCTACCCGTGCGAAGCCGGGACGGGCCACTAGTATTGTATATTAGTGTTATAACAATAAAAATGCAATGACTAACAACTATCTGTGTGTGTTGTATGCCGAATTCGAACGGCTTATTCGAGAAAGCACTTTTCATATGACAAGAATTACTCATTAAGGATTAGTCAATTCCTTGCAAGAGGCAATACCCGTGAAAAAAGAACTTTAGGTGGTACAGGTAGGGATTGAACCAAAGGCCTCTAGCATGACAGTCCTATACTTACTAACCATCACGCTACGGGTACTACTATTCCTGAAATGGAGTACATTTAAATACATAACCAAAGATTAATCTTAGAGTATTTTAATTTAATAACGTAGCAGCTCGTAGAGAACCAGGGTCTAGTGACTTACAACTCTCAAGTGTGCGAATAATCAGCCCTATCATGAATTCCATCGTAATCGGAAATTTTTAAGAATCCTGAAAAACTGTATCATAAAATCCGTTCGTAATGCAAAATTGTATGAGATTTTCCACTTCGAACGGATTTCATGATACAGTTTTTCGGGATACATAAAAATTTCCGATTACGATGGAATTCATAATAGGGATGGAGGGGACCTACAGTCCTTATGCCGAATCCGAACGGCTAATTTGAGAAAGCACTTTTCATGACAAGAATTAATGAAAAAACTTTAGGATTGAACCCTAGCATGATAATCCTACGCACTAACGTGGAGTGGTTGATGTTACTAAAAAGGAGACTTTGACTTGTCACGTCTTTCTTGTCAGACTCAGGTTGTTGGAGAGGCCGTGAAAGCTGTGTCTAAAATTTCAGTTACAGGATTGAAAACCCAGATAGAAAAAAGGAACGCCAAAATTCGATAGCAAAGGGGATTTTGCACTACAACCACATTATTTCAAAACTATTCTTAGTTATGTTTGTTTAGTAACATTTTTAACAACGTTGATGAATTTATCTTGTATTCCTTGATATTACGGACTTCTAAACATAAATCTGCACAATTTTAACACAAAATCGGAGCCAGAAAATAAAGTCTAATTACTACCAAACCTTAAAAAAAAAAACTGTTTTGTATCCATACATATTTTGTGACCCACCCTACTTTATACAAGCACTAGCACTATCACTAGCATATTAGGTAGGAGTCTTGGGTTAACTTAGGTAGATAGTCTCCATAGACAAATACTAAAGTAAGCTTTATCTTAGTTAATGAATCTCGACTTGAAAAATATAATTAAAATGTGTGAGAAAAATATTACTTGTAATTTGTCAGAAGATTTTCGTGATCATATGAGGGTTCCATCTTTGGTTGCGTGGCTTAATAAAACCATTTTTTTCTTTATCCAGTTTAAATATGATGATGGGTTCGAATCCCGTATAATCGGGTACTCACAGGTAAGTATATTAAGCTTAAGATTTAGTTTTATTATTACACATAAATCGATGCAATCTTAAGCAATATCCAACTAAAAAAACCTTGAGAATAGGCTTGAATTGAATTTGTCGGTATGATGTTTAATTTATTCACTTTCAAGATATTAGTATTAAAAACTTAATTTAATCAAAATGTTGCATTATTGTATAACTTTGATGGCTTTTTATTCAAGCTGTAAGCTTATTTTAACCTTTTCATTTAAAGTTGAATTAGATTTAGCACAGTTTTTTTTTTCTAAGAATTTTTAGCACATCCGTTTATGAGAAATCTTAGAAAATTACGAAATATGTACGTATTTTAAATATTGATGCATCACAAACTTTAAATACAAGAAAACACACACATAACACAAAGAAAGGTTAACCCAAGACCATAAACGAGTAAAAAACAACAAAGGTGTTTGAATTAGATTACCGCGGTTTAACTACGCGTGAACGATCGCGGAATGCCTTCCCATGACTAAAGTTTTTTCCCGATGGACGAAATCAAGGGCTATTAGAATTTACATACCATCATCTATCTACCTGAAGAAAGAGTGTCTAGCGAATAAACGAATACCTGTGATGCATAATAAGAAAAGAAATATAAAAGCAGTGCCTTTGGTCAACGTAGGTGGAAGGGAAAGAAGCGACAGTGACAGCAACAGCAAGACAGCAAACAACAACAGCAACGGCTATACAGGGCTATACAGAAAACAGAACAAGCACTTGCTTTTGCTTCAGCTTGGGCCAACTCTGCTCCGACTCGACTGTGAGATCAGTTCACATGGCCGAACCCGAACCCGAACGACAAACATAAGATGCAAACCGTATATGTACTGAAATAGTGTTTTGTGTACCTACTCAGGCGCATAGGAGGTGCATCTAGAAGAAGATAGATAGTGTTTCTTACAGATTTGCCATTCCATCTGACTGAGAGAGTTAATCTCGGGCGTCTTTGTGACATCAGTTGGAGTGAACAGATAAAAGTTCGACTCGCATCTGGTAGGGGAAAACTTATTAAGGCTCCCAATTGGCCGTGGTGTGTTATGTAGAGATAAGAAATAAAAGCAAACAACAACAACAACAAGAAAAAACTAACGAACTCGTTTGGCTCAAGGCAGTATTAGTATGATAATTTCAAGTACCTAATTAATACAACGGGCTCATAAGACTGTTTAAGTTAGGTTTTCAATTTTGTCCTATATAGTTCATCTTATTTATACTGCAAGTTACAAGCTATAAAAGCATAATAGGTATAAAACATTTCTAGGAAAAGCTTATATAGGTAGGTACATAGATCTGAACTAGTTTTGTTTTTAGTTTATCACCTTCCTGGCACATATGAAAAGCCTTTATTACCATTGCTTCGAAGTCCCAATATTTTTGCTCGGATAAATTTGCAAACATTAACGTTAACGTTACACTTTCAATTATTATTCATAAGGTTTTTGTAATGACGTTTTTCGATCAATACTCAGAAATGCATACATATATTGACGTGTGGCAGAATATAAAATGGTACGAAAATGTTTTGAATGTGAGTATGCTATGATCTTCAAAGACCTTAGATAAGTAAAACTTTGGTTTTAACGCAAAAGTTAGGTTTTGGGTTAATAACTTAACTTTTTCAAAATAGTTTTATCTCATTTTTCAGCTTACATAGTTGAATTTATTTAAATAGAAAATAGCTTCAGTTGGAATAATTAAGTAAAGGCTACCAAAATATCAAGATTCTTTCATATAATGCTTTGACTGTAGTTCTTAGTTTTGAATTATAATTACGTTCATTGGAGCGTAGAAAAGGTGCACTGTTCTATGAGCAGAAGATAAAGATATGTTTGAGATACCTGAGTGAATTTGAATTTCAGTTCGGTGTTGGGCAAGATTTTGGTTTAGGTATAACTTACAAGGCACTAGAGTGGTGCTTAAGACTTTGTCAACTCCCAATATGGAGTCAATTATCTTATATTAATCATAGTTATTAAAATTAAAACTTCACTGGCACAGTGTGTTTGTATTATTAAAAATAGATGTTATAATTGAAGCTAAAACAAAACTACAGCTATGTATATGTCTACGTAATATTGATAACGGTAGTACGAATAGTCTGAGAGGGGTTCACTTTATCGTTCATTTTATTAAACTGAAATACCAAACAACTATAATTTAAATGTATAGTATTTAAAAAATTATTTTAATAAATCAAAAACCTAGTTAAGGCGAAATATATGAACATAAATAAACAAAGGAAAGCTAAACACATGAAGCTTAAGCTAGAATTTTCCAGCTAAGACTATTTAGCTCAATCCGTTATTTTATTCACATAAAACAAAGCTAAGGCAGGACCTATTTAGCTTTGGCTTCTTTCTAAGGCTATGAATATCTATCTCATAAAAAATGTTTACATTTTGTTCTATTCACAAAACCCAGGGTGATTGTTGATAAATGATAGTAAAAATAATCGAATTTGATCTACGTTAGGTGAAAGTCAAATTGATACCTAAAAAGCTGTCAAAACAAAAATGTGATAGTCATTTTCCTACAAATATGTCGTTTCTGAATAGAGCTACCAGACGCTTACAATAAACGAATAGAACATTTTTTCAGTTACCCTTTTTAGGTACAAAAACACATTCCTGTGACCGACAAAGCTTAAGAAATTAAAAAAACAAGAAAAGTAAGAATGTTATTCAAACACAGCCAATTTTATACTTTTATTGAGATATTTTATAGGAATCATTTTAAAATTTCACCATAGCAACATAGCAACAACGAATTGTGAGAATTCTAATCTGAAATTGTTCAAACGAATTGAATTGAATTGAATCATCTTACACAGACGTAAAACTCAGTTATAGTCAATTTGACTAGCAAAAATAGCTATCAATTTAACCGATTCTACCCCAGTTTATGCCTAGTACGCTGCTGATGCGAAACGAAATTTCCCATACAAAAATGACATGACGAAATCACAAACGAAAAATTTCGCTGTGCTTTTCGTTTTTCAGTACGCTGCTGAACGACGAAATGTGACATTTTAGTGGAGAGCTGTACTAGATTTCTTAGTACAATTCTCCACTCTTTTGCGAAACTATCTGTGATACCTAAACTGTTTGAGTCAATTGTGAGTAATGTTCTTTCTTTTTATTGTAGTTCTATTATTTGTGATAGCCAGCATGGCTTTGTCAAAAAGAGATCCACTGTAACTAATTTATTTAACTTCGTGTCCTTTTGTCTAGATGTATTTGAAAAACGCGGGCAAGTTGATTGCGTATTTACTGACTTTAGTAAAGCCTTTGACAAGTTATGTCACAATACACTAATTCTAAAATTATACCATCTTGGATTTAATAACAATTTTATAAATTGGATTTCTTCATACTTAAAAAATCGTCGTTATTCTGTCTTGTTTCGTAATAAAAGTTCAATTCAATTTGTTGTCAATTCTGGCGTCCCTCAGGGCAGCCACCTAGGTCCTATTTTATTTGTTTTATTTATTAACGACTCGTTTTCAAACTTTAAAAACTCGTCTGTCCTTGTTTATGCTGATGACATTAAGCTTTTCAAAAGTATAAAATCCTCCTCTGACTGTTTATTTATTACAAGAAGACTTAACAATATTTAGGGAATGGTGCAATAAAAACCGACTTGTTTTAAATGTTGACAAATGTAAAAACTATGAGTTTTACACGTAAAAAAATTCCGTTTTTGAACGACTATACGTTTGATTCTTGTCCGTTATGTAAAGTTTCTATGTTTTCTGACTTAGGTATTATTCTAGATCCCAAATTATCATTTAATGATCATTTAAGTTATATAATTAAAAAAGCCAATAGGGTTCTTGGATTCATTAAAAGATTCGGTCGTGATTTTCGGGATCCTTATGTTCTTAAACTTCTATTTATTTCGTTTGTTAGACCAATTTTAGAATACGGCTGTATGGTATGGTCACCTTATTACTCAATACATGTTTCAAGAATTGAAGCGATCCAAAAAAGGTTTCTGCGTTTCTGTCTTCGGTCTCTTCCATGGGCAAGGGAAAATCTATTTCCTCCTTATTCTCAAAGACTAGCTTTGATCAGCCTCCCTTCTTTGACTAACCACAGAAAGTATTTACAATTTTGTTTTATTGTTGGGATTATTAATGGTTCGATATCATTACCATCAGTTCTAAGTAAATTAAATTTCAGTTTCAGTCGTGCAAGTTTAAGGCGACAGCAACCTATTATTCAAATATTTAGCAGATCAAACTATGGTGTATGTAGCCCTCTCAATCAGTTAATAACAATTTATAACGAATTTCATTTTTGTTTAGAATCTGTAAATGGTAATATAAAATGTAAACAATTTAAACTTATGTTTTTCAACAATATTGTATAATAAATATAAATTATGATATTAGATATTATTAGATTATAAGAATTTTTTAAATATTGTTAACGTTAGATTTTAACGAATTAAATAAATAAACCACCTCAATTTAGTTGCCCAGCACATTAATTGCTTGCGAAATTTTGACGTTTAATTTTTTTATTGAAAAAAAAATTTGTTTACTCGTGACTTTCGGTGTTTTGACTTTGATTTATATTTGATTTAAAATTTGTCTAATGTGTTCCAAAATTGCATTTCTGAATCGGAAACTCAGGATGTTATTGGTGATGTGCAACAAGTGATGAAGACAAGCACTGAAATTCAACTTCCAGACAGAACTCTCCACAAATATTTTTCCGCTGTGGTTTTCGTTTTCATTTCGCTCTGCACTTGGAGACCACCGAAAAATTTCGTTTCGCATCAGCAGCGTACTAGGCTTTAATGTAGAAAAAGTCAATTAGAAAATTCATACAGAAAATCTTTAAACTTAAAATATAGTTTGTAGGAGGTAAAATGGAGTAGAAATAAAAGCGTTTGGATTTCAGGTTTTGTTTTTGAAAGATTATCTTTGGATAAATAAGTTTTAATTCACTTACTATAGTCCAGGCTATTTGTGAGTATAAATCGTTGCTTTACACAACTGGCACAATCGGGCGTATACGCACTTTTTTATTTTGCTGAATTTAAATTTTTGTTTCAGATTTATCTCTGTTTTCACGGTATACTTGTACATGGGTTAATTAATCCAGCTGAATACTAAAACATATTATAAAACATGAAATAACATACAACTGTCTTTTACAAATTTTTATGTTGAGACATAATTATCTTTAAATACCTCTTTTTATACATAACTTAACTTTTTAAATTAAAAAAATGTGTGTACATATGTAAATAACAATGATTTACAAATTAGCTCAGGACCATATTTTACCAAACGCTTCTCACTTTTAACTTTTACTTTAAAAATTACGTTTCACCAAACTCAACTTGCAAAGTAAAAAGCCTTTTCTGAAAAGTGAACATTTTTGTTATTTTGCAAAGTATAGAATAGTACGCTTTGACAGTTAATTGCAAAAAAAAAACGTTTCTTTTGAAAAGCTATTGAATCGTTTTGTATAATATTTTGAAAACCAAGAAGTTAATAATTATAGAAGAGTAGTGAAATTAAGAATTAACTTCTACATATATCGGAAATGATTTTTGTAATACCCGTGGTATGATGGTTAGTGCGTAGTACTATCACTATCATACCAAGGGTCTTGGATTCAATCCCTTTCTGTGCCACCTAAAGTTTTTTTTTCGAGGGAACTGACAAATCCTCATGAAAAGTGCTTTCTCAAAATAGCCGTTTAGATCCGGCTTAAAACTGTAGGTCCCCTCCATCCCTGACAACATTACTCGCAAAAGAAATCGTTGAGAGTTGTAAATCACTAGGCCCTAGTTCTCAACGAGCTGTCGCGTCACCTTATTTTTGTATTTTTTATCAGAAATTATTTTTTTTTAAAAAGACAATTTCAATTAACGAAAAATACCATCGAATTTGTGTTGTCTAAAATTGGACAAAAATAGTTCATGTTTCTTGCAACAACTTTTGTGTACACTACATTTGGCCAATAAATATCACGATGTTGCATCTATATGCATGGAATAAGCAACCGTCTGCAGATTAGTTCATCGAGTGTCGAATATTATCATTGATGAATTTCTAAATTTACATACGAGTACATCAAACTGTCAATGTTTTTGTATTCAATGCATATTTGATCTTAATAAGCATAATCTAAGATTTACTTTGCAACTTTTCAAAGTACGAATTAATTTCAAAGTTGTATTTTAAATTGGTGAAATACTTTTACTTTGGAAAATCGAAAAGTGAAAACCCTTTTCAATTTGCAAATTTTGTGAAACACTTTGCAAAGTGAAAAGTGTTTGGGGATTTACAAAGTTATTTTGCAAGTGCTTTCCTGAAAGTACACAGTAAACATTTTAATAATGCTGGAACTAAAGGCTTTGAATTTATTGTAAACACGATTTGATCCTAAAATTAAAAGCCAGAGCCGCTAAAAGTTGGAAGCTTGCTTAAGCCGCTGATATTAAAAAAGGGAAAATGAAATTTATGTTAAGTTTTAAAATTAGCACCACAGGTTTTATGAATAGGAGTTGAATACATTTATGTTGATCTTCGTCATATATGAAGTTAAAATAATAGTTTTAAATGCATTTAGAATCTTAAACGATGGTTAAACACAGTTGAAATGGTATAAATCTAAGTTTTTGAATATTATTAATATTTAAATAAAGATAATATTCTGTCAAGAAAATTAATTTATCATGTACATTCCTGAATAATTATGATTTTACTACTATTTATATACGAAATTCAAAACACTGTACTAAGTTAAGAACAAGTACTATTTCAATTCCTAAATACTTGAATTTCTTAAGTACACTGTACTTGTATACTTAAGAAATCTTAATAGCAGTACCAAGAATTGTGCCTTATGCCTCTCTGTCTCTATGTGCTTTCATTCCTTTTCAAGTACAAACGAAATTGAATTTCTCTGACATTCCTCATTTCACTTTAAATGACACTTAAAAAGAAGTTTAAATCCAAAATGTATACTTATTTGAGGAATTGGAAAGAAATTCAAGACTTGAGGAATTGAAAGGATGTACGAGGTGTGTTCAAAAAGTACCCGGAATTTTTAAATTTCGCGGGTCTGGAGAGTCCGAATGTCAAAATTATTTTTTTATTGTGTTGGTATACATGCCCCTAAAGTATGATGCAATTTTCAGCTATATTCACTGTTTACTTTGTCTGTGGTAGTTGCTAAGGTTGGACGTGTTTTTATGAGCTCGGCGATTTTTGTTGAAACTGCTGAATTTTGACCAAAAAAACAATCGCATGAACATGGCTCAAGAGCTGTTAAATGACGTCAACGACGATCCAAGTAATAAGAAGTATTGCCTTGAAGTTATGCGACGTTTGCGTGAAGCAATCCGAAAAAACGCTCAGATTTATGGAAAAACAGTTCATGGCTTTTGCACCACGATAACGCACTTGCTCACTCGTCGTTGCTTGTTTGTAATTTTTTGGCCAAAAACAATACCGTAGTCATGCCCCAGCCTCCATATTCACCAGATATGGCTCCGTGTGACTTTTTCCTGTTTCCAAAGTTGAAGAGACGGCGTTTTTCCTCGATTGAAGAAATAAAGGCAAAATCGCTGAGAATGCTCAAGGACATATCAAAAAGTGAATTTCAAGAGTCCTTCCAAGATTGGAAAAAATGCTGACATAAGTGTATTATATCTGGGGGAGACTACTTTGAAGGGGACCACATTGATGTAAACGAATAAATAAATATTTTTTTGAAAAAACGAAAATTCCGGGTACTTTTTGAACACACCTCGTATGTATGTACTCTAAATTAATAAAAATAGTTCAATGAGACAAGTACAAAAAGTAGTCAAAAATTGTATATATACATTTGTATGAATTGTGCACAATTATTTTATAGGAGATTATTCCAATAATTTAATGAATCATTCGACTTTGTGAAAAATATTGAGCAATCGTTAAAAAAATGGAACCTAAAGTTGAATATAGATATAAGTTAGCTAATCAACTTCATTAAAAAAAGGTCAGAGTTGGCAAAAAAGATCACGGGAAAAATAAACACGAATTTTTAGAATGGTTTTTCTAAAGCTCTATCTTTTAAGCCCTACTTTGCCAATACATTTCTTAGTTTCATTAAATAACTGAAGTTAGTTGTGGTTCAAATGTTGCAAGTTTGGAAATGGAATATCTATTAAATTAGACCACTCTATTAAGAACGACAGATTGGTTGAAGGCTGTACTATTTTTTGTATTTTATTTATTAAATTAAAATACCTTTACGGCTTAACTTTCGCATTATTAACAAATCAGCATGATGGCTCTGCACTTACCTGTTTACTAGTTAAACTATTTTTATTGTTTACGCGATGATGAAGTTCAGAGGTTAAAGAATTGTTTTTAAAAATATTTGCTTCCCCTTTTAGAACAGTAACATTTATTAGCGTCTAAGACTTCTTTGTCCTTGATGCCTACTTTCTCTTCACAGATAAAGCAAAAAACAGAACAACATCAATCATTTTTTCAAAGAGTACACCATAGGAAATCAAAAGATAAGAAAATTTTTGCATCAGAAATCCCTTAGTAATTAATATAAAAAAAATTTTAAAGCTGTATATCCCAAATAATTTAATTTTTTCTTTGTTTCATTCAAAATATAACTCCAGATATGTAAGAAATTGTAGAAAATAAAAAAAGAATGAAGATCCGAAATAATTATTTTTGTATTTGATTTTGAAATAGTCGTAGCACTTTTTGGGTTAATTTAAACAAAAATCATTTAATTAGGACTGTAAATTCTAATGGACTGGATTCTCATCGAAGAAATATAATTAATAGCTGAGAGACTGAATTAACAATTCAATTTCTGTGAGAGCTAAGGTAAGCTTTTTCTTCCAACAAACCTTTGAAAAGTCCATTTAACCACAACCATTGCATTTCTTCATAAATCATAATGAAGTGAAACTTTAGTTAGACGTTTCGCTAAAGTGTTTTTATTTGTTTCAGCAAAAACTGAAAAACTAGAGCTGTTTTGCAGGTTATTTTTTTAAGTATAGGACATTAATTCGAAAGATAACCTTCTAGCATTATAATTTACATCTGACTTTTTGCATATGGCCGCCACGGCTGGCTTGAACGTTATCTAATCTGGAGAGGTACAGTTTTCGATCACTTTTTCCAAAATGTGTGCCTTCATATCGGCAATAATGCAGAGAATGTTGTCCTCCAAGTGGTCAACCGTTTCAGAAAAGTCAGTGGCTCTATAGCGGTCGCCATTGCATGTAACCTTCTCTCCAATATCATTTTTAAGGAAAGACGGAACAATTATTTCAAAAAAACCCATAAGGAGTACCAAACAGTTAGTTTTTGTGTAATAGCATCTCAATATACACTTGAGCATGTTCATCATTCCGAATATGGCAGTTTTGTTTATTGACGTATCCATCCAACCAAAAGTGGGCTTAACAAAATTTTCAAAATACATTTGCGCAATTTGGAAATGTTGTTCAGGCGTCATTTTATTTATGTTGAAATGCCAAACCAAAACCAAACTAAAAATAGTTGTGTTCAGTGAGGTTTTGTCTAGATCAGAACAGCGCAGGACAGCACAGTTTTGTGAGATCAAGTTAGAACAGTCAGTTAAACGTCAGTTGTCAAAAAAAAAAAAAAAAAAAAAACAAATTGCAAATTGCAAATTGTGTGAATTTTTCGTTTCTCGCTTATTTTTTTTCATTTTTTGTGTTTTTACTGTGAAAAATATTATTAAAAATTATTGAAATGGAAAATCAAGTAATTGCTAAGATAATACTAAATTTTCATCTATAAATTATAACATTTTATCAATTTTAATACAATAGAAATATTTTGTTTCATTTTAACCTCTTTCGATATTCAACAGCGGGTTTTTGGTGAACACTGCACAACCACTGTCTTTCCTTCCTCGGATTCAATTTCAATTTATTTTATAATTATTTAATTAAACAAATTAAACAAATTGGAAAAATAACTTTATATCAATTTTTTTAAATCACGAGAAAAAAAAAACACAAATTACAGCCAAATCAAAACGTAAACAAAAAAAATGACAACTTCGATTTTGACATTGCTCACGAGTCTGTTCTTACCTGATCTGACTCAAAAGCAAGAACAGAAAATCCTGTTCTAAACTGTTCTAGGTTTGTCAATGAACAGGAAAGTAGAACAGTTCAGCACAGAAAAAACTCAATGAACAGCAAAAAGCTGTACTTTTCTGTCTAGAACAGTCCAGCACAGCGTCACTGAACACACTTAATAAATATCTTGACAGCTGACAAAATGGCCGCCAGTTAAAATAGTGTTGCCAACTTAATTTTTTAATTTGTTATGAAAAACACCTGTTACTTAAAATTCTAGACATTTATAGAGGTTTTAGAGGTTTCTATAGCTTATATACAAATAAAACTATTTTCCATGAAAGAAATGTATGATCTTTCCTGATAAGAAATTATCTGGATTTTCTTTTTCTTATCAGAGATAAATTAAATAAATAAGAATATTGACTAAAAAAACTAATTAATATTTCCTTTACACCATGATAAAATCTTTCAAAATCTGTTCTAAGAAACATGCTAACACCACTCAAGTATAGATGTATAATATTATAATATGTAAATATACAACATGCCTCAAGTGATTTTCCTGCTCACCGGGGCGTGAAAGGTATCGGAATAATTGTTTGCTGACACTGCCACTGCCACATCAAAATTTAAAGCATAAGTATAACGAAGATATTCGTTTAGTAAACAGACTTTAACTATAGGTACCAGCAAAAGTGTATCAATAAAAATAATACTAAACACTAGCCCACAAGCAAATGTTTATTGAAATAAAAATTATAAGAAACCAAGAAGTTTTGCTCCAAAAGTCTACTTAGACATTATCACAAAGTCTTAAGTGATGTTTTATAGTAGTTGCTGTTGCTGTTGAGTCTTGAGTATCTAAAGTAAAAGTCTCCGTGCAAAGGGGTTTCCATTTCCACATAGTTTTATAAAATAAAGTAATTCAAGCGTGAATTGAAGAAGGGTTCATCATCAGAATCGTGCAGGTCTTTTACTCCCATATAAATAAACTTCCCACAGAGAGAAAACCACGCTGGTGGCTATAAGCTACAGTATACAGAATACAGATGGGGAAAATGACCTAAAAACACATATAAAATATAAAACGGCTATCTGTACACGGAGAGGGAGCATTTAAAGAAAAATATTCTCTCATATTTTGGTTCACTGAACTGCAAGCTTGAGATACCTTGCCTTTGCTAAGTTCTTAATACTTTCTGTTTCTTTATTTTTTTCCCTTCGACAAAAAATACGGTATGGTATGGAATTTTTAACCAGTGCAAAATAATGTACACAATCCGAACTAGTAAAAATAAGAAGAAATAATTACTAGGATATGTAACAATTAATATCTATTTCTTCAATCTAAAATTGAACTATTGACAAAAATATGTATGTTGCAGTGTCCGAGGAAAGGTACGTAGTGTTTCAAAAATAGTAAGGAATTACTTTGACAAGGCAAACGGTGTCTCGCAACATTCTTAGGAGTGATGAAACAAAAAATAAGCTTCTGACTACAGAAGATATTTAAGGCGTCCTCAAGGAAAGGAGTTTCACTTTCGTTATACGCTGAAAAAGCAGAATCACGGAGGCCATTAGCATCATATATTTTATATAGCATTTTATTTTGAATAACTGTTTTAATTTAAAAAATAATGCCTTATTTCCAAATCAAATACTCTACTTTATGGATACTCAATCTTATGACAGTCCTAAACCCTTTTATCTGCTATAGTTGCCTTCAAAAGATAATCGCATGATTAGCCCACCTCCCTTACTCTTTATAATGGAACTGCAAATGATCCACAAACTATTTCCAAAATTTGTTCTACTTACTTCAAGCAATCGCCTACCAATGACACTTTCAAGTCAGATCCTTCATTTTTTGAACATCAGCCTAATTATTACCTTTCTACTACTTCCTCGAACAATTGATCTTGATTAGATTAAATATAAGTTAAATCAACTTAATGATGAATTCTCACTAGAGCCTGGTGGTCTCTCTGCCACATTTCTAGAAAAGTGTTCTATCTTCTCTTCTATCCTTCGTTACCTTAGATCCCTAAATAGGCCCAATTGGCAATCGACCCCATATTTTCAAATTATTTGAAAGGATTGTAATATTTTAAGTTTTCATCGCAAATCCTTTATTTCGCCTAGGTTAGGTTAGGTTAGGTTAAAGTGGCTGTCCAAGATTGAAACGGACACACTTAGGCGAGTTTAATGGCCCATTGTGATACCACATGAATCTTGAGGCTTCCTCCTAAGCTCAACAAATGGAATTTTGTATCTCGTCGAAAATAAGACTAAATCGGTTTTGTGTGGGTTAACACCCAGTCCACACCGATCAGCCCAAAGTATTAGTCTGTCTAAGGCATTTTGTAAGAGTTCTTTTAACGTGTTAAGATGCTTTCCTGAAACTGCTATAGCAACGTCGTCCGCATAGGCTATCACTCTGAAACCCTGCGCATCCAGACTAGTTAGGATTTCATTCACCCCTAGGTTCCAGAGGAGAGGGGATAGAACACCACCTTACGGTGTCCCTCTACTAACGAATCGTCTGCCAGAAGAGTTGCCCAGTTTTGAGTTAATTATTCTGCTAGTCAGCATTAAATGAATTAACTCCCGAAGCGAACTCTCTATATTTAGAGATGTTAGTGCAGATGTGATTGCAGATGGGTCCACGTTGTCAAAGTCACCTTCGATATCAAGAGGAAAGCAACAAGCATAGTGAACTCTTTATGATGGAGGGAATATTCGACGGTGCGTACTAAGAAGTGTAACGCTGTTTCCACCGATTTACCTTTACAGTAGGCATGTTGAGACGAAGACAGAAATCTTGTATCAATTCTTTCCCCTAAATGGATATCAGTCAATCTTTCCAAGGTCTTAAGAGGGAATGATGATAGACTTATAGGACGTAGATCTTTAGGATTGACTTGCGAGCATTTACCTTCGCCTAGACAATATTAAGTTTTCAGAAATGTAAGTTTAAAACTACCAACTTTTTGGAATTTGTGTCTTCTACGCTTTCGCCTCTTGGAAAAGGAAACGTTATTGATTTAAGCAAAGCCTAGACAAAATATACTACTGACTTACATTATCATCATTACCCGATCTTTCTACATTACCTTTGACCGTCTCCTTCTTGAATACGCTTCTTAAGTATGGTTCCCTTACCAAGGCGTACATATTTCAAGAATTGAAATCGTTCATAAACGTTTTCTTTGGGGCCCCCATAACATGATCCCCTGATCCTACAACCATATCAAGACCACCTTCAATCAATTCATCTCAAGGCTCGAAAGATGGTAGACAGATATCTGACATCTTGTTTACCCATCGTCTGTTTTGCTCTATTAATTGTTGAAATATTTATAACTCCATCTTACTTAACACCCCGGCACCTCTTATGGCTCAAGTAAACCCACTCGCTGCGGAATGCAAATTTGAATGAAAACATTTTTAATTGCAATGAACATAAGCACTTCTTGCTTAAGACATCGCCTCTAAAACTGTCCCTTTCACCAGTCTCATCCTAAGCTATAAGTAAAATAAGGCAAGGGTCAGCGTCGGAATGAGATTTAGTAAGCTGGAAACTTACTTACTTGGTATTCTTAATCTTATATTAAATGTCTCAAAATATCTCGTGCAATCGTGAATTGTTGAAATCTGTAACTTTCAACCGCGGCTTTATAAGCCTTGAAGAGTCTTCAATTAGTAGTTAACCTTCAAATACAATACATTACATTAAATGCATTAAAAAGACTTTAAAAATGCAAAGAATGAAAGACTTTAAAGACTGCAAACTTTAGTAAGTCTTTCCATATAATTGACTGCAATACTAAAAAGACTGCATTCTTTTACAGCTCTGCGCAGAACATAGGAAATAAGTAGTATATTTGTGCTCTTCCGCATCGCTACAACCTTTGATATGTCATCGTTACTAAGTCCCATTTCTGTGGCAGCCATAAACAGATTGTCAACAGTTATTATGCTTACAAGCAATCATAAAGATTTCTTGAAGAGTTCTTGATTTGTCAAATGTGGGCCATATTTTTCTGGCCGTGGCGCAGGTTTTAAGGCACGGGCGTACTGTCTTCTATCACTAAAACGGTTGAGCGTATGAAAAAATAGTGCGAACAAAATCGTAATCCTGTCAACTATTTTTATTTGTTTTACTTTTACATCATCAGCTAGAGAAATAGAGAAAATTAAAAAAAACTGTTTTTTAGTAAGTTTCCAGCTTACTATATCTTATTCCGGCGCTTGCCATTTATTCTGCCTTATTTCAATGGACTATAATAACAAATGGCAAGAGTACGATAACTTAGGCGACAAGATATAATAACGGTTTTTGGTAGAGGGGCTTAATACAAGCATTTTTTACTATAGGAGGGGGGGTCTATCTCCTCCCGTTTAGGCGGTAGGGGCAATTTAAAAAAATTGTTATTTAAAATGAAAAAAATTAATTAAAAAATAACGGTAATACTTACAATTAAGTATCATACCTTTTTTTAAAGCCAACATTCTGTTTTATTAGCCAGTTTTTAATTCAAGTCAAAACTATGCGTAGTTTTTGAAAAATTTAATTTTAAACTCAAAATTTGAGTAAAAAAAGTTAAAAAAAGGTTTAAAGTGTAATTTTTCAATACTTCAAGATTATCTTCCATTATTTTTATTTCAGAATTTATTGCTCTTATTTGTTTTTGATCAAAAACTGAAAACTAGATGATTGTATGTCTTTTATGTTTTTAAGAAAATTGAAAATAACCACAACTACTATTTTAATTTAATTCTTTTTTTTTTTGCTTGAGTGGTCTTATTTTGATAGTTACAATGGTAGGTGCGAGTTTGGGTGTATGCAACAGTAAGGTGTGTGCGAGTTTGGGTGTATGCAACAGTGGGATCTGTAAGGGGGGCATGCTGCCCCCCTGCAACCCCCTGCTTGGGCACACTATAGGATTTGGGGTGGGTGCGAGGTGGAGTGGGTGCAAGGTGGGGAGGGTGAAAGGTGCGGTGGGTGCAAGATGGGGTGCATGCAAAGTTTCTTTTGCATTTAAATGAGCTGGATTTAAGAAAAATTAATTTATCCTTGGTATATCTTAATCCATATTCGATTATTACTATCAAAATAAGACTACGTAAATACTCAAGCAAGGAAAAAATAATTTAATTAAAAGATTTTTTTTTGCTAATTTTCAATTTTCTCAAGAACTAGAAGACATAAAATCATCTAGTTTTCAGTTTTTGATCAAAAACAAATAAGAGCAATAAATTCTGAAATAAAAACAATGGAAGATAATCTTGAAGTATTGAAAAATTACACTTCAAACCTTTTTTTTAACTTTTTTTGTCCAAATTTTGAGTTTAAAACTATTTTTTTCAAAAACTATGCATAGTTTTGACTTGATTTAAAAACAGGCTAATAGACAAGAGTGTTGGCTTTAAAAAAAGGTATAATACTTAATTGTAAGTATTACCGTTATTTTTTAATTATTTTTTTTCCATTTAATGTACATATTTTTTAAATTGCCCCTACCGCCTAAAAGGGGGGAGATAGACCCCCCCCTCCTATAGTAAAAAATGCTTGTTTTTAACTGTTCTATACAAATCCGTCATTAAACTTTGTCGCCTAAGTTATCGTACTCTCCCCTAACAAATTTAAAAGAAATCAAAGTAATCCTTTTTAAATGTATGCTTTCAAAAAATTGATTTATTCGATTATTTATTTTGAAATGGTGCGAAGATTAAGGCAAGCTCACTAAAATGTATCATTTTAAATTTTGTATGTATGATACATGGCTTTAATAACTTTTATGACTTATCTCATCAAACACTGGAACAAAATGTACATCGTTTTGGAAAAAGTAAAATTATTGGGTATGCATTTGATATTACAAAGGCAGTTGAAAGAGTTTGGAAGCTCTCTATTAAAAATGCTTCATTTGAAATCAAAGAACTTCTTCTTCATTGGGATAGATTACCTTACAAGTAGTATAGGATGGTTTCAAATTTGATATCCAGAAATTAAACGCTATCTCCGTTTGTCTCACTTGCTAATCTTCTTCAACTAAATTGACGACAGTATCCTCAACTTCTTATATTCCCTTTTAGATTCATACTAAATTCTGATTCGAACAGTATTGTCCATGGAAGAATTATAAACCGTATAGATGTTATAATCAGAGATGGCAGAGTAGATTACGTCAGGTAATCTACTCGGTAAACTACGTGTAGTTAATTGGATAAACTACACGTTTAATTTGTTTCATTTACTACCCTACATTTGTTACGTGTGCTACCTTCACAAAAAACGTTAAATTTCAAAAAGAATTAAAAAAAAAACGAGTGAATAAGTAACGACTAACGAGTGAAAAACACTGAACTATACATAAGAACCAAATATGTTGCGTAAATTAACTAAATCAAGGAATTCGAAGTTTTATGAAAGAAAAATGCAAATTTAATAATCATCTGCTTTTTAATAATCTATGCTTTTCGAGGATTGTTATTGTTCTAAATTTCAGTTTTCAGATTTCACAACACTACAGAACACAACAGTAAGCAACGAAACTTGAATGAAAGTGATTAGCTGCGAACTGCGATTCTGCGACCGGCACCGACGACGAGAGTTAGTTTTTCACACTTTCACAGTTATCTTTTTGATGCAATTTGTCAATTTGGTGGTTGAATGGACATTTCAAACTACGTTTTGACGTCTACCGCTACGTCTGCTACATTTAACTACGTTAACTACATTTAACTACATTAACTACTACCTCATTTATGTAGCAGACGTAACAAATGTAGTAAATCAAAAAAAATCGCATTTCTGCCATCTCTGGTTATAATGTTTCGAAAACACTTTATGTCTACTGTCGCCGAAGCATAAACAGTAAACACCCAATGCCACCTTCTATGGTTGCCACTTGCCTCCTAGATGATTCTGCCTTTTTAACATTGAGTGATCAAATATTTGCATCACGTCACCAAAAACTCTGCTAAGTTTTAAGGTTTTCTCCGACACGATGAAAAAAGTGATCTGCCGCTGATATGATTCTAATATATAAAACCTTTATTTGTCTGAAACTCTAGAGTACAATTCTCATATTAGACTTATATTTCTCCAATAAACCTATTGGATGTTCTGAACAGAAAAGATTCGTATCTCTGGACCAATGTCCAAATATTTCTCGTATTATTATATTTTATCGCTATTTTCGTAAGCCGCTGCTTTAGTGAAATATCTAGTTGCTTTCCTCTCCCCAAACAATTCAACAGTACTATCTAAATGTCAAGTACAGATACTATTGTTTTTAGCCGCACTACACGAATGTCATATTCACATGTCACCCTTGCTGTAATTAAATAAAATAAAATAAAATCCTCCGCTTAAAGAAACATCATATTTGGATTTGCAAATGTTCTTCAGATAAATCTACATTTAAAATAAAAAATATTGCAAATGCCTACACTACATATGTAGCTATTTTATCAATCTTAAGCAGTACATTGATCTTACGAATAACCTGAAACAAAAATAAATATCTTCCTTCATATTAATACAAACCTCGAAGATGATGATCGTCTTCTTTTATTATTTGGTTTTAATTCTTTGTTATTTTTTACTTCACCATCTACCTTTTTTGCGATACGCTCGCTATACGCAAACGCACAAATCCACATTGCATATTCATACCTATACTGCCCAAAGTTGCATATGCAACGTAGGTACATCGCGACGACGACGTCAGTGTTGGGCCTGGGTGCACCAATGTAGGATGGACCTGTTGCCTTAATAAACTCGGTCATAAAAATCATGGGCGTGTAACATTAGCTATTCCTATCATTTATTAATCTTTTCTTTGATAAGAAACTTCCCTTAAAGGTGCAGTAAAAATCTTATCACAGATGAGCCTCGGGGAATTTCAGTCAGCCATGGATATGAGTCTTGCAAATCACGAAATTGCAGTTCGAAGAAATATTTATGGCGCTTCTAAGCCATTGAGCAGATCTTAAGCCCTCTTGCTCTTAGTCAGATAATATCGGCTCCTCTCCTTTCAATAAGCGGTGTATGTTTTGTTTATACACGTTTCATTACATATTGGTTTTATAAGCAAATGCAATTTGGGTGCGGTATTCGGTGAAGAAAGGTACCAGCAATAAAAATAAGGAGTGCGTCTTAGCCATTCACTCAATCCATTGATAAAACTTATACCTATCAATGTCAAAACAAAAAGTGGATAATTTTGTACTATATACTTGTGTGTTGATCTGAGGAAGTTAAATTGAAACCCAAAAACTTTTCAGGTCAGTTCCAAGTGCTTACATTTGTAATTAATCATGTCAAAAGCCATCTATTCCAGACCATGAAGATGGATTTGACATAAAAAAGGAAGGAAAAACTTACTTAAGACATTTAATAAAAATTGTTTAGATATGTACATAATGTATGTTTTAAAACATAACAAAAGGATGAAAAGAATCAACGAAATACATTGGTTTATTATTAAATAAATAAATTAGTTGGCGCAACAGTCCGTAGACAACTCCTGTGTGCGAGTCATTTCAGGGATAAAGGGGACCTACAGTTTATATGCCAAATCCGAACGGCTAATTTCAGAAAGATATTTTCAGGACAAGAATTACTCGGGAGTACCGTGACAAAAATCTTTTAGGTGGCACAGGAGGGGATTGAACCTCTGGCATGACAGTCCTACGGATTATTCATCACGCCACGGGCACTACATTGGTTATTGTATAATGAAAATTAGTCGTCCATTAGTCGTTATCTTCAAAGCTAAGACAATGAGTTTAATAAGTTGTTAAAAATCGTTATAATATTAACGTTTAGGAACGAAAATAGTTAACGAACTGTTAAAAATAGTTCGAAAAAAGAGTAGTCCACTAAGCTGACCGTTAGAAAAGAACCTAACAATTTGTTTGTAGTTTATCGATGATTCACCAGACGTCTTATAGTTATTATACACTTGATATAAAATTGAATTATTAAATGATTTTGAGTAGTTTAACTTCCACTTGCCTTCTTTTCAATACTTCTATAAGTCTCATTTAAATCATTTATGGAATAACTTTGTATTTACTTAATCTAACCTTACTGTTCTACTGTGAATTATCTAATAAATTTCGTGAAATAATGTTTTTTTTATTAAAATTGTGCCAAATTCCGATGCAATTTGTAATATTCTTGTTGGTTTATAGAGTCAAACAAATATTTAACTTTAGGGATCAGAAAATACATATCTTTGACCGTCTTAAGCTGATTAAAAGAGAATGAAATCTCCACCCTTAATTCCAGATACAACTCATAGACATGTCTATATTTCAGAAGACAATAGGCGTATTTTATTGGTAAATTATTAGCTAGTGCAGTAATGGAAAGTAAGTGCAGTAATGGAAAGTATAATAAAACATATGTTCACTATTACGTGCGTTTTGTTCGCATTCCATAAATAGTAAAGTGAGAAATTGCCAACAAAACGATCCGCAGTAGTCCGGTTTTTATATTTGAAAGTTGATACAACTGAATATTTGCCAGAATAATTTATCAAAAAATTCCACAAAAAATAGCGAAATTCAGACCAGGGGTGAAATCGTGTAAGCTGATTTTTGATATTTGACTATCAAAATCAAGAAAATACGTCTGTGTAATGTGAAAGTCGATTTAAAAGCTTTAACCAAACAATTTGACATCAAATAAAAACTTCAAGAAGGGGGTTTGTTCGTAGACTACTACATTAACATGTGGTGTTGAAGCGAGCTTGAAGCTCGCCTAAATTCTTTATATACCTGAATCGAGTTGAAATGAGCTTGATTTGCTCGATTCCGGTCGGGGATCGAAAATTTGTGAAGAAAAACTTGTGTGGAGGAGTTGGTTTTACAGATAATGCATTATGGTCTGTTTAATTGCATGTTTGTGTACAAAAAATATAATTTTGTTTTAATCAAATTAAAAAAAAAATTGCACATGGAGTAGGTAGCATATTCTTATATGGTGCTGAACTATTCAGTTTTTCATTGTTTAACACGAATCAAACTATCTCACTTGCACTTCATAAGAAACATCGAAACACCATTTGCATTTTAGAAAGTGTTGTCAAACTTAATCATTTTTAAATCATCTTGTGCGGTGAAAACAACAAAAGAAACTGAGATAAACTTTTGGTGGAAACATAGCAAAACATAAATATCTTTTCTATTGTTTTCTCTTGCAAAATAAGCCCAGTTAGTCCATTTTCACTAACAAAACTAAATAATATCAACAGTAATAGATTGTTTTTTTGCCCTAATGGAAAACACATATTATTCCAAATTCACAGCTACTCAACGAATACAGCCATCGAGATACAAATGCAATATCAATCGTACCAACATTTGAGAACAAAATCACATAAGATCCATTCGAGACTCGTATAAATGTCAAAAACCTATCCATAGTGAGATTCTACTCTAACTTTTATCGGTGTTATTCTCACTATGGATATTGTTTTTGTTATTCGTGTAAAATCCTACTTTACTATGGATAGATTTCCCAACAAAACGCGGGTATTGTATGCACTTTTATTTTAAATCTCCAAGTTGGTATCTGTGCAATCATACTTATGTCAAAATCAGCTGTTGAAAATACGTACTCAAAGGATGTGTTGAAAAAGTATTATTGTTTTTATGTAAAGTTGAATAAGAGTTCAAGTTAATGTGTACATGCAGGTCCAGTCAGAATAGAGTTGAGTATGAATTGAAAGATTGAAACGACATAAGAGTGCCTGTCCACATTAAATTTTTAATGTTAGGTGCAAGCAGTGAAACAGGTAGATTATATGCGAGTGAAAAAGAGAGAGATGGGTAGATAACAGCCCAAATGCAAACAATATTCTTGGATTCAACATGAAAAATTTTGTATTATATGAGTGAAAGATACATAGATAGATTTCAAGGGTGTGAGATATAGTGATGTGCAGATTGATTTTCTCTTCATCGTATGGACACAACGAACATAGTAAAACCCAACATTAAAAATCCAATGTAGACAGGCACTAAAAGCCAAAAGAAGGGTGTGAGGGGAGATTTTGTCCTTCCCAGTAAGCCCGTCTTGCCTACAAGCTCCCAGTTGCTGGCAACTCAGTTTTCGTATGTGAAAGGGGACAAATCAACGCGAAACATTCAGCGCCACAATTAAACTTTCTCTTATCAAAATAAACTTACACTGCGATAACCGACGCGAAGCGAATCAGGGCGAATCATTCACAATGATAACAAAAATGACAAATAAACAATGCCGCGTCGGCGAATTTGCCACTTCCGCGTTGGTTTGGGAGAGCCTTTAAACCCTACCAATGACGAAAGTTTTGTTTTCGCATCAAATGTTTCGCTTTGGGCGAGTCCTAACACACATCACACGTCAATAAATTTAGAGATAGCACTGTGATTATTGATGATTTTTGGGTGATGTCAAGTAGTCAACGCATTGAATATTTACGTTGACAGTCTAATCATAGATTAATATTTCAAACCAATTTATTTTTATTCTAGTGAAAACAGAGCACATATGTAGCACTTTTAGGTCTTAGATTTTAAAGGCTAACGTGTGAGTAAAAGAATGTACATTCCAGTAAAATATTGTGAGTGAATCGATCAAATTTTCTACTACTACTACTACTACTAATAATTTTGACACTTATATGTACATAGCGTGTGACGTAACGTGCAAGTAAATGTGTAGAACACAATAATATTGTTCTTCATTTATGTTTGAAAAATATTCCAAAAGTAAGCTCTTCTAATGAACAATGCTTTTTTAAATTAACTGTTTTAATTTGGCATTAAATTGTAGGTCCCATCAATTCCAGGCAAAATAGTCAAACAGGAACGTTCGCAAGCTGGTTGTTTACAAGTTTTAATGCCACTATATAAAAATAGATTTATTAAAGGTATTCATGTACCAAGTACAGCACGGGCTTTCATGAGAACATATTCCGTGAAAGGCTGCCTGTAGTACAGGATTGCATTCCGTCTTTAAATATAAAAACTATAGCACTATCGTCGGGGAGACTCTTTGGGGTGGCATCTAGTGAATATGGACACATTAGCTCGGGCAGACTTTTTTGACTTAACCTTTGCTTATAAAGCCTTTAACGCCACATTGCGACTACTGCAAACGTATGTAATGAATGCTAATGATAATACCATATGTTTTATATTTTTTATTTCGCATCATCATCAACACATTGAGAATTTGGCATTACTGATATTTGCAATTTTTTGTGTAATATTACAACAAGGAGCATGTAAATACATATTTAATGCGCAGTTCTTAGTTATTTAGTTTTGAAGTGTCATTCCTTGCTGCACTCGTTACTACACGAAGACTTTTCTGATTCTGACAACTTATTAGATTCAGTATCGATGAAATTACAACAAAAAGAGAAACGTCAAAAACATGCAAGAAATATTCTACCCGCTCATGCCGAAAATATTTATTTCTGTTCGATTTATTTTTTCTTCCTTTCGCACTTCACTCATGCCATACTAACCATGCACCGTGTAATGCCGGACTTTGCAGTCTTAAAAAGGAGTGATATAAAAATTAGAAATATGCGATTCTCTCATGCTCTTTTGACTTAACATGCTTGTCTTGTCGGAGAATATGCAGTTTTTCTGCAGATTTGGCGAAAATATAGAGAAACTTGATGTTTTTAGTTTGTTTATTTTGTCAAAATTTATAATAAGAGATGTCCTTAGTTTCCTTAAAAAAAAGGTTGTTGGCGCCTATTAATTATTATTTTTTACATTAAACCTACAAAAGCATAAGGGGTTGGTTATAGCTTTCAGTTAAATCCATCAGTAAAATTTTTGTTTTTAGTTTTTGAACATGCTACAGATTTATTTCTAACAAAAGATTGATGTAATAAGATGAATCCTGTATTCAAGTATTTTTTTCAAAAAGAAACAATGCATTTAAAGTTTTATTTAATTTATAAATCCATTTTAATTTTTTTAATGATGAAATTTCATTTTAGGGGCCGGTTATAGCTATCAGTAAAATCGATCGGTAAAATTTTTGTTTTACTTTTTGAACATGTTACAGATTTATTTCTAGCAAAAGATTGATGCAATAAGATGAAACCTATATTCAAGTATTTTTTTTCAAAAAGAAACAATGCATTTAAAGTTTTAATTAATTTATAAATACATTTCAATTTTTTTAATGATGAAATTTCATTTTACTGAACAGCTGACTGCCAAAAGCCAAAAATAATTCCATTTCGTTTTACTGTTGGTGTTCCAATTTTTTATTGTTCCGGTCACATCATTAAAAATTTTACTGATGAAAGCAACAGTAAAAAATTTGTCTGAGGCGCGAAGCCTCAAAGTGACATTTATTTTAATGACGTAAATTTACTGATTGCTATAAACGCTCATCAGTAAAACATTTCAGATTCCTCCTGTTTCAAATTTTACTGATGGATTTTACTGATAGCTATAACCGGCCCCTTACTCAAGGTATATAGAATATAATGGTATGACACTCCGAACTTTTTAGATCCGTCTCCCTCACACATGCTTACGTCATGTGTATCGTGAAACTTCACGTTTTGCTTTGGATTTGATAGAAAGATAATTTGTTTAGGTACTATAATAATGGAAATTATTATGAATATTGAACGTGTTGAGATATATACAAACAAATTATTCCAAAACCTAAAAATTGATGTTATTAATTGTACGTTGATAATTAAATATATACCTATACCTATATTAATTAATTTTATATATAGATATTTCACTAGATATTTCACTTAATTTAAATATGTCTTCTCCTAATTATAAATATTCTTATAACAAACTTGAATTTAACTTTAGCAAGTGTAATTTTGAAATATTGTTTGAATTGTTATTTACCATCGACTGGAACCAATTATTTTTAAATTTAAATATTAATGATATGTGTAACGTTTTTTACAATACACTTTTTGACTGTTTCAGTAAAAGTATTCCATTAAAAAAAGCTCGTAAAAACTCGCATGCTCCACCATGGTTCGATTCTCATATCAAAAACTTAAAAAACAAGAGAAACAAAGCGTGGGTAAAATATAATCAAACAAGAGCTGATGGTGATTATAGAACGTTCCTTATTCTTAAACAATTATTTAATGAATATTCAAACTCTTTATACGAAGATTATATACATAAAATTGAAACTGATCTTAAAACTAATCCTGATAATTTCTGGAAGTTTGTCAACAGTAAGAAAAAAACCTGTGGGTACCCTAACTCTATGTCAAGTGCAACATCATCTAGCCATGAACCAAAAGTTATTGCAAACATGTTTGCTAGCTATTTTAAGGAAGCGTTTGATGAATCTAATCCAATAAATACTTCTTCCTCTTCTTCTTCAGTTTTGAACTTTCAGCATTTAAATAATATCAATTTTGAAATAAGTGAACATACTGTTGCACAAAGCATATTGAAACTAGATGAGTGTTTTAGTCCTGGTCCTGATGGTTTGCCATCCTCTATTTTGAAAAAATGTGTCTCTTATTTGTCGTATCCTTTATGTGTTCTCTTTAACACGTCTTTAAGAAGTTCGGTCTTTCCATTTATCTGGAAATGCTCATTTATAACCCCAGTGCACAAGAAAGGTCCTAAAAATGATATTATGAACTATCGACCTATTGCTAAGCTATCTGTGATACCTAAACTATTTGAGTCTATCGTATGTAGTGTCCTCTCCTTTCATTGTAGTTCAATTATTTGTGATAACCAGCATGGTTTTGTTAAAAAACGTTCTACTGTTACTAATTTATTTAATTTTACGTCCTTTTGTTTAGATGTTTTTGAGAAACGTGGACAAGTAGATTGTGTATTTACTGATTTTAGTAAAGCGTTTGACAAGTTGTGTCATAAAACGCTAATTTTTAAATTATCTCGTCAAGGTTTTAATGAAAATTTCTTAAACTGGATCGTATCTTATTTAGAAAATAGACAATATAGTGTAATATTTCGTAATGAATGTTCGAGTCCGTTTATTGTGAATTCTGGTGTTCCACAGGGCAGCCATTTAGGCCCAATCTTATTTATTTTATTTATAAATGACTTGGTTTCGATCATAAAAAATTCGTCTGTCCTTATTTATGCTGATGACATTAAACTTTTCAAAAGAATTAACACTACATCTGACTGTCTACTTTTGCAAGATGACTTAATATTATTTAGGGAATGGTGCAATAAAAATCGTCTCGTTTTAAATGTTGACAAATGTAAGACCATGAGTTTTACACGCAAAAAAGTTCCAATTGTTTTTGATTATATGTTCGATTCTTGTTCTTTAAGTAGAGTATCTGTTTTTACTGACCTAGGTGTAGTCTTAGACTCGAAACTTACATTTACTGAGCATGTTAGCTTTGTTGTTAAAAAAGCAAATAAAGTCCTTGGCTTCATTAAGAGATTTAGTCGCGACTTCCGTGATCCTTATGTTCTAAAGATACTTTTTGTCTCATTTGTGAGACCAGTCCTGGAATATGCCTGTGTAGTATGGGCACCTTATTATTCTACGCACGAAATGAGGATTGAAGCGATTCAGAGGAGATTTTTGCGTTTTTGTCTCCGTTCTCTTCCCTACGAAAATTCTCTGCCCCCTTATTCTCAAAGGCTCACTTTAATTAATCTTCCTTCCTTGACAAACCATAGAAAATATTTACAATTTTGTTTTGCTGCAGCAATAATAAATGGAACAGTATCATCACCATCGGTTCTTAATCGTTTCAACTTTAGTTTTAGTCGATCGAGTATACGGCTCCAAAAACCAGTAAATATAATTTTTAGCAGGTCGAACTATGGTGCTCATAGCCCACTTAATCAATTGATAGAAATATTCAATAAATTGTATTTTCTAATAACATCACCTAATGACAATTTTAAAAATTTCAAGTTTAAAACAATGTTTTATAATAGTTTGGATTAAAATTAGATTTTAAGTAGTTTTAAGCATTATTATTAAGCTTTTGTTCACGTTAGTATTTAACGAATTGAAATAAATAAATTAATGCTGTAAAAAGTGAAACTCTCGGCCAAAGTCGGCCCAGCACATACTTACTTAAAGATACATTTTTTATCGACAAAATTCAACTTGCTGTAAAAGAAAAAAATAAAGAAATAAAGAAGAACATTTAATTCAGAATTTTATTGAATTTTCTTTTTTTTACATTTGAATTTTCTGTCAAATCTTTGTTTAATATACGAATTTTAAAAAACATTTTGCAACGAAAAAACAACTTTTTTATTTCGAACTCAAGCTCAATTTTCTCTGCCAAATTTAAAAGATTCTTTATAAAACCAGGTCCAACTTTCAATGATGTTGAATTGTAATTGTTGAAAATATCTTCAAGATGCATTAGAGTCCGCACAAATTTTTCGTTTGGTTTTCGCAAGCCCCCTTCTGAAACTTGATCTGTCCATGTGAAAGATGCAGACAATTGTTGCTCGCAATAATTTTCTAGCAGGTTTGGAATTGTAGATTTGAGGCGATTGAGAATGTATCCTGCTAGATACTCCAAAGCATCGTACTCCAGCTCACACATTTCAAGTGCCGATTCTGCAGTTTCATCTTTGTCCACAAGACATGTGAGTAAACTAGATGTTATGATAGGCTCGGAACTTAACTCAGCTTCGTAAGGATTTATCGCATCTTCTTCTTCGACATTTGATGTATTATTCAGCCCATCACTCACATCCATTTGAAGTTGTTCACCACTCTACATTTGCAGACTGTGAAACGATGCTTTCATTTCTGCCGAGTATGTATCTTCGAAGACGATATTTAAATTGTAACGCGGTGGGGTGATCATAAAGGCCGCCTTTCGCTCTCATCACACCAAAAACATTTCCAAAGGGTCTTGATTTAGACGGTATGTTAATAAATATGATATCTGGTATTCTTGCTGAAGGTCCTTGAACATCATTCTGAGTGCACTGATATTAGTGAGTATTCCTTCTTGAAATGGTATCAGTAACTTATGGTTTCCGACTCGCATAGTTCTCATCGTGGATTCTATTTGGGTTAAAATTTGATCCTGATGTTCAAGTTCTAAGCCAAAAGCTGCCATTCTTGGACGTGAGTCAATTCTTGGAATTCTCGTGTTGAATATGTCAAACCAATCATTAACCTGCGGATAAGAGTGATGAAATTACGTACATTATTATGTGTATTATAAAGAAGAATATAAATTTAGACCAACCTCTTTGCACAAAACAGCTAATTCATTCCAATATTTGGATTTTGCTAAACCTAGAGTACCCAGTCTAGTAAGAGCGCACGCGTTTGTGTGAGAAAACAACTGCGTTGCAAATTTGACTTTTTGTCTCTTTGCAGCTTTCACATTCAGGTGGGTGGGGGTTAACCGACTTGATATTTTTAAGTCCAAGTTCGACTGTTTTGCCAGTAACTCTTCAAGTGGCTCCTTGGTTAGATGTTTACCATGAAGAAATACTCCGGTGTCCAAAAAATGATTTCGAAGCAATTTAATTAAATGTGGTGTGTCACTTAATATGTACACCTTCTTTTCCTTGTTACTAGGGTTTAAAAAGAAGGGCTGTGTTTCGCTTATGCCCATTCTTCTCCAGAGCCCTCGGTTACCTCCTCCCAAATCAGAGACTACACCGACAACATTATAATCCATGGATTGTAGCTTTTTAATGATGGTTTTAAACATTTCTTTTGTTAAGGCACAATCATAATTGTAAAACACAGGCTGCTTCCAATTCTCAAAGAGTCCTCTCGCCATTACCACTTGAACATAATTAGCGGGGGCCAAAAGTGTATCGCTTTTAGTATCGTACTCATACGACTTCTGTATTTTCATTTCATCTGCTATGAGAACGCAGACTTTTTGAAAGGTAGACAGATTAACATTTCTCATTAAAGCAAATACAGAGCTGAGGTAACCCGGGTTGATGTTAACTTTTGAAGCCCAAGTTCTTAGCGTAGTCACAGCTGGTAAAGGATAATTTCTTTTTAGCAGTAACCTGTAGGCTTTAGGCCCACTTGAATAAATGGCAATAGCTGAAGAAATGTCATTCACTTCCCATTTAATCCTTTTGCCATTCGCTTGAAGCTTCCTTCCTTGACCAGGCGTAAATATGTTATCCATGTATTTACTTTCCTGTTGGAGCATCTGAACTTTTGCAATTAAACTCTCATTTTGTTGAATAAGTTCATCCATTAGTTCATGTGTGCTGTAACAACAAATAATTTTATGGCTAGCGAACTTTACTAATTACAAAATATTTAATTAACCTCGTAAGAGTCTCTTTTGAATCTTCAGTGTTAGTAGATTTGTCGATTTTTGAAACGTAGCCTTCCTCTGGTGCATATTGAATATCTACACCTGTTGAAAGTTCCTGAAGATTTTCTGGTCCTGGGGCATCGGCAAAACTTCTAAGACAAAAAACGAATTATTAATAATAACGTAAAGAGACTTTGAAAGAAATATTACAAAATTTCCTGGACTGTTTGTTTCGCTTCCCGCCTATTTTTTCTTTCTTGGCGCTTACTTTTAGAATCGGCTGATGACAAAGGCAAGTTAACTGTTGGAACAGCATCCGATTTAAGTTTTTTACTGTTTTTTGGGGAGTACTTGAGCATTTCATGCATCAAATTCCGCAAATATTGGTCGGGAGTGAAATGTCATGAACATATAAAAGCATTCTGGACGTTGAATTTGTCTTTCCTTCCGCACTTAAACAGCCACACTTTTTGGATTTTTTCATCTTTCGGAAAGCGAAAAAATTTGTTTTTTTTCAATATCGTTTGATTGGTTTCTTTTTAGTCTTTTATCGTTGCTACTATTGCATCCGAAAACAGCACAGATTACCATTTTAAAACAATTTTTTAAAAATAATGAATTTCCTAATCAGAAAAAAAAACAAAATTCTATCAAAAAGAAAACAAACAACTGCAATGTGAAAATGAACACACGAGACACGATACAAATGACGTAAAATTGTGTGAGGAAGATAGGAATAGAGAATGTCGAGTGTCATACCATTTATTCTATATACCTTGCCCCTTACTGAACATCTGACTGCCAAAAGCTAAAAAAAATCCATATCGTTTTACTGTTGGTGTTCCAATTTTTTACTGTTCCGGTCACATCATTAAAAATTTTACTGATGCACATGACACTGGAATATTATTCTTATAATCATATTCATAGCGCTGCTAATGTGTAATGACCTTAAATCCAGTCGTTGATGTAAGACAAAACGAACATTCCTAATATTTGAGTATTGGCAGCACTTGTTTTGATGGAAAATACAAAGGCGAAAACGAATTGAATCGGCACGGCGACGGCGACGGCAATCAAAGGCAAACGCAAACCGCAAAGGGCAAGGCGCAAAGCAAAAGGCAAAAGGAAGAAAATATTTTAAAGTACGCTAAAAGTTTTTGCAAAAATTATTTTCATCTGATTGTGTGCATAAACTTATTGTTAAAATGGATCAAATCGGTCCAGAATTGCTAACCAAAATCTTAACCATCGAAGAATTGGGTAAGACCCCCAAAGATGTACAAGAAAAAATTAATAAATATTTTGAGGAGATATTCGATGAATTCCTCACAACGAAGGCTGTCGGGGAAACTTCAAGGAATACTGTGGGTAAGTTTTAAATAGCATGGTTTAAAAATTATTAATATTCGTTTTGTAATAATTTAAATATAGCTAATTAAAAGTATATTAACTAAATGAGAATAAAGAATTAAACAAATATGCATCGTTGTTATTACTATTTAAGACACCACCACATTATTTTGTATCAATGCAGAAAGAAGACGCCATGCCGGCAAATTTCAATACCTAATGAAATTTTCCTTTAGAAAAGTTCCATTTACATATTATTGAGATTGAGAAATTCTATAGGGAAGAAAAATAAAGTTAAAGCTATCCGGATTTCATGTGAAACAAACTTACTTCACATGGATAGTACCTACTGGGTTTTAAAACAAGTTTTTCGTTCGACTTAAGTACAAATGTAATGTAGGTAGGTACATACAAAAAAAAAAAACTTGTGCATTATAATTAACATTACTTACATCAAAATCAGCAAATGGCTAAAAGAGTTTAGGGACTTGAAATGTAAAATCATGAGTTTGGTGGAGCTATTGATAATATCAAACTTGCAGGTATACTTTTCAAAAAGAACATAATATCAAACTATTGTCTTAATTCTATATAAAGATTCCCCCAAAAAAACATCCGGATAGGTAGGTAGAAAACACTAGAAGTTTCTTTAATAGCTTGTAATGAAAAAAAAACTACATAGTGAGTTGCTTTCATTTAGAAGTTAAGGACGATTTTGTTTAAGACAACTTTTAAATTTCAAATATGTGATAAAAAGATTAAAAGTAGTGAAAAAACACAATGTTGCACTTGCCGATAAAATCCAGAGATAAATCCAACTCCCAATATTTGCAGGAGGTTGTTTTGGTGTCGTTAAACAAGGAAAAGCTATACAAAAAAAAGGTTTTATGAAATATTCTTTGTAATAACCTTCTCGATAGAATGATTAAAATAAAGTCGAGTGCTGGTATTCTAGTGGGCGGGCAGAAGTAGACGTTAATTATAGATAAAACTGCTATAAAATAAAAGGAATAAACAGAATTCTAAAAGAACTTCTCAACCAGCACTTTGGTTTCCTTAGTCGATGCAAGAAATGTTTCACCCCTTCTGATTTAGCTGTTATCTACAAGACTCATATAGGTACGTACAAATCTTGTACGTATAACTCCCATCTCTGGGCTGGTGCCCCTGCAACTAACTTAAGCATCTTGAACAGTATTGAACGTAAAGCATTTCAATTGATTAGTGATAAAATCATTATAAGTTCATATACTTCGCTTGAACATCATCGTAAGGTTTCTTGTGCAACCCTTTTTTCCATTATTTAAACGGTTTATACTCTAGAGAAACAGCCAGCTTCTAGAAAGCTCATCAGTATATCTTCAAGTCCAACTTCGGTCGTACTGTCAAATACAGAGATTGGTTATTTAGCCATACCACGAGAATGTAGAATGCCTTACCACACTCTTTCTTTCCCAGTCATTGCAATATTCAGGAATTCAAAACCAATGTGCACTGAAATGTCCTTTCAAAACCTCTCTCCTTTTCCTAGTGCTCGCACTGTGTCTCTGCATATAAACCCAAACTACGAATTGAAATATTTCCAAGATCTCAAAGAAAATTAATAGTAAAATGGGAATGTTAGTTAAAAATACTTTGAAAATGAACATATTTATATATTCCTTAAAGACGTAAGTAAGTCGGTATCAGACGACACATAGAACTTTATATGCATTCTTTGAACGCAAATTTAATATAGTTAATTTGTATGATGTTATTAATATCAAATTTCAATAATTTTTACATATGAACAAAAGTTATTAAATGAAAGAGATTTAATGAAATTCAGTTCAATGTGAAAATATGAAAAGCTTCTATAAGTCCGGGGTAGATCGACTTGTTTGGGTATTCTACTGCTGGTACCATAGCTTTTAAGTTTAATATAAAATTGGGTGGCGCAACAGTCTGTTGAGAACTAGGAATTAGTGACTTACAACTCTCAACCACTCCACTCCTGTGTGCGAGTACTGTTGTCAGGAATGGAGAGGACCTACAGTTTTGAGCCGAATCCGAACGGCTAATTTGAGAAAGCACTTTTCATGACAAGAATTACTCTTGGAGAATTTGTCAATTCTTCGCAAGAGGCAGTACGCGTGCAAAAAAAAAACTTTAGATGTCATAGGCAGGGATCGAATCAAGGCCTCTGGCATCACAGTCCAACTCACTAACTATCGTGCCACAGGTACTATTTAAGTTGAATTTAATGTATCTAAAAAAGGGGTAAGATTTTTGTGACTACATCAACTTCTAGTATCAATCACCTTAACATTTCATCGAGGTAATTTGCCTTCTAGTCTTCTATAAAAGGTGAGTTTATAACTAGCGTCCGGTACAAAATTATTATACACATAATTGAAGTAATTTAAAATTTGCATTTATGTCCATCATTTTTTATTGTAGGTATTTAATACTAAAAAAAAACATTTTGCATTTATTTTTTTCCAAGATGAAATTCGGACTAATTGCGAAAAGAAGGTCGAGGATTTAACATCACAACTTCAAGACTATGAATTAAAATTAAAAAATTCTGAAAGAAATGTCGTCGAGCTACGAAAACAAATGGACACGTATTCTGCCGAAAGGACTAACTTAATGGAACTGACAAATAAATACGAAACGGAGTTATCAACAACTCGCCGCGAAAAAAACAGTATTAAAGATGAGCGTGATGCGCTATTTAAATCAATAGAAAGGCAAAATTCAGAGTTAGAACGCATGCAACAAGAGCTAAGATCATGCCAAAAACAATTAAAGGCGGCTATCAATAGTAAGTGTGAAGCTTTGGCACGCGTTGATGAAATAGAAAGCAAAGAAGCCGCACTAAATTTCAAAGAAAAACGCATGGAACAAGAACGCTCGATACTTACAAACCAAGTCCAAACACTGTCTCATGATCTAAATCGGAATATTTCGGAACTTCAAAACATTCGCAGGGAGAATACAATAAGAAACATGCAATTAGAAACAAGACTTAACGAGAAGATGGAAGAATTGAAAATTGCTCATACACAATGCGCCCATTACAAAGAAACTATTGACAGTTTGACCGCCAACTCTCAAGAACTATCGGCTAAAATGCTTGCGCAGAGTGAAGAAGCCAACAAAATGATGGAGTTCTACAAGAAAGAGCTTCAAGCCAAGACAAAGCTATCCGAACTCTATAAGGCAAACTCAGAAGAGCGAGCTATGGAAAGCAACGAAATGGGACAAGCTATTACGGATTTGAAGCGCATGTTGGCCGAAGCAAGCGACCAATATGGGGAGCTCGAAACTAATTTGAAATCAATAACAATGAAGCACGAAGAAGAAATGGAAGAGAAAAACAAAACTATTGATGCACTTAAAGCTGAAATCCTACATGCCAATGATTTGCTTAAGGAAGTTCAAAGTGAAAACATGGAAAATGCAATTGAAAAATTGGCACCTTCTGCAGCTGTAGCCAGTCGCCTCATAAAATCTGACATGACACTTACTGAACTCTATTCGCTCTATGTCAAAGCAACTGAAGACAGCGAGCTCCAGAAGCGCGAAAACAACCGATTGAACCTTCAAATGAAGACAATCCTTCATGAGCTTGAAGAACGAGCACCTCAAATCAAAAAGCAGGAAATTGAATACGAAAAACTAATTGAAGCTAATAACATCTTAGCAGCTAAGCTCGATGAACTTATAGTGAGAAGAACTGACAACCAACAGGAAATGGAAGAAGCCCAAACTAAGATAAGCCACCTAGAACGTGAAAACAAAAAACTTAAACATTCCCAGAGCGATTTAAGTAGGCAAGTTTGCTACCTGCTAAAGGAAATCGAACAGGTTAGTATTCTGTGAAATGCAAGGTTATCTTTTATACAGTAAAATATTTTTTTTTAGAATCGTTGCGGTTATACTTCGGAGAACCAACAACAACTTAGCCACAACTTATCAACTGACGAGGTTATATCCAAAAAGCTTGTAACATTCTCAAACATAACAGAACTGCATGAAAACAATCAGAAGTTGCTTTTGTTGGTACGCGATCTAAGTGACAAACTAGAAGAAATTGAGAATTTGAAACAGCAAATAAGTGAAGCGTCTTACAAGGAAAAAATAGAAAACTACACCAAGAAGATGCAAAGCATGCAAGAATCCTTACAGAACCAAACAAAAATGCTAAACACCTGCATGGCTAAATGCGAACGCTATAAACGCTTGTACTTCGAGGCCTTCACCAAAAATGCAAACAACTCGTCCAAAATCCGATCCGAAGACACTGATGAAAGTATGGAAATGGAAGGAAGTAACACTGCTGCCCAAAATACCACCAATGATAAGGAAGCATCGGAAAAAGACAAAAAAATACTTGAACTGGAGAATCAGTTGATTGAAGTCAAGAAACAGGCACAATCGTTCAAGGAGCAGTACGAATACTATACTCAAGAAAAAAAGAACAATGAAAAAATCTTGAATGATCAGTTTGATTCTATGCGTACGGAAGTTCGTGAATTGACAGCAACTAATTGCAAACTTATGTCGACAGTTGAATACAATAAGGAGTTGCTGAAGATCCAACAGAAAAATATCAATACTTACAAACAACAAATTGCTGCTCTTGAAGATAGGAATAAAAACTATGAAAACACTAATATAAAGCATGAGCAAACAACTTTATACTTGAAGGATGAAATTATGAAAGCCCAGAAGAGCCTGTCGGCAGCTGAGTCCGAGCTTAACCATCTGCGGCAAGAAACTCGTCTTCTTAAAGATGCCGCTTCGCGTTTGCAGTCCGAGAAGGAAGGCTACCATCGTGAGAGGCAAAATCAACACCTGCTTCTGAATAACTTGGAAATGATCAAAGCCAGTTTCGAACGATCTGAAATGGAGGGCAAAGCTCGCTTGGAATCGCGATTGGATGAAACCCAACGAGAACTATCAGCACAACGTCGTCGCTATCAAGAGGAGCAAGATCGTTTCAGAGAACTTGCCGCTGACATGAAAAGACAAACTGAAACGGCCAAGGAAAGAATGGAAGAAGAAAGTCGAGTTGCCGAACAACTTAGACAAGAAATGCTCTCATTGCGCAATGAATTAAAGACAAAATCACTTCAGATCGACGAACTCAGCAAGAAACTTCAAGAAAGTCTGGCACCAACTAAAGACGACAATCCAATAGCAGTTGCTAACAAGAAAATACGTGAGTTGGAGATGAGAAATGAAGAGTTCAAACTTGAAATTCAGTTCCTCAGCAGTGAATTAGCTAAATCTAAGGAACACGCCGAACAATATTTCAAAATATCTGAGAGCGCTGAAAAAGAAATAAAGAATCTTGATCAACTTCATAACGAATATGTTGTCAAAGCCGAAGCTGAAATAAAGGCTTTAAAACAAACCGAAACAGATTTGAGGTCACGCATTGAAGAACTTGAAACTGAAATTCAATTGCAAGCTGTTACAGAAGCACAAAACAGTGGCAGTGCAAGGCCAGTTCAATTGCAGAAAACTCAAGATGAACTTAAGGAAACCCTTCAAAAATTGAACGAATGTAATCGAGAACTGAGAAATGTTCGATCTGAATATAATAGTTTGTCTGAGTCTTTGAATTCGGTTGAGCAGAAATATGCAAATGAAATGGTTCTACACTCGGCAGATATCCAAGAATTGTCTAAAGTTAAAAGTGAACTATTAAAGGTAAGTTACTTGATATTATTTTAAATAAATATGAGATAAGTAAATTGTGCAGGTTATAAACATTTTTGGACATGTAAGAAACGACAATTTTATAAATCCCTTATTTAACTCCAGAGGAGATATTCCACACGGTTTTTGAGACATACCCATTTATTTCCCTGAGTATATTCTTACACCTAGCCTTTTTTTTTTTGGAGCAAGTGTTAAAATATGTATGTGAACAAATCTTTTTCACAAATAAGTTTTATTTATATTATCTAATTATGCGTCATATAAACTCCCAGCTGACTGTAGTGTCACATCACGAAAAGCTAAGCTCTTCGGAGATTACTTTTTTTGTGGACAGCCAGGCTGCTATCAAAGCCTTAGCCAGTGAGACCATAAGATCAAAAGCAGTTTTAAACTGTAAGAAGGAATTAAATAAAATCTGCCACACTAACCAGGTAAAGCTCTGCTGGGTTCCTGGACATAGCAATATAGAAGGGAATGATATAGTAGATGAACTAGCCAGGAAAGGGTCAGAAGCAAACATAAGTAGTAGCGACCATTCAGGTAGGGGACCACTCGTCCCGATTGGGGTACTCAAGAGGAAGATAGACCTTAAACTAAAAGAGAAAATCAATAACTCCTGGAAATCCAGGGACGATTGCGTAATCTCTAGAAGTTTATGGCCTAACATAAATGAAAAGGAAACTCGGTACATTCCATCGCTGAGTAAAAAGAACATTAAAATCTTGATAGGTGTACTAACAGGTCATTGCGTCATTGGCACAATGGCTAACAGTATAGAGGCATTTGCACCCGATTTTTGTAGGAGCTGTCAGGATGAGGAGGAAACAGAAACCATTAAACACCTGCTCTGTGACTGGCCGAACCTCCAAACCAGTCGACTCCGTCATTTCGGAAACAGGTTTGTTGGAGAACTGGATGATCTAGCACAGGTCTCAATGGCAAACATGAGGTTCGTTAACGAGCCAGTCTACGCTAATCGGCAAGATTGAGGAGCATCGATGCTTACTTTTACTTTTACAGGGGATCACAATAGACCAGCAGGCCCCCGTGTACGCACACCCCTTATTACCTAACATAACCTATTATCTAATGATTAAAAAAGCCCCATTCTTCCGGTATGTCACATAATGATTTTGCTTTACGATATTTTGCACAGAATCCATTGTATCTGGCACAACACCTGATTTTGGAAGAACTTCTTCGTCGTTGAACGAGGGTAGTCCAGGATTTAATTTATTATTTAGAATTTACCAGAGCTATAAGATAAGATTTAAGATTGTCAAAATAACTTGAAGAAAATAACTTTTTGTATGATGATAAAACTATGAACTTACTGAAAAAAAAGTCTCTTAAAACCAAAACAACTTGAAGATATGCTAAGTTCTTAATTGTAGGGTTTGTTGCCCATATCCAATTATCATACTTTGTTTAAAATGAGTTCTATAATAGCAAACATTGATAAAACGAAAAACATACAATTATTTGTTTTGATTTATTCATTCAAGAAATGGATATCAACAAAAATATTTTAAATCTATGATTTGCAAAAAAAAAAGCACAGTGTGAGTGTTAAAAAGGAGATGTCGGTGTAAATGTCAAAAATTACCTTAAGTACCTCATTTTACCAATCCCGGAAATACAAGCAGCAATAAACGCATTCAACTTATAACGGTCATAAAAAGCAATCTTAAAAAATGATTTCAATTCGATCTTGTAGGGTTTCGTCCTCTGTCCCTCTGAGCCATTGAGTTCAATAGAGTCTCCCAACATAGGGAGGAGTTTACAACTTAAAAATACTTACTATAATCTCACTGGTTGATTAGTTTATCGCAGTTTGGTCACCAATTTCCAATGGAAATAGAAGGACGAATTGGCTACTTTGTGATAATAGAGTTTTTCTTCATTCTTTTAAACGAAATACAAACACGATAATAGGAAAAATATCGTGTGGAAAAACATAACCACCTGCTGGGCAATCAAATAGACTTGACCTAGACCTAAATTAAAAACAATCCAATTGCTTGATATCTAGTGTATTATTATTACTATTACAAATTCTTTATTTTACCAAAACTTGATATACACTTGAAAAATTATTTAAGACATAAGCATGTCAAAAAATATATTTGCCGTCTGTCTTGTACATTAGTAGCTCGTTTATTGGAGTCCTAACTGGATCCTTCCTAATAGGAGAGTATGGCAGGGATTTGCCGTATTCTCAATCATATTTGCAGAAGCGAGGAAACAATATCGTACCTTCTCAGTATCTGCCCTACTCTAGATCTGAAACGTAGAATTCTCTTAGGGAGCCAATTGGTTTCATTGAGCTTAACAGAAAGTCTCTAGATTAATAAAATGACGACAATTGGGCTAAGTGTTTTTCATTCTATCGCTGACAGCTACTTGAACTTAACTTGGCCTTCGAAAACCTCAAGCTAGCTCAGAAGAATGTTTGTTTAGCAAAAAAAAAAACGAAACTAAAAATGTTCATATTGCTACAAAAATTTAGACTATTACAAATTAATAACACATGTCTAATTCCTCGTTTTTGATAGTCATTTATCGCAAATCACCTTAGACGATACCACCATTGCATTCTTAGGTGTTATTGCTTATTATGCTTTAAAAGAGCTGATATTTGATTAAGCAATAAATCGTTGTGCCTCCTCTCCAGCTTTAATCCTAAGGCAATATGAATGCATTTAGAGAAAAGGTGATAAGAAGATAACCTACAATAGCATAACGATGACACAATTTGCTATCTCAAATGTTAATGAATTATGTATGTTTATTTAGATCTTCACACCAATAAAGCTAGTTTCAGGATTATTTGATGAATTATGTAGAACTGCATTGATGCAAAGATCCTCATTTTCATTAAATCAATTTCCTCTCTGCGCAGGTACCTTAGCTTAGACATTTTTTCAAACATTTCATTTGTTCTTTAGAATCCACTCTTTCTACAGTCCAAGTCTATCTTTTGAATGAATGAGATTATTACATATGTGTGGCATAAAAGTTCATCTTTTTAAAAACACTCAATTATACAAAACTATATCTATAAGCTTAGGCTAGGTTTTGTTACTTGAAACAAGGGAAGACTAGTTACATGTACATTGTACATATACCCGAACAAGTACTTTGATGTCTTGTTATTTGATGCAGTGGTTTTTGTTTTAAAAACTGATTGTTTTTTGTTTTTTTTTTTTCAATATAGATTCGTGAACAAATCTCTAGCTTGCAAGAAGGACGTGATACAGCTGTCAACGAACTGAATGAGAACAGAAAAACTTTGGAGGAAACTAGACGCCTCCTACAAACAGAGAAAGAAGGATTGGAAAGCCGATTGGCAGACTTAGATTCCCAAAATGCTTCGCTTCACAATCAAATACAAGCACTTACCTCTAAGCTTTCCGTTATAAGTAGTTCTAACGTTCACACTACAACAAATGACTCACTTAATGAATCCTCCGACATAAATAAATCCATAGCCGAAGAGGACATTAAGAACAATGACCAGTTGTTACAAATTATAAAATATCTACGCAAGGAGAAAGATATTGCTGTTGCCAAATTTGATATTCTCAAATCTGAAAATGTTCGTCTTGTGTCTGAGCATACGATTTCTCAAAAAAAAATTGACGAACTTACCGGATTCCTTAATCAAGAACGTTCAAAATCCGAAACAAGTTCTGCTACTGCAACACGCCACGAAGAAATTCTGCGCAAAATCGAAACACTCAATGCTATAACAGATAGCAATCGAATCCTTCGAGAAGAGCGAGATACACTGTCTGCGCGGGTAAAAGAACTCAGCGATCGTACGGGAAAAATTGAGGATGAACTGTTCCCACTGCAAAAACAAAATCACGAACTATCCTCGAAAATTGAAGAACTCTCAACAGAAAATAATTCGCTTCGCACTGAAGCCATTAAATGGAGGCAGAGAGCTAACGTTTTGATAGAGAAGAACAATAAGAATCCGGAGGAATTCAAGCGTTTACAAATAGAGAGAGAAAATCTTGCCAAAATGCTGACATCTGAAAAGGAAGTTTTGAAACAAGTTAATGAAGAACTCAATCAAATTAAAACCGAAAAGGTTAAGATGGAAGTGGAAATAGCTAATCTTGGACGTCAACTAACAACCGTCAACGAGGAGAAGAAAAAACTCACAGACGATTTTAACTTGCTTAAGCAACAAAATTCACGCCTTACGCAAGAAGTAATGGAATTGAAGAACCAACTATTGCAAAAGGAAGAAAGCATGCAAAAAATTACAGAAGATCTGGAATCTAAAGACGCTCAACTTGTTGATTCGAAGAATAAAGAAATTCAGATCAGGAAAATTGCTAAACGCTACAAGGATTCATTCATTGAGCTTTCCAACAAGCAAGCTGCCTCAACGGAAGGTAATGCAAGTGGAGATAATTTGAACGCAGGAGCTAATCCCGGAGAAAGCGGAACCTCAAACAAGGCTGACAATGAGAAGGAGTTAAAGGAAACAATAGAACAACTGAATTCGGTTATCAAAACTATTCAAGAAGAAAATGAAAAGATGCGTAAAGACAATGAAGAATTGAGATCTTCTGTAGAAAAGGACGAGAGAGGCAAACTCTTACTGAGGGAAGCCAAGTCCAGAATTATGAGTCTTACCGAATCGAAGAACTTGGTTTCACAAGAGCTGGCTCAAACCAAGACTAAACTTCAAAATCTCAAACAGTCAACTGAAGACCATGATACTATACTTGCAGGCATCAAAACTCAATACGATGAAAAACTCAGTCGTCTCGAAAAAGACTTGCTTGAGCAAACAGCTGGCAATAAGGAAGCGATCGCCAGATTGACTCGCGAAAACGAATCGCTTCTGGTGCGTATAAGTCAGTTAAACAGACAACTCGGCTTGCAGCAATCGGCAAAGCCGTCCACAAGCTCCAGTGCGATTTCCGATAAAGGGTGCATTTCAGAATCATCGCCACGAACAGCAAATGTAAAACCAATGTCTGGTTCAAGTAGTCAACAATCCGCTACAGTTACGCCATGGAGGGGAGGTGACACTCCATTAGCAAGCATTCGGCCGATCTCAGTTCAGAATAGTAGGACTGCAGCTATTCTTCCAACAAGTCAAAACAGCACTATAAGTGTGGGTCAAGGTTCGGCTTCGGGCAGCAACACAGCTTTGGTGCCTCCGCAGCAACAAGTTCATACAACTGGAAGCAACGTCGAATCGATGTCGTCTTCACCTACCAGTTCGCACACCGATTACATGCCATCTACCAGCACAGCAGCCGTGGCTGTTGCTGCGGTGCCACCGATGGGAGCTTCCGCGGCCGAATGCTCTCAAGAAGCCGAAAGCGTTCCATTGCAGACCAACGATTCGCAGGTGATGGTGAGTGGTGGACAGCAACAAGTTGTTGCCTTGGTATCTCCCCGAGTGGAAGGATCTCAAAACGCCCCAGTTACTATTCAAAGCCAACAAGAGCCGAACAACCAGCCCAGCACCTCTGGAACAACCAGTTCATCTCATGTTTCTATAAGTAGCCACAGGCATGCATCTTCCAGCAGCAACGTAACTACCACCCAAGCCAGTGGGCATAAGAGACCAAGAGATATTGAAGGTGATAGCTCTACCAGTACTGCCGAGGATTGTGGTGAGAAATCAAAACAACTTAACAAAAGAACCCGCACAGGGGAGGCTATGGGTTCTCAGGTTGGTGTATCTGAATCTGGAGTTGATGTAGAATACCAAGTTCCCACATCTTCTCAAAGAGACCAAGAGGACGATATAGTAATTGTGGATTCGGAAGAAGACGAAGGAATGGTTGACGAGGGAAATGCTGAGGCAGATGATGGTCCAGCTGAAGATGGCGAAAACGAAGGTTATGAAGACTCATATGAACAAGATCAGGACATGGATGAGAACGAGTGCCCTGAAGTAGATGAAAGTAATATACAGGCTGACAACAATGAAGTTGAAATTGATGATTGTATGGATGCTCCTGTACAATGTACATCTGAAAATCAAGCTGACCCTGATGCAGGTTCCAGTGTTAACCAAGATAACAACCAACAAAGTCAGGCCATTAGCAGCGGCAGTTGTGAACCGGCCAATGTCGCACAAGCTGTATCCCGCAAGCAAACCACAACATTGTCCCGCCAACAAAAAGCAACGCTGATGATGTTGCAGCAAGGAATAGAAGGTGGAGAATCTGCTGAAGAACCTAATACTCCTCAATTCAGTGGACACAGATCAGACAGGTAAATTTCCCAATATAAATTAATTTAGGTTTGTGGTACAAAAGTTTACTTCTTCTAGTTGTAGTGAAAGCGTTAGCTCCCCACAAGGATCGAAATTTGTAGAAGAAGAGGGAGGAGAGGCAAAAAATGATTTAGCTGAAGAAGCGGAGGGAGATGAATTTCTGGGAGAGAACTACGAAGAAAAAAAGGATGATGAAACTGCGGAAGTGTCTGAGGAGGCAAAACACAGTGGTAGCTGCAGTGTAGTAGCAGCTGATGAAAGAGAACTCGAAGCGGCGCAAGATGCATCAGTTTCTCATGATGTAGATTCGGCTGAAAGTAAAAACTTGACCAAACGAGGAATGACGAATTTTTAGTAAACTAACTTTAATTCAATAGGTCGAGGAGCCACGCAGTCTGGGTCAGAAATCCAACAAAACCAAATCGAAGGTACAGCTGCGGAAGATAGCGAAGGCGTTGACGCAGTCTCATCAGAAGGCGAAAAAGCTAACCTCGAAGAAGACTTAGAGGTATGTTTAGTTTCTTTTTTATTCTTTTCACATCTTATTAATGGTGTATTTTTGTTTTTTAAAGGAGGAAGGACGTGAAGCTGAAGCCTCAACATCGCCCTCCATTAACACAAGGTCCAAAACGACCAGAGGTAACGTGGCTACTAGAAGACCTAGAGGATATCAGAGAGGAGGTAGACCAACACCAATAGTTTGGCAAGGTTAATTCAAAAATATGTAATTTACCAGAGTCTAGAATGTGTTTGTGTTTTTTTTTATAAATTTAGATCAGTCTGGAAGTCCCCGCAACGCATCACCCAATATGCGAAACCAAGATCCTGGCAGTCCATCGCGTGGATTCCAAAATCAGCGTGCTCAAAGGGCGCGTCGTATGCGTCGCCCAAGCGGCATCAACTATGGAAACATGCGATATTCTTAAATAAGAACTACATTTTAACTAAATTATAAAAAGTGATGCTATTTTCTTCCAAAATACTTATTCCATAAAACACTCAATCATGATTTCACTGGATATTTCTTGGGACAACCCAAAAAAACATAAAAACATAAGAAACAAAATAATATTAATGAATATCAAATAAAATTACGGATGACTTATTGTAGAAGGATGTTGTAACAAATTTTGCGTTCTCTATTGCTCATTATAGTTTTAAACAATCACACGTCCAGTTGTTTTTTTTTTTCTTTTGCCGAGTGAAGTTCATTTGATCTGGTACAACGTAATTAGCAATAATTTATTGTTAAGAACATAGTCCACTCGATCCTTCAATTTCATAAAAATTGGTTTGAACACTCATTAATAAATTATTTGTAATATTAAGAATATTTATTTATACGCTGCTGGTTATTTGAATAAAGCTGTTTAGTAATTCTAATTGATTGGTAAAATCTGTATCAAAGCAACAAAATTTTCTGAACTAATATGGAGCTTTATCATTTATTTATTTATTACATCAATTAGAGTTAACAGTATACTCAAATAGACTAATAATTATTTCCCGTAAACGTATATCCTAAAGAAAAAAAACAGCCATTTATTTGAGATCTTCAATTATTGTAAATGCACCAAAAATTTTCGAAAATATCCGACAACGAATCAGTGCTCATTTCCTAAAAATTTTTTATTTTTATTTTTTCCAATAGGCGGGCAAATTCTTTAAAAATCTATTACTGTGCTTTGTTCAAAGTTTCTCTGCAATTTTTAATTAGTTCGCATGAACTCTCCAAGTTAGCATTTTGCATCTGCTCAGACATAGCTTTTTTAGGAGAAATCATTTTATAACTACATGTGAAACTTTTAAAATTGAAATTGGAGCAAATATTTTTTTTTTTATAATTAACGAACACTAAAAGGCTTTTTTATACCTTTAATATGCCAAAGACACAGTGTGAGCATTAGGAAAAGAGGAAAGGGTTGGATAGGAGGTGTCGGTCTACATTGATTTTAAATTTCTGAACATTGCAATGACAGGGAAAGATAGAGCGTGGCAAGGCGTTCCACATTCGCGTAGTACGGCTAAAAAAAGAATCTCTGTACTTCATAGTACGGCCGAAGTTGGACTCGAGGGTAAACTGATGTGCATTCCTAGAAGCGCGGGTATTACGGTTAAATTGTTTAAGGGGAGGAATGCAACTGGCTATTTCACTAGAGCATAGTCCGTTAAAATAACGGTAAAAAAGGGTGAGGCAAGAAACCTTGCGTCGATGTTCGAGTGACGTAAACGAGTTGATAATGTTAATGTCACCAATCATTTTAAAAGCTCTATTTTGAATACTGTCCAAGAGGCTAAAATAAGTTACTGGAGCTAGTGTTCCCATAACGGCATTATTAATGCTAGATCTAGCATTATAGAGAAGAGAAAAGCATTATGAAATTTTAAAATAATGATAAAAGATGTTTGTTTTTTAATCATCGATATGGACGTTTTATATGGATTTTAAAATCTAGCATTTTGTTTTTTGAGCTCCCATACGATCTAGCATTATAAAATTTGAAATCTAGCATTATGAAATTTGAGATTATGGCAACACTGATGCACCAGCCCAGAGATGAGAGTTATATTCAAGTTTCCGACGTACATATATATAGGTTTGATTGTAGCCAGATCAGACGGAGAGAAAAATTTCTTGCAACGTCTCAAAAAACTTAGACATCTTGCGACATTTTTGGCAACATCGCGTATGTGATCGCTCCACAAAAGGTGGTTACTGATGCACATTCCGAGGATGTCAAGATTTTCCGTTTCGTTGATGCAAGTGCCACTCATAGATAGTGACAAAGAGGGTTTATCTCGCTTTAACGATACAAGACAGCATTGCGTTTTCGAAGCATTAAATTCCACACGATTTTTTATTCCCCATTGTACAATGCTGTGTAGATCGGAATCTTAAATGAGCTAATCATATTTTGCCGTTGCAGTTCCACATCCGAAGAGGAGGGTTGTGAGTCTGGAAACGAATATGAAAAGCTAAGAGTGCTATCGTCAGCGAAACAATGTATTGGATTAGAAGTGGCAGACAGGAGATCATTTATAAAAATGAGGAAGAGGGTCGGAGACAAAACGGAGCCCTGGGGCACACCAGCATTTATTTTATGAGTTTCAGACTTGAATCCGTCTAAAACAACTTGTATTGAACGGTTCGAAAGAAAATTTTTAATCCAACGAAGAAGAGATTCGTCGATACCGAAAGCACGCATTTTCGATAAGAGAGCAAGATGCCAGACTTTATCAAATGCCTTTTGCCTACAGGCAGCGTTCCACACTTTTAACGTACATCAAAAATTATTTCGAGTGTTTCTCCGATTTGGTAGATGGCACAAAAATCGGGTAAAATTCCTCTCCGATCGGTTACCTCGATAGGATTGATTTTATATACATAAATGTGGTTTGTGACAAGCGATACCAATTCTTTTGAAGAGAGTTTTTAAAAAGAATCTTGATATATTCAAGTGATCGGCAGTGAATATAGCGTTGTATAAAGTGAAGGGTAAAATGAAATGTCTAAGTTCGTCGTTGTAGCGTGCTGAATATTGTTAATGTTGTTCTATTTAAAAATTTTGTGTAGATTTATCAGTACTCGAAGACTTCTGAGTAACACAATTTTTTATTTTTTTCAATTAAAATGCTAATTGGTACAATGCTAAGCTTTCTTATACAATTTTATGGCACGAGTACGATAACTTTGGCGACAAGATATAATAACGGTTTTTGGTATAGGGGCTTAATGCAAGCATTTTTTACTATGGGAGCGGGGTCTATCTCCCCCCGTTTAGCCGGTAGGGGCAATTTAAAAAAATTGTTATTTAAAATGAAAAAAATTAATTAAAAAATAACGGTAATACTTACAATTAAGTATCATACCTTTTTTTAAAGCCAACATCTGTTTTATTAGCCAGTTTTTAATTCAAGTCAAAACTATGCGTAGTTTTTGAAAAATTTAATTTTAAACTCAAAATTTGAGTAAAAAAAGGTTTAAAGTGTAATTTTTCAATACTTCAAAAATATCTACCATTGTTTTTATTTCAAAATTTATTGCTCTTATTTGTTTTTGATCAAAAACTGAAAACTAGATGATTTTATGTCTTTTAGTTTTTGAGAAAATCGAAAATAACCACAACTACTATTTTAATTTAATTATTTTTTTTTGCTTGAGTGGTATTTGCGTATCCGTAATGCGTGTTTGGGTGTATGCAACAGTAAAGGTGTGCGCGAGTTTGGGTGTATGCAACAGTGGGATCTGTAACCCCCTGCTTGGGCACACTATAGGATTTTGGGTGGGTGCGAGGTGGAGTGGACAGGGCCGTCGAGAGGAATTCCGGGCCCGGGACGAAAAATCTCTTAGCATTTTTTTTAAAGTTCATGCCTACTGATATGGTACGTTATAATTTCATTTACGAATAGCATGAAATTGGTTGGAATTAACGGAAATAATCATTTTTTGGTTGAAAAATTAACCGAAAAAAGTGTTAATCATCAAATCAATCTTACGGGTATCATCCAGTTTAGTTGAAATGGAGGATGGATAGAAAATGATTCTACATGCGATTAGATCAGAATCCGAACAGAATCATACATTCAATTCGATATTGCCAACGACATGTAAAATTGTAAGTAACTGATAATACGGTCGGTTAACTATTAAAAAAAATAGTAGAAGATCTATTATCTACTATGAAAATAAAATAGAGCGAAGTAAAAGTATTTGAAATTTGTCTTTAAAAAAAAACTAAGTATTTTAAAAGTTTTACGTTAAATACTCTTTATTGTTTTTCTTTATATTAAAATATTATTACAATGTTTTATTAGAGTGAGTTTGCATTCAATGAAATATTTTCTTTTGGTAAACGAGCTTTCCTGACCATCTTGTATTGGAAAGTTTGTGAAGGTATCTGGGCACATTTTTCTTAAGAATTTCCCAACGTTGAGCACTGCTGCTAAACAAAAAATGTCCATTATTTGGCTCTCCAATAAGATTGCTATCGCCTCGTAGTCCTAGTCCCCTTTCGCCAAGGAAGAAAATGGTGTCCAATATTATTATATATAGAATTCCTTGCTATTTTTGTATGGCTGGTTTAATATATACACACTTTGAAGTGACTTGATATCCTTCGAATCTTCAGTAAACAATTTATTCAAAATATTAATTACTTAATATTACGGAAACCACAGTTGAAAAACGTTTGCGTGGGATTTTCCGGTCCCCCGAAACCGAATCAAAAATTTCGTTCCCAGCAGAAACGAAAATAGAAGAAAAGAAACTTTATAAAACAGAAACCGAAATAAATATTTGTGTTTTGTTTTAAGTTGCCGGGCCCCTTATTTTGATTTAAAAAATTTTCAAAATAAAACAAATTTGAAATTTACGTTAAATTAAGTAAGAAAAGCGAAACAATTTATTATAACTTTCTTTCAATAGTTCAAAATTGCCCAATTTTTCATTAAATATAAACAAAAATGTACGCCAATAATAATCAGGGGCCCAGATCGGCAAGCTTGTGACTGAAAGATTGGCAGATAACATGCAAACAGGGGCACGATTGCGAAAGCATGAATGATTTTAAATTTTCGGGCCCCTAAAAATAAGTGGGAATAGGTATGTTGATGATGAATTTAGACTACCTATGTATATTGAAAAAAAACACTCTCCTTATTGCTTTTAATTTTACGGGCCCCTAGAAAATCCCGGGCCCGGGGGAGCAATGAATTCTAAAAAAAAAATAGTAGATAATCTAAAAGTTTTGAAAAATTACACTTTAAACCATATTTTTAACTTTTTTTTGACCAAATTTTGAGTTTAAATCAATTTTTTTCAAAAACTATGCATAGTTTCGACTTGATTTAAAAACAAGCTAATAGACAAAAGTGTTGGCTTTAAAAAAAGGTATAATACTTAACTGTAAGTATTACCGTTATTTTGTAATTATTTTTTTTCCATTTAATGTACATGTTTTTTTAAATTGCCCCTACCGCCCAAACGGGGGGAGATAGACCCCCCTCCCATATTAAAAAATGCTTATTTTTAACTGTTCTATACAAATCCGTCATTAAACTTTGTCGCCAAAGTTATCGTACTCTCCCCATTTTAATATATACAAATTGGTCCTATTGAACAGACACTGACGACGTTATTAAGAAGTGAGAAAAATCTTAAGTGAGCATGATAAGTTATTAAGGGTTTTGTCTAAAATTTCCGTTTTTATGCTGTAACTTTTAAATGGTAAGTGCTACAAAAAAAGCTCAAATGGCAATGCTGTTCAAAAATATTTTATACCTTGTTAATTAGTTATGTAATTATCTTCAAACACGAATTGAACAGTTTTCCAAACAACCAACACATACAGTATTGTGATAAGAAATTGTCGAAATTCAATTCTTGATTGTTCTATACATAGAAATGTTGTCTAAGCAGTTGTTTTTCATATTTATTTCCACAAATTTACGTCTTTTGTTTTTATTTAGTGGTAGGTACTGATTGGAAAAATATTCGTGTTTTTATTTTTTAGTCAAACCCCCAAGGCCCCAACAAAATGTTCGTAAGAGGTGTTTTTTAGTTCAAACAATTTTACTGCAAAAACAAATTTCTATTTCCTACCATCAACATACTAAAAATAAAACCACTTCAAAAAATTGTGTTTTGCATTTTCCATAATTCTCGGAGAACATTTCTTTTTTCCTTCTCTAACATTCTGAATTGAAAATTCCCAGGATTCCCTGGGAATTCCTTTTTCAATTTCCCTTATTCTAAACAAGTTTAAAAACGCGAAGGAAATTTTAAATATCAAAAAAGAGAAAATAAAAATTTATTTGGTGTGGTTGTAGGTCCCCTTCATCCCTGACATGACTTGATAACAGGAATGGTTATGGACTGTTGCGCCACTCAATACATTTATTTTTATAGGAAGTTATTGCCGTGGGGTCGGATTTTTCAAATTAAAAATGTTGACAATTCTCGACTTTTCAAGGTCCCTAGAATCTAAATCAAAGATTTATAGAGCGATGTACACACAGTGTTCCACAGAAGTCATGGTACAGCATAAATATTTAGTCATAATGCTTAAAATATTCCACAACAAAGTAAAATTTCAAAATTTGTTATTTTATAACAACTCATTTTTATTCGCATGTTATTTTAACAACAAGAAAATGAACCATGATTGGAATAAAAAATTTAAACAACAAATTAGGTCAAAAACATGAACTCTCTTGCACAAAAGTCACCGTACACCTATACAAAAAGTGAAAAAACTTAGAACATTGGTTTTGTGATTAAAAGTTACCTTTTTAGTATTTAGTTGTATAGCCTTTCGGTTTTATAACGGCCTTCAGTCTGTTTTGCATTGCATAAACTAATTTTTCAGTGCAAGTTTGTCCAATATTCTGCCATTCTTTGATTAAAACTTCTTTTAACTGCGTCTTGTTACGAATGACATTGGCTCGAATTTTTGTTTTCGAGAACATCCCACAAATGCTCAATGGGGTTCAAGTCCGAGCTTTGAGGAGGAGTTGCTAATACGTTTGGAGTGTTGCCACATACGCACTTTTTGGGCAGTGTGTTTGGGGTCATTATCTTGTTGAAAGTAGTAATAATTATTTAAAAGACCCAGTTTTCTCGCACTTGCCTTTAAATTGTCTTTGAGAATATAGAGGTAAATATGTATTTTCTATTAAAACAAAATTTCCGACCCCAGATGCAGCTATACAGCCCCATACCATTACTAAAGTCTGGACTTCTGGAGTCTCATTTACGTACTGTTTTACAAACGCAATCCTCTTTTTTCTATTAACCTCACTGATTAACGGTTTCTTTCTAGGTACACGAGAGTTAAATCCGGCTTCAACGATGGCGCGTCGCACAGTTTCAGCTCTCCACTTATCTTGCTCGCACTTATAAATGGATCTTGGGCTACCAAGTGCTTGATTTTTGTCTTATCCCGTGAAGTAAGTTTTGATGGGCGTCCACTACGCGGCTTATTTTCCACGCGATGTTTGTTTTTAAAGCGCTTAATAACGTTTTGAACGGTGAAAATAATTTTTGATATTTTGGAGTACGAATTGTTTTGATTTTGATGAAGATCAATAACCAAGCAAGCGCCTTTCTTCTAGTGTAAGCTCCTTTCCTTTCATTTTCTTGACTCTTTTTCACCAAAAACTACACAGAAAATTTAAAAGATCTAGCTCAAACAATTGCTTCGCGTAAACTGCATGGCTAACTGTCATAAAAAGAATTTACCGTTGCACGGTTGCTTAAAAACATAAAAGAATTGCCAAGTTTATCGTGACTTTTGTGGAAGAGAATTCAAGAGCTTAACGTAATAATTATTTTTTTTTTATTATTTATTTATGGCAAAATGTTTCCTTTCTTGTTATTGAAATTAGGAACAAATCTTAATCTACTAAATTAAGTGAAATTTAAGGTTATTGTTAAATATTTCAAGCTTTGTACCTTAAAATGTTTACTGTACCATGACTTTTGTGGAAAACTGTTTGTGTGTGAGTGTTTACGTATTTTTCGTACGTTCGGGAAGCTTTTTTTGTCGTCCATATCTCAAGAACCAGAAGAGATTTCAACTCCAAATAAATTTTGTTATACAGATAATAAAGCAGAAAGACAACCTTTCATACATATTTCTTTTACAATTTGACAAGCAAATTTTTAATTACTGGATTGAGTGAAAATATGGAAGGAGACAAAATAATTGAAGCAATAAAAAAACAAAACAATGTTATGTGTGACAATGTCAAGTGCATCAAAGTGTATAAATCATTTAAAAACAAGAGGTTTTATAATGCAATAATTGAATTAGACGGTAAAAGTTTTGAAAGTGTGATGAATTTAGGAAAATTAAATATTGAGTGGGATAGGTGCTCAGTCTATGAAAGCTTGTCTGTATTTATATGTTTTAAATGTTGGGGATTCAATCATACATTTACTCACTGTAAAGAGAGTTGCCAGGTATGTGCAAAGTGTGGAGAGGAAGGTCATTCGTTTAAAGATTGTGTAAATGAAAATAGAAAGTGTGTTAATTGCCAAAAAGCAAAAGATAAACTTAATTTAATTGACATTGACGTTAACAATGATTGCAGAGACGACAGCTGTCGTACGCTTCAACGTAAATTAAAAATTGAAAATGAAAGAATAATTTATTAGCAATTAACACCATCTGTTAAGTGTTTTTGTTTAAATATCGGGGGAATGAGAACAAATTTAAATCAACTAGAAGTGATAACGGTTAAAAACGATTTCGATATTATATGCACCACTGAAACTCATTTAACAACGGATATCGAAGACTCTGAGATAAAGCTACTTAATTATAAAATCTTTAGATGCGATAGTGTTTCTAGTCATACTGGTGGTGTTCTATTTTTGTTAAACCAGAATGGCAAGTCGAGGAAATTTGTAAAATGGCAATTGGTAAAATGATTTGGTGGCTAGTAATAAAAGTGAGCTTAAACAATATAAATATGACTTTAGTTGCAGTTTATAGATGACCACATAAACAAAACTCTCCCGAACGGGGACTTAAAGAAAAAGAATTTTCGAAAGTATATCGGACATCTCATTTAAACAAATAGTGACTGAACCAACAAGAATAACGCAAAACTCGACTACTTTAATAGATTATGTAATAACAAATATTGAAAACAGAAAGGCATATGTGAAAAAAGAATTTAAAATCAGTGACCACGAATCTTTAGAAATCCTTATCGAAACAAGTTTTATAAATAAAATATCTACTAAAAAAATTATTCGGACATTGGAATTTAAAGAAAACGTTTTCCGTAGTGAGCTTATTGATAATGAGATTACAAATATAAGTTGGAATAATTTAAATGTTACAGCTAAATCTTTCAGTATGAAATTAAAACATAGTTTGGAAAAAATGATAATTTCAAGATCAATTAATGGGAGGAATGGAAATTTTGATTGGTTCAATCAACATTTGTCTAACATGAAGCAAATGGAAATCCAAAGAGCTGTTTGGACAAATAACACCGGTGACTGGAGTATGTATAGACTCTATTAGAAACAGGTACACGACTGAACTTCCAATGGCAAAAAATAATTTCATTGCTAGAAAGATTGATCAATCAACGGATCAAAAAACCATGTGGAGAACAATAAAAAATCTAGTCCTTAATCAAGAGAATAGTGAAATAGAACAAATAATCTGTGATAGTGAAGTGATTAAGAATAAGTCTGATATAGCTAATAATTTGAATACATTTTTTGTTAAGAGTGTATTGGAATTAAATGACAAAATACCACTTGAACATTATAAAAATTTAATAAATATAAACCCAGAAATAAGTTTTAAATTTAAGCGAATTAATATGAGTGATTTAACACAAATAATGAAAAACTTGAACAATAAAAGGGACTTCAATGGTTTGTCAACTAAAATGATGTTGTGTACTATGGACATTATTGGACCTTGTTTTTTTAGTATGATTAACGAATCTCCTCGTAGTGGTGTTTTTCCTAGTTCCTGGGAAAGAATCAATTGTCGTGCCTATAGAAAAAGTTAAGGGGACAGTTAATCCGGCTGAATTTCGGCCGGTTAACATGCTTATGATGGAGAGTAAGATTCTTGAAAAAGTTGTACATAATCAGCTGCAGAATTATATGGAAGCCAATCATTTCTTAACGGATTATCAGTCTGGATTCAGGCAAAATCACAGTTGTGAAGCATTACTTAATCTGGTAATTACGCAATGGAAAACCGATGTTCACGACAAGAAAGTTATTGTTGCGGTTTTTCTGGATCTATCGGGTGATTTTTTAAGAGCTTGAGAACTTTTAAAAAAAAAAAACGCATAAAATTTGCAAAATCTCATCGATTCTTTATTTGAAACGTTAGATTGGTCCATGACATTTACTTTTTGAAGATAATTTCATTTAAATGTTGACCGCGGCTGCGTCTTAGGTGGTCCATTCGGAAAGTCCAATTTTGGGTAACTTTTTCGAGCATTTCGGCCGGAATAGCCCGAATTTCTTCGGAAATGTTGTCTTCCAAAGCTGGAATAGTTGCTGGCTTATTTGTGTAGACTTTAGACTTGACGTAGCCCCACAAAAAATAGTCTAAAGGCGTCAAATCGCATGATCTTGGTGGCCAACTTACCGGTCCATTCCTTGAAATGAATTGTTCTCCGAAGTTTTCCCTCAAAATGGCCATAGAATCGCGAGCTTTGTGGCATGTAGCGCCATCTTGTTGAAACCACATGTCAACCAAGTTCAGTTCTTCCATTTTTGGCAACAAAAAGTTTGTTAGCATTGAACGATAGCGATCGCCATTCACCGTAACGTTGCGTCCAACAGCATCTTTGAAAAAATACGGTCCAATGATTCCACCAGAGCGTACAAACCACACCAAACAGTGCATTTTTCGGGATGCATGGGCAGTTCTTGAACGGCTTCTGGTTGCTCTTCACTCCAAATGCGGCAATTTTGCTTATTTACGTAGCCATTCAACCAGAAATGAGCCTCATCGCTGAAAAAAATTTGTCGATAAAAAAGCGGATTTTCTGCCAACTTTTCTAGGGCCCATTCACTGAAAATTCGACGTTGTGGCAGATCGTTCGGCTTCAGTTCTTGAAATGTCAAAGCATACTGAGCATCTTTCTCTTTGACACCATGTCTGAAATCCCGCGTGATCTGTCAAATACTAATGCATGAAAATCCTAACCTCAAAAAAATCACCCATTACAAAGAGCATTTGAGACAATTGATGAAAAAACTGAATCGATATTGTATTAAAGGAGTGGAACTACAATGGTTCAAAAGCTATTTACTAAACAGAACTCAGAGAACCAAAGTGTCAAGTAATTTATCAGAAGTTTTGGATGTAACGCTGGGTGTACCTCATGGAGCGGTGTTGGGGACACTTCTTTTTATAATTTACATAAACGACGTGGAAAATGTATTAAGTTATGCGAAGGCTAGGCTGTTTGCGGATGATACCTTGTTATATGTGTCTGGAAGATCTGCAGAGGAGTGTATCGATCAACTGAATGCTGATTTAAAAAAACATTGAATCTTATTTCAAAATGAATAAATTAAAGCTTAACACTTCAAAAACAAAAGCTATTATAATTAATGGAGAATCTGTACAAAATATTATTATTAATGAAGTGGCAATTGAAAAGGTAGTACCCGTGGCATGATGGTTAGTGCGTTGGACTGTCATGCGAGAGGTCTTGGGTTCGATCCCTGCCTGTGCCACCTTAATTTAAAAAAATAAACGGGTACTGCCTCTTGCGAGGAATTGACAAATTCTCCAAGAGTAATGCTTGCCATGAAAAAGTGCTTTCTCAAATTAGCCGTTCGGATTCGGCATAAAACTGTAGGTCCCCTCCATCCCTGACAACAGTACTCGCACACAGGAATGGTTGAGAGTTGTAAGTCACTAGGCCCTGGTTCTCTACGGACTGTTGCGCCACCTAATATATATATATAATTGAAAAGGTTCAAGAAATTAAGTATTTAGGAGTTATTATTGATAAAAAATTAAGTTTCGAAAATCACATTAACAATATACATATGTATGTAATAAAATTGCTAAGAAAATAGGATTTTTCCAAAGAATAAGAGGTAAAGTATCTATGAATTGTGCAATTAAAATTTATAATGTAATGATCAAACCACATTTTGAATATTGTTCAACAATACTGTTTCTGGGTTCTAGACAAATGTCAGAAAGGTTGCAAAAATTACAAAACAGGGGAATGCGCTGTATTCTCATGTGTAATAGGTTAACACCGATACAACTTATGTTAGATACTCTAAAATGGCTAAACATTAACCAAAGAACATTAATGAATGTACTAATTTTTATCTTCAAAATGAAAAATAATATGTTACCTAATTACCTTTATAATGAAATAGTTTATGTATCTGATGTGCAAACACATAATTTATGAAATGGTGGTGATTTCAGGCTACCATTTTTTACAACAAGTAGATCGCAGAACATATTGTATCATAAAGGTTTTAAATTATTTAATAACTTGCCTCTTGACTTAAAGTCAGAAAATAATTTTATTGTTTTTAAAAGAAAAATGATATTATATGTAAAAATTAATTATATTTAATTAAAAATATTAGTTTTTATTCCTTAAATTAGTTTTAAGTTAAAGATTGTAAAATATAGCGGAAGCTCACCGCACTTTAACATAATTGAAAACGTTTGGCCATGGCCTTTTTATAAAGTTTATAAGGCTAGCAGATTGAAGAATATGACACGTTAATCGAAGCTTTTCGTGATTCAATTCCAACGCTCGTTTCCAATTTACCCTTTAATTTTATAAATTTTTAATGGTGAAATACGCACTTATTCACACAAATTTTCCGGGTACAACACTTCAACCAGCTATAAAAAGTGAAAATCGATTCCAAAATTTGTGGCCTCATCCTTGTGGTTGGCAGTGTATGACAGTAGTGGGCACATATTTCTACGAAGAAATATTTTGCTGTTTTTTTATCAAATGGAAAATCTTATTATGACAAGTAAGTACAAGTCTTTATTTATGGAAATTTTAAATGAAATATAAAATTATAATTTTTATTCTTGGAAAACTGTTCAAAGAGCCGTCATTTTAGATTTCTGATTTGTTTTTTAAAGTATAGTTTTTACGACTTGCTATACACAAATGTAATTAAATAGGGTAGGTAACCAACATTATTCAAAACAACTTGGCATCGGTGAGATTAAGTATTTATTAAGTTTCCCGTATTTCCTGGTCACATTCATGTTTTTGTAATACGGCCTTGAACGTGATTCGTTTAATATTTACTGAATTTTCTGTTACGTAAGTCCATTCACTGCTCCAGCACTCGAACTGTTTTGCGTTTTCTCTTGAAAATTAGCTCTTGTTAATTTGTATGTAGGTACTAAGTTATTGCTTATTACAATATGGTGTTCGTAGTAGGGTTAGTCGTAAGTTTTATTTTAGATTTAGTTAAATAATATGTTTTAAGTTATTTTATGTTTTGTTAATTTCATATTCTTCTGTCACGTTAATTGTCGTAAGATATCAAATTGATTCTGTTCTGTTTTCAGAGATTTCAATTGTATAATAATTATTCTATGCTCTTTGTCGGCCGTTTGTTTTTGTACAAAAGTGGTAATTTGACGCTGATATCTCTAGAATTGGATTACTTTCCTTCTTTGGTCTTGGTTTCAGTCTGTACAAGGTGATATCAAGACTTAAGATGTTCCTTTTCGCTTGTGATTATTTTTCATTAGTGAATGCAAAGGTTCGTCGCTTTTTTAGCATGTGCAGAAAAGGTACATATGTATGGTTTTTATCATGCTGTGCTAAGCGTGATTTTGTCAGACTATTGCTATTAGGTACATATGTACATACATAATATGTACCTATATGAGATTCAAAATGTTCACCAATTAAACAGCAGCGAGGAGAACACTTGAATCAAAATGACAGCTAAGGAAAATCTAAAATATAAATATTTGATAATCTTACGCCTTTTGAAGTGAACTTAAAAATTAGGTTTACGAAATGACTGCCCTTAGAAATTATTCGCCGAGGTTAACGATCGATTTGATAAAAATGATAAGTTGCCTCTAAGATGAAACACCCAGATATTTCACTAATCGACAGTTTACGATCCATAGAATTTAGTATGTGACTATCTGTATTAAAAACAAGGGAAACAAAATTATCAAGCTTTAGTTTGACCGCTGAAATGGAAGGACCGCGGATCATGCCATCCACTAATGTACCGACATTTTTTCTACATTTTAACCAATGACATTTTAGTCTTCTAGAATACCCGGGAAATCATTTTCAATGGGCTCAGCTTTTTTGCAGCTGCTATGAAACCTTTCAAAATGCATCGCACTTTTATGAACAACCTACTGAAGATGGCCACACGCGTGAGTGACGCGACTGAATCATTTGGCTTCGCGCCACTTCAAGTTAATTTGGCTCTTTTGGATCGTCCGAATCAATTCAATTTTGAAGAATTTGGAAATCCAAAGACTCAAATCTCAATCAACGTCAAATCACAGCTGTCAACGTACCTCGCTTTCCGACGAGTTATTAAACTCTTTCGGATTCGGTGATGGACCGGCTAAACGAGTAGCTCAATTAGAAAAATGGTGAACAAAACATTTCTTCCGAATTTATCTTCCATTCCTTTCCGGATATCTTACGTGCGAATTATTTGTATCGAACACATGGCAATATAATTGACTTATTTTAGCAAATCACTTATAAGCAGCCATATTTTTTCTTGGCCCGTTTACATCCGAGTCCATACCTAATGGGTGTAATGATTTTTCCAATTCATATCAATTGTCAAAAACTGACTTCTTTTGAAATCTGTCCACGTTCGTGCCGGCTGCATGAATTGAGTAATACAATTCGTGACCTGATTCCACATTATTAAGCAAATAGAAAATTAACATCTAATGTAATAAATGTAACGTTATTTTAAATTATAAAGCTTGTTTTATTTTTTTTAAACGAGGGTGGGTTTTGCCACTTCAACTAGAAAATAATTTATTAGAACACACGTGATCTTTTAATAACATCAATTTATTGTTATCATGTTGTTTTTTGTAAAAAAGTAAACTAACACTTGATAATTAAATTAAGATCGTGGTCTTTCCTTCTTCTCTTTGTACAGGGCCAGCAGGGAAACGTTTGCAACCTTTACAACCTTCAAACAAAAAGAAACAAGAGGTAAATGGTATTGCAAAATGAAACAAAAGATAGATTTAAGCATGCTTACCTTAAACCTGACTCCGGGAATATCACCGACAGCGTGACCTTTACGACCGAATCCTGCAACCAAGACTTCATCGTTCTCTTCAATGTAGTTCAAACTACCATCACGAGGTACAAATGCGGTGATCTTCTTTCCGTTCTTGATCAGTTGCACCCTGACGCACTTTCTAATGGCAGAGTTAGGCTGCTTAGCTTCAACTCCTCTAGAAAATACAAAAAGACAATAATAAGACAAACAAAACGCAATTAGAAAACAATTTCTATAAAAATTGTAGAATTAAAAAATAATGTTGGTTTATTTATTTTATTATTCACCGTCAAGCCAATGATGTAAACAAATTTAACAGCTCACAGTATACTCCTGTGATTTGACATTGGACACAACAAAAACACAAAAATATACTGCGAGTCGTAGAATCCATTTTTAAGTCACAGTTAGTTGTATATTCTCTACATTTCTTTTAATAAAAAATCAAAATCAAGGAAATATGAATTTTCCAAAACGGTAGATACTTACACCTTTTCAAGCACAATGCCTTTGGCGTGAGAAGCGCCTCCGAAAGGATTGGCCTTCCATCTTGTTCCAAGATGGGCTTTCTTGTAGTCCTTATCGGCCCATCGTTGGTCCCGACGGTGGTTAACGTGCTTCCTGGCGGTTCTTAGACCTCGTGGTTTACCTGCAATGGACAATTTTATTTTACTTTACTTCGTTTCTTTTCACATCACAAAAAGTATGTACTACATAGTTATGTATCTACACTACAAGTCGCCATTTTCACCGGGTCCATTAGGTATATCAAAGAAACCCAATAAATACTCGTTTGTATAAAATGTACAAATAGAAATTAACATTGACCGACATTTAGAATAAGATACGCATCATTTAAACGCATAATATACACAGATTATTAATTGATCGAGTAGATTTTTCACGATTAAGTCAATCGTAGATTTCAGAAAAAAATTCTTAAGACCACCGACTTAGGCCTTTTATTACTTAAAACCGCACTTAATTGCCATGAATTAAAAAATTTCATCAACTTTACACTCTATAAACTGTTTAATTTATTTTTAAAAAATTTTAAATAGAATTAAAAACCGAAAAATTAACTTTTAATTTCAACTTACCCATATTTCGCAAACTGTTTCAGGCAATGGCGGAAATAAAAGAACGATGCGCTGCCAAAAACACGACGTTCATCCATTTTTTTAGTTAAGTCAAATGTTTCGTTAAGTTAAGGGCAGTCCATATTCATTTAATTTGGTGTGTTTAACGAAAAAATGTTCTCCCGTTCATTACTACGTTTACAAACAGAATCGAGAGATAAAGTTGAAACAGGGTTGAATATATTATTATTATTTGAATTGGAAGCTCGAATTGGAGTTGAGTTGAATTGATGTTGATAATGTAAGATTGTATTGCGTCAATTTAATTACAAACATACAAATATAAATTAGTGTACAAATCGCAGACAAATTATTAGGCTGAAATCAATGCAAACTTCAAAAATTACTTGGTGTGTCACTAATGATGATTAGTAATAAAGATTTGTTTATAATTGATATTGATCTGTCATTGAGTAAAATTAATTGAGTTAAGTACTTCCATACAAAAAGACAAAAAGCATGTTTTTAATTTGATTGAGTTCGCACAACAAAGAACACTAATGGCTGAATCACAAACACGCTTCAGCTTCGGCTTTGCCTGACGTTTACGAGTTCAGCCATAGGAATTTAATGCATGCTATCATATGGAGCTTCGACCTCACGTTTCGTTTGACAATCGTAAGGAAAAGAACGTAATGTAACGTAATGTGACTCCAAACGGAAGCTCTAGTTCAATAATCTGAACATTTGCTTTGTCTGACAGCTCAACAGCTGTAAAAAAATGTCAACAAACAAAATATTTGCTCTTTGGAGGGATGAAATAATAGAAATGTCATTCAAAGCAACCTCGAAGCAGGCCCACCGTAACGCAGACGAAGCTGAAGCGTGTTTGTGATTCAGCCATAATGCAATGGCAACAAATGTATGTGGTCGTTATTTATTTTTCTAAATTGTTGAAAATCCAATGGATTCTAGCTAACGCAACCATATAATGAATCGAAACTTATTGTGTGGTGTTTGGTTTTAATTATTATTTATCATACCCGTTTTCAGAAAATTGGATTTTTTTCACAAGCATTTAGTTTCTAGCTTGTTTATATATATATTTGATTGACTTCATTGATTTCCATAAATAACCAAAAAGTGGTTTCATCTATTAAGTTTCTCAAAATTTGAAGTTTTATTATCTAAAATAATCCATATGGGTTATTTTGTAACACGTAACTCCACAAGAATTTGTGATCCTTTGTTTCTATCATAGAGAAATATATGTACGTAGATATATTTCTCGATGGTTCCTATCTGGGTCAATTTCAGCAATCTAAAAACTTTTCATTGTGACGGGTAGATGGCTATTTTTTAACTAGTAAGGCAGTGTGAGATGTAGTTGAATGAAAAGATGCAGAACATATTTGAAAAGTAAACGAACATAAGAAAAAAGAAGATAGATGTATGAACATTTTATGTCTTTGATCTTAATCGTTTTATTTTCGTAGGATGACTTATATAGGGCATTGGCGATAGTAAAACGGAGCTGACATTATTTTTTTTAATAATACCTAATATTAACACCCATTTATATAAAACTATTTTTTAAAATTAAGGTTTTTGAGCCGCGTTTTACTTCTTTCTTATGGGACTAATCGAAACAAAATCTATCTCAAATTCTCAGTACATGCACTGACTTCCAAGTGGTGTGCAAAGCAACTTATCAGGTGCCAAAGGGCAATACTCGACAACGTGATACCTCGTTCAGGCATTGAAGGATTTTTCACCTTGTTCGTAGTAAGTCACCTTCTCTTCGTCAGGGGACTCCACCGTAAGTCCGTGACTGATGTTCTGAAATGTAACTCGCACGTGAAGAGTGCATAACTTTTCGCTTGACTATAGGAAGACTGTTTTGTATGCAACTGTAATAAATGTCATATTCTTTCTTCTGTAAAACACCATTGCTATCGTCTTATTTCTTGTAAATGTGTTATTTCAGCATTTTAATTTGGATAGGGTATCGGTTAGCTGCATCTCGAGCTCTAGAGAGCCATCTTACATTCCATGAAAAAATGTTTAAATAGTTTTTTTTTTTCTTATTCGTTGCAATGGTTGTTGGCTACAACTTATAGTGGTGTAATCCATCCATTTCCGAGGCTTGTTGACTGTCTCGTGATGAGATTGTTTTCACAGGGCAGGTTATCAGCCTGTCACCAATCTTTTAAAACAAACAAACGGTAACTTTTAGACTTCCTCTCTCGAGCAACTAAAGTCACCCTCTATAAAACACTCATCATCCCTGTTCTCATTTATGGCGCTCAGCTCATGCTTGGACCTTGCCAAGAATGTCAAGATGTGAACGTTTTAGGATGCTTCGGGTGATTCTTGGTCCTGTCTGCATAGATGGAGGAGTGGAGGAGAAGATATAATGACGAACTATACGGGCTGTGGTACCCGTGGCATGATGGTTAGTGCGTTGGACTGTCATGCGAGAGGTCTTGGGTTCAATCCCTGCCTGTGCCACCTTAATTAAAAAAAAAAGAGCTTTCACGGGTACTGCCTCAAATTCTCCAAGAGTAATATACTTGTCATGAAAAAGTGCTTTCTCAAATTAGCCGTTCGGATTCGGCATATAAACTGTAGGTTCCCTCCATCCCTGCAATTACTCGCACACAGGAATGGTTGAGAGTTGTAAGTCACTAGGCCCTGGTTCTCTACGGACTGTTGCGCCACCTAATTTATTTATTTTTATACGGGCTGTACAGCAACACTGATCTGGTCAAAAGAATAAAAGTCCAACGACTTTGATGTAATGCGAATGGTCATCAACGATCAAGCTCCTAAAGTCTTTAAATCCAATCCTGAGCGCAGAAGAGGAAGATCGTGACTCAGGTGGCTCAAAGAGGAGATCAACCAACTTGGCGTGTGAAACCGATGACAGCTAGCTAGAGACCGAGCTGGCATGTGGGTTGCGGACTAGTTCCGTCTCAGACTGTAATGTCACCTTGAAAAAAATAAGTAAAGTAAAGTTAAAATTGTAAGTGTGGCGCTCCTAGCCTTTTCTAGAACAGGTTATGGAAGTTGACATCCTTCGTAACTGAAACGAAACCGAAAACACCTCAGAGCCATTGGCGGGATAACCAAATAGTTCACTGGGGTTCAGAGCTCCTAACAAAACCCAGTGAAAGTTATAGATGGTGTCCTTATAATTTGGGTGAGGATCAGCTCAGGTCGAAGGACCATTTTGCTTAAGTTGTAGACCATTTTTTAGACAAGAATTGGCCATTGACATCTTCTGAGTTGCCTGATGCAAGAAATTTCAGTTTGCTTCTCATCCAAATTTAGGATGAGATCTGTATCGAGATCAAAGCAATACAAAAATTTAGGGCTTGGCGGCATTCTCACAGAATTGCTACAATCAGCACCAATATCATAGACAAACGTGTTGCAACCACTTAAAGAGACAGCATAGGTCTCTGAACGCTTTTCTGAAGAGTATAAAATGGAACGATTGTCAAGCTCCAAAAAAAGCTACGAAATGCTGTTCAAACGCAAAATTAAATACAAACTCAAAATGCATTATTCTTTTATTTCCCTCATGCACACTTTAAAACCTGTTTTAAAATCAATAAAATAATATTAAGTTTAATAACATATTTTTTTACATTATTACATATATTAACAATAGTGAGTGTTTTTCAAGTTTCATTTTCGCTAGTTCCACTTTCTTCTTTAGAGTGATTATGAATTGGATTGGACTTTCCCTTAAAACGTTTTTGTTTTTTATGTAGCTTCTTTGGAATTTTTGATTCATAACTCTTAAAAGTTGAATTACTATCAGCACTAGTTTTACTTCCGCTATTCCGTCCCAAAGAATCATTGTTAAATAAAACTTCCGCCGCCGCTTGTTGCATAGGTTGGCCTTCATTGCATGGCAAAACATAATGGAATGGTGGTATACTTTGAAATGTGTTCATAAAATCTGGTTCATTGGAATGTTGATTTATACCGGAATCATCGTTATATTCCCTCATATGTTCACTACCTCCACTAATGTTGTAAGTGCCTTTAAAAACGAAATTTAAACTCAATACACGACAAAATTAAGATAAATTAAAATCAAAAAACGTTACCTTTTAATCCAAAGAGACCTGCAGACTTTAAGTCATTCCGACTTCTCTTCGATTTTCGCTTAAGACTATGGTTAACAGATATCACCTTTGGCTTCTTCTTCATCAAAGATTGCTTAAAATGGTTTTTTTCCGAAATATCTGCACTTATTGCACGGGAATATAAATTAGCTTTCTCGTTTTCATAAACCGTGTTATCTGGTTGAAAGGTAACATTTTTCGGCTTTCCCAAATAGTTATCTTTAGCATCTGAATTTTCCGGCAAATTATCTTCCACTGGACTTAATCTAATCACATCATTTTCCTCAATGTTTATGTTTTCATCATCTGAAGTCTGTATTAAGTAAAAATTTAAATAAAAAGAGCCTTAAAATTTAAGAACCAACAAAAATTAACCTCTTCTTTAAGTGATCCACGTAACACTATTTCAGGTCCACCACCATAAATATTATAAAAAAATTTCCACAGATGGGTATTAAGTTGGGCATAGTCTGATCCAGGTAGAAGATTATTTGCTTCTGTTTTCGACAAAATTGTCGAATTATTAATGGGACCAGGGTCTTTGCTTGTTATTCCTCTAGCGAAAAGTTGCCATTTTCTGAACCAAGCCATTGATATTGCGTATATTGTAGTGGAATCATCTTCGTTTTGGAAGTCATCCTGGAATTTGGTAAATGTAGCATGTTCTTGTTTCTGTCGGCGTTGAAGATTTTCTGCTGTTCTCTTACAGACATCACATTCAAAAAGGCGATTAACAACAGGGCCACCTCCAAATTTTTTATAAAGGAAATCCCAAAGCGGTTGAGACAAAGGGACTGCAATTTTATTAATAAGATTGGCTTTGTGAGGTGGAACACCCCCGTGCGGACAAAGAATGGCCCAATTATTAATGGGGCCTGGCTCGGCGAAGGTATTAAAACGATTTATCCATTCTCGAGAAACAAAAAATCGTATGTCCGAAAACTGCGGATTAAGTTTAGAAAACTCTCTTGCTTGAGTTCGTATTTCGTCCATACGTGGATTGTGTTTTTGGTAAAAAAGTACATAGGCTTGGCAATTTTGAACGACATCGGCAGACACCTCCGTTACGTGTTGATCGTCGAATTCATACCAATTGCCTGTTAAATCGTTTTTGGCAAAACACGTGTAATGTCCACCACCAACGGTGCCATGATGGCAAATTACCGATACTAAGTTGTAGACCGATATATTTGAATTGCAATCCTTGTGTAAAAATGGCCGCATGTCAAATCCAACTAGTGGGAAGTGTATGTAAGACGAAATTTTCGAACTGTACGACAAATCATGTCGAAATCTTTTTAAATGCACACACAGCGCTTCAGGTAGATCGAGAACACGAGAGTATTTTACACCAGTCCTTAACTTGTTGCACTTTGAACAGCTATGGGTATGAATGTAAATATAAATTGGAAGGTTTATTTCAAAAGAAAATATAGTACCTGTACATATTGTCACCTTTAAGTTCATCGGCACTAAAGAAGGATGCCATACAATCGTGTAGCGTAACTGAAGGCCCCCAAAGCCAACCCCTGATAACATTCCAAGCCCAGCGAATCCAACTATCTGATTTAAGCTGTTCATTGCACATCGCACCCGAATGTGAACGTATGACGTTGTTGTTGATGTTTTGTGCGTGGTGTAAAACATTAACATAGTCTCTATGAGGAATCGGAAGAGAAAGATCTTGAAATGTTTCTTCTCTTGTAGATATTCTTTCGCAGGTTAAACACTGTACCGACGATAATAGCTTTCCGTCAAATACATCACTTATAATCGACCTTTGGGCAACAGAAACAACAATATCATTGTTAGTGTTGTGATTATTTGAACTTATATTTTGGCGATATCCAAATGGGGCAGAAATACGTAAACTTAAAGGCGAATTGTAAATAAATGACAAACTTGGATAGTGCTTGTTCTGTGCAAAAGAATCTTCAAAGAGACTAGATTGTTCTGAGACTCCACTGTCGCACGTCTCATACTCTCCTTCTGATTGGGATGCCGAACTTGAGGAGTAATTGGACATTTCTTCGTCTTTGTGGTAGAGTTCTTGATTTTTTAAATTAGTTTTCATTGGAATTGGATCAGTTTCCTTGAGTTCTTCATGCAGTTGGTCCATAAAACATCTCAAGAATTCTTGTGTATCATGTTGCTGATAACCACGAAACATCGAATGAACACTCCGAATTCCATAAAGAATCCCACGGGGAGCTATGAAATCTATAATAAAATAATACAAGTCATTTTAGCACAAACAATACTAGAACCAGTTCCTCTAAGTAACTAATGTTACTAATACACTTTTTAAAAATGACAGACAAATAACGGTCCCATCGGAAAGGATTACGACGTAAATTAAATATACAAACTGAATTCAAAACTATAGTTACTACTTTTCACTAACTCCGTTGAAAGCTATTAAACTTGTTTGTGGCCATTTGTAATACGAATTCCCTCCGAAGAGATCTGTGATAAAGCCGAACAGTAAATATATATTCAAAAACATTTTTTTCGCAAATTAACGAGCAGTTGCTAATTTGGAATTCTATTTTGTTGGGGCTTCCAAATTAGTTTAAGTTGAGAAGCTTAACTTTTCACATTTGAGCTTATTTAAATCTGAGTTAGCTACATACATATGTATTTTGAGCTGTAATCTGAAGAAAGATGAGCGAAGTAAAACTAAGTTAAATTTAAATTTATGTTATGCGATGATTGTGTGTGGAATGAAAGTAATAAATAAAGTCAATTGGTTATTTAAAATTTGATATTTAATTAATAATTAATTTAAATAGTTACATTTACAACATTTTTCGACAAGATTTTGATGTAGAGCATAATGCATTAATGCTCAAAATAAAGCTGCTAGTGGGAAATATTGCTTTTATAAGATGGTCATCATAGTTTTATGATAAGAACCACATTTTGAATTATTATTTATATATACAAAATGTACCTCTACTTTTTTCAATTTTCAGATTAGAATTGTCACAATTCATTGTTGCTATGGTGAAATTTTAAAATGATTCCTATAAAATATCTAAATAAAAATATCAAATTGGCTGTGTTTTAATAACATTCTTCATCTTCATGTCATAAGCTATGTCGGTCACACGAATGTTTTTTTTTTAGACTTAAAAAGGTAACTTAAAAAATGTTGTATTCGTTTGTTTAAGCGTCATATTTGTTGGAAAATGACTATCACATTTTTATTGTGACAGCTTTTTAGCTATCAATTTGACTGTCACCTTACATATGTAGATCATATTCGATTATTTTGATTGTCATTTATCAACAATAACCTACAGACTTTCGAATAGGAAGTCAGATATTTTCCGATCACATGCCGTTGGAAGTTGAATTTGAACTGATTCAGAATCATAATGAGCGAAATACAACTGAGCTCACTCTCTTGCCTAAGCTTTTCTGGAATAAAAACAATTTAATTGATTACCAAACATCGCTTAACATAGAACTAAATCATCAAATCACTTTTGAAGAAACACTGAGTATTGATCATTTAACGGATATAATCAAGACTGCATCACCCAGCTTAAAATTCTCAAGAAACAATGAGTACTGTAAGCAAAAATGGTTTGATCAGGATTGTATAAAGGCGAGAAACAAGTCATTTGCTTTTCTTAAATTACTCCGAAAACACGAAACACTTGTTTTCAAGCTATTGTATGCTGAAGCGAATAGAAAATTAAAGTCTATCTGCAAAACAAAAAAAATCGAATTTGAATTCAGGAATATTGCTTCAATTAACAATGCCCGATCGTCAGCTGAATTTTGGAAAGCAGTCAAAATAATGAATGGTAGTAAAAACAGAATATCGGTACAGCTCAAATCATGTGAATTGCATGTGTATTTTAGAGATCTCTTGAATATCACGCAGATATCCCCTAAGATTCAATATGCTGAACCCCGTTTTATTGATGACTACCTTGATGCACCGTTTGATATTGAGGAAACAATTCAAGTAATTAGAAATTCTAAAGACAATAAGGCTCCAGGAGAAGATGGAATTCCTTTCGAATTTTATAAGAACTGCACCACTGAATATGCAAAAGCCCTAACCGACACTTTTAACAGATGTTTTCATAACGAGGATATGCCACAAAGCTTCAAAAAAGCCATTATATTTCCTCTTCACAAAAAAGGGGATTTTACAAATCCATCCAACTACAGAGGCATATCCTTTCTGAATACCTCAGCCAAACTGTTTACAGCCATTATTTATAATAGACTATCAAAATGGATTCAAAGCAAAAATATTTTACATGAATTCCAAGCTGGTTTTAGAGAAAAGTATTCAACTTTCGACCAAATATTTACATTGCTAAGTATTGCCCAAATTTACAAACGAAAACAAAAAAAACTCTACGCCTTGTTCGTTGACTTCAAATCAGCTTTTGACTCAATACCACGTGAAGCCATATATTACAAACTCCATAGAATTGGTATAAGCTATAAGATGATTAACATAATAAAAGCCCTGTATGAAAATAATGTAGCAACAGTTTGGGATGGAAATTTCCAATCGGAAGAGTTTCCTACGACAATGGGAGTGAAACAAGGATGCATACTGAGTACATTGCTTTTTATATTATACATCAACGACTTAACTGATGAAATGGTGAGAGGAGTCGAGATAAACCAAGTCGCAATACCTGGTCTTATGTATGCTGACGACATTGTCCTCCTAGGAGATACGGTAAACAACCTGTAACTTAAAATAAATAAGCTTGAAAGCTACTGCAAATCTTGGAATCTAACAGTTAACCTCGAAAAAACAAAGGTTTTGATTTTCAGGAATGGAGGCGGTCGCTTTTCGAGGAATGAAAACTGGAAATACCAAAGACAAACTATTGAAGTTGTACGAGAGTATAAGTACCTTGGAGTTCTGTTTACAGCGAACTTGAATATGGAAAAACATCACAAAACAAAACTAGCGGAAGCAAAAAGAGCAATCAATTCTATCTGGAATACCTGTATTCAAAGCAAATATGTAGCGCATAGCTCAAAAATAAAACTAATAAAATCAACTGCTCAGAGCATACTTCTATACGCAGCTCAAGCTTGGGGATATACATCGTCAAACACCGTTGAAAAGTTTCAAAGATATTGCATAAAACGAGTATTTAAATTACCTAGCAGCACCCCAAACTACATGTTATATCTCGAGACTGGTTGTTCTCCACTTATAATTACAACACTCAAGCTTCACTTCGAATATATGATGAAAGTAATGGAAATGAAAGATGAACGCTTACCAAAAGTTCTGCTGAAACACATGATAAATCAAAACAATGATCTTGTAAATGAATGGAAGGAAATGGCTACTTGTTATTGTTGCAACTTTACACTCAATCCAAATGACGACGAGGCCACAATAAGAATCAAATTTGATACCACCATCAAGAGTGCGGCAACTTGCCTATACAACAATTACTTAAATGAAGCACGTTCTTCACAACATAGAATGTACTACAGCACCATTAATTATGTTTCAAATGAGGGAACATACTTCTTAAACAGATATACGTCAGATATGATAAGAAACATCTTTATGATAAGAGGTGAATTGATAGGGTTAAATTATGTGCCTCATAGACCTGACCTCCCCATAATCTGTGATCTTTGCAATCGAAACGAGAGAGAAGACACATATCATTTTATGGCTGTATGTCCAATACTCTGCGAGTTCCGGCTTTTGTATTTTGGAGAAAGAACTTTAGACGTCGATGAGTTTAAACGAATTCTGAATGGTGAACGAGGATGGACTATACTCTATACTTATGTGAAAGCTGCCCTGAAGTACAGACAACAAATCAGAGAAGATTTTTAAGAAAAAAAAAAAAAAAAAAAAAAAAAAAAAAAAAAAAAAAATAAGAATAATAATAAAATGTATACTTTTTTGTCAATACTTAAATTAATTTTTGAATTTGTTAATAACTTATCTTATTTACAAAAACATTTATATTTTAATACAAAAATGTTGATCTAGTAGACGGCTCTTAGGCCAAACTAAAAGACTTTGTTTTAATATTACTATTGTAAAAAAAAAAAAAAAATTGTATTATCACCAAAAAAATAATTTCAATAAAAAAAGTCAATTAACTAACTAACTAACTAACTCAACAATAACCTTAGTCGATTTCACCTCTGTATTCGCCTTCAACTTCTTCTTTAGTTCGAATACAACTTTAAAATAAATCTGTCACGTCAGGTTTTTACGATACAACCTTTTATAATTCGAAAAAAAAGTTTTATTAAGCTTCTTGGGGCTATCTGAATTCATAAAGTTGTTTTTTTTTTTGTTCAATGAAATTCGTGATGATTTTCGAAGCCTACAATCCTTTACATTGATATTTCATTTAAATATTTTGATTATCTTATCTATTTTTCAAAAAATCCTTATTAGTTGTAAGTCGTCTTCACCAGACATACATAAACGTTAATAGAACGCTAATTTTATTTTTTTTTTCATTTATGATAAAACGTTTACAAGAAAAACCGCTTAACTGTTTTCAAAGCAAAAATACGAATTCATGGTCCTTAAGGTTATAACACAAAACTTTCGGAATATATGTATTTAAAAATTAATTTGAATAATGCTGAAAACGGGTATTTTGAGTAGGAGCAGATATCGCTTAAATCAGAGTTTGAATTCGGAATCAGCACTAATAATCAACTCTAAAAGGAATTAGTAAAAAATATAAAGGAATTACGTTCAAGGTTTTTCAAAACTGAGACCTACAAGTGAAAACTAAGTGAGATACCAAACTGCATCTAGAAGGTAAAGATTTGTGCTTTGCAAAATCATCATACAATTTATTGTTTTTTGGTTGTCTTTATAATTCTTAAAAATATGTGAAGGTAAAAAATGGCATGATGGTTAGTGCGTTGTGGGTTGTCATGCCACAGGTCTTGGGTTCAAATCTTGCCTGTGCCATCTAAAGTTTTTTTCACGGGTACGGCTTCTGACAAATCCTTCAAGAGAAATTCTTGTCATGAAAAGTACTTTCTCAAATTAGCCGTTCGGATTCGGCTTAAAAATGTAGGTCCCCTCCGTTCCTGACAACAGTACTCGCACACAGGAATGATTGAGAGATGTAAGTCACTAGGCCCTAGTTCTCAACGGACTGTTGGGTCATCTAATTTATTTAACTATTTTATAAGATTCGAATTCAGGATATCTCAATCCTTTAAATTGTTTTGTATGCGCAGTAGAAAAAAAAAACATAACTTTGTCGACCAGTGTAATCTATTTTTTGTGATATTGTAGATTTTTTTTTCAGTAATAGTCAAATCTTACGAATAAATAATTTCGAATAACTTATTACTGATTTAAATAATTTAGACGATGTTTGCTGCAAATTATTTAATTAATGCTTGTCATAAACTCAAAGGAAACAAACTCAACTAAAGCTCTATTTATGTTTCTATTTAAAAAAAAAAACATTCTATTTGCAAAACATACTAATCTAGTCTATTCAATAATTTTCTCTTAATTAAGCCCTAATTTATTGATAAGGGTCATTCATAAAAATGGATGGATTTTTTTGCAACGTTATTTTTTGATTAAGAAAAAAAAAATGCGACCTTAATCGATGACGTTGCAAGTCTACAAAATTGTTTGTGGTAAAAAGTAAACAATAACTGAATAATAACATGCTTTACCATGTATTTATTAATTTCCCTAATAAAATTGCAACATCCCCCTTATCTTAATTATATATTCAGTCTTTACTCCTCATAAGTTTATGAACACTCATAAATATCATCTTTATGAGTCTCAAAACTAAAGCTTGATAATAACTTAACTTTCCACAATTTTTTTTATTTAGTTAAGGTGGTTTGTTTACATTTCAAAGTTATTTTAATTTAAAAAAAAAGTCTCACACCTGATAAGAACGATTACGATTTGTTTTAGTCATTCTAATGTTCCTTTTTAAACTTTAAGATCAACTTTTCAGCTGAACATGACACAAAAATATAATTTAAAAATCATAAATATGTAAATATTACCTTTACTATCGTTTTCATTGCACCAAATATCCTTTATCAATCTGTAATAGCTTTTAGCTAGCCCTGCTTTACTCTTATTGGCAGCAGTTTCTACGTAGTGCTCGATTATATCACCGCAATCCAAAAAATAGTAAGTTAGTGGTTGGATATTGCTCAAGGCCTGCAATGCTGAATTCATGTAGCACGTATTCGCAATATTTTGCAGGCCAACAAGGCCTCGCACTTTTTCATTCTCGTACTCCTCGTTGTCATTCAAACCTAATGCACCATTGCCATCGTCCACATCATAATCGCCAAAATTCAGTGGGCTATTGAGGAGTGGCGCCTTTTCATTGCTAAAAAATACTTCTTTTTCGCACAAATAACACCAGATGCGCTGAGAAGACAAATTCATATGCACACAGTGCGAGCTGTTCTCCTATTAGAAGAGAAAATCAAGCATAAATACATAAATTGCTCTTGTTTTTTTTTTTTTTTTTTTTTGGTGTCATCAAGTTTTATGATTTGACATACTTTAAAGTGAGCAGTGCTATGATCTTTGATCTGCTCTGAACATCCCGCCTGTAAACAGTTCCTCTGAAGACATATCCAAAGGTTAGGACCAGTATGTTTACACACTGCACATGAAGCTACCTGAAACATATCAATAGAATAATTGAAATACAATATTAAAATTAATACAGAAACTTACTTTTTCAAGTTTTTGTATCTCATGTGTTGAGGTGTTGAACTTTTTAATATGCTGACATTTGTTATTCATCTTTTGATCTCGGTTTAAAGAAAAATAAATTAAATTGATGGGTTAGTAGAGGATGTTTGTCACCATTCAGCCAATAAATTTTGGTTATATTGTTTCCAAAACAATGATGAGCATATAAAACTCTATTTAAACACATGTGTTTTCAAATAATTATAATACAAAATTCATAATGAAAATTTCGAATCGATGAAAGGAAATTTTTGACAAAAAAGTAAATACTCTTCATTCAGGCAAGACGGTGTTCAATGTTGGTTGATGTTGGACTCATTGGACTGGCCGATTTATTTAGGTGAGTTTATATTGCGGAGTTTTTCGGGATCGGAGCAAGAGAAGCGTTCACAAAGCTGAGATTACATACAAATTGTTGTCAAAAATAATTGGATGTTGAAATCCGATTTGTTAGACTTTTTTAGTGAATACATTTTCCTATTTATATTTTTCTTTAATGTCTAAAAATGTGCACTTTATTCTTGCGGAATTGCAAAATTTGGGGTTTCTTTTTTTTGCGTAACACTTAAAAATGAGGCAAACTTGGAAATGAAAAAAGTTTAGCAAAATTCAGACTAAAACTTATTCTAACTTAATAAAAAAAATATTATTTTCAAGAGGATGCGGTAAAAAATAAAACAAATAATTTATATTAAATTTCTGTATCTTTTTGCCTTTCTGTTTTTCATTTTAAAAACTGAATTCAAATGAAATAAGAAAAAAAAGGAAATAGACTCTTTCGTAGATTATGGTCTAAATAAAATGGTGGAGAATAGACGGTGATAAACTAGTGTTTTTTGCAAAATAAGAAAAAAATAATACTATTTATCACTGACCGACTATTTAATTCTCATTCTCATACAAAAACCAACTTAAAATTAGATCCACTGCTTTAGATATGCTTCCCCTTTTATAGGTTTAATTTTGAACGTAATTTCTTAATTCTTTGCCTCAACAATCTATCTCTTTCAAATAATCTAAGGATACATTATTATAAAGTTCAAAGTGTCTGCATATATCCGCTGAACCCATTGACCTTCTAGATATGGACTGCTAGTAGCCAACTTCACGTTGATGTCATCTATTCCTTAAAGCTACTAGCGCTCCTGTAGGCTTATCGGTAATATGGAGACATTTTTGAACTTGATTTTTGCATTTTGTTTATTTCGCCAAACTTTATAAATAATAGATGTTCTTGGGTTCTCTGACAAAAAAAGCTTTTTGAAGCAGAGAAACAACAGATGGTGTTTGGGAATTAATTATAATTTTTTCCGCCAAACCTACAAGAGGGCAAGCATAGCTCAAGAGGAGGAATCTTTGTATATAAAGCCTATTTACAATTATCGTTGTTTTTTTACTGGGTGGGGCCTATTGGCTACGGTGACATTAGCCATTGCAGTTTTTTTTACTTTACTTTTTATATTAAACTTAAACGTAAAGAAAACAGCTCCATGATAATACTATAGATTTTATATACAAAGGTGGAATCATTTTTAAAAAGAGTTTTTTATGAGAATCGTAGCGACTAGCAGTCCATAAATAGTATAGCAATGGCTGAACCTACAAATGGTATAGTAGCATTAAGGAATATATGACATATCAATTTGAACTTGAACTAGCAGTCCATATTTAGTAGGTAAATACGATTATTCCATCGAAGAATAATCGTTCTTTTTTTGGATGCCTATAAAAGTTTTAATAAAATCCTGAAGTGGATAGAGATTTGACTTTTACTTGAGTATCTAAAGTAATTTTCGAGAATTTAATTCTTATAACGTTAGATACTCGATGGCTGTGATCGTAGAGTGGTGTCCAACAAACAAAGCACTATGACGTCTTTCAAGACGAACTCTGATATTTCGACAAAATTAATTTTCAATTTATATCAACACATTTTTGACGACCGAATCAACTTTTGTCTAATCTAATCTAAAACAAGGTTATAATTTTTACCTTTTTGGTTAATTTAGTAACTGCACTACTAATACTTGATTTCAATAAAAATCTAGTTAAACTTAAATATAACCAGCTTGCTTACACATATACGATGGCAGGACAAAGCAATTTTTTGTTTTTAATAAGGAAAAAAGGATTCTTGTGAGAAATATTATTCGCTTTCCTAGGTGAGCCCAAAAAAGAAATATTGATTTGGTGTGGCTTAGAATCAAAATCTTGAATCCTGACTTTCATCGGGATTTGCGTATAAGTACCCATGCACACAACTCATACTAGACATTAGAGTAAGACCTGATGCCATTAAGCAACTCAAAGTAGCTGGATTTTGATCTAAAATTTCCACCAACAAAAAAATATATAAAAGCCACATTATAAGAAAAAGTTTCATATCATTTTCAGTCACATCAAACGGAAATACCAAAATAAACAAAAACAACAAGATATTAAACCGTGAGTACCAAGCCAAAATGTACAAAATGGTGCACTTTCATAAGCAAAACGATAAAATCTTTTCAATCATAGCGAGAAATATAAACAACCCTTTTCATTCTTGCGTATGTCTAAATAACGATTCGTTCGTTACCCATCGCTAGTTTTGTTTTACCTGGTGTAAATAAAAAGTGCAGTGTGGCATCACTGGCTTGGCTAGGCTGGTAGGCAGGCTAAGCTAGTACGTTTTCAAGTCGGTCAACTTTTCGATATAACTTTGTTAAAAGTATTTTTTATTTTTAATCAATCAATCAAATCAATAATAAATTTCCTTTGGTTATTTTACTTGCATAGTTTATGATTGAGTGTCTTTTCTGTTGGTGCTGTCTTGTCCTAGTTACATCCCATAGCCCAGTTTAGAAATCTAGGATAGTGAATTTGAAGCTATTCGCTTTCGCACAAATCCAATCCGTAGTGAACATTTATAGATTGCAAAAGATATACATAGTTTTTACTTCAATTTGTAGGTACCTACTTTTATAAATAAATAAAATTGTGCGTCCTGTTTCCTGTTAATTTCTAAAAAAAAGAAAAAAGAACTTCTAGTGATATATGTATGAGCGTGAAAATTATTTTCAATTCAATTTTTCGTATGTACAGAGCCGAACATAATTAATGCATTCAATCATTATTCCTAATGAGGTTGGTCCCATTTTCTTGTTTAATTTTCTATATCTTTTTTTACTTTTAAGGATCAATCAAGTCTTTTAAAAGTATTTAGCTTTTCATTTAATAACAAATGCACTCAAAATCTTCAAGATTCAAGAATAAAATGTATAAGAAATACTATTAATTCAAATAAAATTTGTTAGTTTAAAAATGCATACACCCGAAGGGGGACAGGCACAGCATCATTCTGTGTCCTACGATGGTAAAATAGCTGGCCTTTATGATTTGGAGAGAACACTGGGATCTGGGCACTTTGCAGTGGTCAAACTCGCTCGGCATGTATTCACGGGAGAGAAGGTCGCCGTCAAAGTGGTTGACAAAACAAAATTGGATGAAGTCTCCAAGGCGCACCTGTTTCAAGAAGTTCGGTAAGCAGGATAGAATAGCTTCAAATATATTGGCATTCCTTATTAATAGAAAAACATTTGTATCTATGTACAAACTATGTACCTATGAACGTTCATTCATAATTATATTTTTAATACATACATTTTATGTTGGCGTGTTAAGCTGCATGAAACTTGTACAACACCCGAACGTCGTGAGACTATATGAGGTAATTGACACGCAAACAAAGCTCTATTTAATTTTGGAATTGGGAGATGGTGGCGATCTTTACGATTACATAATGAAACACGAGGGAGGTTTGTCTGAGGATTTGGCTAGAAAGTATTTCCGTCAGATTGTCAGAGCTATTTCCTATTGTCATCAATTACATGTGGTGCACAGGTTTGTCTTTTTGTTTTAGTATTTTTCTGTTTTTATATTTTTTTTAAAAATACTAATGTTTTTTTGTAGGGATTTAAAACCAGCTAATGTGGTGTTTTTTGAAAAGGCTGGCGTCGTAAAACTTACTGATTTCGGATTTAGTAATAAGTTTTTGCCAGGACAGAAGCTGGAAACGTCGTGTGGAAGTTTGGCCTATTCTGCTCCAGAAATCCTCTTAGGGGATTCTTATGATGCCCAAGCCGTTGGTAAGGTATACTTTATTTAATGCGCTGATGTATTTCGGTCAAATAGGTATCATGATTTATATTTTATTAAAAAAAAAAAGAAGAAATCATCGCACTCATTGTTATTTTTCCAAATTGAATGATAACACATCCAATTTTAAAGTATCTATCTAATTGCAATTATTACATCCAGTACACCTTTTTAATCAAATGACAATTTTAATTCTCATTAAAAAAAAAAAAAAAAAATATAAAGCAAAATGGGCATTTAAGTCTTCCTATTGCTCAAGAAAAAGCTATACCTATTACGTTGAAAACTTTATTTACACAAATCTATAAATGGAGCAAACATAGAGCAAAAAATAGTTGCACATTTGTTTTGAACGATCCACGAAAAAAATTATAAGCTTAATAATTAGAAGGAAATCCTTCCGTTTAATAAGGGCAGTTTATCTATTAAGTATAAAATGCACAAATTTGTTGGTGACTTCTACTTCTTATGGTGGCGCTACCTTCTTGTGTGAACTATGGCCTCAACCAACAAACTTTATCTAGCTCGGTCCCTTGCTAGATGTGACCAGTTGCGCCCTCCGCGACATTCCTCTTCTGCGCTGTCCTGTGGGCGTGGATTCGAAGACTTTTCGGGCAGGAGCATTGGTTTTCATTCGACCATTTCAGGCGTTGGACTTTTATTCCTCTGTGTTAGTCTAATCCGCTGTACAGCCCATCTTCTTCTCCACTCACCTTCGATCCATAAAGGACCATAGATCGCGCGAAGAACTTTCCTCCCGAAACGACCCAAGATGCTTTTATCTGCTTTTGTCATAGTGCATGCTTCTCTACCTTATATCAGGACAGGAATGATAAGGGTCTAATATAAGGACACTTTGGTTGGTCGAGAAAATGCTTTACGGCTTAATTGCTTTCATAGCCCTACGACATTTCCGGGTCTTTGAAGAGCGCTTAGACCGGCTCTCGGCCTTGGAGTTCAAATCAAGGACCTGATCCTTTAGGTTGAAGATCGTGCATCAGTGTGACTTCCTGACCACGTTAAGAATAAATTAGTTGTTGGTCACTTAGCACTCCCAATATTTTGCATGCTTTTTCACGCTTTTGCCCAATTATTTTAATTATTTTACGATTGAATCTCAATCAGAAGATTGTGGTAAGTGTTAAAGTACATGTGGAGTGTAATCTGTTACCAGATATGTATATTGTGCAACGTATGATTGGGTTAGTTGTCTTGCTGATGTGTGAACGATCGTCTAAAATTTAACACATTTTTTTTAAATGTACACATATTTATTTTGCCAATCTCGGCAATGACTGTAGCAGACATGTAGTTTTAGACCATTAATACTCCTCCACCAAGTTTAACTGTATTTTTCAAGTTGTTTTCTTATAGTTATTCCATGGGATTATACGGCCATCAGACTTAAAAAATCGAGCGTTTTCCAATCGCTCTTTTGGGTTAAATTTTTAAAATCATAGATTTTCGTCTTGCAATCTTTTAACCATTTTTGGATGAACTTTTAGCAAAATTCTTGTCCCACTTCAGTAGCGAAATATAAATAAAACAATTCGTGTTTGTTTTTTCAATAAATAAATAAACATGATCGCATCTGAATACCATCGACGATAAAAATTGAAAATATTGAATAATGATTAAAAAAGCAGCAGTACTTAAAAGCGTTTTTTAATTAGTTTCTGTTGCTATTTAATGTTGTTTTGTTCAACTAACAAAGCTAATAGTATTATAAAGAAGCAAGATTAATGACGTTTTTTTGTATCATAATAAGTAGTTGCGAGCATGTATGTACCTAGACACAACGACGATGCAATGAGTTAATCAAATTGTCGCATCCCTACTGGTATTGACAGCCATGAAATCTGTATAGCTTCCCAAAGTGCTTTGTTGTTTGTTGGTCTTATACTGGAAACATATATTTTGACATCACACCAAAGGTTCTTAATCGGGTTGAGGTTTGGAGGCTGTGAAGAACATTCCATTACATCAATTTTGTTTTGCCTGAAACCACTGCTACGCATATTTACTTGTGTACTTTTGGTCGTTGTTTTGCTGAAAAACCCATTTCAACGGCATTTTATCTTAAACATACGGAAAAATAGTTTCTTGCAAGATTTGCACATACAGATGCTGATCTACATATAATGCTTTCAATTCGATATACTAGACCAATACCATAGAATTTTTGTTTTAAATGTTTTTTACAGTGAAACGTGGATTTTAATCTGTAATTGGGCCGTTTGATATATTGACGATACTCTTTGCCATTTTTTTTTTTTTTTTTTTTTTTTTCCAATTCATTTTTATTAATTCAATCTTAAATCTATCTTAAAGCTAGACAAAAATTCATAAAACTAGCCTAATTAACCATAACTTACAACTAACTTACTGGTCCCATACGGACACTCTAAGTTAAACAATAATACTTAATGCTAATGCCTTTCGGCCCTAAGATGTATTTAACTTCAATTCATTTTATTTATTTTGTTTTCATTAGAAAATTTAAAAAAAACTAATGTCAATATCCTTTTTTATTTTTACTTAAAAAACTACTTAAAATAAGGTCCTTAATATAAAACTTAAAGCTAACTAAAACTACCTATTCTACCTATAAACTACTTAAAACTAGAACAACCACAGCAGCAAATCTAACTATCTAACGTTTTTTGTTTTTCGTATTTTCATGTCTTTTTTTTTGTATTTTTTTGTGTATATTTTTTTTGTGTATTTTTTTTTGTGTCACCATGCCTATTCTACTTAAAACTAAACCCTAAAACTATAAAACAAGTATGTAAGCCGGCCAAGGCTTAAAACCCCATCCCGACTACCCACTATCAAGTGCCGATTGAAGCCACCAAAACTGGTTCTCCTGCTTCACCCTATCAGTTCGGTCCCGTTCGGACACAGCCCTACTGAACCGAAGGAGCTCTGCTCCGCCTTGTGCCATGACGTCCCGATTGTACAGGAGTCGCCTATCCACGGTTCGTCGTCTGACGTGGTAGATTAACGGAACTGCCAATCTATCCTGTATCAGACCGCATCTATCTAAAAAGAGGAATGCCTCTGGTGGAATAAAGCCGCTCAAGCGTGCACTTTCAAAATATTCGTCGTTCGGGTAGAACGCCCCGAAAATTAAATTGTTGGTCGAAGACATAGCTCTTGCAATGTGACCTCGAACGAGTTTTATCACGAAATTGTCAATTCTGTTGATTCGAGCCCCGTTGTATAGGACCTCGTTGGAATAGTAATGCACGTAAGAAGATTCGGCTGTTCGATATAAGCCGGTACAGCGTCGTAAACACTGCCGCTCGAACACCCGAAACCTCTCCATCTGGGAAGGGGCAACGTTGAACCACACAGGACAACCATAAACGATCATCGGCCGTATGAGGGCCATGTAGCAAATTACCTTCACTCTGGGGTCAAGCCGACTGCTAAAAAACAGCCGTTTCGTCAGAGCGAAGGCTCCTCTGGCCCTGGTCAGAGCAGCATTTATATGTCTATCGAAATATAAATACTGATCTAACCAGATACCGAGGTACTTCACTACACTTTTGTTCGCTAATGGCTGCCCGTGAAGATCAACGATAACCATCTTGCGCCAATTCCTGCGCGTATCCCTCGTGGCCCTAGCCAACGGAGTCCGGAACAGAATTGTCTCCGACTTCTGGACATTTATTTTCAGTTTCCAGTCGTCGCAATATCGCTGAATCTTGTCGAAATCACGCTGCAAGAGAATTCTAATAACCTCAACCTTTCGGGCCGTTCTGTACGCAATAAGATCGTCGGCGTACGCAATTGCCTTTGTAAGACTACCTATCAGATCGCTGGTGTAAATGCTGAAGAGAATCGGCGAATTCACCGCTCCCTGTTGAAGACCATTTTTAATTAAGAATGTTGTGGTAGAAGTTACATTGCCACTTTTGACAACAAACTTTCTACCGTTAAGCATATCATAAAGTATATACAACAATGGCTTGCTTATGCCAAGCCTGCTCAGTTTTAGGTAAAGACCCTCTAACCATACGGTGTCAAAGGCCTTTTCCAAATCAACCAGAACAGCACCTGTGCATTGTTGTTTTGATTTATTCCATTGGATATCAGAAACGAGTTTAGACGCAGCATGAATTGTGTCATGACCCGCCTTGAACCCGAACTGTTTATCCGGAATAATTTTGTTGTCCGCAGCCCACTTAGTCAGAGCCCTATTGATGATCTTTTCGAAAACTTTGCTGATGCTCGGAAGAAGACTTATCGACCGAAGATTTGACGGGTTGGAGTTGTCCTTTCCCTTTTTCGGGAGAGGATGAACCACAGCGGTCTTCCAATGCACTGGATAATATGCATTATTCAGTGCATTATTGAAGAGTGTGGTGTAAATGTCAATTGCCTCCATCGGTAAATGTCTTAGTAATACTCTTTGCCATCATACAAAACAAATTCACTCTTCTGACCACAGAACTTGTCTCCACTTTGATACAGTCAAGTCAATGTGCTCTTTTGCAAATTTCAATCTTTTGCCGACATGTTTGTTTTGTTGTTAAGGCACCTTTTATGGACTGTGGGCCACAAGAGAAAAAAATTCGACACTTCAATTCGTGTTTGCCATACTGTGAGAAATTATTCAAAGTGTTTTTGGCTATCAAGGCAATAAGGAAATACAAGCTTAACAACAATTTTACTTAAATAAAAATAGCCTAGGTTAGGCCCAACAGTTCACAGAAAAGGCTCCTCTGACTTACAACTCTAAACCATTCCTGTGTGCGAGTCATTTCATGGATGGAGGGGACTTGCAGTTTTTATGGCGAATCCAAACGAAAAATTTGAGAAAGCCCTTCATGACGAGAAGGATTGGAGGATTTGTCAATACCTCTCAAGAGTACCCGTGAAAAAAAAACTTTTAAACATAAAATCATAAAAACAACCTTATTGCTGATGCAAAACGTAAATGTGTTATATTCATACATGTTCAAGTGATGAAGTTTTACGACTTATTACAAATATGCTAAAAATAGTCACTACGTAGTCAAAATTCAACTAGCTTTGTGAATGCAAAATTGCACTTGTGGTTAATACGATACTGTAATATTAATATATTATTAATATTTACCAAAATGTATTCCAGTTTTGTTTTCATACACATTTTTTCATTACACATTTTTCATGAGCAAATGTTCAAAATATGTATTATAAGTTGAAAAAAATAAGCTTAAAAAAATACGTTAAATTTTATTTTTCCTTCGTCCTGATCAATGAGCAGTTAGGGGATGCAAATATTCAAAAAAAGATAATTTTTTTACATTTATATTTATGTTCATGCATTTTACTTTTACACAATACAAATTACTTTAAAACATAAAATTCACTATAACAACAAAAGTTTAAATGTTATCGGTCCTTATTATTATTGATTATTTTGACTAAAATATATCCATCAAAATGAAAAAAATAATGAAGTTATGAATTTTAAGAACTTATGAAGTTATTACAATATTCTCCGAATGCATCTTAAATAACGGTACAATATATGCATTGTAAATAAAGAACTCGGCCTTAGACTATTGAGTAATTAAAGAAGCATCAATTGGAGATTTGAGTTTTCAACTGAATAAATTTTAGAAAATTAGACACAGTAAACATTAAAATCTATGCAATTGTATCTAAAAAAATCAGTGTATATCAATTCTTAAAAAATAACGTACTTTAATAAAATGTCCTTTTCAACAGATATCTGGTCATTGGGTGTTATTTTATACATGTTAGTTTGTGGACAACCACCATTTGAAAAAGCAAACGACTCTGAAACATTGACAATGATCATGGACTGCAAGTATTCCATGCCCAGCCATGTAACGGTTACATGCCGTCGACTAATAGCATCGATGTTAGTTCGAGATCCAGAAAAGCGAGCAACATTAGAACAAATCGCACAAGATGTTTGGTTAAAACAAAATTCATCAGGAGCAGAACCATTGCTGGATCATTTGCCATTAGTTAGCCATGAACAAGTCAGTGAAGATGATCATGCTTTTATTATTCAAAAGATGATAAACGGAAACATAGCAACAAAAGAAGACATAATGCAGTGAATATACAATTTTAATTTTATTTTTTTTTTGTTATTAAAGTCCTAAAAAAATGTTTCTTATTTGTTTTGTTACAGATCTCTTGATAGAAATAAATATAATCACATAACTGCAACGTATTATTTACTTGCTGAAAGGCGACTCAGGCAAAAGCGACAAGAACAAGTTCAGAAACACCGCCCTCTCTTCCTTCCCGCAAGCCCTGGAAGGTAAGTTATTTCCAAACAAAAAGTTTTTTAAAAATTCAAAAAAGAGTGTTTTTTTAATTTTTATTAATGGGATAGTCAAAATTAAAGTCTGAAAATGAGAAAAATATCAACGAACCATTTTTGGTTCAGTAGGATTTTAAAATTAAAAAAATGCAATTGAATATAATCATTCATCATCGTTATCACCTGTGATAGGATTTTTGTTCTTATGAAAACTGCTTTGTTATGTAGGAATACATTATTTACACAAAAACAAATTATCATATTGCAGACTTTCATCAGCAAATCGCAGTGTCCCCGAAGATAATAAATTAAAAAGTGACCAAGGCAACAAACTGTTGGTGCCTGTAAACATTGAAGTATGCAATTCAATTGAGTTTACTTCAGAGGCAGTTTCGGTAAAAATATTTTTATTTTTTATCTAATAAAAAAAAAACTGTTTAATAACTTAATTTCTATTTCAGGAAAAAAGGAACAGAAAATGTAGCATTGTTAAGGAAGAAGATGAAGAGGAAGCCTTTGAATGTCCAGACAAAAGTGAATCAAAGGTTTCTACCAACCGCCGTGCTTCGATTGCTGACGCAAGAATAAATCGAGCTGTGCAGGAACGCAGCGTAGAGTCGCAATATATGTCCAAATTAGTTATAAAACCAATAGCTTCAAATGAAAGTTCAAACAATGCTTTCACAGTAGAAAAATGGGATAGCTTACGTTTAGATTCTAACAAAAAGTCACAAAATTCCAGCATGCCAAAGAAATCTCCCGGAAAAAGTGATATTTTGAAGCAGCCGAAAGTCCATCAACCAAATCCCCCTATAAACGAGCTTCAAGAGGCTGGAGGAATCGTTGAACAAGATGATTTTACTGAGCTGCAGCATGACCTTTCTGGTATTAAAGATTTAGAAATTAGTAAAATGAGAAATAAAAATCCAGTACTTATGCACAGGCGAACAAAATTAAACAAAATGCGAACTCCTTCATGCAGTAGTTCAGAGGCATCCGACGACGAGGCGAAATCGAAGAAAAAGAAAATACACAAAATTGGCGGCGATACGCCCAATCGCTTCAGAGTTAATCGACGTGACTCTTATGACGACTCAAGTGACTCACAGGATCAAGCTAACTTAGGATCGGGTCAGAGCAACACAAATATTGTGTTAAGTAATTCCAAAGATGAAAAATCTGGTTCTGGGAAGAAAGAAGATCAATCAAAGGCTGGGGAGCCTCAAAATTCTCACTCCAAACAAAAGAAGGGATGTTCTTTAATGGAAAATTGCTTGCCAAAAGTAGGCGGAAGGAGAAGACTCCGTGAAAGTCAGTCACTTGATAGAATAACAGAATCTCAAGAATATGAACAGCGCCAACGTTACAACAATCTCACTTGCAACAACTATAATGAATCCGTAGTCACACAATTTCAGAACATGTCACTAAATTCAAATTCGGTCCCAGAACAAGCTTGGACAATTGAAAAAATGATTCGCTCTAGTGAAGATAAGATTAGCGAAGAACCAAAATCTGGCGCCCTTAAGAACACGTGTGATATGAATTCCATTGAAGAAATAGACTTATATATCGGAATGAATGTGACTAAAGCAATTCAAACCACAGGCTCAAAGTACTCTGTTACTATGAAAAAAATAAGGAGGCTTGGAAAGTATTTTCCAGTTATTAATTTATCATAATTATTAATCAACTTTAATGTTAAGTTAACTAATTTTGTAATTGTTTGTGTAGTTGAATCATGTTCTCATATATGACATTTATTCTCATTTGTAGTGTAATTAATTTGCCAAAGGCTTATTTTAGTAATAATAAGAATTTATTTCAATTCAAGATTTAGTTTCATTTCACTTACATACATACAACATAATATATGTATCTACTGTTTATTTATGTATTTAACAATACATAAGATACAATAGTTCAAAAAGTGATTGGATTTTAGATCAAACAAAACCATTCAATTATTCTTTTACAAGTTTATAAATTTGGAAACCATCATCATCATTATTTATGTATAAATAAGTTATAACGGTTGCTTTCACATGAATAAAAGCAAAGGAGTTATTTAAATATATACATAAATATTATAATAATTCATATACATAAATTCCTGCAGTGCATGGGTGATAAGTAATTGCGAAATTGCGAGGGTTTACTAATGTTTTTTTTTTTGTCTGATAGTTATTTGGGATTCGTAAAAGTTTCTGATAATAAGGAATTTAGGATACGGAAGAATATCTGTTTGATTTCGTAATACAATCTTGTAGTATGATTACACTCTTAATAGGATTGTCGACTATCAAATCATAATTGATACATATTGATGTTCGGATTTAAAACTAACCCTTAGGTTAGGTTAGGTTAGGTTAAAGTGGCTGTTGGTTTGGGAAGTCCAACACACTTAGACCAAAGTATGGTCCGTTGTGATACCACATGGATCAGTTAATCAGCTTAACTCGTTGAACCAATTGGAGCTTCGAATGAAGCGTAGGAGACAGGTAATGTCTGAATTTTTTAGATCACTGGTATCGTTAAAGTAGTAGTCTCCAAGGTGGATTCTACGTCTTTGTGATAAGGCAGGGCATGTGCACAGAAGATGAGAGATTGTCTCCTCTTCTTCTTCGTCCATGCAACTCCTACAAAAATCATTTGCAGGGGCTCCAAGTCGAATAGCATGCCTTCCTATTAAGCAGTGCCCAGTCAGGACACCTATAACGTAGCTAATGTGCAATCTACTCAGAGAGATTAATTGTTTTGAGCGCTTGGCGCTAAGATTAGGCCAAATTCGTTTAGTCGCTACACAGGTGGTGGTGTTATTCCACCTGAGGTTTGTTTTCTCTATGGTATCTCGCTTTAGCATGAGTTTACATGTAGCTAAGGGGATACCTATGCTAGCATTGTGAGCCAGCAGAGGTAAAGTTGTACCGCTTTTTGCAAGTTCGTCTGCTTTGCAATTTCCTGGAATGTCTCTATGGCCCGGCACCCAGAAAAGGTGAATGTTGAACTGTGTAGCCATCTCCGTAAGAGATGATCGACAATTTAGGGCTGTTAGTGAATTTGTAGAGACAGAGTCTATGGATTTTAACGCAGCTTGGCTATCCGAGAAGATGCGTATATCATTTGTTGATATAACGTTTTCTCTAAGCCAGGATAGGACTTCTTTTATAGCCAGGATTTCAGCTTGGAACACGCTACAATGATCGGGTAGACGAAAAGAGAGACTTAAGTTAAGTCTATCTGAGTATACGCCACCACCAACCCCATCCTCCGTTTTTGATCCGTCTGTATAAAAGTTTATAGGACCATCGTTCAAAAATGATGTATTCTCCCAAGAAGACCTGGGAGGTATAGTCACTTTGAAGCTATAGTTGTTAAACTGAGGATGGGGTATGGTGTAGTCAATATTACTATTTATAGTTCTGAACGAGTTCAAAATAGTGGTGTGGCCAATTCCATTATTGATCCACAGAGAGGAGGCCTGAAGCCGTATGGCAGTATTAGCGGCCGTTTGCTTGCTGAAAAAGTCCAGCGGTATTAGATGGAACAGAACATCTAGTGAGGCGGAGGGGGTGGAGCGAAGTGCTCCTCCCATGCACAGGCAGGCTGTTCGTTGGACTTTGCTTAGTTTATCGCGATTTGTCGCTGTATCTAGCGCCGTCCACCATACCACTACTCCATAAGTAAGGATCGGTCTTATGACCGAGATGTATAGCCAGTGTGTAATACGGGGCTGTAGGCCCCATTTATTACCAATGGCCTTTTTACAGGAGAACAGGGCTGCTGTGGCCTTGTTTATTCTCTCTTGAATATTAGGTTTCCAACTTAATTTCTTATCTAAAATGAGACCCAAGTATTTTGCTTGATCAGAGAATTTAAGTGGTACACCATTTATGAGGGGAGGGTCAATGTGTGGGACTTTGTATTTCCTTGTGAAGAGGACAAGGTCGGTTTTTTGTGGGTTAACGCCTAGTCCACACCGATTAGCCCATCTGGTGAGCTTATTTAAAGCGTTTTGTAAGAGTTCTTTTAGTATATTGGGATGTTTACCCGTTACTGCAATAGCAACATCGTCCGCATAGGCAAACACTCTGTATCCCTCTCTTTCTAGAGTAGTTAGTAATTCATTTATTACTAAATTCCAGAGGAGAGGGGATAGGACACCACCTTGTGGCGTACCTCTGCTGACACCCCTTTGTGTAGTAAAATCGCCCAGTTTTGAATTGATAATCCTGCTTATCAGCATCTGATTAATCAATTCGCTGATCGACTTATCTACCTTCAGAGATGTCAATACACGTGCAATTGCAGATGTGTCGACATTGTTAAATGCACCTTCTATGTCTAAGAAGGCAACTAAGGTGTACTCTTTATGATGGAGGGAATATTCGATTGTACGTACTATACTGTGTAGAGCCGTTTCAACTGATTTCCCTTTGTTGTAGGCATGTTGAGCCTTTGAAAGGAGGGACTTATCAATACTTGCCCTTAAGTGAATATCGATCAAACGCTCAAAAGTTTTGAGAAGGAATGATGATAAGCTAATAGGTCTTAAGTCTTTAGGGTTTACATGACTGGATTTTCCAGCTTTTGGAATAAAGACAACTTTAACTTGTCTCCAAGACATCGGGATGTATGCCAAATTAAGGCAACCCTTGAAGATGTTTTCTAGGATGGGTATAAGAAAACTTGCATTTTCTTGCAGTTCGGCTGGAATTACACCATCCGGACCAGCAGATTTGTATGGTTTAAAGCTGTTAATAGCCCAATTGAGTTTTTCCCTAGTGACTAGACCTTGTGGGGGTTGTAAAGTATTGTCACCATTATTAAGTGCAATGTTATTAATAATGTTAGAGCTACCAGGAAAGTGGACGTCTAGTAGCAAGTTGAGCGATTCTTCGCTTGAATTGGTCCAGAGGCCAGAGGCGTTTTTCAAGCAACTTGGCATGATTGGACTTTTGGAGAGGATTTTGCGCAGCCTGGATGCTTCGGAGCAATCTTCAACGTTACTACAGAAGTTTCTCCAAGACGATCGTTTGGTTTTCCTCAGTTCTTTTTTATAAATCTTCAGTGATTCTTTATATGAATCCCAGTCAGACATGTCTCTAGAAGCTTTGGCTCTGTTAAAGAGTTTTCTGCATTCTTTTCGAAGTGGATCCAGCCCTGAGTTCCACCAGTGTGGCTTCTTTTTACCTCTTACTTGTATAAGAGGGCATGCAGTATCTAGAGCTTTGTTTAGGGCTAATGTTAGATTATTGACTTTGTCGTCTAGATCTTCGATGTTGGAGGGAGTATTAAAAAGTTCAGGTTTTACTAAACTATTTAACGTTCTCTTATATTTTGGCCAATTTGTTCTTTTCAGATTTCGAAAGATCGGTTGGCAAGGTGGTTCATTTATAAAGTCAAACTGGATGTATCTATGATCAGAAAAGGAGTGATCTTTAGATACCTTCCAGTTCAAAATATTATTATTAATGAATTCGGAGACAAGAGTTATATCTAAAACTTCTTGTCGATTTTTAGTAATAAAGGTTGGCTCATTACCAACGTTACTTACGAGTAGGTTAGTGTTAAGAATATAGTCGAAAAGAGACTCACCTCTGTCGTTTATATCCGTGCTACCCCATACTGTATGGTGGGCGTTAGCGTCACTACCGATGATGAGGCCGATGTTGAGCCTTTGTGCTTCAGTTATCAGTCTCTCCAGAGTATCTCCCGGGAGAGGGCCAAGATGGTCGTGGCCTAGATACGCCGACGCCAGCCAGAATGTTCCTCTGGCTGTTTCCAGACTAGCGGCGGTGGTATCTCGATCGCTGAAATTAGGGAGTAAATATACATTTAGGCTGCGTTTTACTAATATGCAAGATCTGGGTTCATCCTCACCTGATGCATACAGCACGCAGTATTTGGGAGTCCTGATTCCTCGAACAATGGATTTAACAATCCAGGGTTCTTGAATCAGGACAATATCTTCATCGCTGCTGGATAGGCGAAGAAGAAGGGAGGCCGAAGCCTTTATGGAGTGTTGGAGGTTAATCTGGAGTAACCGCAGCATTTTTGCTACTGCACTCCCGATCAGCCTCCAACACAGTAATGTCGGAGTCATCCATATCAGAGGACGATTCTAAAAGAATGTCCTCACCTCATCTCCGCTGTCGTAGACCTCGGCCTCCATTGCGGAAAAACCTTGGTCGGTGTTAGGTGCTTCCACTGCTACTGGGGGTACCTGAGATGCATCGTCTTCCAATGAAGGAAGTGTGACCGATGCGCCAGGCACCTCAGCAACCGTTTCCGCTTGTGTGGGTGGGGAAGGGGGAAGGGTTTGTGCCTCAACCCCATCTTTTTTATAGACCCTCAGCGTAATTTCGTCGAACCCGAACCTAATCACACCTTTTGATTGCGCCAGAGGAGAAAGGGATTCTGCATTGATGATCACAATTGCACCCTTATAGGGTCCCTTTGGATCCTCTAGTTTCGCAACCTTCCAGTTGTGAGTAGGAAGGGTTGGATTGGAAAGCCGGATTACTTTCAGAACGTGGTCAGCTTCCTTGAATATGGCCGGAACCGTGATGCGAGCTCTTGGTCTGCAAGGAATGTCCTCCTTTGCTACAACCTCAAGCTTAGCACCAGGCCAGACCTCTCCAAGTCGGCTGACCGCCAGCGTCAGTAGGTCGCACGACCTCTGATCATCACAGACCATCAACTTGATGTGTCCCTGATGCCAACCGCCATCTTTTGTGATGGGCGGTGGTCCCGGATTGTCAGACATTATCTCGACAAAACTGAAGGCCAGCTGTCCTTTGGCCAATGTCCAGTTCTCGGCAGAGATCGTGCCATCCACATCACTTCTGTCGATAATCGCGACTACCTTTTTGTCCTTTAGAACATCGCTGAAGGACATTTTATCCTTGCGAGGGTCGAGAGGAGTGCTGGTGTTTAGCACTTTGGGGCGTTTAAGTAGTGAAACACTACCTTCCATAGACCTTTGTCGCTTCGACGTTGAGTCTTGGCTGGTCTTTAAATTATTTTTGGCGAGGAAGCTCTTGGCCCAATTTATTTTGGCGTCATGCTGAGAGTTTCCTCCAGCGCCTAGTTGTTCACCAAACGTCTGGAGAATCCTCTTAGCATTTCGTATGTCCCTATAGTAGGCCTTGGAGGGTCTGAGCTTACGCCCATCTCCCCCAGGACCTTCTTTAGGAGCCTTTGTTTTGGAGGTAGAAGGACCTGGCATCACAGCCCTGCTACCTCCGACTCGAGGTGTTGACGATTTGAGAGGTTTACTCTCAGTGGTAGTAGAGGAGCCGTTCTTCACAACTGCCTCACTACAGGAAGAAGGTAATTTTACCTGATTATCCGATGTTCCACTGGCGACAACAGGGCTGTGAGTGTCCACAGCCATGTCAGCACCAGTGGAAGAGGGATGAACAGCAGACAACTTTGCCGTCGTACTGCTGGCCGGTACAGCAGACAACTTTGCCGTCGTACTGCTGGCCGATACGGTTTTTTGGTTTTGTTTTGTTTGTTTTGTTTGTTTTGTTTTGTTCATTGAAAATCCCACGAGTAGCGGATAAGGGGTGGTCCATCTGTACAGAGATCCGTGTATACAGATAAGGCTGGTTAATCCGGAGGTCGCCAGGTATCCGGATACTCGGTTCGCGACTGAGCTAGTTTTTTTTTTTTTAATTGGGCCCTCAGCCTGGCTGATCATCGGCACGGGTCGTATAACACCTTAGATCCAGCCCAATTGGGAAGTTTAAGGGGAAGGATATGTTTTGAGAAAGGAGAGACGAACAGCAATTAAGCCATAAGCGTCCCAGGAAGGAAACTAGGCATGACAGACAGTTATACACCATACAGTCAGGGGGTAAGGAGACATCAGCCAGCATAATAGCACAGATCTGACGGAGGAGGGGGGTAAAGGATTGGGAAGGGGAGGGGCGAGCGACCTTTGGTTTCAGGACTCTTCTGGAGAAATAATTCCCGAGAATCATTGACCTTACTCAGCTTCTACAACTCGACAAGTTCGACGCTCAGGTAGAAGAAAACTAACCCTGGAACAGAATAAAAGTGGTCTGATTAGCAGGTTCCTTTTTAATTGAACCGGTCTACTTATAGAAGTTTTCTCATCATGTTTGTCTTTCCCAAGATTTATTTTGAATTATGTAGACAGAAATTTTCAATATCAATATAAATATTTGTATCTAACTCCGGTTAAGAATTAAAAGAAAGAGTTTTGTATTAATTTTTACTATCTATAAGAAAATTTAACAGAAACCAAACTTACACTTTGGAAAATCCACAAATAAAACAAAATGAAAGGCGGATTGAAACCAAATAAATAAAATTAAACATGCAATATAGTTTCTATTTTCTAGGCTTGGTCCAATTGAACAAGGAAATAAATTTAGCAACGCATGTTACATAAGGGGTCCATGGTCCAATAAGAAGGTGACCCATTACAATTATAAAGGGAAATTTGTGTGACAGAAAGCAGGAAATGCATGAAGTGCGACCCAAGTAGTGCTTGGTCCGTATATAGTGTCCCGATACGCAGAATTACCAATTAGTGACATGTACCAACTCAAAATTTTTCATTTATTTCTTAAAAAAGAAGATGAAAAAAGTCTATGTATAGTAAGAAATTATTATTACATTCTTACAAATAAGCAGTTTTTTAATAAGAAGTAGAATTACCTTTTGCGGATAGAACTGCTTTCATTCTTCGTGGCGTGGATTCAACAAGATTTTTTGTTACGGAAGTTTCAATTAGAGCCCTTTCTGAAGTGCTTTTCTAAACACCCTCTTGTTAGTGATGTGTCCTTTCTTCAGTCGTCTTTTCAATTCGTCCTATAGGTGCTCTATGGGGTTTATTTCAGGTGGGTTTTGTATGGTTTACAAAGCCATTCCACCAACAGACGCGATGTGTGCTTTGAGTTCTGGCCTTGCGGAAAAACAAATGTCCAATAATAGTTTATGGGCACTCTGCGTCAGGTTATTTTTAAGGATATCTAAATAAAGAGAACGTTCCATCATGGAGTCAATAAAGACAAGGTTTCCAACCTCTGCTTCTGACATACAACAACATACGAGTATACATTACAACCTCCATGTTTAAACGTATCAACAGTGTTTGATTTTTCAAAGGCTTTGTTTGGCTGACGCCATATTCTTACTTTTCCAATTTTTTTTTAATATTGTGCGTGCACTAAAAGGATTATTAATACCCTTACCCATCAATATTGTTAATTTTAAATTTACATTATTCATCATTGAACAGTACCCATGGCGTGATTGTTAGTGCGTAAGATTGTCATGCTAATAGTCTTGGGTTCAATTCCTGTCTGCGCTACCTAAAAGTTTATTTCACGGGTTCTGAGGAGTTGAAAAATCCCTCAAGAGTAATTCTTGTTTTAAAAAGTGCTTTCTCAAATGTGCCGTTCGGATCCGGCATATAAATAGTAGGTCATCTCTATCCCAGATATTACTAGCACACAGGAATGAGAGTTGAGTGTTGTTGTAAGTAACTAGGCCCTGGTCCTCTACGGACTGTTGCGCCACCTACTTTATTTTATTCATCACTGAATATGACGGTTTTTCAAAACTCGAATTCGGTAATGTCCGAAGTCAATTTCTCTGTTTTTACTCCAACGATCCCGTTTCTTTATAATTTTTAAGAATTATATTGGACTGTGGAATGTCATCTTCCATTAAGTTTCCTAATTTCGGGGAATGATTTAATTCAGAATCGTACTTATTAACAAGTTCATTTTCCACTCTGATTACTAGACTTTGAAACAAAAGTAGAAGTATAAATCGAATGGACTGAAATAGAAATATTTTTGAACTGTTCATCTCCACGCAAACTCAGAAATTGATCAATTTGTTAACCGCTGTTCTGAAATGTGCATAGTTTGGAAAAAAACTGCAATGAAATTTTTTTACATATTTAAAAAAATGCTTGTGAAGGGAAAGGTGTACGCAGATTTTTGTCATAAAGTGTCTAATTTCGATTTTAATTAAATTTATGAAAAAAATAAAATTAGAAAACCCTTTTTAACTATTTTCGCTATAAAATCAGTTTTGAAGAAACTCAATAATATGGCCATAAATCAAACAAGTCTGCTTAAATAAGATCTTAATTTATTTAAAAATATGCTCCCAGTGATAACGAAAAAAAGGTAACGGTTAATATAAAAACATCCTCTATGATTGAAAACTATGTTGTATTTAACCATCATACAAAATTCATCTTTTAAAATTTCGCATACAAGAAAATTAAACTTATCCATGAAGACATTAACTTATAATATAACTGATGAAAGCAATGAAAAACTTTAATTTCTTCATTTAACGGTAAATGAAAAACTTCTTTAAGACTTCTGAAAAAGGTAAGAATTATATCTATTATTTGTAGTTTTACATTGTATTTAATACTACCCCCAACTCCCACACGCCCAAATTTTCCCACGTTCCCTTACAAAAATCTTATCCCCAAATCCTTTTCACTATAATCATACCAAGACTTAAATATACCTATTTCTACCATAGCGGGTCAAATGACCTGTTGTGGTAGGTATCGGTATACAACAAGGATCATGAAGTCAAATGTGCAAACGCAATAAAATTATATGTGCATTTTCAATGCAAAAGTTCAAAATGGGTCATTTTACCCGTTATGGTATGTTTATTGTTAAATTATCGTGCATCGATAAAACTCTGTATGAATGTTTGATTTAACTAAGATCATAAACATATGCACATAAGGTACATAATGTAAGTACGAGGTGTGTTCAAAAAGTACCCGGAATTTTCGTTTTTTCAAAAAAATATTTATTTATTCGTTTACATCAATGTGGTCCCCTTCAAAGTAGTCCCTCCCAGATATAATACACTTATATCAGCAGTTTTTCCAATCTTGGAAGGACTCTTGATATTCACTTTTTGATATGTCCTTGAGCTTTCTCAGCGATTTTGCCTTCATTTCTTCAATCGAGGAAAAACGCCGTCCTTTCATTAGTCTCTTCAACTTTGGAAACAGGAAAAAGTCACAAGGAGCCATATCTGGTGAATATGGAGGTTGGGGCATGACTACGGTATTGTTTTTGGCCAACAAATTAAGAACAAGCAACGACGAGTGAGCAGGTGCGTTATCGTGGTGCAAAAGCCATTAACTGTTTTTCCATAAATCTGAGTGTTTTTTTCGGATTGCTTCACGCAAACGTCGCATAACTTCAAGGTAATACTCCTCATTAACCGTACGACCTTGTGGTAAGAACTCTTGATGCACTATACCATTATAATCGAAGAAAACAGTAAGCAAAACCTTCACATTTGATCGAACTTGACGTGCTTTTTTCGTTCTTGGCGTTAGATGCTTCCAGGTAGGTGGACGATAGTGCTTTGGTTTCGACATCATAACCGTACACCCATGTTTCATAACCAGTTATGACAATTTCAAGCAAACTTGGATCGTCGTTTACGTCATTTAACAGCTCTTGAGCGATGTTCATGCGATTGTTTTTTTGGTCAAAATTCAGCAGTTTCAGCAAAAATCGCCGAGCTCATAAAAACACGTCGAACCTTAGCAACTACCACAGACAAAGTAAACAGTGAATATAGCTGAAAATTGCATCATACTTTAGGGCCATGTAAACCAACACAATAAAAAAATAATTTTGACCTTCGGACTCTCCAGACCCGCGGAATTTAAAAATTCCGGGTACTTTTTGAACACACCTCGTATACATCTATGGTGTTTCTTTTGTGAATAATTTTGTTCTTAAAGTGAATTGATAAAAAATGTCATTCGATTTTTTGATCAGAACAAAAATATTTTCTAAATATTTACATTAGTAGTACCAGTGCCGTAATGGTTAGTGCGTAGGACTGTCATGCTAGAGGTCTTGGGTTCAATCCCTGTCTGTGCCACGGGTACTGCCTCTTGAGAGGAATTGACAAACTCTCCAAGAGTGATTCTTGTCATGAAAAATGCTTGCTCCATCCCTGACATGACTCACACACAGGAATGGTTCAGAGTTGTAAGTCTCTAGGCTTTAGTTCTCAACGGACTTTTGCACCACCGAATTCATTTATTTATTTAAGCAATACAAAAATGCAAATTCGGTTTCATAACCTCGACTCTAAAAATATAATGCGGAAAGAGGCAAAGGGCTTTTACCGTTGCACGCGAAAAATAAGCACCATGAGATAATTCCTTAGATGTGGGAGAGGGTTTGGTTAAGGGTTTAAAAAATACCCTTTTGAATGGATATAGATGAATTCTTCTACAGGATTGTGGTGAGAGAAACAAAGCCAAGACAACACAAAAGTGCCTTAGGATCAATATCGTAGACTTTAGAGAAGCTTAAGATTGGTTCTGAGGAAGTCCATTTTTTGGTCCTCAAGATTATGTTAAGGGGAAAAAATACCAATAGAAACAGTGCGTGCCACTAGAGGTCGATGGCCACAACGCTTTAAAGCTGAGGTTGGTCATTTCAAGTGAAACTACTTTTTTAATTAAACTTTAGAATAAAAATATGACTAAATAAATGAAAAAAAAAACAATAAATACAAATTATTTTTAGTTCTTGCCCTGTGCTGTAGTTATATACAAATACATACATATATACACATGTTTATGACCGTTATTGGATAAGAAATACACATTTGGCATTCTGTTTTTCTTTTTTTAAAACAGCCTCAGTTTACCTAAAAAACTTAATGATAAGAAACGTGATCAGTACCCTCAAACTATTTTAATTTAATATTTACATACATAAGTATGTATGTACATATGTATATCTACATAATCTCGATCCGTCGGAAAAAAGTTTAAATTTTCAAGCACAGTTTAATCATTTAACCCTGAAAGCCAAATGTTTACACTAATTACAAAAGAAAAATTTTAATATGTGAGTTGACAAAAATATTTATAAATTGAAGTTGCCATGTGTGTAAACTTAATTTTAATTGTAATTCCATCAAATGATTTAATGTAATTTCGTCTGAATCAATAAATGTGTATGGCTTCCCTGTCCCCTTTTTACATTTTTACTAGGCGACATATGTATGTATATGATGTATATGAACTATGTACATACATACATGGCAAGTTTTGCATTCGTAAAAAATTTCGAACCCGAGATTTTAATCAATCAATGGCAGAGAAGTCGAAAAAATGGGTCCCGTGATTCCGTCTGTCTGTCTGTCCTCGCCCTTACATTCTAAACTCTTGATTGGTTTCAAACTAGGAAGTTAAGATTTTAAGCAGATGGTCCCAATATTAAAATTTCCGATTTACTCAAAAACGAACCGAAAAATTTTTATGAAATTTTCTCTTAATTTTGTTGTCTTAACTTGGCTTTTATCAATAAAAAAATATATTTTTGTACTGCCAAAAAAAGGTAGAAAGCCCCCATAAAACCATTATTTTGTACATATGTATATGTAAATGTTTTTTTTTATTGTTTTTCCGCACAAGCTATTATTTTGTCGAAAAATATTTGATGATCAAAAATGTTAACATTTTTGTTTTGGATTAAAAAAAAATATGAAATGTTTTTTTTTCAAAACTCGATATCTCAAAAACGGGTCAACATTATTTAGCGAAAACAAATGTAAAATGTATATTATATGTTCTAAACAGCTGTGTACTAAAAATATTTTCTAAACAAAAATTGAAAAATTTTATATTGTATACAAAATCAATTTAAAAAACTGCTCTCTAACAATTTAAATTAAATTATGGGCACTATTTGTCAATAGATTTTTTGGATACAGGAGCAAGTTAGTGCGACCCAGTCGTGCATTTTATTTTCTAATACTTTCTTCCTAAAGCAATTATTGGTCTTGTTGTTATAAAATAATTAGTGGTGTCTTCATGCATTTAAGAATTTTCTATTATTAAGGGAGAGGACATTCGTAAAAGTCTTTGAAACATATTGAAACAAATCTTAAACAGTTTTTATAAAGAAACCAACAAACATTGTTAAAGTTAAAGACACTTTTTTTCAACAATGCAAAAGCATCTTTCTACTATTTTTTTCACTAAGTATTTCTCATGGGCCACCAAAACTTTAATTTTTTGTAAGTTTATTATTTTTGCTTTCAAGGATCACTAACAACTTTATTATAAAAAAAAAGAACATACAGGTTACAAAATGTGTGTAATCGCCCGTAAAATAAATTATGTTTAATGTGAGTTTTTAATGCAAATCTTGTTTTGGCAGACATCAGGTTAGGTTAGGTTAGGTTAGGTTAAAGTGGCTGTTGGTTGGGACGTCAAACACACTTAGACCAAAGTATGGTCCGTTGTGATACCACATGGATCAGTTAATCAGCTTAACTCGTTGAACCAATTGGAGCTTCGAATGAAGCGTAGGAGACAAATAATGTCAGAATTTTTTAGATCGCTGGTATCGTTGAAGTAGTAGTCCCCAAGGTGGATTCTACGTCTTTGTGATAAGGCAGGGCATGTGCACAGAAGATGAGAGATTGTCTCCTCTTCTTCTTCGTCCATGCAACTCCTACAAAAATCATTTGCAGGGGCTCCAAGTCGAATAGCATGCCTTCCTATTAAGCAGTGCCCAGTCAGGACACCTATAACGTAGCTAATGTGCAATCTACTTAGAGAGATTAATTGTTTTGAGCGCCTGGCTCTAAGAATAGGCCAAATTAGTTTAGTTGCGACACAGGTGGTGGTGTTATTCCACCTGAAATTTGTTTTCTCTATGGTATCTTGCTTTAGCATGAGTTTACATGTAGCTAGGGGGATACCTATGCTAGCATTGTGAGCCAGCAGAAGTAAAGTTGTTCCGCTTTTTGCAAGTTCGTCAGCTTTGCAATTTCCTGGAATGTCTCTATGGCCCGGCACCCAGAAAAGGTGAATGTTGAACTGTGTAGCCATCTCCGTAAGAGATGATCGACAATTTAGGGCTGTTAATGAATTTGTGGAGACAGAGTCTAGGGACTTTAACGCGGCTTGGCTATTCGAGAAGATGCGTATATCATTAGTTGATATAACGTTTTCTCTAAGCCAGGATAGGACTTCTTTTATAGCCAGGATTTCAGCTTGGAACACGCTACAATGATCGGGTAGACGAAAGGAGAGACTTAAGTTTAGTCTATCTGAGTATACGCTTCCACCAACCCCATCCTCCGTTTTTGATCCGTCTGTATAAAAGTTTATAGGACCATCGTTCAAAAATGATGTATCCTCCCAAGAAGACCTGGGAGGTATAGTCACTTTGAAGATGTAGTTATTAAACTAAGGATGGGGTATGGTGTAGTCAATATTACTGTTTATAGTTCTGAACGAGTTCAAAATAGTGGTGTGGCCAATTCCATTATTGATCCACAGAGAGGAGGCTTGAAGCCGTATGGCAGTATTAGCAGCCGTTTGCTTCCTGAAAATGTCCAGCGGTATTAAATGGAACAGAACATCTAGTGAGGCGGAGGGGGTGGAGCGAAGTGCTCCTCCCATACACAGGCAGGCTGTTCGTTGGACTTTGCTGAGTTTATCGCGATTTGTCGCTGTATCTAGCGCCGTCCACCATACCGCTACTCCATAAGTAAGGATCGGTCTTATGACCGAGATGTATAGCCAGTGTGTAATGCGGGGCTGTAGGCCCCATTTATTACCAATGGCCTTTTAACAGGAGAACAGGGCTACTGTGGCCTTGTTTATTCCCTCTTGAATATTAGGTTTCCAACTTAATTTCTTATCTAAAATGAGACCCAAGTATTTTGCTTGTTCAGAGAATTTAAGTGGTAAACCGTTTATGAGGGGAGGGTCAATGTGTGGGACTTTGTATTTCCTTGTGAAGAGGACAAGGTCGGTTTTTTGTGGGTTAACGCCTAGTCCACACCGATTAGCCCATCTGGTGAGCTTATTTAAAGCGTTTTGTAAGAGTTCTTTTAGTATATTGGGATGTTTACCCGTTACTGCAATAGCAACATCGTCCGCATAGGCAAGCACTCTGTATCCCTCTCTTTCTAGAGTAATTAGTAATTCATTTATTAATAAGTTCCAGAGGAGAGGGGATAGGACACCACCTTGTGGCGTACCTCTGCTGACACCCCTTTGTGTAGTAAAATCGCCCAGTTTTGAATTGATAATCCTGCTTATCAGCATCTGATTAATCAATTCGCTGATCGACTTATCTACCTTCAGAGATGTCAATTTCCCTTTGTTGTAGGCGTGTTGAGCCTTTGAAAGGAGGGACTTATCAATACTTGCCCTTAAGTGGATATCGATCAAACGTTCAAAAGTTTTGAGAAGGAATGATGATAAGCTGATAGGTCTTAGGTCTTTAGGGTTAACGTGGCTGGATTTTCCAGCTTTTGGAATAAAAACAACTTTAACTTGTCTCCAAGACATCGGGATGTATGCCAATTTAAGGCATCCCTTGAAGATGTTTTCTAGGATGGGTATTAGAAAACTTGCATTTTCTTGCAGTTCGGCTGGAATTACACCATACGGACCAGCAAATTTATATGGCTGGCAGGCATCAGAGCTCTTTTAAAATTTTGATGATCTTTAATTTATGTAAAATATGTACATAATTTTCTTTAAGTAGGGTCCTGGGAAAACCTTCAAAAGAAGCCAACAAATTTGTCTTTTAAAAAAAACTCGAAATCGAAATTAATGTTATCATTTTCCTTTGGGATCATTGTTGGTATACCTACTTATGTAGGGTTTTTTTTTTTGGACATTTCATCCCTACATTTCAGTTTTTTAAAAAGGCTCCTGGACTTTTATAACAATTTCCTACTTATAGATGACAAATATGCTTCAGTTTTAGTTTAAACATTAAAAATAAATAAATTAGGTGGCGCAACAGTCCGTTGAGAACTAGGACCTAGTGACTTACAACTCTCAAGTCTCAACCATTCCTGGGTGCGAGTAATGTTGTCAGGGATGGAGGGGACCTCCAGTTTAGCCGAATCCGAACGGTTAATTTGAGAGAGCACTTTTCATGACTAGAATTGCTCTTAGAGGATTTGTCAATTCCTCGCAAGACGCAATACCACTGAATAAAACTTTAGATGGCACAGACAGGGATTGAACCCAAGACCTCTGGCATGGCAGCCCAACACACTAACCATCATGCCACGGGTACTACAAATTGAAACAATTACATTTTATTTAAATAAGACTCATTAAAATGGCTTTACTAAAAGATTATCAGTAAACTATTAAGACCTATCCATTCCTGACAACAGTACTCGCACACAGGAATGGTTGAGAGTTGTAAGTCACTAGGCCCTAGTTCTCAACTGACTGTTGCGCCACCCAATTTATTATTTTTATTAAGACCTTAATAACTTGTGGAAAGCAATTTTGTAAATTTTTGTGATGTAACATGCCTCAATTAAATTTAAAAAATGTTTAAGTTTCAAAATGCACCACATTTTCGCAGTAACTGAATCTACATTGGGTAGGTTCAAACAACATAAGGGACTTGAAAGTAAGGCAAGTTTCTAGTACCTATCTGATTGGCTGCTGCCTTATGATTAATAGGGCCCATACACTACGCAAACACGTTTGGTCAAACGTGTGTTTGAGCAAACATAGTTTCGCCACACACTACACAAAGTGAGATATTAGTTGCGTGACGTTTTTCATCGAGTGATTTAGCATGTGCAGCTTTGATTATTGCCTCGGCTATTAAAAAAAAAAACGGAAAAAACAAAAAAGAGCAATTTGGTGTAAAGAGTGGAACAAAAAAGATCTATTTCAGTCAAAAAAAAATTGTTCCTCTTGTTTATTCATGTTAACTTCATGAAAATTTGCATCGGTTTGAGCAAAATTCAATACACACAACACAAACATGTTTGTGCAGGCACGGAAAATTCAAAATTTTTTGATTTTGTTCAAACCGCTTGCGCAAACACACATCATCGCTATACACTATTCAAACAGTTTGCACAAAAATGTTTACAACAACAAAATACATTCGTTTGCTCAAACAGTTTGTGTAGTGTATGGGCCCTATAAGGCAACTTTATTGGAAAGTTGATAGGAGAGTTATAGGGCCCATACACTACGCCAACCCCTGATTACAATAAACTTTGATTTTAACGCACCACAACACCGGTACACTTTTATAAAATTCGATAAATTCCGTCCAAAAACTTTGTTTGTCTTGTTGATTCATCTTCACTTAATTAAAGTTGACATCTGTTTGAGCAAAATTCAATGCACACCACTGAATGTTTGTGCGGGCACGGAAAATTCAAATTTTTTGAATTCCTTCAAACCGTTTTTGCAAACACAGCACGCTACTCACAACTCAAACAGTTTGCACAAACATTTTTACAACAACAAAAAACATTTATTTTCCTAAACGGTTTGCGTAGTGTATGGTCCTATTAGTCAAGACAAATCTCCCAAATAACAAGTCAAGTCAAAATGACACCTAATTATAATTTTCCATTCAACTGAAAGCTGAACTTTATTACTATGTGATTTATTTTTTGTCTTCAAAATTCAATTCAATGTTTTATGTGAAAGGGTTCCTGTCAAATTTGAAAAGCGATAACTTTTTAAAATACAAAATACAAGTCGAAATGGAATTTTAGCTTGCCTGAGGAGTTTTTTTTGGAGACAATTATGTATGTTTTTGGTAGTTTTTACACGATCAACTGGAAGTTGTAAGTTTATGACACTTGAAAAACTTTTTCAAAATGTTCGTTCAAAGAATTCAGTTGACTGCAAATGAAGTCCCTTATTTGTGTTGTCTGAAACTGCGCAATATGATGGTACAACTGTCATTTCGCCTTGAAGGCTGTTTGGCTGATTACGTTGTTCATTGTTAATGGAATGCATAAATATCAAAACAAAAACTCTTATTAGAAAACCCTATACATAACGACGACGGGGTAACGCTAGTAGTTCTATATTGTAAAGAGCTTTTATAAATACATATGTACATATGAACTTGAGCATATGTATGTACATATGTATTTACATTTTTTCCAAATAAGTTTAAGTCACATGGAAAACGTGTACCTATTAGGTTTGATATGTCAATGTAGTAACGGCTTTTTATAACAATTATGTTTACATTTTTCGTAAATTTGCTGGTAAAACAAATTAAACATTTTAATGGGAGTCGTTTATTTGTCATTCTATGAATATTTTATAATTATAAAAAGAATAATATTGATCGGTGTTTGGATAACCCAACTTATCCTTCAAATCAGCTGTGTTAACACAAAAAAAAACACAAAATTCGATTTTATTTGTTATAAACTTCGTACAAAGAAATGAATAAACAAAAAGCTGAAACCGAAGATGGACATAGAAAAATATCGAATTGCTAAGAATTATTCAAATACAAAAACAACCAAACATTTTTCCGATCGGTCATATCTCTAATCATAAAAGAGTTTGGTCGTTGATCATCCATTTTATTTTTCAGAATACCAAAATTTCACCGAATAATTTCGTTTGTACAACTTAATTTGTTGCACTTATTAATATCATCCCTTTTATTGGTTTCTGAGAAAATTTAAAGTATAGTTTATTCTTAAAAAATACATTATTTAAATGTTTTGATTATACTAAAAACATAAATAACTAATTAAATTCAATACAAGAACTGAATTTTCACAATATGTATTCATTCTGAGGAAAAACTATAACATCGTATTCTTACATAAAAATAAGAGCCGTTGCTGATACCAAACCACTTATGTTTGCATACATACATAATTAACCCCTTGTCCCTTAGGCGTCAATTACAACGTGAAAATAACACTGGTCGACAAAATTACGTTTTTTTTCTGTCACACAAACAACATTTTTTTAAAGTATTAAGATGTCCTAAATTTGAATCGAGACTTTAACATTTTTCTATCGCATCAGGTTTTTAAAATACATAATATGTCCCTTTAATTGTATGATGATTTTGTAAAGTAAAAAACTTTCTCTTCTAGAAACAGTTTAAATCATTTTAGTACCTTACTTAGTTTTTGGAAATTCTCATTAGTTATGAGTCTTTATTTAACTCTTTTCAACATTACTTTACTATTTTATATATTTTAAAAACTTGATATAATAGAATTGTTAAGACGACGCATTTGTTGCTTACTTCCAAAATGTTTTGCTTTTTTTTCTGTTGAAGACAGCTGAAATCTAAGAACTTATGATTTTATGAAATACTATACATATTTCAACTAAATATTGAAGAACGGGATTATAGATTTGGAAAATAATTACGAATTGTATTGAAAAAAGATACTACATTAATTTAGATAACCTCAAAAAGCCTTATATAATGTATTTTTTCGAACTTTAAAAAGTAATATCTTAAAAATCTTACGCAACAGAGTAATTTTGAATTCAGATTGGAATAAGGCCATCAAAACTCTTTGGAACATGGGAATCGAAAAAATATTTATTTTGTGGATTTCTACGAACCGCTTAGAATCAAAGGACACATGTTCAGGACCCGTATGCAGTTGAACAAAGTTCAAAAAGTGATAGCGATTTTGACTAAGGCTGTTACCAGTGTTACCAGCCCATTGGGAGGGGGGGGGGAGTAGGAGCCTGGGATTCTCTAGGGGCCCGTAAAATTGAAAGAAATGAGGAGAGTGTTTTTTTCAATATAGGTAGTCTAAATTCATCATCAACATACCTATTCCCACTTATTTTTAGGGGCCCGAAAATTTGAAATCATTCATGCTTTCGCAATCGGGCCCCTGTTTGCATGTTATCTACCAATCTTTCAGTCACAAGCTTGCCGATCTGGGCCCCTGATTATTATTGGCGTACATTTTTGTTTATATTTAATGAAATATTGGGCAACTCTGAACTAATGAAAAAAAGTTATAATAATTTTTTTCGCTTTTCTTACTTACCTAATTTAACGGAAATTTCAAATTTATTTTATTTTGAAATTTTTTAAAATCAAAATAAGGGGCCCGGCAACTTAAAACAAAACACAAATATTTATTTCGGTTTCTGTTTTTATAAAGTTTCTTTTCTTCTATTTTTGTTTCTGCTGGGAACGAAATTTTTGATTCGGTTTCGGGGGACCGGAAAATCCCACGCAAACGTTTTTCAATTTTGGTTTCCGTAATATTAATTAATTAATATTTTGAATAAATTGTTTACTGAAGATTTGAAGGATATCAAGTCACTTCAAAGTGTGTATATTAAACCATACAAAAATAGCAAGGAATTCTATACTGAATATTGGACATCATTTTCTTCCTTGGCGAAAGGGGACTAGGACTACGAGGCGATAGCAATCTTATTGGAGAGCCAAATAATGGACATGTTTTCGGCATTTTGGAATTAATTAATCATTATGACCCTTTACGTCAGGAGCACTTGGAAAAAGTAAGAATTTCACAACAAGAGCACAAACGTTTGCAAGTCCACTACCTTTCCGTTGAGATTCAAAATGAGTTCATTAAAATTTGTGCCCAACATGTGAATTCAGCTATTTTGAAGGAGAGAGAAAACGCCAAATAATTCGCTATAATTGTCGATGCAACACCCGATTCAAGTGATCTGGAACAAAACAAATTTATTTTGCGATATCTGCGCTTTTAAGAAAATGTGTTCACCATCCAAGAACGGTTTTTGGAATTTGCAACAAAAAAAAACTGGCACCGCAATAGCTGATTTGACATGCGAAACATTGGCGAAGAACGGAATCAATTTACAAGACTGTTGTGCAATATGAAAGGGCAGTATAATGGTGCACAGTCATATTTTAAACAAAACTCCGATTTCCGTGTATTCACCATGTGCAGCTCACAGCCTTAACTTGTGTGTAGTCGATTCAGGGGAATGTTGTACTGCGGCAATCACATTTTTTGGTGTTGTTCAAAAGTGTTTCAACTTGTTTAGCAGCAGTGCTCAACGTTAGGAAATTCTTAAGAAAAATGTGCCCGGATCCCTTCACAAACTTTCCGATACAAGATGGTCAGCAAGAATTAAGGCAGTGAAATCATTTGCAAATCATCTGAAAAACCTTAGAACATCATTAGAAGCCTTAAGTGATATTACTTTAACTACTGAAGCTCGAAGAGATGTAAATGGCGTTTTAAAATATATGCACAAATTTGAATGCGTCCTGATGTCTTCGATTTGGTGCAAGGTTCTTAGCGCTATAAATGAAAGAAGTTTCCTTCTTCGAGCCAGAAACAGTATTATTGACGTTGAAATTCGAGATCTCGACAACTTGATCTTCGATTTGAACATTATTCGAAACGGATGAGATCAATTTTTATCTGAATGCAAAGCAGTTGCTACTGGATTTGGGGGATGTTCCAGAATCGTTCCCATCGAACCGAAAAAGGCAATTAAAGAGACATTTTGAAGAAAAGCGAGGAGCTGGAAAGCAAATTGAAACAGACAAAGAAATAAATTTCAAGAGAAACACCTTTTACGTCGTAGTTGATTTAATTATATGTGGAATTTCTCGTCGGTTCGATACGATGAAAAATTGGAATGCTACATTTTTATTTTTATGACAGTTTTCAACAATGGACGAACGTGAGATTAAAAACTCCGCTACAAGGTTCATGCAAAAGTATACCAAGAGTTGAAAGAAGAAATAATTCGTCTGAAACACATTTATGAAGCCAATTTTAAAGCAGAACTTCCGCCATTGAGTTTGCTCATTATTTATTTATCATCATCATTTATTCCCAGAACTTGAAGACGATTTTCCCCAACATTTGTGTTGCTCTCCGTGTGTGTTCCTCCATACCTGTAACCGTAGCTAGTGCCGAACGTTCATTTAGAGTCCTTGCCAGAACAAAGAATTTTCATCGTTCCTGCTCATCACAGATCGTGTTTCTGAACTTGCTACACTATGCTTCGAAGCACCTTTGGCAATGAAATTGAATTTCGACGCAATTATAAGTTGTTTTGCTGCTCAGAAAGCTAGGAAAGCTCGTTTGCCAAAAGAAAATATTTCATTGAATGCAAACTAAGTCTAAGAAAACATTGTAATTATGTTTTAATATAAAGAAAAACAATAAAGAGTATTTAATGTAAAACTTTTAAAATAGGTACTTAGTTTTTTTTTTAAAGACCAATTTCAAATACTTTTACTTCGCTCTATTTTATTTTCATAGTAGGTAATAGATCTTCATGCTATTTTTTTTAAATAGTTAATCGACCGTATTATCAGTTACTAACATGTCGTTGGCAATATCGAATTAAATGTATGATTCTGTTCGGATTCTGATCTAATCGCATGTAGAATTATTTTCTATCCATCCTCCATTTCAACTAAACTGGACGATACCCGTAAGATTGATTTGATGATTAACACTTTTTTCGGTTCATTTTGCAAACAAATTGAAATTAGAACGTACCATATCAGTAGGCATGAACATTAAAAAAATGGTAAATATGGGGGGGCCCGAGATTTTTCCGTCCCGGGCCCGGAATTCCTCTCGACGGCCCTGAGTGTTACCTCTGAAAATTTCCAAAAAAGTGTCAAAGATGGTGTCCGAGAGGAAAAAAGGTGTCCCATAGAAAATGTCGAATAAAACGCAGTTTAAATTAAATTTTTAATTTTAACAATTAAGAACAAACAAATATAGCATATATTCAGGTTAAACAACTAGAAAAATTGTTTAGAAAATAGTTTTAAAAAGTCTTCGTATTTAATATCAAATTATTTCTATGATATTTGTTCTACTTTTGTATAAGTACATTACTAGAAACCCATTCTTCTACCTCTAACTCCAAATCCTTACCTCTTAAAACATTTAAAGCTGAAAGCATTGATGATTTGAATTAAGAACAACTATATACTTTAGTAAACTATAGTTTTGTTGGCTTGACAGAACAAAACTTAATTTTGCCGAGTAGTGCAATCAAGACTAATATTGATGCATATTTCCCATGCAGTTATTAAATCCCAAATACCCAAACTTTTAATTTTAAATTGTTAAGTATAATACAATTATTTTTGTTTGTTTATTATCATATTATCAGTTAAAATACCAGAATTATAGACCAAATTGTAATGGTAAAGTAATATTTGAAAAACTCTCTGAATTTACATTCTTGGGTCTTTCTGGATATTGGTTAGCTCATTTTATTTATGTACCTAACTACTTAAGCTTTTTAAGAGTGTGACGAATAAGGTATGTCTAAGCATTAATGTCTGAAGTCATGATGCAAACCGACATCCCAGCAAAGTTCACGTTGGCGGTTTACAACTGAAAAGGACTCATTAAATTAAATGGGAAGCTTTATTCACTATTTTGACAGATAGAAGTTACTGCTGGTAACTTTGTATCAAAAGATTTAAGCTATTCAACCAAGTTTTTGGAATCAGTACTGGAAAATGTATTAAATATATCAAATCCTGTATTGTTAGCTACTGTCACAACCTGATTCAAAATTAATTGTTCCTTTGCTGAAATGAATACAAAATAAATACTTACGGTTGTTGAGTTGTTTCTTTTTCTTGTAATCTTTTTATTAATGATAGAAACATATGATTCTAAGTACTAGAAATTGTACTTAAGCAAGTGCATTGGGAAGAACGGTCAATTCCTTTCAGTGCCTACCTATTGATATTAAATTATTTCGCATTTAATTGCCTCTGGTTTTCAGTTACAACTTGTAGTTCAAATTGATTTTCTGATAAGTATTGATTAATTTTTATTAATTGTTACTATTAATTGTTATAGCAATTAAATTACATTTTAAATTGCTTTAAAATGGACTTGATGTAATGAAAGTGTCTTGGTTAGAAGCCTAACTCAAAACTATCTTTGCAATGACCTCTTTCTAACTTTTGTATCAATATGTAATAAATTAATATTGTTATCAGATCTTTGATACAGAGTAATGTTAATACCTACATACTTATAAAAAAAAACACAAGTTCCATATGAACGTAAAGTCTTAAATTGAGATAAAATATAGCTTCCATTGAGCTTACTGATTTTATTATTGAAACTTTTCCAGTCGAATTTTCACCAACAGGATCATTTCTATAAAAATTTTCAACAATAATAATAAAGTAAAGTTTAAACGAATAGCAGATGTTGAAAAAAAAAAATTACTTAACTTTAATATTTGCAGATTGTGTGTTCTTTGTACTAAGCCACCATACATTTATAATACTCTCTTTAATGAATTGGTTTACCAAAGGCGAACTAAGTATCTATATTATCAAACTTTAAGCGTTCAATGATAGAAAAGAGCAAAACACTGAAAGAAAAATAAAAAAGAAAAACAAATCAAGAATCAGACGAAAGAAAGACTTGGTGTATTTGTATTGTAAATAAAAATCAACTAAAAAATGTGAAAGAGAAACCATGTGGAAATTTTTGGTTTTGGTATTTTTGGAATTAACTTTTCGAGATAACCAAGGAAACCAAACTCTTCATGTTATAACGTGAAACGTGCACCAAATGCCTGACGCTGACGCTGACGCTGGCGACGACGACGACTACGAGACGATGATGTCGATGTCGATGTTAGCTCCTCTGTGCTTGCTGGTCGTTGTCGCTGCTCGGCCTCGGCCTCAGTCTCAGTGTACTCTGACTCTCCTCCGTTCGGTTCGGTAGTTTCTTTTCGAAGCGATACGTTTTTGTTAGTTATCTTTAGGCTGTCATTTGATTCGGTTGGCTATGCAAAGAGAAGCCCTGTTTTTCCTTGATTATAAGATACTCTTTAAATAGATAGTCAATATTTGTACATTTGTTTTAAAATATCTCTTTTCGGAATCATAGAATTAAAAGAATAAAAAAATACCAAAAATCAAAATAAGAAGAAGCGAAGGAAACGAAAATAAAAATAACACAATTTTAAAATGTGCGCTCAGTAATTTCCTTTTCCGATGCGATCATATTATATGTAGCTATATACTAATTTAAAAAGTATCTATATACAAATCTATCTACAAGACTAACACCCATACAAGTAAAAAATTGTGGTACACAAATACAAAGTTAAAATTAATATTCGAGTGATAACTTCGGGATTGAAATGTGTTTGGTTCAAAAAAAATAAAATACAAAAAAAGATAAAGTAGCTATCCAGTTCAGATTAAATATTTAATTTCTTAGCAGCAGCGCAGCGCAGCGCCACCACTTAACACCACGTCTAGCGCCTCGCATTCGCATCACATCATAATACCTACCTGAGTCTCAGCATATGAATGTTCATTGTTCTTAATCGGGAGAACCGTCTTGAGCACATAACATCAACCATCAGTAAACAGGTAAGTCGCTTCGCTATACGATCAACGCAACAAGCTAGCCACTAGCTAAAGCCAGCATTTACCACTTCGAATTCGGATCTCGTCGTCGTCATCGCCATCGATCGCGATTGCGCGCTTAGTAAATCTGTACACGTGAACGCGAATTATACTCATACCTGTTGCAAAATAAAAGTCAAAAAAGGTGTTTCCTTTGAGTATGAGTTGAGTACCTACAATGCCACATATTATAGGTACCTACAGGAACCTCTTCATCATCTTCAGATGGAACATGGAGTGGAGGTAGATGGTTGGGGTTTTCAGAGTCACAGCATGCACATAATGAATTGACTCAACACGATTTTTTGAAATAACTTCGTTTAGCCTTGAAAGTACGCACTCAATTTTTCACAAAAATTTTGCCACAATTTTAGGCAAAAAAAAAAATCAATGGTGATTCGTTTTCGTGGTATTTCGTTTCGCGATTTTGGCTAATTGCTGCTCCTATTCCATAATAGCTTAAGCTTACACTACCTGACAACTTGTTTTATTTTGGAGTGTACGTCTTTAATAATTAAATCTAGTTTAGGTCGCTGTTTTTATGCTTTTCGAAAAAATTACACGAAAAATCACTAATAAAAGTGTCTGGGTGAGAAAAAGACCCATTTTCAAAATTTATATTTTTTATCAACAAATTCAAACTTGATCTCATTTGGGTTTTGGGTTTTCCGAACATCAAATTGTTTGGAGTTAAGATAATCGAAATATTTAGATTACATCAGCAGAAGTTGATTTTATTTATTTTTAAGATGGACACAATTTTGTTTAAAGGGGGATTAATTTGTGTTACAGATGCTTACTCGATATGACATTGGAAGAGAATGTATGTAATGGCTAAGTTGTCACATGCTAGGACAGCAAGTAAAGGTATCTAGATTGAGAGGTTTAATCAGAAGTTACTATTGTTTACCAGGGTTATTTGCCTTTCACATACGTGAGCAGAGTGTTGTTATTTTTGTTTGTATACTTGTTTAGCTTAATGCTACGCACCTATAAATATTAAGAATACATATCTACATACTTTTTTATAAAAAGTACTTAATACTCTCTTTAGGACAGTGCTGGATTTAATGATAAAACAAATTTGAGCTTAACTTATGGTATAATTTCTTAGAGGAAAGCTAACGTCATACTTATAATTAATATCTCGTAGGTATATTAATTTAGGTGAATAGAAAAGCGAACTTTCTGATTTTATTTCTACGTTTAAAAGTTTTTTTGAAAGACAATTTAAATTTGTTTGCTAGTGCTTGGGACTATCATTGGATTAGAGTCAAATTTTCGAATCCTAGACCTAGGCAATGAAACCTGAATGAAATACATAGGTAGGTAGGTATTGCTTCTTGCAATAAACTGGAAAACTGTTTTTCATAAGAAAAATGTTTCCCTAAGCAATTCAAATTCAAGAGAACAGAAGAGTGTAATGTTCTGCCGAAAAGTACCTATAATTCTCTAGCACACGTTTTAAGAACAGTTCTGTTTTACTAATTTTTTGATTAGGTCTACTTTTGTTTCAAGATTTCACTTTAAAATCAGAAATAACTTTTCTGCCTTTATTAAGTTTACCATTCCACTCTCCAAAACAAATGACATAAAGTTATCTAATCTGGAGACAAAAATTCCAATCCAAATTGTGAAAGTCCGTTCCGATCTGAATGATTTTGTGCCCTTTTAAGAGTACTTAGACATTTAAGATCACCATGTGCTTTTTAATCACCAAACTAAATTACTAAAAATGTTTTATGTGTTAAGGGGCTTGCATTGACATATGTAAATTTTTGTAAGACGCCCATACACTTCTCACTTCTAGAATAAATCCACCCATTCAAATTGGCTCGGAACCAAATGGATCATTCGCGTATTGCCGACTGAAGACGATTGAAGATCATTCTAATTGGAGTTAATTTACTCCGTTAAGACAGGCAAACAAAGTGACAAACCATTCGAAATACATATGTACCTGCAGTTGACAAAAATCTGTTTGCATTATTTAAATCGAAAAATTCTTTCATAATTATGAAATGATTTCAATGAAACTGGTTTGCCTTTTTTACTTTTCAAATTCCAACGAACTTGGATATCCTGGTCTTATGTAGAGGACATTTTTTTAATAGAAGAAAGTGCTTCGTGTTTATAACATATTCTCAATGACAAAAGTGTGTTTGGATTCCGGATTTGGTTGCTGGTGCTGCATTTGTATCTCCTTTGTTTTGTTTTATTTCTTAAAAAATATGTTGATATATTAATGAAACGATTATATGTTCTTGGAATTAACTCCGAACCTTAGGTATTGCAACTGCACGCACATATTATGTACAAAATTTCATATTTTCGATTTTTCGTGTGATAAAATTGAAGTTTTTCTAATTTTTTGTCAATTGCAGGTATATACAGTTTCCTGTACCTCGTTTTCTAAGAATAGAATCAAAAGTAGGAATTTCAACCAAGCAAAATTTTGCGGCATTCTCCGATAAAGAGGATTTTTTTCTTTTAAAAAGTGACCAATAAATTACTTACAATGACAATAAGGTCTTTCAAGTAAGGCATTCTACAATCGACACATCTCGTCATAGACGTTTAAAAAATTCTCCGTGAACAAACGATTCCTGTTCCTCTACACTACATTGATAGAATGACCTTTTTTGATCAACTTTAGTATTTGACACACTTTTGAAGTGTATACCTAAGAGAATTTTTCATTGAACATTTCAAAATGTACGCTGTACGTCTGGTCGCCACGGCCGGCGGCGTGGTTTACAGCTTCTTTTGAGATATTCTATTTCCGGATTGGGTGTATTTACTGTTGACACCGAATGCATAAACTGCATTGTTGTATTCTTCGAACTTCTTACTCTAGATTAAGCGGGACTATTATATTATTCCGCAATTCATTTTAATAAAAATAAAATATATTTATAGTGAACATTCAATTATTAAGGGAGATACAACGTACGTAACGTATGTACATTATGTATGTTTTCGAAAAAAGAATAAGAGTGTACCTTCATTTCAAAAATTCGTTTTATTACAAATTTCAAATGAATGAATCCCATTTAAGATACTTTTGTTTCATGAATTATTTAGAATAAGTAACCGTTATTGAAATTATGAAACGTTATGAGCCCTCGCCCAAGTAACTTTCGCAAGAAATAAGCTAAAGCTCTAAGGTTACATTAAGAAAGTGATCTTTCATCTTTATCCTTAAAGGTTTTTCAATAAGAGCGGGTTGATGTTGAAATTAAGTTAAACAAGCTGTGTTTAAGGTTGTAACATATTTTTTTTTGATTCGAATGGACCATGTCGTTGATGTAGATCGCATGCCTCGTAACCCAGAAAAGTTGAAACATTTCGGATCTAATTAAAAATACCTGGTTAGCCAGGTTAAACAATTGATCTACAGCGACTATATGTATGTATATGGGGGAAATGTGACATCGTTCCAATGCCCATAAAACTTACAGTTTATGGTTTGATTTGGGTCCGCATTTTTTAGTTATTATATATCTGTAGCGCTCATTGTTGATGATGACCGCCTCAACAGCGTTGTTTTTCAAAATAAACCGACTAAAGCTGCCACGCTGTGAGCCCAAAAACTACACACAACGGTGGATACCTGGTGGACCTCGCGAAGTAAAGCCCCATTAAGCCAACAGGTGGCTGTGTCTAGGGTCATTTGACTTGGCAAGAAGATTTAGCATAAGACCCAAAAACAAATTGGTCTTCATGAGCCCTTTTTTAAGTGGATATAGAAATGAAACACTCCTTTACACAAAGCACACAAATATGTGTAAGTTAAATTTAAAGTTGTGCATGCAAGTCTTACGACGACGTATTTTGGCTTCTAAAGTTCAATAGAGACGTTCAATCGTTCGTAATGGATTATATCCAGCCACTTTTTTTTAACACCATAAAAAACCTCCCATACTATCAAGTCAAGTAAACTTGTGTCAAAGTATTAGTTCATTATATGTAATTTATGTTAATTGATTGTAAAAATTGCAACTTTGTTCCGATCCGAAGATGATTTTTGTTTTTACTAACTGAACAAAATTGTGACCACCTACCGTTACACTCCGCTTGAAATTGTCACCCTTTTCGAGGTTAACGATCGGAAGATTTTGTGTGTTCTTATTAACCGAATCGGAGAATAAATATTTCCACAGAGTTTTGCTATCGGACAAAATCGTGGCAACATTTTTGAGCAAACACCGTCACGCCTTGCATAAAATTACATGCCTTATTTTTCAAAACAAATTTGGCGGCATTGTTTTGGAAATTTCTCCGATTTATGTATCCGAGATAATTTTAAATACTATTCGAAATAGAAACACTGAAAATGGTTTGGAAATTCTAAGCTTGAAATTATGACACGTTAATCAAACAAATTGGCTTGGAATATTATAATTAAATGGTTTTAATGATTTTTAATATACTAGAAGCAACCGGTCATATGTATGTATTTATGTATACATATATTAATTTAAGCCTGAACGCAGATCACATACAACAAATTTTAATCTCACATAAAAAACATTTTAACCTTTATAAAAATGTCCGAAATCCGCAGAAAAGTGTTAAAGTTGGAGAGATAAACATAACTTTTTTTTTTAAAGCTTGTAGGTACGTCCAAGACAAATAGTTGGTTGTGTTTGTTGTGTAAAATGCTGCAAAATAATCTTCAAAAATATTTTTTTCAGGGAAAATTAAATTAATTAATTAATAATAATTTCAGTTTATTTAATGTTGTTCTGATTTAAAATTTGAAATTTAGGATTAAGGGTGAAATTTGAGGTATAAGCATTTCAGTTTCAGTTGGTTGTATCCATCTTGAAGGTTATTAAGGAATTAGAACAATTAACTAATTATAAAAATTAATTTTAGTTTTTGTACATTGCATCTTAGATGTTCAACCAATAAAGACAAGGCTATCCTAACTTCGCCCATAAAATCCTAAAATCTTAGATCGATTCTCCGAATTAAAACTAAGGTCGATCACCAGAAAGTGAATTCACAGCTTCTTAACTTAATTTTAAATGAAACATTTCCAAAAAAAAATGTATTCGTCATTACTCATTAATTATGACTCATCTGCAATCGGACCTTCAAATTTGAAATAGTTTAATAGAAAACCACATTTGGGTTTTGATCGACGTTTCTTAAATACAAAAAAAATGATTATGGTTATTGCTTTGCAACTAAACGCTTGACTAATTCTTGACTACTGTAGATATAAAGTCTAATGCACACACATTTTCGGCATATATTCATGCAAATCCAGCACTGGCTTATGCTTAAATATACCGACATGCGTTGGATACTAATACATAAGCGTTGAAAAGTGATATAAATAAAGTTACTACAATAGCAGTTTGTTAGAGTGGACTAGTGGAGTAGCAAAGCAATCTCGAATAGGGTTGCCATGACCAACTAGCTCAATAGCCCAATCAAAAAATATTTGCTGTTCAAAATCGGAGCCAAAAAAATAACCCAAAGAAATGTTTAGATTGGCAGGTTGTTGCGTAGGTAAAAAGGTAAGGAAGTTTTTAGGGAATAATTTTGTTAAATTAATGTACTAAACCAAAAAAGGACAACATTTATTTAAGAACCTATAATCCTCCTCACCCTCATTTTGGTTGTTTCAAAAAACTGACAAATGGCTAAAGATAGTGTAATAGCTTTTTGCATTCTTATTGGTTCACCTTTTATTTTTAATTGCTGATTGAAAAAAACCACCCACTCAATTTTTTTGAGTTCTTTCTGCATGTTTCTGCATTGTTATCTGTGTAACAAAATTTATTTGAAGTAGATATCTCCACCGGTTCTTGAGAAATGGATGACGAAATCGAAGGTACGAACGTACGAACGTACGTACACATGCACGCACAGACATCTCTCTAAAATCTTTTTATATTATTTATCCCTTAAGCCTAGTACGCTGCTGAAGTGAAACGAATTTTTTCGGCGGTCTCCAAGTGCAGAGCGAAATGAAAACGAAAACCAGAGCGGAAAAATATTTGTGGAGAGTTCTGTCAGCTTTCAAAAACAATTGACAAGTTCTGACAGTAATTTTTTTTCTTTGTTTTATTTTTTGGAAGTTGGAGTTCACTGCTTGTTTTCACTTCTTCCACATCAACAATACATTCTTCAACATCCTGAGTTTCCGACTCAGAAATGTATTGCTGGAAAAACTCAGAAAAATCCATTTTTTTAAATTTTAAATCAAAACTATATCAAAATAAAAAACACCGAAAGTCACGATATCGAGTAAACAATTTTTTTTCAATAAAAAAATTAAACGTCAAAATTTCGCAAGTAATTAATATACCGGGCAATTAAATTGAGAACGAAAATAGTGGAGAATTGTACTAAGAAATCTAATACAACTATCCACTAAAATGACACATTTCGTCGTTCAGCAGCGTACTGAAACACGAAAAGCACAGCGAAATTTTTCGTTTATGATTTCGTCATGTCATTTTTGTATGGGAATTTTCGTTTCGCATCAGCAGCGTACTAGGCTTTAAAGAAAACTAAACAAAAAATGTTCGCACTATTATTAGCATTGTTTGAAAATATTTGTCCCATTTGAAAATGATAGGTAAAACCTTAATTTTTCAAATTGGCAACCACAAAAAGTTTATATTCTGATTATTTTTTGTCTTGTTTTGTTTTTTTATTTTTAATTTTCTTCATTCCCAATCAACCAATCAAAACACCACATTATACAGAATATAAATAATAAATTATAACAAAAATGTCTTTTCATTACCTCCGTCGAACTTTCGCTGAATTTGTATAGGTACATTCTTCTTTATCTTCGGTTTTTTAATCTGGAAATTTATTATTTTATATTGGAATTTTCGCTCTTTTTTACCCCCACCACAATACATTATACATGTAAAATATGTGGAACGAACTGTTTAGGAAGTCCATTAAAAGATGTCAGGCCGAGCGTTCCTCTTCATGATAGTATTATTCAATTATGTATTATATATACAAAGGATTATTTTGTTTTAGTTTCATATCGTCTTTGATTGTTTCTTTTTTCAAAAGTTTCGTTTTTGAATTATTTAAATTTAAGGGGCGGTTATAGCTGTCAGTAAAATCCATCAGTTAAATGTTTGTTGTTATACAGTTTTGAACATGTTACAGCCTTGTTTTCGGAAAAATATGAATGCAATAAGATGAACTCTAATGTCAAGTAGATATGTTTTTCAAAAAAGAACAATGGATTTGAAGCTAAATTTATTTCGTAAATATATTTTAAACATTTTAATGATGAAATTTAATTTTTGCTGAACGTTCCAATTTTTTCTGTTCCGATGGTAGGTATTCGCAAAAAATTACTGATTCAACCAACAGCAAACAGAAAATGCGAAGCTCTTATTTATTGAATAATTCTAATTAAATGACGTAAATTTAATGATTGCTATAAACTGTTATCAGTCAATTATTTCAGATTCCTGTTTCAATTTTTACTGATGGATTTTACTGATATTCTTAATCAGCGCCTTACCTTCTTTTCAACCTCGATTGTTTCGTTTTCGATCATTTCGGTTTTTGGTCATTTCGATTGAAATCGTTTCGCCACTGTTCGTTTATATTTAGTTTTAAAGTTTCTGCATGTAGGGAACCTAAAGGCTTTAGAATTCGCGTGAAGCCAACAAAACTTATCAAAATGTTTTCAAAAAAAGCAAATTAAGGCGTGAATTCTAACGCCTTTAGGTTCTTTAGGACAAATTAAAACAAAAAATAAGAAAACAGTGGCGAAATGATTTGAATCGAAATTACCAAAAATACTTATGAAAATGTTTTCAAAAAAAGGATAAACATAAAGAAAATGTTTGAAAAAACAGCTGCCAAAGGAATTCATAATAATTGGAACGGAAAAACAAGAGAAGTGAAAAACAAAATAAAAAATTCGAGGTAATAGTGAAACGAAATGAACCCGAAACGCAGTGCTTACAATCGAAAAAACCTCTTAAAAAATAAACGTAAATAATTATGACAAAACAACAAATATCAAAATGAAAACAAAGAAACAACATTGTATATATATTTCTTATAGTACTCTCATGAAGAGGAACGATCGAAGCGACATCTGAGCGGGTTGGCGATGAAAGAATTTGATCCCTTTTTTTATACCCCTCAATAGATGGGAAGAGATGAGAATGTGAGGGAAAATTCAACAATAATTAAAGAATAGAAAATAGAGAAGAACATATGCAAATGTAGAAGAAAATCAAGGGAGCCAATAGAAACAACCTTTTGACATTATATGTGTGTAGTGTATGCATATTATACTTGAAGAGGAATGATTTTACGGTAATGCTTTGGCAAGAAATAGAAAAAGTATAACAAAAACAATAACAAAGCAAAAAAGTAGGTATTGGATGAGTACTTTATATGCGGTTGGTAGTTAAATATATTTTTTAATATATTTTGTTTTCAATTCAATAGGGTGTTCCTGATAATGGTCTTTATTTTTGATATGACTCTTATACCAAAAATTTAGTGTGATATAATTTCTTAAGTTTTTCCGTTTTATATTTATATGTAGGTATATGTATATAAAGGGTGGATTTTTAAAAGCTATAGGAAAGTCTTTCAAAACAAAAACATATAAAATTCAGAAAAATGCATGAAATCTTTATTTGAATCGATAGTACGGTCCAAATAATTTAATGTTTGAAGATTATTTCATGCAAATGTTGACCTTGCCTCAAATGGTCCATGCGCTTAGTCAAATATTGGCATACTCTTTCCAACATTTCGGCCGGTATCTCACGAATAAATGCAAGCGTTGTTCGTTTGTAAGACGATTCATGGTTCAATTGTAGACCAAACTGAAGATGTTTGACAGTGAAACAAAACACGAAACGTGCTTCAGCTGTTCAGCTTCAGTGTTGCCAAAAAGATAATAGCTAAAAAATCACCCTTTACTTTAAAAGGGACTCTTTTGTTTTCAAAAAGATTTTTTTCTTGATTAGCTATTCGTTAATAATTTTGATTGCGTCAGTACTTGCAGCTAAACCTCAAACTATCTACGAATTCCTTAGTAAGTTCTCATATACCAGAGTCAAATGGGTTATATGTTCTAATAAGATATCCATTTGAATCTTTTACAAGAAAAGACCTTGAAAGATTAAAACCGAAAAAAGTAAAATGTTCTGGACTATATGAATCGAAGAGACTCACAGAAGCAATTAATGTTATCATACTGATATCTCCACACAAGAAACACTTCCATTCTGTCCAAATTACTTACATGTCATCATAATACCTCACACATATATTAAGCTTATACCTTTCCAATTTAGGCACTGACACTTGTACTTGTAAGGTTAATTTGTCAACGTAGTTTTATACTATATTACATTTATTTATTTATATGTTTTTATATGAACATTAAAATTTCAATGCAGTACACCCTATTTAGCCGTTAAAAACAAAAATCGACCTAGTTTTGAATACCTACCTTTTAATTTTTGATTGTATTTGTACTTGATGCGTACAAAAAACAAACAATACGCAATAATAACAACAACAAAATAATTGAATATATTTAAAATCTTCAATGCATCATATGCCAAATATGGCAACATTTCATTTTTCATAAAAATTGAAAATTGAAAATTTAAAATCAAACGAGAATTATTAAATTCAAAATACCTACAACGAGTATACATAGCTACAAACATATGTATTTGTATATGCCAACATTTCATTTATCACAAAAATTGAAAATTTAAAATCAAACGAGAATTTTTAAATTCAAAATACCTACAACGTTAAAGTATACATAGCTATAAACAAATGTATGCATATGCACAAGCACATCTCCTCTACAGTAACACGTGAAAGCAAAAAAAATGTAAAGAAATATTATTTCTTCTTGGTTTGACATTTGTATTTTGGCTATCTCCCTCGAACATATTAATGCTTATGAAATTTAAACAAATTTCCTTTTCTCATTCTTTCTTTAGTAATTTTCTCCTCATTATTAATTCCCTACCAAATATTTTGATACACGCAGCGCCATTAACGGCTTGGCGATGAAATAAAAAATTTCGTTCCATAGGAGTACTATAAGAAATATATATACAATGGAAACAATGGGCATCCATTTCCGATAAATAGCCCAATCTGGCAAGCCTGGGCTGGAAGAGCGATTATCACTTATTTCAAATCCTACACAGAACATACTTAACACATACTATAATACAAAATTAATACAGACTGTGTATCGGCCTTTAATTAGCTTGCATTTCATTCATTTATTTCTTCGACTTCGATTTACAGCATGTTTGACTTTTTTTTTGGGATCTTTGTTGATCTATTTTGTTTTTCAATTGAATCAATCAATGATTAGGTCGATTAAATCAACTTTTTATAATAGTTCTTTAAACTGTTACAATATCTACGAAAATCAATTAAAAGAAAGATGACAAATATTTTGTATGCATCTAGAATTCCACATAAAGCGAATCGGGACGGGCCGACGAGACGCAAGGCGGACGGCGGCGCGGCGTATTGCAGAAACCTCTTAAAATTATTTAAAAGCTGATCAAAGAATGCAACAACGATGGAATCACGACGAGGATATTTTCAAATTGAATTCTATTTACGTTTTGACTTGTCATGAGAATCCAAGCAGTTTATTTATTTATTTATTTTTGTAATGTTGGGACTTGAGAGCAAAACAAAGGCCCAAAGCTAACAAAAAAGATCACGACTGAAAAATGTCGTTAACCTTTCTCTGATAAGAAATATAGAACACTTTTATTATACATACCTAGAATAAAATTGTTGATGTTTCATTCGAATAATAGTGATTACAAAAATGTACCATTTTCAATAAGGTCAATTTGGTTTTAATGTAATACAGAGTGTGTAGGTATATTTTTTAAGAAAATCTGATTAAAACACACATTTGAATTCTTAGAAGTTGCGTGTTAATGAGGTTGGAAAATAATTTCTGAGCATATATTTACTTTAATATTTGCATAAATGTAAATACCTACATACGAGTACATACATATGTACTTATGTATCTATAGCAAACACTATTTTTTGATTTATGTAGGTATACAAATATTATGTTGTAGACATGTAGGTATTTGAATCTAATGTTTTATCTATATATTTAGTGAATTTTATCTTTGAGTTATCTTTTATTGTCAATTAAACTTAGCCTAGAGCCTTGTTAATCGGGGAATGGCAAATGTGTACGTTATTCTAAATATCTCTGAACAACAAAATTACAAGTATGCCAATGGTCATATATAATTATTTTTGAATAAATTTTTATATTTGAATGAAGTATATACATATGTATGTACATAATATTTACATACATATGTACATTTATACATATATAATATACGTTGGCATAAATTATCAATAAGAAACAGTATGTATATAGAAGAAAAGTCTGACACATTGTGACACAGTTTTTTCAGCTGAAAATGGCTGTGTTCAATCTCGAGTTGGAAGGCTATCCTGAATATTAGGGTTTTAAGATACCTTCACAAAAGGCAGGCAAATATTATTTAGATTTTGAAATCAAAGATTACTGGAAAACAACATTTTTATTGGATCGGATTTTTACTAAAAAAAACATACAAATTTGAATTTAATTTTCGCTTTCCATCAAATTCTACCATTTTGTTTAATCAGCTGCACTGTCAGATATTCTTAGATACATTTGCATTCATTTTTTGACAATCCAGCTGTTCTTTTACATGTAAAATACTAACAAAAAGGTATCCGGATACCCTATTCGTCTAAGATCGAACGCAGCCAATAGATATTAGTAAAGTGGAGCTCCTGCTCAAACCTCTCAGAGTAGGTTCTCTATTTAGTATGCAAATTGAGGACCTGATCCATTGCATTAATTTGTAAAGTATTTAGAATATTTCAAATATGTCAGGTGAATTAGGCAACTTCATGATTTGTGTTTTTTTTTGCATTCATGGTAATAATGTTCAAGATCAGATAAGCGAAATATCTCATTCTGTCTTCATCTCATTCATATAAATTTAATAAATATATTGAATTTATAAAATAATAATATTAGATGTTGGTTATCCGTCAAAACTATGTTTAAAGACTAACAAGAAAAAGTTTTTTTTTTCACTCCTCGTCTTGAGTACCTTTTTAATGGGGGAGAGTACGATAACTTTGGCGACAAAGTTTAATGACGGATTTGTATAGAACAGTTAAAAATAAGCATTTTTTACTATAGGTGGGGGGTCTATCTCAGTAGGGGCAATTTAAAAAAACATGTACATTAAATGGAAAAAAAATAATTACAAAATAACGGTAATACTTACAGTTTAGTATTATACCTTTTTTTAAAGTCAACACTTTTGTCTATTAGCTTGTTTTTACCAATCCCCCCCAAATTACCAAAACAAAATATTTTAATTAAATTACTTTTTCCTTGCTTAAGTATTAATGTAGTCTTATTTTGATAGTAATAATCGAATATGGATTAAGATATACCAAGGATAAATTAATTTTTCTTAAATCCAGCTTATTTAAATGCAAAAGAAACTTTGCATGCACCCCATCGCACCCTCCCCACCTTGCACACACACCAACTTGCACCCACGCCAAATCTTATAGTGTGCCCAAGCAGGGGGGTTGCAGATGCCACTGTTGCATACACCCAAACTCGCGCACACCTTACTGTTGCATACACCCAAACACGCATTACGCATACGCAAATACCATTATTGCTATCAAAATAAGACCACTCAAGCAAAAAAAAATGTTCTCAAAAACTAAAAGACATAAAATCATCTAGTTTTCAGTTTTTGATCAAAAACAAATAAGAGCAATAAATTTTGAAATAAAAACAATGGTAGATATTTTTGAAGTATTGAAAAATTACACTTTAAACCTTTTTTTTTTAACTTTTTTTACTTAAATTTTGAGTTTAAAATTAAATTTTTCAAAAACTACGCATAGTTTTGACTTGAATTAAAAACTGGCTAATAAAACAGAATGTTGGTATGATACTTAATTGTAGGTATTACCGTTATTTTTTAATTATTTTTTTTCATTTTAAATAACAATTTTTTTAAATTGCCCCTACCGCCTAAACGGGGGGAGATAGACCCCCCCTCCCATAGTAAAAAATGCTTGTATTAAGCCCTTCTACCAAAAACCGTTATTATATCTTGTCGCCAAAGTTATCGTACTCGTGCCTTTTAATGTTTTTATATATAGTCATTACTCATTACTGATAAATTTTGGTTGTAATAATTTTTAAATTAAATTTCTTACCGATAAGATACTCGCTTAACCACTTAAAGTTTTCTTTTTCAAAACGGTAAAGCATTTTTAAATTGTTACTTGAGGCCAGTCTTCGCTCCTTATAAACTTTGTCCTTGTAATAGGTAAAAATGCCGCCATTTAAAATAAATAAAATGGATCGATCGCTTTGAAATTAGACGCACGAATGCCAATATGTTGCTTTACAACACAGAAAAGCAAGGTTGATTTTTATTTACTTGAAAATTTTGCAGTAAATACTAAAAAGCAAACAAATTTTATGTAGGTATACCATTTTAAGTATTTACTGGAAAAATTCAGCCTACTAGTAAATTCTTTTTCTTATAGTAAGTTCTAGTGATCTAGTATTTACCTTGTTTTTATGCATATGACAACTAGTAAGTACTATGAAAATTTACCAGTAAAAGCATTTACTATCGTTTATGCATGTTCCCTTACCTTTGCTCTTAAAGATTCATATTTTAAAAGATACATTTCATCCTATTTCTTCATAATAATAAGAAAGTTTGTTCTTCAGCTGAAAAAATGTGTTTATTGTTCAGTTACAAAAGCAAAGGTGATAGGACACATATTGGGTATGAGCGTGCTTTGTACCCGCAAAGAAAGGGTAGTCTTAAGTGCCTTACACATGAGCAACGAACTGCGAATGGACGAACAAACGTGAATTTACACATTTCAAAAAGTCAATTCCACACAAAAACACAACGAATCGCAGTGTGGTTGCTGCGAACTGTCAAACTCTATTCGCGTTCCACATACCATCCACACTGCAACGAATAAATTGTTCGCGCTCAACTTAACCTCAAAATTATACCACTCTTGTTTTGTTTTTGTGTGAAAGATGATGGCTGAGGAAAATATGGAGAAAAGGGTTGACAATTCGTCGCTACCTGCTAATAGAAATAAAAGCTCATGTGAAAGAAAAGTCAAAATATGCGAACATCCACAGTTCGCAGTTCGCAGTTCGTTGCTCATGTGCAAGATGCTTTAGGGTGCAAGTATATAGCTACCATTGAAATTGGTTCTCAAAACATCATCAAACATATTACATTTTTTCTCAACAACACTCTCAGCTTCCTTGCTTATTGGACAAAAACTTAAAATAATTTTCCCAAAATTTGAAAATATGAGAAGAATCAATTATTATTAATTAATCATAATTTTGAATATAATATTCCATTGAGAAAAAAAAATGCCTCATATCAAGCCCGCGTTTCACGCAGAACGCAAAAATGAAAAATAAAACTTCCAGACTTAGACAATTGATATCACGATGTACAAATTCACTTTAACACAGTTCGAGTTAAAATTAAAATGTATCTTAGCTTAGTACCTACGAACATGATTTGATTACTTCTCGTGCTTTAGTAAAAAAAAAAACTTGTATGACAATTATTTATTGTACTTGATAAAATAAGCACAAGATTAGCTCTCATGATTTCGATCAATATTTACACAGTGCCTACTTATTTATAGTAGAATACATAATATTTGTATTCTTATATTTATATCCATAAAAACATTTTGCACATTTTGTTTTCTGGGTTAACAGTGTCAAGATTAATAAATTATTTCAGTTTAAAATGGAAAAATTTTAACTTTGAAACAAACCAATGATTCATCATTCCAGTTAAACTTCCAAAATTCCCCTTAAATTTGGATATCAACAAAAACAAAAAATATTTATTCACGGTCAATTGGGTGACTATATCAAAAAATCGATGTACGAAGTCTGAGTTGTTGCTTCTTAAGTTGCGATTCCCATTTAAGAAAAAGTTATCGTCACTATTTGTCTACAAATGATAATAAAGTAATTAAAGTACTATACGTACCACTCTGACTAACACGGCGCCAATTATGGAAAAATGGATAGGAAAGAGTAATTTATGGCACATGGTATTTAAAATTAAAAGCTTATAATCTTATAAGACACCATAGGTAACATCGATTTCAAAATGCGAGAGTAGGCAAAATATTGCAAAATATACCACCTATAATGAGTTCTAATGATTTGAATGCTAACACATTTTTTGAACAATTAGGCTTAATGTATTTAAAATATTTAAATACATTAATAAATATTGTAGAATGAATTAAATTTTAAATCAAATTAGAATAAAATAAATTAAATTAAACTAAACCAAATAAAATTGAATACGTTCCTCAGATGCATTAAACCCTCAAAAAATAGAACAAATAATAATGTACAGCAGTAGTATTTCAATGTATGGAAAAAACAAGAGTATTTAAAAAAGAGTTATCCTTAGACAAATTTGAATAAGAGTTAAGTGATCTAGGGTTTTAAGCGCTTTTTATAGGAAACCGTTAATTTTAAATAAAAAGCTAGTCGATCTTTGTGCACTGAAAGGCTAAGAGTTCTTGTTTAATGCATTAAAAAACTATTCAACGTTCAATTCGCCAAGTTCTATATACACTTAAAAGGAATATATGTACAATATTTTGTTAGGTTCTCAAATAATAAATATATGTACTATTTTCATTTCAATTAAACAAATAGTAAATATTCTTATCATATTATTTAATAAGCAGAAAAAGTGCTAGAGAACGAACGTAAACAACAGAATGAAGTCAAATTAGGGAAAAACATGTTTTTGTTATTTTCTCAAAAAACTATGTAGAACACATTTAAGTAATTTGTTACCAGTGTTTAAAAAGCAATTGATAAGCTAATTGAGTTTTAATTAAAAATATAATTTTACTTGTGAAAATTTTTGATTTAAACATTCATATCAAAACACATACATTGATTCCTGGCTTTTAGAAAATTCTTATTATTTTTATTCCACAAAAAATATATGTTTTTGTTTTAATGTAGAATAAATGTTTTATGAAAACAATTGGTTTCTATATTTCACAAAAAAAAAAACAAGTAAACACAAAGTTCTTCTCAGTTTTAAAATACAAAGTACGTTTTAAATAATTTATATGTAACTTCAAACTGGAATGTCAAATCCTACGCATATAATTTTCCTAAAACTTCACAATTTATAATATGTACCAATACTGAAATTAGTTTTGCTACCACTGTTGTCCAGGGACATTTTTGGCCCAAACCTCATACAATTTTGCTTCATATTATTTCCATTACAAAAATTGATAAATTTTGTTTGAAAGGAACATAATTTAAAAAATTGATTTTTTTTTCTCATGGTTTTGATGTTATTTGGTGGAAACAGTGTCGGTAAAGCTGTTGGGCCTACAACAAAGCTTTAGCACACAAAAACTCATTTCAAAACAAAAATTTGCGTATTTTTGCAAAAGTACCCCGCGTAACGATAACTAAAAGGGTTTTCCATAGGTACAATAAATCTGTCAAAACACAAGATTCCAATGTTTTTGCATTCCATGGGGAAAAAAAATTCATTTATTTTTAATTTAACATCAAATCTGCAGATCTGGATTTTTCGGCAGATTTACCATTTTGGCACAAATCCTAATAAAATTATAAAAAAATATGTTTAGCTGGAAATTCGATAGCTAAGCCACACTCGTTAATACATACACGAAGTAACACCAATACAATAGGCGTGTACCATCAACTGAGCGCTCAGTGAGCGCTCAATGTCAGATTGACGGAGGCAGAATCGTTTTGTGGGACAAGAATCTCCGTACAAACATATGCTGTCAAAAACATATGTTGTCAATTGTAGTTTTTGATGTGAATTTATTATTTTTTTCTATTGATAATTCTTTGTTACTTTTGGAAAAAAAACTATTAAAATGGATAACAAACAAGAACAAGTTTTGCGTCAAATTTTAAGTAGTTCATCAGATAAAATAAGAAATAAAAAAAGGAATGAGGAGCATGAAAAGATTTTGATGGAACTCCTAAAATTAAAATTATTTAAATTACGCGCCACACCAGACAAATGACAACTGAACAGCTGTTTTGGGTGAGCAAGCAAATTGAGAAATGAATCCATGAATTTTTTGTCTCAGAGATCTCCGCAAAAAATCTCAGTGCTCAGCTGAGATTTTTTGTCTCACTTAAAAAAATAGTTGAGCGCTCGGAGCGCTCAGTTGATGGTACACGCCTAATGATAAAACAAAACAATTCCAATCGTGTTCCATGCGCCACGAAAAAAGTCAATTTTTGACAGAAATCTGAATTTACCCATGGAAAACCACATGAATAAAATGAGTCGGGTTTGAAATATAAACAAAAAATCGGGAGTTTTGATTGATTAAACAATTAAGTTACACTCTTTGAGTTTTCCATTTAAATTTTTTAAACTTTAGAATTAGAATTATCTTTAACATTATTTTTCGTTGAGCTGTCAAACTCAATAACGCGCCGGCCGGCCGTGCAACTAGAAAATTGTAACAAAACTTAACAAATCGCACGCATATGGTTTATGAATACAGATGGGGAGTATTTCTTTTCAAATATTAAGAATTATATATTAATTCCATTTTCATACTCTTTTCTTTTTGGTCAATGCTTCAAGATCTTCAAGTTAAAATTCGTAAGGTAATCGATGGTCATGGAAAATTTCATAAAAAGGATATTGTGCTACAACCGTAGCCTTCCATTTGGTTGATATTAATTGTATATGGAATATTTTCATTTTTATAGTAAAATAAGCATCCATTGGTTTCTCTTTAAAAAAAAAACTCATTTATTTTTAATATAAACATGTAAGCCTATGTAGTTGGGCCTTTAGTCTGTCACGATCTAAATAAATGTTCTACCTACCTGGACTGATCTGAAATGATTTAATTAAAATCTACATCTGATTGAAATGAAAAACAAATCAATTTGTGTTGCCTGATGAAATGCAAACAAAATTAAAATTTTTATTATTTTTTATTGTACTATTCGTACTAGAATGTCAGTTTGTTAGACTTGACCATTCCTTTTAATTTTATTGAACGTTTTTGAACAACAACAACAACTTAAAGGTGCTACCACTCATTGTTTTTGGCTGGAGATATAGCTATTTCGTGCTTTGCCACTTTTGCACTCATCAGTCTCCTTTGTTTGTGGTGCTGAGCTTTAATCCAATTTTATTTGAAAAACTACGAATTGTAAGTCTATCAAATAAGGTATGGAGAAAAATGGAGGCGGAACAAAACAGCATACTTAAAGGAGCTTATAAAAATGTTGATGCTTCAAATGCATTTGATAAACAATTAGCACATCTCGACCTGTGACGTCAGTGGTCAAAAGTAGTGGAGTGCGTAGTGCACACGACTTCTAAGACTGAGCAAATCTGATATGCGTGGGTTCGAATCCTATGTTGTGTATAAAGTTTTTCAAATAAAATTGGATTAAAGCTCAGCACCACAAACAAAGGAGACTGATGAGTGCAAAAGTGGCAAAGCACGAAATAGCTATATCTCCAGCCAAAAACAATGAGTGGTAGCACCTTTAAGTTGTTGTTGTTGTTCAAAAACGTTCAAAATTAAAATGATTATTTCACGCAGTTTTAAATCAAATGCAATTAATTTTAGTAAACAATTTCCATTAGGTTCATTCCTCATAACATCTTTTCAAACGTTCGAAAACAAAATTTCCTATCAAACGGTGACGGTGTTTACAATTTTTTTTATTTTATTATGAGATCAATTGAAATTGAGATAATAAGTGTTACTTTTTTCAAGATCGAGGCTAAACAGATATTTATTGAATTCTTGTTAGCATACATATCATATTACGTATGATTAAGATTTGTAATCTTGTTGCTTACCAAAAATGTACACTTGCATTAGAAGTTGGATAAATTTATACACAATCGAAGATTAAAACTTTTCGACAGCTATATCGTTAGTTAAAATATGAAGTGTGACTTTGAAATGATAAGTCATAATAAATTAAGATTCGGTAGCTGCTAACACTTTATTACCTAATAAATAGCATTTAAATATGTTTGTTATTTATCAATAAATCAGAAAGTACAAACTACTGATAAGGACACGTCACTTATTTTTTAGCTAAAGCGATAATAAGACCGCTTATCTCTAAATTCAAAGTATTAATCAGAATCTTAACATGATTTGTTTAGAAAATCATATAATACCTACATTTAAATACTATCATCTTATTGTTAGTCTAGTTATTATTTTTCTTTCAAGAAAGTCTTTTTTAAGAAAAGACTTGCAATACTTTTTATTTATTATTATTTTTGTTTTGTTAACTTCCAGAATGCCCTCCCAACGTAATAGTATAGAGTGTTTGGACAAATCTAGAAATAATGGAAAATCAGCACTGGATCGTACACCGAAGGAAGAAATTTTGGAAGAGGAAGAAATTGAGGACTCATCAGCTGAAGTTATTGTTCCACCTGATGGAGGATGGGCTTGGGTAGTGATGGTAGCATCATTCCTCTGCAATACTGTTGTGGATGGGATTGTGTTGAGTTCCGGCATGATTCAAGTGTCACTGATGAATGAATTCAAAGTATCCGAAGGATATGTACAACTTGTAAGCTCACTATTAAGCGGTTTCTATTTGATGGCAGGACCATTTGTAAGTGCCTTAGCTAACCGATATGGATTCCGACCTGTGACCATGGTGGGAGCTGTTTTTGCTGCATTATCATTTGGATTGTCGTACTATGCTACAAGTGTCGAGTTCTTGTTCATATCGTACGGTTTTCTTGGAGGACTCGGATTTTGCATGGTTTATATACCTTCAGTGATAACAATTGGATATTATTTCGAAAAATGGCGAGCTTTGGCGACTGGTATTGCAATGTGTGGTTCGGGGGTGGGTACATTTATTTTTAACCCACTAACGGATTATCTTGTGAAGGAATACAATTGGCGAAATACATTGGCCATTCAAGCTCTCATCATTCTCTCATGTGCTTTATACGGTGCGGCTTTCAGGCCAATTCAACCTATACAACTCGCAATATCCGAAGATAATGAGGACAAAAATAATGAAAATGGGAGCTTTTCAGAGAAACCTAGACTCTTAACTATAACACAAAAACCACTGCCAGAAGGCCGTTTAGCATACTCAGTACCCAACAGTGCACACAATACTTACATGGGGGCCACGCCTAAGCATCACTATCCAACAGCTTCGGAAATATTCCGAGGTGCAAATTTTGAACGTCGTTTATCGGGCACTGTAAGCAAGGGAACGGAACTTAAGAATCTTCGGAAGTCACAGCCTACCACCCCTAATGGGGAATCACATCCAATATACAACCTTAATAAAGAACTAACAACGGTCGGAGAGAACGAAGAAGAAACTGAAGGTCAAAATTTATTAGAGGCCGAAATTAAGCCTGTATCGATGCAGGCAAGACGCCATACAGTCTCTGGTCGCAGACCAATAGATATGCAGAAAAAAGCGAATACTCCAAACCAGGAAACACATCACAATACTCGTCCAATGTACCGAGATGATATTTTCTTCTCAGGATCACTCGTACGAATTCCTCAATACACATCACAATCATCCTTAGGCTACCATATGTCCGTAACCAGGTTGCCAACCAAAAAGGATATACTAGAAGAAAGACAAAAAGGCTGTCAATTATGTCCGGAAGCTGTGCGAAGGACCCTATCTACTATGCTTGACACTAGCTTACTTAAATCACCGTCCTTTATGCTGTTAGCCATAAGTGGCTTTTTAACAATGATGGGCTTCTTTGTGCCTTTTATTTTTGTAGCCCGCCGTGCTAAAGTGGCTGGAATGGATAATAAAACAGCTTTGTTCATTGTTTCTGCCATTGGAATATCGAATACGTTTGCAAGGATTGGCTGTGGACTGCTGAGTTCGTTTGATGGAATTTCACCATTGTATTTAAATAACATTGCCATTACTGCGGGAGGTTTAGCAACTATATTCAGCGGACATTTAATTAACGATACGACTCAGTTCATATTTGCAGCATTGTTTGGTATTTGTGTTGCGTGCTTTTCGGCGTTGCGCTCCTTGATTGCTGTGGAACTTATGGGCCTGGAAAAACTAACTAACGCTTTTGGATTTTTAATGCTGTTTCAAGGTCTTGCTGCAGCCATGGGTGCTCCAATCGCAGGTAAGATACACATAACATATGTAAAATTACATTTAATCAGCTGAAATGAAAAAACCCAAATGTAAAATGCAAAGGGTGTCTTTTTTAGAAATAGAACAAAGCAAAGTAAATCTTCTGGCATTATGAATTAAATATGATTTCTGGCATATGACCTCCAAGACTGGCTCGGACGTAGTCTAATCTTGGGGACAAATTTTCGATGACTTTTTCCAAGACTTGTGACCGTTTATCGGCAATAACGCGGTGAATGTTGTACACTTGAGAGGTATCATCACTCCAAATACGGAAGTTTTGTTTATTGAAGTATCCATTGAACCAAAACTGAGCTTATAAAAATTGGGATCAACTGCAATCTTGCTTTGGGCGCATTTGCATAATTTATTTAGCTATTCATGGGTTTGACTATTCGTGTTGAAATAGTATTTCCAACTTAAAGTTATTTACCTCTATAAAACATCAGTTTCATTTTTCATACAATTGAATCTAGAAAATCATTAATGAAACATTTCGTTCTAAGTTTCTTTGGACCGAAATCTATATTCATGGCAGATTATTTGAAGAAATTAAAATTAATTTTTTCCAGAAGATGAAACTTTCATCAACCAAAATTTATAAAGCAATTGGTTTTATATAATCTTTTTTGATAAAGCCAATTAAGAAAAGAGAAATTAGTCTTCTTATACTTTTAGATTAATATTTGCATCACACATTTCGTAATTTGGGGAAGTTTCAGATAATGTTCTCGTTTTATTCTGAAGAAACAATTTTTTTAATTATTATTTACTTCATTTGTCAGTAGTTTATAACTAGCAAAAAGCAGTGGATCAATTATTAAAAATAAAACTAATTTAATTGTGAATTGAGACTACCAGTTAATAATTAATTAGAAGAATAAAAGAAGCAGTGATAAAAATTCAAACCCATCTAAAATTACTATTCTTCACATTACTTTCCTACTAATTTAATTATTGATTTTAATGTATTTACTTTTTTTTCAGGTCTTCTTGTCGATTTGACCGGTGGCTATGATATTTCGTTTTATTTTGCTGGAGGCTTAATAACCCTTTCGGCATTCCTTTGCTACCCACTAAACTACGTAAGCAAATGGGAAAAGGAGAGAGATCTAAAAAGAGTACCAGTTCCGCAAGCATAATCAAAGACTTAGCAACCAATACCAATATAATATGATATGGTGTGCCTAATTAAGTGACTTTAAGACAATTTTAAATTGGCCAACTTAATTTCTTTAAGAACATAATAAAGTTACCTGCTAATTTAATTTTTATTTTATTTTAAATGACTGCCAATGAAGAAGAATATAGGATAAATTGTATGTATGTATTTTTATGCTATTAACATTTTTTTATTGATTGAAAGATAAAAATATATTTGTTAATAAATAAATTCGTTTCTGACTAATGCTTTAAGGGTGCAATTTAAATCGATATTAAAACATGTGTACAGATGAAAATTTGTGCATCTGTTTTAATGAACTGCTTTTAATTAATAAATGAAAAATATTCTGTATAATCACAAATTTGAAAGGGGATGAATTTGTATACATTGTTATTCTTTTATCTTTAAAGTGGTTTATGGAATTCGTACAATCTTTACATTTATACTTCAGACGTAAGAAAGTGAGTTGTATAATGTTAAATCCTGGTTCTTGAAGAGACAAATAAATTACCACAAAATATACAAAGAAAAACACAGACTCATTAAGTTTATTTCGACTTCAAAGGCAAATATCTCAAGACTTAAAAATGTACTCAGGGAGTTTTCATTGAATTAAGACGAAATATTCTATTTAGATTTTTATTAATATAAAATCATGAATTATTGTAGACAAATATTGATTTCTTAACAAATTATTTCTTATCACAACTGAAATGTGACTAATAAAATAAATTAAAGTAAAAAAAAAACCATTCAGAGTAAATACGTAATAATTATTTGAAAACATTTTTTTTTATTTTCAAACTTGACGGAAATAAATACAACTTGTTTTTTTTTTATAATCCAATTAAAAAAATAACAATTTTTAAAGCGAACTGAAAAAACTAAGACTAGAAGAATTGAGAACTTTAGTTAAAATAAATAAATTACTTTTCTTGATTTAATGAATTTATGAATTCTTCCAATTTTTCTTGAATGTGACGCACTTTAACTGAAAGCAAATAAACAAATGTGTGTTTTTAGTATTTTTGAACATGTGGCATAAGAAATAAATACATACTCAATTCTTCTGCTAAGGTTACTCTTTTTCCTGTTAACAGTTGTGATTTCTTTTCATTGTCTTCGCTAAATTCGTCTAGAACTTCTTTGATTTCTTTGTCTAAACGCCGCGCTTCTCTGTTAATCACTTGTTGTCTCAATGCATTGGCAGTAACTTTGATCACTTGTTGTATTCGCCAAAATAGAACAACATCATTACAGCTTATCTACATGATTGAAAGAAGAAAAATACATTTTTATTTTGTTTTGGTCTTTTTTGGAAATCAATAGAGCTTTAGTGCAAAATAAATTTACAATCAATTTTATTCTTATTCTAACCCTTCTAAGGTACTTTCTAAAAGAAAAAAGTAATATTTTGGACTTACTTCCATAATGTACTTATTGTTTTTGGTTATTGAATGAATCAAATAAAAAACACGATCCTAATATGTTTTTATTAAACGTTTTAAAAAATTAAGCCATGTATAGTATTTCAAACTAATAATGTAAACCAAAATATTAAATTGAAGGAAAATATACTATGTGAAAACAACCTTTTTCATCTATAAATACTTTGTCAAGCAACAATTTTTGCATTTGAATTTGTATTAATTCTTTGAGGTAAGAAGCAAAAGCTAAATTAGTAGTCTAAGAGCCGGCAGCAAATTTTTGGAGTGGAGTGACTTTTGATTGCAAGCTGTCAGACGCATTTTAATAATTTTTCAAATGCAATTTTCAATTTAAACCATCATTACTTTTTCTATGATATTTAAACAAAAGAATGATACATCAAAAAAATACCCTGATTACAAAAATATGTGTCCAAGACGTTTTACATTTAGCCTTCTGCTTGCCAGACGCATTTTAAGCTTTTTCAAATGCATTTTTAACTTACAACCCCGTTAACTTTTTTGCTATATCATAAAACTTTTCCTGATTAGAATGTGCATCTTAGGGATGTATCTTTAATTTTTGGGCATACATAACATCATTAAATTGAATAAATATAAAACATTTTATTTGAAAATTGATTTTATAGAAAAATCATCCATTATCAGTTTCATCGGATGAAAGATTCAAAGTAATGATTTTGTTATCAATGGGCAGGTTCAGACAACATATTTTCATTTGGAGTCAACTGCTTTCTTTGAACGTAAATTTTAACCAAGGCAACTAACTGGTAAAGTGTCATAAATTTCAAATTCGGAACTTAACTTCACCAACCTTTACTTTCTTTAATAAAATAATAATATTATTAAATAAATATTACTTATTCCTTTACCAATTTGACAAGGAACTCTTTTGCATAAGACATTAAAAAGAATTGCGCAGAAAATAAATCACAGATTAATAAAGTTCAGCGTTTTGTTAATTGAAAAGTCATGATTAGCCCTCATATTAACATAAGTGGAAATGACTTGATAGTTAGGAAGATTCTTCTTAACTAACTTTTCTGTCTACTTTCCCAAAAAGTTGCCTTAATTAGAAAGCAATTTTTTGGGGCAGCTGGCCAATCAAATACTAGAAACTTGCCTTACTTTCAAAACCCTTATGTCTGAACATACCCAATGTCTTCACTTTTATTTTCGTTTACAAAGTTTTAAATGATTTCTGGAACTGCAATTTCAGTAAACCTTTTCATTTTTACAATGTTATCCTCCATTGTCCAGCCACATTGAAATAGGGAAAGCTTTATGCTTGTATTTACTGCTGAATTTGGCATATATAGTTGAAACGATTTATTTGTTAAAATAAGACGCTTCTCTTTTGCGACAATAATCTTTCTTCAAACCCAGCAGATAAAGTATTTAGGCATATAATTTACTTTAGTTTTAACTAAAATATTTAAAACTCTTAACTAACTTTTAATGTTTTTAAAATTTGTTTCCGAAGTTGGTTTGCAAGTTTTGTAAAATAACTCATATCGTGCTTCATTTACTTTAGGGCCGTTGTTTTATATAATGTGTAATGATGTGGTACATCATTCTTTTGGTTATACCTTATATGAAAAAACTTATCGGGTTAAGGCATGCATTTGAAAAGGCTTAAAATGCGTCTGGCAAGCAGAAGGTTGAAAGTAAAATGACTTGGACACACATTTTTGTAATCAAAGCATTTTTTTTTTTTTTTATGTATCACTCATGTGGTACCATTTCAACCTCACACGGCCTCACCCAACCACGGCTGAAAAAAAAACCTGCCAGACAATTGAATTTAATATAATGGTACGTATATCCACAGAATATACTGCCGGCTCTAGGTCTATAGTTAAAGCTTATTTTTTCAATGATTACTGTTTTAATTTTAAGTTAAACCTAAACTAAACTGGGATAAAAACACTAAGTTAACTATGTTTTACTGATATCATATTAAAGCACAGTCGTATTGAATACAATCATCTTAAAAAAATGTGTAATAAATACCTCACAATCAGTTCCTTGTTGACTATACAAGTAAAACGCTTTTCGGCAGTCACTTGCCCTATGTAAGGCCTGTTTTAAGAAATGTCTGCATTGTAAACAAAATAAACTTTAATAAGTACAATCTCATCATTATATTTTAATTTTCAAGCTTACTTTCTATAAACTGGGAACCAAGTTTGTCTTATATAATCAGTATCGACTTCTACGCCAGATCTTTGGAGGTTCTTACGAACAGTTGTTAGTTCGTCATAAGTGAGAGTTGGAAGATGTTTCTAAAATAAACCATATTTCGTTAGATTAAAAAAAAAACATAGTACTTTTTAAAAAGAAGATAAATAAAATAAAAAAAATAAACCTCATCGCTGTGCAATATTTTGTCTAATTCGCTCTTAACGTTACGTCTACGACTTTGATCTTCTGTAAGATATTTCCACCGAGTTATACGAGTAAATTGAGAAGGGCCAAGCATTTCATTTAGAGTCTCTTCTGTGTATTGCAATTTATTTTTAACGGAATTTTCGAGAAACTTTACTGCCTGGTCCCATTCGCTTTTATCATGTACGAAACGATCTTCGAGTGTATTGAGTTGTATTACACGGAGCATATCGATTGCTTTGTCTTCCCATGAATGACGTCGAATTGATTCATCTACAACAGCTGTTTTAAGATTATCAAATATGTCATCATGATCTGGTGATTTTTTAGCCTTTTCAATGAGATCTGTAAATTCTTTTTGAAGAGTTTCCCAACCTATTGAAAAACAAATAAAATTTATTTTTTTATGAATTAAATTATATTAGTTAAGAAAAGGGAAATGAGTTTCCAAATAGGTAAATTGTACATTTTAATTACAAAAGTACGTACATAAGTCTGAAAGAGACGCTGAACTTAGAGATGTTGTTTTCTAGCATTTACCCTGATTATTGCGACAACTGTTAGAACTGTCTAAAAACTAAGCTTAAGCTTCTCAAAAAACAAGTTCAGCATTGTTGATATCTAAATCAGGGAACAAGAAGTTTCAGGTTTAATTTCTCTATTTTTTTAATTTCTACATTGAAAATCACTAACTGTCTGCAATATGCGAATCTGCAGTAAAACAAATCCTTACAAGTTTACGCTTAGAAACACAGTTTGGGATGATCCAAGGCTGTGCTATATCTAGAGCGCTTTCAAATAGCAAATATAAACAAAATTCATAATGTATGAAATTTAAGCGAATTAAATTGAATTTTTAAAGAGATTCAGTTCAAATGAAGAACAAAATCATACCAATACCTGTTTTAGTTTAAGAAGGTAATTGATAGCTAATGCATTCGGATAGTTTCATTAAAAAGTAACTTGGTAAAAATATTTAAGTTATTTTCAGTAAACTCAGACGTTATCATGCTTAGCATGTACAAGTTATAATAATTTTATGTACGGATATGAAGGAGAACATTAATTGAACATGTTGATGGTTGAGGTAATGTAATGTGAAGGTAAATGCGAGTCTTTTATCAAAAGAGAATTTATCAAATATTACACACATACCTGCTTCTACTGACTTAGCAGGGAGTGCTTGTTCCGCCCACTGTCGCAATTTGATATCCACCATTGTATTAAAAGAATCTACAGATTAAATATTAAATAAAAATTAAAAAAAAAAAAAAAACAAATTTATTAAACCTTTATCTAATGAATTTTTAAGAAAATTTCAAATTTCACGTGATTATTATGATAAAATGTCAGGTATTACTTTATGAATTCAATTAACATAAATTAATTGATTTAACAACAATTAAGTGAAAGTGGCTGATGATCCACAAGGACTACATAAATGAAACTTTCTTATACTAAATATTACTTTGAGAACCTGACTGAGCCGCCGGAAGATATATGTTTTCAAACACATAATTCGATAGTTTATCCCACAATTTGTTTGTAAGTGCCTCCTCCCATTTTTTAGCAGATACCTGTGAAAGGCTAATAACTTCATCGAGAATTTCACCTTTGGCTTTGTCAAATAATTCATCTCTTCCTGATTCTCTCAGTCTGAAAAAAAAATTATTTAAATGGAAATTATAATAAATTTTATATTTTGGTGTGAACCTTGGAAAATTGTTTTTCCATTCGGTTTCAAGATTAAATCTTGTTGCTTTAAACGCATCAGCCTGCTGTTCAATTGTTTCACGAACCATTTTCCAAAAGCGATCTGATATAGCTAAACTCAAGTTTCGGCTCGTTACTTGATGCGGCATTATAACTCCTCTGCGACTACAAATTTAATTCAGATTACAAATTTTTTTTATTTTTTATTGAGATTTTAATTACTGGAAAAGCTTGGAGTTTTTGAAGAAGTCTTCTTCGTACTGACGAATGGCTTCAATACTGTCATCTTTTCTTCCTCTACCTGTAACAACTGCATAATAACCCAAAGCTTTCATGGGAAATAGTTTTCCTGACAGAATTTTCCTGATCTGTCGAGAGTTTAGTGTGAAAAAATTGAATACCCTAGTATTAAATTATTACCCTATCTGGATCAGCTAGTTCCTCAGCTAAATCTACTTTGGTGAGTACAAATATAGTTCGTTTTCCCAACGGATCACACTGTGTAACCATTTCAGTCACATTGCTTCGCTCAGCATCAACAGAACCATCTTGGATGCACAAAATAATAGCATTCGGGTTGCTCATATAATGCCTTGTCATATGTTGGATAGAATCTTTTGTGTCAATAGCCATGTCAACTGTCATTGTCTAAAATGCAAATATTTATACAAAAATTAGATATAAATCAATATTAAAATAAAACTTTTCTTTCTTTCAATTAATTTGTCAGTTTTCAACACAAAAAATATTAACATTGGGTTTCATATAAGGTTTTTTTTTTTAACACTTACTGCAATTATCCCTGGTAAATCTACCAGAACCATCCTTTGCAGGCCAGGGCCTTTTACGGTCATCGAAATCACCTCGTTGCTTACAGTCTTGCCCCCACGTACTGAGGCTCGCATTCGGAGCTCTATTTCTCTGCGAAGGTCAGACAGATCCGATTCCTTAGTTAAATCGTATTCTCTATCGGAGTCACGAAATTGTGCTATATGGTAGGGTCCTTCTGAAAGCGTAACTTTCACTGGAGCCCGAGTCATCATTTCTCCACTGCCACGAGGGAAAATTCTTGCTTTGGCAATCGACTCAAGAACAGATGTTTTCCCGCTGCTTTGATCTCCAACCACAACCACTCGCGGTAAGTGATCCGCCGTTGAATAACTAGTATCATAACCTGAAAGCTCATCAAGCACTTCCGAATACATGTCTATTAGAGACTTCTTGATTTTCTTAATCGACGTTTTTCTGTTAGTCTTCAATATCAAATACTGCTGACGTAACTCTCGATTTTCTTTTTCCATCTTTTCTAGTTCCTTTTGGTATTTTATCTGAACATTCATTATTTCAGTTTGTAATGATTCCACTTGTGATTGAAGAGTTTCTATTTGAAATCATTAATTTTACTAAACTATATAAACCTTCAAAAAACTCGAGCAAAAATACTTACCATACTTTTTACGACTGTCATCTTTCGATAAGCTTATTGCATTAACGGTGGTTTTTGCTTTTAATTCGTCCGATGCTGGAAGAATTTAGAAAGTCTTAGTTAAAAATTATATGGAACGTAACAAAAAAATTATGAGAATTGATGTGCAGATAGAATTAACAAATTTTGAAAAGCTATGAAAGTATTCAGAAAATTATATTTGTCATTCAAAAGCCATTTTTTTTTGTGTTGATAGGAGTGAATTTAGATAGTTTTACAACATACATTCTTCAATGATATTGGTTCCTTGCATATCGGCAGCTTCAATAGCGTCTTCTAAGCGGTTATCGAACCACATTCTCCATTCCGCTAATTTTTCTTCCCCGAGTTGTTTAAGTTTTGGATCTAGATATGCAAAACAGACAACGACAGGGATTTTGTTTAGTATATGACTACTATTTATAAACAATGTTAATTTTACACAAATATAATTGTCTGAATACAACCAGAGCCAGTAATTCAAAAGTTTATATATTTTTGTTATAATATATTTATCAAATAAAATATTATATAATATAATTTTAATATTAATATAGTATAACATAATATAATACAACATAATCAATATAATATAATATTTTATAATATAATATATTATAATATAATATAATATAATATAATATAATATAATATAATATAATATAATATAATATAATATAATATAATATAATATAATATAATATAATATAATATAATATAATATAATATAATATAATATAATAAATATAATATAATATAATATAATAAATATAATATAATATAAATAATATAATATAATATAATATAATATAATATAATAAAATATAATATAATAAAATATAATATAATATAATATAATATAATATAATATAATATAATATAATATAATATAATATAATATAATATAATATAATATAATATAATATAATATAATATAATATAATATAATATAATATAATATAATATAATATAATATAATATAATATAATATAATATAATATAATATAATATAATATAATATAATATAATATAATATAATATAATATAATATAATATAATATAATATAATATAATATAATATAATATAATATAATATAATATAATATAATATAATATAATATAATATAATATAATATAATATAATATAATATAATATAATATAATATAATATAATATAATATAATATAATATAATATAATATAATATAATATAATATAATATAATATAAACCTTGATTTAAACTTTATATCGATTGTATAGATAAACACTGTTGAGGGGTAAAAATTTAAAATATTTACATTCGAAACTTTACTTCGAACAAACAACGTTCAATTCTATAATAGTACTCATACAAATACTAGAGGTCTAGAGCTTAGATGTTTGCGTATCTGGTTATTTTTTCGGTCTAAAGCTAAGTACACTCGATTGGAAGATCGTGGTTTAGATTAAAATCAGAGTTGACCGCATACATTTTTTCAAGGCAATGAAGTGGAAGCAAATTATAGGATTCAAAAATAAATATATCAGAGACATAGAACTGAATGGAATATTTTGACTAAATGAATTCCCAACAAAGTGGGTATATATTGTTTTAAAAAAAGTTAAGAGTCTTGTCTATTTCCGTACCACTATACTATCACAAGAAGAATTACATTTTTTATAGAAACTCATGATTCTCATGCTACCTGTAAACTTGTAGAGTAAATCTTGCACATGTGTACTTGTCAAGTTTGCAGATTGGTCAGTACCCATCCTTAGAATAATAATCTTTTATTTTGAGTTAATGCACAGTTTTGTAGTACCCGTGGCATGATGGTTAGTGCGTTGGACAGTCATGCGAGAGGTACTGCCTCTTGCGAGGAATTGACAAATTCTCCAAGAGTAATGCTTGTCATGAAAAAGTGCTTTCTCAAATTAGCCGTTCGGATTCGGCATTAAACTGTAGGTCCCCTCCATCCCTGACAACAGTACTCGCACACAGGAATGGTTGAGAGTTGTAAGTCACTAGGCCCTGGTTCTCTACGGACTGTTGCGCCACCTAATTTATAATGCACAGTTTTATTCTCTGTCAAACACTATATAAATGGAATGAATTTATCTTTTTCTTTATTGGGCAATAGAAAACAAAAATAATTTGTATTATTATAAGATAAACTAAATCCATGTAGGATTTATTTATGTTTATTTCATTAGTACCGATTCTGTTTTCTTAATGGTTTTTGCTGACAAAATCGAAAATAATATTTGTAGTTTTTCTATTGACCGTAATAGAGCCATGCGAACTCGGAGCCACTTCTGTTTATATTTATGCAATCATTATAGCTAAAGTATAACCATAGCTTACAAATAAACAAATTTGACGTCTTTTTAAAACAAACATACGTCGATATCTGTGTGGATTCTTTTGTTTTTTTTTTTTGGTTTTTATAAATAATAAACTTTTTTAACCAAATTTTATAAACATACTATTTCTTAAAAAGGGTTTTGTGGTAGAAGTTTTACAGGTTTTCTAAAAGCTCAAATGCGCCTTGGCCAAATAGGTGATTCTGATTTGCTTCGGACACGTTGAATTATTTATATTCATTGGGTGGTGCAACAGTTCGTAAACGAACAAGCCTAGTGACTTACAACTTTCAACCATTCCTGTGTGCGAGTAATTTCAGGAAAGGACATACAGTTTTTATGCCGAATCTGAACGGATAGTTTGAGAAAGCATTTCCTCGCAAGAGACAGTAATATTTATAACACTTTAGGTGGCACAGCCACTGATAGGTCTACCTGGCATTACTTAGACACGTTATTGTGGGTTAAACCTTCTGTCGATTCGAATTATAAAATTTCGTGAGGTAGTTATTGGTTTCCATTATCTGTCTTTATCAGCCTATTAAAGTACCCGCTCTTATATTTAAAGTATTATTTTAATAATATTCTGTGCAATAAAATTATTATCATTCAAAAAAACTCGGTTACATTTTTAAAAAAAGAATATTTTTAAAGAGTGCAAACATTTCCTTAGCAACAACAAAGAAAATACTTCTTATAATGTTAGGCAATTGTGTCGTATTATACTTCTGAAGTGCGGTTTAGAATATTCACAAACTCTTAAAATTTTCTAGAAAAGGGATTTTCATACAAGTACATACTTTTGTGAAACTATTCAATTATGAAAATGATCATAATTCATCTGAGATAGTAAAATCTTACTTCTTGGCTTACAAAAATATTTGTTGCAAAATATAATGTATGTTTCGTTTGCCATAGAAAAAGATTGGATTTTCATTTCGTATAGATTTCAGTCAGTGACCACTTTTCGTGTCTAGAACCAATATGGTTAGTGCATTACAGATTGCGACCTCGACTATCAGACCAAATGTGAATATGAGTGACACACCTTATTTTAAGGCGTCGCGACCATCTATTTTGATTTATATAGCTAAGATATCTATAATCTACACTCTGCGAATAAAATATAATTGAATTTATACTCGTATAATGCAAAGTAAATACACTACAATTTTAAAACTTAATTATAATACAACTTTGGAAAAAAAATCTATTCACCTATTTCTATTGTGTTTTTCATCAGTTCTCCCATTTCAATAAGTTTTCTATTGAAACCATTCCATTTTTCTCCCTGAGGCAAGGCATCTTGCAGCCACTTAAAATCAGGCAAACCATCCTTCCACTCATCGTATTTCTGAAGATAAATCGATTATGTTTTGTTCTCAGTGGACGAGTTATATAAGAAATTTAAAGTTTTTAACATACCTTACTAAGTGTGACTCCTCCACTGATGGCACCACCCAGAACGATGTAGCGGAGTTTTAATGCACCTCGTAAGATTCTCACGACCAACATTCCGTATCCTCTGGAATTTGTCAGTCGGGGTGGCGAATGTGTCGGCCCGAAACGGTGGCCATAAACATTGAGTAATGGCCTCCTATTCTGTCCTCCATGAGTGTTCCCGATAGTTGAATAGTTTAGGGAAATAACTTTAGCGGACATAGCCACAACACGTTTTCTAGTTTCCCTAAAGAATTTTTTTTATTAAAAATGAGAAAATTGTGTATATAGATGAAGAAATAAAAGTGTAATTCGAAATAAATTGCACCGGCAAAGTGATTGGTTGGTTACTAGACTTTATTTACCTATTTGCATTTCCATAAGTTAAACGTAACATTTTTAATATTTACGGTTCTTTTTATATTAAAATTACTTTTTTATTAACAATAGTAAATTTTTGCAAAAATTTTGGAAGCAAATCGGACTGACATCATGCAACACAGAAAAAAGTAGGTTTTTGCATTTCGGTTTTAGTTTGTTTGACAGTTTAAATGACAGTTTAGTGTTGTTCAATGAGGCAATGTGACAGTTGTAGACTCTTTTTAGAAAAGTGAATCAACTAGGTGATAAGTAGTTGACTGGAGCTTATACCCTGGTTACAAGAGGAGATCGAGGAATCGAATCGAATCGAATTGAGATTTCGATCCAGGTATATGGTGGCACTGAATCGAGGAATCGAATTCAAATGGAATCGAAATGATATTTGGGTTTTATTTGTGTGCGTACTGCTATGTGAATAACTTTTTCAAATAAATTTCACATTTTATAACAATGCTCTCAACACAAAGACGCGCGCCAAATTAAATTCAGCTTAGAACAAACAAGAGGGAAAAAACTTAACGCACGCACACAAGCAAAACCTCACACACCAATAACTCGATTCCCCGATTCCGGTTTACAAACAAATTTTCGATTCGATTCACCTCTTTCAGTGGGATTGGATCGAGTAATCCTGTTTCGATCCGATCCAGGTCTACACGGCGCTAAATCCTGATTCAATTCGGATTCAATTCTCCTTGTAAACGCGGTATTAGTTCAACTCAAAAAGTAGAGTCGAGTAAACCAAGTCGAAAGCGGAGTTAAAGTATAGTTGAAACTCGCATAACGTTGGCAAGGTCAAAATTAACAAACGTTACTTTTGTGAAGAAAGGCTACATAAAGCATTATTCACATGAGCACGACCAACGACCAACGAATGAACGAATATTCGCAGATTTTGACATTTCTTTCACATGAGAGTTTTTAATTCGTCGCGAATGAAGTTTGACTTTTAGGTTATGTAGCGCGCGAACAATTTATTCGTTGCAGTGTGGATGGTATGTGGGACGCGAATAAAGTTTGACAGTTCGTATCAACTAGAATTTTGTTCGCGACGAATAAATTTATTTTCTTAAATTTATTAATATAATGATATTGAAAAGTAAAAGTATGCATCATAAACCAAATAGAAACTATATTGCTATCGTTTTGTTAAGATTTTGTGTTCAAATATGTCTTTAAACGTATATAAAATCACATTTTGTAATTCATTCGTCGTTCGTTTGTCGCGCTCATGTGAATGCTACTTAAGACACTTCTATTTCAAAAAGTGAAAGATGAAGATACATGCTTTTAGAGAAAAATATGATAACAATTTTGTGGGTCTTTGAAAAATCAAAGCTATAAGCTTTAAGAGTTTTAAACAAGCATTTACCTTCTGGCTGTTTTTATTCCTCACTTTTATAATTTTTTCAAAACATTTTGGGAAAAATTAAAACTTAACATGAGCCTGCAAAATTTGTAATAAGACGTTTTATATTTATCTACAAAATATTTGTTTCTTTGGCTCAACTTTCCATTACCGCAGCACGAATTTGGACACGCGGTTTTTTTTATTTGATAGATATGCACAAATAAATAATAATTATAGCAGTTTTAGAGCGAGGAAACATTTATTTCTATTTTAAATTAATTTTCAAAGTTGACTTTTTTACATACAAAACACGCAAAAATGGTTGATTTTGACATTTCTTCCCTGTTTTTTGTACTTTGCAATACCCAAACTCGCACCCACCCCAAATCCTACAGTGATTCCAAGCAGGGGGGTTGCAGGGGGGCAGCATGCCCCCCTTACATACCTAGCTCTTAGTATACCGTAGTATCAATTAAAAAAAAAACTTGTTTTAGGCTCAAAAAACGCAATACAAAAAAAGTAGGGTTAAGTCCGAAAAAGAAAACATTTTTTTTATGACTTAACGGTGTTTCCTCGCCTTAAAATTTAAAACATGTTCTATTGAGACCCCTACCTAACTGTAAAAAAAAATCAGAACGAAATTCGTGCTGTGGTAATCGAAAGTCGTCCGTTTCTTTGTTTGTTATATATTATACCTTAAACATAATGGCGCAAAATGTTAAGGAACATTCTTGTTCTTGAGTTTAACTAGTTAGCAATTTGCTAAATATTTAGCAATTTATTAAGAGAGCACAAAATTTTAAACCTTTACTAACTAATAAATTGCTAGTTGCCTTTTTTTAAAAAACGATCATACAGACATGTCTAAAAAGTGATAGTTTGTGAAAATAAACAATGCAAATATGCTTAAAGGGACCTACGCTTAAAGGGACCTATTAATTGGAATTCCAAACTGTTGACTTGACCATTCCATCCACTGTTATTATAAGAATAATTCTTAAGAGTCCATATGTATTTAACAAATTGCTAAAAGTTAAAGTAGCCGTTCCGTGATTTTAACTTTAGCGAATTGTTAAGAGATAGTAAAAATCGTTTAAAATTAGGTAAATCATCTCGTTTAAAATTTTGCGCCAATGCGTCTTACCAATAATAACATTTAAGACTGACTTCAATAGTTAATTGGGCTGTAAATATTTCTCCATACCAATAACCATTTCAATAGTCAGGTAAAGGGCTAACGCCCGGTTTAAATTTATTGTTGGGAAACTAAACGCATGGTTAAATGTAACTCATTTTGACAGCACACACATAAAACCGTATTGGACAGCTCAAAAGAGTTAAGAACTGTCATGATTGGTGTATTTTATAAAAAAGTAAGTAGAGAAATATTTGTTTAATATTTTACTTTTTAGAAATGGCTGTCTTTTTGACAGTAAATGTAGTATAGACAATGTAACAGAATGCTACTTAGTTAAAGACGTGTTTATTTTGGTTATTAATATATACGCAAATCTAATCGCTGTTAAAATTTAACCCGAAGATGCCAAAACGTGTCTTTTACGATTTAATATTAGTAACACCCGAAAAAATCGACTTAATTGAATTGTGGAAGGAATTATTTGATATTTGTTTTGAAATATTAAGAAAAGATAAGCAATTGGAAACATTTTGTAAAATTTTAGGAACCTAGCTGTTTTACCTTAAGACCTGATCATTTCTGACAACAAATATAAAAGGCATTGGAAAATATAAACAATAATGTATTTTATTTTCATTGGCGCTGGACTCTTTAAAATCTAAAAACTGTGTAGCCAGGAAGAGTTTTGTTAATGAGCCAACTAGACAATAGCATATTATTTGAAAAAGTCTTCATGCGTATTTTGTAAATATACCAAGCACGCATGCGGATCCGAAAAGAATCTTAACTGCGGTCTCCAGAACAACAACAAAATACTATTGTAAATTTCTGTACAAAATAAAAACAAATCAAACACAAATTAATAACTGCTGCATGAAAAGAAAATCAAAGTCGTCGTTACCATTATTTAATTTCTATTAAATCTCCGTAAAAAGGAGTGGAGACTTTTGCATGTAGTCTAGTGTGCAGCGAGATCTTTTATTTTGTTATAAAATCCCATACCAAAATATGAACTGTCATAAATTATTTTATGGATTATAATTTCGCTACTCAGCATTGAAATTTTGTTATAAAATCTGTTATAAAATTTGTTAAGAATACTAGCATACCAACAAATCTTTTTCATTTGTTGTTTTATGGATAAATAATGAGTGATTTTTTTGAGGTTAGGATTTTCATGCATTAGTATTTGACAGATCACGCGGGATTTCAGACATGGTGTCAAAGAGAAAGATGCTCAGTATGCTTTGACATTTCATCATGAATAGACTTACTAACGAGCAACGCTTGCAAATCATTGAATTTTATTACCAAAATCAGTGTTCGGTTCGAAATGTGAAAATCCGCTTTTTTATCGACAAATTTTGTTCAGCGATGAGGCTCATTTCTGGTTGAATGGCTACGTAAATAAGCAAAATTGCCGCATTTGGAGTGAAGAGCAACCAGAAGCCGTTCAAGAACTGCCCATGCATCCCGAAAAATGCACTGTTTGGTGTGGTTTGTACGCTGGTGGAATCATTGGACCGTATTTTTTCAAAGATGCTGTTGGACGCAACGTTACGGTGAATGGCGATCGCTATCGTTCAATGCTAACAAACTTTTTGTTGCCAAAAATGGAAGAACTGAACTTGGTTGACATGTGGTTTCAACAAGATGGTGCTACATGCCACACAGCTCGCGATTCTATGGCCATTTTGAGGGAAAACTTCGGAGAACAATTCATCTCAAGGAATGGACCGGTAAGTTGGCCACCAAGATCATGCGATTTGACGCCTTTAGACTATTTTTTGTGGGGCTACGTCAAGTCTAAAGTCCACACAAATAAGCCAGCAACTATTCCAGCTTTGGAAGACAACATTTCCGAAGAAATTCGGGCTATTCCGGCCGAAATGCTCGAAAAAGTTACCCAAAATTGGACTTTCCGAATGGACCACCTAAGACGCAGCCGCGGTCAACATTTAAATGAAATTATCTTCAAAAAGTAAACGTCATGGACCAATCTAACGTTTCAAATAAAGAATCGATGAGATTTTGCAAATTTTATGCGTTTTTTTTTAAAAAAAAGTTCTCAAGCTCTTAAAAAATCACCCGATATTTTATAAATTTGTTCGTTTCGTTTAAGCCTAGTACGCTGCTGATGCGAAACGAAATTTCCCATACAAAAATGACATGACGAAATCATAAACGAAAAATTTCGCCGTGCTTTTCGTTTTTCAGTACGCTGCTGAACGACGAAATGTGTCATTTTAGTGGAGAGCTGTACTAGATTTCTTAGTACAATTCTCCACTCTTTTCGTTCTCAATTTAATTGCCCAGCACATTAATTGCTTGCGAAATTTTGACGTTTAATTTTTTTATTGAAAAAAAAAATTGTTTACTCGTGACTTTCGGTGTTTTGACTTTGATTTATATTTGATTTAAAATTTAAAATAAAATGGATTTGTCAAATGTGTTTCAACATTGCATTTCTGAATCGGAAACTCAGGATGTTATTGGTGATGTGCAACAAGTGATGAAGACAAGCAGTGAAATTCAACTTCCAGACAGAACTCTCCACAAATATTTTTCCGCTGTGGTTTTCGTTTTCATTTCGCTCTGCACTTGGAGACCGCCGAAAAAATTCGTTTAACTTCAGCTGCGTACTAGGCTTAAAGTCAAACAAATTTAAAAACACAGGATATTCCATCTTGACTTAAGCCTAGTACGCTGCTGATGCGAAACGAAATTTTTCGGTGGTCTCCAAGTGCAGAGCGAAATGAAAACGAAAACCACAGCGGAAAAATATTTGTGGAGAGTTCTGTCTGGAAGTTGAATTTCACTGCTTGTCTTCATCACTTGTTGCACATCACCACTAACATCCTGAGTTTCCGATTCAGAAATGCAATGGTGGAACACATTAGACAAATCCATTTTATTTTAAATTTTAAATCAAATATAAAACAAAGTCAAAACACCGAAAGTCACGAGTAACCATTTTTTTTTTACAATAAAAAAATTAAACGTCAAAATTTCGCAAGCAATTAACGTGCTGGGCAATTAAATTGAGAACGAAAAGAGTGGAGAATTGTACTAAGAAATCTAGTACAGCTATCCACTAAAATGACACATTTCGTCGTTCAGCAGCGTACTGAAAAACGAAAAGCACAGCGAAATTTTTCGTTTATGATTTCGTCATGACTTTGTATGGGAAATTTCGTTTCGCATCAGCAGCGTACTAGGCTTAAAAAAAATTGTTTACTCGTGACTTTCGGTGTTTTGACTTTGTTTTATATTTGATTTAAAATTTAAAATAAAATGGATTTGTCTAATGTGTTCCAACATTGCATTTCTGAATCGGAAACTCAGGATGTTATTGGTGATGTGCAAGAAGTGATGAAGACAAGCAGTGAAATTCAACTTCCAGACAGAACTCTCCACAAATATTTTTCCGCTGTGGTTTTCGTTTTCATTTCGCTCTGCACTTGGAGACCGCTGAAAAAATTCGTTTCACTTCAGCTGCGTACTAGGCTTCAGCAGCGTACTAGGCTTAAAATTGAAAAAAGTTGTTTACTTGTGACTTTCGGTGTTTTGACTTTGATTTATGTATATTTGATTTAAAATTTAAAATAAAATGGATTTGTCTGATGTGTTCCAACATTGCATTTCTGAATCGGAAACTCAGGATGTTATTGTTGATGTGCAACAAGTGATGAAGACAAGCACTGAAATTCAACTTCCAGACAGAACTCTCCACAAATATTTTTCCGCTGTGGTTTTCGTTTTCATTTCGCTCTGCACTTGGAGACCACCGAAAAATTTCGTTTCGCATCAGCAGCGTACTAGGCTTAATTAAAATTAATTTTTCAGCAATGATCTGGGCTAAATATTTTCTATGAAGAAAAGTGTAGAGTTTTTGAAATGCAAGTAATTTTAATCTAGTACAATTACAAATTTGGATAACGTTCTACAGAATGAAAAGCAGAATAAATTTAGTTGTTTGTGATGGCATGTAGGGGATTTTTATCTTCGCTTATTATGTTATAATGTAGTTGAATATTTCAAAAAACATAAAACTATTTGAAGTTTAGAAGATATTTTCATTTCGATTTTTTATTATTTATTATAGTTCAGTATAGCTTGCATTTAGAAGTGTCCATAAATACAAACTATTTTTTTAAAAACCTGAAACAATTCTAATGCTATTGACACAAAGGTTCGCATGGTCTTAAAATAGTTTTGGAAAAAATGAACACAAATATACAGTACATAGGTATATCACAATTTTCAGGTTTTTGAGAATTCATTTAAAACAGTGTATTTTAGAAACTTCAGTGAATAGGAACATATTTTTCAGCGGTGTTTCAGATATAAATAGATTTTTACATTTGATTGCAATTGATTCTGAAAATCTTTAATATAGAAAAATAATAAAATAAAATAATCAAAAATGAGCGATTTAAAAAACGGATTGTGTAAAATTTGTTCTAAGGAAACCAAATCAAAATGTTCTAACTGTAATCAAGTGTTTTATTGTTCAGGGGAACATCAGAAAAGTGATTGGAAAGTGCACAAACGAATGTGTTATCCATTTAAGGTAGGTTTTTGCGTTTTATTTTTTTTTAATTCAAAAACTTGAAAATTGATCGTATTTGTTTTAGATCTAAATAATTGCTTAAAAAAGTGAATCTGTAGCATTTGTATTTTTTCAATTAAAAGTAGAAACGTTGTAAAACGTTATGTTCTTACTATGGGAACCGAGCTCACACGTCGGTTTTTATAATTTTCATTGGGTTATGTGAGCAAATTAAGAAACCAATATACAGATTTTGAAAGATCTTAGACCAATTGAAAAAACCCAAGGCACGCTGTTAAGTAAGAACCTTTTTTTTCAAAAAAGTTTTAATTTCATAGAGGTTATGCAAATTCTGACTACCGGAATACTTTATGCATCGTGTTTTTTTTTTATAAAATGTGTAGAATGAAAAGCGTACTATGGTTTGAGAAGCGAATAGGTCAACTAATTTTGGGGCCTTAGACCTACGAAAACTATTATACCCTACAAAATATTAAGCATTTTTAGGTTAGTTGTACATATTTTGATTGAACTGAACTGAGTCTAGTTTGCTTAAAAAAAGTGATTCGATAAATCTCCTATGGTGGCAATTGTTTTCCGTCACACGGGAGTGCAAATAATGATAAATTTTAATTTTTGATAAATAATTACATATTTATAAAACCCTCAAATTGTAATAAAGTGCCTTTGTATGTATTTTATAAGTGAACAAGTGATTTGATGTTAATATACCAATGTGTTTTTTTTTTCAGATTGAACAAAGTGAAAAGTTGGGAAGACATCTTGTGACAACAAGAAAAATCAAACCATCTGAAATCATTCTAAAAGAGTCTCCCATAACTAGGGGTCCATCACAAGTTACCGGACCCGTTTGTCTAGGCTGTCTGGATGGTATCGATGAGAAGGACTATGTCACCTGTCAACAATGTGGATGGCCACTTTGTTCGAAGGAATGTGAATCAAGCCTTGAGCATAGAGAAGAATGTAAACTTACCCAAAATAGACAACAAAAAAAGGTAACTTTTAAAAATAGAAAAATATTGGAGTAAACTAATAACAAGTACACATATGCATTTAATACAATATTCTGATAAAATAAAACCCGGATAAGTGCTTCACCTTAAATGTCCTGTTTTGATAGGCACCTACACCTTATCTTAGTAAAATTTAAGTTAGTAAAATCAAATGTGGGTATACTGTTGTACAAAATAGTGTCCATTATTGTAGTAGATTAAAATTAATTAAATGAGTACAAAGGAGGAAATCAAGCGATAAGATGAATTGTATTCAAAAAAATAATTACAATTTCGGTTTTCAAACAAAAGCGGCACTTATTAAGGTTTAACTATAAACATAAATGTCAACAATAATATTACTTATCACTCGGATGAAAAAATCCAAGTTAATTTGATACTACAGATTTTTACAATATCATCTTGGAAACTACAACTATGAGGCAGGGCAGATATAGAAGAACGTTTATCTTAGTAAAATTTAAGTTAGTAAAATCAAATGTGGGCATACTGTTGTACAAAATAGTGTCCATTATTGTAGTAGATTAAAATTAATTAAATAAGTACAAAGGAGGAAATCAAGCGATAAGATGAATTGTATTCAAAAAAAATAATTAGAATTTCGGTTTTCAAACTAAAGCGGCACTTATTAAGGTTTTACTATAAATATATGTAAATGTCAACAATAATATTACTTATCACTCGGATGAAAAAATCCAAGTTAATTTGATACTACAGATTTTTACAATATCATCTTGGAAACTACAACTATGAGGCAGATAATATAGAAGAACAGCTTTTAAAACCAAAATGTTTGTACTCAAAATGTGTTTCCTTAGAATTCGCAAACTGTTTCTTCCAATAATATTTTACCCAGGTGCCGAAAAAACATTGAAATAGACTTAGGGAGTTTCCATAAAACCTAAATGAGATAATGATGTACAATTTTAAATTTGTTTTCTTATTTTTTTTTTCTTTAAGGCTGTTATTCACGAGTTCACTACGCCACATCCAATGTACCAATGCATTGCAACACTTAGAGCACTATTACTTAAAAAAAGTGATAAGGATAAGTTTGAAAAACTCATCAAACTTGAATCTCACGATGACATACGTAGAGGATCACCTCAGTGGAAAAGTGATTTGGAGAGTATCGGAAAATTTATTCCAAGGTGAATTATGTTATTTTTTTTTAAAACTAAACATTTGACTTTAAAAGATGTAGACCATACATTTTTCAACACTCGGCAATACCCACGCTTATACTCACACGGGAATCTTAAAATCAATATTTCTGATGAGCTGAAAAAAAGCATTTATTGATTAGATAAGACAAAAACTTCGATACGTTGATTGCTTTTATTTTGCTCATGTTTTTAATATTATTTACTTTGTTAACACATGCTAATTGATGTAAACATTTGCTGTTTTTAGATTTTTCCAAACTCAAGAATATACTGAAGATGAAATTATGAAAGTAGCAGGGATCTTACAAATAAATGGTCATGAAGTTCCAACTTCTGATCCACCTCACGTAGCGGTTTTTGATGTAGCATCTATGTTAGAGCATTCGTGTACTCCTAATTTGGCAAAAAGTTTCACCAAGAACGGAGACGTCATGCTGTGGGCTCCACGCGAAATTCCAAAAAATGCAAATCTTAGCATTTGCTATTCAGATGCCCTCTGGGGAACAGCCGATCGGCAGAAACACTTGATGCACACAAAATTATTCAAATGTGAATGCAATCGATGCCAGGACGTTACGGAATTCCAAACATATTATAGTGCAATGAAATGCAAGGACAAAAATTGTTCGGGTTTCGTTCTTCCAATTGACTTAAAGAACTGGGATGAGAATTGGAAGTAAGTATAATAATTGTTGTTCCTAATCGAGTTTTTAATTTGGCTTGTTTTCGTTAATTTTTTAAAGATGCACCACCTGTCAAAATGACGTGGATAAGTTTTTTGTAAGAGACATTTTGGAAAAGGCAGGAGCAGATTTGGCTGCAATGGAAAAAACTGTTCCAAATTGCAAAAAATACATTGAACATTATCAGAAGTGGCTACCACGGAAGCATTATTATATTAGTGAAGTTAAAATTCAGTTGGTGCAAAAGCTAGGTGCTGATCCAAAAGACTTAATGGTTTTGCCAGAAAAAGACCTTGACATAAAATTGGAATATGCAAAAGAGATGATTGAGTTATATGAGCAATTGGCACCATGTAAGTAATGTTGATATTTTTGTTCGATTACAAAAATAGGTCAGTATAAAAACAGAGAGAAAAACAAAACATCTTCCTTTTATATTATTTGTATGTTTCTATGGGATGTCAATATCTTTTAAACAGATTAACAGGTTTTAACGTTTTTAGTTAAGACCCAGAACTGCACTACTTGTCGCGATTCTAGAAGAACTTACACGCTTTTTAACGTTTAACAAGAAATGAAGAATTTTTTAAATGTCTCCCTTTAAAAACTATGTTTTGATAATTATTTAAAGATTATTAAAATGTTGAAAATTTGTGTTCACAGGTGAAACAAGAATATTGGGAATTCTATGCTTTGAAGTACACTCAGCCATAGCCGAAAAAACTCGAAGAATTTCTCTTGAAACAAATATGAACTGTATTGTATTGTTGGAGGAATCACTTGTGTTTGTCGAGAAATCAATCCAATATTTAAAACACGAATCAAATGTGTTTGCTGAAGGTTTAGTTTGTAAACAAGCTATAATTAATCGAGATGCACTCAAAATGGTTATGTCATTTTAGATAAATATATTAAATTATGGTAATTATTATAAAAGTTTAAGTTTTTATGTTTAGTTCATAGAGTGTGAAATTGAAACAATTTTATAGGACTAAAATAATAAAACAATCTACTAAAACAGTTTACAGGAATATGTATGTGTTTTATTTTTGTTTATCACTTTAAATACTTTACATCTTTATATATAAATAAAACACTGGGTTTTTAAACCAAAATCTATGCACGAGTTACACATAATTATACTACATTTTTGGTTTTAGATTAGCTGTGTGATAGGTTCAGTTATTATATTTGAATATCATATAAATTTCAAATACGTGTTCTTTGACAAATCATTTAACACTTAAAAAAAAATCTTAATTTAAAGCCCCACAGAATAAAATGTAGCTGACAAATTTTAAAAATGCAATGTAATAGGTTGTACATGTATGACTAAAGAGGGCTTAAAACTCAATGACAGTTGTTTTTTTAAAAAGGTTGTCTGAAGTAATTTATCAAAAAAAAAAAGAGAAAACAAAAGCTTGGTATTGTTAACAAAGCAAAAACAAAGCCTTATATTATTTCACAATTTAATACACTCTGGAAATCATTAAAAACACCATTAAAATACCAAATTGTTTGTACTTTCTATACAAATTTAATACTATTATGTAGCTATACTACTGTTTTACTATTGTGTACAAGAGTCAATGTGTAGGCTTGTAGCTCTTGAGACCTTTTATGTCTAATAAAAGCTTTTGGCGCATGCAAAGATATATTATTCAGAATGGAATTAATATAGATAACAAAATCAATCTTAAGATACGAGTTATTGATAAACCATATTTATTTACAAAATAGTTCGATGCCTTTGCTAATACAATCAGTTTGATTTCTTCCTGGTTCGCGTTAACATCGGAAAAATAAATTAACATTTATTTAATCGAATGGGTTCAATTGACAACAAAAAGGACGATTTGTCCTTTTATAATACGAATATCATACTAGAAGATTCTATTCAAAATGGAACTTCTAAAGAGAAAAATAAATCCTTCTTGTAAGTTTTTGAATAATATCAATGAACATAAACATTTACTTTTCCAAACAAGTCTTAAGTATTGGCTGGAATTCGGAAATTTCAAATTCGTGTATTTTAAAAAGGTGGAGCAAAAATATAAGAATTTGTTATATAAGGCAGAAAATCGACTATCCAAAACTAACACCAATCACTTAAGAGTGTTTTAAAAACTATTTGAATTTCGCAAACCATTTGTTTGATTTGTTTTTTTTTTTTTAATATAAAGTGATAAGCGTGAAAAAAAACAGAAATTATGATCCACAGTGCATAAGTGAAGTGTCTGATAAAATATGTTGAAAGAAGTTGAATAATAATTTCAGAAAATGATACAAAATTTCACATATAGCTATAGAGCATTATTCATAGAAATTAAATAACATACTTAATATAATCATTGTTCACATTTCGAAAATCTTAAATGAAATTTATTGTGGGTGCGAGTAAACTGAGTCAAATAAGCAGGTTAACATCTTAAGAGAAAAATCAAAGAAATTAATTCGCCATTAGGAGATACAAGGTTGTCCTGTAATAAATATTTACTTACTCCCAAATCATTACCCTCTGCAAGGAATTTTGAATTTTTTTATAAATCTGCATTTTTTAATATTATAGTTATTAATTTATGCGTTGAAAACATTTATGTTTGAAAAAGTAATTGTTTTAAGATCTTGAAATTGAGAGTTGATACAATGTTGAAACCATGAAAAGGACACACAATGTGCTAAAAAAAGTACATCTTTACGATCATAAACCCCAAAATAATCAAAAAACTGTTTGTTATTCTGAAATGTACGCTATATACATTCTTTTGGGGTTTTCTACTGTAATACAGTGTAATAAACCTCAAAAAGGGGGTAAAAGCATTAATATAATTAGTAGAATAAAGTTGTTAATGAATATTTTAATCGATTATCACGTACTACGTACATACGATTATAATCTTATTTTTTTTTTTAATAATATGTAATAATTATAAAATTGAAACTCATTTTAGAATATATTATACAATGGATATAAGATAATTTTCGTTACCCATTTTCGAAAAAAAAACAGACTATTGGCCGCAAAGTAATAATTAAAAATATATGATTGATTTATTGCGGCCTTATCAGCTGAGGGTATAAAGCTCTGACTTGCATTTTCGTAGTAAAGTAAATACCTTACGCTATCAGGGAATTATCTTTAAGGCTTTTGCATTAACTATCATTTATCATTATGATTTTGACTAGGTTCATTGAAATTATCAATCGAAACAGCAATATTAAAATGCGAAGGACTCTTAAATTAAAAAAGAAACGTAATTTGTATTAATAATTTATTCCATAAGAACTGTCCATGCTGCAATAAGATACAATTACAAAATTTGCAACTTTTTAATAATATTTTCACCATTTTAATGAACAATTTACTGATGAGTTTTGCTCGTATTATTTCCAAATATATTTTAGCTTGAATTGAATAATATTGGTATGTATATCTTACTTATATGTAGGTCATCAGAAACAAAATTAATTTTTTGGGCGAAAGTTAAAATACTACACGGATTGCATTTCATGAAATGACTATTGTTTGTAAAAGTTAGGTATTATTTATTACTTATAAAATTCTAATAAATATTATTCATCGAAATTAGTCATATTCACAACAAAAAAGAATGGTCAAAAATATGTATGTGGAGCCTGGTATAAGTAGTGCCCATAAATTAGACCTACATATAACAATAATTAGGTACTATAAAGCTTAACAACGTACGAGTATTTTTTATGTCCTAAACAATGGGAGTTGGTTAAAAGGAGCGACCAAAAACTAAGAAAAACACTTTATAAATTCGAAAAAAAAAACAAAGACAAAATGTGTTATCTTAATATCTTAATATATGTATATAAACTACGTGTCACGATTTTTGTCCGCGATGGACTCCTAAACTACTTAACCGATTTTAATCAAATTTGTACACCGTGTGCAGTTTGATCCAACTTGAAAGATAGGATAGCTTACATCTCAATTTTTTATCGCAATATTATTTCATGCAAATTATTTGTCTATTATTTGACACTTTGACAGTAACAATTATCTGTTAGCTCCAAACGATTCTAAAAGATGGTTACATCTTTTCATTGAATAGAGTATGTATTCAATAAACGGCGCTATGTTAAACTTCCAAACGTTTCATATAAACTACAATTTAATAGCATAAACACCACATATTGCTGAGGATAAAGTATAGGTTACATTTATTTTGTAGTAAACGAAATACAGTGAATTTTACTTTTTCAATTTTTGGTGTTAGCATATCCGGCCACGTGTTAGATTGAAGTATAAATTAAATTCATATTAAAGTGAATATAATACAAACAAATACGCAATGCATTAAACTGCCAGACAATTTCTGCACTGTTCTGCAGGAAATTTTATTGATTCAGAGTATTTCTCCGGGTATACAGAGTAATTACTTGAATCATAAATACATAGCTCAGTCACCAGGCTATTTTGGCAGCCAAAAATGTTGATGTTGACGAAATTAACTTCCAGATACAACAGTTGTGATGATGCCGGCAGTGCAGATTTTACCATACCCTTCAGAAGGTTACAGTTTCCAATTAATTTTGGCTCTTGCCATGTCTATAAATAAGTCTCAAGGCCAAACAATGTCCATTTATGGTTTTTCTCATGGGCAGTTATATGTTGCACATTCACGTGTAGGAAAACCGTCGAACCTTTTTGTGTTAGCGAAAGACAGGTTAACCAAAAATATTTTGCAGCGATTAGTGCTCAATTAAATTAAAAATAATAAATATTATTGTTAGAACATTTTAAACTATCCACCCTACCAATCTCATTTATAAGATTAACTGTCACCATTTGTTTACTAAAAACTTAGTATTATATATACTTGTTACAAAATTTAATAAAGTAATAGTACATTTTAAATTGAATTCTTTTGTATTGATTTTTGCTTTACATCAACTGAACAAACATTTTGATCAATTGTGTTTAAAGTCCTTCCTTTTTATACCAGCTTTAACGTTTCCGTCTTTGTTCGTAAATAATAATTTTATTGTAAAAAGAGATAGGTAACAGTAATATAGAAAATCAGTCATAAACGTTGCCATGTTTTTTACAAATGGCATCTATGAACAAATCTGGTGGTGCCCATATCTGATGTTCTCCTACCGTTCTCCTCAAATAGTTTACAACAAAGTAATATGACAAACAAGTTAGCCACAGTAACGCATGACCGGGTCAGCTAGTTACTTGTACAAATCTAACAAATATTATTAATGAGTCATATTCACAATGAAAGAGAGTGGTCAAAAATATGTGGGGCCTGGCCTATCTATCTAGTGCCCAAAAAATGAGACATAACAATGATTAATTACTATGGAATTTACCAACGAACGAGTGCTTTGTGTGTCCTAAACAAATGGATTTGGCTAAAATGAGCGACTAAAAATTTAAAAAAAAACACTACAATTTCAAATAAACAAAGACGAAATGTTTTATATTTCTATATGAATTTTACATTAAGACGAAAGAATTGTTGTTGTTGTTTACATTTCTACTAGATAGATTTTCATGATCTTAATGTTGGTGATGTTCTTTTTGCGACACCCTGTTGCAACTTAGCACTAAAATAACTTTTTGAAAGTTGAAATCGATGGACAATTTGTTTTATTTCATACACTTTGAGATGGTTTAACTAAACTACCAACAAAAAAACATTTCACTAAGCTGAATAAACGAAGTAGAAGTTAAAAGGAAGAATCGTTTTTGTAATATACTTTCTAGTACCCATGATTTACAATTCTTTGTCCATGATCAAAATAATGCTCTTGAACTGAGCTTTTCAACGTTATACATATGTACATATTTTTTTAATTTTCATATTCATTCATTAAATTTACTAAATCAAATTGAAAAAGGTTGAAGTTAATAAAACACTGTAAAGCGAATTATTCGATAACCATAATGTTATTTACTATTATTGGTCATTGGTACAAAAGTTAATTTTTTCTGAGGTATATTCAGTTTATCGAAAGTAACTAATACTGTCATTTTAATGTCACCACATTACAATTGATTTTTGCTCTAATCGCACTGTTTGTTGCTATACTTACTGCCTAAATCTCATGGTTTGCAAATAAATAAATACATTAGGTGGTACAACAGTACGTATAGAGAACTAGGGCCTAGTGACTTACAACTCTCAACAATTCCTGTGCGCGAAAAATTTCAGGGCTGTAGGGGACCTACAGTTTTTGTGTCAAATCCGAACGGCTAATTTTCAAGACAAGAATTACTCTGGGAGCATGACAGTTCTATACGCTATCACTCCACGGGCACGGGTTCTCCTCATTTTCCTTTTGGGTTTCGGTGCCAAAATCCAAAGGAATACATATGTACTTAGAAAGAACATTTTCAACAAATCTAAACTTAAAAAAGTGTTTTCAAGTTGTTTTTCGGTAATTTATAAATAAATACCCAAGGCCGAAATGATTTCATACTTTACGCCATATCATAAGCTATGCTGTCTCAAAAAATGATATAAAAAGGTCTTTTACCTCATGATTCATAAGTTCATTCGACAGTCAGATTAAAAAATTGATAACTACATATTTCTTATTATCACATAATTTGATTGAGGCAATTTTTTTTCAACTCATAAATACCAAAACAAGACGAAGTTGTGCTATTTTACTGGATCGATTTTAATGATCTAAAATTAAGATTAGATTTTGCCCACTGGCAAAAATTAAGATTATATTTTACTCTCTGGTTTTGTGTTGCAGAGGTCTATCATAAAGAGCTTGTTTATTATCAAGATTTCATACTTGCCACAGATCTCATGGATAACAAATAAAAATAAAAACTATCGCTCCAAAAAGTTTGATATCAAATTTTAAGTGTTTCTTGTATATTAGTAGGTACATATATATATACAATTTTTAATTGAGGTTTAACGATTAATTAAACAAAAAAAAACAATTTCCGTTTGTTTCACTTATTATTATTTTTTAATTACTTAAGCTTTAAATCCCTTACTATTGTTGGGGAAAACCTTAGGCTAACGAAGATCTTACTTATCTTAAAGGCATGTCTTAAAAGAGTGAACTTTATATGATATGATGATCCTTTTTTACTTACTTAAGGTGACGTTACAGTCCTGTGTGAACTAGGGCCTCACCCAACAAACTTCTCCATCTACCTCGGTCCCTAGCTAGATGTCTCCAGTTCGCGCTCCAAGATGGGTGAGGTCACTTTCCACTTGTGCGCGCCACCTGATCTGCGGTCTTCCTCTACTGCGCTGTCCTGTGGGTGTAGATCCGAAGACTTTCCTGACCGGAGGACTGGTTTCCATGCGTCTACATGACCCAGCCATCTTAGTCGTTGGACTTTTACCCTTCTGGTTAAGTCTACATCACTGTACAGCCCGTACAGCTCGTCGTTCCATCTTCTCCTCCACTCCCCTTCTATGCATACGGGACCGTAGATCACGCGAAGAACTTTTCTCTCAAAACGACCAGGTGCTTTCATCAGCTTTTATCATAGTCCATGCTTCTGCACGGTATTGCAGGATGAGGATGATGAGGGTCTTATATAGCGACACTTTGGTCCTTCGAGAGAGACCAAATTTCCTACTCAATTGTTTTCTTAACACAAAGAAACAGCGGTTAGCAAGAGTAATTCTTCGTTTGATCTTAGCGCTGATGTTGTTTTCTGCGTTCATAGCGGAGCCTAGGTAGACAAAGTCCTTTACAACCTCAAATTTACGTCTGTCGATGGTGACGTTTTGACCGAGATGTCGGTGTTGTAAGTCATTTCTTGATGACAGCATGTATGTATGTACTTTGTTTGGCCTCATTTGAGAACACCCCAAGCCGCTTGGCGTGCTTTCCTATTAGATAGTTCCCGGTTATGACACCGATTATCGAGCTTATATGCGATCTGCTTACAGATATCAAGCGCCTTTAGCGCTTTAAACCTAGTGTAGGCCAGATGTTTTTAGTGACTTGACACGTGGTGATGTTATTCCACCTGATGTTTGCCTTCTTCATAGTGTCTTGCATTAGTAATAGTGTTTACATGTAGCGATTGGTATGCCACCATTAGCCAAACGTGGTAGTAGTTGTGCCATCTCCATTAGATATGATCGACAGTTATAGAGTTTGTAGAGACAGAGATTTGATAGTGGCCTGACTATCTGAGAAAATACGGATATCAGATGCTGATATCACATTTTCTTTAAGCCAGGACAAAAACATCTTCTATCACCAAAAGTTCCGCCTGGAACACGCTACAATGATTGGGATTGAATTTAGTTTTTATTTCTAGAATAAGACCCAGGTATTTAGCCTCGTCTGAGAACTTTAATTGGCTTCCTTTAATATAGGGAGGGTTAACATATGGAATTTTGCATTTCCTCGAAAATAGGACTTATTCGGTTTTGTGTGGGTTGACACACAGTCCACACCGATCAACCCAAAATATTAGTTTGTCTATGGCATTTTGTAAGGCACTTTCCTAACACTACTATAGCAACGTTATCCGCATAGGTAATCACTCTGAAACCCTCTGCATCCAGACCAATTAGGATATCATTCAAAGGTTCCAGAGGAGAGGGGATAGAACACCACTTTTCGAACGAATCTTCTAGCAGAAGAGTCGCCAAGTTTTGAGTTAATTATTCTCAGGCCGGTCGAGAGGGGGGGGAAAGGGGGGAAACCCCCCGGGCCCGGGATTTTCTAGGGGCCCGTAAAATTAAAAGCAATGAGGAGAGTGTTTTTTTTTCAATATAGATAGTCTAAATTCATCATCAACATAGCTATTACCACTTATTTTTAGGGAACCGAAAATTTAAAATCGTTCATGCTTTCGCAATCGGGCCCCTGTTTGAATGTTATCTACCAATCTATCAGTCACAAGCTTGCCGATCTGGGCCCCTGATTATTATTGGCGTACATTTTTGTTTATATTTAATGAAAAATTGGGCAATTTTGAACTATTGAAAGAAAGTTATAATAAATTGTTTCGCTTTTCTTATTTAATTTAACGTAAATTTCAAATTTGTTTTATTTTGAAAATTTTTAAAATTAAAATAAGGGGCCCGGCAACTTAAAACAAAACACAAATATTTATTTCGGTTTCTGTTTTATAAAGTTTCTTTTCTTCTATTTTTGTTTCTGCTGGGAACGAAATTTTTGATTCGGTTTCGGGGGACCGGAAAATCCCACGCAAATGTTTTTCAATTGTGGTTTCCGTCGTAATATTAATTAATTAATATTTTGAATAAATTGTTTACTGAAGATTCGAAGGATATCAAGTCACTTCAAAGTGTGTATATTAAATCAGCCATACAAAAATAGCAAGGAATTCTATATATGTATAATAATTTTGGACACCATTTTCTTCCTTGGCGAAAGGGGACTAGGACTACGAGGCGATAGCAATCTTATTGGAGAGCCAAATAATGGACATTTTTTGTTTAGCAGCAGTGCTCAACGTTGGAAAATTCTTAAGAAAAATGTGCCCGGATCCCTTCACAAACTTTCCAATACAAGATGGTCAGCTAGAATTGAGGCAGTGAAATCATTTGCAAATCATCTGAAAAACCTTAGAACATCATTAGAAGCCTTAAGTGATATTAATTTAACTGCTGAAGCTCGAAGAGATGTATATAAATGGCATTTTAAAATATATGCACAAATTTGAATGCGTCCTGATGTCTTTGATTTGGTGCAAGGTTCTTAGCGCTATAAATAAAGGAAGTTTCCTTCTTCGAGCCAGAAACAGTACTATTGACGTTGAAATTCGAGATCTCGACAACTTGATCTTCATTTGAACATTATTCAAAACGGATGAAATCAATTTTTATCTGAATGCAAAGCAGTTGCTACTGGATTGGGGGATGTTCCAGAATCGTTTCCATCGAACCGAAAAAGGCAATTAAAGAGACATTTTGAAGAAAACCGGGGAGCTGGAAAGCAAATAGAAACAGACGAAGAAATAAATTTCAAGAGAAACACCTTTTACGTCATAGTTGATTCAATTATATCTGGAATTTCTCGTCAGTTCGATACGATGAAGAATTTGAATGCTACATTTTCATTTTTATGGCAGTTTTCAACAATGGACGAAATTGAGATTAAAAACTCCGCTACAAGGTTCATTCAAAAGTATAACTCGCATGTGTCTCAAGAGTTGAAAGAAGAAATAATTCATCTGAAAAAACAATTTTGAAGCAGAACTTCCGCCATTGTGTTTGCTCAATACTATTTATTCCCAGAACTTGGAGACGATTTTCCCCAACATTTGTGTTGCTCTCCGTACCTGTAACCGTAGCTAGTACCGAACGTTCAATTAGCATCCTTGCCAGAAAAAGAATTTTCATCGTTCGTGGCTCATCACAAGATCTTGTTTCTGAACTTGCTACACTATGTATCGAATCACCTTTGGCAATGAAATTGAATTTCGATGTAATTAGAAGTTGTTTTGCTGCTCAGAAAGCTAGGAAAGCTCGTTTGCAAAAAGAAATATTTCATAGATTGCAAACTAATTCTAATGAAAACATTGTGATAATATTTTAATATAAAGAAAAACAATAAAGAGTATTTAATGTAAAACTTTTAAAATACTTAGTTTTTTTTAAAAGACAAATTTCAAATACTTTTACTTCGCTCTATTTTATTTTCATAGTAGGTAATAGATCTTCATACTATTTGTTTTAATAGTTAATCGACCGTATTATCAGTTACTTACATGTCGTTGGCAATATCGAATTGAATGTATGATTCTGTTCGGATTCTGATCTAATCGCATGTAGAATTATTTTCTATCCATCCTCCATTTCAACTAAACTGGATGATACCCGTAAGATTGATTTGATGATTAACACTTTTTTCGGTTAATTTTTCAAACAAAAAATGATTATTTCCGTTAATTCCAACCAATTTCATGCTATTCGTAATTGAAATTAGAACGTACCATATCAGTAGGCATGAACTTTAAAAAAATGCTAAATATGGGGGGGCCCGAGATTTTTCCGTCCCGGGCCCGGAATTCCTCTCGACGGCCCTGATTATTCTGGTAGTCAGCATTAAATGAATTAACTCCCTCTACGTTCAGATGTGTTAGCGCAGATGTGATTGCAAATGTGTCCACGTTGTTAAAAGCGTCTTCGATGAGAACGAAAGTAACCATAGTGAACTCTCTATGATAGAGGGAGTATTCGATGGTTCGTACTAAGGTGTGTAACGTCATTTCCACCTAGTTGCCTTTATAGTAGGCATGTTAAGACATAGAAAGAAGTCTTGTATCATTACTTCCCCTTAAATGGATATCAATCAATATTTCTAAGGTCTTAAGAAGGAATGATGATAGACTTAATTTATTTTATTAACCCCACGCTCAGCTTGTGTTCCGTATGGGACAGACATTCCACTATGACCATAATAAGTAATAAAACCCAAATTCAAGACTTTTAAATTCCGGAACACTTTCTTCGCTTGTAACGCACAAATTTATTTGAATTAAAAACAATTTAAGTTTAAATAAAGATTATATTATGTTGATTACTCTCTTTAATTAATATTAAATAAATAAATTATTTTTTTCAGCTCATCCGATGATAAACAAAAGAAAGAACACAAAGAGACTCGGGAAGAATCTCAAGCCCGAAGAGAAGATGAAGCACCTGAAGTATCATTTTTAAGCATAGTGAGTAACCCTTAAAATACTTTCAAAACCTGGTTTTAAAAATTGCTAATATAATTTCTCCCAAAAAAAAAACTTTTTAGTACAAGTACTCCAGTTGCACGGATAAAACAATGTACTTCGTTGGTTTGTTATGTGCTATAGCAACTGGAATAACCACTCCCCTCAACAGTTTAATTTTTGGAAACTTGACCGATGTAAGTAGGACTTTTTAGTTGGATTGATGCTATCTATCAGTATACGGTTTTAATGGAAACAATTCTCTATAAAAAAGAAACTTGATTAAAAAGTTTGATCTCATGTCTTACAATCTACAGGCCATGGTTAAATACGGGTTATATTTGGTTGGACAGGAAAATGCAAGAAGTGTTGAATCTGATGAATTACTGGACGCTGTGAAAACTTTTGCTCTACAAAATGCTTATATCGGAGCTGTTATGTTAATATGCAGTTATCTTTCCATTACTCTGTTCAATTATGCAGCTCAATCGCAGGTTAGTCTGATAACCCTCTTTATTCTATATATTTTACTAAAAATGTTTTCTTCAAAAAATGAAAATCGTTTTTAGATCTACACAATTCGAGGAAGATTTTTCAAAGCCATTTTACACCAAGACATGTCATGGTATGACTTTCATCAGAGCGGAGAAGTAGCTAGCCGAATGAATGAGTATGTTCTCAAAATAGACTCTATTTAATGAAATTTTAATAATAATAATAATAATTTATTTTATTACAGAGATTTAACAAAGATGGAGGATGGATTGGGAGAAAAAGTTGTGATATTCACTAATTTTATTGTAGCATTCATATCGTCTTTGGTACTAGCATTTGTTAAAGGCTGGCAACTTGCCTTGGTATGCCTGACAAGTCTGCCCGTCACTCTTATATCTTTATCGGTAGTTGGAGTAGTAAGTACAAAGTAGTTAATTAAATTAAGTTAAATGTTCGCGACGTCACTGAAACTGGCTTTCTTGATTGAGGGGAGTGTTGGTGTTGTGCACCCGAGGCCGTTTTGGTGTCGATACGGCCCCGTCAAGAGACCTTTCCCGTTTAGACGTAGAGTCCTTACTGGTCCTTGTTGTAGCAAGTATGCTTTTAGCCCATTCGACGGTTTGCTGCGGTGTCCTTTCAGCCCCCGATGATGCACCAGAGGCCTTTAGGTTTTCGCCGCTTGCCGCCTTTGTCTATATTGGTTTTTTGAGAGTTTCCCCTTTCCATTTCTGGGTGTACTCTCATTAGTAGTGGTAGGGCCATTTTTCACAACCCTGCCACTACTGAAATTAGGTATCGCTACCTTCATACTGTCGTTGCTACCAGCTGCAGAGGAGGGTCCATGGTTAGCCACTACTCCCTTCTCTGTGTTGGCCGCAAGAGATACGGCAATAGGCTTTGACGCCCAACTGCCACCCGGTCCTGAAGAAATACCGGTCTCATCATTCTTTACATTTTTGTTTTTTGTTTTGCTCATCTTGATCCCACGAGTTGCGAAGAAAAGAGGTCCGTCTGCACAGAGATTCGCATGTACAGATAAGGCTAGTTAATCCGGAGGTCGCCAGGTATCCGGATACCTGGAGACCTCCGGATAGATTTTAAAAGTTTTATTTAGATTTTATATAGCAGAAATCCTATTGGATTATCAGCTTTGCGAAACCTCAATAATAATATATAAGGACGTCCATCTTGAATATATCTATTTTTTGATTGTTTCCTTCTAATTTGAAACATCGATGCAAATCAATCAAATTATCTATACTAAAAATAATTTTTTTTTCATTATTAAAAGATACAATGCATTTTGATTTGAATTCGGAGTTTGAAATAAAATGCTAAAAATCAAAAATGATTAACATAATTTAATTTAGGGTGTGATGGACAACTGAAGAAATACTACTGCGATATTTTGTAGTATTGAAATGTGAATTTTTACTGTTTCTATACAAAAATTCGTCTAAGCACCAAATTTTACGATTTTACAGTGAAATACTTTTACTATTACGTAGGTAAATAGCCAGATATAAAAATTCTCTGAAAGGTATGCAGCTTCAGCTAAAAATTAAAGTTTTGGTTTGTTACTGCCTGTCAAATTTAAGCAGAGGAAATAAATGGTTAGCACATCATTCTCGAGCAAAGTTTAAAACATACTCTGCTATTTACTTTTGTTTATAAACAAAAAATTATGAATACTTCCAAATAAAATTATTTTAAGTTATTTAAAGAACATTTCTATTTACATATATTGAACAGTCAGGTGGTTTCATATATTATTTTCCACAAAAATCATGCACCTAGGAAGGATTTAGAGAAAAGAGTAAAATCAAAATGTTATTGCAAGCTGCGTCTTAGAATTTTTAAATTACACTGGTCGACAAAGTTTCGTTTTTTCTATCACACAAACAAAACCATACTTTTTTAAAGGATTAAGTTGTCCTAAATTGGAATCTTGCCTTAACATTTTTTATTACATTAGATTGGGGAGAGTACGATAACTTAGGCGACAAAGTTTAATGATGGATTTGTATAGAACAGTTAAAAACAAGCATTTTTTACTATGGGAGGGGGGTCTATCTCCCCCCGTTTAGGCGGTAGGGGCAATTTAAAAAATATGTACATTAAATGGAAAAAAAATAATTAAAAAATAACGGTAATACTTACAATTAAGTATTATACCTTTTTTTAAAGCCAACACTTTTGTCTATTAGCCTGTTTTTGAATCAAGTCAAAACTATGCATAGTTTTTGAAAAATATAGTTTTAAACTCAAAATTTGGACAAAAAAAAGTTAAAAATAAGGTTTAAAGTGTAATTTTTCAAAACCTTAAGATTATCTACTACTGTTTTTTTTATAATTCATTGCTCTTATTTATTTTTGATTAAAAACTGAAAACTAGATGATTTTATGTCTTCTAGTTCTTGAGAAAATTGAAAATTAGCAACAAAAAAATCTTTTAATTAAATTATTTTTTCCTTGCTTGAGTATTTACGTAGTCTTATTTTGATAGTAATAATCGAATATGGATTAAGATATACCAAGGATAAATTAATTTTTCTTAAATCCAGCTTATTTAAATGCAAAAGAAACTTTGCATGCACCCCATCTTGCACCCACCGCACCTTTCACCCACCCAACCTTGCACCCAGTCCACCTCGCACCCACCCCAAATCCTATAGTGTGCCCAAGCAGGGGGGTTGCAGATCCCACTGTTGCATACACCCAAACTCGCACACACCTTACTGTTGCATACACCCAAACTCGCACCTACCATTGTTACTATCAAAATAAGACCACTCAAGCAAAAAAAAAAAGAATTAAATTAAAATAGTAGTTGTGGTTATTTTCAATTTTCTCAAAAACTAAAAGACATACAATCATCTAGTTTTCAGTTTTTGATCAAAAACAAATAAGAGCAATAAATTCTGAAATAAAAACAATGGTAGATAATCTTGAAGTATTGAAAAATTACACTTTAAACCTTTTTTTTAACTTTTTTTACTCAAATTTTGAGTATAAAATTAAGTTTTTCAAAAAATACGCATAGTTTTGACTTGAATTAAAAACTGGCTAATAAAACAGAATGTTGAATGCTTTAAAAAAAGGTATGATACTTAATTGTAAGTATTATCGTTATTTTTTAATTAATTTTTTTCATTTTAAATAACAATTTTTTTAAATTGCCCCTACCGCCTAAACGGGGGGAGATAGACCCCCCCCTCCCATAGTAAAAAATGCTTGTATTAAGCCCCTCTACCAAAAACCGTTATTATATCTTGTCGCCTAAGTTATCGTACTCTTGCCATTAGATTTTTAGAACATAGAACTTTAAAAATGTTAAAGAAAACCAAAAACAGGTTTTGTAAGGCTAAGTTTTAACTCATGATTTTGCAAAGTACAAATCTGTCTCTTCTAGATACAGTTTAAATCATTTAAGTATGTTTCTGGAAATTCTCATTAATTATGAGTCTTTATTTGACTTTACAGATATGAAGTCTTAAGCAAACCTTCAATTTAAGCCTTTCTTAATTTTGAAAGTTTGGAGTTAATTTTTAGTGTTGATTGCGAATGCAAACTTTAGTTTTAAAAATACCCGTTTTTCAACATTATTTTTACATTTGTTAATATATTTCAAAAACTTGATATAATAGAATTGTTTAAACAACCAAAACTTGCTTTCAAACCGTTTTGTCTTTTTTTTGTTGAAACCCGTTTAGACATAACAAGATTTTTCGAAAATTTTATGAAATACTATGACAGTTTTATTGTAAAAAACCTACTTAATAAATCCAGTTAGCCTCAAAAGGCCTTAATGTGTTTTTTCGAATTTCAAAAAGTAATATCTCAAGAACCTTATCCACGTATAGTGAAATTTCGGGATCGTTACGAAATCCCGCAACACAAAATCCCGCGTAACGAAATCCCGCCGATTAAATTTGATATTTTTGGTGTGACACACGCACAGAAAATGGTCCGAGTAACGAAATCCCGCCGATGACCGGCGGGATTTTTCTACTCCTTTTTGGCAGGATTTCTAGTACGGCATAAAAAAGTACTTTGGAAAAAATATTTTTTGAAAAGTAGTGACAAATATTTTGTCTGAAAAAATAATTTTTCCTTCTCGCTTATTATTTTGATTGGTTATTTTTTTTCTTAGGCTATTTGTATGGCAAATTTGATTTTCAAACTTATTCTGGCTAAGTTAGCCTTTTTCAGGGTATTTGTATGGAAAAAATTATTTTTTTTGGAAAAAACGCTCCAAAAGCTAGAAATCTTGTTTGAATATTTTATATGGACAAAATTGATTTTTAGCACGCTTAAAGTCGTATTTAAGCTAAAACCGATTTTTTTGGAAAAAACGCTCCAAAAGCTTGAATTCTTGTTTTTATCTCTTTGAATATTTCTTTTAGCTCTAAAAAGAACTTTCAAAACGCTCAAACAGCGTTTTAAGCTAGTAAATGTCTAGCATCAATTTTTAAGCGTTTAAGAACATTCCCATTATGAACGTTCTAAAACGCTTAAAAAATAAAAACGCCTATTAATGGGCAGCGAACTCAACACGCTTAAAATGCTTTTTAAGCGTAAAGGAAGATTCACATATCGAATCAACCAAAACGCCAAAAAGCACATCGAGCGCTTCGCCACTCTCAATAGAGCGCTGGTTGAACTTCAAGAGTTCATATCTCTGAGTGAGGTGTTTACCTCATGGAGTTCTAAGAAGAACTGAAAATAATGTATTTTTTTTTTTTACATTATTATTTTATTGAACCAAAAATATATATACAATGTTACTTATTCCTAAAATTATTTAACACTTAACAATACAGGTAATTTGACACAAAATCGGCCTAAAAAACTACATTGACTTAATTTAACATATTAATATACTTAATTATAACTGGCTTAAATTGTATTCCATGGCGTGGTTCATCTCAGGGTGTTCAGTCCTGGTTGTCCTATTGTTGGTTGGTTTGGGTTGGGTTGCGGCATCTAGCCGCGTTGATATGCTGACTCCAGGTCAGCATAAAAGGAAACTGCTTCAGCGTTGTCCGTTGTCAATTTCTCGGGGATATCCATGGCACTCAGGTACCTTGGTTCGGGATGTCGTTCCTCGTTGGTCATCCTTCTCATCAGCGGATTGGGGTGGTTGGTTATGTTTTCAATCATCTTTCTAGCTGCGTCAACTAGAAATATGTCCAGTGGCTTTATCCGGGCTTCCTCGTAGAGCCGCTTATTGCTGAAGTACTTGCGCCTTTGCCTATCAAAATGTAGTCCAGTGCAAATCCTTAGCAGCTTCCTTTCGAATAAAAGAAGTTTCTGCATCGCTGTCTTCGAAATCGTAAACCATGCTGGAAAGCAGTAGCTGATCACTGGCCTGAGGAGTTGCTTGTAGATCAGCAGTTTGGTTGGCTTACTGAGTCCGGTCCTCTTCTTCAATAGGGGATTGATGCGGTGGAAGGCTAGGTTGGCTTTGGCAAGCACAGCTCTTGAGTGCGGGTTGAAGCGAAACAGCTCGTTGAAGTTTATTCCCAGGTATTTGGCGTTCCTTTTAGATTTGATGGTTGATCCATTAGGGAACTTCAGTGATAGGTTCCTGCATGCTGCCGCCGATCTACAGCGGCTGCGGTTGAAAACCGGTCTCCTGAAGCAGACCAACTCCGATTTGGCGGTGTTTATCCTGATTCCCCATTTGGTGTAGTACTCGTAGAGTCTGCATACGTGGGCTTCAACCTTTCGGATTGCTAGGACAGGTGAGATGGATGAGGCGTATGTGAGAGAGTCATCTGCAAAGAGCAGATTCTCACAGTCTGATGGCACAGGTTGGTCCGACGTCATTAAGCTGTAGAGAAAGGGTCCGAGCTTCGATCCCTGCGCCACTCCAGCCAAAATGTTCCTTGTTGTTGATTTCTTGTTATCAGCTTCCACGAAGAATTTCCTGGAAGAAAGAAAAGAAAATAACATTTTGATTAGTGCCTGAGGGATACCTAAAATACGGAGCTTGTGGATGAGAGCCTCAATCCAGACGCTATCGAATGCTTTCTCAACATCCAGAAAGCATCCTACAGTAACACGGTGACTGTTGAGAGCTGAGGTGACGTCATTTTGGAATTTCACCAAGGGATGTAATGTAGAGTGACCTTTACGAAAACCAAACTGCATTGAAGGGATGATGCTGCGCTCGTTGCAGAATCTTTTCAGTCTCCTGAGTATAATTTCTTCCAGAATCTTGCTCATGTTGTTAAGAAGGGATACAGGCCGGTAGTTGCAGACCAGGTTGCTTGCTCCTTTCTTCGGGATGGCCACGATTTTTGCTGTTTTCCACTTCTGTGGAAAGTAGCAGTTGTTTATGCAGTTGTTGATGATAATCGCTAGAATTGTCATCACAACTTGCGGAAATTTCTTTATTAAAAAGTTGGAAACACCATCCATTCCAGTTGATTTCTTTGGCCTAAGACTGCCGATGATTTCTGCAACCTCCTCGTGATTGCAGAATTGCAGGTGTTCTGCTGGATTATCAGCTGGACAGGCATCGTTGAACTGAACTGCTTCAGTATTGGGTTGCTGGATCAATTGGATGGAGGCTTCGATTTCCATACGGAAGGCCTGGTCTGCTGATGGAGAAGGTGTGAAGCTTTGCTCAAAGTGGTTGGCAAAGGCTTCGACCTTGTCTGCTGTTGTTGTAAGCTCTATGTTGTTGCTGAGCATTACTTCCGGAAGTGGCTTGTTTTTCCCAATAAGGCGGTTTATTTCCTTGAATGCGTCTGGTCCTGGTTTAATGGCCTGCAGCCTCTTCTTGAACGCAATGTCGTTGTGGTGCTGAATAGCGTTTCTGAACATTATGTTGGTGTGCTCCAGTTCTTTTTTGGCTATCCTGTATTCCAGATTGATGGTGTTGAGTTCCCGATGCAGTATCCTTTGGAGGCGCTTCCTTATCCTCTGTCTGTGGGCATATAGTACTTGCACATACTCCGGTAGATGCTGGTAACGGTCCTTCGATGACTTGGGTACTTTTTGTACCTCAAGTGCATTGGAAAGAGCTGATTCCAGGTTGTCGACCGTGTTGTCAATTTCCTCGGTGGTTAGGTTCCTGTTTGTGGGTGGTAGGTCAAGATTGTCTTCGACGTCTCTCTGCAGTCTTTTGATGTTGAGCTTCCTGTAGTTGATAAACTCAGCTTGAGGCCTTGCTGTTAGTATGGCTGGTTGATTCAGTTTCACTGAAAGCAAAACTGCTTCGTGGTCCGAGTCACTTGGAACTGTGGAGCAGGTGTAGTTGCAAATCTCTGGAAGTATAAAAACAAAATTAGATGTAGCAAGGAAGAAGTCTAATGTTGATGGTGTTCGTGGGAACGTTGGTTTTGGCTGTGAGACCACGACCAAAGAATGCTCTTCGCTGTTGGTATCCATCCAGTCCACAACAGCCTTGCCCTCGATGCTGTCGGAAGTATCCAGCCAACGTTGATGTCTCGCATTGAAGTCACCGCCAATGAGCCCATATGTCGATTGTTTTACTGCTCGGTTGAGGGTGTGCAGGTCGACATGAATATTTCCAGAGGTGGAGCCGCATTTGAAGTATGAGCTGACGATGGTTAGTGTTTCTCCGTATCCCAGATCTATACGGACAGCTGTGGCTTCACTTGTACGGAGTCCTGAGATCAGTACTTCCTTGCTTGATGCGGAGATTAAGTCCCTCATCATTATGGCGGTTCCTCTTCGGTCATCGGTTTTGTCTTGTCGGAAGGTTTTGTATCCCACGATGTCTATGTTGTTCCTCCTAGTTACGTTGGTTTCGCTGATTAGTATTATATCCGGTTTGTTGTTCCTCATGAACATGTTGAAGGCTGTCCTCTTTTCCAGGCTGTATAACGAATTTACGTTATACGTCAGTATGCGGAGCTTCTTTAATTGCATATCTGGAACAGGAATGTGGCCAGGGCCACGGACTTCTCTCCTTCACTCAGTTGGGCGTAGTTCGAGGGTACGGCATTCTTAGCTTTCTGCATTACAGAAAGAAGATTGCTTCCGAAGATTCGTTGGACTTCTGTGTTGAGATTCATCGAAGGGGCTGGGTTCGATGTTGGTCTTGGTTTTGGTTGGAAAGGTCCTGAGTGGGTTGGAGTTGGTCTTGCTGGCGCCTTTGAGGTTGAGGTCTTTGCTGGTTGCGACTTCTGAGTGTTGGTTGGTCCATGTTTGAGTGTGTTGGCAAACGATATAAATGGATTAACTCCCTTGCAAGCTGACTGTGTTGCAAATAGTTGCCGTGCCTTCTTTTCAGCTTCCATTTTGTTCTTTTCCGTTCGTTTTTTCACAAGGGTTGGGCAGCCCTTGAAACTAGCTGGATGTCCTGTCTTCTGGCAGTTGGCACACCATACGTCGAGTCCTGTGTTGACGGTCCTTTTGCATTGGCCTGGTTCGTGTGTCTCCTTGCACTTAACGCAGACATATTGACGTCCGCAGTTAGTTGCTACGTGTCCAAACCGTTGGCAGTTCCGGCATTGTACGATGTCTGTGGATTGCAGCCTCTCCCAATGAACTCGTTGGTTCATTATGAGTGTTTTTGTGAACACTTCGTTGACTTCGCAATTCTTGCTGAGTTCTACCACAAAGTTGTTGTAGATCTTGTTTTTGTTCCTCGTTTTGAAGGGAGTCACTTTGATGACTGGCAGCCCTTCAATCTTGAGCTCGTCTTCCACTTCAATGGCTGCAAAGGTACTATGAATACCCTTCAAAAGAAGCAAATTCTTCCTTTCCTCCCTTGGTGTAAAGGAGTTGAACTCCATTTTCCTGTCCTTGAGGAAGTCCTTCAACTCATCGAATGTACTTCTATTGGCTGCGCTGATAATAGTTGACTTACTATTCCTGTTCTTGAATGTCACCTGTAAGTTCTTGCTTCTGCAAAACCTGCTGATTTCAGCAATGTTTGCAGAGTAGCAGAAAATAGGTGGCATCTTAGAAGTAGCTGGTGTTGGTGGCTTTGCAGGTGCTGGTTGCTCCTTTGTCGGTCGTTGAGTTGCTTCTGTTGCAGGAGCTGGTTGCTCCTTTGTCAGTTGCTTAGATGCTGAAGCTGGTGCTGATGAGGTGGCTGCCGATAATTTTGCTGGAGCTGATTGCTCCTTTGTCTGTGGCTTTGATGTGTTTGGTTCAGATGAAGTGGCTGTTGATGTTGCTGCAGAAGCTGGTTGCTCCTTTGTCTTTGGGGCTGCAGGGGCCTTATTTTCGTTCAGATGTTTTTTGACCTTTTTCCCCTTCATCTGATTCTTCCGAATCCTCTTTTGTCCGGGTTGGGGTGATTCACCAGCTTCGTTGGTCGAACTGGTACTCTCATCCTCACTGGATTGTTCCTCGCTGACCGCTTCGTCTTCACTGGCGGTTTCTTCTTCGCTTGTGTTTGCATTGTTTTCTTGATCCATGGCACTGTTTCCTTCCTTGGTTTCGTCCATGACGTTTCTAAATACCTGGTTCATCCTAGCTGTGAACTGCGATCCCAGGTCAATCCTAATCTTCTTGAGAAGCTTAGTGAGCAAACCTAGGGCTTCGTTCGTGTTAAGCTGATCCATGCTGAACTCGTTCCTGGAATCCACCGAGTATCCGTAATCCTCTTTAAAGCAGGTAGCGCAGGTAGAAATGGCACTGCTGAACCTTTTCTGGGATTTACCGGATTATAGTTGTTAATGTTGAGTTCTTTTTAAATTTGTGTTATATTTTTTTATTTTTTAATCCGCTCACGTCCGTTCGCACTGACTGAAGGTTAAAGAATGAACTGAAAATAATGCGAAATGAGCACTACTTTTATACTCTTTTCAAAGGATGAATGGCTGTTTTTTCAATTGGCTTTGGATACGCCTCCTTCGTTCGTGTTGATTCTCATGATTGAGACTGAGGTAGGAAATTTTGCGATAGAAATCATATAGGATTACAGTCAATTACTTTTGTTTAAGAAAGTTGTTGACATAGGCGCCTGCCTGGCGACTTTACATACCCTAAGCGGAGCAACGGAGTTGCGTGAGCGGGTGTGTACCCCGAAAAGTGGAGTTAAAATCCTGATATCCCGCGAAGCGGGCCACCCACAGGTGCTTTTATTGAAAGAAGTTGTTTATATAGGCGCCTGCCTGGCGACTTTACATACCCTAAGCGGAGCAACGGAGTTGCGTGAGCGGGTGTGAACCCCGAAAAGTGGAGTTAAAATCCTGAGATCCCGCGTAGCGGGCCACCTACAGGTGCTTTTATTGAAAGAAGTTGTTGATATAGGCGCCTGCCTGGCGACTTAACATACCCTAAGCGGAGCAACGGAGTTGCGTGAGCGGGTGTGTACCCCGAAAAGTGGAGTTAAAATCCTGAGATCCCGCGAAGCGGGCCACCCACAGGTGCTTTTATTGAAAGAAGTTGTTTATATAGGCGCCTGCCTGGCGACTTTATATACCCTAAGCGGAGCAACGGAGTTGCGTGAGCGGGTGTGAACCCCGAAAAGTGGAGTTAAAATCCTGAGATCCCGCGAAGCGGGCCACCCGCAGGTGCTTTTGTTCAAAAAAGATTTTCACTTTTTGAAAGTTTTTTTTAAGAAAATTTTTTTGAAATTAGTTTCACTCTTTAAAAATTTTTTTAGTCCTAAAAAGAACATTTTAACCATTTCTGAAGTTCTTAAACGCTTAAACGAAATTTTAAGCGTTTTCAACCTCAAAAGAAAATTTGAATTTCTTTAACGCTTAAACACCATTTTAAGCGTCCTACACCCCAACCCAATCGCCCAAACGCTTTACCCAACCCCTAGGCATGCTTAAAATGTCCTTTACGCATCCAAGGAATCTTGCTATTCCTGAATGCTGAGAACATCCCAAGCAATGCTTTACTTACCATACCATAAACCCTGCTTACCAACCAATCACAACTCATTCCATTCCATACCTACCTGGAAGAAGAGCATGTCCCACCAACCACCATCGGTAGAATCCCGCTGTCTACTAAATAATTTCCAAAAATATTCCTGCTTAAGTACTATTTTGAAACGACAAATTTTTTTCCTTCGTTATACAGATTCTCGCGATTTGATTGGCCAAAACCAATTCCAATAATACAGTGCTGTCTTCCAAACAATGTAAAAAATGATCCATGATTCTCATCGAAGAGTGTCTCCTTTCCTATAAAAACAGCGGTGTCGAAAAAATTTGAAAACGGAGTGAAACGGCGGGATTTCGTTACGCGGGATTTCGTGATGCGGGATTCTGTTCTGCGGGATTTCGTTTTGCGGGATTTCGTGATGCGGGATTTCGTGATGCGGGATTTCGTTACGCGGGATTTCGTGATGCGGGATTTCGTAGCCAACCCTGAAATTTCAAGTCGAATTTAAATAAAGGCCATTGTAAAAGTGCAATTTCAATGCCAAGAACAAAACCTTGTCGAATAGTGTTATTAATGACCCTATATAAACTACCTAAAAGGCTAAAGAAGACCGAAAACCTGGCTTTAAGTGTTAGGTACTGTTTTTTTTTTTGTTAAATTTTGATTTTTTTAAATTATTACCACATAGCAAGAAAACGTTTGTATCATTCCCTTCTTCAAAAAGCCATTTTCATCATATTTTGTCGCCTAATCGTACTCTTCCTTTTAATTTCAACAAATCTAAAACAATTTTGTATTGTATTTAATAATTATAGATTACTGGCAAACTATCAAAGAAAGAATTGAATGTTTATGCCAAGGGCGGTAACATTGCCGAAGAAGCTTTGAGTGGCATTCGAACTGTAAAAGCATTTGAAGGCGAAGCAAAAGAAGCAGCCGCATATCGATCAAATATAATAGATGCTCGTAAAATCAATGTAAAGCGTGGATTTTTCTCTGGACTTGGATTTGGATTGTTATGGTTTTTTATCTATGCATCTTATGCTTTGGCCTTTTGGTATGGTGTTGGATTGGTCATAAAAGCTAATGACCATATTGAAGGCTTTGAAAATTACACTCCAGGAACAATGATTACTGTAAGACACTTTTAAATGATCATCATCGAAACATAGAGCAATACCAACAATCTTTTTTAGGTCTTTTTTTCGATTATGATGGGTTCCATGAATATTGGTATGGCAGCTCCTTATATTGAAGCATTTGGAATTGCAAAAGGTGCTTGTGCAAAAGTGTATCATCTTATTGAGAAGGAACCTAAAATCAATCCCATTTTACGAAGAGGCGTCAAACCTCAGGGTAATCTCGAAGAGATAGAGTTTAAAGATGTCGAATTTCAATACCCTACTCGAACAGATATTAAGGTGAGTTCAAATCTTTTGGATATTCAAAACCAAGAACTTCGTTTTGATTTACACACATAAATTGTTTTGCAGATTTTGCAAAAACTTAATCTAAAAATTAAAAAAGGTGAAACTGTTGCATTGGTTGGATCGTCTGGATGCGGAAAGTCGACTTGTATTCAACTTTTGCAACGATTCTACGACCCAAATGGTGGAAATATCTTGATTAATAATGTAGATATCAAAGAATACGATGTGCAAAGTTTGCGTGAGAGAATTGGAGTTGTAGGCCAAGAACCAGTACTCTTCGGTACAACTATTTACGAGAATATTCGATATGGAAAAGAAGATGCAACAAGAGCTGAAATTATCGAAGCAGCAAAGGCTTCCAATGCGCATATTTTTATCAAAAAACTTCCACAGGTGAAAGAATACGATTTATTTTTTTTTTTTGAAATAGTGTATCTTACGAGGGAAGTTTGTTTTTTACCTAACAGGGATATGAAACTCTGGTTGGTGAACGAGGAGCTCAGCTTTCTGGAGGCCAGAAGCAACGAATCGCTATAGCCAGGGCACTCGTGCGTAATCCAGAAATTTTACTTTTAGATGAGGCAACTTCTGCTTTAGATACTGCGAGTGAAGCCAAAGTTCAAGCTGCTCTTGAAAAGGCCAGCGAAGGAAGGACAACAGTTATAGTTGCACATCGACTTTCGACAATCCGCAGAGCAGATAAAATTATAGTTATAGATAAAGGTCAAGTAGTGGAAAGTGGAACACATTTGCAATTAATGGAACTTAAGGGACAATATTTTAATTTGGTGACCACTCAACTGGGAGATGTTAGTGATGGTAAGTTACAAGTTGTAAAAATTTCAGATTCTGATAATTGATTTGAATAAAATATACCGAACAAAAATATTTTAATTTTTTAAATATTTTTCAGCCATGAGCCCTGAAATTGAAGGTAAAACCGATTTGTTTGTGGAGGATGAAGACGAAACCGAAATTGCAATTGTAAAGGAAGATGAGGTAAGTGTTAATAGATAATTTTTAAAACCTTATAGAAAAATTATAGTTCTAAACATATTACCTTGAAAATAGCCACTTCAAGCGTCAGAAGAAGAAAGTTCATATTCTCTTGTGGCTGTTATGAAACTTAATAAAACAGAATGGCCACAAATCTTAGCTGGCTCTATTTCGTCTATAATCATGGGATGTGCTATGCCTGCCTTTGCTTTATTATTCGGTGGAATTCTCCAAATCCTTGCTTCGGAAGATTCAACATATATTAGGACAAACACAAACATATACAGTTTATACTTTGTTCTTTGTGGAGTTGCTATTGGAATAGCAACATTTTTACAGGTTAGCAAAATTAAATGCATCAAAACTTATTGTTGAATCAGAGTTCAATATTTATCTGAATAAAATAACGACATATGCATACTAATTTTTAGATCTTCACATTTGGAATAGCTGGAGAGCTATTGACGGAAAGACTTCGTGGCATGGTTTTTGAGGCAATGCTTAAACAGGAAATTGGTTGGTTTGATGATAGAACAAACGGAACCGGAAGTCTATGTGCTCGATTATCTGGTGATGCATCAGCAGTACAAGGAGTGAGTTTGAAAATGATCTATTTTTAGGAAGTCATTACCTTTTATTTGTACATCATCTCAATTAAAGGCCACTGGACAGAGAATTGGAACTATTCTGCAATCAATTGCTACTCTTGTGCTGGGTGTTGGCCTTGCCATGTACTACGAATGGAGTTTAGGACTGATAGGTTTAGCATTCACTCCTTTCATTTTGGTTGCTACATACTTTCAGAGAAAAGTTATGGCTGATGAGAATATGGGAACTACCAAGACAATGGAAACATGTACAAAGGTCGATTCAAAAGAATTTAAGCTTTTTCTTCTTTTATTAACTCAGGTTATTCTATTCTTTTGCAATAGCTCGCAGTTGAGGTAGTTTCAAATGTACGAACCGTTGTTTCTTTGGGACGAGAAGATATGTTCCACGTTCAATATATGGATATTCTCCTTCCATCGTGCAATGTTAGTGTCCTTATAACCATCTGTCAACCTTTGATAAAAGATTGTTTTTGTTAAATTTACAGAAATCGAAACGGAACACACATTACCGTGGCCTTGTTTATGGATTAGCAAGATCAATTATGTTCTTCGCATATGCTGCTACTATGTATTATGGTGGATATTGCATTGTCAACAATGGAATGCCATATGGAAATGTATTCAAGTAAGTTTAAGGGTAAAAAAGTGATTTGAAAAACTTGATATGATGATAATAATTTATTCACATTTAGAGTTTCACAAGCGTTGATAATGGGAACAATGTCTATAGCTAACGCCTTAGCATTTGCACCGAATTTCCAAAAAGGTGTTACTGCTGCTGAGAATATTTTCAAATTGCTGAACAGGAAACCGGCAATAGTAGATTCACCGAATGCCAGCAAACGTCCTTGGGAATCAGAAGGCAATGTCAACTTTAATAAGGTTAAGTTTAGCTACCCTAGCAGGAAGGACATTATTGTGCTAAATGGATTGAATTTGGAAGTATTAAGAGGTCAAAAAATTGCACTGGTTGGACCATCAGGCTGTGGCAAGTCTACTTGCATACAGCTTTTGCAACGCTTTTATGATGTTTCTGATGGTTCAGTGTCTATCGACAAAGAAAATATTCGCTCTTTGACAACAAGCAATTTACGTCGACAACTTGGAATTGTTTCACAAGAACCAGTCCTCTTCGACAGGTCTATTGCTGAAAATATTGCTTATGGAGATAACTCAAGAATTGTGTCAGAGGCGGAAGTTATTTCAGCTGCCCGCAAAGCGAATATTCACAACTTTATTTCTACTCTGCCATTGGTAAACTACAAACTTGAATAATATTTTGAAGCTTTAACTTCATGAATCGTTTATCTATAGGGATACGAAACACGTTTGGGAGAGAAGGGAACTCAATTATCTGGTGGACAAAAGCAGCGAGTTGCAATAGCTCGAGCACTTATCCGAAATCCTAGAATTCTTTTACTCGACGAAGCAACTTCAGCTTTAGATGCAGAGAGTGAAAAGGTTTGAATACACTTAAAAATGGTTTCAACAGTTTTTTTTTTCAAATCTTATCTTATTGCTTTATAGGTTGTTCAAGATGCATTAGAAATTGCTAGTGAAGGTCGAACGAGTATAAGTATTGCTCACAGACTATCGACCATAGTTGACAGTGATATGATTTTTGTGATAGATGCAGGAAAAGTAAGTGAAATGGGTACACATCGAGAACTGATTAAAATGCGAGGAATCTATTTCAATCTATACAAATTACAATCTGGTGCAACATGATTCTGAGTATTGTTGTTAGTAGTATTCGACTAACTATAACGAGGCTCTGTTTTTTTTTTTTATTATATTTATAAAATAAAGTTTAATAATCTTTCTGTATTTGAATTTAAAATTAAGATACACAATTTTATATGCACATAAATAAATTGTACATCATATCGAAAAAAATTGTTGAATAAATATTTGAACAGAAAATATTAGATTTATTTAATTCTATTCAATTTAATTTTATTTATAACTTTAACTATGTAGTCGGATGTATACACATGTTTTTTTTGAGTGGGTAGGAACTGGTATCTTTTCATATATAATCCTCCCAATAAAGCTACTTGTACAACAGTGTGTTTAAAGCATAAATACTTGCGGTTTCTGAAGCGCTAAGGATATTTGGATGACAATGAGAGCTTTGTTAAATTAGCGAAGCCAACATGGTTACCCTTGGTTGGGTCCCAGGGCATTGTGACATTGACGGAAATAAGAAACAGACAAATTGGACAAAAACGGATCAATACTTCAAGTCACGCAAGTAAATGGGATTATCCTCCAAAGTTGAATTGTAATTGCAAAGAACGACGACCTATTCAAGGACATTCTTAAATTTTCCCAAAAAGTATGGTTCAGAAAGGCAACCTTACTCTTAATTCTTGTCAACCTTCCGATACCTTAACCAATCCTTCTTCTTTCCTGGGAAGCACAATGGTTTCCCAGAGATCCGAGTGAGATGCATTTCGGCCTTAGCTGATGCATAAAAAAAGAAAAAGATTCTAGCTTAAATAATTTTTGAGATTACAAAAATATTGCATTTTTGATTTTATTGTTTAAATTAACTTTTGGTTTCTTTTTTTCTTCAATGCTCTGTCCCATTAAATCTTCAATCATATTAATGTAATTTCTTGACATCCAGCAGTCCAGAGCCGTAAATATTTGGTTTTCAAGTATAAAAAAATTAAATTGTGATTGTTTTTTCAAAAATGATTTATTACCAAAAATGAAAAAATGTTCTGCTCAAATTCATATAAAGTTATATATAGAGTTTCCGCATACCATCTCGGCTAAAGCCAAGAGTACCCATCTCATATATAAGATTGGGCTCTATTTATCCCTAACCCTAGAGGTATAAAAGAAACGAGATTAGTTATAAAACTCTAAAATATACTTTTGTTAATAATTAATTTATAAAATCATGTTCTTTCGTGTATTCATTTGCACTAGGTTATATCAATTTTAATAAATTCACACAACTTTTTCTTGAAAGCATTCATATTAGTTTCACTCTTCACACTATTCGGTAAATTATTGAAGTATTTAATGCCATCGTAGAAGATTGAGCTTTGGGTACTACTTAACCTACATCGCTCCGGTCTGAGGTTGGTTACATTTCTAAAACTATAAGGTTGAACTGCCGCCACTTCCACTAATCTATCCGATAAATACTCCGGTAACATATCATTTCTCAATTTAAAAATAAAAATCATAGCATCAAACATCAATTTCTGTTTCACATTCATCCAACACAAACATTCAAGCAAAACACGGATTGGTGTATACACGTTTAGTCTTAAAATTATCCTCATACTTTTATTTTGTAGTCTTTGCAGTCTTTGTTTGACGTCTGCATTCGAACCAAATAATAATGTCGAACAGTAATTGAAATGCAAAATTATCGCGTTATACAGAAGAGTCGAAGCATTCAATGTTAAATTTTTACGGATTCTACTAAAAAAATAAACTTTCTTTGAGATTTTTGCGCATACATGACTGGCATGTTCTTTACGATTTAGTTTTTTGTCAATGACACAACCTAAATACTTAATACTTTCAACACAAACTAACGGTTCATTATCCATTCTCACATCAATGTTAACAGGTTGGAGTTTTAGGAATACGAGCAAAGCGACAACTACTTACATACTCAAAATTCCTAATTCATAACCAACAAAATAAAACAAAAGCATTTTCAACTTATTTTAACACAGTTTTTAATTATTCATCTGCATCAGTATACCAACTCATATTTTGTGTAACGAATAATCACTCTTAAAAAATAAACATTAAAATTATTTAGTTAAACTAAATATACTATTCTATGTTTTCTTTGTAAAAAAAAAAACAAAGTCGAAAGGTGTATGATGAAGCCACAGTCTTGAGAAATACAACCATGATAAGCTCACAAATTTTAATTCAATGAAAGAAGTCCAACTGAAGGCCTTAGCACATACAATAGAAAATGTGCATTTCCAGAGGTTCGAATCAGATACAACATACGCGGCCTTCGATTGAACCTTTTCAACAAGAAATTTATGCGACCTGAGAACTTAATAATTTACATATGGGAGACACGAAGTATATTTCATCAAATGAACTGTGGATTAATCAAAACTGTAAGGACTAATTGTAGGGCAAACATAATGGAAACTAGCCCCTCATTTTACAGAAATAACAATTAGTTCTTTTCTTCCTTCTTTTGTTCTTCGGATGGCTTCTCCTCTCCACTGCTGCTGCTGCTTCCTGAGCTGCCTTCTCGTTCAGCGGCCATCTGAATTTTTAATGAAATTATTTTATCAAAGTCACGTCAAAAATTGTGTTATCACTGGACTTACCTTTTTGTATGCCATTTCGAAGAGTTTCAAAGATGATTGCTGTAGTTGACTTGTGGCTTTTCTAACTTCTTCTGGATCCGCTGAATCTTTGTTGGCCAAAAGCGTTCTCAGATCAGCAATTTCCTTTTTCAGTTTCTCACACTAAAATACAATTTTAAATTAAAATATGTTTTAGAACCAACATTGTTGTTAATTTATACCTCTTCGGCAGGTAACTGACTCTTGAACTCTTCCATCTTTGTTTCGGTATCGTGAACAATACTTTCACCTTGGTTCACTAGTTCAATCATTTCCCTCTTTTGTTTGTCTGCAGCTGAGTACTCTTCGGCCTTCTTGATCATGTTTTCGATTTCGTCCTTACTGAGACCACCGCTTGATTGAATTACAATTTGTTGCTCCTTTCCTGTTCCCTTGTCTCGGGCAGACACATGAACAATACCGTTGGCATCAATGTCAAACACGACTTCGATCTGAGGAACTCCACGTGGGGCTGGAGGAATGCCGACTAAAGTAAAGGATCCCAAGAGTTTGTTGTCTGATGCCATTTCACGTTCTCCCTGATGGACTTTGATTTCGACTTGGGTTTGTCCATCGGCGGCAGTTGAGAAGACTTGTGATTTTTTGGTTGGGATTGTTGTGTTTCTTGTAATCAATCTAGTGAAGACGCCACCTAATGTCTCAATACCAAGAGACAGAGGAGTAACATCCAATAAAAGTACATCTGTGACATCTCCCGCTAAAACACCACCTTGAACTGCGGCACCAACTGCAACAGCTTCATCAGGGTTAACAGCACGTGAAGGCTGACGTCCAAATATATCTTGAACTGTTGCTTGTACTTTTGGCATTCTTGTCATACCACCTACAAGCAAGACTTCGCCAATTTCTGATTTAGATACTTCAGCGTCGGTTAAAGCCTTCTGACATGGCTGGATGGTCCTCTTAATGAGATCTCCAACAAGCGATTCCAACTTTGAACGACTCATTTTCAAATTCATGTGCTGAGGTCCGGCCTTGTCCATCGTAAGGTATGGCAAATTAATGTCTGTTTGTTGGGATGATGACAGTTCGATCTTAGCTTTTTCGGCAGCTTCTTTAAGACGTTGCATAGCAATAGAGTCCTTAGTAATATCAATGCCGCTGTCTTTTTTAAATTCAGCTACCAAAAAGTTGACGATGACGTTATCGAAATCTTCACCACCAAGGAGGGTGTCACCATTGGTTGACTTCACTTCGAAAACACCTTTTTGAATCTCCAAAATTGAAATATCAAAAGTTCCACCACCCAAATCGTAAACAGCGATGCTATTGATTGATGAAAAAATTAATAAATATCTCGTCTATTTTTTTTTATTTTATTTTAACTTACATTTTGTCTTCAGTTTTGTCCATGCCGTAGGCTAGGGCCGCAGCAGTTGGTTCGTTAATTACTCGAAGAACATTCAAACCTGAAATTTGTCCAGCATCTTTAGTAGCTTGACGTTGGGAGTCGTTGAAATAAGCTGGCACTGTAACAACTGCGTTTTTCACTGTTGTGTTTAAGTATGCTTCAGCTGTTTCCTTCATTTTTACAAGAACAAAAGCACCGATTTGCGAAGGTGAATACACTTTGCCATCAGAGCTCTGCACCCAAGCATCACCATTTGAAGCTTTTACGACCTTGTATGACAAGTTCTTCAAATCTTTCTTGATTTCGGGATCATCGAAACGCCTGCCAATCAAACGTTTTGTAGCATAGAATGTGTTTGCAGAATTTGTTACGGCTTGACGTTTAGCTGGCATGCCTACCAAACGTTCTCCGTCTTTTGTGAAAGCAACGTGAGAGGGTGTGGTTCTTGCACCTTCCAAGTTCTCTATAACTTTGGCTTGCTTTCCTTCCATGACGGCAACACAGGAGTTTGTTGTTCCCAAATCAATGCCAATAACTGCCCCTTTGACTTCATCAGACCTTAAATTAAAACCAATCAAAAATTTAGGTTATTTTCTTTTTAAAACATTTACAAAAAATCGAGATAAAAACCTCGTGTTATGAGGAAATAAAACAGTGATATGAAGTTCAAAGACCAACTTTTAATAAGTTTAAATAAAATTTCCAGGGCTATTTTTTATTACTTAATAAGTAATAAGAATAACTTTAAAAGGCTAAAAGAAAGTCAAAAATTATTTTGGATTTATCAGGCATGTTGGTTCTTAACTTTCAGTGTTAAAACATTTGAAATACTTGTAATGAACATATGGCAATAAGGTCACCATATTTAACGTTTATAAGTCACCTACTATAACCCTACCCTATCAATACAATTAATAAACTTGTGTTGATTGCGATTTATAAGACTTCGAAACATTTTTTAACACATGATATTTTCGGTAATAGTCATATGAAAAGACAACAACTTTTAATTTTGTTCCACCGAAAGCCACCGAAAGAAAGATAAAGATTGTTTTAAAAAAGATGGGTTTTTTTTTTTTGATAGTTGGTCCGACGAAGACCCAGTTCCATTGTCAGCGATAAGATTATTAATAATCGAGAACAATAGCAACTTTAAGAAAGTTTTCCCGCATGGTGATTATCTTATTTCATTTAACGATTATATTGGATACAAATGATGCTATCATGGACTTCCTTCAGACGAAATAATTTTGAATGTTATTAATTCTGAGGAATCGGATTTATGAGATGGAAATGCTGAAATCGAATTTATTTGAAAAAAAAAATCAATGATAAATATGTGAGAACTGCATTTAATAAAGAGATGAAACTTCAGATGATGCATTAACCTTTCACCTTTCTTAATTGGAACATTTTTATAATAACAAAAAAACCTATTCATGTACAATTGTAAATTGACAAGTTTTTAACTAAAAAACAAACAGATTTTAGTTTCTTTAAAATGAGTTCTTTTTTGTACTTTTTTTTTAAATATAAAAGAAAAAGGGTACCGGCCACGAACCGAAGCCTGTAAGGACGATCAGGGGAACATCGTAGAAGAACCGCAGTCTATGTTGAGAATATGGAAAGACCACTTCTCTAAATTATATAACGGCGATGACGAACCGAATTCCGCTGTAAGGGACATAGAACCACTCAACCTAGGCGACGCAGATCAACAATTCCGCCTACCCGACCTCGACGAAGTGAAGATAGCTATATCTAAACTGAAGTCAAACAAAGCTGCTGGGGCTGACGGCATCGCTGCCGAACTATACAAAGCAGCAGGCGATGACTTGGTAGGGAGCATGCACCAACTCATCTGCAAAATATGGTCGGAAGAAAGCATGCCCGATGAGTTGAATCTCAGCATAGTGTGCCCGATACATAAGAAAGGAGACCCTCTAAATTGCGCCAACTACAGAGGCATCAGTCTCCTTAACATTGCATATAAGATCCTCTCTGCCGTATTATGTGAACGTCTGAAGCCGTTCGTCAATAACCTGATAGGTCCTTATTAGTGTGGCTTCAGACCAGGAAAGTCCACTATCGACCAAATATTTACACTACGGCAGATCTTGGAAAAAACCCAGGAACTTCAAATCGATACCCACCATCTCTTTATCGATTTTAAAGCCGCGTATGACAGCATCTATAGGGAAGAGCTCTACATAGCAATGTCTAGTTTTGGCATCCCTGTCAAACTTATCCGTTTGTGCAAAATGACGATGGAGAATGCACGCTGCTCTATCAAGGTCGGAAAAGATCTCACCGATGCATTTGATGTCAAAAAAGGTTTTAGACAAGGCGATGCACTGTCATGCGACTTCTTCAATATCGTTCTGGAAAGAATTGTGCAAAACTCAACCGTCAACACTAGAGGCACAATCTTCCAAAGGTCCATCCAATTACTCGGGTACGCAGATGATATTGACATAATTGGAAGATCAAAGCGTGATGTCAGTGGAGCGTTTTTGAGCATTGCGACGGAAGCGAAGAAGATGGGTTTAGTGGTCAATGAGGGCAAGACCAAGTATATGCTGTCATCGAAAAAGGACATTGAACAACGACGCCTTGGACAAAACGTCACCATGGACAGCTATTACTTTGAGGTAGTTAAGGACTTTGTCTACCTAGGCACCGCTATTAACACAGACAACGACACCAGCGCTGAAATCAAACGAAGAATAACTCTTGCAAATCGCTGCTTCTTTGAACTTAGAAGGCAATTGAGAAGTAAAGTCCTCTCTCGAGCATCTAAAATCACCATCTATAAGACACTCATCATCCCGGTTCTCATTTATGGCGCTGAGGCCTGGACCCTGTCAAAGAAAGATGAGAGCGTCTTAGGATGCTTCGAGAGAAAAATTCTTCGGGTGATTTTTGGTCCCGTACGCATAGATGGAGAATGGAGGAGAAGATATAACGACGAACTGTACGGGCTGTACAGCGACACTGACCTAGTTAACAGAATTAAAGTCCAACGGCTTAGATGGCTAGGTCATGTAGAGCGAATGGACATCAACGCTCCAGCCCGGAAGGTCTTCGAATCTAATCCCGAGGGACGGCGCAGTAGAGGAAGACCGCGACTCAGGTGGCGCACGCAGGTGGGTGAAGACCTCAACTAACTTGGCGTGCGAAATTGGAGACAGCTAGCTAGGGACCGAGCTGGCTGGAGACGCATGTTGGTTGAGGCCCAGGTCCGCCCCGGACTGTACCGCCACCTTAAGTAAGTAAAAGAAAACGTGCAGTGTTTAAAAAAAATTAATTTTCAACGTTTTTTTTATAAAACTTCCTTATTACCAAGCAATTAACTTGAAGGTTCGTTATAAAAAAGTTTATACAAAACCAGTCATTTATATCTGGGGAACAGAAGAAAATCTTAAAACTGCAAATTAAAACAATAAAATATTTCTTTTTTGATTCGATTCATTAAATCTATTCTTGAAATGTTGAAATATTTTGTTTTTACATTTTTTGCGCGAAAAAGGTACTTAAGGAGTGTCCATTGACGACGAGATGACTTGTAAGAGGTGAGATCTTTTAATCCAAATGATTGAAATGAGAAGCAGTTTTTATTTTTAAAAAAGCAAAAACGCTTTCAACAGAAAAAGGCAAAACGGTTTTGAAAGTATGTTTTGCTCTTGTAAGAATGTGTTATCTAACAATGTTATTATATCAAGTTTTTAAGTGTTGAAAAAAATGGGTGTTTTTAAAACTAGGGTAGATATTAAAAATTAAAGTAAAGCCAAACCACCTTTTTGGTTGTTTTTAGCATTTTTAAAGGAGCATATTTTAAAAACCGGATGTGATCCAAATTTAGGATCTTTCAATCCTTTAAAAAAGTATTGTTTTGTTTGTGGGACAAAAAAAAAAAACGTAATTTTGTCAACCACAAGGTATATTTTGTGAAAGGAAAAAAGCTCATAAAAACTACAATCTAAAACTATAATCTAATCTAAAAATTGCGCAAATTAAATTTAGTTTGAACAAAAGTGCAGTAGGAATAAAGGATACCTTAAATTGTGGGTAGTATAGGGATATCAATAAGCGCAATTCAAGTTTTAGACTTCTTTGTCAAGTTAAAGCAAACAAAATAAAATTATAGCATTGCTTTAATTTAATTAACAAAATGGGTTTTTGTGTGTTAAAAAATAAATAGTATTGACCGTTGCTACTGAAAAAAAAATCAATTAAGATTATTAAAGATATTTAAATAAATAGAAGTTGATACCTTTTGCTTTTTTGTCATTGTATTTGGTTGTTAAGAACCAGTATCTGAAATGTTCGTTTTTAATTTTACTTTAAACTCGCAAGTTTTTGGAATTTAAAATTATTTTTTCAAATAAAAAACGTCAATGTAATTGTAATAAGAATGTAACTATTCTCTGATAGTTGGTCCTAGTTGGGTTTTTCAACACTGACTTATATTGCTTAGCATTTATTGAACTGAACTAGTGTACTCTATTTTTGAATATTCTGCACTACCTTTTGAGCAAGTGCAGAGGACGTGTGCTATTTTTTAACTATTGTAAACTACTGTCGTTTCTAAATGTTAAGATTTTTGTACCAATATGACGTCACCACATCTAAATCTAAACTTATTGTTGTTGTGTCAAATGTTTACGATTTATAAGAATTCACAACTCAACTCGGAAGCTAAGTTGAAAGAAAATAATTTGTTTAAAAACAAGTAACATTTTGTTTGGCTTGGGAAAACAATGAATTTAAAAAAGCCAATATTTTTCGTTGATTATTCTCTTTGCTTTTCATCTGTTGATCGATTTTGTTTGATCCTCAAGCAAGTAGAGAGCAGATTCAGTTTTTCTTCAATTATATTTTTTAAAAACTGTCTTATAAAAAATTCTAACAATTGGTAACAATGACATAATAACAATTAGTTAAAAATTGTTCAAAAAATAGCAGACCACAGATTGGTAAAAACTATCAAGTTCAGCTGATGTTTATTCAATTGTATTTTGCTAACAATAGTTGATTTTTGTCCGAGCTATGTTTTTTTGATTTAAATTTTATTATTTAAAATTAAATTCGAGCTAACTTGTAGTTAAGGGAAATTTCTTGTGATTTAGTGTTCTCAAAACACAAGAATACATTTGTAAAAAGTAAGTACAAAGTAGAAAAGATATTCATATCAATCTAATAATTAATTTACTAATGATAATGACTAAATAACTCTTCTGAAATTGTATTTTAAATCAATCAACATCTGACGTATGTATGACATTTTTCCTTGAATTTGAACCTACATTTTTCATTAACCTGCACTGCACAACACAACTCTACATTGGGTATTTTCTGGTTGAACAAAGCTAATTTTGACTCCTATCAATAAATAATTTGTTAAAGTTTTTTGGTCAATCAAAGTTGAAATTCCTTATACATACATAACCAACAACAACAGGTTATTGTGAGACAAGTGGCAGTAGAAGAGGTCACCCAGTTCAACTATCTGGGAAGCTATTTGACACTCGATGGTGGAACGGACCTGGATGTCACCAATAGAATAAATAAAGCCCGTAGTGCATTCGGAATGCTTTCTAAAGTGTGGAACTCCAGGAAAATAGCGTTCCGTACCAAGTTAAAGTTGTTTGAGTCCAACATAAAATCCGTGCTGCTATATGCCTGCGAAACGTGGAAGTGCTCTGATGACATCTCGAGAAGGTTGCCGCTGTCTACGTTACATCCTGAACATCCGGTGGCCACAAACCATATCTAACGATGAACTGTGGCTCAGGACTGGGCAAACAAAAGTGGATGTTGACATCGCGCAGAGAAAGTGGCGCTGGATTGGCCATACATTGAGGAAGCCGGGCGACAACATAGCAAAGCAGTGCTTTCAATGGAATCCTAAAGGTAGGATGCCAAGAGAAACATGGAGATCATCTGTCATGAAGGAAGCTCGGTCCCAAAACTTGGAGACGTGGTCCCAGCTGAGGTATCGTGCTAGGAATAGAGAGAGATGAAAGGAACTGGTTGCCGCCCTATGTTCCAGGAGGAGTTTAAGTGCTGCTACTACAGCCGGAAACGAAGAAGAAGAAGATAAATAACGCTTTACAGTTTTTCCTTTCCTTAAACATAATTACATCATTTGTTTACATTTTTTTGTTCACTGTATACATAAAATAATATATGTATATCATAATATGCATGCGTTTTTTTTTTCTACATTACAAAACTCGCAATTTTATTTTAATTTACAGGTAGATAAAAGTAATCACAATTTAGTTCTTCAAATTTTAAAAAATTACTCTGTACTTTTTGTTTTTCATTTAAAAATAGAACCGCTGATCGACTACCTACTAATTTAAATAAATGTTATTAATAAACCACTTAAAAAAAAGCATTCACAAACATCTTCTTGGGATGATGCAATTAGATAAGCCACCGGAATAATTCGTAGGTACTCCAATTTTTTTTCCAAATTCGGAAATTGTTTTCAAATTTAAGAAAGGAATAGGCCTAATGACGTCCAAACCACGAAATTATTCAATTGCTGTTATATTTACTACCATTTCATAGTATTAATTGTTCTCGTTTACTTCCTATCAATATGTCAAGCAATTCTATAAAATTTGAAAGTAAGCCCCGACAAATAACTCATTTGACTTATATTTAACAAATTTTCACATTCAATTCTAACTTGATAGTTTGGTTAAAAATGAATAAGAAGCTTCAATTTCAAGGCGATATCACAAAACACAATAAACAATTTTGTAGGCATATTCCTGTAACATTTTCATTATCAGCTTTATGGGTGTATGTAGGTAATACATTGAGGTTACATAATCCCTCACATGGCGAAGCATTGCCGTGTTCAGAAAGAAAATGGAATTTGTGGAAGCAATAGAATCAATGAAAATACAAATAATACTCAATATGGAAATGAAAACTTTTAGTTTTGATTGAGGACATTCGTCCTTAATAAATTAAACTTTGAATTTACTTACTTGTGTCGGATCTGCGAGGAAAGTCCATTGTTCCAACCAGTTAGTCGCTATTTAAAGACAAAAAATAATTTTTCATTATAGAAATCAATGATTTAGTAAATAAATTTAAGAATGAAATTTCATTGTGAAATTCAATGGTGCATATTTTTCATACATACATTCTGGAATATACTAGAAAGCTGGGATTTGTTTCCGGCAGCAAATCCCAATTGGCGTTGAGCAACGCATTGCGCTAAGAATTTCGGTGCTTTAAGCATATTTAATATTCGATTGTTTTTTCTTTTTATCGATATAAACTCAAAACTTTAATCAAGTTATAATTCCGAAGTAATTCGGCACGTAACACTCGAAAAATCCTTTAGTACTTGAAGAGAACTAGTCACGAAAGAAATTTAAATACGAGAATGCGACTGTCAAAATTGAAGATCGAGAACATCGAGAAACTTCATGGGAGAGTGGAGAGTAGTTAATTGGAGATTTGTTTCTTTTCCGTTGTGTTTACTCCAATTTCAATTGTTCTCATTTTGTTTATAAGGTGTTGAAGTGAGCTTGAAACCCGCTTCTATTTCACTAAAACAAAATTGAATAGGTTTTGCCGTCCACAAGGCAACCTGTGCAGCCGAAGAGCTTAAATAATGGTATGCATGCAATTTCGTAAAACCTTGTTAGCTTTAAAATTCAACAAACGGGTGAATAGTTATTCACTGTATAAGGATTTATGCAGCAACTTTTTAAAGACGAATAAAAGCAGTTATACATAAACATTTGTATTTGATTTCTATCTCATTTTGTTTGTCATGGTGGGCTCTAGGAAGGTTGTAAATGTGGGTTTCTTCTTAACCAGTTAAATCTGTTGCTTTAAGAGATTTTGACTCACGACTGCCACAATGTATGGTTTAGTTTTATAAAAATAGGGGTGAATTATGTAGAACAATGCCATTTCATTTTGTAAAAAAAACCTTAAATACCGGAAACAAAAATAAGCTATTCAAAAGTTTGTGTAAATAAGCTTCTTCCACAATTCAATTCTTCTCGTGTAAACTTGGAGTTGCAATGGTTACAATGTATTAAACTCGTAGTTGTCAACTGAATTGAAGAGCTTTATCCTGAGGGAATACCAGGCCAGAATGCTGTAGATTTTTCGCTTCACACATGATTTTATGTTTCAAAACATTTGCTGTTCAATTTTTATATAGATATCTATTTTTCGATCAAGCGAGTGAATATATTTCTACTTCAAAGTCGTCTAGCTCGTCAGTCACCAAATTAAAAACATCGCAATAAAAATGTTCGCCAGATTCGAATTTACTAAAAGAGTTGTTATCATCTACTCGGGAGTTCTTTCACGTGATGGAAAGACTTATTTTGGTCTTTCGATTGATAGTGTAACACTTGACTTGGTCTTGGGCTGAAAAACTTTAATATCGACTTGACTCTACAACGAAAACATTTATATGAATGGAACTCAACTTCGTTCATAAAGTCATTGCGTCACGTTTGCAGCGTTTGTTGTACCCAATTTTCGTTGACTCTTTGAGACATTTCGTCCGGCTGCTGTTTGCGTTCAGTGTTAGCTCTGAGCTTTTCTAACGTCATCGACTTGCTGGCATAAACCAATGATTTTAAGATTGAGATTTCAAAAGAAAGTAGTCTAAAGGCGTTAAATCACACAAATGAGGGCGCGAATCAACTGGCCCATTTGTTGAGGTAACACGCTTATACCAAACTTACCCTTTAATAAATCGATTGTATGGTGGCTGACCATTCACACTAACGTGGCGATCCTTATCAATGAAGAAAAAATATGGGCCAATATATGTGATAAATATGGTCGATGCTATGCAAACCGCACCAAACAGTTATTTTTTGTATATGAAGTTGTGATTCGTAAAGGAAATGTTTATTTTCACCTGCCCAATAACGCATATTTTGTTTATTGATGAACTCATTGAGCCAAAATTAACTTCGTTAGTTAAAAAATTAAATATCAATCTGTCAAAGTGGTTGTGGCTCATTTGTTTATGCCGGGCAAATTTGCACCGGGTCCGAGTGGTTCGGAGTCAATTGGCTTGGTCATGTATGCCCGGCTTTAAATTTTCGTTCACCAAATCCGAATTTCAGTAGAAAATGTTTGTAATTTGCAGACGTTGCTCATTAGTGTACTCTACCACGATGAAAATGTTGAGATCTCTGAATAAATAGAAAATAAAAATTCGATGACAAATAAAAGGGTGCGTTTCCTTCGTGTTGAACTGGCTTCGCAAAAAAAAAAATAGATCATGTGAACACAGGATTAAAGTACAAGTTCCTGACACTGACAGCCAATTTCTACAAAGTTCAGAAAATAAAATTAAAAAAAAAAAAACAAGAATGTCATCTGTCATCCGTTCATGTACTAAAAATAAAAATTTTAAGTCTGAGCAATAATCTTGTCTTGTTACGAAGTAGAGCACTATTATTAAGGTTATAAACTTACAAAATTCCACTTCCATTCGAATGAGTTAATAAAATTGTAAATTTTGAAATTAACCAGCTAAAAATCAATTAGCTTTAATTAATCCGAACACAATGAGTGATGAAGATGAAGCCACCCAGGAAGTGGAGGAGAACTATTATGCCTTTTTGAATCTTCCAAAAAATGTAACACCCAATAGTAGTCGGCTTATTGTAATAATAATTTTATTTAATTTGTTTTGCATCTAGGCTACAAGTGAGCAAATTAATGTTGCTTATAGAAAACTTAGTAGAATCTATCATCCGGACAAGCATGTGGACCCCAATAGTAAACACAAAGCTGAAACGTTGTTCAATCGCACAAAACGGGCCTACGAAGTCCTCTCTGACCCGCATAAACGTGCAATATACGACTGTGTTGGGGAAAAGGGTCTGAAGACTGACGGTTGGGAAATTGTTCATCGAACAAAAACTCCAGCCGAAATCAGGGAAGAATACGAGAGTCTAGCTAGGGCCCAAGAAGAAAGAAAATTGTTGCAGCGCACAAATCCTAGGGGTAACATTACTATCAATGTGAATGCAACAGAGCTCTTTGCGCCTTATGACGATGATGAGTATGAAACTAGTAACAAAACACTCAACAAATGTCCTTAAATTAGTCCTCTATTTAAAGAATTCCAAAGATTGAAGTTTCGTCCATGAGCATTTCTCAATCAATTGAAGCGCCTATTACCTTAAAAGATACTGTTACAATGTCTGGAAACTTACACTCTTCAAATGGCATAGGAAGTGGAAATTTTCTCATATCCGGGCGAAGACTTATCAATAAAGGTTGGCTAGAACTTGACCTAGGCGCTGGAAACGGGCCAATGGTTGGATTCAAAGGTAAAATATATGATTGAAATTGGAAAAAAGTTTTAATGCTTTCGCTTAAAATCAGGTTCAAGGAATTTAAGTCAGAAAATATTCTGCAATGGAGGTTTATCGTTGAATTTTCAAGAGAGTGGTGCTATCCCCACGTTTGTTAGCACTTTGGCAGTTCAACTAGACAAACACACTATCGGTTACTTAACATATAATGCAAGTACCCAGTCATCCATGTCAACCTCGATTGAAAGTCAGAATGAGAAGCATGCATGGAATACGTCTGTGACGATTGGTGTTCCACATTGCTACTTATCAGCATCGTATACCAGGAAATTGGTTCAATATGAGCTTAAATTAAAAGTAGCTGTAAAGTAAGTACGGTATAAGGGTTTATTTAGGAATTTTAAGAAGAGAGGGTAGGTAGTGAGGTTTAAAATCGCAAACATTTCTAGGATACTTATTTTTTTACAAATTCAAACTTACGCCTAATTAGATTTATTCCTAACACAAAATTATCCATGTGTCCTTTACAATGAGCTACTTCCTTACAATCATATTTAGAAAATGCAGAAAGATGCATAATTTTTTTATATGTAGGAGGTACTTTTTCAGAAAGCCCCAGTTCGTTACCAAATTAATCTACACTAAAGCTCTAGCTCCATCTGTAATGCACACTCATGCAGAGATTTGTCTTACAACCGTAAAGCAATATATCGGGTGATTTTTTAAGAGCTTGAGAACTTTAAAAAAAAAAAAACGCATAAAATTTGCAAAATCTCATCGATTCTTTATTTGAAACGTTAGATTGGTCCATGACATTTACTTTTTGAAGATAATTTCATTTAAATGTTGACCGCGGCTGCGTCTTAGGTGGTCCATTCGGAAAGTCCAATTTTGGGTAACTTTTTCGAGCATTTCGGCCGGAATAGCCCGAATTTCTTCGGAAATGTTGTCTTCCAAAGCTGGAATAGTTGCTGGCTTATTTGTGTAGACTTTAGACTTGACGTAGCCCCACAAAAAATAGTCTAAAGGCGTCAAATCGCATGATCTTGGTGGCCAACTTACCGGTCCATTCCTTGAGATGAATTGTTCTCCGAAGTTTTCCCTCAAAATGGCCATAGAATCGCGAGCTGTGTGGCATGTAGCGCCATCTTGTTGAAACCACATGTCAACCAAGTTTAGTTCTTCCATTTTTGGCAACAAAAAGTTTGTTAGCATTGAACGATAGCGATCGCCATTCACCGTAACGTTGCGTCCAACAGCATCTTTGAAAAAATACGGTCCAATGATTCCACCAGCGTACAAACCACACCAAACAGTGCATTTTTCGGGATGCATGGGCAGTTCTTGAACGGCTTCTGGTTGCTCTTCACTCCAAATGCGGCAATTTTGCTTATTTACGTAGCCATTCAACCAGAAATGAGCCTCATCGCTGAACAAAATTTGTCGATAAAAAAGCGGATTTTCACATTTCGAACCGAACACTGATTTTGGTAATAAAATTCAATGATTTGCAAGCGTTGCTCGTTAGTAAGTCTATTCATGATGAAATGTCAAAGCATACTGAGCATCTTTCTCTTTGACACCATGTCTGAAATCCCGCGTGATCTGTCAAATACTAATGCATGAAAATCCTAACCTCAAAAAAATCACCCATTATAAGCAAGCGGTACAACCGGAGACATCCATTTGCGAGCTTCAAAAAAGTTGAAAGTGGGCAACGCTATTTTTTTGAAATAAAAATAGTGTTGTACGAGTTTACTTTGTGTGTTTTTTTGACTAATTAAAAAAATCCTTGCTTGTGGTAATGTAACAGTAGATTTTCCTCAGTTTTTCTTAAAAAATACATGAGTCACTGTTTAATATGTACAATTGCTAAATCTGTTTTAAAATATAATGGTTCCATATAACTTATTTCTTCGTTGTCGTAAAAACAAATGTGTTGTACAAGTTTTATTTTGATACACGCACCGTTATATAGTAAGATTTAGCAATTTTACATATTATCGCATCGGACCTTAACTGACTCTGTTTTACAATACACGCAAAAAACGAGAATTTTTCATAAAATATAAAATTCCGTTTAGTTCGTTCAATACCTTTCAACGAGTCTCCTCAATTTATTTATTTGTTTGCTAAAAAGGGAAATAAAATTGTTTTTGACCTAAAATCTGTTTTACACTGTTCGCTAGGTATTTCATGCGACTTAAGATGTACTTATTTTTACTTCAGCACCCAAATAGGAGGTTATTGGTATAAATAGATCTTATTAAGTTGCATCCTTATTTTCTCTTCTTGTAACAAAATGATTTTTGAATAAAATTTAAGCAATTAATATTGCTAATTTATAATATCGTAACTATGTTTTTCTTTTACAACAGGGCTGGTACATTTGGCTTCCTAACAGAGTGTGGCGCAGAGAAGAAAGTTTCAAAGTACAGTTCAGTTGTTGCCACAGTCTCAGTGGGTAGGCCGACTGGAGTTTTTTTGAGACTAAAGTAACGTATTATAAAATAGTTAAATTAGAAAATAAAAATTAAAAACTATTTAAATTTTTAACTTACAGGCTCATTCGTTCAAATCAAACTTACGTTTTTCCAATTCATTTAAGCGATGAAATCGTTCCCGCTGCTATTTTCTATGCTACTATTGCACCTGTTATTACGTGGTTTTTAGTCAAAAAAACAATTATAGATCCAATGAATCAAGAGAGAAAGAGTATAGAAATTCAAAAATCTAAAAAAAACAATGAACAAAGGCTAGCACTAAAGAAAGAAGAAGCTCGAGCGGCTGTTGAACTAATGACACACACGTATGAACGAATTGTTTTGGAAGAAAACGAAAGACAAGGCCTAATCATTCTTAAAGCTGTTTATGGTGCATTTGACAAGGAGGAAGATGAGTCAAGAATTGATGTTACGATACCAGTGCAATGTTTAGTAAATACCAGTACATTGCTTTTGTACAATTCAACGAAGGTAATATCTGAGATGTGGATTAATGTGGCAATTTAATAAATTCTTTATTTCACAGAGTGAACTTCCTGGTTTTTATGATCCTTGCATTGGTGAAGAAAAATCACTACATATTGAGTATTCTTACAAGAATCAGCCACGTACAATACTCGTCAAAGACACCGAAGTTGTTCGACTACCCTTATTAGAATAATTGTCCTAGAAATCAAATTGACGATATTATCTGACCGGAGATAAGTGCTTTCGCCTATAAGTGTTATTAATTAGCTATCTATAAATAGTAATTTTTTAGCCTAAATTTGTATTACCTGAAGGAGTTCTAAATTCTAATGCCCGCATTCACTATTCGTGAATACAGCTGAGTTAGCTATATAATGAAACACTTGAAAATAAAAATTGCATCGTTCCATTGGGTTGGTACTTTGCGCAATGAATCTGATGATGTATGAAGATCTTAAAAGGAGGTGCGAAGGGCGAACCCGTTTATTTTTAAAGTTCACTTAAATCATTTAAATTTCAATGATTTTTTTTGTTAAGATTATTTATTGATAAGAGCACATGTTTTGTTTCAGTTAGGGCGGGATACTGTTTTTGGAGATGAAATACAATTTGTTTGAGAACAAATACTCGTTTTTGTATTACTAAAAAATAAAAGAAGACACATAGAAACAAATTATTAACTCTATTTGGTGAATTATTTGAGATTTTGATTCTATATTCAAATTAAAAACGAAAGAACGATATCCCCTCCAAAAATTCAGTGAATTAAAATTGAATAGAAAAAATGCCAAGGAAAAGCATTTTGGTTTTGAATAAGAGCATCAAGGTAGACTTCGTTAAAAGTAGGTATTCAGACTGTGGAGGAGTATTACCTACAAAGGGTCAGTGGAATGCTCAAATGATGGCTTAGCAATGTTGGATCACTAAAAACGTAAGTAAAGTCAAGTAAGAAAATAAGAATAATTTTTGATAAAAAATTGTTTTCTTTACTTAAAATACTTTTCTACTTTAGACCAATTCAATAGTTTTATTTTTCATATGTCATTTATTTCAAACTTTTAACCTTACTTCACTAACCTCTACGGCGGAGTTATTTGAGGAATCCAAGGTAATAAGTTGATTACTTCGAGTAATCAAAGTAACCGGTTAGGGGCCGTTCATAAAATACGTCACGTGACCCCCCCCATTGTCACGCTGTGTCACGCTTTCTGTGACCCCCCTAGAAATATTTTGTCACAAAAACGAAGTCATCGAAGGAAAATAAATATTAACGGGCAACTGCAGCGGGCCAGCTGCAGCAGCAAAATAGAAAAATAGTCAAAAGAAATACTTATTGAAAATGTTTTAATGAATGGCGAACGTCACGTTACCATAGACCCCCGTGCCCCCTCGTCACACTCAGAAAGAGCCCTCCCCCCGCCTTGTGTGCGAACGTATTTTATGAACGGCCCCTTACTTACTTTTGGATTTGATTACTCGTAGTTACTTTTGGATTTGATTACTTTTAGTTACTTTTGGATTTGAATACTTCTAGTTACTTTTGGATTTGAATACTTCTAGTTACATTTGGATTTGATTACTTGTAGTTACTTTTGGATCATTATTGCTTTAAGTTACTTTTGGATTTGATTACTTTTAGTTACATTTGGATTTGATTACTTTTAGTTACTTTTAGATTTAATAATTTCTAGTTACTTTTGGATTTGATTACTTTTAGTTACTTTTGGATTTGATTACTTTTAGTTACTTTTGGATTTGATTACTTCTAGTTAGTTTTGGATTTGATTACTTTTACTTGCTCTTAGATTTGATTACTTGTAGTTACTTTTGGATTTGATTGCTTGTACTTACTTTTGGATTTGATTATTTGTAGTTACTTTTGGATTTGATTAATTTTAGTTATTTTTCTATTTGATTACTTGTAGTTACTTTTGGATTTGATTGTTTTAGTTACTGCAACTGAAGCAAAGGCAATCAAATCTGAAAGTAACTAAAAGTAATCAAATCCAAAAGTAAATAAAAGTAATTAAATCAGAAAAGAGATGATATTGTTATAGGTATATAGTTTCAGCTATCCGATATATAATTAAAAAATGAAGCTGGCATTCGATTACTTTCCTTTGGTGCCAATTTAATATAGTATTTTTGTAGGCGTATGCATTTTTATAAAAGATAGAAATCAGTTGGATTTCTCCAAAAAAAGAATTAACCAAAAATAAACAATAATATTTTGTATAAGGTTAAACAATTTTGAGTTCAATATCTTTGTCTATTGTCAAGGTATTTGAGTCGAAAATCAATTTTTAACAACTTTCAATGTTTTTTTTTATGTTCAACAAAATTTTTCATTTTTTTATAAATTCCATCGTAAAAAACCGGTCCACATCTCGATATCTTTGTTGGTTCATGAGATATGGCCGATGAAATAATGCGTCCCCAACGTACGGACGTGCAAACATACGAACATACTTACACACAAACGCAAAATCATGTCTCTAAAAACCATTGATTTAGCTTCCAGGGATTGTAAAACGATGAAAAATGTCAATTCGAAAAATCGAATCGGACCGATTACAATAACATCCTATGGAAAGTAAAAATCAAAATCCCCATATGACCTTGCAATTTCTCAAACAAATTTTGTGAAACTGCGTCCTCTTTGTGCCTTATTCACGTTTTTTTTTAAGTAATCACAAAGTAATCATTCAAAAGTAACGATTACTTCAGAAAAAATAACTAAAGTAACGATTACCTAGAAGTAACTACTTTTCACATCACTCTCTACCTTCAGTTGATCGTGAAGTACCAAAAACATAATTGTTTACAAAAAAATCCTCGGCAATCTACAAGTCCATTATGAAATATTACATATTTTTTTCTAGCTAACTTTCCAGTCAACTTTTCAATAAAGGTGCCTTAATTGGAAGCCAATTTTTTGACAGCTAGCCAATCAGATACTGATGTCGGCTGAACCTACACAGTTTTAGTAATAGCTAAGTTATTAGTTGTCAAATGTCAAAAAAGTGACAGCTTCAAAAGTGAGCACTATTCAAAATTGAATATTTGATTGGAAAACCTCATAATTTTTATAATTTCACCTTGTTTGAAGCTCGGTTATTACAATACATTTAGTAACTAAACGGTATCGGTACCGTTGATATAAAAATATAAATTACTGAGCCAAGAGTCAAATATTGAACTATGATGACACATCATTGGGTTGATAAAAAAATATTTGAATTAAAGTTAGTTAATAAATTGATCCCAAGAAATATTATAAGAAACTTAAATTTATTATGTGTGGTATTAAAATAAAAATAAGGAATTAAGGAATTTCTTTACTTAGGCTAAAGTTTATGATTGAAATCAAAACTGATAGGTGTACATACAAAGAAAATGGAAAGCCTTCAGTGGAACGGTTTTGCTCTGAACTTTAAAATCCAAAATAAGCTTTTCATTTAAAACGATTTCATAATTGAAAAAATTAATGAAAGTAAGAACTAACTAAGACAAGTGTTCTGGGTTAAATAAAGTATTTTTTAAATTCAGAAATTCTATAATGGGAGAAACAGATTGAAACAGCATCAGCGACAACGACGGCCTTTGTTTTAGTACCAATGTATTTCAATCATTCAACGCAGATTAGAACAGAAACGTCAACAGCGCTATTAGACCTAAATTCTGAAGTTGCTGCTGTTGCTTTGCTGAGAGCTTTTCCCCTAATTTTTTTTCATCTCGAAACAAAATATTCAATTATGAAATCCAATGATAGCTATAGCGTGCTAGACCGCGCGTCTATTGTGTTCAAGTTGTTAGCTAAGTTACTTGTGTAGCAACGACCTTAGAATTCGGAAAAATTGCGATTTATGAAAAGAAAGCAAAAGCGAACGAACCTTTTTGGTTCTAAATTTCGGAGTTGGATTCGCATAAACATGAACTGGCTAAATTATTTCTTGTCTGCTTCCAAAACTGAATTTATTTGTTGATTTGATAACTTGATAGGCGAATTTTGAATTGAAAGTAAATTAATGTTTTTTCCGACTTCTCTTAATGGGGATGGGAGTCTGCACCAAAACAAATGGATTCAAAGCAGTTACTTTTGGTGTTATTTTATTTGTGCTATTGAATGTGTTATTTAATTATTTCAGTAGCGATGCTGACGATACATTTTCTTTTTCCAAATTAAGGTTCGAACATTTAAATAAAGTGCCCAATGTCAATAATTATTTAATTTATGTGTTTTATAATTCTTCTACAGCGTTAAAAGAGTAACAATTTCTAGTAGTCACTTATACAATGGATCAGGGGAGTCGCTAGTTCACAACATCAATGGCTCTGGACAAAAAACAAACCCGCCGGAATCGGAATTCAATATCACTGATTCCAATGATACTCCGGCTCCCCGAGTGATACTAAATTCGAAAACATGGGCCAAAATATCGGTGGAAAATAAAACCAATAATTCCAACACTACACTTCCAATTTGCAAGGATCCTAAGCCAAATGCTGGTAAGTTCAGCTAAAAATATAAATGTCTACGTACAGGTATATGGGTACATTAATCAAAGAAGACCTTGAATGGTATTTTGTGCATAGATACAAATGTTAAACTATCTACGTCGTCTCTAAATTGTATCTAACCGGTTTTCTAATAAGAATTAAACAACAAATTTAATCAAATAAAAACTTTCTCTGTTGTTTTTTTAAAAAACATGATACCTAACACTGAATCTTAATTATGCCACCGTGTCGATTGTAACTGGGGCAAGAGCCTTAAGGAGTGAACTGAATTGCTTTAAATTTAGTACACCTTCTATGCGTATTGTGTATGCGAAATTATAATTGTATGGTTTTGTGTAAGCAAAAACCTAGTCCTATGTCATCTAGCCAAGTAAAATGTTTCCCATCATAGATTCCTTGATCTCAGTTCGCATGTGGATCAGGCCTTAACCAAAAATTCAAAGCCGTCTAAACCTGGCAATACTTCTCTGAGACAAATTACTTTGTGTGATTCAGGGGCATAACATTTTATTGATATCCGAATTTATATGGGTCCAGTTTCCTTGCCGCTAAAAACTAGAGGTTTAATATTTATTTATCGATATGTCTATTCAAACAAAGAGCACCTACATAGGTTGCGAACCACATTCTAGTCGCATGGACAGTTTCAGGTGCATTTTGTTAACTACTATATATTTTTTTCAAAAAAGATAAAGTAGTACCTACTCAAAAAACAAGCACATGTGTGTTTACATAGACTTGAAATTTAAATAATAGCTTTTTATAGCCTATTTAGGCATTTCATCCTCAATTGATTAGTATTTGCTTATCACAAATTCTTTACGAAATGTGTGCTCAGATTTTAAATATTTTAAGATTATGATGTAACTGAGTTTCGCTTAACACAAAAACTATCATTCGACAAAGTTATAGCCGTTTTGATGATAGCTATTTCTATCACATTAATAGAGAAAACAATAGTCAAGACGATTATCAACAAATTTACAATCCCCTTAGCCGATTCTACCCCGGGCTTATGTACACATCTTATCGTTATTTTAGATTACAAATGCCAAATATTTTTTAGAGCTGTTTTCAAAACACTCAATTAATAATAAAAATAAATATATTTATATTTTTCTTTTTATAGGTGGTCCAATAAAACCAAATACAACATTGGAATCGCTGGATTTTGTACAGCAAAGACTGTCTTCAACTGTGATGATGGGCGGTTGGTATCGTCCAACAAATTGTATAGCTAAATTTCGCGTTGCAATTATTGTACCCTTTAGGGATCGTTATGCACACTTATCTATATTTCTTAAAAATCTTCATCCTTTTTTGATGAAGCAAAATATTGAATACCGAATATTCGTGATAGAACAAACAAATGGGAAGCTATTTAATAGAGCTGCATTGATGAACATTGGCTATTTAGAGGCATTAAAATTATTACCTTGGGATTGTTTCATATTTCACGATGTTGATTTACTTCCATTAGATGAAAGAAACTTGTACAATTGTCCAAATCAACCGCGACATATGTCAGTAGCAATTGATGTATTCGGTTATAAGTAAGTTATAAGATACATGTTAATAATATATTTTAAAATAATTGTTTTTTTTTTTTTGTATTAGATTACCATATAGTTCAATTTTTGGAGGTGTTTCAGGAATGACACGTGAACATTTCTCGAAAGTAAACGGATTTTCAAATTCGTTTTGGGGATGGGGTGGTGAAGATGACGACATGTCAAATCGGTAAGTGTTATTATAAAAACAAAAAAATCTGTTAAATTTCTAATAATAAGTGCTAAAATACATATAATTTGTGATTTTGTATCTACTAATCAAAATAACTACAAACCGGCTCAAAGAGTTTGTAATCTATGTGGAATTTATTGTGAGTGGTATGAATGAGCAAGAAATTGTAAATAGAAGAAGATAATTAAAGAAGTAAATAGAGAAGAATTCATACTAATTTAACGAGAGTTTGATGGAGACAATGAAAAAACATTTTTGTTATTATTTCTTATTTAGTTTTTGTATAATCAGCTAATTTCATTAGAAGTTGCAGCTTCTATTTTTTATTTGAGTGAAGGGACAAAGCTTTTATAACGATTTTTCTCTGCATCAAAAATTTTCAAGACACGTTCAGAAACTATACTTCAATACCGCGTCTTTTCCAACTGATATTTGGAAACTGCTTATTGCAAAAAACTGAAAATCTGCATCAAACACAATGCAAATTAAAAATTACATACATATATTTTATATTTCTTTTATTAAAAAAAGCACAGAACAAATATAAACATAAGAAATTTTGACAATGAACAAAATTGTTTATTGACTAATGTTATATGTGTCAGCTGCCTTAATTTCACTTGAAGTGATTTCGGAAAGTATTCGAAGTTAAAAAATCGATCGAATGATGTAACCCTAAAAACAATTTCACTCGATTTTCAATATAGATTTTGAACTTATCATAAGTGTGGTGTTATGACCATATTAATTATTTAATAATAACTCAAGTTAGTTTAGGTTTAAGTTTTTTTGAAAATTTAAATTGTACTTAAATTCACATGTTATTATAACGGTAACTGCTAGTACAATTTAAAGTAATTATTATCAGAAAACTTATTTTTTTTAAATAAACTGTCTATTTAGTTCACGTGAACATTTTAATACCAAATTTCACTTGAAAAACTAGAGACAATAAAATTGAATTTAAATTAATCGTTGTAAACATCAAAATCTAATTTCAGTTCGCGTGAAAATTGAAATTCACATAAAAATTAATACATATTTTGAAACAATTAAAAACTTAAATATATAAAATGTTAAGTGAACAATGTGAAAATTATAATTTCGCCTCATATTTTTTTATTTTTGTTTAGTATTTATATGTAAAAGGAGAAACTTCTTTTCTTTTTATAAGTGAATTATTATGAGAAAACTTATTTTTTTAAGTTAACATTAGAATGTCAGCTGTGACAAATAGTCAAAACTATTTAAAAAAATATACATATGTATATAAAACTGGAAATGTCATTCGCGTTCACCTGAACATTGAAATTTACTTGAAAACTTATACTGTAGGCGAAAAATCGAAATTTTCGACATTTTTTTAAACGATGTAACTTCGAAACGCTTGCTCGTAGAAAAAAAGTTACTTAAGTTATTTTGTAGTATATTTCCTGATCAAGATACAAAGTCTAGCATTCAAAAGAATTTTCGAGAAAAAAAAAAAACAAAATTCAGTTGAGTTTTTTTTTTTTTTTGGGATTTAGTCAGACAATTACAATGAAAAGTCATTGTAGCTGTTTGAACTCGGTCGATATATTTTTATTTTTCGAATGACCAAATAAATAGTAATTTTGATCACCTGTTACCCTTTTTACCACCCGTTGAATTTTTTTATTTTTGAAAAAAAAAATTATTTTTCTATTTTCCACTTAAGACCACTACCTACACCAACCTACCCACTGTAATAACATCTATTTACATAACCACCCTCTACTCACTTGACTTCATCCAAAAATAAAAAATTTAAAATTAAAAAATCGACTGTATTTGCCATCCAAATATTCAAAATTTGGCAACGATACTTACAACTATGTGTAGGTGGGCAAAACAAAATCTAGTAGCTATTACAATATATGAATTTTGTTTATATTCTAACTAGTAACTATGACAACTATTGAATTTTGTTTACATTCTTCTTGTTTAATTGTCAGTAAAAATCTGAGTCAACTAACTCGCTCACACATCCTAATACTTATCAGTTCCAGACATTCCCCCTTTTTCTGTTAATATTTTTTTCCCGCCTCTTAAGTTCCACATTAAATTTACAGGCAGCGCCATTAAGGTGTTAGGAGGCTTCAACAAAAATGTCTGTTCCATGGTAGTTGTCATTACCCGTGTTTTGTCGGAATATCTATCAATAGTATAGTAGGATTTTACACGAATAACAAAAACAATATCCGTAGTATAAATACTACCGATAAATGTTAAAGTAGAATCTTACTACGGATGGGTTTTTGACATTTATACGAGTCTCGAATGGATCTTATGTGATTTCGTTCTCAAATGTTGGTACGATTGATATTGCATTTGTATCTCGATGGCTGTGTTCGTTGAGTAGTTGTGCATTTGGAATCATGTGTGTTTTCCATTGGGGAAAAAACCACTCTATTACTGTTGATATTATTTAGTTTTGTTAGTGAAAATGGACTAACTGGGCTTATTTTGCAAGAGAAAACAATAGAAAAGATATTTATGTTTTGCTATGTTTCCACCAGAGGCTTATCTCAGTTTAGATTAAATAAATCTTTTTGGTGTTTCCACCGCACAAGAAGATTTAAAAATGATTAAGTTTGACAGCACTTTCTAAAATGCAAATTGTGTTTCGATGTTTCTTATGAAGTGCAAGAGATAGTTTGATTCGTGATAAAAAATGAAAAACTGAATAGTTCAGCATCATATAAGAATATGCTACCTACTCCATGTGCAATTTTTTTTTTAATTTGATTAAAACAAAACTATATTTTTTGTACACAAACATGCAAATAAACAGACCATAACGCATTATCTGTAAAACCAACTCCTCCAAACAGGTTTTTCTTCACAAATGTTGACTCGACTCCGATCCCCGACCGGAATCGAGGCGAATCAAGCTCATTTCAACTCGATTCAGGTATATAAAGAATTTAGGCGAGCTTCAAGCTCGCTTCAACACCACATGTTAATGTAGTAGTCTACGAACACACCCCCTTCTTGAAGTTTTTATTTTATGTCAAATTGTTTGGTTAAAACTTTGAAATCGACTATCACATTACACAGACCTATTTTCTTGATTTCGATAGTCAACTATCAAAAATCAGCTTACACGATTTCACCCCTGGTCTGAATTTCGCTATTTTTTTTGTTGAATTTGTTGATAAGTTTTTCTGGCAAATATTCAATTGTATCAACTTTCAAATATAAAAACCGGACTACTGCGGATCATTTTTTTGTCAATTTCTCACTGTACTATATATGGAATACCAAAAAAACATGGCTATTTAGCTTAAAGTTGTTGCTTGTTGCGAAAATTACCATCAATTATTTATTTATTTATATTTGTTAATTTACTAACTGTTACTTTTGGCTTTGCCCTCGGGGTAAACGAAAATCAAAATGTTACATAGAGACATTACATAGAGGAACCAAAAGTAACGCTGTCTATTCTGCCCATAATCTCGTAAGGCCCTATCTACAAAATTTCCGATTTTGAGTTTTTTGCATATTTGGATTTTGAGTTTTTTGCATATTTGAAATCTCCGATTTTTCTACATTCATTTCTTAACCTTAGATCTTCAAATAAGCCAGAAAAACACAATTTCTAGAAGCCCTAACTACAAATCATGTGCATCAAAATTTTTAAAAAGCCCTAACTACCACATATGGCCTTTTATAATAAACTGCATAGAGAAAGCATTTTCATGTTCTTTTTTAAAAACCCATATGTGGCAGTTAGGGCTTTTTATAAATTTTGATGCAAGAACTTTTGTAGTTAGGGCTTTTTTCTGGCTGCAATTTTTTATGTAAAAGGTTGTAACCTCGTAACGTTTTGAATCTTGTCGAGTTTTTTTTACGAATTTAGAATTTGATTTTGTTGGAGAGTGCGTTATTGGCCTTCAGTTGAATGAAATCTTTGATACGTAAAGGTCGTAACCTCGTTTCGTGCTTGGCCCTGTTTAACTCTTTAACGAATGTTGAGTTTTGTTTTTAACAGAGGGCTTTATTAGGCATTTACATAGTCTGTTGAAACTTTTGAAGCGGTAACTTCGCGTTTTTTTTTAATTTATCTACATATATATTATTTACAATAAGTGATTAAACATGAACCGGTCAAGAATGCTTGTTAATTTAGCTTTAAATATTAATCACAGAAAAAAATCGAATTAATGAAAACAGAATTAAGAAATGAAAATAAAGTATAACATAAATTACTGTACATAGGGCCTTTTTTTTTCGTCCAAAGTTAAAAAGCCCCATCTACCTTGTTTTCCAAATGCATACAAATTTTAAGCTTAAAACTATTCCAAAAAATAAAGCAATAAAAAAGCTTTACAAAAAATATTTGTTGGTATTTTTCACTTTTTACCTTCAGGTCGCGGTTAACGATTTAGTGTTTTCATCATTATCTCGAAATAGTGAAAATGTTAGTTAGGGCCTTTACGAGATTATGGGCAGTATTGTTAAAGTGTTGAAGCACGATTTTTCTAGGTTCACCCCCGCTACTTTTAGTTTTTGCCCTTGCGCCTTACTAATTTTGATAGTGGAACTAACTTTAATGGGGAATTGAAGCCTTTTGAATTGAAATTGTAAATCTGTAGGAATAAATGGGATTCGAGGAATAATTACATTTTCAACCTTACCAAAGCCGGTTGAGATATTAGCACTAATAATGTTTCTAAATTTCGCATAAGCAATGCTATATAGCTCATGTGAGTTAAGAAACTCTGTTGGATATTTAGGGTTCTGTTCTGAGTCCACGAGTGTGTCTATTGAAAAATACTGACTCATATTTTTTGTTACTTCATCCAATAAGTTTGATTTCATTTTTAAAACAACATCGTTTCTTGGTGCTGACACAGAAATTTATCATCATGTATATAATTTTGTAAATCAGGGTAAACACTTCTAATAAGTTCAGAATTGCTATGTACAAAACTACTAAAAACTTCCGTTAGTGGCACATAGCCCTCGCGATCGTTTTTTACCCGCCCTTTTTTAATTGTGTTTCAGCATAGTTTCGTAGGTTGATGTCATTATAAGAAATGCCTTATGATAGGCAATGATGTAAGGTCCATAAGCAAAAGGCAACTAATGATATGCTACTAATAAGTGTTCTAAAAAATACATCGCATATTTAATTATATGTAAGTGTTACCAGTGGATTTGCTCAAATGAGCTTTTATTGAGATATTTTACCGCGGTGAAAAGTTGCTTAAAACAGTCTTCAGCCTACACAAAAATTCATGTCATAATACTGCTATATTGAGAAGTAAAGGACAAACAAACAAAATCACATTTATAATATTAATGTGAGTTTTGAAATACATTCTTTTAAAATTGTTGATTTATTTTCGTTTTCAATTACAATTGGAGACACTTTACAAACTGAACGAGTAGTACCTATGCGCATTCCTCAAGAAAAAAAAAACGTTTGTCAGACGCACTTTCAAAAAATAAGAAAACACATAAAAGTTGTGAGCCCAGTCGAAATGTCTTAAAGCTTTTTAGCTTGAATTTCGCCTTGATTTAAAAGCCATAATTCATAAGAAATACTTTACTGAAGTAAACATTGTACAAAATTAAGGGAACAAATCGAGTTGTCTTTTTCAATATATTTGGTGGATGGTGACAAAAATGTTGTGACAATTTTATAATTTACCCAAATGGTAGATAGTCAAAATTTATATATTGTTGTAAAGTCTGGAACTTTGCATGCATACTGTTATTAATTTCTTTTTTATTTTCAGGTTAAAGCATGCCAACTTGTTCATATCCCGCTACCCGGTAAATATTGCTCGATATATGATGTTGACCCACCAAAAAGAGAGGGCCAACCCAAAAAGGTAAATATTTAATACAGAAGGGTATCGTTTATTCCTAAAAAAAAAACATAAACAAAACTATTGTTACTTTATTTATATATCCTAAGCACTTCCTAAAAGAAGTAAAAAAAAGTTAATAGAACAAATTAAATGAGTTAATTCGCAAATTTTCAATCGCTTAGCCATCACAAACTTTCCGCCTTCGATTTGAGTACCATAATATATTTTTTTAAATATTTAATTAAATCTACAGTTTTATCTATTCAACATTTTTTGACTTAAAAAAATAAATTCTAGTATAGTTGTTGTAACAAAAACAGTTTTTTTAGAAGCTAGAAATAAAATTGTACTTATATTGGACAGTTCCTTAAATAGTCGCTTTTAAGTTGTTTTGTGTGTCAAAATAATGTTTTATTATGTATTATTCAGCTCCCAACCGATTAAAAAATCTAGCTTGTATAACTCCTTGGTTATAATAATAGTAGCAATATTCTTTCGGAAACTTTTTTAAAAGCAAAATTATGTAGAATTTAAAAACCTTGGAAACAAAAATCTAGAATTGAAAAATCTCGAAACACACAATTCTCGAATGCAAAAATCTTTACGGGCGCTTCGTTAACATTGTCTGAAAAATTAATATATTTATTATTGCAATCATGTTTGCAATTGTAACAAAGGTTTAATAAATTAGGTTATTTAGGTTCCAGCAGCGGTTCCGCAAACAACCGCAACAACATCAGGTCAGGCATCTGACCAAACAACGGCCAGACCAAAAAGAAAATTAAAAAAAACAAGCCCAAATAAGGTTGAAAGAACCAATTCGGCTAAGAGGCAGGCGAACAAAAAAAAAAGGGATAAGAGGGAAGGAATCACCACGGACAGTGAATTCTCAGACTACGTCGAGTCTGAGAAAACTGAATATATGTCCGAAGGCGGAGAGGGGCTCTTCAGGCCTCCAAATATAGACTTAATTCTATCGGAGCCAGAGCCAGTCCCGCAGACAAACAAGGCTTTGGAGGTAGCGGCGGACCTCCAAGAGGAAACAGAACTGGTGCAGGCCCTGCAAGCCAAACAGGCAGACATCAGCCAACAAGAGGAAAACCTAAGAAAGCTGAAGGAGGAAATGGAGCCCCTCCTCAGTCAGCTTAAGCTTAAACAAGAGGCGCGCCGTAAGCAAGAGGCAGCCCAAAAACAACAGCTGCAAAAACAACAGCAGCAAAAACAACAGCAACAAAAACCACAGCAGCAAAAACAACCACAACCCAAGCCCGCTTCCAAATACACAGGAGCGGAGCAAATTAAAAAGACGCCAGCAGCAGCGACAGGCCCAATTGCTGAGGGCCCATCGACTTCGGCTAAGGCAAAACAGCAGCATCAACAACAGCTACAACCAAGGCAGCAGGAGCAACAGAAACAGCAGCAGCAGAAGCAGCAGAAGCAGAAGCAGCAGCAACAGCAGCAACACCAGAAACAACCACAGCCCAAGAAGGAGAAGGTGCCACCAATAAGGACCCATAGAGTTGACCTGGACGACATAAAACAGGTATGTAAGTCGGCCACTAAGGGCAATTTTTTCATTAAAATCCTTAACGAAAAAGAAAAGAATTATTCGGTCCAGTGCTTCTCACTGGCCGAATACAACTTAGTAAAAGGGTTATTAAAAGAGGCCACAGCTGAGTTCTTCAGCTTCACGCCTAAAGGCGAAAAATTAAAGACGGTCCTACTGAAGGGCATAAGTTCCTGCACGGAACCGGAGGCGCTCTTAGCTGAGCTCCGCCAAAAAGCCATCGACGATCTCGATTTCATCGGGGTCAAGCCTTTCACTACGGTGAAGTCCAGGCGAGGGGGTTACAGGCTGCCAATGTTCCTCGTAACATTATCGCCCCAAAGTAGGCTTGAGAGTCTGAGGGAAATCAAATGCCTCGACTATCAAGCCATACACTGGGAGACATTAAAAAGGCACGACGACATTTTACAATGTACGAAGTGCCAGAGGTTCGGCCATGCCGGAGCCAACTGCAATATGCAGTTGCGCTGCGTCAGGTGCTCAGAAACCCACATCAAGGGAGAGTGCAAGCTGGGGAATGAGCGGGTTGAGGATTTGACCCAGCTCAAGTGTGTCCTTTGTGGAAACCAAGGGCACCCGGCTAGCTATAGGGGTTGCCCTAAGGTCCAACAAATCAAACAAAAACAGGCCAGTCAAAAAGCCGAAGAAAGTCGAACAGTTCGACAGGCTCCTACACAAAAATTCGTGGATCCCAAATTTTCCTACGCCCAAATGGTGTCAGGGAATGGGAACACGAGACAGGCTCCACCAACGGTTGCCCCAAAGGCCCCGGTGCCTAAGGCACCAGAGGTGCAGCCTGACATTGTAGCCTTGTTGTTGAACATTCAAGGACAACTTACAGGACTGCAAAGTCAGATAAAGGAGCAAGGCAAAAGGGTAGACCATCTCTACTCTTTGTTGCCTGGCCTGGCGCAATTTAGACCATAATGGGCGCGCTGCCGGAGACGCGCCTAAAAGTCCTAGCTGTGAATGTAAATTCACTGATTAGGATTGAACGAAGAGCCAATATGTTCCAATTGTTGAAAGACTACAGTCCCGATGTGTTTATGGCTAGCGAAACCAAGCTCAACCACAAACACAAATTGACTCATAAAAATTACAATATCGTAAGAAGAGACCGGCCCGACTCCACTCAAGGGGGCGGTGTCGCTCTCTTTATACGAAAAGGCATTAATTATAAAGTCATATACAACAATGAATTGCGAAAGCTCAAGACGCTAGAAGTTTGCGTTGTATGCATCTCTCTCACTCAAGGGAAGCGGATGTATATGATTGCGGCTTATGCGGCTGGAGCTCCGCAGGTTACTTACTTTGCTTCAGAACTCGAGATTCTTTTTAGGGAACTGAAACTGAGCTTGGAAGAAAACTATTTCATCTTGGCCGGTGATTTGAACGCAAAACATGAAGATTGGGGAAATCAACATAGTAATCCCAGAGGTAACCATCTTTTTAATTTGATGGATCTTTACAGCGTTGAATATGGCGTCGACCTGCTGGCTACTGAAAAGCCATCGTATCCAAGAAGTGGCTCCTTTTTGGATCTTTTGCTGTACGACACAAGACTGACAGTTACAGACAAAGTGGGTAATCACCCTCGTAACTGCTTACAGACAGTTGAGTACGACAGTGATCACTGCGGACTGGCTGCTGTAATGCAGATACCGAACGAACGCGTGGAGTTGGAGGAATACGTTGCAACGCACTCTTACAATTACAGTAAGATGCGCTGGCCTCGTTTCACCAACGCCTTAGCGAGAGAACTTCGTTCGAGTGACATAGCCCCACCAAACAACAGAAACCTAACAAATACAGATATTGACCAACATTTACAACAAATGGAAGAAACAATAAAACGAACGATGGAACGGACAATACCAAAGTACAAAGAACGGGACCAAATGGACGCTTACAGAAACGCGACTATTGACGCACTACGTAAGCACAAGAGTGGCTTACTGACAAGACTCAAAAACTTGTACAGACGACTTACAGACCCACACGACTTGGAGGTTAGGACACTGAAGTCGTCAATAAAAAATGTCAATCTGTTGATTAAGGAGAACTACAGGTTATCAATTAACAAGTACTGGGACCGCAAGATCCGGTCAGTTAATTCCAGTGACCCTGGTATGTTCCCTAAAATCAACAAGATATTTAGGAAAAAGAACGACAATGACCCTCCGTGTCTGAAACTCCAAAGAACTGAAGAGAACACAAACGTACTCAGGACAGCACAAATAGATCCAGAAGAAGCCATCTTTGACGATGACTTTTTTATAATTGAAGATCCGAAGGAAAAGGTGGAGGCGGTGGGAGCTGCTTTCCAGCAAGTGTACAAGGTGAATGCTTGCATTCGCCCCAACCACGACCTGGAAAACAGAGCCCTACTTAATCACTTTTACCTTCGAAATGATATAACACAATGGCGATCTGAGAACCGCGGTTTCATGCGGTTCAATGACGATTCCTTGGCAAATGCCATAATCGCCGAGCAAACGGGACCAAGTCCCTTGTTAGTAACGAAGGTTGAGCTTCAGCTCATCTTCAACTCAAGAAAAAATAAAAAGTCAGCAGGTGTCGATGGTATATCCAACGTTGTACTAAGACATTTACCGATGGAGGCAATTGACATTTACACCACACTCTTCAATAATGCACTGAATAATGCATATTATCCAGTGCATTGGAAGACCGCTGTGGTTCATCCTCTCCCGAAAAAGGGAAAGGACAACTCCAACCCGTCAAATCTTCGGTCGATAAGTCTTCTTCCGAGCATCAGCAAAGTTTTCGAAAAGATCATCAATAGGGCTCTGACTAAGTGGGCTGCGGACAACAAAATAATTCCGGATAAACAGTTCGGGTTCAAGGCGGGTCATGACACAATTCATGCTGCGTCTAAACTCGTTTCTGATATCCAATGGAATAAATCAAAACAACAATGCACAGGTGCTGTTCTGGTTGATTTGGAAAAGGCCTTTGACACCGTATGGTTAGAGGGTCTTTACCTAAAACTCAGCAGGCTTGGCATAAGCAAGCCATTGTTGTATATACTTTATGATATGCTTAACGGTAGAAAGTTTGTTGTCAAAAGTGGCAATGTAACTTCTACCACAACATTCTTAATTAAAAATGGTCTTCAACAGGGAGCGGTGAATTCGCCGATTCTCTTCAGCATTTACACCAGCGATCTGATAGGTAGTCTTACAAAGGCAATTGCGTACGCCGACGATCTTATTGCGTACAGAACGGCCCGAAAGGTTGAGGTTATTAGAATTCTCTTGCAGCGTGATTTCGACAAGATTCAGCGATATTGCGACGACTGGAAACTGAAAATAAATGTCCAGAAGTCGGAGACAATTCTGTTCCGGACCCCGTTGGCTAGGGCCACGAGGGATACGTGCAAGAATTGGCGCAAGATGGTTATCGTTGATCTTCACGGGCAGCCATTAGCGAGCAAAAGTGTTGTGAAGTACCTCGGTATCTGGTTAGATCAGTATTTATATTTCGACAGACATATAAATGCTGCTCTGACCAGAGCCAGAGGAGCCTTCGCTCTGACGAAACGGCTGTTTTTTAGCAGTCGGCTTGACCCCAGAGTGAAGGTAATTTGCTACATGGCCCTCATACGGCCGATGATCGTGTATGGTTGTCCTGTGTGGTTCAACGTTGCCCCTTCCCAGATGGAGAAGTTTCGGGTGTTCGAGCGGCAGTGTTTACGACGCTGTACCGGCTTATACAGAACAGCGGAATCTTCTTATGTGCATTACTATTCCAACGAGGTCCTATACAATGGGGCTCGAATCAACAGAATTGACAATTTCGTGATAAAACTCGTTCGAGGTCACATTGCAAGAGCTATGTCTTCGACCAACAATTTAATTTTCGGGGCGTTCTATCCAAACGACGAGTATTTTGAAAGTGCACGCTTGAGCGGCTTCATTCCACCAGAGGCATTCCTCTTTTTAGATAGATGCGGTCTGATACAGGATAGATTGGCAGTTCCGTTAATCTACCACGTCAGAAGACGAACCGTGGATAGGCGACTCCTGTACAATCGGGACGTCATGGCACAAGGCGGAGCAGAGCTCCTTCGGTTCAGTAGGGCTGTGTCCGAACGGGACCGAACTGATAGGGTGAAGCAGGAGAACCAGTTTTGGTGGCTTCAATCGGCACTTGATAGTGGGTAGTCGGGATGGGGTTTAAAGCCTTGGCCGGCTTACATACTTGTTTTATAGTTTTAGGGTTAAGTTTTAAGTAGAATAGGCATGGTGGCACAAAAAACAAAATACAAAAAATACAAAAAAGAAAAGTACAAAAAAATACAAAAAAAAAACAAAAAAACAAAAAAAAAAAAATAATAAAAAAATAAATATGGAATAAAAAGAAAAAAAATTAAAAAAAAAAAAGAAAAGATAACAAAATATGAAAAACAAAAAACAAAAAACGTTAGATAGTTAGATTTGCTGCTGTGGTTGTTCTAGTTTTAAGTAGTTTATAGGTAGAATAGGTAGTTTAAGTTAGTTTAAGTTTTATTTAAGGACCTTATTTTAAGTAGTTTTAAGTAAAAATAAAAAGGATATTGATATTAGTTTTTTTAAATTTTCTAATGAATACAAAAATAAATAAAATTGAATTGAAGTTAAATAGATCTTAGGGCCGAAAGGCATTGCATTAAGTATTATTGTTTAACTTAGAGTGTCCGTATGGGACCAGTAAGTTAGTTGTAAGTTATGGTTAATTAGGCTAGTTTTATGAATTTTTGTCTAGCTTTAAGATAGGTTTAAGATTGAATTAATAAAAATGAATTAAAAAAAAAAAAAAAAAAAAAAAAAAATTAGGTTATTTAATTATATCTCTCTTTGCAAAATATACAAAACTCATGACTATTTCAATCCCCTCATTGTTGCATAAGCAGTCAAAAAATTCCAAGTAAAATGGTTTAGTTTCACATAATCTACATCGTTGCAACAACACCTAGGCCCATGTATTTTCCTTTGTTTCAGTCTTTTGTTAATCTAATTAAACAAAAATAACACAAAACAAAGTTAAATCGTGTTACAGAAGGCTTAACGTTTTAGCAGAAAGATCGCATATTGGCATCTATAAATTAATTGAAATTCTGTCATTCAGGAATAGTTTCAAAATAAAAAACGAAGGATCTATGTTGCGTTCGGTGCAGGAGGTCGAAAACATGAATTGAAATTTAAGTCAACATCATGACAACTCACCAAAAACTCTGACTTGCCGGATTTAGTTCTTATAAAATTATGCATTTTCTTATGGTTTTTTTGTTTTGAATATTGCTCCCTTGAGTTTAAAACTCAAAATACAAACTCGTACAAATATTTTTTCCAGATCTTGTTTTTCGAGATCCTAGACACCTTTATTTCCTGCTAGTTAACGTTTCATGGCGAAATTGTTAAGGAAACAAACAAACATTACCATTTACTTTGCAATTCTTTTCAAGTTTCTCCGGGAAATTGTAATACTTTGTCCCCGAATGCCAAGTCAGACGATATTAATTGAATAGGTATTCGAGATATCTTACTCTGAAATTCAAAAGAACTTAAAACTCGAACTTTTCTCGAACTTTGAATCTTTCAAAAATATTCCTTTGGCCTCCAAAAATCGGCAGTAAGAAGTTTGCGACTCTGAACTCATACTCATGATATCAATATTCTAATAAAAAATTAATTCTTGTCGCTTGTCGATTTTCCTTTTTATTCCTTTTCTAAACAATTGTATTTTTTTTCAGATATGAGAATCTCGTAAATGGAGTGAATAAGTTCGACATGGATGGTCTCAATTCCATCAAATATGATATTTATAGTTTTAAAGAGTATCCGCTTTTTACTTGGTATTTATCAGAACTCAAGATGTCGGATCAAAGATGATGCAGTAAATTAGCGCTTAAATACAAAACATTCCTTTTTAAATTATAGCTACTGTACCAAGTTGTAAATATGAAATCATTTGTTGTTTTAATATAAAATAAATCGTTATTTCATTCAGTTAAATTAACTTTTATTCTTACTTTTCAATACTTTGGAAAACATAACGAGAAAACAGAAGAATTGGAAATCTTATATGATAAATAAACGTGGGCTTCAAAAATATTAAATGCAAAAATACAAAAACTGGACTTTGAAGGTAAGGTTTGTTTATTGAGTCAAAATTAAAGTTGATACATACATTTTAATAAGAAATTCATTCTTAAACTAAGTTAGCAGTCTAGTTTATTTTTTTTATTTAATTTTATGTGTTTATTTTTATTTTACAGTTATAGCGCTTGAAAAATAAACATTAAATTCAAAAATAATAATAACGACATTAATATAAATTGTAAATTGAAGTTTGCAAAAGATGCACACATTCATGTATATAATTTAATATATTTGTTAATTAATTAGCAGCCATGAAATTTAATATAGTTATAACAATTTAAAATCTATGCAGTCGTAATGAGCTACGACACATGGCATCTAAACAAAATCTTAAATTTCCCTTTATTAATCAGTTCGCAACAAAAAATAAGCAGATTAAGAGCATATAAAATGTAGATATTTTATAAAAAGATACAAAAAAAAATAAAAAATAAAAATATCAATCTTATGTAATGTGTAAATAAGAAGAACCAAATCACATAATGCTGCAAGGCATTGCACAGCAAAGAGGCAAACACACTGGGACAACAGCTGCACCTGATTTACTTGAGCTCTTCGATTTATATCCAGATTCGTATTCGTACATGCCTGATGCTTTTGCATATTTTCCCTGAATTGATTTATTAAAAGTAATAAATATAAGTTAAATGGCAGTATTTAAAAACTTACGGAAGCAGCATAACCACCAGACATACTCTCTTCTTTTTTAGTTAGCATGTCATGTCCTGGTGGATAATATACGGCTGGTCCTGCTTTATTCACGCTCGGTATAGTTTGCTGGTTTGTTGTGGCTAGAGCTGTTTCAATTTCTCTTTTTGGACGATGACTGGTATCCACGAGCTTGCTATCAACGTTATCCTAGATAAACGGAAAAAGAGGTTAAATGAAGTTGAAATAATGTTTCTCAACTGCTGCTTCTGTGAAAACAGTTAAAAGCATTACTTTCATATCAAATTTTGAGCTTTAAGAATAGCGAACAAAAGTGGACTTTGGCAATGATGGCACACAATGTTAACTTTAAAAGCATAAGCTGAACTTTAATTAACTTTTTTTTACCTCGCCCAATGAATCCAAGAGTTCGTTAAGTTGTGCTGGAGGACGTCCAGTCGTATCAGGATATACAACACCATCCACAGGAAAGGGAGGCGGTTGTGATGTTGGAGAATCATAGTTAGGCCCGCGGCGTGAATTTATAGTAGACGATGAATAATCATAGGTAACAGAAGTATTTTGTGGAACATAATTGTCCTTTGGACCATAGTTGTCTCTGGGGTACTCAATGGTGACGTTTGGATGCAAATTATCCCCAGGTGAGCCGTTAATTGTATTTACGGTGTTAGTTGATTCTCGGTAGTAATAGTTGTTTGTTGAGCCATTCGGATAATGCGGTGATTGTTGTGGTCGTTGTGGTAAAAGCGTATGAGAAGGAACGTTATTTGGGGAGAAAGGAGGTCCTTGAATAGTGCTAGTATTATGTTCGGTTTTGTTTATATTGTAAACAATAGTTTTTGATGTCGGTTGAATTGGCTGCGAAACAAGGTGTTCATTTCTTTGTGTACGATAGTCTTGGGATTCATTAATCTCATAAATACGATTAGTGGAATTAACTCCCACCTGGCGGTCAACATTTGGATTGATAGGACCATTTGATGAATTATTGTAACTTTCCGAGCTATAAACCACTGTTTGTGGCAAATTTGGTTCAGAAATGAATTCATTTCTTGAAGAATTGTGAACGTTATTTTTATACAATATTGTTCTGTTATTTATTGTATTATTATCAGCTGGAATTTCGTAGGTGTAGGTACGAACTGTTGTAGTCACCTTTGTTCCAGGTATAGGCAAGATATCATCGGAAAGATGTAGACTTTTCGAATCATTTTCCAATAACATTGGTACAAGTACATTGTTTTCAGAATGAGATGAACTAGTGGTATCAAAAACAGTTGATGTATTGACATTTTTAGAAAGAGATTTATCTATAAGTAAAAAATAAAAAGTTATAAATACAGAGAATACAAATTAAAGTTTAAAAAAAAAAACACTATACTTGATTTATAAGAAATATCGTTTCGCATTATGTCCTTCATTGTTGAATTAGGATCATCAGATGAGCTATAAGAACTGTATGCCGTTACGTTTTCCACTTCCATTGGCAATTGATGAGATTTTACTATGCGTGTTGTTTTTGTAATTGTTCCTGTTGGTTCTCTAGAATTGAAATTTGTATTTTATATCGTGTATTCATTAAATGTTGTTTGATTTAAACTTACATTGTTTTATAGGTGGTGCTTGAAGTGTGAATATCTGTAAAAATCATGAACAAACTTTTATTCTCCAAAACAAGTTTATATAAGTAAAAACATACTAACTACATATCTATATAAAACTACCAAATTAATAGTACAATTATTTTTAAGTATACACGTTTGTTTATAGGGACATAAATAAATTTATAGTTGGATGTTAAACTAATTATTACGTAGGCAAATCAAAAGATAGAATTAATGTTGTGTGAAAAATGAAATATTTTGAATGTTTTTGAACAACAACAACAACTTAAAGGTGCTACCACTCATTGGTTTTTTTTTTGGCTGGAGATATAGCTATTTCGTGCTTTAAGTTGTTGTTGTTGTTCAAAAACATTCAATGAAATTAAAAAAAAGGAATGGTCAAGTCTAACAAGCTGACATTCTAGTACGAATAGTACAATAAAAAAATAATGAAATATTTTTTTTTCTCAAAATCTCACTACAACTAACGATTTGTTGTAAGTCCTGCAATCAAGATCGTGGGATGAGTAGGGGCAAAATTATGAAGGGGAATAGTAATAAAATTAAAAACGAAAGAAATAAATAAACAAAACTCTTATTATCATATTGAAATCAGGGTGGCGCAGAGGAAACTAACGGATAAGCCTTAATACTATTAAAGAGTTATTATTGTTTTTCAGCTCTGAAAAAATTGTCTTTTAAATTACACTTGTCGCCAAGGTTATTTTCCTGGCAATAAAATTGGACTTTTTTAATGGGTTTTGATGGTTTTAATTAAATTTGACTCCAAAATTAATGTATCACGTTATTTTTTTGAGATATTACTTTTTAAAATTCGAAAAGTACGTTTATAAGGGTTTGTGAGTCTATCTTAATTTATGAACTACATTTTTTTCAATAAAATTAGTGATGGTTTTTGAAACATATATCCCTTTCTTCAACATTCAGTTGAAATATTAATATTTTTTTCATAAAATCCTTAATCTTATAAGTTGTTAGATTTTACCTGTCTGACAAAAATCTGAATGACACGCTAACCATTTATGCTAAAACGGTTTTCAACAGAAAACGGCAAAACGGTTTGAAAGTAAGTTTTTTCTTGTAACGAATCTGTCGTGTACACAATTCTATTATATCAAGTTTTTGAAATATGTATAATAAAATATACAAAAATAATGTTGAAAACGGGTGTTTCTTCTAATAAAAATTAAAGTTTTGATTCGAAATCAGCACCAAAACGTATTTTTCAAAACTAGTAAAGTATATAAATTGAAGTAAAGACTCATAACTAATGACAATTTCTAAAAACTAAGTAAGATACTAAAATGATTTAAATTGTATCTAGCAGAAAAAGATTTGTACTTTCCAAAATGAGCATACAATTTATTGTTAAGAAATATTTCTAGTTTAAATAAAGAATTTAAAAAACCCTTTTTGGTTGATTTAAAAATTTTAAAAGGAGCATAAAACCTGATGTGATAAAAAAATTTAAAAGCGAGATTCGAAATAAGGACATCTTAATGATTTAAAAAAGTTTTTTTTGTTTTGGGACAGAAAAAAATGTAATTTTGTTGACAAATCTTATTTATTTATATAACAACAAATAATATTTAATGTACGTACATACATACATACATACGTATGTATTTTGAGAAAAAATAACACTAATGGCACGCTAATAAAAAAAATCAAGTGTTCAGATTGATATATTTTACGAAAGATTTATTAGCCTTTCAACGCAAACATTGTATACTAGAGCCCTATTTCGGTCATACTATAAAGATACTCTTTTCTTACTACTTGAATGTACAATGCTTCAACTTACACTGTCTTTGACTTTGACTCCTTAAAAAATTCAAGATTTGAAAATCAATGTGTATCCACTGTCACTTCCCTTTAAGCCCTCTTTTTCTTACCTAATGCTACCCCTTTGGCATGAAAACAGTTTAATATAAAAAAATCTGTTATGAATTTTTAACTCTTGAATTCCCATGTCCAAGTTAATGAAAAAATATATCCCCTTTTTATATAAAATAGCTTAGTTACATTTGAATAAAATAAAAAAATTATAAAAAATAAGTAAACCACCCCCATTTTTTTAATGACAGAAAAAAAACGAATAGTTACTAATTAACTTTGCTATAAAAATGGTAGGATTTAAAAATAAAGTTTAAGTGTGGTAGAAAAAAATGTTTTACTTTCTGTAACCTACAAGTGACACTGGGAATTCAAGAGTTCATCTTGAAAAAGTTAACGATACACGTTTAAACAGCCCATTCAAATAGTTACAACTCACTACAAAATTATCATTGTTAATAGCATAAATGTTTTAATTATTGAATTATTTTTGTAATGTATTTTTTTGTTCATTTCTACAAAAGATGAGCATTTTAAATTCAAGTTGTGACATTTAATATTTGTATTAAAAGTAAGAAGATTTATTGATCTTAAATGAAAAGAAAACCTGAAGGTCTGTTTTAAAAGGCGGACAATTTGTTTTCATTTTTATATTTTCAGTTTCAGGAATAACATTATATTATGGTAACCTAATTTTTAAATAAAATTCTTTGAAAAGAGGGCGTTGTTAACTTATCAAAAAATACATTCTTGAACTTTAAACATTTTATTTGACGTTTTTAAATCTGTATTCTGAGATACATACATACATACATATGTATGTATTTAAATTCTTTTTATTTCAAAAAATATTATGATTGACACTTTTCGGACTCGCTTGCTCAATTTTATTTTCCATCAGACTACATTCTATTTGAAAAACTCTCTCCATATTTTTTCGCCTGCTTTTTCAAAATGAAGACAAAATTTACAAAACTCTTAAGGAACCATTAACAATTTTCATAGAAGGTTTAGAAAAGTTAAGAAATATTTTTTGATTTGTATAAATTATAATGTTTTGAATAATTTGTCAAATGATTACTTATACGAATAGCAAAGTAATTGTTTTTATCATTGTATTCATTCGTGCATATGAGCTAATAGCCTATCTTTTAAAGCATTAAGTAAGAAAAAAAAGAGACTGATCCATACAATTAAAACCATATAAATAAAAGAAACAGGTGTTCAATATAAAAAAGTGATCGAGCTGGTAAGAAAATCCTTGTAAATATTGTATACTAGCTGCCCGTCCCGGCTTCGCACGGGTAGACATAAATAGGTACAGATATTAAAGTTATAAGCATGCTAATTAAAACGACCATGAATCACTAAATTAGAAAAAAAATGTATGCTTATCTTAAAGCCTCCCTGTACACTTCGTTGCATGTGGTATTTGTAGGTGGCAACAAAACGTATTGATTTTCAGGAGATCCTATTCGAGAAAGTGCCACATACAATTGCCCTTGGGAAAAGCACTCTTTCCTTAAGTCGATACCAACTATATGGAAAAAATTTGTCCCTGAGATTTATTTATTGTTAGGGCAAAGGATATTTTAAAGGGAACTGTAACCTTTTAAAAGATATGGGCAAATCAGTTGTATTATAGGGATCCGCGGATATTGTGCGAGCTGACCGGCCGCGGGACCCGTAATGATAGTTGCTACAATTACATTATCTCTTAATTCTTTGATCAATAGTCTTGTATTTTATAACATTTTTTTGTCCTATCATTAATACTCTTCGCAGCGTATGCGATGAAAGATATTTTATGGCAAATTTTTTACACCTTCGGTTGGTTTAAATATGAATTTCTAAAGATTTCTATAGTAATCTAGTACTAAATAAAGCCTATGTTACTCAGTGATAATGTAGCTTTCTAATGAAAAAAGAATTATTAAAATCGGTCCAGTACTTTTTGAGTTTATTCGTTACATACAAAAATACAAATCTTTCCTCTTTATAATATTAGTGTAGAAGAGCAAATAGAGGCAAGCTCTTGGAAACAGATTTTATAAGAGGCGCAATGTAAATATCGCCCTAGAGGTTTACTTAAAAACACTTACAATTTTAGAAGAATATTTCATTTTTAATCACCCCTATTTTGGTAACCGATCGAAGAGGAATTTTCTCCGATTTGTCCGAAATGAACGAATTTTGTATCATCGTAACCGTTCCGATACAGACATTGGAGAAATCTCAGAAACATATTTTGATGTATAGTTGAAAATGTCAAATGTATGATGTAAACACATTTTTTTCCGATTTTCTCCGACAGCAAAACACTGCGTATATTTATTCCGAAGGAAAATTTTAAGATTCAAGATAATGGTCAGCAAGTGTTGCAAACAATTTTTTTTAATTTTTTTTTAAATAATTTTTATTTCGTTACTTTAATTTGATTACTTTTTAAGGAAAAAGAAATTCAATACAAGTCAAATGCAATTTGAAAAGCAAAGATTCTTGAAATAGAAAAAACGTCTCGACCTGATGTTGATGCGCTGAATTTTGTTTAGTTTTTTATTTTTATATTTTCTTTCTATTTTAGTTTATTTTTGTTGAGTTTTTATGCAATGAATGTATTTTTGAATTTAATTATCTTTTAGTAAGTAGTTTTTTTTCCATGAATAATTTTGATTTATTATTTATTATTAAGTTAGTATTTCATTTCTCTTGAACTGCATTAAAATGGCACTCTGATCTTAGAATCATGTAATCGTTGACAAATTGAATTGATGCGTTGGTATTTCTCAATATTTATTCTCCGAATCGGTTAGCAAGAATAAAACAAATCTCTCGATCGGAACTTGGTTACTAAGATAGGGGTGAATATTAAAGAATTCGGAAGTTAAACAAAACCATAATGATCCCTTTGAGGAATTGCTTTATCATCGGAATATTTCTTGTCCTGGCTATATTTTTTTGGTATCGTGAATCTTCCTCGAAATGAATTTCTCTCAATTCCAAATAAATTACAACCAGCATTTTATTTCCCGACAACAATTAATTCCGAGGAATACTTTTAAACATCATTTACCATCCCAATGTTAAGAAGGGTTTTGTTAATTTCCCATAGGAAGTTATTGCAATCAGCCCGATTTGTCGAATTGAAAATGTTGACATTTTTCGACGTTTTAAGGTCCCTAGAAACATTTGATATGGTTTTTAGAGAGATTTCTGTACGTGAGTTTGTACATACGATTGTTCGTTCGTACGCCCATCGGTAAACCTTTTTTCGTCGGCCATTTATCCAGAACCGGCAGAGATATCGACTTGAAATAAATTTTGTGTTAAAGATAAAAGCTTCAAATGATACAGAAAGGGCTTTCAAGAAAAAGTAAGGGGTTGTTTTTTTTACTATAGCAATTTATCCAAATATCTCTCGAACAGGAAAGCTAGCGACTTCAATTAAATTTTAAATTTTATATTCTTACGTGACACCGAATTTGTATCAATTGGAAACAATGCAACTAAAATATGTTGCAAACAAAAAAATATAAAAAATAAAAACCAAACAAAAAAAAAGCTAATTAAATTCGATAAAAATTGATTTTCTATTTGAATATCTTGCAACAATTAAGAATATTGCCTTTAAACAAATTTTTAAACTAAAACCTTAAAAATTAACTAAGAACTGATAAAAGATGGATTTCAACTAAAGTATTTTGAGATGATATTGACTTCAAACTTTTTTAATCTTACGTGATGTGGAATAATTTTGTAATGTTTTGTAAAACTTTTAGAAATATCGACAGAAGGATACAAATTTGAAGTTATCAGTGTGGGTCGCATCCCAGCATCATTTTTTGTTTTAATTTAGAACACTGTGATTTGAATATCATCGAATATCAATTATTATTGCTTAGAAAAAAACATATGTACATACATAAAATAAAATAATTAAACATAACTTACCCTTTTCTCTGGTTTGCTCACGTTCATTTTTCAAGTCTTCTAATAAAGCATCCAATTGATTGACGTTTTGTTCTGTATTAGAACTAAAACTATTTCCGATATTTCCATCAGTATTCGAATATGATGATTGATACGATGATTTTTTGTATACATATTTTTGATCCTAAAAACAATTGTATACAAATTGCTCATTAGAAATTCTAATTTTTCACTGTATACATTATAAACTATAACTCACGCGTCCATATTTTGATGGAGTGTCTAGAATGGGTGCCATCATGCTTCCGGAAGATACGTGTTGTATATCCATTTCAGTTCTAAAACAAAATAGCAAATAACTGATTAATTAGTTATTATAAGTAGCTAACAAATCAGGTAGACAGTATAGGTATAAAATGTGTCATTTTTACTATGGAAACAAACGCAAATTTGTCTAGTTGCTGGAGACACGCAAAAATTGGAACTCTTAACGCAAGTAAAATAGGTGTATATAGGTGTCTTGTCTAGTCTACAAAGCTGTAAAAGCTGTGCTTATATGATATTAACTACAAATTGTTAAGTATTTAAATTACATGTACATCGATTTAAAGTACAAATAGCATTTGAACAACAATTTTTCAATAGAAGTGCGTATTTGTATAATTGTGTACTACACACACAGTTTTTGCGAAAAGGAGTAAAACAGAAAATAGCTGAGCATATGGCCAAGTTTTGAAGAAATAAAAAAGTTTATTGTGCATCTACATTCTACACCAATGATCTCATATGAGCAAAGTTTCAGCCATCTAATTCTGCTGTTAAACAGCACAGAGCAGGGTAAAGAAATAACACATTAGGTATACGCTATAGGTACATATCTAGCGTATGGTTAGAAAGATGATGTGATTGAGTTTATTTTATTAAACCCACCCAAATTATGCACAAGAAATTTGTATGCGGGGGCAAACAAGCACAAGTGAATCGAATGGAAATCCGACCAAAAAAACGTACATAAATGTAAAAATGATCTCATGGAGTTAAAATGTAGGTACTACTACGAAATACGAAAAAAAAACGAAAAAATGAAAATTATCCCAGTCCGACCGAGTATAGGTAGAAAACATGTTTTTTTAAAAGCACACATTATGCCAATAAAATATTGAGATCAAGAAAACATGTAGGTGGTAGTTGAAAGAAAACAAAAGTATCTTCATTGAAAACGGAGAAAAAAGTCTATAGGTAGGTTTCATAACTCAAAAAATATCTATAATTAGTTCACTGTCAAGGCTTTGTTGTTAATTTATTATTATTTCAGTATACAGACACACTTCTATATTTATGTATTTAATTTAATAAACAGAGCTAATGCAAATTGAACCGCTTTAAAGTCTCGAAGTCGATTTGATTTGATAGTATTCAAAAGTCAAAATAACTCGTTGTGTGTTTCATGCAAATTTTGCATATAGAAATTGCGTAAAACTTTCTTCGGTACGGTACAATCATTTCGTGACTCGTGAACAATTTGGCGTTGTCTTGTCACCCAAGGCCGAATTGTATCTATACATACTTGGAGATTTAAGATGAAATCTACAGAGATTTATTCTACTCAAATACTAAGTCGAACGTGGATGTGTCGCGGCGATCGGTGCTATACTGAATAGATTTTAATTGAATAGCCTATGCGCCGTAATTCCAAAAATAAATCCCACCGATCTTCACAACACAACGCAACATGTATGACATGACTATAAATGTTAAAGAGAGAGAGCTTTTGAATTAAAGTTATTTCAGTATATAGAAAGATACTTTGAATTAAAGCAGTTTGTCATTCTTTCTCCACTGCTAAGAGCTGGGCCTAAAATTTGAGATGAAAAGCTTTTTAAATACTTCATTGATATTTTGTTTTATGAGAAGAGTGATAATGGGTTTGTTGTTTTTAAATTGCAGGTTACTTGTTTTGCTGTGTGACATCATTTTCATCTGGTTGTGTTCGACGACGACGAAACCCGACACACGGGAATAATTGGTTTAATTTTTTTATTTTTATTTGATATTCTTTTTTTTTATTCTGATCACTTTAATTTTAATGCTTTATTTGAACAAACAAATTTGTATTATAACCCTGTCTAATATTCAAATTATTATACAAAATAAGCTTTTTAGCTATGCTAAAAAAAACGCTCATACGCCATACACTGTTTTTCACTGCCCCATAATTTCAAGTATTTAGTTGGAAAGAAAACGGAGATTGTTTACACATACGATTACAATATTGTTAGCAAACAATAGATAAATGTACATTTCAGAACCTGTAGAACATTTTTGGGGTAATTTAAAGAGCATGGGTAATTTTAACGCATTTTTCCCCAGAAACGGGGGTCATATATTATGCCCCGTTTAAGTTTTCAAATTTTGTATTAAAAAATGAAAAATTTAACTTCAGATTTTTTTTTCAAAATTATAAAGTTAAGTTGACATCCTTTTTAAAACCTGTTGATATAAATAATTTGATTTAAATTTAGGATTATAGAAAACATGGCTTTCAAAACAGTTATATTTGGTGTAAGTGTTGTTTTTTTTATAATTACATATTTGTATAATATTAAGTAATTTTCAACTTTCTATGGGAAATTATTGTAACCGGTCTGATTTGTCGAATTGAAAATTTTAACATTTCTGGACGTGTGTGTGTGTTTTTTTACTGTAGCAAATATTTAAAAAAAATGTGAATATTTTGGTTGACCCACAGGAATGGTTGAGAGTTGTAAGTCACTAGGCCCTAGTACTCAACGGGATGTTGCGCCACCTAATTTATTTTTAAAGTATCTCATAGATCAATAATTAATTTAATACCAAATTAATAAAATTTTGAAAAAAAATCGGTTAATGATTTTTTATAAATGAAAAAAAAAACTGCAAAGAAAGTTTTGTCACCTCGAATATTTTACGAACAAAAAATGATATTGGCTCAAAAATAAATCCAATCTTAATTTTTGTATATAATAAATAAAAACTTAAATTAAAATGCTACTAAAATTGTTTACAAAAACTGATTTTGAAATCAAACTGTTTTAGTCATATGGAAAATATTGTTACTAACGTTTAGTTATTTTTTTTAGAAAACATTTAATTTATAACATTTTCTAACACAACACAAAAACTTACAAAAACAACGCACAACTGATAAGAAATGCTTTTTTCACTCAAGTATTATAAGAAAAAAGAAAGATATTGACTTAATTTTTTTTTCATCTCACACGAAATGTTGCACAAATAACAACTTTACTAAAATAGTAATACTAATTATTAATAAATGGCAATTTATTTTAAATTTAATAAAACAAGATAAAAGTGCTTATACGCCCGAGTGTACTATTTTTTGCAGTTTAATCCTTAAATTAAGTTAGAATATTAATTTATGAATATCCTTAAACCTGTGGAACCATCAAATCACAGAAAATTTGCTCACTGCGCTACCCGCGGGCCCGAGCTAAACTTGCGGTTTTTGTAAGAGTTATTATTATTATTATTATTATTATTATTATTATTATTATTATTATTATAAGCTTTTATTTGCCATTATTGATATTTTGTACAATATTTATTTACATTTTTGTTTACATTTTCTGTTTCTTTTGAATTAATTACTATATAAATTGACATAATTTTTATTTTAATCAGCTTTAATATGTGAGCAAAGTTTGAATAAATAAATGGATGCGTGTCAAAATTCTATGATCTGGCATAAGCCTCCCCCAATGTTGCCCAAAGATCTCTATCTTTTGCGTCATTGTACCAACTTTGTCTTTCTTTAAGCAAATCGTCTGCCCATCGTTTCTTCGGTCGTCCAATTGGTCTTCTGTTTGTGGTGTCCATTTTGTAATGATTTTTGTCCATCTTTGGTCCTGTATTCTAGATATATGTCCTGCCCAATTCCATTTAAGGAGTTTTGCTCGTTCAACCGCGTCCGTTAAACCAGTTCTTCGTCTTATTTTTCTATTTCTCACTCTCTGGCTAATTCGTAGGTTAAGTAGTTTTCTTTCCATCTTGGTTTGGCATATTCTTATTTTGTCAAGTAAACTTGAAGTCAAGGATATAGTCTGTAACCCATACGTCATAACAGGGAGAATAGCAGAGTCTAGTATATATTTTCGTGTTTCGTCCCTTAGATTTGATTGTAATATTTGTTTTAGACTCCAAAATTGTTTCCAACTATTGGTAATGCGTCTAGAAACTTCTTTTTTCTTTTGGTAAATGAATGACTTAGTCTGTCCTAGATAAGTATAGTCTTCTACATATTCTATGTGTTCGTTATCCAGCATTATGTCATCTTTAATATGGTTAGTCATTATCTTAGTTTTTGACTTATTGATATGAAGTCCAACTTTCTTGCATTCATTTGTCAATTCTATGAGCATATTTAGTATTTGTCCGGAAGTTGATGAAATGAGAACTATGTCATCAGCGAATCTAAGGTTGCTCAAATATTTTCCCCAAATATTTATTCCATATCTATTGTCCCAGTTTAGTTTCTTGAATATTTCTTCCAGTACGGCAGAGAATAATGGTGGTGACATTGGTTCCCCCTGTCTTACGCCTCTCTTTATTTTTTTTCTCTTCCTATTCTCTCGGTTTTATTTTCGCCACGCTGTCTGTATATATATTTTTCAACGTCCTTATAAAGATAGGATGAATTCCTTGGTTTGTCAGCGCTGTCCATATTTCGTCATGTTCTACTGAGTCAAATGCTTTACTGAAGTCAATATATAAAAGATACGAAGGTTTTTCAAATTCGTTAGTTTTTTTAATGAGTTGGTTCATTGTTTGTAGATGGTCTGTTGTTGAAAAACCTTCTCGGAATCCTGCTTGTTCTCTTGGCTGATTTCTGTTTAATGTGTCCTTAATTTTTGTATACATTACTTTGGAGAACAGTTTATATATCATAGAAATGTTGCTTATTGGTCTGTAGTTATTTATGTCATCTTTATTTCCTTTTTTGTGGATAAGCGTAATTGTAGCTTGTTTCCATTGTTTTGGAATCTGCTGTGTTATAAGTATGTCATTAAAAATCGTGGTCAAGACTGTTGAAATTGGTTGTTTTCCATATTTGAGCATTTCTATTACAATACCGTCATTTCCTGTACACTTATCTGTCTTTAGATCGTCAATTGCTTGTTCAATATCTGTTTTTGTAAAAAGTGTAACAGTATTTAAGTTGGAGTAACTGTCCGCCATCGATATATTATCATCTTTTATTTCTTTTGTCGATTTGAAGAGTTCTTCGAAAAACTTGGTAGCAGACTCATTTATATCTCTCCTATTAATAGCGTTGTTATTTTTGTTCTTAATTGATGTTATCCACTCTTTTCCGTCGTCAAGAAATGATTTTGTCTTTTTAATAGATTTTGTGTTACTTAATATATCTTTTATCATTGTTTCGTTATATGTTTGGATATCATTTTTCGCATCTTCTTTTATGGTTTTCCGAAGGTATCTTAGTTCATTTTTTTCCTGGTCTGATAAGTTTTCCTTGTTTCGTAGGTTATCTCTTCTGGTTATCAGCGCTTTAGTGTCATCCGTTAATTTATCAGGTTTTGGAGTAACAGCAGTCATGATTGAAACTTTCGCCGAGTTCTTTATTATCTGTTCTAATGAATCATATGTATTTTGAAAGTTTTCATTTATTCTATTTGTAGTTATATTAAGTCTTATTTCTTTCTTAAGCATGTCATTATATTTTTCAATATTTTTGGTTGGTATCATTCTAGGAATACTGGAGTGTTTGTTTGTTTCTTTTCAACGCATTATGGTCCACTTTTATTTTTGCTCTTACTAGCCTATGGTCACTATCAAATTTAAAATTATTCAATACGGAGATGTCATTAATAGTTTTCAGTTTATTTGTTAGAACTAAGTCAATTTCGTTCTTTGTTATCCCATTCGGGTGAATCCAGGTCCATTTTCGTGTTTCTCTCTTTTTGAAGAAAGAATTTGCAAATCTGAGATTCGTCTCTTCTAGCCACTTTATAAGTAGGTCTCCTCTTTTGTTTCTTCGTCCGTATCCAAATGGTCCCATTACTTCTTCATCGTTGTCAATCTGTTTCCCTAACTTGGCGTTGAAATCTCCTACAACATAAGTACATTATCTCCGTTTTTGTTTCATTATATACTTTGTCCAATAAATTGTAAACCTGAATTATCGTCATTTTTGTGTTTTGTATTTTTAAACATAGGCTACAAATCCTTTCACTCAAAAATCGTACATTTATTATTCTGTCCTTTAAACTCTTTTTGATGAGAAATCTCTCGTAAGAGTTATACAAAGCGTAAAATTGAAAATGCATACAAAAAAGGAAGCGATTTTTATAAGTGTGTAAGAAATAACTAAGCCCAGTTGTGATGTAGATGTTATAGGTTTTGTATTTAAAATGTAGCGAACCTACTATATTATCTTGCTTTTGGTAATGCACATGCCAATAAAAAATGTAAATTCAATTTCCCATTTTAAAGGGCAAATAAACATAACGGCTTATCCATTTTTCGGTTTCGAAAGTATAGGACTGGAATTCGACATCTGTCAAACTAAGTTGTTAAACCAATTTTTTTTTCAGTTGAAAGTCCGACATTTACGAAAATGGATCGCTTAACTATCGCACAGCGCATACAAATTGTTAAAACCTACTACATAAATGGTAGTTCTACCACTGGCACATGTTTTGCTTAAAGAGAAGATTATGGTTTACATAATCGTCCAACTACGCAAGCAATTGGCTAAATTGTGAAGAAATTTGAAGAGACTAGATTGGTTACAGATATTGTAAGGCCAGTCATCGTCGTTTCGCTCGTATTACTGAAAATATCGCTGCTGTAAGTGAAAGTGTTGCCGAAGACACGAATGTGTCGATTCCTCGTCGTTCTCAGGAATTAGGACTGTCTTACGGCATGCAAAAGACCGTGTTTATGCAGATAAACCTTTAACTCTTGAGCACTTAAAAACAAACCAACATTCGTCAAGTTATGACTGAGATACCCCCCAATATGTGTCAAAAAGTGGTCAAAATTTACCTCAAAACAATCGATGCTTGCAACAATTCGCTTGGTAGTCATTTAAATGATGCATAGTGTTTCACACAAAATGCAAACGTTCAAACTTTATAATAATTAAGAAATATAAAATATTTAATATGTATTTTATTTGCGTTTATTATTGAAACCGCAAAATTGATAACCCTGTATAAATAAATAAATTTTTGGATTGTATTCATTTTAATATTTTTACTTTTAAATTTAGAATTTATCGGTAATTTCAATTGTAATTAACATGAATTTTTATTTAAAAGGAAAACGTACATACATTTACATATATGTTCAAATCCATTAAAGAAGATTATAATAAATAATAAACAATGTCATTGTGTTGTATTTATAAAAACCACAAATTTGGAAAGCTTATTTTTTATGTAGGTGAAAACGATAAATCATGAGTTATTATTATAGTATACAGTCAAATGTGCTCTTGAAATAAAACAAAACTTACAGTCTAGTTTCGATGAGTGATGGAAATAAAAAGAAAAACACTAACCACACAAGTGAGGAGTATTCATTAAAATTTCAACGGATGTGTGCAGTAATCTGAATATGTCGTCATTTAAGCCTTGATTACAAAGTCAAGTTATCGCTATTTCCGATTGTTACTCATGTTATTTTGAAGCGACGATGACGTATCAATATTTTAAACCTGCCTGTGAAGTGATTCGCATAAGATGGGAAGAAAAGTTCGGACATACCCTGTCAGAGGTGATTCCTACCACAACTAGACTAGTGATACCAATTTTCACGAGCTCTAAATTTCATGAGAAATATTTTTGTTAGGATGTCATTCCTTTTTGCTACCATCCGTAGTTCCAATCTTCTCCGGCGGGTCCTGTTATAAAGCTATTAACTATTAATGAATTTAAGATTTTTGATGATTTTAATAAGTTCTGATAAGCGATTTGGAAGTTTAACAAAAACGAATCATTTGTAGATTATTTGATTTTAATTTCGGTTAAAGAACAACATCAATGATTACCATGTTTGTTATCTCCTATTCAGGGTTTCTATTGCGATTTCATGGCTAACCTCAGAATGTAGTGTGGTGATGTTGCGTTGGAATATTTTGTTTGTATTCATAACAGCGGTAAAAGCGGCAGATAATAAGAATATAGTTTTTTTTTAAATACTTGAAATTATGTTTCCACAAATAAATTCGTTGTAAGTGATATATTTTTCTTTTAAAAACAAGAGCTGCTGTAAAACTGCTTTTCAAATAAAACCAGAAAACTGTATGTGTATCGCTTGCAGATTGTTCCTTAAGTAAAAATTAAATTCAATTTACTTATTAACTTAATAACTTGCGACTCAAAATAGTCGTAAAATAACCTGTTTTTTGAAAACGTATACAGTTTAATTTATTAAACACCGAGTAACAAAAAAATGCCCCAGTCATACCTACTTTTAAATTTGTCGAAATTATTTTGGTAACACGATGGGTTTTGTATATATTTATCAGATAGACTTAGACGATCAGGGGAGATATAATATAAAGGTTTGCCTAGTGTCAATCATCATGACATGCGAAGGAATGAGCGGACAAATCTAAGTTATAAAATTTGGATGAATAGATGAACTATAGGTTTTACCACACAAATATTCTAGAAGCTTTATTTGCACCGTGTATCGAGGAAACATTTTTGCTGACTTAGGTACTGTAATGCTAGACCATAATTTACATTACATTACATTTCACACTACTCAGCACATAAATGTACAGAGTAGACACAGCACATTGAGCGACTAGACTATATAAGGTGATAACAACACAAGACATTAATACAAGACAGAAGGACAGAAGAGAAAGAACAACAGATAGAAAGAACACATGACAATTGACAACAGCACGCGGTAGGTTTTGAGACGGTCACCCATCTGACTACTAACCGCACTCACTGATGCTTGATTTCGGTGGTCGATGGGAACCGATGCTTTATCATTGACTAGGCCGTTGCCCTAGACCATAATTTATCGGGTGTGTAACCAAATATTTGCAAGAAATGGAAATCGATACTCTTGTTTGGCCTAAGATGAGCCCGGAAATGGATCACATTGAATACATTTTGTGACATGCAATGCTTTCCAGAGACACTCACTGGCCTTAGATCTGCTTTGATCGAGGAATAAGATAATTTAGATTTAACCATATCGTTAATCATATTGGACATCTTTTCGACAGAAACCGACTACTGCACCCCTACTATGGACCTCAGTGCGGATTTTAAAATTATCATCCCATCTCGAAATGAATGGGATGATGACTTAGTGACGAGAGGCTTTGACACAACTATTTTCACTGACGGCTCGAAGATGGAGTGTGGGGTCGGTGCAGGAATTTTTTCCGAGTCTTTAAATGTCTCCAGGTCTTTGCGACTTCCTGACTTTGCTAGTGTTTTTCAAGCTGAACTACTCGCGATCAAGGAAGCATGCAAGCATCTACTAAAACTAGATCCAAATCAAAACCGCAATACAGCTATTTTTTCGGACAGTCAGGCGGCTATTCAAGCGATTGGCTCGTCCACTTCATCCTCCAAACTGGTTCAACAATGCCGAAGCGAGTTAGCGGGCATGAACATTGGACTCAGGGTCACTCTCATCTGGATTCCGGGTCATAGAGGCTTTGAGGGCAATGAACGAGCTGACGAGCTGGCTAGGCAAGGATCAGCCCTTCATAGCTCACTCGCGGAAAGAATCAACATTTCTCTTGGTGCTATGAAGGGCAAGATCTTCTCTATTTTCCTCACTGAATCAAACCACAGGTGGAACAGCCTAACCAACTGTATCATATCTAGAAGGATATGGCCCACCTACAACAAATCCCGCACTAATAATCTTATTTGCAGACCCAGGCAAGACATAGCCAGGGTCGTTGCTACATGCACCGGACACTGGCCTGTTGGAGAACACGCATCTAAGCTGGGCATCCCCCACAATACTTTCTGTCGTAGTTGTGAGGACCAGCGAGAAAAAGAAACTGTTCTTCACTTCTTATGCAAGTGTCCTGCCTTAGCCAAAACGAGAGCCAAAACATTGGGAAAGTCCTCTTTCAACGACCTCAATGAGCTCTCAGAACTGGAGATCAAAGATTTGATCTCCTTTCTAAACGCAACAAAGTGGATTTGAGGCGTATTTTTTCTTTATAATCCCCTTTTTATGTTTATAGGTCAAGCGAGTATTTTATGGTATCAAAACGGTGCAACTCAGCGCTAATTGTGTCACCGAGCTAGACTGCTCTAGGTTACCATTTCTACTACTACTACTACTACTACTACTAACCATATCGTAACAAACTTTATCCAATCAATGCTCAGGAAGCAAGTTATCTAGGGTGAGGGATAACTTGCTACTTTCTTTTCTACTTGCCTCAGGTTTCTGTTAACTTGCTCCTTTTTTTTTTTCCTTGGACTTGGACTTTAAGACTTTTAAGAAATCATCCTTGTAAGACTTATATTAAGAATAGCACTTATGGAAAATAAGAAGATTACAAATAAAAGGCAAACATTTGTACCTTATCTGTGCTGATAAATGAGGAGGCAATTTCCACTACGAAATAATTATTTTAAATATAAATTTTGGAAGTTTTTGGATATTTTCTTAAAGTGTTTAATTCCATTGGTTATAATTTTACTTTTTTGTTTCAGATATAGATAATTTACTTATTTTTATTTCAATAAACAAAACTGTTTTACAATATTTCCGAATTTATTGTAAGTTACTTGTTTTGCTCATCATTTTCATCTGATTCTGTTCGACTACATATGACGAATACACATGGGAATAATTGATTTAGTTTGATTATTTTTATTTGATCTTCATTCCATCTTTCTTATTCTGATCACTTGAAAGTACAATTTTAAAGCTTTATTTTAAAAAGCTAATTTTTGTTTGTAGGTACTCTGTCTAATATTCAAATTATTACTCAAAATATGATATCCATGCTCATACGCCATACATTGTTTTTCTGCAATTACAAGTTCTTGTATTTAATTGGAATGAAAACGTAGATAATTGTAAGTTATTTAATGGTGCACCAATATTTTTGTACTTTGTTTGCAACCTTTGATTTTTTTTTGCCCATTTTCGTTCTAATGTTTTTTTTTTTGCTAAAAAATTGAGTCAGTTTAAGTTTGACCAGGAAACATAAATATTTTAGAGGATAACATACAATTTTTACTATCTGTCAACATTTTTTAGTTTCCCATAGTTTATTTTATTCCTATCGGAAATTACTGCAAACATTTAAGCTCTTCCATAAAAAAACAATTCGCTGCATTTGTATTATTGAAATAGTAGCAAGTTCTTGATCAAAAAGGTAGAAAATCACGTTTTAAATTGCAAATGTATTACATACTTTTGTGACATTTTGCAGCAATCTTGTTCAAATTAAATATTTTGACAATTATCATGTTCGGTAGACTCTGATGATGTGATCAAATAGTTCACATGAACAAAAGTCCAAAAATGATAGTCCAAAAGTCACATACATATGTATGTACTATGATGCAAATCAAAGGAAATATGCAATCACAAACTGAAACAACAATAAATACTATACGTATAATATCCTTGTTTATATTTTTTAATAAGTTAGCTTTGTTAACAATTTTGTTTGTATAAGGCAAATGTATACAAATAACAGCATGTTTATATTTAAAACGATATAACAATATTAAAAGGAACTCAAAGCTAATAGGTTAGGTAGAATTAATAATTATTACCAAAAGCGCTATTTTGAGTAATAAACCTAAACTATTGTTGCTTGATGAACTGCTGCGAGCCCATAAACTTCCACGAAATGATTTCTTCGAAATATCCGGCGTTTTTACGCATTGTGATTCAAACCACCGGCCAATTGTGCCGCTGCTTTCTTTCGATATAACACATATTTCAGCAGTGTTTCCATCTTTGGTTGCTTTTTCTATATTTTCTACTGAAATACTAGCTGATCTCTGCTCGTAATCAAATTCCTTTTGATAAAATATTTCATTTTTCTTGTTTCGAATGTAGACAGAAAATTCGGCAATATCTCTATTTGAAGTCACATACCATTTTACAATAGCCTGGTCGTCTTTTCTAAAATTAAATTTTATTAAATTAAAATATTTACAAAGTAAAAACATCAATAAAATAAACTCACACATTCACTTCTCGAAAACGCACATCTGGCAAGATATCGAATATTTGTTCTTGGTAAATTTTATTATCTTCCGAACTGCACTGTAAATTTTCATCAGCGATTGAAATCAAAGGTTGGTTAGATAAATGAGCTGGCATTGCACACATAATACTGGCATATTCTTCCGAAACATTGGTTTGCGAGAGTAGGTAGTGCTTGAACGGTCGAACAGCACAATTACAATACAAGGGATTTCCATGGAAAAGCACTTCTGTTCCATTTTTTATTGCCATAAGAAGACTGACAGGAATTTTCTCCAATTGATTTTCACGCAAATCGAGGTTTGTAAGTTTTAGTTGTGCCAACATTTTATCAAATGGCATTTTATATATTTCATTGTTGCGAACATTGATTGTGGTTAGATTTTCTGGAAGATTTATGAAAATTTCACCTGATACCAAATCCCTTAAGCTGTTGTATGACAAATCTAGTGTTCTTAAATTTGTCATATTTCCGAGAACTCCTGTTCAAAAATAAAAATAAAAAACACAACAATCACAAACTATTCAACAAAACTTGCTACGAAAAGGCTTATGATATGTACATATAAAACTGAATCTCAAAAATCGGTAACATTTTTCATTTGTTGGTCACTAGTTTGTTGTAATTTCTAATGAGTCGTGTTCCATTGTTTTGTGGTGTTTTACTTTCCACATCATTAGAAACTTGCAGAAGTCATTGTTATACAAAAACAAGGTAAGCCACCAACATTAGTAACATCATACAGACGAATAGCGCTCATACCAATCATGGCAAAAGTTTACTAAAAACTGCTACTGAAAAGGCATATCAAAATAATAGAAGAAAAAAACTAATTTCAAACCACCAATTTAGATTTAGAAACAAAAATTCCACGATAGACCAAGTACGTCGAACAACGAATTTGGTGGAAAAGGCACTTGAAGAAAAATAAGTACTCTCGGCTATATTCTTAGATGTTGCTCAAATCTTTGACAAGGGACTTGACTACAAACAGCATAGGGACCTTTCAAGACAGCACTATAAAAAGCTGGATTCTTATGTTACAAACATATTTTTTAGCGTTCGGTACGACCAACATTACTCGGAATTAATGAAAATAGAAGCTGGCATACCGCATGGAAGTGTCCTAGGACCAACCTTGTATCTTTTATACACAAGAGATATTCCACTGGGCACCAACGTTATCATGGTCACCTTTGATGATGATACTGCAATATTGGTACCAGATAGATTTATTGCAAAGGTTACACTAAAATTAAAAAAAAAGACCATAGTGAAAACATAGATAATGTTTCAATTTCTATAAACAGTACACTTTACTTCAATACTGCTAAATGTAATGACTTTAGATGCAAAGCTTTAATGGAAAGAGCACATCAAAAAGAAAAAAATTCTGACCTATCTATCCAAAACAAAATAATGTGATATAATCAAGTACTAACCATCCAAAAAAATTCCAAAACAAAGTCATGCGTGTATATGCCCCTTGGCATAAAAGAAATAGTGACCTTCAAATTGAAATAGTTACAGAAGTTGTGTGGTCACACAATCAGTGATTGCAAAGTCTGACAACTACGAAAAAATGTTCAGAAATTAAGAAGAACCAAACCCCATAAGTTGATAGTCTAAAAGCTAGGGAATGTATTGCAACCATAAACTGCCCCTAAAGTGAATTTAAAATTAAAAAAGAAAAATCAATTGTCGATCTTTCATAGATTGGTCTTGATTAACCAGTGGGTTTAGTGTGGTAAGAGTCCGCACTTCTCGGTACCAATACCGTGGAAGATTCTAGAATTAAGTTACCACATATTGAGGTACTTTAATTTGTATTGAGTCTCGTTAAAATCGGTTTTCGTTATTGTTAAAATTTTTAAAGACAAAAGTGGAATTCTGGACAACTGAATCCTTTAGTAAAATTTTGTTTGGTTAGTGTGCTGACTCGTTAAGTAACTACGAATTATCGTCTTTTAATTAAGCAATCATATTCAATATAAAATTTATTTGATTACTGCTGACTCAAAATATGAAGGTTTAGTTTTATATTACTAAAGATTTGTGTTTGTTAACTTTTAATATTTCAATAGAATAATTTACCTTTTCTTATTTCATTGATGTGGTTATGTGAAAGATCAAGTTTGTACAATTTTTTAGTACCAAATGTTATGTCATACGTCAGAACTGGCATAGAATTATAACTTAAATCCAATTCTCTCAAATTATATGGGATATACTTATTGGAAGGGAACGTTTTTTTTGTTACAAAACTTATTTTATTATGACTAAGGTTAAGCTGAAAGAGAAAATTACATTCATTACAAGTTTTTACTAAATCTAATTAAATATCGAAAAACAAACCTTCTCCAAACTTATCAAATCGTCTAGAACACCGTTTGTTTTATTGTCTAGTTTTTTTAAATGGTTATTTGATAAATCAAGAGTCCGTAACGAAGGAAGTCCTAAAAATGTTTCAGTTGGAATAGTATCCAAGGCATTCGAGGAGAGATTCAACAATAAAAGCTGAAGAAGGCCATCAAAAGAACGTTTGCTGAAAAACAATCCTATGGTTGAAACAAACAAGTAATCTTAAAAACAATAGTTTACAGATTTACCTGACTTCAGTAATACTATTGTTGTACAAGTTCAAATGGAATAAAACTGGTAGCTTTCCAAAGGCACTTTTTTCCAATTTTGTTATATTGTTTTCCTAAAATTAATTATGTATATTTCTATTGAAGAATGAAGTACATTAATTTATTTTAAAAAGATTTTTACCTCCAAATGCAAATATTGTAATGTTGACATATCGGTTAAACTTTGTTTTGGCGGATAACTGATGTTGTTCTTATTCAAAACTAGTGTTTGTAAGACCAATAACCCTTTGAAATTTTCTCCCTCCAGGGAGTCACTCAGATTATTTCCGCTCAGATCCAGATACAGCAGAGAGTTCATAACTGGCCATGTTCCAGGTGGTATTGATTGTAAATTATTATTTGCCATGTAAAGTTCATTTAGGGATATCGGAATTTGAAAGAGCCTTTCCAATAAATTGTTCTTTAGATTAAGCTGCCTTAGACTGGTTAGTTTGGCTAAGGCCCCTCGTACAATCGAAGTTAGTTTATTATAACTCAGATCTAATTCAAGAACTGTCGGCATTGTTCCAAACATAGAAGTTTTAATTTCTTCCAAGCTATTATGGCTAATATTCAAATTTCTGAGTGAGAATAACATTTGAAAAACTCCATTTGCTATGGTAGAAATATTGTTGTGTGAAACGTCAATCGTATGCAATTCGTAAAGTTTTGGGAAAGTATTTTTTGGAATTGTCTCTATGCTGTTGAAGGACGCATTTAATATTTTTAATCCTGACATATTTTGCAAGGGAATCTGTAATAAGTGAATAAAGTTATAACAAAATTATGGAAGATAAAAAATATTAATAATATTGAAATTACCTGAGACAGATCCGTGAAGAAGTTATGGGAAATTTGAAATTCAGTGGGAAAAGTTGTTTCATCAAATGATCCTTTAACAAACTCAGTCAATTTGTTATGTGATAAATCCAATACAGTTATATTGATACAGTTTTCAAAAGCTAAAGGCTCTATTTTTTCAATAGCATTATGTGATATGTTGATTTTACATTGATAGATGTCCTTAAATGAATGTTTTTCAATAACCGTTATGTTGTTTTCTGCCATATCTAATATCTGAAAACAAATTGTTGCAATTCATTTTTATTTTAAGTATTTTGCTGTGCATATACAATTCACTTAAAATACTATGAGTAAATCAAAAACAAAATACATACCTCAACATAATTCAATTGCGAGAACATTTGGAATTCGATTTTCTTCAATAAGTTTCTGGCAATGTCAATTGTACCTATTCGAGTAATTGATCCGAAAGTTCCTCTTCCAATATCAGACAATTGGTTATCGTTCAAGTATAAGCGTCTTTATAGAAAATAAAATAATGTCATAATTTATAATTTGAAAAAACAAGTGTTACCGCAAGATTTGAATTTGCCACCACTTGAGCAACAAACAAAATTGGTAGCTAAGGGTAAGTTTTTTGCTTGGTTAACAATATTTTAGATTGGTGATTTTTTCGAGCGATACTCGGGTTTGGGTTATGGGTTGAATAACTGAGTAGGTAGTGGACAATTCAAACCTTGTGTAAATTACTTTTATATAAAATCTTTAACCTTAAAAAACGCATTCCTCTAAAGCTATTTGCATCCAATCGCTGTATCTTGTTAAATGAAAGATTTAAGACTTTAAGAACTGAATTTCGGGCAAAGGTACCACTAAAAATACATACAAGATAATTAAAAGTTTGTTTTCATTTTTTGAACTCAATGAAAATAACTAACCGTGGCAGATCCGCAATTGCATTATTTGAAACATTGCACCATCCGAGCTTGGTTAAATCGGCAATATTAATCGCTTCCAATTTGGTGATATTATTGAAACTAATATCAAGATTCTCAACATCTCTTAAATTCTTGAATTGATTTCTTTTCAGTACCGTCAACCGATTGCCATGTAAATCCAGCGTTTTAAGTTTTCGTAGCAGCTAAAGTTGGTTTATCAACAAAAAAAGTATTAGTTTTCAATTTGCAATTAGGAGCATCAATTCACCTGAAAGGATTCAACTGGAAGTTCCTTCAAAGAACCATTAGTTAATCGAAGGGTTTCAAGACGATTTGCAATTTCTCTTCCTACGAAAATATCTTTGTTCAATGTTTCAATGTTGTGTCCATGAATATTAAGAACTGTTAGTTTACTAAGGATCTAAGAATAAAATACATAAATGTTTATTGAAATGAAAAAATTTAAAATATGTATAAATAAATAATACGAAAACCATATATGTATACATTATTTTAATACATTACCCCTACGGCTTCTGCAGGGAATCTTTCAATTTTACTGTTTATAATATGCAATTCTTCTATGGTTTTATTTAATCCATGGAAAGTGTGCTCTTCAATTGACTCAAGTGCGACTTCATTGAAAATCAATTTTCGAGCATTAATTTTTGCGAAGAGTGGTCCATACAAGCGAGCTAAAAAAAAGGTGAGTTAGCTAACGACAAATCTGCACTAAATTATTAAAATGCGTTAAAAACTGTATGACTTATAACTGTATAAGATTATTTACACAAAAACTCTTTTGAAAAAAAAAAGAATTTAAAAAAGTTGTTTGTTTTAATTCTATGTTTTGTTTGCAAGGAACAATGAACAAATTTAACTATTAAAATTTGTTTGCTGTTAGAAACAAATTAAATTAGTTTAAATTTTGCTGAAGCCCACGAGTGAACATTTTTTTTTAGAGACGTTTAACGAAAATAGAATAGTTTAACGAAAATAGAATTCAATTGAAACAACATTAATTTAAATAAAGGACGTGCGTGCTCAGTTATAAAACTGAAGCCTTATCAGACTATGCATTATCCTTAAATATATGATGAAAGTAATAAGATGAAATTGTTGAATGTTTAACAATATTGAACAATTGATTTCTATATTTTAATCAGATCTAAACTTATTATTATTTATTCTCTATATAAATTTAATTATTTAATTCAATGTTTGTGGATTGGATTACGGGTTTAAAATATAATTACTTGATTTAACCGTTATCATTTATCACCAATTTATAGCTTTGAATTATGGTAGCAAGTTGTGCTTTCAATTTAATGTTTAGTAACCTGTTCATTTAGACCAAATGATAACACTCACTTTTCTTAATTGTTATCGAAATTTAAAAATTAAAATCTTTATTCTTTAATTACTAACTTCTTACCTATTTTTCCTTTGTATATTGTAAGCTCAAAAATTAGCGGACTAAGTGCTCCAAGATTTTGAAGAGCAACAGATAATGTTGCGAGATTAACATTCTCGCATCTTACAGATATTCCATCATCGGAACCTTTCTCACAATAACATGGATAAATAAGTTGTGCCCTAAAATTTTAAATCATTTGTACAAAATATTCCATAAATAAAAATTTTATCAAACCTCTCGGGGCATTTGTATTTCGGTTCTTCATGGTAAACGGAAGTGCAATGTTGAATTTGTAAATACACTAGAACAGTTGCAAACAGCGCACAATGGTAACTAAAAATGGAATACGTCCAATTCATGTTCTAAAAGAAAAAGAAAAAAGAAAAACAATTAAACACGTACTGATTCGTACTCAGACACCAAAAACAAAATAAATAAAACAAGTTATGGTTCAAGGCAAAATGACAAGTCAACTTGTATTCACTTTCACATACGGGGGTTCGCTGCTCAACTCTTTTATTTTATATTTTTTTTGATGAGTGCATGTTTAGCGGTTCTCATTTCTTTTAAAGATACATTTTATAACTTAATTAAATATTATCAATTTATTTTAATACTCATTGATGTAATTTATATCAGCATATATGTACATATGTATGTACATATATTTATAGCTAGCATAGATTTAAAAAAAAAAGGTATTTAAAATACATACGTAGACATGAAGACAAGAAATGGTTAAGAAAACGCTTTTGCATTTGTCTTTTTAGTTATAAATATTGAATCACAGTTAATGCACTTCTACACAATTCTTAATAACTCTACGAGACTTTTATAGATCAATTTTTGTTTTATAATTATTTTGGTTCACTTCGTTGAATGAGATTGTTTTGCCAACTAAAGGTGAAGAGATACATTCCATTTGCAAGAAGTGATAAGTAGACATAGCAATACTCACCAAATTGAGTGTTGCCGAAGTGGTAACGTTTTAAATAAAAAATCCATGTAGTACACTTTCAATACAATGGTATACAACGTGCTGAGGAATGATTATATTACAAATATCTACAGTCGCATTTATAAAAATGGGTTATCAATTTTGGTGGTGACCACCACATTGCACTGCATTTTGTGCAAGCCTTATTTTAACCTTAAATGCTTATATAACCTGCATATAAAATAACAATTGACTGGGGTTGCTGTATTTAGATAAAGTAATCAATTTTATTGGTTGCTTTGTATACTAAATTAGATATCATATTTATATGGTCTTTTAACTAAAAACTGAAAATGTGTAGATTGAAGGCGAACCTCACTGATAACTTCCCATCCGTGTCCGTCTGTCGATTTTTCTAAAACAAAACTGTAACAAAATATAAATAAAAATATTTTGTGTGAGATTGATTGATTGAAGTCCTCTTTGTTCTCAAGACACTTGAGTCGAAAACCATTTCTTATCAGTTTTTTGTTGGTTTTGTAGTTTTTCGTTTAGTTTTTAGTTTAGTTTTGTAAAAAATGATGTTACATAATTGAATTTTTCTAAAAATTAGCTAAAAGCAAGCAACAATATTTTGCATATCATAAAATAAGTTTGATTTCTAATGGGTGATTTTTTTGAGGTTAGGATTTTCATGCATTAGTATTTGACAGATCACGCGGGATTTCAGACATGGTGTCAAAGAGAAAGATGCTCAGTATGCTTTGACATTTCATCATGAATAGACTTACTAACGAGCAACGCTTGCAAATCATTGAATTTTATTACCAAAATCAGTGTTCGGTTCGAAATGTGTTTCGCGCTTTACGTCCGATGAGCGATGAGGCTCATTTCTGGTTGAATGGCTACGTAAATAAGCAAAATTTCCGCATTTGGAGTGAAGAGCAACCAGAAGCCGTTCAAGAACTGCCCATGCATCCCGAAAAATGCACTGTTTGGTGTGGTTTGTACGCTGGTGGAATCATTGGACCGTATTTTTTCAAAGATGCTGTTGGACGCAACGTTACGGTGAATGGCGATCGCTATCGTTCAATGCTAACAAACTTTTTGTTGCCAAAAATGGAAGAACTGAACTTGGTTGACATGTGGTTTCAACAAGATGGCGCTACATGCCACACAGCTCGCGATTCTATGGACATTTTGAGGAAAAACTTCGAAGAACAATTCATCTCAAGGAATGGACCGGTAAGTTGGCCACCAAGATCATGCGATTTGACGCCTTAAGACTATTTTTTGTGGGGCTACGTCAAGTCTAAAGTCTACACAAATAAGCCAGCAACTATTCCAGCTTTGGAAGACAACATTTCCGAAGAAATTCGGGCTATTCCTGTCGAAATGCTCGAAAAAGTTACCCAAAATTGGACTTTCCGAATGGACCACCTAAGACGCAGCCGCGGTCATCATTTAAATGAAATTATCTTCAAAAAGTAAATGTCATGGACCAATCTAACGTTTCAAATAAAGAATCGATGAGATTTTGCAAATTTTATGCGTTTTTTTTTTAAAAAAAGTTCTCAAGCTCTTAAAAAATCACCCGATATATCTTGTTTTGTTCTCGACATTGTTAGTCGAAAACCAATTTTATTTCTTTTAAGTATAAGACAAAAATTCTGTTTAAGCTGTTTTAACTCTATAAAAAGTTAAAAATAAACAAACTAAATGAAAAATTACATTGCGGGACATTATACATATTTGAAAAAAATATAAAAATTAAAATGTCAATAGACTTAAGCATCGAACAAGTTTTTGATATTTTGCTGGATTTTGGAATGCTGAAACCCAACAAAAAACGAAAGCTCGACCCCTCTGAAATAGATGACGACAATTTGTATGAAAGGTATTGATTCGATAAAAAAAACTGTCAAATGTATGATTGCCCTTCTACAAATTGAAGATGGAAATTCAATGAATGGTTTGCCAATATTTATGTGTTTCCAAGTCTTAACATCAACAGGTTTAAGATTTTTTACTTGGTAATGTGATGATTATACTGTAGGCAATTTTGCATAGTAAGGGGCCGGTTATAGCTATCAGTAAAATCCATCAGTAAAATGTTTGTTTTTAGTTTTTAAACATGTTACAGATTTATTTCTAGCAAAAGATTGATGCAATTAGATGAATCCCATATTCAAGTATTTTTTTTTTAAAAAAGAAACAAAGCATTTAAAGTTTTATTTAATTTATAAATCCATTTTAATTTTTTTAATGATGAAATTTCATTTTATTGAACAGCTGACTGCCAAAAGCCAAACAAAATTCCATTTTGTTTTACTGTTAGTGTTACATTTTTTTACTGTTCCGATCACATCATTAAAAATGTTACTGGTGAAAGCAACAGTAAAAAAATTGTCTGAGGCGCGAAGCCTCAAAGTGACATTCAATTTAATGACATAAATTTACTGATTGCTATAAACGCTCATCAGTAAAACATTTCAGATTCCTCCTGTTTCAAATTTTACTGATGGATTTCACTGATAGCTATAACCGGTCCCTAAGTAAATATTTTGTTACAACAGGCGACTTACATGCAGTGTTGCCATAATCTCAAATTTCATAATGCTAGATTTCAAATTTTATAATGCTAGATCATATGGGAGCTCAAAAAACAAAATGCTAGATTTTAAAATCCATATAATACGTCCATATCGATGATTAAAAAACAAACAGCATTTAGGATTATTTTAAAATTTCATAATGCTTTTCTCTTCTCTATAATGCTAGATCTAGCATTAATAATGCCGTTATGGGAACACTGCTTACATGCATACATTAATGACATTTCTCATTCAACACTAATTTAAAAGATTTCAAAAACTTTGGCTCTCCGTCTCCAGCATAAATGACCTATACTATAGTATATAATTAGTTCTCTATGGTCTTCACCTAAATCATTTTATTTTTTCCCCTTTACAAAGCCGGTTATAATAGGTTAAAGTGAAATTGTACTAGAATTGTAGTAGAATTGTTTAACCTTTTTCTAACTAAACCTGTTTCTAACTAAACAGAGCAGTTAAGTTCTATATGAATAGCAGCTGTGTACCTAGATATTATATTTAGACTCCAGTTCAAATAGACTCGGGTATAAAATATGAATTTGAATATGCCCCAATATCTTCAATTTTTGCCAAGATTTTGATTTTGATGAGTTTTTACCAACCTTTAGTTGTGTTTTTTTTAAGGTTTTTAAACAAAAACATTATTTTTTGTTGCATACAATTATTCTGGAGGTAATATCATTTTGTGTTCATAAAATATTTGGAGTGACAACAATTTTTTTTAGTTTTTTGATTTATAAAAAAAAACCGGTAATTGATTTTTCAGATTCTATGGATTTTGTGTGTTTCAGGATCTAGTTTTTCCGAATTTCTAGGTTTTATAAATTTTTATTTTTGAGATTTTGTGATACTAAAACTTAAATCCCCTACTTTCTTTACCACACGTTCGATGTATCCCTTCTACTCGGTTGATATAGCCTGTCGCTTCGATTAGAAAGGGAAATCTACTTGTTTGGAGGAAATCTTACCTTAGACAGTTTCCAAACAAAATTTACAAAACCCTTATTTATAAACTTCTTATAGATTATCTTAATAATATTTATTTACAAAATATGCGTTTCGAATAAGTATATATATAACCATTGAATAATTACAAATAGAAGTGGACACCGAACATTGCTCAAACGACCATGCGACTTATGAGCACCCAGTGAGTACTATCTTTGTATATGAAAACTATAGTACTCTCATGGGAAGAATTTTTTTGGTGAGGCGGATGCCGTCGGTGGCAGCGTTGCCGTTTGTCCCCTAAAGGGGCCATTTGGCCCCTTTTTTGCGTTCGATCCCCGTGGCCACGACTTTTTTAGAAATTGCCTAATTGGCCCCTTTTTACGATTTTACTAGTAGTAATAAAATAATTTTCAAGGATAAAATAAGATATTTTTTATTTTATCCACTCTTTAAGTAAATTAATTAAAAATCGGTAACGAAGTTTCATACTGAACTTGAACTGAACTCTGTCGGTTTATACTCCGAAAAAATAAGTTGGAAAATTGGGTTCCAAAAAAAAATCTTGTTTATTTATACAGAAAGTCAATATTAAAAAAATGAAAGACTTAACTTCCATTAATTAATTTATGTATTTGTTGTTATTAACAACTGACTTGTTGTAACTGTTTTGTTTTTTAAATGAATTTAAGTTTTTATTTTAATAGAGTAAGAGCCCAGGGCCGCCAGACGTTACTTATTTTCTGAGTAACAAAATTTATCGCACAGAATAGTGTTAGTGTATACTATGAAGGTATACATACTTGCTAGCTTGTACCGGCCGGCGGCCAATTTACCTGTACCAGGTACTAAAGGTAAATAAAAAAATCGCTTACTTTTCTTAAAGTCTGAGTGATAATTTTTGTATATGTTTTACACAATTTTATTAAAAATTTAAAATCAATATTGCCAGACAGTTTTCGTCGGCGGTCATTTCCGCCAGACACTTTAAAGTTTGCGAAAAAATGAGGTAAGTTTTCTTAGAGCCTGAGTCTTAATTTTTATACATGATATTTTAGAAACTATTTCAACACCATTTGCAAATAGCCAGACAAATTGTAGGGGCCAATTATCCCCCAGACATTTTTAAAATCTCGCCTTGAGTATGAGCGCGCATATAATGCTTTGACGGTTTTTTGTCACAGGCCCATTAAATTTATGTTCTATTTCAGTCTTGTAAATTTTTTTAATAGTGATTAAACCATATTTAAGTTCTCAATTGCAAATTATAAAATTTCAGTATGACAGAAATTGTTAACTTATAGGCAAAAGGTTCATACTAAAAGTAATTAGAAAATTAATTTTGTTACTAGCATTTAATTCTATAAAAAAATATTATTCACGTTCCTCTACAAGATATAAAGAAATTTGTATAGAAAATATTATAAACAAACTAGAGGCCCGTCCCGGCTTCGCACGGGTAGACATAAATAGGTACAGATATTAAAGTTATAAGCATGCTAATTAAAACGACCATGAATCACCAGTGGCGTCTTTAGGCATGGGCCCGGTGGGCCAGGGCCCAGGGCCCCGCAATTATTTGGCCCCCAAATCCACCAACTCAAAATGAATGAATCGATACAAGAATTATATAGAAAACGAAACTTTTCGGCAAGATAACAGGAATATGTAACAGAAAAACGACTATAATAATTTTAGATGACAAAAGCTCTACTAATAGACGATTTTGATATAAATTTAAGAAAACACATTTCATAAATATAACATTATATTCAGAATTATATAGAGCACATCAAATTAAATGAGAAATAATCCAGAAAAAGCGATGTTACTTAATAGATCAATCAAAATATCATATTGCACCACGTGTTGTTGAAAAAGAAATTTGGAATTCCACCGTGGCGCCATCTATGAAAAGTTCACGATAGATGGTCCGACAGTTTTCTGTAAAAAGTCTAATTAAAGGCGCCATCTGTTCGAGACTTATGAAATTTACGATTAATAACAAACATCAACATTGACAATCAGTTTATTGTTAATTATAAATTATTAAGACCATCCATCGAAATATAAACTATCCTATATCTCAAGTTAGACCAAATTACACATAAATGGCCAACTTTCATCGAAATCGGTTGACTTGGTGAAGAGTTCACTGGGAACATACATATGACACTGGATTTTTATATATTAAGATTAATTCAAGATTAGTTACTTTGGTAATTAATAAGTATATTGTAATTTTCAATTTTCGTCGTCGTTGATATTTGATAACTCGTCATCCAGCCAATCTTTGTATTGAGTGTCTAAGTCATCATCATCGTCATCAAGATCAGCATTACTTGTCTCTGTTAAAATGTGTAACGTAATAAAGGATGGAATAGCTATAAATTTATAAAATACATTTTTTGAAAAATACCCGACTTTTTGTCAAGCGATTCACTGAAGAAAGCTGGTAATTGATTGAAATAGAACATAAATTTAATGGGCCTGTGAAAAAAAAAAACCGTCAAAACATTATATGCGCGCTCATACTCAAGGCGAGATTTTAAAAATGTCTGGGGGATATTTGGCCCCTACAATTTGTCTGGCTATTTGCAAATGGTGTTGAAATAGTTTCTAAAATATCATGTATAAAAATTAAGACTCAGACTCTAAGAAAACTTACCTCATTTTTTCGCAAACGTCGGCGGAAATTACCGCCGACGAAAACTGTCTGGCAATATTGATTTTAAATTTTTAATGAAATTGTGTAAAACATATACAAAAATTATCACTCAGACTTTAAGAAAAGTAAGCGATTTTTTTATTTACCTTTAGTACCTGGTACAGGTAAATTGGCCGCCGGCCGGTACAAGCTAGCAAGTATGTATACCTTCATAGTATACACTAACACTATTCTGTGCGATAAATTTTGTTACTCAGAAAATAAGTAACGTCTGGCGGCCCTGGGCTCTTGGACTATAATGTTATTGAAATAAAATTGTTTTTTTAAGTTTTTGAATACATTTTTGTTTTACTCCTGAATACAGTTTTGTTTTATTTGTTCTTTTTTTCTATGGTGTCCAATTTTCGTATGTTGGCCCCTTTTTTTGTGTCGGGCCCCTTTTTTGTACCCTTTTTGATTTTTTTCAGCGGCAACACTGGTCGGTGGCGCTAGAATCGAATTTTGGAGAGACCTCGGGGGAGCGAGAGAAAAATATTATTTCCATTCCCATAAGCAGCCAGCAGAATAAGGAGCTCAGTTAATTTAGCAGCCAAAAAGTCGACACAATTTCCTCCAATATATTTGAGTCTATCCTTGTATATGTTTCCATATACTAAGCTTCCATATGAAGGTCGATGAATTTGTTTTTGTAATTTCTTTATATCAATGCATTTTTATATGAAAAGCGTCAATGGCTCAACATTGTGTCTTGTCTAATAAGGTGATGAATGAAGTTTTTGTATACTTACATCAGCTGTTCAGTATTTTGTACGGATTTTTGTTTTTATTTACATTCACAAGTCTGTTTCCTTGCGTACGATCTTTGTATATGAAAAATGGTTTGTATTATGTATACAAAGCTACGATGAGATTTTTGTCGTGCAGATCTTTGTGAAGAAGAAGAATATGAAGGTAGTTATACGTTTGGTTATAGTTATGTATATTTTGGCTGGTGGGTAGGTATTTTGCTTTTATTTGGCATTAAGTTTTTCTTCAATAGTTGAAGATTAGATTTGTTTGAGCTTTAAAGATTTGTTTTGGTAGATAGGTATCAATTGGTAGGTGATTTTTTTTTCAGGTTGTATATGTGGGTTTGATTTTAAATTCAAATTTTAAATAGGTATAAAAGGTATTGGTAGGTAGGCAGGTATTTCATGAAATACCATAGGGAATTCATGCTAGTATCAGGACACTGATAATATCCGTACACTTTGCAATTTGTTTGAGATTAGTTGATAGGTATGTAAGTACAGTACCTATTTATAAATATGTACCTACATAGTTTTAAATAAAAAGAAAAATGCATTCTTTATGTTGGTCCAGATAATTTAAATACATAGTTTGATAATTGAAATTTGTGTCTTTTATTTATGTTCCAATCCTACTTTTATTGTATCACTTATAATAAATAAGTGTTAACTATACACCTTAGCGGGCACATTACAGGACATACAAATGTAGTTTATATTTAGGTAGGTAGGTACCTACATATGTACCTATATACCTATGTTGTTTGTTGTTGTAGGTACCTTTAATACAATTTTGTCAGCTCGTCTATTTTAAGATGTGTGACTTTTAGGAAAATCCAATTGAAAGTTTTTTTAACTTATTAACTATTAGCACAGATAAGAAACTATATAAACTAAACTACAGTTTCTTATCTGTGCTATTAGTAAGTATAGTTTCGTAAATGTAGTGTCGAAGTAGGTATTTTTTGTATTGATTTGAAATTTTCTTTTATACGATTTCGAAGTTTTTTGTGCCACTCACCAACCAATAATTTTTTAACATTAAACGCAAAATTATGCCAATGATTATTACTCATGTTATTTCACAACCTTGGTGTTATAACCTTGTTAAGATGAAGGATTCTTCAGACATTTAAAGTCAATTTAAGACTTAATTTCACAATTTACAAAATCATGGGTCTGAATTTAATTTTTTTACTTGCGTCATTTATGTAGGTAGGCAAGTTTAGCATTCGTAAAAAATTTCGAACTCAAGATTTTAATCAAAAATGACATTTCGATGTTAGAGAAGTGGAAGTGGGTCCCCTGATTCCGTCCTGGCCCGTACCTTCACCCCAAGGCATTTAGTTGATTGACCTAAAATTTGGAAAGTAAGGGTAAGATCCGATTCGCGTTAAGCGTTCTTAAATTCACATAGGAAGTTATTGTAATCGGTCCGATTTCTCGACGTTTCAAGGTCCCTAGAGTCGAAATAAAAGATTTTTAGAGAGATGTCTGTGCGTGCATGTGTACGTACGTTCGGGAAGTTTTTTTCGTCGTCCATAGCTCAAGAACAAATACAGATATCGACTTCAAATAAATGTTGTTATACCTACAGATAATAATGCAGAAAGATGCAGAAAGGACTCTAAAAAAATTGAGTGGGTGGTAAAATTTTTAGAAAAATTGACTTGACAGTTTTTTTTACAAAAAATTAAAAACCTAAAAAAAAAATTATAAAAGTTGTTAAAAATTGGTTTTCGACCTTAATATCTTTTCAAAACTTTAAGATATTAACTTTGAACTTTAAACTAATTCTATCTTTTAAAAAATATTTTTGTCAACATTCAGGTTAATTTTGAGAAAAAGCGAATTAACAATTTTGTTTAGGTACAAGAAATAAAAACCTAAAAAAAATCAACAAAAGTTGGTAATAATTGATTTTTGACTTAAATATCTTTTTAAAACTTTGAGATATTGGGGTTTTCATATACAAAGGTACTATGAGTAGCTTGAATATCATTTTCATGATATTGGTTTTTGTATATGCTAATTTAAATGCTCAAAAGGTTTGTGTATACAAAGTCAAAAGGGATTAAAAAAGTCCTTTTGGGATCTTTTTTGAAAACGAACTATATAAATATTTATAGATGAAGACAATAATATTATGTACGCGTTAAAAGGCATAATGTTAGGTATACATCTTAATATGTTAGGTATAGGTATTTGAAAAGATACTATTCATTTTTCGTGTGTAAAAAATTGGCATTTTCTTACTATTTTTATTTTGTTTTGGATGTTTGGTTAAATTGATTTACCAAATCGTTTACTTGGAGGTTTGTTGTTCAAAATAAAAAAAATTGCAACTACTTTTTCATGAATTTTTTTATCGGTACTGGCAGATAGGTATACCATTTTACGAATATACATTGTTTTGTGAATGTTAGTACGATATGGCCAAGTGCATGTTGTATATTAACTCAAAAAATAAATTTCTTCAGTAGGTAAAGCCATTTGAAGGTTTTTAAATAAACTGAAACACATATAACTTATTTAGTACCTAGTACTTATATATGCACATAAATAATGCATTAGTATTTCTTGAAACTTTTTTTACAATTTGCAATGTCTAACTTAAATCAAATAAATTATTTTTAACTTCCCATAGGAAGTTATTGTAATGGGTCCGATTTGTCAAATTGAAAATTTTGACATTTCTCGACGTTTCAAGGTCCCTAGAGTCGAAATAAAAGATTCTTAGAAAGATGTCTGTGCGTGCGTGTGTACGTACGTTCGTACGTCCGTACGTCCGTATGTCCGTACGTCCGTACGTCTGTACGTTCGCGACGTTTTTTTCGTCGTCCATAGCTCAAGAACCAGAAGAGATATCGACTTCAAATAAATTTTGTTATACAGATAATGAGGCAGAAAGATTCAGAAAGGGCTCTCAAGAAAATTGCGCGGGTGGTTTTTTTACCATAGCAGTTTAAAAAAAAGGTGAACATTTTGGTTAAACCTAAATATCTCATGAACCAATGACGCTAGAGACTTGAATTAAATTTTATATTATATATTGTAACGTGATACAAAACAATTATATTTTTGGAAAAAAATTCAATTAACGTTTTTTTTATAAATCAAAAAAACTGAAAAAAAAATTTGTCACCTCGAAAATTTTACGACTAAAATATTATTTTATCTCCAAAACAATTTTCTGCAACGAAGAATAATGTTTTTTACAAAATTTTGAGAAAAATCGAATGGACAGTTTTTTTACAAAAAATAAAAACCTAAACAAAAATTTATAAAAGGTGGTAAAAATTGATTTTTGACTCAAATATCTTTTCAAAACTTTGAGACATTGGCTTTAAACTACTTTTATCTTTCAAAAAATGTTGCTGTCAACATTCAGTAAAATTTTGAAAAAAATCGAATTGACAGTTTTCTTACAAAAAATTAAAAACCTAAAAAAAATTTAACTAAAGTTGGTAAAAATTGATTTTCGACTCAAATATCTTTTCAAAAACTTGAGATAGTGGCTTTTAATTAATTTTAACTTACAAGAAATATTGTTTTCAATATTCGATAAAATTTTGAGAAAAATCGAATTGACAGTTTTTTTTACAAAAAATAAAAACCTAAAAAAAACAATACTAAAACTTGGTAAAAATTTACTTTCGACTCAAATAGCTTTTCAAAAATTACAAATATTGGCTTCAAACTTACTTCAGTAATTTTTTATAAAAATCCAGCAGTCCGTTTTTCCATAAAAAAATAAAATCTACAAAAATAGTACGCAAATTTGGTAAAAATTGATACATATAGACAAACTTTTAAGCAAGACAAATCGACAGACAGGATGGGAAGTTATCAGTGTGGTTCGCATCCCAGCCTCTTTTTTCTTAATTTTGTTAAGGAGACGTTGAAAATAATATGAAACAAATGAAAATGACAATAAAATGTCCTTAACATAGGTATTTTGTAGGATATATTGCAAAAACCGTGGTAAAGAAAAATGACTGATTTATGCAAATTGTTTATGGACAAAAGCAAATGTCAAAACAAAGACACTCCATATATAGAGTGTCCTTGTGTCAAAATAAGTATGAAACAAGGGAACATTTAATAAAATTTCGTCAATTCGAAAATAAGGTTAATGGAGGCTTGTCAATTCCCACAAGAGAATTCGTAAGTCATGTAAAAACTACTGTGCAATGTTTTGTAGAAGAGTGCTTCAAAAGTACACTTTTCTCAGAATTCAACCACAACAACACTTAATTATGAAACTTATGTTAAAATTAAATGATGAACAACAAAAATCTTATATCGATCAAAATTCTCTAGCAGCAGTTTTTCATAACGTAGCTTGGTCTTGATCATTTAGTTTCAATCTTAGTTTCATACTCAATTTAACTCGATCGAGGTTAAATTTTAAAGGAAGTGTTTTTTCATTGTAATGTACATATGTATGTACCAGTATACCTATCTGATCTTATTAATAATATATTCATGTACATTATCTTTTTAACGCTGTTTTTATTTTATTTAAGAGTTTTGGTAAAGTGTTGCAACTATAATTTGATGTGGTTTGTTCAATTTACAGTTTTTTTTTCAAGCAAAACAAAAATTACTTAAAATCGTCTGCTTTACCTACAAAGTATTTGAAGTTAATCAAAACATTGATAAACAACGTAAATCGGCGAAGGTTCAACAAGATACCTTAGGTATAGGTATGTTAGTACATTACTTACCTAACTCAAGAAAAAACTCAAAACTGTATGTTTTAAATATAACATAATATAACACCATAATATACATATATGTACCTTATGTTGTTGTTGTTGGCGCAACACATTATTATAAAAAGAGGCTGGGATGCGACCCACACTGATAACATCCCATCCCGTCTGCCGATTTGTCTTGCTTAAAATATTTGTAGGTTTTCGTGTTTTGTTAAAAAAGTTGTCAGTTGAATTATTTCTAAAAATTAAAAAAATTACAACAATATTTTGCATACCTATAATGAAAAAATTTGATTTCATAGTCGAAAATCAATTTTTCCGAACTTATGGTAATTTTTTTTCAAAATTTTACCAGATGTCAAAAACGTTATTCTTCTTTGTAAAAAAATATTTTGGAGATAAAATCATTTTTTTTCGTAAAATATTCGAGGTGACAAATATTTGTTTACAGTTTTTATGATTTATAAAAAACCGTTAACCAGATTTTTTTCAAAAATATACATGTTTGGTATCACGTTACAATATAAAATTCAATTTAAGCATCTAGCGTTATTGTTTCGTGAAATATTTTGGGTTAACAACATTTTAATTTTTTTTTAAATTGCTATGGTAAAAAAAACACCCACCCGATTTTGTTTAGAGTCCATTCTACATCATTCTGTATTTTTGTCTGTATAACAAAATTTATTTGAAGTCGATATCTCTACTGCTTCTTGAGGTATGGACGGCAAAAAAAACTTAGTGATGGTACGGACATACGAACATAGTACGTACACACGCACGCACAGACATCTCTCTAAAAATCTTTTATTTCGACTCTAGGGATCTTGAAACGTCGAGAAATGTCAAATTTTTCAATTCGACAAATCGGACCAATAACTTCCTATGTGAAGTTAAAATTAAAGCGACTACAAAAACTGCTTAACGTCGAAACTACTTCCATGCCACCGGCAACCTAAAGCAAAACAATATCTCAAAAAAAAAAAATACGTAAAAGCAAAAACAAAGTAATAAAATAATTCTTAAAGCTACATATGTACATATGTATATACCTACCACAAAATGTACCTATATAAAAAAATTCAACAACTCGAGTAGAAATTGTATGTTATTTGTGTACGCGCAGTGCACTGGTAAATCTTAACAGTAGGCTTTAAGAATCCTTTTTTACTCCACTTTGATTATATGTAGGTATCTTTTTTTCTTCAGCCGACAGTTTTGTTTAAAGCAAAGAAATCTGCCAAAAATATACTCGGTACTTAAATAGTTCAAAAATCTAACAGGTAGGTACGCCCCCAAATTATGTTATACTATACATATGTGTATATATATACATATATGTACCTATATTCATATTAACCTACTAACCTCCATTTGTGCATATGAATACCTACCTACATACATACCTATAAGTATTTACTAATTAAATTAGGTACCATTAGCCTAAACAATATATCTACCTATGCTTATGTATGTACATTGGCAATGTACCTATACTTTGTAGTAAAGTATGATTCGTCCACTGTCCCTATTTTCAGAAAAAAAAAGAAATTTAAAAATAAACCTATCCCAACCCATATCAAACTAATAACGAAATTGAAGAAAAACTCACAAAACATCATCATGTCGAATGCACCGAAAAGCACCAAAATCATTTTCGTTTTATGAATGAGAACGAAATTTAAAAAAGATAAACAAACCTTCAAAATACATTTTCTGCAGCGAACGTGATTTGGCCTTGAATGCCACACTTTTACAGACATTATGTACCTACACAGTTGTTATTGTTGTTTTTTATTCTAAATAACAATATTCCGTTATCTTTCTCGACAACAAATTGTGAGTAAATTTCCCATAAGGACCAAATCTGAAAAATTGGGTGTTGTATTTGATAGACTGAGATACAATAACTCGCCGTGCGATACTAGCGACTTATGAGCATTTGAGAAATAAGTGTCGCCATCTAGAGCAGGATTTGCCCGGTGTCCCTTCTATTTGTAATTATTCAATGATATAACCTTTAGTACTATCATCGTAGGTTTTAATGGGGGCGGCACCTAGTGGCGGCTAGGGCGACTTTAACTATTGCCGTTTTTTTTTACTTAACTTTTTCATATAAAACTTCCAACGCCACCTTAAGGCTATGGCGAACATAACAAAAATAGCTCCACGATATACTACAGATTTTAAATACAAAGATATCAATACGAATACGATACATGTCAGGCGATCGCAATTTCAAAATGAACGACTGTATTCAATTACATTGGGATTCCATTTTTTTCTCATGATCACCAGTGATTCTGCAAACTGTCTAATTACACGATGCAGTTAAGCACAATTTTTCTGTTTGAGCAGTGTAAAATGCATAGTTTATAGAATATTCTTATTATTTTTATGGAATCATACATTAAAGAAACAAAATTTGATTAATAAATATTATGAATATTCTAAATTAAGTGCCTTACTCTTACGAAGTTTCCATCTATTTGGAAAAAGTGTCGTGCTACACCGATAAATGAAATATCATATAACAAATGAAAGGGGTCTTAAAATCGAGGAAAGATTGATCAACCTCGTATCCATATTGACTTACTTTTTAACGTAGCTATTATGTAAAACTCTTATGCCGTACATCTGCATCGTTTTATTTTCTCAAAGTACCCTTTAAAAGGCTGCTACCGAAAGAAATGTAAATCTTAAACAACGTGTTCATCAAAAAATTATAAACCAATAGCTAAGTAAAATTTTTGCTAGAAATAGCTTAATAAAATAAAATCGCATTCCATCTTTGGCTATAAAATCTATATTGCTATCATCACGAGACTACGTGGGCTACACCTAGTGGCTGTATTACCTGGTATTGTGTTTTTTACTTCATCTTTGTTTACAAGACTTCGAACGCCACATTGCGGCAAACATACAAAAAAATGCTCTATGATAATTTTATAGCTTTAGTCTATAAAGATCCCATATGACTTGATGGAAGACAATTTATTTTCAATTCTTTCATCAGAGAACAAAATTTAACTTCTTTGATGCTTCTCTTCACATTATTTATTTATGTTCTTTTTCCATAATAAAACAGATTGCACCAGGGACAGCGTATATGCAATGGTACCAAACTACATTACATAAATAAACAAAAACATTCAAACATTAAGAATTTTGTTTTCAGATACGATGTTTAATATAAATAATCCATTTACGTATATAATAATTTGTATAGTTGCAGAGTCCTATTTTTTTCGCATTAAATAAAAAGAAAAAACAATAATTAAATAGTTCCTTCGTGTGAAAATGGGTTTCCAGTAGTCTGCAATTCACTCTGCGCAGTTTTTTCTTTCGCTGAACCTTGCAATGAACAAGTCCAAAGCTCTTCCATAAAGAACATTTATTGCTAGCTGAAGGCAACCATTTGGTGAACGAACACCGGCATTGTACCAGGGAGAAATACTGACTTCGCCCGTTTTCATTTCAAATGACCTAACCAACCAATCCGCGTTCGACTTACCAACACTATCACATATATTTTTTAAACCTTCGTGTACATACACGATTTTCCGTTGATGTGTAGAGCATTTTTTAAATTGAGGGAGAACGCGATTTTTATTCCAACGCATTGAATGGTAGAGTCGAACGCCATATTTTGTTTTGCATCGAAAACCAGTAATTTCGGTTGTTTTTAACATTCAAAATAAGCAAAAATGAGTGAATATCAAAGTGTAACTGCAGACGCACTTAATGCCACCCATTTGGAGCTGCAGGGCAATCCGGCAGCCCTGAGACGACCCTTTGATCCAACCGCACACGATCTGGAGAGCACCTTTCGTCTAACTCGTTTTGCTGACCTAAAGGGGAGAGGCTGCAAGGTTCCCCAAGAAGTCTTAGGAAAACTAGTATCCTCCTTGCAACAAGACTATTCCCTACAAGATGATTCACAATTCATGCATATGGCAATTCCTCGTATCGGAATTGGCCTTGATTGTTCGGTAATTCCATTACGCCATGGCGGGCTTTGTCTAGTGCAGACGACGGACTTTTTCTATCCGATAGTCGACGATCCATACATGATGGGTAAAATAGCTTGCGCCAATGTACTGAGTGACCTGTATGCCATGGGAGTGACCGAGTGTGATAATATGCTGATGCTTCTGGCTGTGAGTACAAAGATGACTGAGAAGGAGCGAGATGTTGTCATTCCCCTGATCATGAGAGGGTTCAAGGACTCTGCTCTTGAAGCTGGAACAACTGTCACGGGAGGCCAAAGTGTGGTAAACCCCTGGTGCACAATCGGAGGAGTGGCTTCTACTATATGCCAGCCAAACGAATACATTGTCCCAGATAACGCAGTAGTTGGTGATGTTCTGGTTATGACGAAGCCTCTGGGAACCCAAGTGGCTGTGAATGCTCACCAGTGGCTTGATCAGCCAGAACGATGGAATCGTATCAAGTTGGTTGTATCGGAAGAGGATGTACGCAAAGCATATCACAGAGCCATGAGTTCGATGTCCAGACTTAATCGCACAGCTGCTCGTCTTATGCACAAGTACAATGCTCATGGATCGACCGACATCACCGGATTCGGACTTTTGGGACACGCACAAACACTGGCTTCGCACCAAAAGAAGGATGTGTCCTTTGTTATTCACAACCTTCCAGTAATCGCTAAAATGGCCGCGGTGGCGAAGGCATGTGGAAACATGTTCCAACTGTTGCAGGGACACTCAGCAGAGACCTCAGGAGGATTGCTTATTTGCTTGCCACGTGAACAAGCCGCAGCATACTGCAAGGACATTGAAAAACAGGAGGGCTACCAGGCTTGGATCATTGGCATTGTAGAAAAAGGCAACAAGAGCGCTCGGATAATTGACAAGCCACGAGTCATCGAAGTACCAGCTAAGGATTAAATAAGTTGAGTTTTTTTTTTTTTTATCTTTCTCTGTACTATGTTAATGATTCGACTTTTTAATATTAAATAGTTTTATTATTTCTTTTGTGTCAACCAAATGCTGAAACAATAAACTTTATGCTTATGTATAAATATAACTTTCTGTTTTGAAGAAAATGTTAGATTTGTTCACGTCATTAACTTAACAAAAATATAATTGAATTAAATGAAAAATAAAAACCACCTTCAAATATTTCCTTCTAATTAAAAAAACAACTAGATACTATTAAAATAATACAATTAGAAAATGAAGATCTATGAATGGATCGCGTTGCTTGGGCTTGGGAATCAAATGATGCTTATCGCATCTTGTTTGATAAGCTTTATGTTTATGTCCAGGCTTGACTGTTCTTGTTTATTATAAAAAGAGAAACACATGAGGCAAATAAAAATTTGGAATAATATTGCTCAAAAAAAATTAAGTATGTTCTTTTTTATTTTGGTTTCCTAAAAAAGTTTAAAATTAAACGTCGTTTGTAAGATACAAGGCGAAGAAGTAAGTATTTTTTGTATTTAATGTGCCTCAATAAAGTGTAAAGTAGAATCGGGTATGATTTTTTGTGTGTGAGTAGAAGTAAGGGTTTTCGAAATGCTATTCCGTGCAAAAAATAGAGGTACCGTGTGAAGAAATTGCAATCTAGAGTGTTTTTAGCTTGAAGCAATTCATATGCTGTGCAAACAGTTGAAGGAACTTCTATACAGTCTAGAGTAACGATAAAGGTCGAGCTAACAATCACCCCTATTACCGATGTCGTAAACGACAGTAAAATATACGACACGACACAATCTGCATTCCATAAGTCGTTTTCAGCTTTTGTCACTCGTTTTGTTGTCGTGTGTAAACGTCAAGTGTGTTGAACGCTCTAATTCAGCATTCTGTAAGACGAAAAGAAACGACGACAATGAAAAAAACGACGGTATCTCTCGTTTGAAAATTTGCTCACGACGTAGAAATGGAAGTTCGCAAAACTGTAAGTTTCCTTGTTAAATAATTTATTTTATGGAATTTATTAGTACTTTATTTGCGATAAATACAAAATAACTATTTTTACACTTTTTCGGTTAAAATTAACAAAGCAAAACCAATTCGAGGCGCTTGTCCAACAACGCAACGAGCAGTTGGCTAGGGGATTTTTGAAATGTATGAATAAAGCCGATTTTAAAACAGAATGGAATGTAATAGCTGATAAACTCAACAGCAAAGGTCCTCTAATAAGATATGGCTTTTTCAGGTTTGGGCTGACTTTGAATTTAAAGTAAAAAAAAATGTTCAGAACAACAAAAAAGAAGTGAAAGGAAATGAAGGAGGGCCAAACCAATTGCACATCCTATCTGCGCTTGAGGATGTTGTTGCAAATCTACTTAAATATAAACAGATGGTTAAGCCCGAGTGGAAATATAATTGGTGTATCGCAGCTCCCAACCACTTCAACGTCTTCATCATCCGGACATACATAAGTAGAAGCAAATTCAGGCTACAAATGCAGATGCCGCGCTTCACTGTCCTATTTGTACAATTAATTGTGCCTTTGCAATATTTCGCTCTCTACCTTCTTCACCATTGTCACTATCGCTGCTTGTGTTGTAATACATTTCAACACTTATCATTTTAATAATGTATTTATTTGGTAATAATTTAATAAAAACACATTTGTTGAATATCGAGTAATGAAATGATTTAGAATTTGATTTCAGTTTGTGTTTGACAGATCTCTGATACATTTTCATCGTTTAAAAATCTGCTACAAAATAGTCGCGTCAAAAAAGTTATAGAATGCCACTTAAAAAACGACACGACAAAGAATACGAGAGTCGTCGAAAAAACGAGACGACATCGGTAATAGGCATGAATGTCTAATATATTTTGATGGCTAAATTTTCAAAAGTATTATAGTTAAAACTTTTAAATAAATCAATTAATTGGAAAACATTGTATTCAGTCAGCAAGATTACAATGACAGTAATAGCTGCAATAATTTTACGGACATATCGTCGGTTCAAAGAAACTGATGGAAACAGTTATTCAAAAACTTTTGGGAGATGTTAAGGTCTAGTGAACGGGAATATGTAGCTTTCGATACCTACAAGAACATTTAAAAAAACTCAAATTTTCGGATATAAACAAATCACTTGAATCTTATTATGTTTAATAATATTTCTACACTTTTAACCTCTAAATTGTCGATTTATAACATATGATGCAAAAATTGCCTGGTGTACATTTTTTAATTGCTTGCAAATATTTATCTGGGGTCCAAAAATGCTTGCAAAATTACCTCAGGACATATATTACATATCGTTGACCTCATAAGCAAATCTAGAACTCTTGCTGTATGCCAGAATCCAGAAAATTAGTTGGGAAATGGCGACGATATTGCATATACATATACATATTTGAGTTTAGATGAAAGTATTTCATGAAACCCATCAGTAAAGTTATTAGGGACACGGTTTTATTCAATCACCTTCACAACCATTGTTGTATCTTATTGCATGACCATTATGTTCTTCATGACTTAAAGCAAATTTACTTTTACAAGAATTTTGATGCATTGATTAAGTTTCTGGCGTCTTTTGAGAAAATCTTCTTTCTTTCGAGAAATGCTCAATCCTTAACCAATAGAAAAAGAAGTACATTTTTTGAACTTATGTTGGCTTTTTGCAAGCTTCTATTATCTTATTTTCATTATTTTGTGCCATTTTGTTAAATATATATTGTATATATTAAAATGTGTTACAACAAGATATCGGCATGAAAATTTGGTTGTTCACTTGGGCGTATGTGTATTTTTCTTTTCTTTTGGATTGTAAACCTCTACAACTGAAAATGCAAATTGAAAATTAATTTCCTTTTGATTATTTGATTGATTTATTCACAAATATTTATTTGGTTGATATCAACATAATTCAGGTGAGTAAGCTTCTTTTTTTTTACACATTCTTAACTCACTTGGCTTAATATCTGTTTATAGTTTCCAGGGAGTACATATTCATTCGAATAGGTATAAAATGAGCCTAAGAATAATATACAAAACTAAACTCAAAAGGCATCGAACGAATGCTTCTCGACCACTTGACCAAGTAACACTTCAAGAAAAATTCTTTTTTTTAAAACATAAGCAGAATTATTAATTTGATTCATGAACGATTGAATTTATTGATTATTTTACATACATACATAGTAATATAAGACAAGATTTACAGTATAATTTGATAATAAATACAAATGAATACAACGATCTATTATTGTACATACGTTATAGGTTCTATCTATGATCAAACGAACAAATTAAACTAGAACTAGTTAAAATTGTATGTGGCATATGTATATGTTATTACTGTTTTACTGCAGCGATGTTAGTTTATCTGTAATATATAAAATAAAATTTCAATTAAAATTTGGAATTTGTTTATAAATTTAAGTTTTGTTTTTGTTTAACCATTTCTGAAGTGAGCGAACTTAGGGCATCTTCAACGGTTGGCTTATGTCTATCGAATTTAGGTCTGCTTATGGGCGAAAAGTTATCTAAAAGGTTGTGTTTTAATTTAAAAAATAATATTAAGTATTTACTTCATACCGAAGTCTCCGCTTGAACTGGAATCCGTAAAACTTGGTGTACCTTCGGTCCACGTTGGAGTTGAACCTTCACCTGAGGCGGGTGGGGTCCATGCTAAGCCACCACGAGAAGAATATTGACTGCTAAGCGAGGTATCAACAGCAAGGTATGGTTCCAAATGAACTTCAGAAACACTAGAATATTTATTTTATTCATTTTTATGAATTCAGTATTGAAAGTATGTACAAAATAATTAAGAAAAGCATTTAATATATGTGCTTATTATGCTTAAATTCGAATAAGTTTTTAGCAAAATAAATACATTACTTGATAATTTCAAATAATTAAATAAAAAAAAGCTTTGGAAATTAAAAAAAGTCACTCATTACACCTAAGAGACCATGAGAAGCAAAGTGATATCCTTATTAAAAAAAAACAAGGTAGTGTTTTATCAACTTGATATTGGACACTTGCGAATTCACTTAAAAAGCAATGTGCCTTGCAAATATTGCTTTTGACCTCAAAGCGCGAAAAGCGTCAAGTCCCCTAAGGTTTTGATGGCCTTAACATATGTTATAATTTTATTTGTTTATCATCCTTATGCGTATTTTTGTTTTTAGTTTAAAAAAAAAAAAAAAACAGTAACATCCCGTGAGTGACGTATTTCGCCCTTATACAAAAATTAAATATTTTTATTGGTTCAATTTGCATAACCAAACTAAAATCTTTCTAAAATCCTTGAAATAAAAGAAAATGTTAATGTCTGAGGTGTATTATAAATATAATATCGAAATCAAAATTGTGTTGTAAAAAGCATTTTAGCACCAATTTATAAAAATTTTAACTTGTTGCGCAAAGTCAAATAATAAATTTTGAAATAAAAATAAACAAAACATGAACTCCTTACTTTTAATATGACACCACAATACTTTGTACTTATCTTTGACGGTTATATGAACGTTTTCTCAACTTTAAAATATGTGCATTATATTTTTTAATCTAGTCAAATCATAAATAGCCAGGCAAACACAAATTGACTTGATAAAAACCAAAGTGTTTTGCCTTCGATTTATCACTTTAAGTTCTTTTAAATATTATGAAATCTAGCTCCAGCGAATAGGACACTTATGAGACCGAAAAACAAAGCCGAGTTTTTATTTGTAACATAAACTTAAAAATTCATTTTCCAAAGTATTTTATTTTCCTGAACTCCAAAATACAAAAACAATCAAATACGGTGTTTTCGAGGCTAAGGTAAATCGCAACACAACATACATGGTTCTTAACAACAAACAAGGTACAAGTCTTTATATAAATACTGTTCAAATCTTCCAGAAATTACCATTAGATGTGAGAGTTTTTTTTTAAGGACAAATAAATACTAGCAACTAATGAGATCTTTTTATAAAGGCAAACGAAGGACTGGAAATTTAAGTTCGGTTAAAATAATAGTTTAAACAGAGAAATCTACAAATTTGTAATTCGCAGTCCGTACGAAAAATATGTACTAGACAATTATGCAGCGTTCCGAATTGTCTGACTATTATCAGCAAGGTTCTCGAAATCGAGTGTAACGAAATCGAGATCTAAATTGAAAATCGAGTGGCATTGCTTCCACGGTTCTATCTTTCGATCAATTTTATTACTTCGAATGCTCTTCAAAATCTTTTCAAGTGAAATTAAAGTAGCTGATATTTATCAAATCCGTTAATAAGCAATTTAGCTGATTATAATATCTTGTATAATTTCTTATGTTCTTGTTTGTTCTTTGTTTTCATTTTTTCTGTAGATTGTGTTGATGTGTACTACGGCTACCTGCAGCTTAACGTTTCTCAACGGAAGATAGTATTCAATTATCGGTCGAAAAGACTGATATTGCCATGAGCCAAAGAACAGTAAAAAAAAGTGTCTTGAAAGATTTTAAGCAACATTGTTTTATCCGAAATGTTATAAAGAATACATTTTTCGTGCTAAATAATCGTTTTAAATGCTTTTTTCCATTTCCTCAAACATGAATTAGAAGTCTATTTTAAAAATTAGATAAGCTTCATTTTCAATACTTCACTTTTAAATTAATAAATTTCCTCTTGTTGAATTCAAACTACACTGATTTAATATAGTCGGCTTAAAATCACTTCAAAATTGAAAAACACGGAAATTCACTTCATTTTAACTTCGAAAAAAAGAAATCGATATCGATTAAAGTGAATTTCTGAACTACAATTTTCATTTTCAATGGATTTCAATTTTATTTCAAGTGAAAGTGAAATATAGAACCTAGCTCTAGTCTATACGTATCAATTTCAACATAATATTTAATATTTGATACAAAAAAGATTTTGGAAATCGTATGTTTGATAATTATTTTGGTAACAATTGTTAGCATCATTGGATCTATTGAATAGCTGATAGATGTTCGGCCTTTGTTCAGATATTTTGGCAAGATTTAGCGGAGCACAAGAAATGAAATACACGACTTGCTTCGATGAAAGTTAAAAGGCAACACAAAGAAATTTATTTGATTGACAAGTTCACCATGTAGAAAATACACAAGTTACAAGTTACAATAAATGCCAGGAATGCCAGTAATTCAATTTTAAGCTTACTCGATTAAAATATGATCTTCCATAACTGACGGCGAAGATACGAAATTTTTGCATAAATGTTTACACCGTGAAAAAGAAGTAATGAACGAATTTCCAGCTTTCCGAGGTGAAACCTTTTTTTATTTGTGATAAATAATTTCTCTGACTTGAATCACGGATTTCGAAATAGAGAACATGAACACTTAACATATCTTGGATTGGAATTGGAATATTTTCAACTTAATTTTGCAAATTTACCTGTACTAACCATGCGATTGGTAAATTTGAACGAAACTTACAGGAACTTATTGATATAGATTGACTAATGTAATGTAATGCCCATAAAATGGTTTTCAAAAAAAGTCTTTAATTGGGGAAGAAATTATACTTTAATTTTGCTTTTAGATTTGTTGCTACTCACCTAATTGTATCTTCCCTGGTTGATGTTCTCAACATCGATCCGCTTGTGTTCACTTGACGTTCATTCTTTCTACGTCCAGAACTTTGTTTCTGTAAGCTTTCTTCAGAAATTTCATCAAAAGCAGGGGGAGGTGTCGAGCAACAAGAAGGTGTAGTGCCTAGCAGTACATGAAATGAATGTTATCTAACGTATAATAAATTAAACTATAAATTAGTGATTAAGGACTAGGTATCTAGAAGTATAATAAGAAGATGAGTTTGTTTAAAAGAGCGAAAACTAAAATAAAGTATGTATATAATGGTATAGGTAGGTGAGACTTAAGCTTTTCCTGGACGAGTTTGAAAAATGTTTTGTGTTGCAGATGGAGGAGTTTTAATTTTTGTTTGAATTTTCATATCATATCATATGTCCACTCGAAACTGTTGAAAAAGCATCGAAATTTTTGCTTTGCATTTCAAATTTTTGTCGAGCTCTGATGAAATTTGAATTCGGACTCTTTGAGAAATTATTTCGATATGCGTGGTTACTAGTAGAAGTGTTTTGAATTGTTGATACCGATGATGGTGGATACCTATTTTTAAACTGTTTTACTGCCGTAGTGTCTCTACTTGAGGTAGTCGAGGGTTTTCGATCACTTTCAATGGGCTGCAAATTGGGCTTTTGTCGTCGAGCCCTAGGATTGTTTTCAAGTTCTCTTTTAACCTCGATAAATGAATTCAAAGATTGTAGAATATTCTCTTCTTGTCCATCGTCTTCTCCAAATGCCATATCAGCGTATTGAATGTACTTCTGCTTGTCTCGTTTCTTTTTTGTAGCGTGGACTTTTCGTGGAACTTGCAATGTGGCCGTTGAATTTTCTGGCTGAATAGGCGGAAAGCTTTTCACAATAGATCCTACTGTTGACATATAACTATGCGACATGAAACTATTTCTCTTTTTGAATAGATCTTTTCGAGTAACGGGTTGATATCGGGTTTCATTAGGAGATACCGTTTGTTTGTTTGGCTGATAGTCATCTTCGACGTCAAAAAGATCATGCAACTCCAACCAATCTTTAACATTACTAGGTGAGCGACGTTCGCCAAATTTGGGAATTGGTGGCGCTTGAAGGTGGTCTATTTTTTGGAATTGGTTATCATAACTTATGTGTCTACCTGTTGATGAAGCTCGTTGCTGTAGAGAAGATTGCTCCTCTAAAACGGATGTGGATTTTGGTTGTCGCGTTTGTTCTCCTTTTTTATTCCGAGGAGATCCCCGTGGTGGCACTGGTGGTGGTACTTTCGCTTTAACAGTACTTGCTGATTTTTGTTTGCTTTGAGGTCCACTCGAATTTGAAGCCACTGCTGCTGCTCTGTTTGGTGGTTTTGAAACTTGGCTACTAGATACTTGAGATAGGCCAGCAGTGTTAGCAGCTATGTATATATGCATTTTAAAGAGCAAACAAAATTGGCAAAGGTTAGAAAGAAGTTGAAAACACATATAATTTCTTATAAGCTTACACCGGGATTCCGTCTCGCTATCAATAGACTTTTGTATAACCCGCGACAAACTCTTCTTCTTCGATGGGGAATGTTTAAGGGCTAAAAAATGAAATGTATTTTTAAACATAAAGTCTATTTTTTTAAAGTAAATACACATACATTAATTAAAAAAAAATACACTGCACTCATATCTACAAAGCTTGATATTTTTATGTGCAGCTTATACAAAGTCTACAGACATTGTATTTGTAGTCTTAGACTTATGTGTAATTTATATTATTATTCAAATTAAAGTTTGTAAACAAAAATCAAAAAACAATCTTTTCAAAATGCACAATGTTTCCCAAAAAATGTTTACATGACTAAAGTCTGACATTTTTAGTAAGAAAAATAATAGTCTCTTTAAGCTTGATTTATTTTACCTATATAACTTGATACCAAAGTACGAAACTTTCTATGGTTCCCCTTAATTTCTGGGAGATCCACTTTGCAATAAAACGAAAAGAAAAACATCATTAATATTTTTTAGCATTTTACATACATACATAATTAGTTTGGTGTGTGAAGTCTTTTACATGTTTCTCTGGTGAATATCAACTAGCAAAACTAAATTTTGCGACTAAATGGTACTCACGTGAAGGGATTTTTCTAAACACCTTTTTAGCCATGAAGTTTTGAAAGCGTTGCGCATAAAAGGATGGACGGCAAACAGATACGGTTTCCTAGGAAATAAAAATATTCGTGTTTAGTATAAGCTTACTGAAGTATAAGGATGTTTTCGCCTACTCCGTCGTGTATTATGGCCTTAAAAGTATGCTCTAACTTTTTTTTCAAGCGGTAAGATTGCAAAATATCAATTATTCCGATAAAAAGAAGCAACCTTTCGCCTTTTTCGCTTCGGGCAGGAATACCACCAGGTCTTTGGAAAACACAATTTGAATTGAGGAATATTATATAGCGGGTAAGAGATATACGGATATACTCACGGAACATCATCTTCGTCATCAATAGGCTCGCTTTCCGCTTGGATACTCTCCATTGCTGTAGAGTGTGCAACCAGACGTTGTTTATTAACAGATCTATATAATAAGCTATAATTTCGTTTACTTTATTGGCAACAAAATTTTACGAAAAATATGTTAAGAATATACATATGTTTAGAATACATACCTATTTCTATTGATACTAGAGTTTTCCCGTCCCTCCATTGCAATGCACTGATCAGCCTCAGGAGCATCTTCTAAATCGGAATCTTCACTTTTATTGGGAAGGTTAGCCTTTGGATTTGTATTACGGGCACTCTGTTTCTCTTTGGAAGAAAGATCTAAATTATGAACACCGACTAAAAGTGAATAGTCCATTATTTTGAAAGACTCTAAGACAGTACAGTCGCGTTGAATTGTTTTAATCAATGCATTATATGTTTCAGCTTCAAGAAGAATTCCATTCGGATGATGTTCCATGAAATCTAAGTCCTTAAATGTTGGCGATTTCTTACCCCGTTCAGCTTTCGATGCTTTCCGTTTGTATGTTGATCCTTTTAAATCATATTTAAGATGCATTTTCACAAATGATGGTAGCAGATTATTCATAACAATTAATCGAACATTTTTGCTATTGCATTGAAAGCAGTAAAGACCAAAGAATTTTGGCAACAACGTCCTTGGATTTTGATTTAAATTCATATAATATCTATGAAATTAAAGTAAATAATTGAAAAATCTTGAAGAACCGACAATTATTATAGTAAAATACCCTGGCAAAAGTTTTTGTAAGAATTCTCCTTCTTTATGTTGGACGGTTTTTATTATAAACTCGTCATCGTTGGTTAGGTAAAATATTGAACCGGATGCACCCGGATTTGATAATTCTCTCAAAGGAGCTGAACACATTGACATCTAGAAAGAAACAAGTGTATATCCAAAATAAATACAAATTATCATTTGAGTAAGGAATAAAACGGAAATGTTTATCAAAAAAAAAAAAAAAAAAAATAGTTTTGCTTTGTATAAACCCAAATTAACTCTGTTTTCAGATTTACAGTGAAACAAAATCTTAATTTAACGATAAAGAGTCTAAGTCTAACTAAGCAAGACAAGTTCATAATAAAAAAAAAAAGGTGTGACAAAAATATAAAGCATTTTAAATAAAGATGCTTGCTTAGAACTATAGGTTAGAAAATGTAGTCTTCTCTTCTTTTCAAGGACAATACATGTTTTTTTAAACCCAAAATAAATGTTAACAAAAAGATGACAAAATATTTATTCAAAGACACATTATGTTTGTGTAAAAATAAAGAAGTAGTCCTTACCATGAAGTCATCTGGTTGAATTCCAAACAAATCTCTAAAATAACGGAATGCAATGGGAGCATATATTTTAAATCTAAATTCGCTGTAGTGATGTGCAGGAGTTAAACTAGAGCCTTCAGGAGGAAATGATATGCTTTCTATCTCCCAAAAATCCATCATAAGGAGATCTCGCTTTGGCTTAGATGCAAGACTTCCAACCTTTAGATCCCAAACAAAAAACAAAACATATTTTAGAAATGATTTTAAAAATTATTTAGTAGAGTAATAAAAAGTTATATTATTAGGTACCGTATGTTGTATTCCCAACTGAATGGAGCCCATGATCTGTGAAGTTTGAATTTTTTTGTACGTAATTTCTCCACCTTCACCCACACGCCGATGGCCGATTTTTCGTTCTTTGTCAATTTTGCCATATTTCGAATTTTGTGCTCGCAGGCCCTAAACAATAAGTTTTAATTAAATTCAATTTATTTGAAGACAAACAAAAAATACTTACCTCAGGAGTACTAAGTTGACCCAAGCGGTCTGGAAAAGTAAAAAGATTGTATGTATTTAAATCACCTTTAAAGGCAAAATAACAAACAAAAATTGCTGCTTATAATATAGGGTCCGCCATCTAACGTTTCAAACGTGCAACTAGTGCTTATTTCGTGAATGGTAACACTTAGCATATGTCTGATTTGACAGATAATTAGTTTTATCCTTCCGCTGAACGAATATGGTTGTGTATACGCTTGAACAACGCTGGGAAATATTGCTTAGAGAAGATGCCGATTTTGTCATCTTTTCAGATGAAGCTCATTTTGATCTTGTCGGGTATGTATAAACAAGCAAAATTGTAGCAATTTGGGGCACAGAAAACCCGCACGCATACATTGAAAAGCCAATACACCCAAAACGAGTCAGGGTTTGGTGCGGATTTTGGTCCAGAGGCATAATTGGGCCATTTTTCTTCGAAAATGAGCAAGGAGTGGCTGTTACAGTCAATGGCGATCGTTATCGGGCCATGTTGAACGAATTTTTGTTTACAAAAGGAGGAGGTGGATATTGTCAACTTTTGTTTTCAACAGGGCGGTGCTACATGCCACACAGCCGAAGCTACACTCGATGTTTTTATAGCAATTTCAAAAAAAAAAAAACAAAGTTATTTGGCCGACCCTATATTAAAAAAAGGTAAAGATGAAGAAGTTCTGAGAAATAATAAAAAAAGAGCAATGCTACTTTAGGACGAATGTACAAATTTCAGTCTTTCTGTCAAATACTGGCAAACAATTGATCAAAATGTCTGAAATCTTAAATGTCTTCTCATTCATCTACGAGATGTAGTAATTTCTCAGTCATTTTATGTTGACGTTCTAAACTGAGATCATTCTTACGTTCGATATTAAAGGACAATTCCATATACTTATACATTCAATGAGTGTAAAAGCTAGTTAATACCTCTTATTAAAATACAAAATTTGTATACAAATTATTCCTTAAAAAATCTTTGTGTCTGCAGTTTACTTTTTCAACTTTCCATAGGAACGTCCGTATGTCCGTACGTTCACGAAGCTTTTTTCGTCGTCCATATCTCAAGAACCAGTAGAAATATCGACTTCAAATAAATTTTGTTATACAGATAATATTGCAGAAAGATGCAGAAAGTTCTTTTTACCATTGCAATTGAAAAAAGAAGTGAAAATTTTGGTTAACTCAAAATATCTCACGAACCAATAACTCCTGACCTGATACCAAACTAGTACAAATTAAAAAAAAAAAAACATATAAAATAAATTTAATCTCGAATATTTTACGAACAAAAAAGATTTTATCTCCAAAATAATTATATTGAGAAAAACAGTTTTTTTTTTACAAAAAAATAAAAACCTAAAACAAAAACTTTACTAAAAGTTGGTAAACATTGATTTTGGACTTAAATATCTTTTTAAAAATTATAGATATTGGCTCCAAACTAATTTCATCTTATAAAACATATTGTTTTTAACATTCAGTAAATTGTTTATATAAACAGTCAGTTTTTTTTCATAAAAAATAAAATCTACAAAAAATAGTACGCAAAATTGGTAAAAATTGATGTACGGTTTTCGATATCTCGTTAATAATAGAAGATATTTACTTCAAATTAATTTCATTCATCCAATTTGTATTTGTTTCTATAAGAAATAACAACTTTTAAGAAATGCATTGGTAAAAAAATTGATTTCCGACTAATAATCTCGTTAGCAAAACAGATTTTGAAACAAACTATTTAATCATATAGAATAATTCAACTGACAACTTTTTTAACAAAACACGAAAACATACAAAACCATTTAAGTAAGACAATTCGACAGACGAGATAGGAGGTTATCAGTGCGGGTCGCATCCCAGCCCTTTCTTTATTATCATATCTGTCTATAAAGTGATGACTTCGTTTCAAGCTAAAAGACTTTCACAAAAATATTGGTTTTTAGAAAAAAGACGTTTTAGGATGACGAATCATTGTTCAAAGTGTTTGGTTATAGAAGAGCGTACGTCAGGCGTCCGTTACTAGAAATAATTCCTCAAATACACCAAAAACACAGTTCATCGTGATGTTTTAGGGGTGTCTCATCTTATCTGAAGTTGGTTCAGATTAATGGAAAACTAATTGGTCTTAAGAGATACAAGCTTGTATATTTTAACAAGACGGAAGCATTGTTAATGATAATGATAATGAAAAAATACAATTAAAGATATTTCATAAAAACGAAGAATTAAAATGAACTCTTCGAAATATCTTAAAACTAACTCCTAAAATGTTCAACGTTGTCATGCTAGCAATAATTGGTGCTTTAAATTGAGGTTAAAAAACAGAACCAACGCATTACAATTTTTCAAGGTGTTAATTACATTAGAACTTTTTCTTGTATCTAACAATACAAATAATTATCAGATTTAACTGTTAACTGATAAAATTTAACTAACTAACAACTTAATTCACAAACTTAACAAAGTTACTCACTGGCTACTGAGTATTACGACTAAAATAAAAAACATTAAATAAATTGCTTGAACAAAAAGGCCATAACATGAAATTTTAAAAATGAAATTTCGTTTAAACAAAACCACAGAACCCAAAACGATGGTTGTGAATGCAATCGTGTGGAAAAGTAAAGTATTTTGATTCAATTTTATTTTATTTTTTCTAGAACGAAATAATATTTAAATTCCTCTAGGCTAATTTATAAGGACTTTATATCTATGTATATACTATATATGTATGTACTATGTAGGTACAATAAAAGGGTCATGTATCCAAAGAGTCTGTTTAAAAATATTTCCTGTATTTTAAGATTTAAAAATGTACGCGAAGAAAAAGTTTGTTTTCAAAAATTTAAATGCCATTTAATTTCTTTAAGAAACCTTAATTTTCCAAAATTTGTATTTATGTATCTAATAATAAAGCGTTTATTGAGATATTGATTTCGAAAAATAAAATTTAAATAGTTTTTTAAAAATCAAAAAAGGAAAATTTGAAAGTTTCGATCATCAAATATTATTAATACAGTATAAGATATAATACAAAAAATTTTGAAATCGGTGCTTTAGTTCTTGAGAAAATTTAAAAATAAAAAAACGATTCTTTATTTTTTTTTGATTGAAATGAGCCAAGTTAATTTCAAAATTTGTATAGGGACTGTTATTTTTAGTCTTGACAAAAAAAACAGAAAAAACGTCTAAAGCTAATCAGCTAAAAATCTTAATTTCCAATTTTGAACTCAATCGACCTAATGGCTTAGGCTGAAGGGGCAAGGACAGAGAGACAGGCAAACGGAGGGAATCGGGAAACCCACTTTTTTCGACTTCTCTACCATCGTAATGTCATGTTTTATTAAAATCTCGAGTTCGAAATTTTGTACGAATTCAATACTTGCAATATACATAAGTACAAATTTTTATATGGCTCAAGTAAAAATGACAAAAAGTAGTAATAGGTACCTATACGATTAAATGATCTTATTCGTACTTTAAAAACCATCCGAGTTTCGAAATAAAAATGTCCATGAAAACAATGATCCCGTCAAATATGTATATACCATTAGGATGTATTTTAAATAATAATTCGAATAGAATTATTTTATCTTTTTTGTATTATATATGCATACATACATTATGTTTGTAAAAAAATAAATCAAAGCTAACAGATCAGATGTTTAGAACAAAATTGTAATTGTATTAAAAATTATAAATTAATAAGTGACACAAATTCGAATCTACAATCGAAATTTTAATTTGAATCGACCCAGTTATTTAAACTGTAGCCTTGAAAACATGCGAATAGAATAGATATACCAGGAGGAATGTGGGGACCTCTTTTCATATAATCATATATCTTGTGACGTCATGAGAATATCATCCGAGTAAATGCCATTTGTCTCTACCAAAAAGAAAACTGTGCTTCTCTAAAAAAAATCATTGACTTTCAGATTTTTCTTGTTTTCTTTTAACGAGAGTGATATTCATAAGAAAATCTGCTTACTTTTTGAATTCTATGAAAAATACTAACAATTAAATTTAGATTTAATCTAAACATGAATAACCATCTCTTAAATCACTTTTTGTATTAATTAATTATAATCTGAAAGGACCAGTTAAACATTTAATAATAATGATCCGTGAAATTTGATTGTTTCTTTCTTAAAAAAAGAAAAAAAAAAAACATTTGCATTATTATTTGTCTTCAAATATTTTCTGTCAGAATAACGATATGAAAACTATTTTTAAAGTTTTGGTTAGTTGGCCTATCTTTCAGTTTTAAAGGTTGTTAATCCTTCCACCAGTTGTCCTGGTGAGTGGACGAAATATCGATTTAAGCACCAAAATAACAAGCAAAATACTTTAAACATCCATAGGAAAAAAAATAGAGTAAGAAACTTCAATATTATAGAAATAGAAACATACAAATCAAAAGAATATGCTATGAATATATTTTATTTTATTATTTTTATAATTTACCATTAGAACACAATAAATGGGAGGACAAATATACACAATACACATTTGAAAACTCATTTATCAATTAACTATCCCTTCCGGCACTTGAACAGAATCTACTAGTTTTCAATTCAATATATAGAGAAGATTATGCAGAAGGAATGGACCTTCAAGATTTTAATAATTTTTAATTAACTATTTTTAACCCTTCCGGTTCATTCACATAATCAATTTTCATTGATAATCCGAATTTAATCAACAAAAACAAAACATTAATATAAAAGGACTTTAAGAATTTCAATTGACAAAAAAAAAAACACTTATTCCTTGACATTGTTCCTTTTAAATTATGAGGAAGAAAAAATAAGCAAATATTTTTTTTGGTATAATACATTGCTTCCTACACGTTTATTGATTGCAAATTTTGTTGGTGAAAAAATCAAAAAGACTTTTAGTAGTTTGTCTTTTCATAATTTGTTATTAAGGGTTAATAATTTTTGTTTACGAAAGAATTAGTTTTTTTATTTAATTTAATTACCATCTTTTTCGCAAATAGAACTATCCGCGTTTTTAGTATTAGTTAGAGATGATGACTCCAAGTCAATTGAATTTATTCCGTCAATTGACTCCATCATAGCAATTTTTGTTAAAGCAAATATCAGAGTATTTTTGTTTTTTAAGTCATAATTTTAACAAAAAGTTTAATCTAAAAATTAGATTTTGTATGGTAAGGAAAATAATTCTTGTGAGTCCGTTACTTAACAAACCTTAACTGAAATAAACGAACTAAATTTTGATCATTCTCTTGTGGGAGAGGGGAGTATATTCAAGTCTTCCTCCAACTCATTTATGTATACAAGATATTACTCATTTTATGCTCTTCAACAAAATTAGCTTTTTCTTTTCCTTGATGAAAATCATGCTCAGTCAATAGGAATTATACGGAGCAGAATCTAAAATGAAATCAACCCTTAGTATTGTTTTGTTATTACCATCAACATGTTGAAAATAGGTCGGTAAAACAGTTTTGTCTTGCTTGAAATCTTAAAAGCTGACATTAAAAAAGACAACACTTGCAAGGGCGAATATATTAGAGGAAACGTAAGTGGATCTATCGGATATAATAATTGTGCAATTACTGAATTTTTTTCTATTACCTTCAACGATTTTAATTCCAAATCTCTCCACACTCAAGAATTCAAAAACAAAAATACAACTTTTCAAAATATGAAGTTTAATCGGAGTTGGCTTTTTAAGTTTTATACAACACCGATTAAGCTGAACAGATGTGTTCTAGACTTGGAGCTATAGTGTGTCCATGATTTCTTGTCAAACTACCTTACCCTGATCTCAAAGGCATTACCATCAAACTATACAATTTTTGAGGTTAAGATTTTTGGAATATATGTTTTTATACCTTTTTTCCATAAATGTTATTTTGATTAAAATGTTGTGTGAAATCAATCCCACAGACAATACTCGTTTAAAATATCATGCGCTCATGTATGAATTTCTAATATTTTATTATCAATCATGTTTATTTTAGAAATTTACTTGCCATCATAATATATGGACCATGCTGGAAAAAGGGACCCACTGTTTTGAGGGAAATAACAACATCGCCTTTTCTTATTTCTTAGTGTCAGAATTATTTTTACAATTATGTTGAATACTACATTCTTTTATTTATAAGTTTATACTGTTGACAGAAATAAAAAATAACAGATTTTGGTACATAAACTTTTGAAAACTGTGAATATTTTCTATGCCGAGGTCAGAAGTTTGGAAAAATTCGATCACCTACTTGTAGATATGAAACAATCTGCTCGACATTCAACGAAGTTATTAATTTATTAACTATGTTTATATTTAACTTTTAGAACTATGATATCTTGTTCCCAACCAGTCATTTTTCTGTTTATAATAATTATTGATGGATTTATTATATTTTGAAACAACGAAACAAGCCTGCCATACTATGACGCATACTACCTCTAAACGTTAAATTATACTGTGCAATATTTTTGAAGGTGTATGCCTAAAGTTAGTTTGGAAGTTTTACGTATACATAAGAACACGTTCATAGTTTTAAGCATTGCCTTACACTTGTTTTTTATGGATTTGATTTTTATGAATGATCAATGCAAAAAAGTGTCTAAAGCGCCAATTGTCCTAATTTGATGTACTTATAATTATCCTCTTATAAATACATTTACCCTTTCCTTATAATTTGAAAGGGCTCCGTGAAATGATACAACTTCGACAGAAAAAATAACTTTCTAGTTTTTGGATTTTATGTATGTACATATGTATGTATTTTGAAATAAGGCCAAAAAACTGTTTTCGAAAACTTGTTGCGGGTCTCGAGCTGCAGTTCACGAATTATTTAATTTTTACTGGTCCTCATTGCTAAAATCGTTTCCGAATTGTTCACAAAAAGTCCCAAGGGGTCGAATCGCAGTTCCTCGGCGCTAGATTGACATTGCTAGGACGGATGATAAAACGATTTGGGAATATGATGCACAAAAGATCTATTGTAATATAGTACGTCCATGTATTTAACATCAGTTAAGAAAGTATGTTAACATAACTCAGTAACGGCTACCCTTTATCATAAGAACCGCACTAAACTGTAACTCATTCCCGTGTAAATTTCTCGTTTTCTAAGCCCCAGATTCGGAAAATATAATGTAGTCTATGTCAAGCTGTTCTAAGGCCCAAACTGTAAAGCAAAAACGAAGTGGGATGTCGTATGCCTTTAATTGCTGAGTGAATTAAACCTTGTAAGCAAATAATATATAATATTTCTGCAGAATTCTCTTGAGGCTAGTTCGTGAAATGTTGAGCTGTTGAAAGCGATTGTGTTGTAGATGTTCGTAAATCGAGTCTCACACTCTCTATTGCAGTTGTCACATTCTCCTCTATACGACGGATCTTTCATTTCAGCTATAATTTGTTTCCTAGAACGCCCCGTTTGGGCTATATAGCACTCAAATTGCTAATAAGTTGCAATATTTCTCAATGTTTTTCCAAACATTAAGTGGCTCATTTCGCTTCTCAGAAGTATGGTACCATCAGTATCAAATTAACCTATAATTAAAAGAGAAACAGCTAGATGGCCCACCCTGTACTAATGGAGTGATCGAGCTCAACTTTGTCAAATGAACTTCGTTTCAAATTATGACAAAATTATGATTACATTAATATTTTTCGAAAAACTTTTTTTTCATGAATGAGTGAAATTTAAAATGTGATGTGCCAATGGACTTATGAAATCGGAATTAAGAAAATTTAGGAATAAGGGTCTATAAATTTTGTATAGATAGTTTTAATTAATCTGTAGGAATGTGACACCTCGGAGTCTTAAAAATAATGATTGAAATTGTTTTGGAATTGTTATTAAATAATAAATATTTTCGTTCGAAAATAACTATATTAGTTTACACCTTTCAATGTTTTCATTAGGAAAACTAATAATGGGAATATTAATTATAGCTATAATTGAAAACATCTGTCATTGGATACAATTTTCTTGATTGGTAACAAGCATTTCCTGATTTGAATCAAGCATTTGAGGTAAGAGTTGAACATTAAAGGTAAAACTGACAGTTTTGGCAATATCAAGCAAGTGGAATGCTTTCAGTGGAACGAATTTGTTCCGAATTATAAAATAAAAAATCAGATCTTCATTGAAAACGATTTTATCATTGAAAAATTTACAACAAAAGTTTTGGGGTAAATAAAGCATTATTTTGGTATAAAAATTCTTGAACTTTTTAGTTTAATTTTAATACCAAACATAACTAGGTTAACCTTCTTAATTGCTTTTAAATCTCGAAACAAAAATGTTTAATGATATAAACCAATGACAGCTTTAACTAGCCCCTAAATGAAAGAAAGATAATATTATTAATGAAGATAAATGATTTGAAAAAATGGGTTCGTAATGAAAATATATGTAGATTTTGTAAGGTGACATTTATCAAAGAATAAAGACAAAAGGTATATCTGTTTATAACCGTTAATAAGCATATGAGAAACTAAGAGAATTTCAATTGTATCCATATATTTACATACATTTACAAAATAAGCACTTTTTAAAAATACGGCAAACTCTATAAATTTATTAAATAATAGTTATTTATTATTACTTTATTTTAATTTAACTAACTGCTTAGAGCTAATGACGCTATGGACATCACTATGGCTACAGTAGTCCACTTTCTTTGTATGTGGCTAGCTTTATCTGAAAATAAACAAACACATTTTTGAAAAATCAGTATTAGTCAGAAAATACATATGTTTATAAAAATAATTGATTTTTATTTATAAAAATGTTCTTTGATGTTTTCCTATAATTTATTCAGTTTACACATGCATGTTTTTAACTAAAAACACATTAAAAAAAAAAACAAATTAAAACTTGGAATTACAATTTAGTGATGTTTTTTTACCAAGATAAGTAATAGTGGTGTATAAGTGTTTTTTTGTTTGTAAATATATGTACATGTATTTGCTAAGAATATTTCTTTGTTATAAACTCATGCTATAATGTTCCATATTTCTTTAACATTTTTTTTTTAGCAAGAATGGATTGTAACCCAATGAATAAAAGAGATTGGGATTCGACCCAGTGATAACTTTCTATCGGTAGCAGCTAAATATTTTCAAATTATGTTTTTTGTGACAAGAGAAATTATTGAAAGAATAGATAAAAATGTAATACGTAAACTGTTTTGTGTAAAGATGTGTTCGGGGATTTCAATCAATATATTTTTATAGGAAACCACTGTCTTTAAATATTAAAAAATATAAACAACAATATTTCTATGACACGAAACAACTTGGAAGTCAGTATCTTCTTTCATTCTCAAGATGTTTAACTCAAAATTATTTATTGTTGGGATATTTGAGTCGAAAATCAATTTTTAAAATTTTTAATAGTCATTTTTTTAAGTGTTACTTCTTTGAAAAAAAAACTGTCAATTCGATTTTTCTAAAAATTCTACCAGATGTTTAAAACGTTATTTTTCTTTATATAAAATTATTTCTTGTACACAAAATATTCGAGGTGAGAAATATTGTTTTTTAAACCAAATTAGTATCGCATCACACTACACAATACAACATTTGATTGAAGTCGCTAGGTCAACCAAAATGTTCACTTTTTTTAAAATTGATATAGTTTTATAGTTTTATATGGTTTTTAAACCACCTACTCAATTTTTTAGAAAGTCTTTTGTGCATTTTTCTGCTTTATTATCTGTACAACAAAATTCATTTGATATGTCGATATGTCTTCTGGTTCTTCAGATATGGAAAAAGAAAAAAGCTTCCCGAACGTACGAACACACATACATCATCCTAAGAATCTTTGATTTAGAATTTAGGGACCTTAAAACGTCGAGAAATGTCAAAAATTTTAATTTGTCAAATCGTACAAAATTAAAATAACCTCCTATAGGAAGTAAGAGTAAGACCGCTTAGGATTTAACTGAAATATGAACTTTGTTATGCAAATGTACAAATGATCAGGTAAAACGGTATGAATAGATTTTATTTTAACTTTTCCTTAATTCCGATTCAAAACTACGTAGTTTATAAAAAAAAAACTTAAATAAAGAACTACTACCTAAAAATGTATAACTATCAACCATTCCAGTGTGGGAGTTATGTCAGGGATGAAGGGTACCCAAAATGTATGCCGAGTTCGAAACACTAATTTGAGAAGTACTTTCCATGACGGGAATTACTTTTGGATTGAACCCATACGTCTGGCATGACAATCCAAGTTTATTTTCATAAACCTAGGCCTACATTTTCCTGTGACAACTGTATATCAGAATTATTGTAAAATACACTTTATAAACATGAGAAGGTATAATATATATTACCTGGCCGGTTTAGTTTCTTGATGAACTAATGTTAATAATGTTTTTTTCAATTAGCTTTAATTGAGAAATCAGAATAAAGCCAATTGAAAAAACATTATTAACATTAGTTCATTTGTTGACCAATATAGCAAACAGGAATTATAGAGACTACATAATCTACTTAAACACTAATTCATGCACTTTCTAATTATGATTTTGCTCATTATTTATAAAGGCTTTGATAAAAGTTCGAAACATATACATAATAAGAATACAGAAACATGGGTAAGTGGTGAAGCATAAACCCCAACAAATTCTTAAGATGCCCACAGACATCCCACTTGTGTGTAAACATTTGTACCGACACAGTTGTGTGATTCTGACACACACACGCTACACCAAATCGTGCGCATTTAAGATCTATAAGAAAAAAGATTATAATAAATTTACATTTTAATTAAAAACAAATACCGGTTCCTGTAAAATCGAATAATAAATGGACAAGTGCATTACACCTGCACCAAAAATCAAAAACCTTTGATTTTTACTCGTTTCATGCCTGACCCCAAAAATCGGTGTTTGCATCAGCCCACATTTAATATTTCCGTACACCGAAAACTGTGTTCACACAAGTATGGACTTTAAACTCACTAGGATCATAGTAACAACCTGACAGATAATTAATATTGTGAACGCTATTTCTTGAGGAACACTAATATTTTACATCAAATGTGCGTCTTATTTTTTCCAAAAAAATTAAAATTATAAGCAGCACTTTAAATAGGTGCCATATTTTGGCTATAGTGAAATGTTGCTATCCCTAAAATGCAGTTTACTAACTCAACTTTCAAAGTGCCTTTTCTAGTGTTTACTACACATGGGGCAAATTGAATTGAAAACTGGAATGTGTTCAGTTTTAATTTTGTTTTAAATTTTAAAATGAATGTTTTATTAACTCTAAATTTGGAAAGGAAGTGTAATTGTTTTCAAAGATAACTGGTATATTAGGGCTAGGACGTGCATGCATTTTTTGTATATGAACAAAGGTTTAGTTATTAAAGAACAATGAAGATTATTGGTTTTAAGAGCATATTTAAAGTTCTTAACTGCATGAAATATTATGATTACATTTTAGTTAGTTTTTCGTTTTCCATTCTTATTCTTTAATCATTCTGAATTTAAAAGAATATAAAAAGTGAACCAATAAAATTTAAGAACAATAATTATTTCAATATGAAAAAAAAAAATGAAAATATGAAACTCACACTACAGCTTTTAATTGAATTAACAACAAATTGTTAAAGTTGATTAAAACCTCAAATTACTATTGTATGGTCAACATTTCAATTTTTTTTGTCTTGTTTTCTTACCTGTACTTACCATAAAAAATAGTTTCTCTCCTTTTGGTATAATTCGTACCAAGCAAGAAAAATGCACATGTGATTGGAGTAGGTGATTCCAGCTTATTCCTTGGAATTTTCGATTTGACCGTCATACTATAAAGACCGCTCGGATCTTGATCCATTTGGGTAAGAACAGACTCTAACCTCCTTGTATTAAAACTATAAAATTCAACAAAACAAAATACAACACTGTAAATTAAATTCAAAAAATATATATGAGTTTTTAATACATACAGCACAGATAAAACGGGCTGTGGAAAAACATTCTGAACTGTGCAAATTACATCTACATTGCTTTCTTCTACATCTATTCTCGTCTCCAAGCCAAATTCAGATTCAGGAACTTTTATTAAAAAGAAGAATAATTAAAAAAACATTATTTTCCGAATGGCAAGTAATCTAAGTAAATATAACCAATTATTTGGAGGCGAGCACTCCTCTTATCAGTGGACTCAAATGTTTGGACCGAACATGTGTATTCGCCCGTCATATTCCAATCGGGCTTATTAATCGATATAACTCCGGGATTACCTTCCAGCGAGAATATTTTTGTATCAATCTTAGATTTCATGAACCCCTAAAAACGAAATCAAGCATTTACCATAAGTTCCAATCAAGGTTATTTATCACAAAGCAGTATAATTTTTACCATCGCAAATCCTTTGACAGACGGGATCCATTGATAAATCGAGTTGTTATTAAAAAGCCATTTCAGTACAAATCCCTTCTCCCTTGGCCCCAATTCATACTCGCAATCCAAAATTAGTGGTTCGGATTCTCCCATGCGATCCAATGTATACATTTGTGGCACTTTTAAGTTTGTTATTCTCACCGAATTCGATACTATGGAGTAGATAGATAAAAATACCAAAAAATTTATACTGCATACACAAAGCCAAATAATATGTAGTAGGTAACGAGTATAACGACCAGTGATGGAAATCGACTTTTTTCGATTGTACTGAAAGCTGAAACAAAAAAGTACTGAAAAAGACCAAATAGTACTGAAATAGTAAACTCATCATTGAATATTTTTATTTTGGGAGTTTCAATGATTTTTATAACTGATGACTTACATATGTAGATAATTTTTTACTCTAAAAGTTTTTCTTTTTGAAGTGGTTTGTTTGTAACATTTTTACTCACAAGATTTTTATCAATTATGAAGCTGTGACAACATTCATTTTTTATCAGATTTTTCGTTTCTATCAGTGCAGAGCACGTTTGCACTTGCAAACGATTTCTTAATTTAGTTTTAATTATGTTTTGGTATGAAAATATTCTTTCGAATATTCATATTCGAAGAGTGAGGAACACAAAAGGCACCCTGAACAATGCGATGAATATTTTCAAACATTAACTAATTGCATTCATTTTTAAGAAGACCAATTTTTGCCCAAAACTCTGATATGGAAACATTTCTCATTTTTTTAAATATTCGCAGTCAGCTAGAGCTCTATATTCATTGTTTATCAGTTCCATATTTTTGTATTCAATAGAAAAAAAACTTTAAAATAAATTGAACGATAGAGTTAACTCGACCATCCAACACTGCACTTTGGGGAAAACGTCATCGAAATCAAATCTTTTTCTAATGTCTTGCAGAAATGTAATTTAAAATAATTTAGTATGATTTTTAAAGCTTTGAATATCTGTTTCCCTTAATTTGTTTGAATTGTATAGGATTTCAGATTCGGTGCCGCAATATATTTCCATAATAGGTAAGTGGTTTTCTAAAAGATTAATGGAGTTTATCGGCTTATCATCAAATGCTTCCCTTTTCCGGTTTGTTATTTCGGAAATAATTTTCGAATTTTCCGGAGCCATTATTTCTTTGATAATTGTTTAGCCTTTGTGTCGATTCATGACTATTTTTTTGACCACTTCTGAGTCAGATAGGTTTTTTTTAAAAGAATATTTAAATGATCCAATACTGCAAACGGTAAATTATGTTCTGCGATGAAAATACTTAGGGATATTTCAAATTTTTTGGCATTTTCCGATGTTTTTATGTTTTTCTTTGACACGATTTGATCAATTTTTACACTGTTTTTGGCTGCATGGTGTCAAATAATATATTTGCAACATAAAAGGCATTTCTTCGTCTTTTTCTCAGGCTCTTCTTGCAACCATTCAAATTTTTCTTTCCATGATTTTTGGAACTGTATTTCATTTGAGTACTTCCTTTTTTTAGACCTGGTTAACAGAAACAGACATATAAATTTCCGCAAATGAAACAGCAATGCATTAAATTAATTTTTAATAATTATTATGAATTAACTATCTTTCAATTGTTTTAATTTGGAGGTTGTTTGTACAAAAAAGAAAACTTGTCAGTAGATGTTAAAAAAACGTTTAGGTTTCTATTCTAGATTTCTATTTTAAGTAATCTGGATAGGTGTGTAAATATAGAGGAGGATAGATCGCTTTTTATTCGACAACCCGTTTTTCGAGGACAAACAAACAAGTAACTTTTGTTTTGGGGCACTTTTCAAAATCATATTTTCAGATCCTGCGGCCGTTTTAAGGTAAAAATACATATGTATGTATTTCTGTAAAAAATGAAACAAATTGTCAAATTGTGGTTCAATAAGTTATTACACCTACTTAAAATTATTTATTGTCGCTCTCACTTTGGATGCTTATTATAGAACTACATAAATCACCACTTTACTAAAAAAAAAACTACCTCAAATTTGGGCCCACAAAAAAGGTCTTAAACACCACATTCGTTTCTAGGGCGCTCCAGCTCTTCCATTAAATACAATTTTGAAATTCCTTATCTTGGTACTTGGACTTCAAGAAAAAATGCATTTTCAATTCAGCTTTAAGTACAAAGGCCCCAACTTCGACATATCACTTTCATATGAACAGTATAAGCAAGTAAGCAGGTTGTATAAGCACAACTTGACAATTTCCTTGATATTTTACAAAAATGAGTATATATTTATCATAAAACGGCTGCAGAATTTGAAAATATAATCTGCCCTATCATGAATTCCATCGTAATCGGAAATTTGTACGAGTCCCGAAAAACTGTATCATGAAATCCGTTCGTAAAGCAAAATTGTATGAGATTTTCCACTACGAACGGATTTTATGATACAGTTTTTCGGGATTCGTAAAAATTTCATATCAGGATGGAATTCATCATAGGGCTGAATAATGATTTTCAAGATCTACCATACCATTTCGGAATCTTAACGATTTTACGACGTCGGAAAGTTTCCGACGGTTCATGAATACCCTTATTGGGTAACTGTGATTTGGGTATGTTCGCATCGCACATAATTTTTGTAAGTGAAGTTGTGAAGATAAAAGAAAATTTAGTAAAGGAATTAATCAATTTTGTACAAACAATTCAAAATAGTACTGAAAATGGCAAAGATGTACTTACGTACTGAGAAAATCAAATAGTACTGAATTCAGTACAATAGTAAGCCTTTTTCCAACGGTGATAACGACTATAGAATGATATCAATAGCAATACGAGAGTCGAGTATATCAATATGAAGAATACTATAAATCTGAATCTGATATAAAAATGAAACATGCCCCGTTTGTTATAATGTTTCTCATTAAATCATCACTAAGGAAACGAATTATTATATGTAGATAATGATAGACTCGTGCCAAGACTTACCAGAAAGAAATGTAAACCAAGCTAGTATGAAAATAAATAATGCATATCTATTTAAAACAATATTCATATTTAAATACGATTTTTCGGTCTGTTGTATATTGTTTTGTTTTAAAACAATTCTTCAATAAATTGCATTTGCATCCACTGGCAGTTTAGGTTTTTGTAGAATTTACAAAATTGATAAAAATAGCTGCAAACTTTCTCGAAAAGAAATAATATGCATACATAATTGACTAAGCCTTTGAGAATTCATTAGTCGCTTTTAACTTTTCTTTATTCTTTCTTTTCTTTTCGTTCTTTTTTTTTTGGTTTTGAATTTAAGGATATATATCACATTTTCATTGTAACTTTATATTGTTATCGTTGTGTTTTTGTTATGTAATTTACTGTTTGCTCACTAATTATAATTTTTCACTATGCATTGTCTTGTTGTTTTTTTCACAAAAATCGTCTAATTTAGCTGCGAGGATATATGAAAATCTCCTGTTTCTTCCCGATTAAAATTTGATTTTTCCCTCAAAGTTCTGGCAGTGCAGTGCGCATAATCAGGCATGGAAGCTTTTATATCGAAAAAGGATTTTTCGATTTTGTTATTGTATACCTATTTAATTTTAGTATTCGGATGGGTACAAATTTTAGTACACTAAATGTCAAATTGGAAGTTTTAACATAATTTCCATTACAGAAATATGTTTGTATGTATGCCGTCCTTAGGCTAGACATGTTATCGATTCTTGCCTCGTTCGTATATTGCTTGTAGCTTAGAATTGTTGAGAACATAAATACTATCAGCTTGCTTACTTTGGTTGTGCTGCTAAAAATAAGGGTGAACGTGGATGTGAGCGAACCAATTGTTTAGAAATGAATTGGAAGTATAATTTTAAAGTTCCGATTTTATAAAAATAAATATATAAATTAGTGCAAGAGGGAGACTTCATCAATTAATTGTGATTTGAAATCATGATTTTTATGGTAAAATGTGCAGATTGCGTTTCTGTTTTATATCGTCATATCATATGAATTTGACAGATTGGATGGATCATTACTGCTCTCATAGTATCTTTTAATTTGTATTCAGTATTGTTGGACAGACTATCATGGAAAGATTCTCACGTCAGTATTTCAATGACAAACCACAAGCCCCTTTATTGCATCTTATTTTGTTTAGATATGAGATATTGATATAGCTCAATAAAAATATTAAAATACAAATTTTCTTTAAAAAAATCCACTGGTTGGTGTAGTTAATGGGCTTATAATGGATTTCTTAAAGATGTTAGGTGCATGAAATTGAAGGCTAGATGTTCATTAGTCCACATTCGTGGACAGCTAATTTTTCGTTTTGCACATTTGAACTGGTCAGCTCAATCGTGTAATATCACATCTTCGCAATTTTTCCTTGGAGTCGTTTCGATGGAGAACTTAAAAGCGTAATGGGTAAAAACTAGTCGCTTTAAGCCAAAAATTGTTCCTATTATACTAAATGCCAAAACAATTTTTGTAATTGTTTCATTTAAAAATCAAAAATAAAATTAAAACTGGGTTGGATTAATGATTATCAAAATCAACGAATTTGGTCTAAGTAAGGTGATAGTCAAATTGATAGCTAAAAAAAGTAAGAAATGTATTAATCATTTTCCAACACACATGTTGCTTCTGAATAGAGCTACCAGACTGGAACATTTCTTTAGTTACTTTTTTTTCGTTTAAAAAAAACATTCTTGTGACCGACACAACTAACGACATTTGAACAAAAAAGAAAAGTAAGAATTCTATTAAAACACAGCCAAATTGATACCTTCATTTAGATATTTTATAGGAATTGCTTTAAAATTTCTCCATAGCAACAATGAATTTTCACAATTCTAATTGTTCAATCGAATGTAATTGAGTTGAATCATCTTACACAGATGGAAAGCTTTCTGATAGACAATTAGCCTATCAAAAATCTGATAAACACTTATCACCTTATTCGATTCCACCACCATTTTATTAAAAAAAAAACAAAAATGATTATCAGATAAAGTTATTGTCGTTTTGGTGGGAATTGACTTTTATATGTAAATAGGGAAATGTACAGAGATCAAGTATCAAAACGACTACAAACAAAATGCTAATAAACTATCGACTTAGCACGATTGGATTTTGAATAAGATGGATTTTAAAAAATCGGTATTTTAGAAGACTTTTTTTCGGAATTTCAAAAGGAATTTTAAAAAACGGGATTCCGCCGAATCTACTCTTAATAAATACCTAATCTTTATAAATATGGTCTATGTTATTATAATATATTATGTTTATCCCATGTACATGTAATTAACATCCTGAAGTAAGTTATAAACTGTCTTTTTCAGTAATTGCAATATTCATGAATTCAAAATCAAAGTCCACCGATCCCTTATTTAAGACCCTGTCTCCTTTTTGTTCTACTCGTACTGTGTCTTTGGCATAAAGAGGGTTTTAAAAATCCGACTCAGGCCACATGCATCGGGTAAAACTGACAGTTTTTCTTATGATTCAATAGAAGTAATTCAATTAGATAAATGAATAAATAACACAAACAAAATAATTTTTTTTCATTATAGAGATACATTTTTATTTTATTTTATTTTATATCACATTACACATTGAACAAGTAAAAAAATTACACATTCAATATCTTTTTTTTAAGTAAGAAGCTACAGGTTTCATTTTAACATATTACGGATAAAATTTAATGCAATAATTAATAAATATGATATTAAACGACGGCGACGGTATGATTTTCAAACTTACAAATGTAAAGGCGCAAGGTGATAAGATAAATGGCCTGGTTAGTTGTACTTAGATAACATTTATTGACTCTTTTCGGAGTTAAAAAAAAAAATCATAGTGTGATGTAGATTTTAAATAAAAAAATAAAGTTTCTATTACTTTTACACATGTCAAAAAATCAATACTTGCCAACAGGTTTTAATTTGTATTGACTTCTCTTAAAATAATTTATTTTGAATGTTACAAATTTGTGAGTTAAGCAGATATCAAAAAAAGAAAATATCAAAAAAATCCATTACACAATTATTTGTATTAAGTCTGATGATTTACTTTTAAGACTTGAAATAGGAACTTAAGTCTACACAGAGAAAACAAATTTACAGAAACAATAAGATGTCTTTGTAAAACTACTTTTGTAGATAGTCTTATTAAAACCATAAATGTTATAGGACCTATAAGAAAATCGTATTGACTAAAAACGCCATTTTCATAGCTTCAATTAAATTTCTTCTTAAAAAGAGATATTAAAAATTTTCTTCGTTCCCATTCTTCAAACTAATTTTTGAAGAAACGTGACTGGATTGCAGAAAGAAAGCGACAAGCTCAAGTCTTGTTACAGACATTCTTTTGGTTTTACTTTTAGGTGAGTTAAGATTTAATAAAATAAAGTCTACCAATAATATGTTTCGTTTTGATTTGGAAACAAATGAGTATTAATTGTAAAGAAGAATATTTCATTAACAGTGCAAAACGACATAAGCCAAGTGGTGTCTACGGTTGCAGTACCATAATTCTTTTCATGAAATTTTCCATTAAAAATTCATACATTTGCTGCTAAATGTCCTCCATGACTTCACTAATTCCAACTTCAATGCATTGAATTGATTGTGGAGCATTGTTATAGACCTTTTTTGTACGTGGCTCAAGGACAAAATTTAAAGGTTGTTAAATTACAAGATATCGGTGGTCAATGGTGACCACCTTAACAAGATAAGGAAACTATTCAATGTCATGTCGAAGCTTATTTCGTTTCATTTTATGTAATGGATTAGTTTTTAACTGTCAAATGTCATAAGATAACAACTTTAAAAATGACAGCTGTCCAAATAGCGGTTTAACCAAAATTAAACCTCTTTTTGGAAAACTCTTTATTATTCATATCTTTTTGATATGACTTTCTTGGATTAAATCTATTAGTAGACCTTTTAAAATTGTATTCTTTGATTCTTTTTATCTGTGTAGGTTTTACGGGTGTCACAACTCTGCTGGAGTTTGTCGTGTTGAAAAATACGAATGGTCTATAACAGTGGCGGAAAACATCAGATTTTCCGAAACACGAAAATCAATGAAATGGTCCTTGTTTGATGTTAAAATATCTGTTGCCTTCGTTGTTTTCGAAAAATATTGTTTTAATCCAATTTTATGCAATTTGTGAAATTATAGGATTTGATGTCTTCCAAATAAGATAAACGCGAAATCAGAGCCGAATTTTTAACCACAAATATTATGTTTAGTCTTTAGACTCCTTTACGAGCTTCTACAAAAAAAAGGTTTCAGTGGTAAAATTAAGGTTCTTCTATACAATTGTGTAGTGTATTTTGCTTATAAGTAAGTAATCAAATAAAATTAAGTTGTGAGAAATTTCATTGCCCTCAATTAAAGAAATTCTGTTCTCTAAAATTAATTTCAAAAACAAAAACTACTGCAAAAAAGTATTCAGAAAAATAATAAATATTTTCAGTGTATGTATTTTTTCTTAAAAAAGTTTCAAACAAAAAACAATCAGTTTTGAGAATTTATGTAGAAGATAAATTTGCATAAGGACGTGAAAAATCTCAAGTGATTTATATTTTCTAGTAGCTGTCAATCGGAGTTTTAAAAAAAAATAATTTTACCCGTCATTAAAGGAAACAAATATTAATTTAAATTTAGTTGATTACCTGTCGTTCTTAAAAAAAAATAAAACTAATCTTAATACAAAAAGTATTCGTATGTGAAATATTTAATGTTGTTTTATATTTTATTACTAAACCTATATGTACATTTTCCAAATACTTAATACCAATTAAAACGGACGGTTTTTGAATTTTTGTTTTATAGCTGGCATTGAGTTCAAAAAGTTTGTCATAATGCTCTCACTGAAATAGTTAAAAAAGGTAAAATAACAGCAAAGAATAATTGAATGTCGTATCAAAAAATACAATAATCCTAGGTTTTTAAAAATAATTTCCGAATTTTAAGATTATTATATGGGGGTGGCTATAATAGCTTAGATTTAAGCAACATAATTAAGTGTTTGATAAAACACAAATTTAAATTTTGATTTAAAAAGAAAGTTTCTTTTTTTTTTTAAACATATGGTACGGATGTGTGACGATATTTGTCAATTCTGGACTAACTTCATAAAATGTTAGTATGTATTTGAGTTGTGGACAATATACAAACAATTCTTTCGAGATTTTGTTTGTTTAAAGTGAGTAGTAATGATTCTCCTTAGCACGGAAGTATTTGAAGTAAACACACAGTATATTTTATAGTGCAACAATTGTTTAACTCGTTTTTGCTTTAATGTTTTTAGGACAGGCAGGGTATTTCGAACAAACCTAATGATGCAATTGAAATTATAATTTTTACCATGTCCCTGAGAAAAGCCTCCACATTTCTCGGCGAACTGTGGAGATTAAAGTATAAGGATGCACTGAATATTATGATAGTCGTTGTCTAGAAAAGCAAAACTGTTTTTATTTTTTATATGAACATATGTATAATTTAACCAAAAATATAGTAAGAACATATTATTTTCCTTAATTAACCTATTTCATTGAGCTTTATACTTTGGATGACTGACAAATTTCAATACCTCTTCTGGTTTTCGAATCCGTTTACAGTTATTTAATCTAATTAGGAAAGGTGCATTAAACACTGTTACATACAAAATACTTCTATTATATACAATTGCAAATTCCTTAAAAACTAACTTACGAAAATATTGCAACTAAATTTGTGTCTCTTTATTATACGATTAAATTAACTAATGTTATAAATTATAATAAAACTATGTTTCACCAAACTCCGCTGCATTGCCAATTAAAGTCTCTATACTGAAATCTTTTGAATGACTGTGCTTTGTTTTGCTGTGATCGAAATCTAGAGACAAAAGTGTTGGCTTAAAGATATTTCGATTTGAAGACTCCAAGGAACTCAGGATTTTGTTTGAAAAATTGTCTTCAGGAGTTGTCGAAACGGAAAGTGAGTTTTCGGATAGATTTGAGTTTTCAAACAGAAGGACATATGGATTTAAGCTATTAGAAACCTTGCTACATTTGTCGTTATTGTTCATGAACTGAAGAGATCTTTTTGCCTTCTTTATCGTAGATGCATCACTTATCGCTTCGGATTGAAGCCTTTCAATTCGAGTACATACTATGTCGGATGAATCTGATTTATGTGATTCCTCGTGTTCGCTTTCGACGTCAATTCTGTCGCAGGATATATCTTCGATGGCATTGTAATTTCTGTCGGGGCTTCGTTGTTCGAGGCTAGCATAGCCCAATCCGTTAACAGGAGGATCGTTATGTTGTGGATATTCACCCATTGTAGGGATTTTTCTGTATAAAGTGTTCAAATCGGAATTATTTAACATTTCATTTGGATTTGTCGTTTCCAAATTATCGGCCGTTCGTCGGAAACGCGCTACATTCTGCCGAATTAATTCGATTTTGTCAGTGTTATGATAAAACGGAGTTTCTAGGTTAGCGAAAAAGTCGAATTTGTTGTTGGGAGATGTTACATCAATTGCATCGGCCTGCGAGCTAACTGACTCAAAAGGATCATGGGTGTTACCAAAATTGGCAACGTTAAAATGTACCGGCAGCACTGGAACGGGTTTTCTTATCCAAAATGGTGAAAATGGACCAAACACTGAGGGAAACGGAAAACGATGTGCAACTGGAGCTCTTTTATATCGCTTTCTTCTCCGTAGAAAGCTGCCATTATCGAACATATCTTCGGCGAGGGGGTCTAGGGTCCAAAAATTGCCTTTACCTGGATTTCCTGGTTCCCGTGGAACTTTTATAAAGCAATCGTTTAAACTCAGATTGTGACGTATGGAGTTTTGCCACGCTGGAAATTTTTCTTTGTAGTATGCAAACCTGAAACGAAAATAAGTTTAAGTGTTAAATATTTTTCTAAACAAATGGTCAATTGCTTTTGAAAAAAAAGAAAAATATTCTATCTCTATCTTAAAATTAACAATACCACCCTCAACTTGAATCGTTCTTGGTCAACTGTTATGTAGTTTTTTTTTGTAATACTAAAGCCACACAATTTCAAAATAAGTTGAATTATTAAAACAAATCCACGGAATGGAATAAATCCTTCAATTAAATTTGTATATAATCATTAATAAATTCTTATGTTTTATGTATATAGTCCCATTACTTTTGATTTGATATTGAAAATATCGAAAACAAAGTTGATAATATAATACGTATGTATGTAGATACTATGTATATCCAAAATTTAAAAAAAAAGTTGATAAGACTTTAAATATTACGCGTATTTATTTATAACAATTATTCATTTCGAAAAATGATTAAATTCATAAAGTATTATTAATATCATTTATAATAAAGTTGACTAAATAACTTTATAGGTATTTCTACATATGGTATTCCAATAAGAGATTTCATTTTGGTCTTACAAATAAAAAGAGTACATTTAAGAGAAGTTAATAGACGTTGAATCTATTGTACAAATCAGAGACTGCAGCACTATAATTTAATCCAATACATTGTTTCGCTGACGATAGCACTCTTAGCTTTTCATATTCGTTTCCAGACTCACAACCCTCCTCTTCGGATGTGGAACTCCAACGGCAAAATATGATAAGCTCAATAAATTCCGACCTACACAGCATTGTACAATGGGGAATAAAAAATCGTGTGGAATTTAATGTTTCGAAAACGCAATGCTGTCTTGTATCGTTAAAGCGAGATAAACCCTGTTTGCCACTATCTATGAGTGGCACTTGCATCAACGAAACGGAAAATCTCGACATCCTCGGAATGTGCATCAGCAACCACCTTTTGTGGAGCGATCACATACGCGATGTCGCCAAAAATGCCGCAAGATGTCTAGGTTTTTTGAGACGTTGCTAGAAATTTTTCTCTCCGTCTGATCTGGCTACAATATACAAAACCTATATATACGTCCGAAACTTGAATATAACTCTCATCTCTGGGCTTGTGCTCCAGTAACTTATTTAAGCCTCTTGGACAGTATACAAAGAAGAGCTTTTAAAATGATTGGTGACATTAACATCATCACTCGATTACGTCACTCGAACATCGACGCAAGGTTTCTTGTCTCACCCTTTTTGCCGTTATTTTAACGGACTATGTTCTAGTGAAATAGCCAGTTGCATTCCTCCCCTTAAATAATTTAACCATAATACCCGCGCTTCTAGGAATGCCCATCAGTTTACCCTTGAGCCGAACTTCGGCCGTACTATGAAGTACAGAGATTCATTTTTTAGCCGTACTACGCGAATTTGGAACGCCTTGCCACGCTCTATCTTTCCCTATCATTGCAATGTTCAGGAATTTAAAATCAATGTACACCGACAACTCCTATCGAACCCAAATAGCGAGCTATTCAAAATATTACTTTTATTGGAACACTCTACACTACATACATAAATACTATTTTGAATTTTTAAAATTTCGTTGCTATTACATCTTAAGAATTTATGTTTCTATTAATTTATGACCAACCACTGATGTGCGCATCTACGAATTTATTATTATACCTTGATCTGAAATTTTAAAAATTAATTTCACTACTTTACTGCTCTACACATTTTCTTGGTTTTTGAAATAAATATATAGCAACAAGAATTTCTGAACAGAAAAAGTACAGCAAATACAAATAAATTCAAAATAAATTTGATAAATTTCATCTAATTTTTGAAAATTAAAAAAAAAACATCCATCTTCAATTTCAATTGAAGAAAAACATAGTATTGCAAGAAATCAGAAGTTGTGTTTTTTTTTCTTTAAATAAAGAAAAGATGATACTTTTGGTTAAAATGTTAAACGATATTTCTAAACAATCTGAAGATTGAATTGTTAATTATTTTGTAGATTTAACTTTTGTACTACATTTGTTTATGTACGTAAAATCATTAAAAAAACGACATACAAGAAATAACTTCAATTTAAAAGATGTACTTGTTTTAAGTCGGATGTTAATTTACAATGTATAATTCCTTGTCGTTCGTATGCAAGCAATTAATTTTAACTTGATTCAATATTAATTGAAATAATTTTTAATATGAGGACAGTTACATTGCCGATGCAATTTACAAAAGCCAACCATGGTATACTAAAATGAAGCAATGACACCAATAAATGTCCATCTCTGGAAATTATAAGGAACTGCTTGTAGCACAACAGAAACATCACACTAGCTTTCATATCCGTGCATTGCAGAATTAAAGGTAATGATGCAGCCTCTGCAGCAAAAAACATTGTATGCTACTCTTATCGTTGGATATCCTAAATTACACCAACTTCTTCTAATAACTTTTTCTCATCTTCCAAAAAAGATCTTACATAAAAATGGCGAAATTCAAAATCTTCGAAAACATCAACCCGTATCCCGTAAAGTGTATCTATCTATAAAGTAGAGAAGATTGCATAAACATATTGAGAGTCAAAGTAGGAAATACCCTGTTTACAAGCAAACAAATTGTGAAATAATTCTTAAAATATGGATATGGATATAGATGGATGGGATATTTTGGTGGAGTGTCCTGTTTGACGACAAACAGAAGCATTCACAATAAATCCATAAAGTGCTTAGGGCCCTTTCACACCAAACGAATCCGAATCAATCAGAATCACTCCGAATCAAGTTGAATCTGATTGACCAAGATTCGGCTTCGAGCGCTCCGTTTAAATGTGAAGGGATTCTTTTCCCGCCTTCAGACCGGACGAGTCTGGTTCAATCAGGTTTGATTCGAGGTCGCACTTGATTCAACCTGTCAGATTCCTCGTCCGGTCAGTCTTGAATCAACAACCATACGAGAGAGAGAGCAACTAAAAGAAGGAAAACAAAAAGAAGATGAAAGGATTTTTATAGATTCAGGTTGATTCAGCTGGTGTGAAAGAGTGGAGATGACGAATCATATTCAACTTGATTCGGAGTGATCCAGATTGATTCGGATTCGTTTGGAGTGAAAGGGGCCTTAGTTTCATTCAACATACAAATTAAAGCAAATTCACATTTGTGGGTACCAACAACTAATAGGGCCCATACACTACACATGCATGCATGCACATTCCAGTGACTGTGCATGCAAACTGCGAGTGTATGGCGTAGCATGTGTGGCTGTGCATGCGGCATGAGTGATTTCAAAAATTTTTGATATTATTTTGTTTGTACATGCAAGCATGTGTAGTGTGTGGGCTAATTTGCTCATTCAAGCGGTGGATTTCGATGAGTAAATATAGACAGAAAATTAATTTTTTTTCAGCCATTCTTTGCACCACAATCGTTTCTTTTTATTCTTTTTTAACTTCCCATAGGAAGTTATTGTAATGGGTCCGATTTGTCAAAATGAAAATTTTGACATTTCTCGACGTTTCAAGGTCCCTAGAGTCGAAATAAAAGATTTTTAGAAAGATGTCTGTGCGTGCGTGTGTACGTACGTTCGTACGTCCGTATGTCCGTATGTCTGACGTTTTTTTCGTCGTCCATAGCTCAAGAACCAGAAGAGGTATCGACTTCAAATAAATTTTGTTATACAGATAATAAGGCGGAAAGATACAGAAAGGGCTCTCACGAAAGATTGCGTGGGAGGTTTTTTTTACCATAGCATTTTAAAAAAAAAGGTGAAAATTTTGGTTATCTCATGAACCAATGACGCTAGAGACTTGAATTAAATTTTATATAATATATTGTAACGTGATACAAAACAAGTATATTTTTTGCAAAAAAAATCCAATTAACGGTTTTTTTTATAAATCAATAAACTGAAAAAAAAATTTGTCACCTCGAAAATTTTTCGACTAAAATATGATTTCATCTCAAAAACAATTTTGTTCAACGAAGAATAATGTTTTTGAATCTGATAAAATTTTGAGAAAAATCTAATTGACAGTTTTTTTTATAAAAAAAAAACATTACTCGAAGTTGGTAAAAATTGAATTTCGACTCAAATATCTTTTCAAAACTTTGAGATATTGGCTTTAAACTACTTTTATCTTTCAAAATATATTGTTTTCAACATTCAGTAAAATTTTGAAAAAAATCGAATTGACAGTTTTTTTTTACAAAAAATTAAAAACTTAAAAAAAACAATAGCTTTTCAAATTTATTTTATTTCACAGAAAATATTATTTTCTATATTCAATAAAATCTACAAAGAATAGAACGCAAATTTGGTAAAAATTGATACATATAGACAAACTTTTAAGCAAGACAAATCGACAGATGGGATGGGAAGTTATCAGTGTGGGTCGCATCCCAGCCTCTTTTTACTTGCTTTTTATTGCCAATGCAATCAAAATAGCTGCTGCAGCAGACTTTGTGTCCGACATTTTGAAGATGTTCTTTACCCAACGATGTACAAACGACTAAAGAATGTACAGTTTGCATGAGTAGAGTAGTGTATGGTTGAAACATGACTGTGCTAATTTGTGATTGTGCATGCATGCATGTGTAGTGTATGGGCCCTATAAGTGTGTTATTACACCCAGACTTTTTTGGAAAGACTCAAATAAGTGCGAAAGAGAAAGTAGGTGAAATAGAAATACTTTAAAAAGTCTCTACCCGCAGAGTTCTGGGTTCGGGATTCTTGGATTGTTTTTGACGTTTCTCTTTCATGCCTTTCTTTGTTTCTTGGCGTTGCTTTATTATTCTTTCTATTGTTACCGAGTAAACAAGAAATATTCCGCCGGACAAATTCAAGTTCAATTCCTATTTTTACATTATTCGGAATTATTATCCGTATTCATGATGTCAATAATCATTGCTGTAGTAAAAAGTGCAGTTTTCTTTAATTATTTTCACACTTTGACTTTGTGGATGAGAACAAAAAATGAAAGAGAAGTGTCAAAAACACGCAACCGAAAACAATCCGAGTGTAATAATGCGAGATTGACGGGATGAGTGTTCAAAAGAAAATATGCGAAACACGCAGCATACAAAAAGTCTGGGTGTAATAACACACTAATATCAAAAAACAATGGAAACTTCTCAAAATATTCTAGTACAATTATAAATTCTGGTACAATGATAAACAGCAACGCAACATTAAAACGACATTTTTCGTTCTATTACTTTGATGTTTGAATATTTTTACTTTCTTTCAAGTGCGTACTATGGTTTTGAATTATTCTTTATCATCTTAAGATCTTTTATTCGTAACTGAAAAGGCCGCAAAATTAATTGACAAATTGATTCTTTTTTCATTTTATTATAATAAATATTTGGAACACTTCATATTCGGAGCTAACAATAAAAGAGTATTTTGACTGTTTTAGCGGCAGGAGTCGTAAAAACAATTCAATTGCATGCATAGTTGTTTAAAGCCCTCCTATTTTACATACTTGACACTTCTTTTTCTTTTACCCTTATTTTCATGCACTTTTTACAATCTACATATATATTGTTTGTTTGAAGTGTAATCTGACAACACATTCACGCACCCCATTTTTTCGAGAAATATATTTTCAATTTAGGGCAGAATATAAATGTGTGTACAGAAAATGTGAGATATTTGCGGGTAGTTTTTGTATTGTTTTATGATTTACTATCGAAACGTTTATTAAATTCAAAAATTATGCAAAAATTCTAACAACTTGTGTAGAAAAAACAATTCAATTTCAAAAGGAAAGTTTTCTTTTAATTACATTTGTACATAAATAAAAGATCAATTCATTCGGTTAACTATAGACTTTGAAAATGTGTTGTAATGTTGAATTAGTCGAATTTTAAATCGTTTGAGTACATTTGGATAGTTTGAACCGAACTTGGATTTTTTTTGTCTAAGGTAAATTGAATATTTTTAATGACATTTTTGACATCTGGTAATCTTTTTAGAAAAATTGGATTGAATGATTATTTATAATCTACAATTAATATGCACTAAACACATATGTGGTGGCATTGTTTTTGTATGTAAACGTTGGAACATAGCTTTAAAAATTAATTTGTTTAACGTCTTGTTGAATTGAAAGAAACAGATTAAAAATTTATTTTTAATTGTGTACTTTCAGAAGTCTTATTGTTAGCCATTTTAGAATTTAAAAAAACTATAAGGTATTGTTGGTTGATAATCAAGTAAGCGTCACACCTTGTGTAATTGTTGTTGTAGAAATGTTTAAGGATTAGTTTGGGTCGCATCATCTCTGCTCCTTTTTATTATGTACATACATACATACAGGGTGTCCCGTAAGTAATGGATAACCCTGAAATGCCGCATAGTAGACTTTATGACCGTCCTGAAAACTGATAAAAAAAAGTTCTATCCCAACCACAAGAAAAGTTATATGCATTTTTTTGTTCAGTGCACTATTTTTTTTCTTACTTTACATTTTTGAATACCACGACTACAAGTGAATGAGTTCCATAATTTTTTTTTTTGCAGGAATATTTTACATTACTTTTGCCAACACATAAGTAGAAGAAAATTATTATAACAGTTGGACTTCTTAGAGAAAAAAATTATTTAACATTGAATTTCAATGCAAAATGTGAAAACAAATAATTTTTGAAAAAGTTAAATCATAGCTGGTATAAAAAAAATGTATGAATACCTGAGTGGCCAACTATTTTAAAAATATGCGCGTTAAATGCAGATTTCAAAATGGTATTACTTATTATTATATCTAGAGTCAATAGCAAGTTAATGGTAAAAATCTGCAATACTAGAGTAAATTTAGCAAAAACAAAAGTTTTCAAAATTAGCACAGTAAACGTGAAAATAATACCAAGCGTTGAACATAGCAGATTTTTGATTTATTGGCTGTTTTAAAGATGTTGTCCTAATGATAAATCCAAGCTTTCAACTTCTAGGGCCGAATGCATTATTGATAAAAATGTCAAAAAAGTGCAAAAAAACGGTTACATTTTCGAGATTGTTTTGAATTTTACCTGTTCTATTGGGCTTTAACAAACCCATCAAATATTTTGTTGGTTGCTATTAGAGATACCGAAGACTTAGTGCTTGCGGAATTCGACCGAGATCCTACAGTATCAATCCGAGCAATAGCACGACGCACTGGGATCGGAAAGACGATTGCGCATAATGTGCTAAGTAAACATAAATATCATCCCTTTCACCTAACACGGGTGCAAACTCTCCAGCCGCAAGATTTTGAAACGAGAATGAGTTTTTGTCGACAAATGATAATGAAAATTGAAGCAGATCCGCAGTTTTTTGACAAAATTCTTTGGAGCGATGAGTCTACATTTAAAAGAGATGGCTACACTAATCTCCATAATCTCCACTTCTGGGCACTACAAAACCCAAACATCATGAGGGAAGACAGGTCTCAGTACCAATGCAAAATAAACTATTGGACTGTGATTCTCAATGGGAAAATAATTGGACCCTTTGAGCTGCCGGGGATTTTAACTGGCTAAGGTTATTTGGAGTTCCTCCAAAATGATCTCCCAACCTTGCTGGAAGAAGTTCCTCAAGAAGTAAAGGAATCCCATTGGCTTCAAAATGATGGATGACCAGCACACTATGCTGTGCCTGTGCAGGCAGATGGATAGGACGCCTGGGACCAATTTTATGGGCACCCCGTTCACCAGACCTAAATCCACTTGATTTTTTTTATTGGGGATGCATTAAGGAAATCGTATACAGCAAGCCGATCAGGTCTTTAGAGGAGCTAAGAAATCGTGTGGAGGCAGCTGCATTACAAATTTCTTAGCAAAACCTTGCACGTTCACTAAGACTATCATTTATTCGGAGGTGCAGAACCTGTATAAGAGTGGGTGGAAAACAGTTTGAGCATTTGCTATAAAAAAAAATTAAAAAATTATCTATTTTTGTTTTTGTTTTCTAACTAAGTGATCATGTGATTAAAACCTGGCTCAAAAACTTTTTGTTTAGATAAAAAAACAAATAAACTAATAGCAACCAACAAAATATTTGATGGGTTTCTTAAAGCCCAATAGAACAAGTAAAATTCAAAACAAGCTCGAAAATGTAACTGTTTTTTGCACTTTTTTGACATTTTTATCAATAATGCATTCAGCCCTAGAAGTTGAAAGCTTGGATTTATCATTAGGACAACATCGTAGAAACAGCCAATAAATCAAAAATCTGCTGTATTCAACGCTTGGTATTATTTTCACGTTTACTGTGCTAATTTTGAAAACTTTTGTTTTTGCTAAATTTACTCTGGTATTGCAGATTTTTACCAATAACTTGCTATTGACTCTAGATATAATAATAAGTAATACCATTTTGAAATCTGCATTTAACGCGCATATTTTTAAAATAGTTGGCCACTCAGGTATTCATACATTTTTTTTATACCAGCTATGATTTAACTTTTTCAAAAATTATTTGTTTTCACATTTTGCATTGAAATTCAATGTTAAATAATTTTTTTCTCTAAGAAGTCCAACTGTTATAATAATTTTCTTCTACTTATGTGTTGGCAAAAGTAATGTAAAATATTCCTGCAAAAAAAAAAATTATGGAACTCATTCACTTGTAGTCGTGGTATTCAAAAATGTAAAGTAAGAAAAAAAATAGTGCACTGAACAAAAAAATGCATATAACTTTTCTTGTGGTTGGGATAGAACTTTTTTTTATCAGTTTTCAGGACGGTCATAAAGTCTACTATGCGGCATTTCAGGGTTATCCATTACTTACGGGACACCCTGTATGTATTTCTTAACCTTATGAAACGATAAAATAACTAAAAAAACAACTAAGGCAGTATTTTGTTCTCATATTCATAGATGCCGTTAAAACTTTTTATATTGGAATATAAAACAGTCTCTTTTATGACACAAAAAATGTCAAGGCCTTTTTAATTTAGCAAGTATTATGTGTTTATATGAGGACATGTTGAATTTGACAAACTTCCCACAGGAAATTATTGTTATCGGTCTGATTTGTCGGTTTCAAAGTTTTTACATTTTTAGACGTTTTAGAATCTACATAAATCAAAGGTGTTTATATGTCCATACGTTTGGGATTCCTTTTTTCAACGGAATTATCTCTAGAACAAATGGAGATATCGACTTCAAATACATTTTATTTTGCAGATATTAACAGCAGAAGATGCAGAAAAGTCTTTCAAAAAAAATTGTGTCGGTGGTTTTTTATCTAAAAAAAAGTGTAAAATTTGTTTCACCCCAATTATTTCTCCAACCATGACGCTATACTATATATCTTTAAGATTTCTATAAAACTTTTTTTTACAAATAAAAAAAAATTTTTCTACCGAAAATTGTACGCTTTAAAAATTATATAACCTGCAAAATAATTTGTAATCTAGTTAAATTTTAGAAAAATTGAATTGCCATTATTTTTTTAGATAAAACTGTTGATATCTGTAACGCTTTCGCAACAAATTTCCGTGAGTCATTTGTTAATATAGCCCTCAAGAAGTTGATGAAGTATATTTTCATAATCTTCATTCCTTTTCGCAAACTAGCTGTAGTCACATCCCTGTGCTACAGAATACGGTCCTTGATCTTTTATCCGCGTTAAATGATGACTGCTCAGCCGGTCCCGATGGTATTCCCCCAATAGTATTAAAAAAGTGTAGTAATGCTTTAGTTAAACCCCTTACGTTCTTATTCAAACTTTCTCTTAAAACAGGAAAATTTCCCAATAGATGGAAGGAGTAATTTCTAACACCAATTTTCAAGAAAGGTAACAAGGCGGAGCGGATATAAGCAACTACAGGCCCATTGCAAAACTTTCTTGCATTCCTAAAGTGTTTAAACAAGTTGTATGTGACAGTGTAGCATTTTTTAGTAAGAATCTCATTTGCGAGCAGCAACATGGTTTTGTGAAAAAAAGATCAACCGTTACTAATCTCCTCACATTCTCAAACATTTGTTCAAACGCTTTAGAACAAGGTTATGAAGTTGACTGTATATATACACTGACTTTTCCAAAGCTTTTGACCAACTTAGCCACGGAATTATTTTATTTAAACTTAAAGCTCTTGGTTTTCCACCATTTATCTTAGCTTGGATCAAATCATACCTTGAAAACAGATCCTATGAGGTAAAATTTAGAAATTGTCATTCTGAACCTTTTGTTGCTCAATCTGGTGTTCCCCAAAGAAGCCATCTTGGCCCTTTTCTGTTTATCCTGTCTATTAACGATGTATCGTCATGTCTACGCTCAAGTGAAGTACTCATTTTTGCTGACGACATGAAGATTTTTAAAATAATAAAGTCCACCCATGATCGTATTCTTTTACAAGCCGACATTGATAGTTTCACATTTTGGTGTGGGAAAAATAGCCTTTCATTCAACCCTTTAAAATGCCTGACGATAACTTTTACTAAAAAACAAATCGGTAGTGTATTTGATTATTGTATATCACAGCAAAAACTCTGTCGCGTCTCCACATTTAAAGATTTAGGTGTTCATTTCTGTTCCAACTTAGAATTTACACATCACATTAACTTTATTGTTAATAAAGCAAGTTCTATGCTTGGTTTTATAAAACGCTGGGCAAAGGAGTTCAATGATCCCTATGTTACTCTTTCTTTGTATAATTGCCATGTTCGTCCTCATCTTGAATATGCTTCGCAGGTATGGACTCCGAAATTACGAAATTCATAGAAAACGTATCGAATCAATTCAACATAACTTCATTCGCTTTGCCCTAAAGGGTCTTCCTTGGGATGATCCTGATGATCTGCCTCCCTATGAACATCGTATTCAGCTTCTTCAATTGCAAACTCTCCATCAAAAGCGTGTTAATAATGACTTAGTATTTTTTCATCAACTCATTAATGGTGAAATTGATGCACCTTATTTGCTATCTTGTGTACATTTGAATTACATAGGCGGAACTCATCAGCTGAGTACATTTGATTTTATACATATTGACTTCCATAGAACTAACTATGGGAAGAATGAAGCTTTAAGTCGAATGAGCATTTTATATAACTTAAACTGTTCATCGATTGATTTCAATTTGAATAAGGTGGGATTAAAATCATTGTTTAGAACCAGTGCTCCACTATCGTAAACGTTCTTATTTTATTTTTTGTTCTGTAATAGTTAAATGTTAATTATGTTTTGTATTTTGTGCGTGTGTTAGGCTATAATTGTATTATTTTTTTACTAACAACTAACACATGCACTTATGATGAGCCTCTGATCGTAGTTTGACGCTTGCTATAAGCTTACTACTTTCTGAAATGTAATAAATTAAAAACTTAAAAAAAAATCTACTAAAAATAATAAAATTAGTTTTCGACTCGAATATATTGGCAACAGTCACAGATATTTACTAAAAACTATTTTTATCTTATAAAAAAACATTGATTTTGGTATTCTATACAATTTTTAAAAAAAATTCAAGAAAAACTACTAAAAATTAGTAAAAACTGACTTTCAACTCAAACATCTCGGGAATAAGAAAAAAATATATATAAAAAATATTATTGTTAACTTTTAGTTACATTTTAGAAAAATCAAACTTACAACTATTTTTTACAAAGAACGAAAACCTACAAAACTAACTAAAAACTAATAAAAAACGGTTTTCCATTCAAGTATCTTGAGAACAAAAAAAGGTATAGTCTTCAAACTTTATTTATCTTTCACAAAATGGAATATCGACAGACGGGTATACGAATGTGAAGTTATCAATGTGGGTCGTATCCCAACCTCTTTTTTGTGTGGGTTCTTAATCACTTTGGATGTATACAATACGCTTTAGATTTTTTGAATTCATTTTATGTCAAAAGTCAGGTAAAAGCTCAGAAATCCAAATAGCAGACAAAATAATTTAACATCATCAAATTTTATAATGAAAAGAAAATGATTATATTTACCCAAATAAATTTATTAGAAAGATTACACTTCAATTCTATTTTCGTATCAGTACCAAATTTCTATCAATTTTATGATTTGAAATTACATATACATACATATGTATGAATTCGTTCATATTCAGTTCAAACTCAAGTTGATGAAATCAGAAATTTAATTATATAGATAACTTGGTACAAAAATTAATAAATACTCAACTAAGTTTCGAACTTTTTCAATTTCATAAAAAATTAGATGCCCCTTAAAAAAATAAAATAAGTTATGCACCATTTGTTGTAACTACAAGGGTTTTGTAACTAAGATTGTTATTTTTGTATTAATTGTTTCACGATAGTATAGCCAAAGTTATGATCTCTTCATAATAAACAATATGGTTCATCGGGAATTTTGGACCACAAATACCCTATTCGACTGGAAAAATAACTATGCTTTATTACGATGGTAGCAGTTTCTTTGGGCTGGCTGATGGTGGTTAATAGAGCACAATCTCATGGATTGCTGATGCTTCCCTAAAGTTTGTACCACAGCAAAACGTTCAACAATATTGTGCAAAAAAAACAGTTAGTTGCAAATTGCATGTAAATCTCAATTCCCTATCAATGACAATTTTGAATATTTTTGATTCCATTTTTTTGCGTCTTGATCAAAAGTTTGTAAATTAAAAACTTGAAGTTTTGTTGAAACAATGGTACCAAAATTTTAACCTGGCCTATTATCTTTTTAAAGCTAAACAGAAAATTAGAACCTACTTGAAAAGAGTGCGATTGGCAGGCGCGATTTAGAACACCAACTCGACTGATAGGTTGAGTATATTTACAAATATGCCACGGAGAAAATTAAAGCAAAAAACGGATTTGAAGCCTGAACAGAAACAAAAAGAAAATAAACTTATAATTCAAAAAATACCGCTGGATTTCCTCTGTTAGTTTTCGTAGTATTGCAATCAAGTATTGCCAAAATTAGAAGGCGCAAGGGTAACCGTGATAAATTTAAAATCAGAAACAAAACTGTCTTCACTGTCGATCCAATAGTTGGCCGGCGGCGGCGGTGGTTGTTCCTTTTAAGTTTTATGGAGAAACATATCATGACTTAAATTTTTACTTTTATTCATGTTCATATCAATCCAATAGTTAAACTAATTGTTCACATTTTAAAAGCAGATTTAAAGAACCCTGAAAAAATAAAAAATTTCTAACATACATTGAGCAAAAATCGGAAATTGTAGTTAAAGAGATCATTTGTTTTTCATTAGTGAAGTAAAATTAAAGTCTAACAGATTAATAACTTGTTTAATTTCCTTTTTTCCGTTAGCATTTATGTTCCGCCGACACCACCGTCGCATTAATGCCGCCGTCAAAATTTCAAAAAAGTATTTGTATCTATGATATTCAAAACAAAACACTCATATTCTATAGTTACAATTACAATTTAAAAACATTTTACGAGAGGGAGAAACTAATTTTGTTTAAAAACACTTTAAATTCCATTTTGACGCTGTTGATATGAATTTGAAATTCAAATTCATGTTTTTGCGTAGGTATCCTCAATTTATAAGCATTAAAAAAACTAACAATTCCTTTAAAAAACTTGTTATATCAACCAACCATATCTACAATTGTTCGACATTTTAAAAGAATTCAAGGAGATTTAACGCGAACCGATAGAAAAACGCAACTACTAACATTTTTATTTACTGACGATAAAAGTGTGAATTATTTTTATACGCAGGTATTTAATAAATCATCTTCACTCACCTCGTCATTATAAAATCACATATTCCACTTAGGGTTAATTTTTTATGCGGCGACTGTAAAATTGCCATGGTAATGAGAGCAATGTAGGAATAGGGCGGTTTAACTAAGGGCGCATGAGACTTATCCTCACTTAAGTTTGTATTGGTTGACGCCTGGGTGTTCAGGGCGGGCCGTAAATCTAAAGGAGGCGGAGATAAGGACGCCGATGAGAGCATCTCAAGATATACTCCAAAGCGGTATAAAACTTTTTTTTTGTTATTGCAGCTTCTTCTTTCTTGTTGGAAAATTAATTAATATAGTTATGTGATTTTGTTTTAGGTATCTATTATAGAATGAAATTTGAACACTAAATAAATTATTAAGTATCTGTTGTTTATTAGTAGGTAGGAACTCTTTTGACAAAAACAATAAATTATTAGTTTTTTTTCAGTTAGGTATTTTTTGCTGAGCACTCTTCCACAAGAAACACTGAATTGATTTGTTTAAAAATAACTGTATTAAAGATTATACTTAATTTTTTTATTCGAGATTTGTTTTTTTGTTTTAAATTTAAATTTAAATTTAATTTTTTTTTTTCACTGCAAATTAAATCCACACGCAGCAGTGTTAAATTAAAAAATTGGCTTATGTAAATAAATATTATTTTTAACGCCTTTTGTCACTTTTAATAGCTTACAAGAGTAAGTTACACTGGTGAAATTCTTGCGTCTGATTTAAACAAAATCTTTTTACGAAATGTTCACTGAAATGAAACGAAAATCTCTCGCCCAAAATTTTATTTCTACACAACTCAAACATTTATTTATCGAAACCACTGTCTCTAGATAAGGAAAGTAGTATTCGGCTAGTAACTGGTGTGAATGAATACAGAGTTGGGTTATTTGAAGGGATGACGATTACGTAAACAAAATATTTTAGAGGATGCCATAAAATGGTGTTCTATGAATATAAGATTTGTTTTTCTATTGTACATCAAAAGGGGATGAAAATTTGCTAATGGGTAGGACATGCTATACTTGTTATATACCGCCTCATTCCTATGTGAATTTTGTCCTGCGATGGCATCTGTGTATATAAGTGGATGGATAGGTATAACGACAACGAACGACACAGTCAGTTTATCTATACACACACCTACTGTGCCACCTATGCCATGATGATGATGATGATGATGATGTTCCTGACGATGATGATGATGATGATGATGATGCTCTCTTCCTAGATACTTTGCTTTGCGCCATCAACAACAATACAATATTCTCTGGTCCTGGTGACAGAAGGAAGATTTCCGTTTATTTGTGATTCCGTGACAAGTCCATGTTGCCATTGCCATTGATGAGCTTATGTGTTTCTCTATATGGAAAAATAGGTATGTAGCTAGCAATGGTATTAAGGGTATACTATAAAAGGGGGTGTTTGGGTGCTTGGGTGCTACATGAAGGATATTTACTACCTTAGCATTGTATTATTTTTGTTTTTAGTTTGGTTGTGTTTATTTGCTTGGCACTATATAACTTTACATGCAACGAACGGATACGTGTTATGATTTGATTACATGAACACGATACCGTTCGAGAGTACAAATGATTAGGTTTGCAAAACGCCAATGAAACAATGAGATGCAATTTTATAGTTGTGAAAGTGAAAAAAAACTGTCTTTTGGCCGATTTATTTAAAGACATTAGATTTGATAGAGCTTAAAAAGGGGAAGGATAACAGGAAATGTTAACATTTTGTATACTTTCTTTTATTTCTTTTACTTTAAATGTATTTTAATATAAATGTATGATATAATAAAGGACTTATCTATTTTCTCTAGGTTGAATCTGATATTATCGACAGACTTACCTAAGAAACAGGAATCGAAGATATTTGCTATTAAAATAATGGTAAAACTACAATCAATTATTTTCACATGAAATAATATACAAATAATTAGTTCAGTTTAATATGAATGCATAAACATAAGCGCAAAATTTTAAACGATTTATTAAAATGTTAAAGGCATTTTTAGAAATTTACGAAGCTTAAAAGATGATTTACCTAATTTTAAGCGATTTTAACATCTTACTATCTCTTAACAATTTGCTAAAGTGAAACTCACGGAATGGCTTCTTTAACTATGAGCAATTTTCGAAATCCATATGACATTTTTACAATTATTCTTATAAGAGCAGAGGATCGAATGGTCCAGTCAAGAGTTGAGAATTCCAATTAATACGTCCGTTTAATCGCATTTGCTTTGTTTTTTTTCACGAACTATCACTTTTTAGAATGTTTGGATGCTCGTTTTTTAATAAAAGCTAATTAGCAGTTTACTAGTTAGCATAACGAAAAGAAAGGTTTAAAATATTGGACCCCCTTAGTATATAAATTGCTAAATATCTTGCAAATTGTTAACTAGTAAATTGTTAAGCCCTTAACAATAGGTTGTGTAAAATTTTGCACCATAACTTTAAAAAAAATAGACGTGTTGTAAAATGTTCATCAATAAAACAGCATTTTTACCAGCAATCAAATAGCTTTGGAGGGTTTTATTAAGATTAGCATATTGCTAATGATTTTAACGCCAAAAATACGCCAAGTTTGCTTAGATAATGGAAAATCAAAAGAACTGGAAAATTAATATTGATGTGATTAAAACGAATCGCCTATTGCAATACAGGCTCTTAATGGAGATGCGCTGCTCAACTAGTAACCATCTTGCTACCGTGTTTCGTATATCAAAACAATTTTACGCAAAATATAGTGAGAACCTCCTTCATTTCTTAAGTCACAAACACACTACCGGGGCATTTGTATCTGAGCCGCTCTATGTTAATTTGGTTGGTTGGATTTCTAATTTTTTAAGAAATTTAAAATTGCTCGACCAATCTTATGCTTTTATTTTTTTCATAACTTCAAAAATGATATTGATTAAGGTCGTCGGGATTAATTTGGATTTAATAATTAGGAAATGTAAACACTTCCAAAGGACTCGATTTTGAATATTTTCTAAAAAAAAATTAACATTCGTTAAAAAATTAAAGAAATATTTATGCAGGTATGTTTATTATGTATGTTGTACAAAAGGCTTGCAGAATTTTTGCCATTTTGAAGGTGTTGCTATGTAAATCTGCTTAACGTTCTCTTATTCATATAAACGTGACCGAACTTAATTGATTAAAAATATCAATAGAATTGGTGAGAACATACATATCTTCTGGCCTCACTTTTCGGTCGCGCACCTTGGAAAAATCTTCCAACTGAAAATTTTGCAAAATACTGTCCCTTACTTTAATAATGCGCGTTTGTGACATAACTTGTTTCTACTGCCCGAAAGAAATTATATTAGGAGTTATACCCTAAAGAATTAGTTACCAATGAAATATGTACCTATAATAAAGTAAAAAATCTCTAATAAAAAAGCAATAATTATAGAGCGACGATTGTTTGGTCAATCTATTTATATGCTCTATGTTCCATAAAATCTTATCCAGCATTACTATGAGAACCTTAATGAATACTTTACCAACGAATACGAAACCATTTTCCTCCAACCTTTCAAAAGTTACATTTTTCTTATTCGTTTTTCACTTTTAATTTAAGTAACTAACTTGCTTTAATGTTCAGCAATTGATTCTGGTAGTTAGGAAATAATCAACAAACATTCAAAATATTCATAATCATCATAGTAGGATCAACAAAAATCATGATGTTCTATTTTTAAGGCACCATTTTATAGGTTTTTCAAACTATTCTTTCATATGAAATATAAAAAAGTGCGTATACGCCACAGTGTTCATTGTTTAATTAAAAGAGATAAAGAAAAGTTCATTCAAATACAATATTGTGATACAAATATTGTGAAAAATTGTATATTAACATAATGCGTGTTGAAAAAATGTTATTGGAGAAGTCCATATTTTTGTTGTAACTTTTCAGTCGTCCATTACAGTTCAAATCGCCAAGGTAGCCTTTTCGTTGTGTTGCACAAGTAGCTCGAACACCTCAGAAGCAGGCCCGTTTAGAGGGGGGGGGGGAGGTGGAAACCCCCCGGGCCCGGGATTTTCTAGGGGCCCGTAAAATTAAAAGCAATGAGGAGAGTGTTTTTTTTTTCAATATAGGTAGTCTATATTCATCATCAATATACCTAGTCCCACTTATTTTTAGGGGCCCGAAAATTTAAAATCATTCATGCTTTCGCAATTGGGCCCCTGTTTGCATGGTATCTACCAATCTTTCAGTCACAAGCTTGCCGATCTGGGCCCCTGATTATTATTGGCGTACATTTTTGTTTATATTTAATGAAAAATTGGGCAATTTTGAACTATTGAAAGAAAGTTATAATAAATTGTTTCGCTTTTCTTACTTAATTTAACGTAAATTTCAAATTTGTTTTATTTTGAAAATTTTTAAAATCAAAATAAGGGGCCCGGCAACTTAAAACAAAACACAAATATTTATTTCGGTTTCTGTTTTATAAAGTTTCTTTTCTTCTATTTTTGTTTCTGCTGGGAACGAAATTTTTGATTCGGTTTCGGGGGACCGGAAAATCCCACGCAAACGTTTTTCAATTGTGGTTTCCGTAATATTAATTAATTAATATTTTGAATAAATTGTTTACTGAAGATTCGAAGGATATCAAGTCACTTCAAAGTGTGTATATTAAACCAGCCATACAAAAATAGCAAGGAATTCTATATATAATAATATTGGACACCATTTTCTTCTTGGCGAAAAGGGACTAGGACTACGAGGCGATAGCAATCTTATTGGAGAGCCAAATAATGGACATTTTTTGTTTAGCAGCAGTGCTCAACGTTGGGAAATTCTTAAGAAAAATGTGCCCGTATCCCTTCACAAACTTTCCAATACAAGATGGTCAGCTAGAATTGAGGCAGTGAAACCATTTGCAAATCATCTGACAAACCTTAGAACATCATTAGAAGCCTTAAGTGATATTAATTTAACTGCTGAAGCTCGAAGAGATGTAAATGGCATTTTAAAATATATGCACAAATTTGAATGCGTCCTGATGTCTTTGATTTGGTGCAAGGTTCTTAGCGCTATAAACAAAGGAAGTTTCCTTCTTCGAGCCAGAAACAGTACTATTGACGTTGAGATTCGAGATCTCGACAACTTGATCTTCATTTGAACATTATTCAAAACGGATGAGATCAATTTTTATCTGAATGCAAAGCAGTTGCTACTGGATTGGGGGATGTTCCAGAATCGTTTCCATCGAACCGAAAAAGGCAATTAAAGAGACATTTTGAAGAAACCCGAGGAGCTGGAAAGCAAATAGAAACAGACGAAGAAATAAATTTCAAGAGAAACACCTTTTACGTCATAGTTGATTCAATTATATCTGGAATTTCTCTTCGGTTCGATACGATGAAAAATTGGAATGCTACATTTTCATTTTTATGACAGTTTTTAACAATGGACGAACTTGAGATTAAAAACTCTGCTACAAGGTTCATCCAAAAGTATAACTCGCATGTGTCTCAAGGGTTTAAAGAAGAAGTAATTCATCTGAAACACATTTATGAAGCCAATTTTGAAGCAGAACTTCCGCCAATGAGTTTGCTCAATGCTATTTATTCGCAGAACTTGGAGACGATTTTCCCCAACATTTGTGTTGCTCTCCGTGTGTTTTCCACCATACCTGTAACCGTAGCTAGTGCCGAACGTTCATTTAGCGTCCTTGCCAGAACAAAGAATTTTCATCATTCGTGCTCATCCCAAGATCGTGTTTCTGGACTTGCTACACTATGCATCGAAGCACCTTTGGCAAGGGAACTGAATTTCGACGCAATTATAAGTTGTTTTGCTGCTCAGAAAGCTAGGAAAGCTCGTTTGCAAAAAGAAAATATTTCATTGAAAGCAAACTAACTTTAATGAAAACATTGTGATAATCTATATATATAAAAATGAATTGCTGTTCGTTAGTCTCACTAAAACTCGAGAACGGCTGAACGGATTTATCTTATCTTAGGCTTGAAATATTCGTGGAGGTCTAGGGAAGGTTTAAAAGGCGAGAAAAAATCGAATAATTTCCGGGAAAACCCTAAAAACAACCCTTTTCTATTTCCCATACAAACGTTTTCTAGAGTCAATTTGAACTTTATTGCTATTCAATAAAGTTCATATTAAATTATAATCACTCACTGTTGTCTAAGCAATTTAGGTGTGTTCCTAACGTCAAAGAGTCAATTTGCTATTTATTACAGCTGCATAAAGTTCAAATTCAATCATATCTATGAAAATAGTCTTCGCGTGGGCTTTGGAGGATCTAATGTCGCGTTCCGAAAATAAACAAAAGTGAATCGCGAACGCGACAAAAAATTTAATAAACTATTAGTAGTACTGATTTCCAATTAATTTGGTCGGCTTCGCGAAACTTAATCAGTTTCAGTTGTAACTGTATCAGATTATTTTTTTAAGTTTGATAAATTTTAAGTTTTGTCACAAAAGTTTCTGAACACAACCATAATATTTGACATTAGATTTGACAACCAACTAATATGTCAATCATTCTGTCTTACCTCAGAACACGGAGATTTATGGCTTAAATGTAAACTCCCAAAAAAAATAAAAAAATCAGAACACGGAAAAAAGTATTACGATTGACGATATTGTCTTACGATCATGGTACGGTATTCTATGAGTGCATCCTTCTATCTTTGTGAGTGACGATTACCGCTACTTGAGCGAGAACTTTCTTTACTTTTGTGATCCTTTGTGATTCCAAGTAGTGTGCTCTTTTTTTGTTGATATTTTGTGATAGTGACACTTTACTGTTAAGTTACTGTTAAGTGAGCGAGAAATTTTCTCACTTTGATTAATTACGTTACGATGCCGAGAAGAAGACGACCTGAAGCGTTGGCCGAAACAGTTCGTACAAATGTTCCACAATTAAATCAACAACAAAGAATTGCGTACGACACTTTGATAGAAGCTGTGAACAGTGGACCTGGTGGAATTTATTTCCTTGATGCTCCCGGAGGAACAGTAAAAACGTTCTTAATTTCATTGTTTTTGGCGAGGATCGCGAAATGATGTTGCTCTAGCGTTGGCTTCATTTGGAATAGCTGTGACTCTGATAGAAGGCGGACGAACTGCGTATTCTGCCTTGAAATTACCATTAAAGATGCAAATCACCTAAACACCAATTTGCAACATCGCCAAAAATAGCGCAATGGCCAAGATCCTACATGTATGCAAATTAATTGTTTAGGATGAATGTACAATGGCACATAAGAGGTCACTAGAGGCGCTGGACAGAACATTGAAAGATCTTCGTGACAACCATAATATTTTTGGTGGGGCCATGATTCTGTTGTCAGGTGATTTTCGTCAGACTCTTCCAGTTATTCCCCGATCAACTGTTGCTGATGAACTAAATGCATGCCTAAAATCATCGAATTTGTGGCAGTACGTAAAGCACTCCAATTAACAACTAACATTCGAGTATTTTTGCAACATGATGAAACTGCAAATGTGTTGGGTGAACGAGCAATATTGGAGGATCTCAATGCGACCATTCAGAATTTTCTTCCCGGACAGTTGGTTTCCTTCAAATCAGTCGACACCGATATGAACCAGGATGACGTCGTCAACTATCATACGGAGTTTTTAAATTCACTGGAATTGCCTGGATTACCACCTCACAATTTGCAGTTAAAACTAGGATCAATTGTCATCATGCTGCGTAACATTAATCAACCTCGACTATGCAATGGAACAAGGCTGGCTGTGAAAAAGCTGATGAATAACGTCATTGAGGCAACAATCATAAAAAGAAAATACAAAGGAGAGGATGTCTTGATCCCGCGAATACCGATGATTCCAACGGATTTACCATTCGATTTTAAACGCTTACAATTTCCAGTAGGTACGTCTGGCCTTTGCGATGACAATAAATAAATCGCAAGGACAGTCTGTAGAAGTTTGCGGAATCAACTTGGAGTTTCCCTGTTTCGCGCATGGATAATTATACGTCGAGTGTTCGCGCTTCGGAAAACCGTCTTCTTTGTTTATTAACGCACCACAAAACAAAACAAAAAATACAGTTTATGAGAAAGCTTCAAATTGATTAAACAAACTGTATCATAACAGTGTGTGTCTGTTAATAAAAATTTAAACCTTATAAATAGTCAGTATTTTAGGAAAACTCTGTTTTTTTAAGTAAGCAACATGATGTGTCGAAAATAATAATAAAACTTCATGCTTCATTAAAAAAATGCTTTTTTATTCAATACGTTTTGTTTGTTTTGAAATTAATGTATACTAAAGTTTAGGTCTTTTATCTATCGATTTAGGCAGTACGAAGTCTGCCGGGTCAGCTAGTATTTTAATATAAAGTAAAACAATAAAGAGTATTTTATGTAAAACTTTTAAAATACTTAGTTTTTTTTAAAGACAAATTTCAAATACTTTTACTTCGCTCTATTTTATTTTCATAGTAGGTAATAGATCTTCATACTATTTTTTTAATAGTTAATCGACCGTATTATCAGTTACTTACATGTCGTTGGCAATATCGAATTGAATGTATGATTCTGTTCGGATTCTGATCTAATCGCATGTAGAATTATTTTCTATCCATCCTCCATTTTGATTGATTTGATGATTAACACTTTTTTCGGTAAATTTTTCAAACAAAAAATGATTATTTCCGTTAATTCCAACCAATTTCATGCTATTCGTAATTGAAATTAGAACGTACCATATCAGTAGGCATGAACTTTAAAAAAAAATGGTAAATATGGGGGGCCCGAGATTTGAGATTTTTCCGTCCCGGGCCCGGAATTCCTCTCGACGGCCCTGCTCAGAAGAAAAACTAGATTTAAGGGGTTTTAACACCATTGGATCCAAGGCGACGGAAATAATCACGAACATTTTTTTGAATTTCATAAACAATGTTTAGAAAGGGAAGGTATTATAAGGTTCACAGCTATTGTAAAATATATTCTTCCTTTGGTTAGTTTTCGAGATATTCGAGTCAGAAATCAATTTTACTAAATGTTTTTTCTTTATTATTTTTTTTAAAAAATGATTTTTTTAGTTTTACCAATTGAACTTTTTTTTTCTGAAGTACAGATCATTTTTGTTCTTAAAATATTCAATGAAAAATGTTATCTTTTGGAGGTAGTCGAGTTTTGAAACTCTTATAAGTTTAAGGTTACGAAGTTAAATATTACGAGTTAGCCTGTATCATTTAGGCTAGGGTTACATTATACTGGGTGTTAAACAATTGCACGTATATCATATGTGAAAAATGAATGATCTATCCGATGGAAATCTTCAAAAGACATTCGGTAAGAATCTGTACCGAGTAGTTTTTGACTCATATAGCTCTGAAACCATCGGGTAATCCGGACCAATCTATGAAAGGTCGAAAAGTGATTACTTAATTTAAAATTCACTTCTTGGAAAGTTTATAATTGTAATACTTTTCCAAGGCTTTTTGGCTTTCTGCGTTATTTTAAACTACTTCTGTAATCATTTCAACTGGATGGTCACGATGTAGATCATTTTTTCTTATTCACCAAGTGGGATTTATTATTTCATTAAGGACTTTGTTTTGGACTTTTTGGATATGTTCAGCATTTGTTTTTTTTTTGAACAGCTTCATAATTGGATTCCGTTAGTCCAAAAGTTTAGAACTTGATTATATACCATTAGTTTGTTCTGAATGGATAGGTCAGAGTTCTTTCCTTAATGAGTACATTCTTCCTTACTTCAAGTAAGTTTTTTTTTTTATATATCGTACGCGCACTCAAGGGGATGTGAAATGAATACCCTTATAATGATTATACACAGTGCAAATAATTAGGAAGGGAGGATAGGATTTGAAAGGAGATACCGATGCACTTTGGTTTTGAATGCCTGCACATTGTAATGAGTGGGAAATATTGAGTCTGGTAAAGCATTCCACATTCGTGTAGTGCGACTAAAAAAAGAATCTCTGTACTTTATAATACGTCCGAAATTGGGCTCAAGGGTAAACTGATGGGCATTCCTAAAAGAACGAGTATTACGGTTGAATTGTTTGAGGGGAGGAATGCTAAGTTCTTTTCTTTATTGATGTGCTCTTTCCATTCAAGCTTTGTATCCAAATATTTGAAGGTATTTGGAAGTATTGGAGTAAGATACTCCTGACTGTTTTTAGAAAATGAAATAGTTTGTTTGCCTCGATTTTGCTTCATTTAGTTTGATACTCCATTTTTGCTTTATCGACTTTATTTTGCAATTTTTGTATAGCCTTTGCAACGGATCTATTTGGCGCCAAATTTACAGTATCATCAGCAAAAGTGGACATAATAGCTTTCATATCGACTGCAATATTCCTTGAATATAAAATAAACAAGTTTTGATCTTGAAATCAAATTTGGTTAGACATTCGACTTTGTCCATTCTCGTAAACCTTTTCTTATCTTAAATACAATCATAATAATATTTTGGCCCGGGAGTAAATTCGATTAATTTGTTTATATTAAAAAATCTTTTACCTCTTCGTGTTCGCGAAATAGAAGTCCAAGAACCGTACTCTACAGGGTTTATTTGTAACGTATGATTTCAATATTTCATAGTACTTTCTGGAAAAGTTCCTATGCAATTTGTACTCAAACCCTAAGTGTCAAACTTTGTCTTATGGCTTGAAAAACATCTAAGAACATATGTAGCCCGAGCATACTTGTTTTTCTTCAAGTGCCTTTGCCACCACATCTGTAATTCCGTATACTTTTTCGATCGTGTCTTTAGTCGTTTTTCTTCTATTATTTTATTGAACCTTTTCAAAATCAGTTTTTGGAATGTTGTCCCATGATTGGTATAAGTGATATTAGTCTCATGGTGGCTTACCTTGTTTAGGTATACCAAGCATTTATTATAAATTGGATTTTTTGAAATTTTTTGTGGGCATTTCTGAAAAATCTGAGCAGTGATAAGATTGTTATAAGATAACTTATGTTGATCTGGTTTCCAAACCATTTACTATCTTGAGATTTTATTGGCGGGTCTTGTCCCTGGGGAGTTTTTAGATGCTTAGCTGCTTTTCATAAAGAGTTTTCGATCAAAGTATTTGTCGTCCGACTTTTTAGAAATCTACTTAAATCATTTTCGAACTCGTTGTACGTAAAATACGTTAACAAAATGTAGAACCATCACCGTCATAAGATGGTCTGGACACTCGTTTCTGGATTGTTCAATTTTTTTTATGTCATAAATTGTTGTTGTTTCAATCTTTTTGGATCCAATATCTAAGCGAGCTTCATTAGTCTTGTTAAGGTGCTAGTTGATCACTAGCTTAGAAAATATTGAATGTAAGTCGTTAAGTTTGTTCCAAAGTGTAGTGCCACAGAACTTGATTGTGAAGCTTAAGTTTGAATGGATGCATTTTCTTAACTTGACATCAAACTTCAATTATTAATTGGGAACAATTCAATGAGCAATTACCTATACTTCAATGATTTCTACTCAGATGAAAAAAGTTATCTTTGTGTATACCAAACTCATCTGTGAACTAGGAAGCTGACAAGAAATGGTACTACTTATATATGAAAAGTAATCTATAAAACAATGTGAAATTGGACATCCTACCTCTTTTCAATAAAAATTGTTTTAAAACCTTTTCCGAAATCTCAATGCTCAAAATGTTTACCTTGTTGTTTGAAAGATTTACTAACAAATAAATTACGAATTTACTAAAAACACTTGTATAGGCACTCCGAGAATGCACCACCAATATCTGTACATAAGTGGGTATGTTCATTTTAATATCATGAAAAAACCTATTTGCTCTCAACACACATTGATTTCTTTCACCTTGAAGTACAAACTTCCCCAATAACATCAATAGTTCCAATTTTTCTGTATATTTTAAGGCTCTTGAAACACTTCTTTTTGGAAGGGTACCAATGACAAGGCACAGGGCTTAGGAATACATACCAATGATGTGTGAGTGTACTCAAAGCCCGTATAATAAAGTTTATAAAAAAAAAACATCGCAACAGCAAAATATTCTTTCTACAATGAGTGCACTTGTTTATACCACCACTTCAAAAACAGCAGCCCGAAGGCTGAAGTCATATACCTATAGACACATAAATATACAGCACATACATACATGAGGGTAAGTTCAATAAGTGGACTTTAAGCGTCCTCAACGTTCTGTGCATATCTTCCTGTATGGAAATAATTGTGCAAAATTGTGATTGAATTCTAATGAATGTTAAGACAAGTATACGAAACACGTACCTTTTATATCTTTATTAGAAACAAAAAAAAAACGATACAAGAATTGTTAAATCAGTGCCTATACCTACCCATTATACAATCGGTATATGTGACGATAGTGTAATTTTATTAATTTGCATACAATAGTGCAATCAAATCAATTTCTTTTGTCATGAATTTAGAATAAGTACCTTTTTAAAAACTCAAAATTATTTTACTTTTTAATCAAACATCTGAAAATTGAAGAAGGTTTGGAAAAATAAGAAGCAAAAGTCAACGGTAGTAATCTAACGTTAATATGGCTATATTGTCTTCAACAACAAATCATATAATGATTTTGCAAACTACATACCTAGATATGTATGTATGTACATCTTTTGGACACAGTTTTAATAATTTGAGTATCTCACTTTTTTTTCCAGAAATTATAATTAACTATGAGACTCCACTTGACTTCATCTGACGTTTCTAGAAATATTATGAAAATTATGTTTTAGAGTTCACTATTTTTATATTTTGTCAAAATATTTTAAAAAATTGCTTTTACAACTTTATATATAATATATACATAATGTACATATAATATCAATATAATGATTATAGTTTTAGAAAATCATCAAGAATTTTTTGAAAAAGAAAACTACTTCCAAAAACAATTATGTAAGTGGTTTTTTTTTATTAAAGTATACATTAATTAATAGTTACAAAACCTTATCGATAGGAAATAAAAGAAAAAAATCCTAAGCTCATAAACAAGAGAATAAACTGGAAAAAATTCAAAAATCAGCTTGCAATTTTTATAAACCTCAGATCTCCCATGCAAACAATTGAACAATTTATAGCTGATGTGCAACAGGTTGCGGCAGAAAGTACTCCAACTATTTCCTATCATATCTAACTAAAGAAGCTGATTTTGGAAAAGGAATCTCAAGACAGTAAATGGATCGGAAACCCGAAACAAAAATCTGATCTCTTTACTGAACATCTCAAGAATGTTTTTAAACCATTCCCAGCAAATAAGGCTTCAGATCTTTTATAACTCTTGTTGATAAGAACGACAACATTATTTATCTAATATTATTATAAATTATCTAATAAAAAATCAATATTGTTCGATCCTATCTATAACTGCTTAAGTTTTAAATGAAATGCCCTCGAAAGCCTTCAAAAAACTCATATCTATAAATAAACGCATGCTTTGAATTTAAGATCATGAACAAAATCATTGGCAAATTGAAAAAGTCATTGATATACCTAAACAAGGAAATCCATCAACAGAAGTAACATCTTACAGACCAATATTTCTTATACCACAAAATTTCGAAAACTGCTACTGAAAAGGCTCAGCAAAATAATAGATGAAAGCAGACTTATTTTATACCAGTTTGGAGTACATCGAAATACGGATTTGGTGGAAAAGCATTTAAATACAAACAAGTATGCTTTCCTTGGCTATATTTGTAGTTGTTGCTCAAGCCTTTGAGAAGGTTTGGCATTTGGAGCTTCACTATAAACTGCATAGGAAAGGGAAAAACTGAAATGTTATACTACGAACATACTCTTTAAAGTATGGTAAAACCAAAATTAATCGGAACTAAAGAAAATAGAAGTCGGTGTCTAGCCACGGAGTGTTCTATGTAAGACCCACCTAGTATCTTTTTTATACAAGTGATGTTCGAGTAATATAATGGGTGATTTTTTTGAGGTTAGGATTTTCATGCATTAGTATTTGACAGATCACGCGGGATTTCAGACATGGTGTCAAAGAGAAAGATGCTCAGTACGCTTTGACATTTCATCATGAATAGACTTACTAACGAGCAACGCTTGCAAATTATTGAATTTTATTACCAAAATCAGTGTTCGGTTCGAAATGTGTTTCGCGCTTTATTTTTTTCAGCGATGAGGCTCATTTCTGGTTGAATGGCTACGTAAATAAGCAAAATTGCCGCATTTGGAGTGAAGAGCAACCAGAAGCCGTTCAAGAACTGCCCATGCATCCCGAAAAATGCACTGTTTGGTGTGGTTTGTACGCTGGTGGAATCATTGGACCGTATTTTTTCAAAGATGCTGTTGGACGCAACGTTACGGTGAATGGCGATCGCTATCGTTCAATGCTAACAAACTTTTTGTTGCCAAAAATGGAAGAACTGAACTTGGTTGACATGTGGTTTCAACAAGATGGCGCTACATGCCACACAGCTCGCGATTCTATGGCCATTTTGAGGGAAAACTTCGGAGAACAATTCATCTCAAGGAATGGACCGGTAAGTTGGCCACCAAGATCATGCGATTTGACGCCTTTAGACTATTTTTTGTGGGGCTACGTCAAGTCTAAAGTCTACACAAATAAGCCAGCAACTATTCCAGCTTTGGAAGACAACATTTCCGAAGAAATTCGGGCTATTCCGGCCGAAATGCTCGAAAAAGTTACCCAAAATTGGACTTTCCGAATGGACCACCTAAGACGCCGCCGCGGTCAACATTTAAATGAAATTATCTTCAAAAAGTAAATGTCATGGACCAATCTAACGTTTCAAATAAAGAATCGATGAGATTTTGCAAATTTTATGCGTTTTTTTTTTTTAAAAAAGTTCTCAAGCTCTTAAAAAATCACCCGATAGTAACTGTGGATCTGATCTAAACAAATCCAAACGGTGGCAGTTCGTGAAAAATTCATTAAGAAATTATCATGTTATGATTCTAAGTGTTAAGATTATATTTAAAATAACCAAATGATATTTGTAGCATGTATTAAATTTTACTATATCATTTATGAAATTTTGCACCAACGATGTATAAGGTTTAAAATTGTTATTTAAAAAAAAAGCGAACAATATCTTATATTATAATTTATTGTTTTCATATTCATATGTTTGTTTTAAAAATTTAGAGAACAAAAATAAAGAAGTGAAAGCAAGATTTTGGCATGCACATTTATTAATAACAAATTATTGCTACTTTACAAACAACAAAAAAGGTACGTACTCTTATTTAATAAGTTGTTGTGCCTGTACATATGGAAAAAAGCATTTACTTAACATAAATCAATTGAGGAGGAAAAGGATAAGAATTTTGCACATTGTACTTTTAAGAACGTTTTTATAAGGCTCGGTTTCTGTAAGCCTTTTTTACGTTCCCATAGAAAGTTATTGTAATCATTTCGTTGTGAATTTGAAAAATTTGACACTTCTTGGCGTTTCAAGGTCACTATAATCTCTTACGTTCGGGATACCTTTTTAGTCGGTCATATCTCAAAAACAAGAAAATGTATCAAATAAATACTATTTTACTGATAATAACATCAAAAGATACAGAAAGGACTTTTAGAAAAATTGTATGGTATTGTTTACTAAAGCAATTTATAAAAATGTGAACAATTTCGTTGAACCCAAATAAGTCTCAAACCAATAACCCTGGTGATACTTAATTTGTATAAATTAAAACCAATTCAAATACCTTTTTTTTTTGTAAATAAAAAAAAAATATTTTGCAAAAAAAAATAAGATATTACCTCCAAAATAATTTTAAAAAATAACGTTTTTGACATCTGGTAAAATTTGTAAAAAAAATAGTAATTTTCGATTAGAATATTTTGGAAAAAATTAAAGCTATTATCTTGAAATTATTTCATCTCATACAAAATATTGCTTTTTTAACCGTCTGGTAAAATTTATGTAAAGCCGAATAAAACACGTCTTGTTAACTTCCAATAGGAAGTTATTGTAATGGGTCCGATTTGTCAAATTGAAAATTTTGACATTTCTCGACGTTTCAAGGTCCCTAGAGTCAAAATAAAAGATTTTTAGAAAGATGTCTGTGCGTGCGTGTGTACGTACGTTCGTACGTCCGTCTGTACGTTCGCGACGTTTTTTTCGTCTTCCATAGCTCAAGAACCAGAAGAGATAGCGACTTCAAATAAATTTTGTTTTACAGATAATAAGGCAGAAAGATGCAGAAAGAGCTCTCAAGAAAATTGCGTCGGTGGTTTTTTTACCATAGCAGTTTAAAAAAAGGTGAAAATTTTGGTTAACCCTAAATATCTCATGAAACAATGACGCTAGAGACTTGAATTAAATTGTATATTATATATTATAACATTACAAAACAAGTATATTTTTGGAAAAAAATCCAATTAACGTTTTTTTTATAAATAAAAAAAAACTGAAAAAAAAAATTTGTCACCTCGAAAATTTGATTTCATCTCCAAAAAAATTTTGTGCAACGAAGAATAATGTTTTTGACATTTCATTAAATTTTGAGCAAAATCCAATTGACAGTTTTTTTTATAAAAAATTAAAACCTAAAAAAACATTACTCAAAGTTAGTAAAAATTGAATTTCGATTAAAATATCTTTTCAAAAACTTGAGATTAAGGCTTCAAGCTTATTTTATCTTATAAGAAATATTGTTTTCAACATTCAGTAAAATTTTGAAAAAAATCGAATTGACAGTTTTTTTTACAAAAAATAAAAACCTAAAAGAAAAAATGTATAAATGTTGGTAACAATAATTGATTTTTGACTCAAATATATTTTCAAAACTTTGAGATATTCGCTTTAAACTACTTTTATCTTTCAAAATATATTGTTTTCAACATTCAGTACAATTTTGAAAAAAATATAATTGACAGTTTTTTTTTACAAAAAAATACAAACCTTAAAAAAAAAACAACAATACTAAAACTTGGTAAAAATTTACTTTCGACTCAAAAAGCTTTTCAAAAATTAAAAATATTGGCTTCGAACTTATTTTATTTCACAGAAAATATTGTTTTCGATGTTCAGTCATTTTTTTTATAAAAATCCAACAGTCCGTTTTTTCATAAAAAAATAAAATGTACAAAAAATAGTACGCAAATTTTGTAAAAATTGATATATATGACAAACTTTTAAGCAAGACAAATCGACAGAAGGGATGTGAAGTTATCAGTGTGGGTCGCATCCCAGCCTCTTTTTATGCTTGCAGTCAGGATTCAACTGACTCTTCATCTTTTATTCTTAATATCCCTACCTACCGGCAGTCAGTTTCCCCTTTTACATATTCCAGAGTATACCCGTTACAAATAACCCGTTACAAATTTTGTTTTTTCGTCTTTTTTTTTGTTTTTTACTACAACATTTTTAAAATTTTAATAATTTTTTGTTCTATACAAAATATTGTTGTTGACATAAGGTAATTTTCTTAGAAAAATCCTTAAATGTCTAGGAAGCAAAAACAGATATTGAAACTTAATTTATCATAATGTGAAATATTTTTGTTAGTGTATTTTTTAGAAAAAGCTAATGGAAATCTTTTTTAACAAGAAACTAATTCTAACAAAAACAACCAGTATTGACTAATTATAAATGTTTTTCGACTCAAGTATCTTGAAAACAGAGAAAGATATTGATTACAATTTTTTTTTATCAAAGTGTTGTTATTAATATTTTGTATAACTCTAAAAATTTCCATCAGATAGACACGAAAGGGAAGTTTTCATTTTGGGTCACATACCATGAAAGACATTGGGATAAAGTAAAAAGCTATCGATAATAATACTTGTCCTTCCAAAAATTCTATAGGTGAATATACATAATTTTTGTTCAGCCGCTCTTTAATAATTTGGAATGCTTTTTACCATTTCTCTTTTGTATTGCCATTTCGATATGCAGAATTATAAAACCAATATGATTCGGTATCTTTTTTTAAGGTACGTTATATATTTAAAAAGAGGCTGAGATACGACCCACACTGATAACTTCCCATCCCGTCTGTCGATTTGTCTTGTTTGAAAGTTTGTAGATTTTCGTGTTTTGTTAAAAAAGGTGTCAATTGAATTATTCTTAAAAATTTTAAAATTACGAACAATATTTTGCATAGAATGAAATAGTTTGATTTCAAAATCTATTTTTGTTAACGAGATTTTTAGTCGATAACAAATTTTTACAAATTTTAGTAGCATAAACAAGAGTACAAATTGGATGAATGAAATAAATTTGAAGTCAATATCTTCTATTATTCACGAGATATTTACAACCGAACATCAATTTTTACCAATTTTGCGTACAATTTTGTGTAGATTTTATTTTTGTATGAAAAAACTGACTGTTGGATTTTTATAAAAAATTAACTGAATGTTGAAAACAATATTTTCTGTCAGATTAAATTAGTTTGAAGCCAATATTTTTAGTTTTTGAAAAGACATTTGAGTCGAAAGTAAATTTTTAGTAATGGTTTATTTATGTTTATATTTTTGTAAGCAAACTGTCAATTCGATTTTACTCCAAACTTTACCGAATGTTAAAAACAATATTTCTTATAAGATAAAATTAGTTTGAAGCCATAATCTCAAATTTTTGAAAAGATATTTGAGTCGAAAATCAATTTTTACCAAAATAAATTTGGTTTCTTTATTTTTTGTAAAGAAACTATCAATTTGATTTTTCTCAGAATCTTACCAGATGTCAAAAACCTTATTCTTCGTTTCATAAAATTATTTTGGATGGTGAACCATCTTTTGTTCATAATATATTCGAGGTGACAATTATTTTGTTTCAGTTTTTGTGGTTTATAAAAAAATGTTAATTGGATTGTTTTCTAAAAATTTCCTTGTTTGGTATCACGTTACAATATACAGTATGTATAATATAAAATTTAATTCAAGTCACAAGCATTATTGGTTCACGATATATTTCGGTTTAACCAAAGAGTTCACCTTTTTTAAATGGCTTTGGTAAAAAAAACACCCACGCAATATTTTTGAGCTGGACGACGAACAAAAATTCTACTACGAACGTACGTACACACGCACTCACAGACATCTCTCTAAAAATCTTTTAATACGACTCTAGAAACCTTGAAACGTCGAGAAATGTCAAAATTTTCAATTTGACAAATCGAACCGATTACAATTACTTCCTATGGGAAGTTGAAAATGTTAATGGTAAATGGATTAACGATACTTTTTGTAATAAGTTGTTTTCTGGCGAGGTATTCGAGACTTTAAACCAATTCAGCAGTATTTTATGTTATGACTGTTATTTTTGTAAACAAAACTGTCACTTGGATTATCATAGAAAACTAACTAAATGCTAAGGACGTCACTCCTCGTAGAGTACAATTATTTTTTTATTTATTTAATTATAAATAAATAAATGCAATTATTTTAAAGGTAATATTATTATTCGTAAAATATTTGAGCTAGCAAACATTTTTGAATACAAAAAATAACTATTGGTTTGATTTTGTTTTAAGTCTAGATATATAATATTGTTGGTTCGGTTGACATTTATGGTCTACCAAATTTTTCACTTTTTTACTTGCGACATATGTATATGAACTATAATGACAAGTTTTTCATTCGTAAACAAATAAGAACTCGAGATTTTAATTAAACATGAAAACACTGTGGTAGAGAAGACGAAAAAGTGGGTCCCCCGATTCTGTCCCCTACAGCAAAAAGCATTGAGTCGATTTAATTCAAATTGGATTTTTTTTTTTAATTTTCGATAATTTTTTACAATTTGGCTTCTTTCAATATAAAAGAAATATTTTTGTATTGATCTACTTTTTTGTTTTTAAGTTTTCTCAAGAACTTATGAACCGATTTCAATAATTTTTTTCTGCACAAGCTCTTATATTGCCTTAATAATATTTGATAATCAAGAATGTCGAGTTTTACTTTTTGGACTATAATAATTTAGATACAGGAGCAAGTTCGTGCGATCCAGTCACGCACTTCATTTAAATTGCTATGATATAAGAACATTTAACATTTTTAAAAGTCCTTTCAGTTCACTTTGATGATATTACTTGTATAGGACAAAATTTGTTTGAAGTCGATATTTAAGCCTGTACATGGTGAAAGAAAACACACAAAAGTACGTAAACAATAGCATGCAAATCGGACCGATTGCATTAACTTCCAATGGGAATTTAAAAATCGAAAAGTATCAAAATTAGATACCTATGTTAGTCTAGTCCGAGTTTGGTTACAGAATAGCTTGTCACGAACAGAATTTGGCCGCATTGAATACTTAAGCTAATATGTAATGTATACATATGTATATGAAAAATTACCCCAAAAGGGCGTTTTTGATTTTGAATGTTATTGAAAGTTGTAGCACAGTATACTCTTTATTATTTTAAAAAGATATTGTTTAATCTGATTAAAGTTACTTCCCATTCTACTCATCTGAATATAACAACTTAGACTAGACTAACAACTATATCCTTTGTGTACATGAAGAAACAGTTTAATCCCTTAGACGAAATCTTAAAAACAAACACATTTGCACTTTTTTTTGCTTTAAATAAAATAAAGTTTCTATGTTTTGTTTTGAACAAATAAATATTACAAGTTTGAGACATTGAAATTCAATTTAAATGACAGCATAAACAAATAATTGTCTTTTTCACAATGGTACTTATTTGTCAACTTTAAATATTTGATTTGTGTTAATCCATTCAGCCCTCTTCCTTTATACTTGTTTTGAAAATTCAATATTAGAAATATCCTCGGAATAGTATAAAGTGTGCGCAATTGTCCCTTTGTTTACACACGTATATCAAAAGTAAAATCCATCTGTTTATTATGCCCTGAGGGTGACGTCGATCTAATCGTTGTAATCAAAATTTCAATGCTCAATGGTTAATGCGATAACTGCGACACTGATGCTTTGCTCTGATGTCTTACATACAGGGTTATAACGTGTTGCTGCTATAGTGCAATGTGAACAGAATTGTGTGTGGACATCTGACATGTAAAAGAGATATTAAAAAAGTATACCTAGGAGGAAAATGACTGGCAATGTATTAAATTAAGTATTTTGGGCATTTCGTTTTCGTTTTCGAAGAAGATTATATAAAGACACATAAGCTCTGGTGTTGAATTAATTTAAAAAAAGTTTTATCATCTAAGCAAAATATTTTCCTCAGGGTGGTTGTATGGCAAACACCACCCGCCAACGCTACGGATGAAAGTGATGAGTTTCTGAGGTTATTTCAAGTCTAAAAACTCAGAAGGCAATGTTGTCAAGTACATTGTCTTTTCGATTTAAACAATTTTTACGATTTGTAGTCACATAAAGGCTTCGGCACACAGAATGCGTTTTCACGCCGCCTTAAGATACGCCACGTTAGAGAACGTGAGACAGAATGTCCAGCAAAATATGAAGGTTTGCTTTTTTCTCGCAAATGTGAAACAATTTAGATATAATCTTCAAATTAACAGAATGTATTATATAAAACACCTTGAGTCAGAACTGAAATTATGTTTTTTTCAGCGTCACATTTCACCGCGCGCCGCTTTTAAACGCGTTCAATTCACCGCAGCATTAACAATGCGCCTTAACTGATTGAGTAAAATCATTCTAGAGTATTACAGTGCGTTCTAAGTGCCAAAAATTTGCTAAACTGTAAGCGATTTCATATACTTACTTATATTGGCACCTAGTAAGTTGCTTTCCCCACCATCCGGAAGTCAGTGCATGTACTGAGAGTTGGGATAGATTTTTTTCGATTTGTCGTTCAATGTACGAGTATTTTCCATAAGAAAAAAAAAACAAAAAGTGGCACGGAAAACAGTAATTTTACCTGCAAAATTATGCATTTTAAATGATTGATTAAATGTTATATTAGACGTGTTTTGTTGAAATGGACAAGCAAAACAAACGAGGAATGTGTTTTTAACACTCATAAATACCTCTCCGACAATCTATCAAATAAAAGTTTTAATAAATTTAGCCAGGTAAAAAGAATTATAAGCCAATACAAAGTCATAGACCTCTTTCACACGAGACGGTTTCGTCCGTACGGTTAAAATCCGTACGATTTTTTTCCGTACGGACTTTGTTTTCACACATAACGTATTTTTCCCGTGAATCGTCTACGTTTAGTTATATTTTAGATATTTTTTCATTGAAATCTGACTTCAATTCAATGCAAACTTCTTCCCACGCGTTTCTGGTACCATTCCTATCTTTATAAAGTTCTAGTGATTTATCCCATAGCACAGGTCTAGCTTCGACAAGAGAAATAAGTAATTCTTCGTCAATATCATCAGTCATATTGACGCACAAAACCACTTAATTATAATATCATATAATTATATTAATAAAATATAATATTAAAATGCTTTAGTACAAGTGACCAAAAAAATGGACGGCAGACGAATAAAAATCGTCTTTTGTGAATGCCTTCGCGTAGTCACGTACGCCACTGATAAGACGGCGACGACGGCACGGTCGCCGTATATTTCAGTCGTTGAGACGGCTGTTTTAAATCGTCCGTACGGAAAAAACCCGTCTCCGTCCAGTGTGAAAGGCTTAGTTAATTTTATAAGTTTACTATTAATGGCTCACGGATGAAAACCGTACGGTTTTTTTCCGTACGGAGAAAATCGTCATGTGTGAAAGAGGCCATAAGATTCATTTATATTTCAACCTAAAATCTTCATCCCCCATTTTCATTTGATTAAAACAAATTTAATTAAATCATTTACAAATTAAATAAAATCACTTATATTTTGTCAAAATTGTGAAAACTTTTCTCTTACACGCTTTTTTGAAAAATGACATTTAGATACAAAAACGGATTTCATTCTCCTATGAACCACTTTTAGCTTATTCCGCCTCTAAAACTCATGTATTTCCTTTCTTAAAAGCTTTTCAGTAATAAAAGCGTTGTAAAGTCGTAATTACTTTAGGCTATAGACAGGCTACCTTAGCCTGTCAGTGAGGTGAATGGCAAGCGCTTTTGAGCCATGATTTGATTGACTGAAATTTTATTTCCATTAATTATGGTTCAAATAGTAGACATATGCATTCCCATCTCTGTCTATCAACTCCTACTCTCACCTCCCCGCGGTGAACATCAGGTGCCTAGTACCTCAACTGGAGATAAGGTCCTAATCCCAGTGGAAATTTGTTGGGGGCAGCAAACGAGAGAGGGAGGGAGAGGTGTTTCCAATAAGGCACCTCTCCTTATCCAGACGGCAGCGGAGGAATTCCCGAGATGAAATCAATGGTGACGTCTACGGTTCTAGTTAAGTTGAACTAATTAATAAACACCTTATAGGGATTCTAAGAAATATTCGGAGCCCAGCTCTATAAGGAGCGGTTTATCCGGCTCCCGTCCTTGAAGTTCTAATTAGGATCTGGCCGTCCACGTCGGGGGTTGTGCCGTCGGGGTGACTTCCTGACCACATTCTATTTCCCCAGCACAAACCCCGGATTTGGACGGATTTACGGACAACGAACTTCGGATCCGTACGTAGAATGTTAGGTCCCTTAATAGACCACGTGCAACCGAACAGTAAGTGGAAGCCCTAAACTGCTGCAAGGCAGATATTACCCCCAACCAAGAAGTGCGATGGGATGGACCGGGCACACGCAAACTAAAAGACTGAGATGCATGCGCTACGGCGATTGCTACCGAGAACAAAGGCAGCGTCTATTTGGGTGTGGATTTGTTGTTGGAACTAAACTCAGCCAAAAAGTCTTGAGTTTCCACAGTGTGAGCGAGTGCATCACGACAATTCGTATTAAGGCTAAATTCGCCAACAGGAATGATGTCACAACAAGAACGAGGTTCGTAATTTTTACCAAAGGGTAAAAAAAATCTTCCAAGGGTACCAGCCACGAACCGAAGTCTGTAAGGACGATCAGGGGAATATTGTAGAAGAACCGCAGTCTATGTTGAGAATATGGAAAGACCACTACTCCAAATTATATAACGGTGATGACGAATCGAATTCCACTGCAAGAGAGATAGAACCACTCAACCTAGGCTCCGCAGATCAATAATTCCGCCTACCCGACTTCGACGAAGTGAAGATAGCTATATCGAAACTGAAGTCCAACAAAACTGCTGAAGCCGACTATATCGCTGCCGAATTATCTAAAGCAGCAGGCCATGACTCTGCAAAATATGCCCATTACACAAGATTTGCCCAATACATAGGCATCAGTCTCCTGAACATCGCATATAAAATCCTTTCTGCCGTATTATGAGAACGGCTGATAGAACCCTTATTAGCGTGGCTTCAGACCACCATTACGGCAGATCTTGGAAAACCCCAGGAACTTCAAAACGATATCCACCATCTTTTCATCGATTTTAAAGTCACGTATGACAGCATATATGTATACGACTTCTTCAACATCGTTCTGGAAAGAATTGTGCAAAGCTAAACCGTCAATAGTGGAGGCACAATCTTCCAAAGGTCCATCCAATTACTCGGTTACGCCGATGATATTGACAAAATTGGAAGATCAAAGCGTGTTCTCAGTGGGGCGTGCGACGGAAACGAAGAACATGGCTTTAGTGGTCAATTAGAGCAAGACCAACTATATATTGTCATCCAAAAAGGACATTGAACGACGACGTCTTGGAGAAAACGTCACCATGGATAGCTATAACTTTGACGTAGTTAAGGACTTTGTCTACCCAGGCACCGCTATTAATTCGGACAATGACACCAGCGCTGAAATCAAACGAAGAATAATTCTTGCAAATCGGTGCTTCTTTGGACTTAGAAGGCAATTGAGTAGAAAAGTCCTCCCTTGAGCATATTCTAAAATCACCATCTATAAGACACTCATCACCCCGGTTCTTATTTATGGCACTGAGGCCTGGACCCTGTCAAAGAAGGATGCTTTGAGAGAAAAAATTTTCGGGGGATTTTTGGCCCCGTCTGCATAAATAGAGAGTGGAGGAGATGATATAACGATGAACTTTTAGGCTGTACAGCTACATTGACCAGGTTAAAAGAATAAAAGTCCAAAGACTTAGAAGGCTGGGTCATGTAGAGCGAATGGACATCAACACTCCAGGAAGACCACGACTCAGGAGAAACTGGAGACAGCTAGCTAGGGACCGAGCTGGCTGGAGACGGGTACAAAAAAGATTTCATGTTCAGTTGTTAATAATAGCCAGGAGAAGAGAATAGCCTACGGAAGAACATTTTAGGAAGCCCGTCGGGAAAAATGGAAAATTGATTTTTGTATGGAATTTTGTGCGTAACTGTTCCATTATGAATGTCTTTATGGAAGTGTTGAAAATTCTATGATTGGTTTGGATTGTATTGCTGAACGGGCGATACTAGCAGCGAAGAATAAGGACGTCAAAAGCTTAAATTTTACTAATTAAAGTCAAATTGCTGGATAATTTTCTTCTTACAATTCCGTTTACAGAGCGATTGTGAAGCGATCAACTATCGGACGGAATTTTTTTACCTCGCCAGGAACTCTATCGAATAATTTAGTGCTGAATCCGTGTCATCCTAAACTTTGCAACGATACATGGTTGCTTCCTCAAGAAACTAATCAACAATTTGATTCAAGCAACTATCAAATTCAAAGAAGAGCAAGTCCTAGTCCCACAAATTTAGTTTATTCCAACTGATTTTCCTTTTCAATTCCAGTCGTATTCAGCTCCCTGTTCAATTGGATTTTGCGATAACACTCAGTAAATCGTAAGGTCATTCGTTTGAAGTTTGTGGGATTAATAAAGCTGCGCTTTGCCTCTTTGCTTGTTCGCAAAACAATGTTTTTCGTACTGTGTCGTTCGGTTTTAACTGATTTTTATTCCATGCAAATACATTACATATACAAGTTAAAAACAGGTATGTATTTCTATTTTGTTTTCATTTTGATGATTTTTTGGAAGGCGTTTAATTTAGGCGAGGCGTAATTCGCCGCCGCCGCGCCGGTTATGTGCAGGTGAGTTCATTTTTATATAGAAAATCTACTTGCATATATGCAATTTTAATCGAAATACTCACTTTGTATATTTGCCATGAGTTGTTCTTAAGTTAAATGTATCCAAAATAATTTTAAGCAAGCAGTACAGCTGAATGCCAAGCATAAAACATAAAACATTTTTGATCGAGAAAATGCCTCTTTTATGAGTGCATATTAACTTAACTTAATTATATTTGAATTTATATTATTATTGAATTTAAAAGAAAATTTGTATTCAGTTCATAATTCACTTTGTCATCTGCAAGTGTGATGATTGGTGAACAATTTTTAGTTTACAATTGAGTTAGTCAATTAAGTATATACTTGAGAGTCAGGTTAATTTTCTATTATTCTTATTAAAAAAATGGGAAGATTGTTGAGTTTTGTTTAAACAAATCCATATCCATCTGACAGATGACCGACCGAGTCATCTTCCAGTTATTAGGCATTTTTTTATATTCAGGTATCACTAAAGTAATTAATAAACCAATATTAATGTTTCTGAATTACCAATTACATTATCAAAAACATTACACTTTAAACCGAAAATACATTAAAAAAATAAAAAATTGTATTTTCCACACTTTATTCCTTCTTAATTGCGACATATTGGAACTATAATGCAAGTTTTGTATTCGTACAAATTTCGAACTCAAGTTTTTAATAAAATATGGCGTTACGATGGTAGAGAAGTGGGTCCCCCGATTCTGTCCGTCCGTCTATCTGTCTGTCCTGGCCCCTACAGCCCAAAGCATTGGGTCGATTGACTTCAAATTTGGAAATCAAGATTTCGAGCCAATTCGCGCTAGTTTTTTTTTTTTAAATAACAGTAGTCCCCATACACATTTTGTTAGTCAGAAATCGAAAATTCAAATTTCCTCAAAAACGAAACGATAGTTTTTTTTTAAATTTTCGCAAACATTTTTTTTTTCTTAATTTGGCTTTTTATATATAAAAAACATATTATTGTATTGCTCCAGAAGGGTACCCCCCAAAGAACGATTATTTTATTTTTAAATGTTCTCAAGAACTAATCAACTGATTTCATTAATTTTTCTTTGCAAGCAAGCAACAAGCTCTTATACTTTTTTTAATAATATTTGATGATCAAAAATGGCATTGTTTTTATTTTTGATTTAAAAAAAATATTAAAAAATTTGTTTTCGAAGATGGATTTTAAAAAACGGGTCGTTATTTTTTTACGAAATTAAAATGTAAAACGTATATTATCTAAACAATTACATACTAAAAATGTTTTAAGACTAAAACTGAAAAATTTTATATATACAAAATTAATTTTAAAAAATACCGTTCGACGATTTCCAAATAAAAATTTGGAACAATTTATTTTTTTTTGAAAAATCAAATGGCATTTAAATTTTTGAAAACAAACTTTTTTTAGACTTCAAAATAAAGTAAACATTTTTAAACAGATATACATGAGCAAGTTCATGCGACCTAGCCGTGCATTTTATTTGTATGGCATATGGCAACAGTTTTGAGGCAGGATATATTTTGTTAAATTTGTATCTAAAAATATAAAAGAATCAGTCAAAATATTTAAGTTTTCTTGAACGTAAAGCCAAATTTAAAACTTTTTCTTCAACCGGTTTCATCGTATTTAAACATATTTTTTTGACAACTTTGAAAATTCTCCAAAAATAAAATGAACGAGGGTGTGCCAGTTGAAACCGACTTTATTTTTGCCCAGCTATAAGTTGTGGCGTTTAATAAAATTCAGCCCTTAGATTATCTTTCAAAAATAACTGTTGCCATCGCCAGCTCCTAGGCTAGAATAAGAATTACTGATAAACACCAGAATGTCTTTTAACAAAACATCATTTAGTGGTCCGAACTATAGAAACAAAACTTATTGTATTTTCAAAACACAAAACACTGACTCAAATACTAAAGGAATATAAAATAGGTAAAAAACCGCAACCACCTTCAAAAAGCAATAAAATCAAAGTGCAACCACCCTCATAATAAATAAATATATATACATGTTCACGAGTTTAATAAAATCCTCCTTTTGTCGAATGTTGAATATTCCTTATTGCAAATTTACACAAAGCAAATAACAGAACTGACACTTGAATTACTGCAATATCGCTATCAAGTAGGTATATACGGTGCAAAGGAACAACAAGACAATTCTTCCATTCAAAGTCAAAAACAAAAGTCGTTAGCTCAATTTATCGGGGGTTATTTCATTCAAAACTGTCTCTCAGGGTGTGTATACAATGGATGCCGAATACTTATAATCTTAAAAAGGGACGTTTTATATGCATGGCTCTTCCGAAAGTATAACTTGATTTATTATTGTTCTCTTCTGAATGGTATTCGTATTGGTGAAAAAACACACAGTCAAAACACAATATAGAATAGACTGTACGTGTACAGTACCACTATAGGTAGGTACACAACGTACTTAGTGCTTCCCCCTGTATTCATTTAATCCTTCAATGAAGGTATATATGCAGGCCTATTTGTGAAAAGAACTTGAATCACACAGAGCCCGAGTTGAGCCCATCGCAATAAGGACGTATCAAGCAATAATATTTTACGCTCGGTTAATCCCTTTCAGAAAACACCAGCGCAAGGAATCTTATTGCTGGCTTGTCCTTGTCAGCAATAATAATAATTGAGAAAGGACATTTTGCTTCAGTGAGCCTTTCTGTTTTTTTGGTAATCCAGTAGCAATAGCAAAGCAAGCTATCAGCCCTTCGAATTTGACAGACCAAGTGTATAAATTAAATAGTTGATACCCGATTAGAGGTAGTGAAATGATCAATAAAGCGCTTCACGCAAACGAGGCTATTAAGCTACCGCTGAGCGAAACAAACCCACACATGGCGGCAATTGGTATAAAAGAGTGGGTGAATTAGAATTGATATTTGTGGGGTGTTTATAATATTTATTTACTTTTGATGGTTTAGTATCACACAAACTGAATGGAATCCAAACAAAGGATTAGTTAACATTAAAGCCTACCCATTTATCGACAAAAACGTTTATGGATGGTCATTAAAAATAATAATGCGTTTAATAACTCGGGATGATAAAAATTTGTATTGTTATAAAAACAAATTGTCGACTCTAACATATGTATATAGACAATGCGTTGGCAATAATGGCATCGCAACGGTGCAAGTGTTCCTTAAGGTCAAGTTTTCACAAATAGAGAACAATATTTTTGAAAAATCCCTTAATAAAAGTAGCTTTTTCAACTTCCAAACCAAGAACTTAACTATAACGTATATTTAAGTGAAACAGAATCTTTATATTTTTATTTAACATTTATCAAACATCCTAAATAAAATTAACTGAAACTTAAAGTAAAATGATAATCACAACCAAATTTTGGTAAAATAATGTCTTTTGTATTGGCTTTATTTTCGTTTTTGGAGCTACAATTATGAATTTGCTATTCAAAATTCCACTGAACTAAGGCTTAAGATAGCGAAAGAAGATCAGAAAGGAATTGTAGCTTTTTAAATGCTAATTTGTTGTGCAATATGTATGTCAAACCCCTTAAAATCCAGAAACCTAACCATAACTTTTTACTTGTAGGGTCTGTATGTGTTGAAAGACAATTACGGAGAGCCGAAGACGTTCGTCGACTCGCTATTGGGAAACAAGACAACATTTTTTAGAAAGTGTCTGAGACAGAAGTGATTAAAAATGCAATAAAAACAAACATATCTAAAACTCTAAGCTCTAAGATCCCAATAAAATATTTCCATAGTTTTGAGTAATAGTTTTGGAAGATTAGATAAAAAAATGTTCTTGTTTCCTAGAACGTACCCTAGATTTGTAATGGAGCAAAAACTGTTAATGATTTAAAATGATTACATTAATCGAAAACTACAACTTTCTTTTTATAAAAGTTAAGGTTTCATATTATAGCTCGGTCTGCTCACTCTAACCTTTTCGTGCACCTTATACCAATCACCTTTTATAATATACCTATTGTAATGAAGATATCGTTCTATGTCAACAAAAACATTGGGTTCTGGGAAAAAATGCAATACAAAAATGTATAAAGTAGAGTTCACAAAAATCCATATTTAAGTTATAATTATAACTTAAGAGTGCGTGTGCGCAGGGCATAAGCTTATGATACACGAACATTTCATAAACATAGATGATATATACGTTAAGCTTTGAGTTCTTAAGTTCTTAACCCTTTGTAGGCCAAAATAAAAAAAAACTTAATTTTGAAAAACAACAGGTCTAGAAAAATAAAAAAAAAACACATAATTATATATTAGGGTTTATGACACTAGTGTAAAATTATGGTAGCAGTAATAAAATCATGTATGCTGTGTTAAACAATCTAAAAAAAATATTTTGTTTCTTATAACCTTATGTTTTTTTGGCTTGGATATCATATTCAATTGTTCAGAACAAATATCATAAGACTAAAAAACGGGAGTCGGACTGATTTTCACTAAATTGGTAAACTTGGAGCTCCATTATAACCGATGGTTTGTGGAAATTGGATGTGCTTAACAGTAACTCCAGTTTGTGACTCCCGGATAGATATGTTAATCGACTGCTGCAGTGCTGCATCTAAGAACCTGGTGAAGATCGCCATACGACAGATATAGTTACATATATCTAAATAAGGCACAAAAGAACCAGGTTAATTAATATCATATTGCAAGATATTAATGTAGATGCTAACTAATAGTTATAATAATAAGAAGATTGTAACGTAACTGTAGATTAAAGTGCAAGAAGGTGTATATGGGTGTAAGTAGGCCCAGATGCTTCATCGATATCCCTTCTTTAGGGTGATCGTCCCTTAATTCATGCACAATTTAAATAAAACTAGCAATATACGGGGCCACGGGGTGTGTCCAGCCCGGTAAGTTGACAGAGGGGTAACCTAGAGTCTTCTTACGACACACATTGGTTAGGCCTTTCGGGAACATCTTGGTATCTGTTGGTTATCTGGAAAATTCGTGGCAAGTAATAAGTTGCAATTTCAGTATTTACATAGATGAAAAAAAAACACCAAGAGGGTTGATTGTATATGGCCAACAAAATTGGTAGCAAGACGAAAGTATGCGACAACTGTATTCCTTCAAAAATAGGAATGGCTCTTCCTATCATTTTAAATACAGTTGTGATAATATGAAAACCTTGCGAACCAGCTCGTTCAGAGTGGCTTCGGGTGGAATCGGGTAGGTGTCGACGTTAAGACCTGGGGTGGAATCGGCTTAGGTGATTGTTGATAATTGACAGTCAAAATAATCGAATTTGATCTATGTAAGGTGATAGTCAAATTAATACCTAAAAAGCTGTCACAAGAAAATGTGATAGTCGTTTTCCTACAAATATGTCGTTTCCGAATAGAGTGACGCTTACAAAAAACGAATGGAAAATGTTTTCAGTTACCTTTGTTAGGTACAAAAACCCATTCCTGTGACCGACAAAGCTTATAACATTCGAAAAAAGCAAGAGAAGTAAGAATTTTATTCAAACAGAGCCAATTTCATACTTTTATTTAGATATTTTATAGGAATCAATATAAAATTTCACCAAGGCAACAATGAATTTTGACAATTTGAATCTGAAATACACAGACGGAATGAAAATGATAGTCAATTTGATTATCAAAAAAATGATAGTCAACTATCACCTTAGCCGATTCCAGCCCTGCTTAATTCGAAAACCAAAAATCAGTTATAGAGACATATTTTTTTTAGTAAAGGTTTTTGGCTTTTCTAACACTTCTGTAACACAAATAAGATTTCTATAGATAGTGATGTCTAGGTTAGATTAGGTTAAAGTGGCTGTTGGTTGGGAAATCCAACACACTTAGACCAAAATATGGTCCGTTGTGATACCACATGGATCAGTTAATCAGATTAACTCGTTGAACCAATTGGAGCTTCGAATGAAGCGTAGGAGACAAATAATGTCAGAATTTTTTAGTTCGCTGGTATCGTTGAAGTAGTAGTCTCAAAGGTGGATTCTACGTCTTTGTGATAAGGCAGGGCATGTGCACAGAAGATGAGAGATTGTCTCTTCTTCTTCTTCGTCCATGCAACTCCTACAAAAGTCATTTGCAGGGGCTCCAAGTCGAATAGCATGCCTTCCTATTAAGCAGTGCCCAGTCAGGACACCTAAAAAGTAGCTAATGTGCAATCTACTCAGAGAGATTAATTGTTTTGAGCGCCTGGTGCTAAGATTAGGATAAATTAGTTTTGTCGCTACACAGGTGGTGGTGTTATTGCACCTGAAGTTTGTTTTCTCTATGGTATCTTGCTTTAGCATGAGTTTACATGTAGCTAAGGGGATACCTATGCTAGCATTGTGAGCCAGCAGAGGTAAAGTTGTTCCGCTTTTTGCAAGTTCGTCAGCTTTGCAATTTCTTGGAATGTCTCTATGTCCCGGTACCCAACAAAGGTGAATGTTGAACTGTGTAGCCATCTCCGTAAGAGATGATCGACAATTTAGGGCTGTTAGTGAATTAGTGGAGACAGAGTCTAGGGACTTTAACGCAGCTTGGCTATCCGAGAAGATGATAGTTGATTAGTTGATATAACGTTTTCTCTATGCCAGGATAGGACTTCTTTTATAGCCAGGATTTCAGCTTGGAACACGCTACAATGATCGGGTAGACGAAAGGAGAGACTTAAGTTTAGTCTATCTGAGTATACGCCTCCACCAACTCCATCCTCCGTTTTTGATATGTCTGTATAAAAGTTTATAGGATCATCGTTCAAAAATTATGTATTTTCCCAAGAAGACCTGGGAGGTATAGTCACTTTGAAGCTAGAGTTATTAAACTGAGGATGGGGTATGGTGTAGTAAATATTACTGTTAATTAATGATGTCTAATAAATACCATTTTGCCGAAAAATTAGGAAATTTAGCATCAATTTACAAATAAAAACAACTAACAATACTTTCGTTCCTCAATGTAACAGAAATGTTACAATCATAAAAAATTACTTAGATATTTCCAATAAAACACTAAATGAACATATTTAATCATTTGCCTCCAGATTTCCAGTAAAATACGATTAATTTGTACAAACTTTGTATTTGTTATTAAATTATAAAATTGCACTTTTTTAAACTGTTCGCTTTTTTCTGATCGCAAAATTAAAATTGTAAGAATTCAAATTCTAAAAAGCACTTCTCATGACAACAATTACTCTTTTTTTATTGAGGCCTATGTTCAGTTTAAAAAAAATTATCAGATGGCCTTTCTCTCCAGCACTCCATGTTCCCGAAGACGAGTGTTTTATATTTTGCTGCCTGTTTCAAGTCACCTATTTTAGAAAATTTTATATGTAAAAATGCATTTAAAGTACGGTTCTATATATATACATATGTAGCTTCATTGAAATGCAAACAATACCAATTGAATGCCTATATTTTTATGCATGGTATTTTTTTACTAAATAGATCTTGGCTTTTAATGAAATTTGGATTGAAAATGAATTCAAGTACCTATTTATCAAATATTTATTATTTACATTATCTCATGGCAACAAACACGTGTATAGTTGCAAATAAATGTATTCACACCATCTTAGCATCGCATCAGATACGACTGCATGCATTCAATAAGTAGGTACACATTCCAAGAAGTTTTATTAAACACATTCCTAACTTAATCAGGACATCAAAGTACCACCAGACAAGCAATTCAATCAACAAACAATATTTACTTTGGTGTTGTGATCGCACCAATTCTAATAATAAAATATTTGTATACATGGTGTTAAATTAATCGGTTGGCACGTGCCAACATCCACTTAAGTGCTAGCCAACACGTGTTACAATGGTAAAGGGAAAATAAGCACATACATATTTACAATCTACATATAAACGGTCGACAAATTGAGATTCATCCTGTTCAATGCTCACAAGAAGTAAGTTATTCTATTGATACGAGTACCAGTTTCGACTAAGTACCCGCCATTTAAAATATGAAACATAGTTTCAAGGAGTTGGCCTTCAGGAGATCAACGAGTACCTTTAATAAGGCTATGAATTACAAAACTAAAATGCAGAATATAAAAGTTAACTTCTGACTCATCCACGGTTGTTTTTTATATTCGTTTAAATTCAAACGTCGATGACCTACCGGATTCCCATTCGCTCCCATAAATTTGTTTTTAATTTCTTAAAATTGATTATTTTAATAATAATATTAAATTATTATTACAAATATTTTAATAATAATATTAAATTATTATTACAAATATTTTAATAATAATATAAAATTATTATTACAAATATTTTAATAATAATATTAAATTATTATTACAAATAAAATTCAGGAAAATTGTATTAACAAAAATAAATTCCGATAAAGCTGAATTTTGGCGGAGTGCTTCAGTGTATTAATACGTCCTTAAAAGTGGGTGAAAGGGGGCAAATACAGTCTATTGCAAATTAGTCGAAATTTGTAGTTTTGAAAAAAGTGAGGCGTTTTTTCATTTAATTTTAAGGTCAAAAATGACAGTAGTCGGAAATTCGAATTTTCTCAAAAACGGCCCAATGTATATTTTTTGGCGCAGTGCCATAAGTCCGTAAAGGACCTATGACCCACTTAGGTGGGTCAAAACTTTATAAATCGATTATGAACTTATAACCAACGTAAGTGAGCCAAAAGTCCGTCAAAATTTCCAACGAAATTCTGACCCAAAGCTTACGATTTTTTGATACGGAATGTCACGGTATGAAAGAAGAAACACTTTTTATAAGGGCACGACAGTGGAGAGTGATTTCTCATATACGATTTTTATGGCAACAAAAATTGGTGAATGAATTCAAAATTTGCCCGAAGAGGAAAGGAATTATTTCATTGATGGTACATTTGGTGTAGTTCCAATCGGCGAGTGTAAACAGCTATTGATTATTTGTCTTGCTCATTCCGAACATGGAAGTACTCACCTTTATTGTATATTATTAAATTAATCAATTCAATTTCTTTTATTACAATTTTATTTTTTTAATGATTAAGTTTTCATTATTAAAATTTATTAAAGTTTCTATCAAACTTTGAACAAAATTATAATATAAGAAGTGATAAGCAAAAAATTGTATTTTTAATTGTGGAAATTAGAATACTTGAAAAAATTATATGAAAAAAATGTATTTCATGTATTTTTAAAGTAAAGGGTCAAAAAATTCGCGGGATTTTTTTTAATGACCTCAAATTTCAGCGCCGAAACGAGCTGATAGAACGTTAAACGCTAAAATTTGAAAGCGACCGTTTGACCCTCACTGATTTTATTCGTCAATTAACATCAATTAATTCCAACAAGACAAATATTGTTGTTATTTTATTGTACTATTCGTACTAGAATGTCAGCTTGTTAGGCTTGACCATTCCTTATTCCGTCAATTTCACTGAATGTTTGTATTTTGTATTTGTATTTGTATTTGTATTTGTATTTGTATTTGTATTTGTATTTGTATTTGTATTTGTATTTGTATTTGTATTTGTATTTGTATTTGTATTTTTAACTTCCCATAGGAAGTTATTGTAATGGGTCCGATTTGACAAAATGAAAATTTTGACATTTCTCGACGTTTCAAGGTCCCTAGAGTCGAAATAAAAGATTTTTAGAAAGATGTCTGTGCGTGCGTGTGTACGTACGTCCGTACGTCCGTACGTCCGTACGTTCGCGACGTTTTTTTCGTTGTCCATAGCTCAAGAACCAGAAGAGATATCGACTTCAAATAAATTTTGTTATACAGATAATAAGGCAGAAAGATGCAGAAAGGGCTCTCAAGAAAATTGCGTGGGTGGTTTTTTTACCATAGCAGTTTAAAAAAAGGTGAAAATTTTGGTTAACCCTAAATATCTCATGAACCAATGAAGCTAGAGACTTGAATTAAATTTTATATTATATATTGTAACGTGATACAAAACAATTATATTTTTGGAAAAAAATCCAATTAACGGGTTTTTTTATAAATCAAGAAAACTGAAAAAAAAAATTTGTCACTTCTAAAATTTTACGACTAAAATATGATTTCATCTCCAAAACAATTTTTTGCAACGAAGAATAATGTTTTTGACATCTGATAAAATTTTGAGAAAAATCGAATTGACAGTTTTTTTATAAAAAATAAAAACCTAAAAAAAAAATTAATAAAAGTTGGTAAAAATTGATTTTTGACTCATATATCTTTTCAAGACTTTGAGATATTAGCTTTAAACTACTTTTATCTTTCAAAAAATATTGTTTTCAACATGCAGTAAAATTTTGAAAAAAATCGAATTGACAGTTTTTTTACAAAAAATTAAAAACCGAAAAAAAAATTACAAAAGTTGGTAAAAATTGATTTTCGACTCAAATATCTTTTCAAAAAATTCAGATTATGGCTTCTAACTAATTTTAACTTATAAGAAATATTGTTTTCAACATTAGAAAAAATTTTGAGAAAAATCGAATTGACAGTTTTTTTACAAAAAATAAAAACCGAAAAAAAAATTTAACAAAAGTTGGTAAAAATTGATTTTCGGCTCAAATAACTTTTCAAAACTTTGAGATATTGGCTTCAAACTAATTTTATCTTATAAATAATATTGTTTTCAACATTCGGTAAAGTTTTAAGAAATGTTGGATTGACAGTTTTTTTTACAAAAAATAAAAACCAAAAAAACAATAGGTACTAAAACTTGGTAAAAATTTACTTTCGACTCAAATAGCTTTTTAAAAATTCAAATTCAATCAAACTTATTTTATTTCACAGAATGTATTGTTTTTGATATTCAGTAATTTTTTTATAAAAATACATTATTCTGTTTTTTCATAAAAAAATAAAATCTCCAAAAAATGGATTTGGTAAGAATTGATACATTTAGACAACTTTTTCAGCAAGACAAATCGATAGACGGGATGGGAAGTTATCAGTGTGGGTCGCATCCCACCCTCTTTTTTGTATTTGTATTTGTATTTGTATTTGTATTTGTATTTGTATTTGTATTTGTATTAATTTATTATCATTACCCAGTAGGAATTTTCAAAAAGTTCATCGGTGAATCACCAACTTTTTCCTTAGTGAATGGAAGCTACACCCCATGAAAACATGGTGAAAACATCAATGAAATTAACATGGGGATTGGATTGGCGTTCACCAAGTTGTGAATTTCATGGTGACTGTTCAGTGAGGAAATCACCAAGCAAGTGCATTTGGTGTATTCCAAAGTGAATTGTAGTTGGAGAAAAATACCGTGAATTCACACCGGGGAAATCACTGGGTTAGTGGAGTAGCTGATATACTTGGGTACTTTACATTGGTGAAAATGTGATGAATATTCACCAGTGGTTTCCTTAGGGAAGCCAATGTAACTCATTCACTAGTGCAAATTGACCTGGTGAAAAATGTGGTGAATGTTCATAAAGGAAGTCAATCATGTTTTTATTACCTAATTATTTTTTTACTCATACCTAAATCTTTGGATACAAATATTTAAAAAAAAACAGTCATGTAAATTTGTATCATTTTATTTATCGTCCAAATCAGGGATTGTTTCAATAGGGAAATTTGTAGATATTTCTATTGAATTGATAACATCGGCCTTTAGGAAGTGTTTGTTGTGGGCTGCCAATTCGAAAATCCCATCTTTTAGCTGCTCCATGGTGACACACAAACGTTTAATGTCCGCTCTCATTTCGTCTATTTTATCTTGTTGATTCTATACAAAATGTAAAGCAGAATTATAGAAATTTAATTTTGTAATTTAATAAAATAATAGTTATAATTACCGTTGTCTTAAAAATCCGCCTTGGCTGCTTAGTGGGTGAAAATTCAATGGAATACATTTCTGACTGTTTAGATCCGGAAGCCTTTAGAAAAATAGCAATAAGAAAGGACTAGATAATTGTTAAAAGGGATTTGTAATTTAAATGAAATTACCTGAATATTTTCCTTGTTCATTTTTGATTCTTTGGTGATTTAACGCTTTTTTACACTTTAATAATTTATTTTCTAAACTCTTTTTTAATAACTATTATTTTTAATATCGGCTTTACGCACTTGACACTGTGAACAATGGAATTCAACTGAAAAAATAAACAATAGAAGAAAAGGATTTTATTTAATTAAAACAAGGGCGCGTAGCTAGCCGCGCGTCGCGCCTAACCTTATTACTGGAAAACCCAAACGCATTTTTTAATCTTTTCTGTTTCTTGAAAAAACAACAATGCTTTCAAAAAAAATCACTTACCCCGAACACTGTGCATTGTTGTTGGAAATAACTTTGTTTCTAAGCAAACCAGGCTGAGGATCGCGAATCGAAATTTGTATGATATGTAAAAAACCCGAACATTGCAATCCTTCAACCATCCGTCGCCATCACCGTCAGGCGTTGTTGTTGGAAATAACTTTGTTTCTCGAAGCAAACCAGGCTGACGAACGGGAACGGCAATTTTTTATTATATGTAAAAAACAAGAGCATTGAAATTCTGAGACTGAAGCCAATCTCCTCAGTGGCAGGTAGAGAAGAGAAAGGCAAATATAAACAAACACAAAACCCATCTCATGCTTCATATCGTGAATAAAATATTTTACAAAGAAAAAGATAGGGTGGATTGTATAATCATAGGAAAAACGCAATGCCTTTCAGTAAGGATTTCATTGCATGCTATTCCTCAATGATTCGAGTAGCTGATTTCCTTGGCGATTTCACACAAAATTTTCATTGGTGAGCAAATTTCCTACTGGGTAAGTATTTTAAAACATAGAGTCTTATTTTTAATACTTATTATGTTCAGATTTAAATTTTATCAAATTAAAAGAGGAATCAAATTAGTATGCTAAATTTACAATTTGCTTGAAGTTAAGAGAAAAGTTGTTTTTAGATAAATGGTCATGATGACATGATCCTTTATATATACAATGTACACAAGAGAAAAAAAAATTAAATAACATACATTTTTAAATTCTAAGACAAAGTGATTTTTATTTTGGAAACATTTTCAGCATTTGTATAAGTTCTTTAAAGAGTTATCAAAACGAGTGCTGCTGTGTATCCCTCTCAGGTTAGCAGGCAAGGAGTTCCATAGGGCAACAGCGTGTACAAAGAACTGTTGTTTTGAATTTCTGAATTTGAAGGATAGGACAATTAGAACATTACTTCTTTGTGATACTGGGAACCTAAGCTTTTCGTATAGATATTCAGGAGATCTAGTATGAATAAGTCTAAAAAGAAATGTCAAAGTTTGATAGTTTATGTAGTTGTTGAAGGTCATGTCGAAAACACTACTTGCTTGCATCGAAACATGATCGAACCGTCGCAAGTCATAAATAAAGCGAACAACATTATTAAACGCGACTTAAAGTTTTCGTTTATTAGCGCTGTCAAGGGCACAGAAAATGGGACAGCCATAGAAAAGTATTGGTAGGACAAGAGATTTTGCTATAGTCATTTTTGTTGAAACTGGAAGACAACTGGCAGATATATATAAAACCCGCAAAGCAGCATATATTCGACCAACGGCACAAGCCAAGTGATCGTCCCATGTAAGTTTCTGGTTAAAAACAATCCCAAGATTCTTAACTGTTCTAACGTAGCTTAACGTTTTCCCCTCAAGTTCAATACTAGGGAAATAAGAAGTATCTATTGCAGTGTTACTGATGACGATTGCCTGACATTTCTTAGGGTTAAGTTTAAGATGATTCTCCCTGGACCACTGGTTTATACACATCAAATCTTCGTTTATTCTGGCAGTTGCATCTTCAACCATGCCGATTTTGTAGCTCAAATGAATTTGAACGTCGTCAGCATACATATGAATTTTGCAATTCCTGAGTACAGATGGAAGGTCATTATTGAAAAGTGTGAACAAGAGTGGTCCCAAAATCGATCCCTGGGGCACACCATTAGGGGTAGGGAGGAAATCCGACAGCCTAGAGTTAGCAAAAACAGCCTGAGTTCGATGGCTTAGATACTGTGCTATGAGGGTTAAGGCTGAGTTTTCAAAGAAGAAGAAAGAATTCAGTTTTTTTCAGAAGAATTGTATGTGAAACAGTGTCGAACGCCTTAGAGAAATCAAGGAGAACCAGAGTTGTGACTTTATTATTATCGATTTGTTGTCGTATGTCGTCGCTTATTTTAAGAAGCGCAGTCGTACAGCTGTGTTTCGGTCTAAAGCCAGATTGCGTCGGTGTAATTAAATTCCGTGTTTCCAAGAATGCTGTTATCTGCTGACTAACGATCTTTTCGAACGCTTTTGAGATGAATGGTAGGATAGAAATTGGTCGGTATTCTTTTTGTTGCGAATTTGACTTTTTAAGAATTGGCAATATTTTTGAAGCTTTCCATAGTGCCGGGTAACAGGACTTTGTTAATATTGAATTAAAGATATGTGTCAAGAAAGGAGATATAAAAGTAAGAATAATTTTTACATACTTAGGAGTTAGGATGCATATTGTCTAGTCCAATAGCGTCCGATTTTATGTTTTTTACGGCCTTAAATACCTCAACTTCAAAAACTGAAACTTGAGAGAAGCTCATTACTTCTTTCAAAGTTTGTGTCAAACGCAACACCATTATTTGTGTCAGAAACAGAACTTACGAACTGTTTGTTTAGTTCATTTACATCACAGTCATCCTCAGCAATCTTTTGTTTCGTCGTAATACCAAGAGATTTTATGTTCTTCCACAGTTTTTCGGAAGAAACATTGTTAAATCTCGACGCAAAAAATCTTCGCTTGGAATTTCTGATTTGAATATTCACTGCATTTCTTAACGTTTTGTACTGCATGAACAACTGTGGTAACTTGAACCCTTTCCAACGTTTGTAAGCTATATTTCTTTTCAGAATAAGTTTACCAATGTAACTAGTGTACCATCCTATTTCAGGGTTTTTGATTCGCACGTTTTTAATTGGCACAAAGGTGTCAAAAAGGTCATTAATTTTGTTAGTAAAGAAATAAACTTGCTCATCTACGTCTGAGATGTAGTATATAAGTACATATGTGTCGGAAAAAAATTAATTTAAATACCTACATTATCTATACTACACGTTGTATGACCTTTAATACAAATATGTACAAATTAAATATTTGTTGGGCCATAGAAATACACGACAGGGTCGCACGAACTTGCTGGTTTGTTTAAAAATATTTCCTGTATTTTAAGACTTAAAAATGTAACTGCAAAAAAAGTTTGTTTTCAAAAAATTAAATGCCATTTAATTTCTCAATAAAAAAAAACCTTATTTTTTCAAAAATTTTATTTGAAAATCGTTAGAGCTGTTATTATTAAGTTTAATATTAGAGTTTAATATTTATAGTACGCAGTTATTTAGAACTTATTAATGCACGTTTTATATTTCCATTTCGTAAAAAATGATAACCTCTTTTCGAGCTATCGGATTTTAAAATGTTAAATAATTTTTTAAGAATCAAAAGTAAAAACATTTTTGACCATCAAATTGTGCAGAAAAAAAAATTACTGAAATCGGTTGATCAATTCTTGAGAAAACTTAAAAAAAATAACGGTTCTATGGAGGAACTAAACTAATAAAACTAAATTTATAAAAAAAAATTAAATCAAATTTAATACAAATCTATCGGTTCGTTCCGAAAAAAAATTCCAATTTTCGATTTTTGGCGAAACAAGTTATTTTAGTTTAAAAAAATGAAAAAAATACCTAAAACAAACCGACTTAAAAGCTTAATTTCAAAGTTTGAACTCAATCAATCCTATGGTTTGGGATATAGGGGTGAGTACTGACGGACGGATGGAATCGGGGGACCCACTTTTTTCGACTTCTCTACCATCATTATATATGTTGTTTGATTTATATTTCGAGTTCGAAATTGTTTACGAAACCAAAAATTGCCATATAGTTCCTACATTTCGCAAGTACAACTTAAAATAACTACCGTAGTCGAAAAAAGTTTCATTACAGTACCGATCTTTTCATCATATTTAGTAGATTATTGCACTTCATAGTTTAAACGACTCTCTTTCTTATATAAATAAACAATCTCTAATCCGTTAAACTTTTTCACAGCATCGTCAGCTTTTTTATATTTGTTTCTAGAACCACATCCTTGTTCTTCTGGTGTGGAACTTCAACGGCAGCGTAGTATAAGCTCATACAATTCCAATCCCTACTTCATTGTCCAATGGCTAATCAATAACCATGTAGAATGTATTGCTTCAAAAACTCAATGCTGTATCCTGTTGCTACCCATTAGCGACACTTCCATTAAGAAAACTTATAAACTTTCACTACTTGATATGTGTATCACAGATCGCCTCTTATGGAATGATTATATATTCGAAATTGACAAAAATGGTGCAAGATGTTAAGGATTTCTCTGACGGTACAAGAATGTTGTCACCTCTTATGATCTCATTGTAATTTGTTTAAAACGTTTAAAATCGTATAAAAAAAGAATTTTGAAAAGAATCCAAGAAAGAGCTTTAAAAATAAAAGACGAAAGAACCATAGATAACCGAAACTTTTACATCGCGTGAACACCACCGGTACAAATTTCACGCCTTTCTTTGTTTCACCGATTTCTTTAAAGCTCGCACTGTGTCAATAATTATAAAAAATAACATGAATGATGGGGTCGCATAAATTTGCTCATGTACCCAAAGAGTCTGTTTAAAAATATTTAATGTAGTTTAAGATTTAAAAAAATTAATTTTTCAAAATTTGTATTTGAAAAACCTTAGAGCAGTTTTTTTTAAATTAATTTGGTACGTAAGTATACATTTTCTCAATTTTAATTTTACAAATATTTTTAGTATGTAGTTATTTAAAACTCGTTAGTATACATATGTTTTAAACTTGATTTCGGTAAAAAAAAACTGATAACCCATTTTCAAGATTATATTGAATTTTGAAAAAAAAATAATATTTTTTTTTAAAATCCAAAACGTAAAATTTGACAATTTTATCATTTAAAATTATTGAGACAGTATAAGAGCTTGTGCAGACAAAAATTATTAAACTTTGTTCATTACTTTTTGAGAAAACTTCCAAATAACGGTTCTTTGAGGGGTACCGTTTTTATTGAAAGAAGCCAAACAAATTTTGGAGAACATTAATTAAAAATCTATCGGTTAATTTTTGATAATTCAAGTGTTCGGTTTTTGAACAAAACAATTGTATGGGGACTACTGTGTCTGTTATTTGTAGTCTTAAAAAGCAGAAAAAAACGCCTAATCGCGTTAGGCTTACAACCTTAATTTCCAAATTTGAACTCAACTGACCCAATGGTTTGGGCTGTAAGGGCGAGGACAGACAAACTGACGGATGGAATTGGGGGACCCACTTTGAGTTCTTATATGTCACAAGTAAAAATTGTTGTTCGAGTAAACAATTTAAAAAAAATAATTTCCCAACCAGAAATTTTGTTAAAAAAAATATTTTTTGTTTTCAGAATTGTAAAGCTCATATCAAATTTCTAAACAAATACAAACTTATTTTTTGAGAAATACAACAAAATTAAGTTTACTTTTTCCAAAAAATACACTTTTTCGTTTGTTCTATCTTTTGTAAAAATAATTTTTGTTTTATTAGCAAGTAATAAAAATAATGACTTAATTAACTAGTAATGTTTTTAATATCTGTTACATTTTAGACTATTCTAATAAAAATTAATAATATCATAATAAATTTTCGATATAATCCCCACTCCTCGCACGCAAAGGTTGTACTTTTTTTTGTATGGCTGCAAAAAAACTATAGTCTGCCAAGTTCTTCTGCAATTTGACTCCAGTGCATTCAATGCGTTGCGTGCTTTTCTTTTTTTTAATTTCTCAAAAAGACACATTTAAACATCTGATTATTGAAAATTAGTAAGAGTATTGAATTTTGAAAACGAAAATTATGATTAAAATGAAAAAAAAAATAGGTTTACATTTTGATTTAATGTTTGAAAATTAATTGTTTAAGAACTATTCAAACAAATTTCTTTAAGAATAAAATTAAAGAATGGGCTTATAAGTTTTTGAAACGCAAGGGTTATTTTTTAATTTTTTTTTTCTGTCTGAAGTCAATTTTTAGAAAATTTTCCCCACCCTCCTGATTTTTTTGCTTGTCTAAACTCAACCTACTCGCTCTAGCATACTTGTGAGAGGCAATGGCGATGTCGCATGCGTCACCGAGAATATCTGTCATATCTAATGTAATGAGTGAATTTTGGTAAATTTAATTTATTTCTCTATTTTTCTATATTTATGATGAATTCGACAGAATAGCTATTTCTTTTAAAGTCGTCTCTCCATTTAATCATGGAATTAAAGTAGAGCATAAAAAAACGACGTTTTAACAATTTTCTTAACATTAATCAAAGTGATAGGTACAACACTTCATGCACAAATTCTTTTCCCTGCTGCAATTAAATACATACTTACATACATACATTAAACTAATAATTTTTCTCAAAACTTAAAAAAAAGGCTATATTATTGTATTAAAGTAAGTAAGTTTTCTCGTCGGTTGGTGCATTTTATGAATCTTTCTAGGTTTTATTTCTGAAATGTGCAGAAAATCTCAGGATTTGATTATTTGATTGAAACTCTTCAACAAAATAAAGTTTTTTGTAACATAAAACCAAACATTAAACTTTTCCGATGTTTGTATATAACTCCTTTGAAAATGCAAAAACATGGCTTTGTTGAAGTAAGGCAAATCATGATAGTTCGTAACAAAAAATGTAGTATCTTTCTTTATATGTCAAAAAAATTTAGTTTCGAAATTCTCAACAGCAAATAATAGGTTCTATAGAGGCGATTTTGAGTGATACTTTCAAAACTTTTGTTCATGTTTAGTTATTACCTAGCATTCAAAAATCTCTTTTCCAATAATAATTCATGTTTTGAAATCTTAACTTGATTGCTTTCAAAGTAAATTTTGCCTGCTCAGTAAAACTCTACTGAAATTGGGGTCCGCTTGCAACTGCTTTAGAATATAAAAGTACTTTTTTATAAACCATGCTCCCCGACGTTATAGCTACCAGCTAACTATTAAAAACTACCCACCCCTATTGGAAATCCCCGTAGATATATCTCTGACACTACTTTTGAATAGGAAATGATGGCATTAAACAATTATTCATTATTAAAATGCAGTTTGGTTTTGTAGATATATTTTAGAGTTTTTGGTCCTTGGAAATGTAGACGTAACATTATCAGCCATATGGGCCATTAGTCAGATAAAATTTAAAAATAAACTTATTTAAGAAACTAAACACTTAGACAACGCACGGCCCATAACACATTACGATTTCATCAATTTTAATTTATTTTTGCTAAATTGTGCCTCAAATACTTGTGGTTCTTGTTTGAAATGTTTGTATTACAAGATTTGGATATGGAAGTAACTTAATTAATAATTTTATTCATATAAACGTACAACCAAAAACTTTAATATTCACGCATGCTTTTTATTGTAGAACTTTAGATAGGTAGGTATAGGTATATAGGTACCAATTATCGACACAAAAAGACAAGAATGAACATAAAAACATTTAATTTGCAAACCTTCACTTTGTAAACATTTTCGTAAATAGCGTTACACCTCTTAAACGCATTTCTCTTCCGATTGTGGAGATTAATTTATAATATGAAGTAAATAAATGGAAAAAGGACTAACAAATAAAACAAACTGTTCACCGCAAGATAACCCCATTCACACAATACAAAACTACATAAAGTGACGGACCCTTTAGATTCAATTTTATTTACACCATGTTTATTTCAAATAAAGGGATGTTTCAATAACAGCAATCGTCCTGATTGGCTGCACCAGGACTTCTGGGGGTGTATACTGTTGAAAATAAGGGCGTGTTTGCATCATAATATAAGGATTGAGAGAGCGTGTTCAGAAAGCTAGAGATACGTTGCGTTGGTTGAACATACCAAGTTATCCAAGCACAAGAATTCCTTATCCCAAAACTCTGTCAAAACAATAAACACAATGTGAATGTAGCTATTTATGAACCCTAGACGATCCTTGCTGAGCAAATTTTCTCTTTCCCTGTAGGTAGTCATTGTTTATTTCCCTAACGTATACTTTCGAGGAGAAAAAAAAAACCTAGAGGTACGAGCTTATATTCCTTTCAGTGATAAAATAAGAGTGTTTTGTTCTAATTTGTGTTCTTATTAATTCAAATGAATTTATTTGGTGTCAAAACTTCTACATCGAGTGACTATAACTACCCTTCTTAGCTTTGAAATGTGTGTTGGTATAGATATTTATTTATGTGGCTTAGCGAAACAAAAAAATATAAATTTAGAAGTTGTGACTATTTCTGATTAAACGATGTATAAATTCTGAAATTGGATGCAAATTCTATACATCTATGAATAAAAGAATAATCCCTCCACCTCTCCATTTAATAATCCTATCTATTGTTAAATACTTATAGTTATAGATACCGATTTGAACCATACAACGGCTCTTTAGGATCAAATTCTTACGTTGATTAAATATATTTGCTTTTATAAATTTACATTAAGAAAAAAAAATAGACAGATAATAACAATTTGAGTAAAATAAATGTACGAACTTACAATCACAACGGCATGTTCGAATAGAGAGTCTATACAAAGTTAATATAAAAACTGCACCGCCCGACGCCGCACCTCGCCGCGCCGACGGCAATTGACAACATATGAACGAAAACACAAATTTTCACTTTTTTGAAGCCTTAAATATACGAAATTCGGACTCAAAATTATTGAAAAAAAAGAGGCTGAGATGCGACCCATACTGATAACTTCGTATCCCGTCTGTCGATTTGTCTTGCTTAAAAGTTTGTAGCTTTTCGTGTTGTATTAAAAAAATTGTCAGTTGAATTATTCTTAAAAATTTCAAAATTACCAACAATATTTTGCATAAATGCGAAGTAGTTTTATTTCAAAATCTAGTTTTGTTACCGAGATTTTTAGTCGAAAACCAATGTTTACCAATTTTAGTAGCATTTCTTAAGTTTTTATTTCTTATATAAACAAATACAAATTGGATGAATGAAATTAATTTGAGAGATATCGAGAACCGAACATAATTTTTTACCAAATTTGGGTACTATTTTGTGTAGATTTAATTTTTTTATGAAAAAAACGGAATGTTGGATTCTTATAAAAAAAATGATTGAATATCGAAAACAATATTTTCTATGAGATAAAATAAGTTTGAAGCCAATATTTTTAATTTTTGAAAAGCTATTTGAGTCGAAAGTAAATTTTTACCAAGTTTTAGTATTGTTTTTTTTTTAGGTTTTTATTTTTTGTAAAAAAACTGTCTATTCGTTTTTTCTCAAAATTTTACCAGATGTTGAAAACGTCTTTTTCGTTACACAATATTGTTTTGGAGATAAAATCATTTTTTGTTCGTAAAATTTTCGAAGTGACAAATATTTTTTTTTCAGTTTTTTTGTTTTATAAAAAAAACTGTTAATTGAAATTTTTTCCCAAAATATATTTAATTGGTATCACGTTACAATATATAATATAAAATTTAATTCAAGTCTCTAGCGTCATTGGTTCGTGAGATATTTAGGGTTAACCAAAATGTTCACCTTTTTTTCAAATTGCTATAGTAAAAAAAAAAACACCCACTCTATTTTCTTGAGAGCTCTTTCTGCATCTTTCTGCATTATTATCTGTATAACAAAATTTATTTGAAGTCGATAACTCTACTGATTCTTGAGCTATGGACGACGAAAAAAACGTCGCGAACGTACGGACGAACGAACGTTTGTACACAAGCACGCACAGACATCTCTCTAAAAATCTTTTATTTCGACTCTAGGGACCTTGAAACGTCGAGAAATGTCAAAATGTTCAATTCGACAAATCGGACCGATTATAATAACTTCCTATGGGAAGTTAATAATTCCAGGCTTTTGGGAATACTTCTACCAAAAACAGTGTAGTTTTATAGGTGTGGTTTTCAAGAAGAAATAAAAACGCATATTGTTTAATGTTATGGCCAAGAATTAACTGTACTGTAAAAATTAAGGTTTGCCATTATGTTTTAAAAAGGATTTCGGGTAAGTGTTCGCAGGGCTGGCTCAAATAAATTCCAGCCGAGAGACCAAATTTTCGACCACTTCTTGCAGCAATTGAACACTGACGCGACGAATATTCGCCTCTAAGGCGTCAATCGTCCAGCGGTGTTTACTTACATTCTTTTGGAGGACACGCCACAGGCCCACGAACGCTCACTTATGCAATAAATCCATTGCTTCGTAGCATCGCGTAAACGAACTATTATATTTTTTATTTAATTTTTAATATTTTATTTTTAACAAATTGGGAAATTGTAAACCAAATTAACGTAAATAAATTGACAGCTCTCAAAAAGGTATTGCCAGACTGAAAACCACACGTCTTAGAAAACAACCGTTACGTATTTATTAAAAAGATCAACATGACATTTGCGCTTTATATGTTTATTGTTACTCATTTCAGGAAAATATTTGTTTCTAAAAAGGTTTGCTCTGATTACTGATAATGATTAAGAATAAAATCAAATGCCGCGCATTTATTTCGTTAGTACCTACTCGAGAATGTCGCGACTGATTTTTTTTTTCTTCCTTGCTTTTATTCGTATTCATCGGAAAAACTTAAAAGACAAATCATGAGTTGTATGCGTTTTAGAATTAAATTTAATATGTATACATAATTTAATTGTGTCCAATCGTGAATAGAAAAACTTGCGTAAAATACGTTTATGTACCTTTTTTCCTGTCAATCGAATTGAAAAGTTTTTGACCAAGTAAATTTTCCATGTTAATAACGGTCAGTAGAACCGCTAAAAGGCATATACACGTTTGAACAAACAAATAAAATTTACACCACTGAAGCTTAAAGCCTAGTACGCTGCTGATGCGAAACGAAATTTCCCATACAAAAATGACATGACGAAATCATAAACGAAAAATTTCGCTGTGCTTTTCGTTTTTCAGTACGCTGCTGAACGACGAAATGTGACATTTTAGTGGAGAGCTGTACTAGATTTCTTAGTACAATTCTCCACTCTTTTCGTTCTCAATTTAATTGCCCAGCACATTAATTGCTTGCGAAATTTTGACGTTTAATTTTTTTATTGAAAAAAAAAAATTGTTTACTCGTGACTTTCGGTGTTTTGACTTTGATATATATTTGATTTAAAATTTAAAATAAAATGGATTTGTCTAATGTGTTCCAACATTGCATTTCTGAATCGGAAACTCAGGATGTTATTGGTGATGTGCAACAAGTGATAAAGACAAGCAGTGAAATTCAACTTTCAGACAGAACTCTCCACAAATATTTTTCCGCTGTGGTTTTCGTTTTCATTTCGCTCTGCACTTGGAGACCACCGAAAAATTTCGTTTCGCATCAGCAGCGTACTAGGCTTAAGAACGAATTTACAGGCTTAAATCTCATTTCGTAATTAATTGTATTGCCTAAAAGTTCTTGTTAGAGCATTTTCTGAAAATTCTCCAGAGTTATTGAACAAAATGCTGTACATTTTTTTTCAAGGTTTTTTTTCCAGTACCACTCTAAAACTCGGGTATTGAATAATACAAACTAATTGTCCAAACATAAACAAAAAATAAAAATGTCTCACCAAAAAATATGATTTCATTAAATTTTTATTTTTTGACAATATTTCACACAGTCTTTTCGATTGCTTTCTTTTCAAATTTATGAATTGAGCAAAAAAAGTGTCACAATTTTTTTTTCCTTTATAATTACATAAACTATACACCCACAACTTTTGTAAAAGGACCTATAGTTTTTGTATAATTTGGATGGTTTCTGTATTTCACCCCTCTCATTCTCCTTAAATTTGTTGCTCCAATACAAGTTAAGGGTACTTTTTAAAATGTGTTAAAGGACTAAGCTATTCTGCAAAATTCATCTGTTTCGGAATTTTTTCGAAGATCAAAGACTAGACTATTCATTTCCTATATACACACATTTCCTTTTTTCAATTTTGTTCATTATTGAGCAAGGAAATCAGGTTGTAATGAGATAGGTAATACCTGTGTTTTCAATGGCGGATCCAGGGGTGGTGGCTGGGAGATTATGTTTTTTGATTTTTTTAGAAATTCGCTTGAATTCCAAACTTTTCGTATATTTTATTTTTAATTATTTATTTTTTATATATGAAAATTCAATTTGTATTTTACTGCTTTAAGCTTTACTGCTACAAGTACTATTTTTAACTGAAGGCTGGGCCGAGAACATATATGAATCGGAAATCTAGACCTATTCCAGACCTATCCAGGGTGGGTCATATGAGTCATAAAGCTTATATATTTAAGTTATATAAGTAAAGATTTCATCTAAAGATTTGTAAGTAATTTCACCAAAAAGCGATTTGCTGTCAAAAACAACTAAAATCTTTGTTTTCACACAATTTAGAATTTTGAAAAACTTTAATAATGCTTTAAATTATTTTCATAAGATCGTTTTTAAGAGAAATATCAAATATTCATGTTCTTAAAAAGTAACTTTGAATAAGATATCACCAGTTTGATATTAAGTTGACTTATAATTTCTGAATCTCGTCTTCAATTCTATCTTTTATAAATAAATAGTGTTAGGTTTTCTTCAAGTGTTTTTTTTTTTCAAAATCGATTTTCTATTAATTACAAAAAATTGTAAGATCTTAAAAAATTTAAGAAATCTACTTTTTAAAGTGAGTTTTTATTTAATGTTTAGATTCGCGCAAAGCAGTAATTTTTTAGAATTTATCTTCTAGAATCAGGTACAATCTACGAGTAAGCAACTGATAACGATAGAAATAATTGTCTCCCGAAAATTGAGTCCGAAAAAATACGTAAAAAGAAGCCATATACAATTCTTCATATCAGATTCTTTTTCATTTTCCTACGAAAAAATGTCACATTTTTCTGGCAAACTTTCTCTTTTTCTGCGTTTTAGCATCTTTATTTTTTAGCGTTTTTTGCATCTATAGAAATGCCAACAAGAACAGAATATATTATTTTTGGAAAAAGCTACGTTTCAACACAATTTCTAACATTTCTGCATAAAATGCATCAAATTTAACTATTTTAATTAAGCTCTTAAATATGGCACACATAGAAAACTTTTGGAATCTTAGAATGCGTTTATATGTAGGGAGTCGTCCAAATTAAATAGTTAGACCATATATTGCTGGACAACAGTGTGTTCTTAAATAATCTAATAATTAAAGATGTCACTTCAGCCCTTGAAATATATAAATGTAAGGTTAAGTTATTTAAATTTTGTCAGCCTCCTTTACAGAACATTAAAGAACATTTTTAAGCGGTTTTTAAAAACTTGTCTTTATGTTATGAAATTGCGCTCAAGAGTAAACTGACGAGCATTCTTGGAAGTTCGAGTATTACGGCTGAAATTTTTAAGGGGTGGAATGCAACTGACTAATTCGACAGAACAATGTTTGTAAAAATATCGCTAAAACAACGAAAGACATGAAACATTGCGGAGGTGTTCTAGCGATGTAAAGTTTCCTTTATAGTTATATCGCCTATCATTTTCAAAGAAATGGTGAACAATTTCTTGCACGGTCCCAGGAATCCTAGCACCTAGCAGCATTTTTGGCAATGTCGAATGTGTGATCATTCCATAATAGCTGATCTGTGATACATATACGCTTTAACGATAGGAGACAGCATTGAGTTTTTGAAGCATTAAATTCCACACGGTTGATAATTCCCTACTGGACAATGCTGTCGAAATCAGAATTTAATAAGCTTAACATCTGAAGGAAAAGGATGTGAATCTAGAAACCAATATAAAAAACTGAGGATACTTTCTACAGCGAAACAGTTAAATGGATTAGAAGTGGTAGACAAAAGATCGTTTTTGAATATAAGAAAGAGATTTGGAGACGAAACGGAGCCCTGGGGAACACAAGCATGTATTTTATAACTTTCAGACTTAAAACCATCTAATACAACTTGTATTGAAGGGTTAGAAAGTTAGTTTCTAATCCAACGAAGAAGAGATAAGATAGCTTGGTGCCCAACCTCATAAACGTTCTTTATGGAATTATGTAATAAAATGATTTTCTTTTGAGGACCCATTTTTCTAACAATTGGTCACGGTATGCTACTGAAATAATTGAAATAATCTGGGATCTTAACCTAAATGACAAGATACAATAATTTTGAAAACTCCTTTTAAAAGCATGGTATCTAACTTTAATATCGCACTTATTCGACTAGAGTTTTAGACTAGGTACTTTCACATGCTTTCATATTGACACACGTCTACTCAATTTAATTTTCAATTTATTTACACGTCTGAAATATCTCGACAGAAAATACCTTAAGATTGAGTTATTGATTGCACACATTTCAAAGTTGAAAAAAAAACAATAATCTTCTATTTTAAACGTGGTGCGTCATAACAATTGTGATATTTAAGTTTTCGACTTAAATAGTAGCAAAACATATGACCAAACTCAAATATACATATGTATAAAGGTGTAAATTCTTTATGTTAGTAAATATCGATAGAGCCGGTTTTTTGTTTCAAAACATAAAGTTTCTTAAACTTTAGTAATATTATAACCGTTTCAGATATTATTTTAAAATTGATTTTGATTTTCACCAAAACAAATATGTCTAATAGTACATACATACCTTAAATAAAACACATGTATGTAGATATTTAGACTTTTTAATTTTTTAAGGTCTCTTAGGATGTTAAACGAACTGAGTCTTTCATATTCAAGTCAAAAAGCCTTTGAGCTTGGAAAAAATAAAAAATTGCATTTCTAAAAATACCTACGGAGTTTTATGAAATCTTGGAACATAAAAATAATTTATTATTAGTTCAATACGAATATGTACATATGTATGTATGTATAGCATCTTACCTTTTTTCGTGGGCGTTTGACAATTCATCCGGATATGTTTTACATTATATTCCTTCACTACAAGATACATACATACATATGTATGCAAGTCTAAGCACTAAACACAAAATGCACGAACAACATTTGCTTGTCATGGTTATCAACAGATATCTTAATTTTAAATAATTTTTGCAAAACTTAAACTATTATGGGTGTATAAAACAATTTCCTCTGGAAAATTAAAATATATGAGGAAAAGTTATTTGACATTGAAATCTATTACTACTATGTTTTTTTGTATAAGAAAATTTAATTTGAAGATTATTATGTAAATATCACCTAACAAATCAAATACCTACACTTTGTGGAACAATTTGAATAAAACTCTGGTGGGGTTTCGATCTTACTTCAAAGTCTGTGATCTAGACTGCTTCCAAGTATATTGCTATTTCTTGACTTCCTAATAAATACTTTTAGTCTTATGTAGCCTGTGTAGTGTGGTTATTCTTAATTATTATAAAAACTAAACAAGGGCCTACAGACCTCTTGAATTCATCAAAAATGTGTTAACTTCTTTTGTTCTTAATAAAATATTCCGCTTTAATTTGGACATGAACTTGAGGTAATGGCTTACAATTCATTCACATTTGATTCAATGTTTCAGGGGAAATAGCTATTTTGTTTTCAAGGTATTCTAAGATATCTTCATTATAGACTTAAGATAAATACACTCTTGGAGCATTCTTATAAATTAGTCTTTTTAGCTTTTGAATAAGTAACACAGACTTCTAATAATATGCATTACAAAAAAACTTACTTTTACTATGTATGGAATTTAATTTCTTAAATCAACAATTTTCAATAGAAACACAAGATATTGATTTTTGAGCATTTCTATGGCTTTTTTACGTCTTCATAATGAACTCATTGATTTTCACTTTCATGTCAGTGTTAGTTTTTATTCGAATAGCCAGGTAGATAGGCATACAAGTTGTAAAATAAAATCATGGTGTAAAGAAGAAAATCCAAGTATCAAGCTGAATCAATTCTATTTCACTATTGGCATTATAAACGTCAATATCCTACTGAGCAAAAATAATATTATTATTCTGATTGAACAATAATTGTATTTTTTTTAGAAAAGAATTGCTGGCCAAAAATCAATATTTTTTCTGGTTTTCTTTGCACTTGGACGGAAAATGAAAACCTTAAGCTTAAAGTCCAATTAGTTTCGAAACAGTTGCTGGCGCGTACATACGTTTGTGAAGTGAGTTGTTTGTTGTGAAACTTTGTAAAAAAAAAAAACGAAAAAAACTTCCTACCTGTTAAAAAATAATAATGGTTTTATAAATTATTAAAAAAAGAAAAGTTAAAAAGTAAATATGGTTCAACAACCTTTTGATAGTAATGGTAAGATTTACAATGACTAAAGAATTATGTGTGTTAATTGTTTAATTATATAAAATATTACGTATGCTTAAATTTAAAAGGGATAGGGGCCAATTCAGTTTTTTTATAGAATTGTGAAATATGCATAAAATTATGACTTTCAAATTTCATGTATTATTTGTAAATTCATAAAAAATAATTCCAGATTTATAAAAATTGAAATTGGAGTTGTTGCTACGTATCTACGAATATAATTTGGAATTAAAATAATTAACAAACAATTTTTTTAGTGACCTTTGCATTCAGCAATATGCATAGTTAAGTGGACTTTTAGTCAAATGAAAGATCTTAGATATTTAGCGACGTGATGCTCATCATTAGGCAGAATTTGTCAAGAAAATCAAAAATGTTTTACACTAAATTTAAAATAAAAAAATTAAAATAAAAACAAAAACTGGCATTAAACAAACAACCTTTAAACAATTTCACTATATATTTTTCATTAAGAGATATTAGAATTTTTCGAATTTTGAAATAAAAAGTCTGCGCTGTACAACATTTAAAAAAACTGTTTTTTAAAATGTTGCTGATTTTTGAACAAGTGTTGTAAATTGTATTTAAATAAAAAAAAAAATAGAATACAAATAATAACACAACATTTCAAAAAAATGTGGCAGCGATTCGACCAGTGGAAAGTTAGCATTTCATTCGTTCCCGTCTGTTGTTTGGATACTTCTTAAAGTTGTACAAAATGTTTATAACAGTATTTTGTGTTTTTTCTTTGTTCTATAGATACTAGAGTAAAAAATCAGTTTTAAACATTTTTTAGAAGCATTTGTTTAGGCTTTTATTTTGTGCAAAAAACTGTCACTTTGTTTTTTTCTAAAAATTGTATCACATGTCAAAAATGTAATTCTTCAATGTATACAAATATATATTAAAGTCAATAAAGTTATTGGTTCGAAAGAAATTTGAGAACAACCAAATTTTTCTTCTTTTTTTAATTGTTATTGTAAGAAATCCACCCCCTCAATATTTTTGTAAGTCCTTTCTGTATATTTTTAAGTTATTCTGAATACACTTTTTTATAAATCGATATCTGCACTGGTTCTTGAGATATGTAGTAAAAAGGTTTTCCGAACGTATCAATAAACACCTTTGATTTAGATTCTAAGTACCTTGAAGTTGAAGAAGAAACAAAACTTAAAATATTATATTTATTCCTTTTTTAATTTAAAGTCTTACATTGAAATTTTGTCTATATAACGAACAAACATAATTAAATATTTACTATGGTTAATGTAACAATATTTAGCTTTGAATCAATCCATTTTTTTTTTTACAATGTTTAAATCCATAATCACATTATTTGTCAAACTAACATACATATGTAGTTAGTTTGTATTAATTATAATTAAAAGTGGTCCCGTGGTTTGAGGGTTAGTGCGAAGGACTGTCATGCAAAAGGACTAGAGTTTAATCCCTGCCTGTTAACTTTTTTTCACACGTACTGCCTCTTGTGCGGAGTTGACAAAGCCCCTAAGAGTAATTGTTGTCATGAAAAGCGCTTTCTCAAACTAGCCGTTCGGCTTTGGCATACAATATGTAGGTTTCCTCCATCCCTGACATGACTCGCCATGTAAATGGTTGAGAATTGTAAGTCACTATAGGACCTGGTTCTGTACGGACTGGTGCGCTACGTCATTTATTTATTTTTATAATTAAAAAAGGACCGTCAGTAATGTTTTTTTAACTATACCATTTTTGTGTTATAATAAAGTGCAGAATAAAATTTAACTGAAGTAGATATTTCTATTTGCATCTTAGATTTGTGAAAGGATAAGTTTGTATAAGTGAAAGACTAAATACTTAACTAATAATTATATAAAAGCTCAGAAAGTGACTGGAGTGAAACTTTAAATAAGTACAAATTTGTATTGTTATTGCATATATGTAATTAAACGTAAAAGGAATCTCCGCAAGACTTTCCAATTGTAAAACAAATAATAAAACTATGTACATATGAAATGACAGTTTTCAATTATCCGTTCCGACTCTTATTGCTATTTTGCCGATAACTCCCGCGCATACAATAATTCGTCTTATTTTTCTTTTATGAACAACTTAATTTAATTCTTTTATAGTTCTATAAAATAATCGTTAATATTATCGTTAAAGTAATAACATACAATATGTCTTGATCTTTCATAACAATAGTTTAGTAAAATCGTTTATGATGCAATATGTATGCAAAGTAAAAATTTGTAATACGAGTTTATTATTTATGTTTAGCAGTGTGATATTGAAGCAAGTCTACATAAATAATGACAGATATTTGCTATTAAATTATTACTGGCTAAAATTTAAAGGGTTAACTAGCAAAGTTTTTGCAGCTAAGTAACGGATAAAAAAGTTACATACAAAATCATTCAATGGCAAATATTGCTCTTTTTAAGAATTGCTACAATGTTACATTTCTAAAATTTGTCTGAACCTTCGTAAATTAAGAACTAAATTTTATCAGTCTGCAAAAGTCAGAATTAATTCATATAAACAATACCAAATACGTACAAAGTGAGCGGATACCACGCTTTATAAATCGAAAACAGCAATTTTTCAAGACTTACCTTGCAAAATTACCAGATTCTAAGATGTCTGGAAGTGCTTCGTTGAACGATTTCTCTACTTTCTGCCAAATACAGAAGAAATTGCAAGGTCAATCTTATGAATTTATGAATTAAAGCTAAATGTAAGTATGCAATAATAAATTAAAAAATATATATGTTTCTTTTACGGCAACAACAGAGCGTTCGAAGCTTTTTAATTCATTTTTCAATAGTTCAGACATTAAAAATTTGGCACTAACCTCAAACAGAGATAACGGTAATCAGAAAGATTTAGTGAAAACTGAAGCTGAAGGTTTATTGTCCCAATTGACAATTGAAGTCCCTATGAGACAGCAATATTGCCTCAAATCAAGGTGTGTTCTATTTGCCATTTGTCCTGTTACTGAGTGAGCAATGGTAACCAATGGTTTTATTTTTGTGTCTAAGATTGATCATATAACTTAAGAAACAATTAAAAAAATTGCACTGGAAAAAGTATTGAAGGAAGTATTTCCCTATGTTGACAAATTGTAGAGCAGAAAGATTGTTTTCCATATTGAAACGAATCAAAACCTATCTAAGGTCTCACATTAGCAATAAACGCTTCATTAAATATAGGAGTTGAACTAACAAAAAAATAACTTTGTTCAAAAGGACGACAAAGTTTATCAGCTCGGCGCGCGCTTCAAAACCTTGAATACACCTCTGACTTTATTGGTTATCAAATTAAAGGGGGGTATGAAAACCGTCTGAATTTTTTACAGAAATGGTAGTGCCGAAATTTGAATTGGACACTACCACCACGGCTACCGGTGCATCATGAAACATTTGCTGTTGTATGTTTTTGATAACAACGAAATTTCCAACTTAGATGATGAACAGACAGTTAGTTTAATTATATAGTCACAAACAAGATAAAAAAGAATTATGAGCGAGTTATTTATCTAAAATCAAAAAAGCTGCCGAATCCAAAAGTCCTATAAAGTCAAAAACTTTTTTTTAAGTTCTTTTTTAACTCCCTAAAAATGGTGCCAATTTCAAGACAATGTCTTTAAAAAATGTGTGTTATGTTTATTTTAACAGTCATGCTAAGATCTAAAATCAACTTTTTACATTCTTAAATTTCTTAGAAAAATATTATTTATCGGTTACGTCTTACGTGCCTACAAAAATGTGTATATGGGTCATTTTAGGATAAGTACAGACGATTGTCAGATTTTACAATATTTTCAGAGCATTCAATTGCTGTCATTGCTGTGTTATGTTTTTTTTTTTGGACAATTGTTAACTATTGTTGTTATTGTGATAATTTGTTAGAATCATTCAGGAACAATAATTGTTGTATAACTTTAAAGTATAAAATTAACAACGAAAGAAAAGTGGAATCTGTTCTTAATTTGTTTAAGAATTTTAATAAAAACTATATTATTTAGAAACGACAATTGTTAACAATAGTTGGCAAAAAAGAAAAGATTTCAGCTATAAGTTTAAGTGTCAGAAAGTTAACGATTTGACAGTATTTAAAATCTAACAATTGTCTGTACAAAATACCACTACGTAAAAAAAATAACTTCATCACTCCAAATAAATTATTACTCCTTTTTTTAATCTTTAAATTACAGCGCAAACTCACGTTGTAGTTTTAGACAAAACAGGCAAGAGATCTTTTGGAATATGTATCGTAAGAGGAGAGGTATGTTCATCTTGATTAGCACGCTTTATTCTATATTTAAAACAAAACATACTTAGGTAAAAGACTCGCCGAACTCCAAAACTTCTGGGATATTCATAAAAGGAATTGTCCCTCAAAGTCCAGCACATATATGTGGAAAATTAAAGGTTAATATAAGAGTATTCTGCTTTCCTTGTTTCAGTGGCGGACTAAGGGGGGGGCGGTGGGGGCGGTCCGCCCCGGGTGGCAGACTAATAGGGGGTGCCATCAGTAACAGAAAAATAACTTTACACACTACTACTCATTCTGGTTCGATATTTTGGAAGAAGTTGATTCAGCACAGAAATACTTGCAAAAATCCGGGCTAACTCTAGAAAAAAGTGTAATAAAACTTAAGGCACTAGCGAGTTTTCTTCGTGAACACCGTGATGAATCCGTGAAAAAGGCCGTAATATACGCAAGAGAACAATGCACCGAGCTAGAAATTTCAATTGAAAGGCGGGGAAGAAGAAAAAAGAAGAAAATTATGCCAGGCGAAAAGGCTCATGATGCTGGTTTGACGTTGGAAGAGGAAACACGAAGAATCATGTTAGAATGTCAGGATACATTTTATACTGAACTTGTGCATCGATCTAAGGCCATGGAAGATATTGCGTCAGTTTTCTCAGCTCTTCAACCGAATATTGTTGTATGGAACGGAAGAAGAACTGCGGGCTGTGGTTCCAATGCTTACCTCGACATTTACAGAATTTACAGACAACATATTGGAAATCCAGCGAATTCGGCGTCACATGGTAGCTTCAAAGATAAATTTAAAAGATGCAGACATTTGGACAGCCTTTGAATTTTTAAGCTTCATTGTTAAGTGGGATTTTTCAGACTCTTTACCGAGTCTGTCATTGGCGATGAGAATTTATTTAACAATTTGCGTCTCAGTGGCATTGTGTGAACGAAGCTTTTCCAAATTAAAATTAATAAAGACTTATCTAAGATCAACGATGAGCCAAAATAGGTTGACTAATTTGGCTATACTTTCAATCTAAACGGAGCACACAAAAAATATAGATTTTAATGATATAATCGAAACATTCAGTACAATAAAAGCTCGTAAGCACCTTTAAATAAAATCTTTGTTCGTGTTTTTTTCTTAAATTTTTCAAGGGGTGTAAACTTGCTTTACCGCCCCGGGTGTCACTGCCTCTTAGTCCGCCACTGCCTTGTTTGCCTAAAATTGAACCTAATTTGTTTTGAAAATAAAATCATTCAAGGTTGGTGATAGAATACTGACCCTCAATCAGCAGGACGTCCGAAATGCAACTGAACAAAATGTCATTGATCTCATTAAAGATGCTGGCATGCAAATTAACCTAGAAGTGCAAACATTTGGCCATGTGAGTAGTTCAGTTTTTCTTCAATTTACAAAATTAAAATCAAACATAGCTGCTGATGGTTTCTTTTAGAAACAAAATGAAGCGTCTGAAGTTCAGCTCAAACCAGTCAAACAAAAATCGATTGAAAATGGAATTGTGGAAAGAAAAGATACTATCAAAAAAGGTTCGAATTTTTTAAACATATTTTTTGAGTCTGAAAGGAAATAGAATTTCTAAATATTCTTTATATTGAAAAGATAACAAGCAACCATCAAACAAGCCTCTTATGCCAAAGGATTTAATAAAAACATCAACAACAACGTCTTCTGCTGTAGTGGATGATGGTGATGATGATGAGGATACTAGAGATATGACAGGACGTACGTTCTCTGAAGCTGGATACGAGGTAAAACGTAACAGATTATAATTAAAAAGAAACTTTAATATTATTCCACATGCTGTGGTTTTATTTTATTATGTCTTCTCTAAAAGATTGACCGAGCTTCTGCCGGCAACTGTAAGCTAAATAAAATCGAACAAGAAAAGGACAAGGAAACTCCTGATGAGTTTGGTTACACAATGGGTAGGTGATTAGCATAAACATTAACATTATTGTTATTATTATAAGAATAAATTATGAACGGAAAAGCTTAAAATGTTTTTATTGATAGTCACAATGTTAGTATGCATAATAACTTGATTTAATATTTATATTCAACCAGCTAAGATCAAGAAAAGATATTCAAATTTAAAGGATCTAAGGAGAATTGAAGTCTCACGGCCACCAAACACAGATCTTGGCTTAGCTTTGGCAGGTCACAGAGATCGTCAGAAAATGGCTTGTTTTGTTGCCGGTCTACATCCTCAGGGTCTGATGGCAAAATGTGACTTAAAGCCCGGTGATGAAATTCTCGAAGTAAACGGCACTGTCTTACAAAATCGATGCCATCTTAATGCTTCGGTTATATTTAAAAACATTCTTAACGAAAAATTGGTCTTTGTTTCGCATAGGTAATAAAAAATATATGAATAAAATAAATAAAAACAAAAATAATAATAACAATTATAACTTAGGAGGAAAGCTAACGACGAGGGAATATCAGTTAAACCATTTACTAGATTCCCTCCAATAGTAGATGAGGTAATACATTTATAAATAAATAACAACACATAAATATAAAATACATAATGAATTTGTGCTCTTTCAGACAGAGTACTTATTTACGGCATATAAAAATGTAAAATCTGTCAAAATACAAAAGGTCGGATGCCTGGGACTTATGATTATTGAAGGAAAGCACATAGAAGTTGGAAGAGGTATTTTCATATCTGATCTTAAGGAAGGCTCGAATGCTGTGGAGGTATAATTATTCGAGCATGATACAAGTACATATTTCTGTTGTTTTTTTTTATCAATTTCAAATTAAGCTAGGCTGGACTTAAAGTTGGTGATCTTGTATTAGCAGTAAACAAAGACGTTTTAGTCGAATCGACTTATGATGAGGTACAAAAAAAAATTAAAATTAAAATTTCCTACATGTAACATTATTGATGATTTTTCAAGGCCGCTGCAATTTTAAAACGGGTCGAAGGTATCGTTACTATGGTGATATGCAGTCTGAAGACTGAAGAACAAATTATGAAAGAAAGAGCTGAAGAAGAGAAAAAGAAACAAGGTTATTTTTTTTTTAGATATTTATTTTTATTTTGACCAACGTATATAATATATAATCATTTTTATCACCAGCTGCTGAAAAGAAAGAGCCTGAGAAGCCTGTTGATCCATCTGTAGCCGAAATAACTACGAATAAGAAGGTTTTGATTGAAATCAATGTTCAGAAAAAACCTTTAGGTGTTATAGTAACTGGTGGCAAGAATAACTATGTTAAAGTAAGTTTTTATTCTATAAGTTTAAACAGCAATTTTGTCTTATAAAACCAATAATTCACAATTAGTGTAATTACATAAACCAACATCAACAATTCTTTTTCTAAGATTCTGATGTCCTCAGTTTAAAACCGACTTCAAAATGAATCTATTACGTCCAGTGTTTGAGATACAACCTTTTATAATTCGAAAAAAAAATCTAATATGATGTTTTTTGAGGTGTTTTTAATTCATGAAGTAGTTTTTCGATTAAATTCGTTATGATTTTCCAAATCTACAATCCCTTAAATCAATGTTCAGTTTAAATCTTTTCAAAATCTTATTTATTTTTCAAAAATTCCTCATCAGTTGTAAGTCTTCAACTATAAGAATGAAGAAGCATTTATGCTAAAACAGTTCTTAACATGAAAACGCGCTAAACACTATTAAAGCAATTTTTGTTCTTATTACGAACTCGGTTATATACATCAAGTTTTTAAAATGTAAAATGCATTCAAGGTATTCCAAGTCTTCAGAAGGAGTCAAATGAAGATCCATAAGTCGTCTCAAAACTAGCGGAATATAAGTTAAGATTCCTTTTGCTTTTTTTAACGCAAACAAATCAAAAACATTCCCATAGTTGTGAAGTTTTAAACTTGAGAATTTCACTAAACTCAAGAACAGCCTTTAATAGAACCTCGTACTTTAGCTACTTTTGAAAAATAGACTGAATCCTGAGCCATCAGCTTAATGTTTTTTGACTGAAGATTGCGCGCTTCACAAAAACTTTTAAGAATCCTCTTTCTCTCATCTCCATGCAGCATGATTTAAGAGCGTGTGTTGGTTATTAACTTATTGAGTTCGGAAACGAATTTTTTGTTCAAGTTAACACTTTTTCTACTAAATATTTAAATATTTTGAAAAATATGCTTATCAGGTTGTTTTGATTTTATCTAGAAGTGTTTTCAGGATCGTACAAATTTCTTATTGTAATAACATTCAAAAAGTTGCAGTTGGTAAAGAGCAATATGGGTTTCTAATCCGTGTTTGATGAAATTTAAAATTTGAAAATTGAAATTTAAAATTTTCCAAAATAATATTTTCTTCGACGTACATACATTTGTATTTCTATTTAAGATGTTTTGAGCAGAGTTTTTATTCTCCTTTGTTTTTTTTTTAAGACTGGATGCAACATAACACACATTTATCCTGAAGGAGTTGTGGCTCAAGACAAACGACTTCAACTTTTCGATCATATAATTGCCTTCAATGGAACTCCAATCAATTGCGCAGAAATGACAACATTGAAAGTTCATCAACTTTTCCATCTGGCATATGAGAAGGTATGTATTCCATAAGTTGATATCTTTAAGAAAAAAAAAGTATGGCAAAGTGTAGCTTAAGGTAAGTACAAAGTGCCATATTTTTAAAGCTTTATAAAGATACTCTATAACATTTTTCGAAGGATGTTGGGCAAAGGGAGTGTTAGAACAATACAATTGTAGAATTAAACTGCAGAGAAAGTTTCGATATGTCTTTCTGAAAATATGTTAATATCTCTGTCAACCAAAAGCATGTTAAAAAATTATTCTCTTACACTTTTTCAACCATGTTCTATAAATCAAATCCAAAACAGAAAGGATAATTTCTTGGTAAAACTGATTTGGGGTCACATTGCAAAAGCGATATCCTTTTGACCACCACCACAACCATAATGAGCGTTAAGTGCCTTCATCCCGCCCGATGCTTTTCTCTATTTTCACAATTGAAGGCTGATACAAGACAGCGGCAGTTCCTTGTACAATGGGGTCCAATTCATAATTATAATTCTTAAACTTTTTTTGAACTTACCATTATTCATTTAGATTTACTATTATTGGTTTTTAAATTTTATTAAATTTTGATTTTTCTCATAGAATTAATGAATTTTTGAAGTATGTATAAACAATTGTGTAAAAAAAATATATCAAGAACTATTTCTCTAAATTAAGAATTTGTTATAAATACTTACATTTTTATAAATAATATTAACATTTTTAAAGGCAACACTTTTGGTATGGAGAAACGATCCTCCCGAATTAGAAACACTTAATATCGAATTTGCGAAGAAACCTGGTAAAGATTTGGGTTTATCACTTGCACCAAATGAGAAAGGTGCCACAATTGTTGAAATCGTAAGTTTTTAGAAAATGTAATTGTTTGATAGACTTTTCAAGTGTGTTTTCTTTTCCTTATTTAGACTTCAGCTGGATATGCTGACATAGACAACAAACTTCAACGGGGTGACATTATATCTAAATTTAATGGAGATTCCCTAGAAAATGCTTCGTTTGCTGAATGCTATGCTTTGTTTAAGGGTGCAAATGGAAAAATAAGCTTAGAAGTTCTGAGACCTAAGCCAACGACAAGGGAGAAGTAAAAAAAAAAACACTGTATAAGTACCTTGTTTTTATTTTTAATTAAATAAAGTAATATAATACCATTTTAAAAATTAAACAGCAATTATAATTTAAAACAATTAGTTTCATTAAAAATAAAAAGAATACAATTTTAAGAAAACCAAAGGAACAGCAAATGATTTCACGAGGTGTATTTAAAATGGTGATCTTTCATGTTCAAATAGTGTAAAATCTCTTTTGTAAACGTATTTGACCTAACAACCTTTGAACATACAAATGGAGGTCCCAAATATAATTATTTAAGACAACAAATGTATTGAACTCATTTTTAACAGCAACATCTTCCCAGGGGTAAAAACTACTCATGTGCCACAATGCTGAAGGCGAGAATTGGCTTCGTTAACTTTTTTTAAACTTTAACTAATCATTCCTATCACGTTTAATAGTTAGATAATTGAAAACTTTCACGAATTCCGAAAAAAAACTATCGTCAATTTTTGTTTCGTAATTCGTGAAAGTTTACGATTACAATGGATTTCGTGGTAAGGCTGAATATGCCTGAAACTACTAAGTTCCAAAGCTTCAACCCTCCATTTTTAATTTAATTTCAATTAACACAAATTATTATTAAAATTAGTTTGGAAGTTGACGAAGCATATTTTTGGTTAGAGGCTATGTTAGCAACCAAAATGGACCCACGAAAGGTTTATCAGGTGATAGTGATACCTTACCTACCTACCATTTGAAGCGGCCACCATCAACATGAGCGCATATCGCTAAGTAAGTTTATCTTTTGCAGGGGAAATGTGCGTTTGTCACCAAGGTTAAGCGATTTGACCGCGGGTTTTTAAAAGTCGCACGTACACATATAACCAAATATCTCAAATCTCAAAGTAAAAAAAAAACTCTTAAGTGTTCAGAGTTATTCCGGTAAAAGAGTAGGTATACAAAAAGCATAATATATGTATGTCATCTATAATTTAAAGAATTTAAATTGCTGCGCATATCTACGACATACACCCATACACCCATACAATTTTTTTTTTCCCCGAACTGCTCCCAACAACAGGAAAAAGTTGAAATCTTTCACTTTATTTCCATTTAAAATCCCAATAGACAAGCTTTTTGAAAACAGTTTTATTCTACGACCTTAAGAACTTTATATTACCTAAAATTGGAGCTTGAAACCGTTTATGTAAATATAACAGTTTCCAAAATGCAGTTTTCCAAAAATTTGCTAAAATACATTTTTTCTTACAATAAATCGATGATTTAATAGTGTTGTATATAGTTTATAGAGTACTATAACACCATATGTGGGTGGAAACAAGTGAAAAAAGGCTCATGTTCGAGTTCTGTATCTACCGTGTACCACGGAATAAATTATATCATAAAGCAAATTATGGAATCTATAATAGGCCCTCATTATGAGTAGCGAAACGAGCTTAAAAACTTGCGAATTCGATAACTTTGTGTTACCTATGAGTATCGATTCGCTTAAATTAAATTCGCTTCAAATGTCAAAACATTATCGAACTTTGTTATCGACAAATTATCATTAGCGAATGTTCGCTTATTTAACGGTTGAAAGCATCAAATTCTATCGAATCAAAATATTCAGTGATAACACCAGCGAATTCGGAGTTTCGTGTTTGTTTGTTAAAATGAGTGTTAAAAGAAAAAGGTATTTGCTAATAATTTGTATATTATAAAAAAAAATATATATATTTTCAAGGACAAGTGCAAATCAATTTGCTATGCTGGTGCAATTGATGGAAACAAATCCCGATATGAAACAACAAATTATTATGTCACAAGCCTTTACACAAATATACATATATGTACATATGTTTGTTTTCAAAAAAATCTTACTATCATTTCGTGCAAGCAGAAAAAACCCTTACGATTTAAGTACTGGTGTTGCAACTGATCAGGAGCAATAATACCAATGATTTCCGTCCACACATCCCACTATCCCCGGTAATCTAGACCTTCTGTAAAAGTAGATTCTTGCATCGTTTTTCCGTTTCAGTCATTTCATTCAGGTGAACGGAGTAATATTTTACCAGGGGTGGAATCGGCTAAGGTGATAGTCAAATCGACTATCACCGAGTTTTCCGTCTGTGTAAGCTGATTCAATTCAATTCAATTCGATTGAACAATTTCAGAATATATCGGGTGATTTTTTAAGAGCTTGAGAACTTTTAAAAAAAAAAAACGCATAAAATTTGCAAAATCTCATCGATTCTTTATTTGAAACGTTAGATTGGTCCATTGACATGACATGACATGACATTTACTTTTTGAAGATAATTTCATTTAAATGTTGACCGCGGCTGCGTCTTAGGTGGTCCATTCGGAAAGTCCAATTTTGGGTAACTTTTTCGAGCATTTCGGCCGGAATAGCCCGAATTTCTTCGGAAATGTTGTCTTCCAAAGCTGGAATATTTGCTGGCTTATTTGTGTAGACTTTAGACTTGACGTAGCCCCACAAAAAATAGTCTAAAGGCGTCAAATCGCATGATCTTGGTGGCCAACTTACCGGTCCATTCCTTGAGATGAATTGTTCTCCGAAGTTTTCCCTCAAAATGGCCATAGAATCGCGAGCTGTGTGGCATGTAGCGCCATCTTGTTGAAACCACATGTCAACCAAGTTCAGTTCTTCCATTTTTGGCAACAAAAAGTTTGTTAGCATTGAACGATAGCGATCGCCATTCACCGTAACGTTGCGTCCAACAGCATCTTTGAAAAAATACGGTCCAATGATTCCACCAGCGTACAAACCACACCAAACAGTGCATTTTTCGGGATGCATGGGTAGTTCTTGAACGGCTTCTGGTTGCTCTTCACTCCAAATGCGGCAATTTTGCTTATTTACGTAGCCATTCAACCAGAAATGAGCCTCATCGCTGAACAAAATTTGTCGATAAAAAAAAACCGAACACTGATTTTGGTAATAAAATTCAATGATTTGCAAGCGTTGCTCGTTAGTAAGTCTATTCATGATGAAATGTCAAAGCATACTGAGCATCTTTCTCTTTGACACCATGTGTGAAATCCCGCGTGATCTGTCAAATACTAATGCATGAAAAGTTTTTTTAGCGACAGCTTTTTAGGTATCAATTTGACTATCACCTGGCACAGATCAAATTCAATTATTTTTACTGTCAACAATCAACAATCACCTTACCGATTCCACCCCTGGTGTTACAACTGATCAGGAGCAATAATACCAATGATTTCCGTCCACACATCCCACTATCCCCGGTAATCTAGACCTTCTGTAAAAGTAGATTCTTGCATCGTTTTTCCGTTTCAGTCATTTCGTTTAGGTGAACGGATCAATATTTTATCAGGGGTGGAATCGGCTAAGGTGATAGTACCTATAAAAGGTAACTGACAAAATTTTCCATTCGTTTTTTGTAAGCGTCTGGTAGCTCTACTCAGAAACGAAATGTTTGTAGGAAAACGACTATCAAATTTTTCTAGCGACAGCTTTTTAGGTATCAATTTGACTATCACCTTACACAGATCAAATTCGATTATTTTGACTGTTAACAATCAATGTTCACGGGTGAGTTCAAAAATGCAACTAGTTGCACAAGCTATGCCGAAAAAATTCATGCAATGCATTTGTGAACGGAAAAAATACTGCAAGAATGCAGCAGATACACAATATCAAAAACCAGTTCATAAATGTCACCAAAGTAGGCGCCTATAAAAAAAGAATGACAGAAATAATTAATTTTTTTCTTTGAGTTACGAGCGTTTTGGTTTTTTAGTGTCTTAACAAAATCCTTTCAAAATTTCCAATAAAAATGTTTTATTAGGACTTATTTCAAATGTTTTGAATGGAACAAATTCATTCATTCATTGATTCCTATGAAGTATAAATATTCCCCCGTATTTATAAAGAAAATATACATAAAATTAGTTATTTCAGCTCCCGTGTTTAGGAAAACTACTGCATGTAATAAGAATTTTCCGAACTCAAACTAAAGGCAGTTGCCTACCGTTCTGTTTGAGTCCGGAATATTTGTATTCCGTTGTGTAGTTTTCCTAAACACGGGATCTGAAATAATTAATTTTAACTATGTACATATGTTTTCTTTATAAATACGGGTCATTATATTTCAACTTATTAATAACAAATCATTTTATTTTTGCCAAAAATTTTAGAAATATTCAATTATTTTGCCTACTCATCTTGTTCTGACATTTTCCTGCAGAGCGGCAACAGAAATAAAATGACTGCAGGATTAATCGCATTTCAGCTGTTAAACTGTTTTTTTGAACAGAGTTACCGACTGCAGTAATGCAGTGTATTTACATTTATGAACGCAAATCTTGCATTACTGCTGCATTATTACATTAATGAACTTAACCCACCTTAGCCGATTCCACCCCAGTATAATGTCAACATGACAACTTTCGAAATTATGAATTACATTGTACATATAAATGTGCCAGTAATTACCGTGTTTTGATTCGTTTTTTTTTTTTGCTGTGAAAGCCAAAAATATGCCACTCTACTCCACAACTATCGTTTTCTTAAAAAGTTGAATTAGAGTTTCAAAGCGTCAAAATGACTGCAACCACTCACAAAACTATCCTGAAGAGAAACGAAATTATTGGATATTTTTGGACCCCCCGCGGTGAATTTTCCTACAGAACAAGGCTTCCATTCACACGGTGCCGACAGTTAAAAGTTGGATCGAAGAGCAAAATGTTGATTTACTAAATTGGCCACCCTATTCTCTGAACATGAATCTCATTGAAAACATTTTTGTATGATTGGTTACAAAAGTGTATACCTCTGGCAGTTAATTTTAAGACAGGAAGACAGGGAATCCCTAATTTTTGAAACAAGATTAGCGTGGCCTCTAAAAATTTAAAGTAATTAGCGATAAGGGAGGATGTACAAATTACTGAAACTAATGAATAAACATAATTTTGCACAAAAAAAAATTATTTGTTTGTAGCCACTTAGTTGAAGTTAGGTTATGTTAAAGTGCCTGTCCGTGATGGAGTAGGACACTCTTAGGCCAGTTTAATAGCCCATTGTGATACCACATGAATCTTAAGGCTTTCTTCTTAGCTCGATGAAACCAGTTTGAGTCTTTTACGAAACGTGTTAGACTAATTATGTTAAAACTCGTATGATTGATATCGTTTAGATCGTTGTAGAAGAATTCTCCTAGGTAATTCTTGCGTTTTTAAGCTAGGCACGTACAGAGGAGGTGAAGAACTGTTTCCTTTGACACCGATTATCGAGCTTATATGCGATCTGCTCAGAGATAACAAGCACCTTGAGCGCTATAAATCTAGTGTAGGTAAGATGTTTTTTTGTGACCTATCGTGGTGATGTTATTCCACCTGATGTTTGCCCTCTTTATATCGTCTTCTATTAGCAATATTTTATATGTAGCGAATGTTATGCCAGCATTAACCAAATGTGGTAGAATGGGTTGTACTGTGCCATTTCTGGCGAGTTCATCTGCCTTACAATTTCCTGGAAGGTCTCTATGGCCCGGCACCCAGCAAATGTGAATATTAAACTGTTGTGCCATCACCATTAGAGATGATCGACAGTTATGGACTGTTATAGTTTGTAGGGACAGAGTCCAGAGATTTTATAGCGGCCTGCCTATCTGAGAAAAGACGGATATCAGTTGTTATCACGTTTTCTTTAAGCCAGGAAAGACTTCTTTTATAGCCAAAAGCTCCGCCTGGAACACGCTACAATGATTGGAAAGGTGGAATGAGACATTCAGTTGTTCAGAGTACACACCTTCACCAACATCATTTGTTTCCGATCCATCTGTATAAAAGTGGAGTGACTCGCCTTTCACTAATGCCCCATCCTCCCAGAAAGATATGGTAGGAATAGAAATTTGGAAGACCCTGCCGAATTGCAGTTGGGGGATGTTGTAGTCTGTGTGCTTTGGAATTGATTCTAAATACTTAAGAATTACGGAGTGGGCAATGTTGTTATTAATTTATTCCCGCCAAATGAGCAAATTGTCACCCTGTGCGCTGCGTTCTATATCACTATGAAAAGCCGACGTAAGCATTTGAACACTGTCATATTTCACACTTAATTGGCTCACATGGGCCTTTCAAATACCTAACTACTTTCGACAACGTAACGCTAACGGCCCTTACTTAAAGTTACCTTGCACGTGTACTATAATAGTGCAAAAAAAGCTTACATACGTTCACACATATGTACATATGTATATGCAAAATTGCGACAGTGAAGTGTTTTGAACTTTCGAAAGAAATCATTAAAAATTAATAATGAAGCTTTTTACAACCCAATGTTAAAATACTTTTTTTCAAATGTCCCACCTACCCCATACCAAAAACAGTTGTTCAACATCATAGAAGGATCCAATTTAGTTATTATTTCTGTAAGTAAAGAAATGCAAAAGCCTTATGATTAACACACTCAAATCTTTTAGCAGACGTTTTTTGATAAACCACATTCTTGAAGCTTCATGCAAATAAAAAGATTTTTAAAAATGATTTTTTTTTAAAAGATTTTATTCCACGTCTTAAGCGATTGAGCTTGCGTTTGAAGCAATACGGGGCCATAGATCAGCGCACTCTTTTGCAACAGGACCTGTAATAGCGGAACCTTTCATTTCACCTTTGTTATTCACTATTACCCCCGCATTGTCCTCAAAATATATAAACACCCCGTCCCTCCTCCTGAAAGGTTTTCTTTGCCTGATAACAACAGCTGGCATAACCTAAAAATAAAAACAAAAAACAAAGAATATTTTAATAAAATTCGATACATGATTTCTTTAGTGTTAGAAATAGTTTGAATACCTGCTTCATAAAATGGTAGTAAAACAAGAGTGAATTTTGTCCTCTAATCAAACTAGATTACAAAAGGTGTGTTAACAAAACTGCCTTTTCTCCACTTTAAGCAAAATATTTATATTCACAACAATCATATGTGGATATTACGAGGCTGGAACGAAAATCTAATCTGGGATGATTTAAATGTTTGGAAAGTCGAAAGTTTGGAGAGTGAATCATGTCAGGCGAAAAACTAGTCAAATGATTCTTACCTATGTGTCGATGTTTTTATCAAATAAATTAACATATCTATGAGCTGTGACATTTGGAAGAATTAAATTGGATGCTCAGCTAGTGGAAGCTTTGCAACTGGCATTGATTTTTCTCGGAAACGGTTCAAGAATTTGAAACGTTTATTATGTTCGCAAAAAGCCAACAAAAATGACATTTTAAATTTCGACAATTTTTATTTGTATTTATTTGTCAAATAAAATTTACGTCAATACTAAAATTGGTACGATATTTGATGCTTTAACGCCACATTGGAAACAAAACTCACAACTAAACAAGACGTGATCGCAATTTACAACGAAATCTTGAATGATAAGGCCTATACCAATCATCATCACAACCGATTGAAGACCTTTTTTATTATTTATTAATATCTACATAAATATATAGAATATTACTTTAGAGTTAATTACAAGCAGGGCTTCTAGCTTTCAAGGTTTTAAACATGGAATTCGTGAAGTTATCGAGGACATAATAGGGAATAAGTTTCCCACGAAATTTTGTTCACATTCAAACATTTGAAACGCGAATATTGTCTTACTTTCCCTTGGAATTTGTTTAAATCAAATATTGAATTTCTGGAAGAGTTGCGATTTGAGCTTACGAAGAACACCAGAATGTTTGACATTTCAAATTTTCTCCTTAAAAATATTTTTTAAATATCAAAACGAAACCACTTATTAAGAGTGTTTTCAGGTTCGATGCAAATTAAAGGCTAACTTTTGACTGGAATTAAGTATAATAATGACAACTTTTCATACAAATAAGATCTCGATTAACACATTCATTAACGATCACTAAGTTTCTTAAATACCTTCAAAACTAACAAAATAAATCGTCAGTGATTTCAATGCGAGTTGTAATTGGCGCCTTAATGAAGGATTTGATTGTATACATTTCCATTTTTTGTTTTATATCCACAATTTTGGGTTGGAAATTTATCATCTTGTTACCAAAAAAGTTGGAAGAATAAAAACGGAATGACAGATTTCAGTCAATTCGTCATAAGAAAGTATATATAGAGCTGCTCTTGAACATCTTAAATAAATTATCAAATGGTAAAACACATACTGTTTTTAAGTTTGTTTCTTTTACGGTCAGTTAATTTTTTTTCTTGGATTTTCATCTTATAGGCAAAGTTACGCATAATTCTACTTTCCAGTAATTTTATTTGCAATTTGCAAATATTCATAAATAGATTAGATACATTTGGCATTGGCAACTTACTTCGAGACAAGAACAGCACTTAAGATACTTCTTATTTCTCGATTATGATGTCAGTACCATCATCTTTTGTTCAATGAGACTGTTATTAGAAGACGAGCCGAAAGGCCATTACAAGTTTTTTTCTCGTTGTACCAAACAACACAAAAAGCGGCAAACACACGTGAACTACTTCATTTCTTTTATCGAAACAAAAAAAAAAACAAAAGAAGCACTCTTTCAACTAACCTTTTTCCGGAGTTCAGGCTTTCCCTTCTTTACTGTAGCGACAAACATGTCCCCAACTCCAGCAGCTGGAAGACGGTTCAAACGACCACGAATTCCGTGAACAGCAATGACATACAGATTCTTACCACCTGTAAATTAATCAATAATTACTCATTTTTAAAAAAATTTCCACATTTTATTTATGATAAATCGCACCTGTATTGTCAGCACAGTTCATTACGGCTCCAACTGGGAGACCTAGGGAAATACGGAATTTCCCTCCAGCGGTTCCACCACGTCCTTAAAACGAAAAATATTTACATTAATATTTAAGAACATTAATTTAAAAGTTAATTTTATAGATGATGTTGTGAAATAAGCACTAATTTAAAAGATTTATAAAGATTATTTTCCACACCTCTTTTAGACATTTTACGGCCTGTTCAGTTTACAACGGGAAATCAAAAGAAAAGGACAAATGCCAATTTTGTTTCAGAAACTTCAAATTCTACATCCGTGCAGTCTTACCAACTTAAAAATAAAGGGTGCGCACCGAAAATGATAATCAGTATGGAATTCCGAATAGTTAGTTTACTTTTTCGCACACAGATGGCACTAAAAGTAAGGCTGATATCTCAACAAAAATAACTTAAAATTTTCAGCAACACAAATACTGTGTGTCTTCGGTATTATTAAACATAAATTGGAAATGCCGAAAGCAATATATTATTTATATAAACAGTTGATAATATAATATAAAGCCTTAGACCAAGTTACTTAGTTGCCTGCAACCTTATGGTAAGCTTGCATTGTATGCATGATCCGTAGGCCACATAATAAAATACATGTTTTTTGGATAAAAACTCATAATGAAAATGAATTACATAAAAGAACGATTACTATAATACAGATATAATAAAGACCAAGTAAAAGCCTAAAATGTTTTAAAATTAAATTATTTTTTTAAAGCAAACTGACTTAGGAATAGTAGAAACAGAAAGCATTAACATTTTATTACTTCGCGTTTGTACATTTTTATTATTTATGCATATTCGTAGTCATATTTTAAACCCGAATCTATTTGAACTGGAGTCTAAGTTCAATACCTAGGTTAGACACAGCTGCTAGCTGATATTCATAAAGAATTTGGCAGATCTGTTTCGTTAGAAACAGGTTTAAGGTATATTTTAGTACAATTTTACTTAAACCTATACCAAATGGCAATGTAGAGGGGAACAAAATAAAATTCGTTAGTTGATTTATGTCTTGTGCTTTTAATGTCAAATTTTGTTTTGAAAATAAGTGAAAATAAGTGTTTTGGCATACATTCCGCTCTACTTTTCTCCATGATTGCAGACACATGTAAATCCACTATAAATCTATTGTTGGATTAACAGCAACAGCATATTATTATACAATTATTGTATGCTAGAAAATTCCCTCACTTAAGAGAAAAACAGTTAAAAAAGATTAATTAAAAAAATATGTAAAAACCACAACTTAGATAATATTAAAAGGTTTTTCTGAAGTTGCTAAGTGGGCGATGGAATGCAACTGACTGCTGGAACACAATGGTGTCGGAGCCGGAGTCGGAGTCGTAACTGGAATAGCTGTCAAAGTATTCAATGTACGCAAATGCAAATGTACGAACACAACGCGACGCAACTGGAATCGGAGCCGCAGCCGGAGTCGGAAGAGTTGACCAACTTTTAACTTTGACGTACGACACATGTGACGTTTCCATTTTTGAAGTGAATAATCTTGATGATTATATTTTTTTTTAACCAGTTTTTCAATAAAAAAGTGGAAAAATATTTAAATAAGAAATAAAAGTGAACAAAAAAATATTTTCTGAACAATTTGATGTGATTGTAAACTGCAAATATACCAAATAACATCAAAAAGCCGTACGACACATTGTGTGCGCACTTTTTGTGACACGTACGACAACTTTTCCGACTCCAGTTACGACTCCGGCTCCGATTTTGCATTGTGTTCCAGCAGTGAAGATGTACGCTGTTGCCGACATTTACGAAAAATTGACAAATCTGTTTTCTATCATACATCCACTATCAATCAATACTAAATGTGGGAAATAAATGCCCGGAACATTATTCGAGACCATTTTTAAATATTCTTTATTCATTGATTTTTCAAATAGATAAATCTTAAATACATATTTGTAATATTTGGCTTGGTCCTATAATTAAAACTTATTCACACTTGTAAATAAAACACAAATTTACTTTATTTAAATCGCTCCAAACTAATTTATTCAACACTTTCAATTATTACTTTTCAAACACAGTCTTTACTTTCAATCAAAAACACTCCATTACCAAGACCGGAATCTTTCGTACGTTTCACTCTCCAAAACCCGTTTGTTTACATTGTTGTATTTGTAATTTTGACAATTAGTCCATGAATAGATGTGAGCACAAACAAAAAAAAAACGATGCCGTGGGCTAGCGGCACTTTGCAAAGCAAAAACAAAATGGAGGGGTTAATAAGTTTTTTTCAGGTTTTTCTTTGTACTTTTTTCGATGAAAAAGTCAGTTTTAAGCTTCAATTTTGCAGGCATTTTGTGGATAGTGAACCAATGTACCTTTTTGTCTTGAAAAAAGCATGTTCAACATCAGTTTATTATAATTAATTCACTAATTTACAGTAATCACTACGAAATTCTTTAAATTTCATAATAAACCTCGGATTTTTGTATCAAAGATGCGTTCGAAGAACCATCAATTTGAGGGTGCGAGTGCAATTTTTGTATTGAATTCTAATAAATTTTCGTTAACGAACGGCCCAAATATTTTGTTTGCAAGTAATTAAAATCTGTATCAATTTAATTAATCTAAGTATATTTATAGTTTGTATATTTAAAAAAAGAGTTATAATCGAAAAATATCTTATCCATAACATTCTTGATTGATGGAAGCATACATGTATTTGCTATCAAAAAAAAACTATGCATCAAAGGAACACAAATGTTTTAAAAAAGTAATCAGAACGATTATAGCGAACCTGTTGAATATATGCAGAGCAAATAAAATGTAAATTTTGACATATATCACAAAATGAAAACGTCTTAAAATCGTTCTGAATTCATGCACAACTCATTCAATAGAACATGTAATCGTCATGAATGTTTATTGTTGACGTACAGAAGTTTTTTTTAGTGAATTTCCACAGTTCAACGCAAAATATAATTTTCATTCATTCCTTAAAAATGTTTAGTTACCAAAGTTCAAGTTTACTTATTATTGTTTGAAAAGTATGTTTAGTAAAAATGCTGCTAATAATGAAAAAAAATGAATGAGTTTTACGTATATGTTTTTGTTTTTCGTAATATAATAAATACTACCGTAGATTACATTTTATAAATGCAGAACATAGGAGAAAATATACATAAACAATAGTTTTCAGATATAAAGCAGAGGTTAGCGTAGAAAAATATTTTTGAGAAAGCCAATAATATTTTAGATACGTTCATTAAAGAAATTTCCGCTTCGGCTAACCTTCATCAACTTTTTAGAAAAAAAATAAGCATTAATAGTAGCCAATTATTTCATAGCATAATTAATTTTTCAGATTGTAAAATGTCTAGAAATTTTCATAAGCTACAAAATTCGTAATTTTATGCGTAAACATAGAAGATAACATTATTTAGTCAAGAAGTATGGATTTTGACGCGTATACCGGTTTTTTTCTATTGGGTGTTCGGTTTCCCCATACTGGAATAAAAAAAAGTTACTTAAATCTATTTATTGCACTCATTTAGTTGGTATTGTGTGGAAACATATTGCCTATTTCTATTCCTTAAAGATGCTTTACACAAAGCAACTTATTTTTAAAACATGGTTCCCTCAAATTTGTATTCCAAAATCTAACTACAAACAAAATTCTAACTCTAACATAGTCCCTTAAAAAGAAATTTTCAGGAATATTTCTGCAACAAACAAAACTAAAATTTGGTCTTGCAGCTACCGAACTTCTTAAATGATGAAAGTACTAATCTAATTGAGGAATCTGAACTAGCTAAAGTTGGCAATGGAACTTCACAAGTATGCTTCTCGAGGCATTGTCTGTACAAAAAAATACGGAGGCACCCGCCTATTGTTTCCACCTGAACTTCTAACGTCGCCAAGAAAATGCTCTAAGCAAACTACAGCTGAAAAAATTGTCTGTTTTGTTGTTTTACAAAGTATTGAGTTACACTTTTGTCCATTTCTAATTATACTTAACCAGTTGCAGCGCATATTGCGTTCGCAAATAATTTAAGTAAACAAAATACAGCACTAATAAATCATTTACTATGTATTTGGTAAATTTGATTTTATTTAATATACATTAACAACATTTATTTGTATTGAAATTAAAAAGCTATACAAATCTTCCAATTTAAGACCATGTCAGCACTTCAGATTTTGTTGGTTAGGATTGTTTAGTTTTTGAACGAGGCCATGAAACATTCAAAATGAAGCATTTACATGGGGCTGATTACTATAATGAAGCGTTTTGATGGGCCGAAACACTAAATGTGAGAATGTGTTTGGTTTTTTGCATCATTTCACGCACACTTTCTCACATTTAGTGCTTTCTAGCTTGTAGGCAAACCGAAATGTCAGTCTGAGATTCCGGTCTTGGTAATAGAGTGTTTTTGCTTTCAATTATTACCTTTTCGAACCCAGTCTTTACTTTCAATTATTACTTTTCGAACACAGTCCTTACTTTATCGCAGTTCACAATCAATAATCCACCACTTCGCTTCCGAGCATCTATTTATATACCTCAAATCGGTTCGAGAAAATACTAGGTTCTTGTAGGCGCTGAATGTTCTCGAAGTGAGTTCTCCTCTTAATCACTAGATGTTTCTCGATGCTTAACGAAGCGAGTTCTCCTCTTACAAGATGTTTCTCGATGCTTAACAAATCGAGTTCTCCTCTTAATCACTAGATGTTGCCCCTTATTCTAAATGTTCTACACAAGTGTTTACTACTACAAATAAAACGGTTGCTACGTACTTATTCTACTATAACACGATATTAGAGTAAAAGAGATAAAGAGTGTATACACATTACAATATTTAAAATACCAAACAATACTTCCTCGACGCAAAAGACAAGAAATCAAATTACAAAAAAAATTCAAGTTGTCAACAAGCCATTTAGGGAAAATCTATTTTTAATCATAATTCTGAACTTAAATTGAAATGTCTCAAAAAATTGACATGTTTGCTAGGAAGAAAAAGAATTTGAAGACAAATTTTGTCCGGAAAAAATTGTGTATAAAAGAAAAAAGTATCCCGATTCTACGTACTAGGTTTGACATACTAGACATACATATGTATGAACGGTTAAACTTTATAACCTCGTATAATTAGTTTTTCAGAAATAAAAAAAATTCTTTGGGGCGACTTTCTATTACCGCAGCACGAATTTCCTTCTGATTTTTTTTTACAGTTAGGTAGGGGTCTCAATAGAACATGTTTTAAATATTAAGGCGAGGAAACACCTCTAAGTCATAAAAAAAAATATTTTCTTTTTCGTACTTAACCCTACTTTTTTTTTATATTTCATTTTTTGAGCCTAAAACAAGTTTTTTTGAACAATTGAATTTTGAATTGGCGTACTAACAGCTAGGTATGTAAGGGGGGCATGCTTCCCCCCTGCAACCCCTCTGCTTGGGATCACTATAGGATTTGGGGTGGGTGCGAGTTTGGGTATATGCAAAGTACTTTTTGCATTTGAGCACAAAAATCAAAAAAAATCCCAACAAAAAAAAAGCAAGTATGGCTACACTGAACAAAAAACAGGGAAGAAATGTCAAAATCAACCATTTTTGCGTGTTTTGTATGAAAAAAAGTGAAATTTAAAAATTAATTTAAAATAGAAATAAATGTTTCCTCGCCCTAAAATTGCTATATTTATTATTTATTTGCACATACCTATCAAATAAAAAAAACGCGAGTCGAAATTCGTGCTGCGGTAATGGAAAGTTGAGCCAATTCTTTAAAAATTAAAGAATGAATAAACAATTAATTCTATTTAATAACTTTTATGTCATAATAATTTATCGAGACCATATATTAAATAAACTTACGAGGGACTGCATACAATTTTACAAAACTTACGAGATATTGCATTATTATTGCTCGAGGACGAGGAGTCGTAGTGTATTTATGCAGTACATTTTGTTTCTGGGCCTTAACAAACTTTTTTTTAAGAAACTGAGGACATTTGTATTTATAAATTTTGACAAACAACAAACATCAAGTTCCAAAAGTTTCTTCATATTTCCGCTGAGCCTGCAGAAGGGCTAAGGGCGTTTAGGAATGTGGATGACATCAACGCGAAGTTACTACTAGCAGTCCATTTCCTGTAGGTCCATGCCTTAGAAGAAGAAATATAAGCAACTGAAATTGTTCACACATAAACTGTACGAGTAATAAATATCAAATCGATGATTGTAAAGACAAAAATAGTAAAAAAGAGTTATACAATTTTGAAATAAGTGATACAACATTTCTTATTTGAAAAAAAAAAAAAACAAAAACACATTGCAAATTAATTTTATTTATTTGTTAAAAAAAAAAACAAAATGTGGTGTTAAAATGTCTAAGAACCACACCGGAACAGCGTACAAAGTCATATATTTCAACTAGCAAAATTACTTATATATATTTATGTGATTTTATTTTGACAGGTATTTTTATATTCCTTCTAAAAGTAATGAAACTCAATTGATTGCAAGAAAGTTGGAATGTAAGCTAAGAAAAAACAACTTCAATAAATAAATATTTTATGTAATAATTCATTGCTATCAAATATCTCAATTTATTGAAATCAAATTCACATTTTATTTTATTCTACATTTCTTTTATTATATTGCTTTACTGCTGTTTTCCTTTTCACAAAAAAATCGAATTCTGACAAAAATGTATGATACAAAATGTCAAATACAAATACTCTTGAGACATAAACAAAATAAGAAAATAATAAATTAATGTTATCGAGCTCAAGCTATAGTGGGTTGCCCTTGCCATTAAAAAAGCACTCCTTTCCTGTTGGAACTGCCGCATATTTTCCAACAATGACACTTCCTTATATTTCGTCTAAGGTCTATATTCTAGATATGAAATGCTAGTGACAAACGTTGCATTCTTGTCAATGATGTCATCTATTCCTTAACGCTACTAGCCCTTCTATAGATCTAGCGGAAATATAGAGAAACTTTTGGAACTTGGTTTTTGTATTTTGATAATAAGGGTATTCATGTAACGATATAACTTTCTACTTTGTAGAAAAATATAAATTTCCGCAAAGGGTTTACATGAACACCCTATTAGAAATATTTGCGGAAACGTTAGAAACAAACAGCTGTTTGATTAACGTCAAAATGAACTTATAAAATTTGTTCAATTTACGTCATTCGATACTTTAAATTAAAAAGTTATTCTGTGTTTTGTTTTAATTACATTTTACAAATATTTTCGCTCTTCAAAATGCCAAGAACTAGCTATAAAACAAAATTCATTCAATTGTATGAACAAATCGCTTTAAATGAATTGTTGATGTTGGTGTTATTTGGTGAAAACGATGGTACCTACCTATATGAACGTGAAATGTACATAATTTCTGAAATTGTTAAATTAAACCTTTTATAAATTAGATAAACAGCAATAGAAAGAGGACGAGATAAGAGAAGACTTGATGATCCTAATGTTAATTGCTGAAAATTCCCGATATGCAGCTCCGTTTTTGCAGCATTCTGTGCTGAAAAAGAGGCATTAAATGTAAAAATACTTCATAGCTTTCGGGGTTATCTTTCACCGCCTCCACTACCAACTCCAGCATCGAGTTTGTTTCAAACTGTGTCCAGCGGTGCGATGGTTGATACGGCCGTGGGCGTTTTTTAATTTGTTGATCTTGTTTCTGGATTAAAAAAACAAATTTTAATAAATTACATATCTAAAATATAATTGTTTTTCTTACCTTCGGCATTTTTTTGTTTTGTTTTCTGTTGAGTGTTGACAAATAATATGAGCGCGTTATGTGTTAGGTATGTCAAAATAAACGTCACAAAATTTATCTGTTTTTTTTTTTCTACGATTTTTGCTTCAAATTTGAGAGATAAAAGTCTATATTTTGCAGAATATTTTTCCCATACAAATTTTGACAGTTGATTTCTACCGATAGAAAATTCTACAGTTTTTAAGGTTTCTATGGGTTTTCTGTGTTTGCATGAATACCCTTAATTTGTTTTTGAGAATTTGAAGTCAAGGAAACAAGAGATGGCGTTTTAATATTAATTATTATTTTTCCCACCCAACCTATATAAGGCGAAGCATACTAAATAGGTGGGATTTTCTATTGGAACGTGAATCGAGTAATAGTCCACATGGTGGCACTGGCACCTGCCACCTGAATGAATTAAAACAAGTCCGCTCCAGACTTTGATGCGCACGATTTTTGATAGTTCACAAGTACACTAGTAAACAAAAATATTTACATTCTTCGAAAATGTCCCGTTCATTTCATTCGATTTCGAATTCTGTCTGCTGTTTGCTATTCATATTTATTAGTTCACTCGTTGTCAAAACTCAAATCCCAAAATAAAACAATTAATTGTTGACCAAGTTTTGCACAAAACACATTTTGCGGTTCGTCATACTCTGCTCCAAGCAAAACGCACACTCTTAAAATTTTAATTTCCCTATCAACAGAAACGGTGCTTTTTTATCAATCGAATTTAACTAAGTTTTGTTTATTTTTTTGTGTGTGTTAAAAGTTTATAATGGAATCAGGATTCCTTCATGAAACAAAAACGATTCTAAAATCCTTGGTTATATCCTCTCCCAATGGCATGACTGTTGACAGACTCAATAGGGATTACAAGGAAACAGTTGGAGAATGGATACCTTTCAAAAAACTTGGTTACCAAAACTTAGAACTTTTTCTAAAGTCAGTTCCTGATACTTTGGTGGTAGAGTATAGAATCAAAACATTAGGAAGTTGGAAAGCTTTTTAACTATCAATTCGTAATTTTTTTAGCTAACTGGACATGGACGAGAGGCAATGGTTGGATTCGTATCGAGTGAAAAAACACAGCACATTAATGAATTGATAAAAAAACAAAAAAATACAACACGCGACAGGAAAGCAGCTATGCGGTAAGTTGGAGTTAAATAATAAAGCTATTTCTGAAGTTATGACAGTATTGAGGTTTTTTTCGAAAGGCTTAAACTTATTTGAATGCCAACAACAATATGTAGTATAGGCATGTTTATGGTTATCAAGGATTTGGTCCATTGTTTAAAAGTGCGAAGGCAGGAATAGACATTTTGGTAGGAATCTTGTCCAATAAATTGAGTTGGATGAGATCTTAACACACTGTGTCTTTCCCTGACATTGGAATATTCAGATACTCAAAACTAATTTATGCACCGACTATTAGGTACTTGCTAACCTATCCTAATGTTCGCATTGTGTATGACAAACACCTTGATTGTAGCTCATTAGCTCATGGAGGATTCAAATATTCCATATTCCTCTTTTAATTCTTGATATATTTATTCGAGGGCAACTTTGCGTTGTGAATGTAAAATCAGCACGCCTTAAGGCAGGCCACCACTTCAAGCCACATATTTATAGACTATCGGAGAAAAAACTTCACATGATTTTTGATTTTACTATCGTTGAAGTGGTTAGAATATGTCCAGATGCACCTTGATCACATGAAGGTATTAGTCCAAACAAGGTCATCGCATTTTATATTATATGACATTAGAGAATTGCTGACGTTGTCATAGCAAATATTGTAAAACTGTTGATTGATCAAGAGATGACCATGTTTCTGTGTTGATTATAGGTAGTAGTTGCTGCATCTCCTCGGAGCAAAGTTAATCAACCTGAATACTTTATCTAAGATCTTAAATTCCAATTATAATCCTTATCTAGGTTAATTGAGATCATAACGTTGCTTCCTTTTCTTAAGTTATAATTGCATTGTTTCTTTAATTTGTAGGGTTCAACCAGCTTCATCAAATTCACACTCAATATCCGCAAGGCCTACTCAGTACAAAGTCTTTAACCAGCCAGTGTCTAAAATTTACTGTACATATAATCCTAAACCCATTCCAATCAATAACTACGTCCATCTCTATCAACCTCAACAAAATGTATATCTGCAAAATCTATATCAACAAAACTTATATCACCAGAATTTATTACAACAACATTTATATCAGCAAAGTTATCAACCAAACTTTCAAAGTAAACCTAAAAGTTTCCTTCCCGAAAAATTAAATCCTCAAATAAATCGGACCACATCAAATGTTAATATAAGAAAAACACAACCTCCCTCCACTGACTCCAAAATAATTTTAAACCAAACTGACATAAATAAAAAAACACTCACGAATACAGTGGACAAAAAAAGTATCTCAATTAACGAAAAGAGTTCCAGGAGTATGTTAAGCGAACCGAAAAACCCAAAAAGTATCTTTGTTGATATACAAAATTCAAATAAAGTTGTTCCTTCAAATGATAACCTAAAGAACAGTAAAGAAGATAAAAATAATGCAAATGAAAATTCCAATAAGGCGACGAGTTCAAAGACTTCAGGTGAAATAATATTTCCTTCAAAGAGCAATGTCAGAGAAAAAAAATCAGACAATAGCGTTGCTCCGAACAATAAGTCACAACATAAAGTCGACTTAAATTGTAAGAGTAAAAGTGATACCACCTTAAAGGTGCAAGTGCAACAAAAAAATACCACTGCTTTACAGACTAATCCAAAGAACTCTTCGGATAGTTTAATAAAGTTCCCAAGTGTTCCAACTAAGTTCAGTACGAAAAAAAAACTGACTGAAAAAATCATAAAACGTCCTGATCTACCAACTGTCTCGGAGTTACAAGCACTGATACATCCTAAGCCCAAATCGGCTGAACCCGATGTAACATCTCTAGTCTCTAAAACATCTCCAACTATCGATAATGTTAACAGAAGCAGATATATCACCGATCCATTCTCAACAATGGACTCGAGTGATAATGATATTGATGAAGCTGTACCAGAATTCGCTGCGGTAAGTAATATAATTAGTTTTTCTTTATTTTTTTTATGAAACATACAAACGCATCAATAATCCTTTACCGTATCCTTGAAGATTTCTTTAACGATTAGTGTTGTTTTTAATTGAATTAACTCAAAAAAAACTCTCATCAATTGCTTTAAAATATTTTAATTTCAGGACTACCGCGTGTTTCATGTTGACTTTCCTGAAAATACTGTGCCATTTGGAAAGAAGATACCTAGTGTTCAACTTCCGAAGGATTTTACAAAGGGAGCTGTCATTGGCGTTTTTATTTCAGAGGTAATTGTAACAAAAAAAAATGTAATCTAATGTAATTACAACAAAATAGATTTTAAGAAATTTTAAGTCTTAAACATCAAAAATCCTGTAAAGCGAATCCCAGGAAATTATTTAAGTATTTCCTTTATTCCTAAACTTCAACCTTTTGACATTATTTTAGAAAAAAAGCACAAAACATTCTTAATATTTTATACCATACACAACCATTCCTGTGTGCGAATACTGTTGTCAGGGATTGGGGCGACCTACAGTTTTAAGCCGAATCCGAACGGCTAATTTGAGAAAGCACTTTTCATGACAAGAATTACTCTTGGAGGATTTGTCAATTCCTCGCAAGAGGCAGTACCCGTGAAAGAAACTTTAGATGGCACAGGAAGGGATTGAACCCAAAACCTCTGGCATGACAGTCGAACGCACTAACCATCATGGCACAGGAAGGGATTGAACCCAAACCCTCTGGCATGACAGTCGAACGCACTAACCATCATGCCACATTGCATTAATTGATTCGACCAATTTATGAGTGAAACTCGGTTCAATTGCACTCCATTCTTCCAGTAGTCGCTTTTCAAACTTTTTTCCCCCGTTATCTGTTTTTTTTCGATTTTTTTAATCCAAATGCTCCCACAGATTTTCAATGGGATTTATGTCCGGTGATTGAAGTGGTGTTTGCAGCACTTTTGGACAGTTATATAGGCTCAAGATACGGGCTTTCAATGCCCTGTGTTTAGGATCATTGTATTGGTATTTGTTTTCCAAAACTAACCGAAGGGCACTTTCCTTAAGATTTTTTTTTTTTGGAATGGTCATATATACATCGTGGTTCAATATCCAATTTATTGTTTCTGGATTGCCAGCCCCCGCCACCGAAAAACAACCACACCCGATTACGGATCTACCTCCATGTTTTACAATGGGAGTTGAGTGTTTCGGATTTAGCTCCGTGTTAGTTCTTTGGCGGCCATCAAATCCAAATAAATTGAATTTACTTTCCTTGGTGAAAATAACGTTCTTCCAGAACTCTACCGTCTCATTTTGGTACTTCTTTGCTTTTTTCGATTGATCTCTGTGATCTTTGGCTTTATTCTTATTGCTCGTCTTACAAACTCTCAATTAGTCCACGATTGTCGATCATCTCTGAATGAGATGACAGAACAGTTTAATATTCACCTCATTTGGGTGCTGGGCCACAGAGACATTCCGGGAAATTGCAAAGCCGATGAGCTCGCCAAAAACGTAACACTTCTGCCAAATGTTAGACAAAAACATAACATAGGAACACCACTTGCTACATGCAAACATCTTCTCAAACAATATGCTCTAGAAGCAACAAATGCTAGATGGTCACAGAGTACCACCTGCCTAGCAACCAAGCAAATATGGCCAAGCATAGACTTAAATCGGTCAAAAGGCTTGATATCCTTGAGCAGACAAAATAAAAGCTCTACAATTGGAGTAATAACAGGACACTGCCTCATAGGAAGACATGCTCTGAGGCTAGGGGTCTACACAAATGACTTCTGTAGAAGCTGCATGGACGAGGAGGAAGAGGAAACAGTCCAACACCTTCTATGTACATGTCCAGCACTCTCCATTAGAAGGAATAACCTTCTCGGTAATCCCTTCTTCGACAATACCAGTGAACTGGCAACGATTGACACAAAGTGTCTCTTTAACTTTATTAAAAGCACAAAATGGTTTGTTTAATTTTCATTACTCTCCCATGAGTAACCTCATTAGTGGTATCACAATGGACCCTTGTGGTCTAAGTGAGTCAATGACATCTGGACAGCCACTCCAACCTAAACTAACCTATTGCTCGTCTAATGGCTTCGAAGCTTACATTTTTGTTGAGGTCAATTTACCATTTCAACCAATTTAGGAACAATTACCTTTCCATTTGTATTTATTTGTCGCAAAATAAACTTTTCATCGGCATCGTTTAGTAGATTTCTTCCCTTATTTCTTAGTTTATTTCCAATTCTTTTTTTCTTTATTGAACCGTATTATGATGTAATAAATGGTTGATCGACTTCTACTGGCAATTACACCTATTTCTACATATGATCTTAACTCAACACTCATTTTGTTGAATATGAATGTGAGGTATTATTTCGACCTTGGTTTTTTTATAAGCCTAGATTTAAGTTTGTTTATTTTGCATGTAAGCTCAAAAAACATGATTTTCTAGAGTTTTATTTTCATTTGGATTTTTGTTTTGCTGTTTATGCTACCTTTTTTTACGATTCTATTGAATTAAACCGTCCTGAACGAATACAACTGAGATAGACTGTATATCAAATAATGACCTAGACCCTTGAGTTTTGTCTACGTACGTACTTATTCGAATTCAGCTCATAATTACCTATACAAAAGCATAGTCTTGTTTATAATATGTTAATTTTTGAACTGTACGTATGTCGCATCTACAGAACGAAAGTGACAAAACTCAAATTCCTTTGGGCTTCAGACAGCTTAACTGTGTTGAATTAGGAGTTACTTTATGTTATACTTTCTTGTTTTTGTGGGCTCACTTTAAATTTTTCTGAAAGTTGTTCTAAGTTTGAGTCTTATCTAGTTCAGGAATAAAGAAATATCCGTGATGCAGGGTAAGGTTATACATAGCAAAGCATAGCTTTTTTCTATCTCAGTCAGTTATTTAATTTTGAGATCGAATTCGAGTTGAGGGCATGAACACTTTTGGCCACAAAAATAATTTAACTCCGCAAATTAAATTATGATACTTATTGGGTAATTGTAATAGCGCCGTTAAGTCAAAACGGACAATGTGAGACTTTTTAACTGATATGGATCTATTAATTTCTAGCCTGGGTGCATTAAAGAAAACATCGCTATGTAAGCTATACGCAATATCCATAACTCGAAAGGGTACTACAATAATTGTATTTATCATAATTTCACAAGTAAACCAAGCGCACATAAAATTAATGAATCTATGACTTCCTCGAAATTCCGATGGACTGCATGTCTTTCTAAAAAGAATATGAAACTACAAAAAATTGAACGGGCCTTTGGCTTGTTTGTAGCAGATATAATAGTTTAAATCAAGCACTAAGCCACTGCAAAAAATGTAATGCTTGCTCAAACAAAAGAACATGGAAATCATGTCCTTTTAAAATATTTGTATATCCTAAAAATTAACAAAAATTTACGAGTTTATGTTCGTATGTGTTTTATTTTTACGTAGATTCACAGCCCGTTTAAGTTTTGGTTTCACCCCCATAAAGAAAATCATGAGCTTGATGTTCTAATGAGCGGAATAGAGTAAGTATGTTAAAAATTAAATTTTTAAAGTTATTAATAAAAACCCAATTGCTATCCTTAAGGTCCTTTTATGAACGTCTTGGAGACGCTGATTTACTCATCCCAAAGTCATGTATCACTCCAGGACAGGTGTGTGTTGCCCTATACAATGACATGTGGCATCGAGCTGAAATATTATCAACTGTAACTAAAAACAAAGTTAAGGTAAATAACTTGAGTAATAATAAAAACCTCATTTTTTTTAAATTAATTTTTTATCGTTGTTTAAAGGTTCTCTTTGTTGATTATGGAACAGTTTCGAAAGTCGACATTTGTCATATTAAATATCTACAGAATCGATTCGCCGAAACACCTGCGCAAGCAATTCGCGGTTCTCTGTCACATATTAAACCAATATCTCAAGTGTGGCACAAGCGAGCTATTCAAGAATTCCTTTCATTAGTTGCCGAAATTTTTCTTTATGCGCAGATCGTAGAAATCGATGAAAACGTATATTTGACTTAATATTTCTTTTACATATGTATGTACTGTAGTTGTTTGTTTATAGGAATCAACAGTCTACATGGTATTGTGTGATACAAATAGTGGCCAAACTATTCAAATCAATAAGCTATTAGTTGATAGAGGATTTGCTAGACTTGATAGTGAATGGGACGAAAACAAAATCAAAGAGGTATGATTAGCATTTATTTGTTTTCTCATGTAATTAGACAATTAGTGATTGCATGAAGTTTAATTGGTCAAGTTGTGTAAAGCTTTTGATTTTAAGTTCTTGTATCTTTTAGTCAAAAATTAAGTGCAAATAACCTATAGACAGTAAATAATTCTTACCAGATATAGTTCATTCAAATCAATCAAGTATCGAAAATAATTTATACATAAAAGAGAAAAATATTTATAAATCTTATGCGAAAAATTAATTTTCTTTTTAAGCTTATCTTAGAAATGTTTCTAATAAAAATAATTAAATTTAAATTTTTTTGCAACCCTGAAAAAAAGAAGTCAGACATTTTAAATTATATTTTATACTTGGTTTTTAATTTCATTTCATTCATTTAAATTTCATTTAAAATATTCTTAAATTTTTTGTCTTCAATTTTATATGAAAAAATAATTCATTCATAGATTTTTAAGAGAATTAGAATAATCAGACTTATAAGAAATACTTATCCAAATATGTCGAGGACTTATCATAGTAAAAAATCTTTAACAGATAATAGTTTGTTAAGGGAGTCGATGATAGCTTTGTTGGGATTTGTAAATGATTCCGATAAGGATGAAATAGATCTTAATATTCTTTTGGGAAAAAAACACATAGATTGTATTAATACAGAAAAACTAGTGTTTTAACTAAGAGAGAGATTTATGTCTCCATGGATATTATACTTTTAAATCACACTATCATAGAATTTAAAACATATGATTTTAATTTAGAATTACAAAAACATGGTCATATTTAATAACTTTTGAAGAAAAATTGGATAAGTATTTAAGAGATACAGTGATTTTTTACAGATGGATTTTACTGATAGCTAAGCTCAGATACAGTGATGGAAAAAATAATAGAAACGATGACAAAAATTAGAAAAACCTCATAGTGGCTTGATTAATTCTTAACTTAATTAAAGATAGAAGTATGGAGAGTTGTAAGTTATATTTTAGATTTGTATACTCTTCCCGAAACGCTTTTTATTGCAATAGAATATGCAAGCTAAAATCGTTTCTATTACTTTTTCCATCACTGTATCTGAGCTTTGCTCAGATTAGTAAAATCCATCAGTAAAAAATAAAACAGATGAGCTTTTATAGCAATAAGTAAGTATTTAATAAGCAGAAGCTTCGCACCTCCTGTTTGCTATTGATTAAGAGGCCAGTTATAGCTATCATTAGTTTTGATCATTGAAAATTTTGTTTCGAGATTTGAAAGCGATTAAAAAAATCAAATGTGTTATGTTTGGGTCCAAAGTAAAGTTAATGAATTGTAGATTTTATCTACTCAAAAAAAACATTAAAAAACTTTTCTATAAGTTAATTTTAATTTTTTTAATGACAAACCAATAAACAGCTGATTGTTAATTTCACATTTCGGTATATAATTGCTGCAATCAATCTTGTGTTAGATATGCAATCCTTAATAGGCGGATAGGTGGATGGAACGAGTTGGATACCTAAATTGAGAAAGCTGGCAAAAAAATAAAAATAAGTTTCATCTGTTCACAAAAATCGCACACACATTTTGATTTCAAGGTCCAAAACTTGTGATTTCCGATCGATCAGTATATATTTTTCATTTTTAATCAAAGGGAAACATCGTCAAATATCGATTCAAACATATTTCCGGATCGATTTCAATTATAGCTATCATTGAAGTCGATCCGGAAAAATGTTTGAATCGATATTTGAATAGAAATGAAAATTATATACTGATCGATCGGAAATCACACAGAGAATTTTTTTTGACGAAAAAAAGTGTAATTGCGCATTTATTTTTCTCTAAAAATGTATTTTTCTATTTTCCGGACGGAAATTCATTTTCCTGAACAGCTGACACTTTTATGTTCAATATGAAACGAATCGTTCCACTGATTTGTGTTCCAATTTCACACAATTCCAATGACATATTTCTGTCATTAAAAAATTTTCGGTGGATTTCAATCAGGAATTTTTTTTCAATGACAGAAATTTTTAATGATAGCTATAAACGACCTGCCAAACAAATTCCAATGTTTGTTTTCAATGATTAAAACCAATGATAACTATAACTGGCGCCTAATCAGCTGTTCTTTTACACGTAAAACACTAAAAAAAAAGGTATCCGGATACCCTTGATTGAAGACAGCAAATCGTTACACTCTTTCTTTGTATTCCCACCTGTCAGTTGAACGATTGACTCTAACCTCAAATGCTTGATTCAACCAGGAAATGTGTATCCAATCAAATTTTCAATGAAAGCTATAATCAAACTGTCAAAAAATTCGAAGATTGATTTCAATGATGAAAACTAATGATATGTACCTACAACTCGCTCATTGAAATTAATCCGGATAATTGATTGAATCAATATTTGCCTGTGATTCCCTTTGGTTCGAAATGAAGCGTACATATGTGTATATTGATCGGTCGGAAATCACACAAAGAATTTTTTTGAGAAAAAAAGTTTAATTGCGCAGTTATTTTTTGCATAAAAGTATCAGCTGTTCAGGAAAATGATTTTCCGTTCGGAAAAAACTGATCGATCATCAGTATATAATTTTCATTTCTAATCAAAGGAAAACACAGTCAAATATCCATTCAAACAATTTTCCGGATTGATTTTAATGATAGCTATAACTGACCCCTAATTCTAAGAATAATTCGAATGCCAAGAATTTTTTTAAATAAGCAAAAATGCATTTGATGCTGAATTTATTTCGTAAATACGTTTAAAGAATTTTAATGATGAAATTAAATTTTTGCTGAATAGCTGACTGCAAAACTCCATTTCGTTTTACTGTTCCGTTGGCATCAATACAAAAACAGCAAAAGCGAGATGAGAAGCTCTTGGTTACTTAATACCTCAAATTTAATGACTGCAGATCTCTAAAAACGCTTATCAGTAAGACATATCAGATTCATCTTGTTTCAATTTAAGCTGATGGATTTTACTGGTAGCTATAACCGGCCCTTCAATATAGAATTATAGATACCATTAAAGCAGTACAAAATTCGAACTCCATCACTAAAACGAAATGGAACTATGTGCCAGAAAGACTTCTCATAGAAATTTTTAAATTCTTAAGATAGATTTAACGGCAGCAGTGTCAAAAATATCAATAGAAACTGTGAGTGCTACCATAGGTCGATGGCCACAACGTTTAAGGACTGTTGTTAAAGCTGAGGTCAATTATTTTGAGTGAAACCTTTGTATATATACCAAATACATATATGTACAAAGGTGAAACCACTTTTTTAAATAAACTATTATTTTAATGCCAAATAAATGAAACAACAATAAATATTAAATATGGTCTTATGGTGTTTTATAATTGTAACATAACTTATGTCGCGACCATGTATAATACCGGCACCAATTTTTTAGGAAATGGAGGTACATCATTTTTGTCAACAACCACAAGAATTCCGTTGTATGAAATTTTAATTAAAAACTTAAAAAGTTGAAGTTAATAATTTATTAAAGGGTCAGTTGGACACGACTAGACAGTTATGTGAAGTTCTTATTCTAGCTCCACGAAAAATTATGTATTTAAATACAAGGAAGGTGTTCTATATTTTTCAAATTCGAAGAATATCGTTATACTCGTAGATGCAAGAATATTCCTTGTGTTTTTAGGGTTCTTGATGAAATTAAAAATTAAAATCGACTCTGTGATAGTAGTGATTTAAACGTATATTACCACCATTATTTTTTTCTAAACTTCTAACAAATTAATTTCAGAATGGATATAGAAAACGTCACCCCCGGGATATTTTTCCAACGTAAATATACACTGAATAAAACACAAAACAGTTAAACAAGAATTATCTGTATACCATATTGGCAATTCGTTTTTTTAGGTTTGAAATGTTGGAGACTGGGGAATATCCATCGTTGTATGAATTAGAACAGTTACTGGCGCAAGGCATCGATTACGAGAAAATAACTGACAAAATTATCCTCTCCAATTTAAGCAATTATAATTTGTCTAATAAAGTATCAGAGCACGAAAGTTATTCTTCTCATATAGAAAAAATTTCGTTTAATCTATTGGACACAAATCCCTTTAAGAGTGATATTATATCTGAAATTGTTTCCTTAAAAATGTTTGATAAATAATAACAGCACATTGATATAAATAAATGTTTTCGCATTAATTTCATTCTCCATCCCTCCATTAACATATTATGTATTTATGTATATAGAAAGTATATTTAACTAAAAATGTAAATTCTGTTTCATAATTAAAATTCAGGAATTAAATATAAGATTCTAAAATTTCTCATTAATTTCGCCTTTCATTTGTACCCTTTTTTCTTTTCCATTCTTTTAGTTTTCCTAAAATGGTAAATGAAGATACTGTTTTAATTACAAAGGAAAAAGAAATATTAATTTAACTGATTTCTTATGTTTCTAGGTGTCCTAGAGGATGTGCTCATATTTTGTCCGGGCTATTAGAGGGCTAATGAAGTCTACGCCTTATATTAAATTCAACCTCAATTTTTAGTTTGATGCTATTGGACATAATAAAATAATTCTTTTATCCAAATAAGTTGTTACTTAGATCATCACATATATGTATACGTTAATTATTATACAATTGTTATTCAAAAAAAATATCATGTAAAATGTTCTTATATTGTAAATAAAATATAATGATATGTATAAGGAGAAGACAAAATAATATTTGTTTGTATACTAAAAAGGAGATTACAAATTGCCGAGTTAAATAATAGTTAAATAATTGTATGAACAAAAAGTAAATTTAAAGCACGTTTGTGATGTGTATTAGTCTAAAGTATGGCTATAGTTTTTAGCCTTACTCCCGGTATGGATTTTTTTCCCAAGTTTTGTTGGTTAGGGCATTCCAATGGTTAGCAGGGAAACTATAAGGACTAAGACGGTCAAACTTGCACTTATGAAGAGTATATCGAGCCCTTTCCGCCAAATGATCATTAGCAACCAACCAAACAAAATGTACATCAAAAGTTTACTGCTGGTCTATGAAACCATTCACGTGTAAAGTCAATATTGGAAACTAGTAACTGTACTTAAGCTCAAACAAGAAAAGGCTCGTGCTAATTTATTACAAATGTCGCATACGATAAATCATTGAAAAGAACCGACAAAATTTCGAAATGACACTGAACCAATTTTGACAAAAAAGTAAGTAAGTAAGTAATCGAATGCACAAACCATTTTATTCGATAATTTAGTTTCCCAGTATTTCATATTTGTTTGAAACAAGTTCTTTTTTACGTTGAGCGGTCATAGGGGCCAGTTATAGCTATCATTGAAATTAATCCGGAAATTTGTTTGAATGGATATTTGACGGAGTTTTTCTTTGATTAGGTCGTTTTTAAAAATGAAAACTATACACTAGGGTGGGTCATTTTTTTAATTTCGCTGATTTTGAATTCTAATAGTAATAGAACGTGGCCAAATGAACTTAATAATGACCAAATAAAATATTTTTGAAATACGAATTTATCTTTTGCCTGCGCATCGACAATGAAAATTACCGTAGAAAACATTAAAATCCCATATTCAAATTTTTAAATTTTCAAATTAATATTTTTTTTACAATCAAAGTAGGCTGCATAAGTAACTTCTTTGCTTCTGCCAAATTGCAAAAAAAAATAGAAAGATCAATTAGCCGTTCGACTTCAATAATACAAAAAGAGCAACAGAAAGAACAAAGGAAGGAGCAATTAAAAAATTTATCTTCATCGTGTGATTCTGATAGTGACAACCTTTCTATAAGATCTACGTCAAACGAAAATGGAGAGATAAATATAAATAAACCCTCAACGTCAAAATCAAAGACCAAAAAGACCACTATTCAAAACCTACCTTTATTATCCAAGACATGTGATCGGTATGGAGTTTCTGATAGGGCAGCAGCCGCCATCGTTTCTGCCGCACTTCATGATCTTAAGACCGATGTAGAGGTGATTGATAAATCTAAAATACGCCGAGGAAGAAAAAAAGTACGGACCGAATTAACATCCCAAGCTTTATGTTCAAATGTCCCTGCTTTGTATTTTGATGGGAGAAAAGACAGAACTCTTGGTGTCGTTAAAAAGGGTACCAAAAGATACAAACAAGTTTTGACAGAGGAACATATTTCTATCATAAAGGAGCCGGAATCTTTATTTTTAGGATACACGACACCACAGCAGGGTACTCCAAAAGGTATAGAAGCATTCATTTTTTCACTGCTTCAAGACAAAAATATCTCACTTGATGACTTACTAGCTGTTGGCTGTGATGGCACAGCTACAAATACAGGAAAATTAAATGGTGTTATTAGAATAATGGAAAAAAGGATAGGGCGGGCGTCCTTTGCAATGGATAGTGTGTTTGTTTCATTTAAATGAACTTCCACTCAGACATCTATTCATAAAGCTTGATGGTGCAACTACAGGGGGGTTATTATGAAAAACGATAATCGTTTTTAATACGGAGTATTTGTGAAATTTCGATTACGAAAAACGATTGCAGAAGCGCGTATTTTTAAAATTGCGATTACGAGAAACGAGAATCGTAAAAAAACGATACTCGTATTTTTATTTACGAGTGCCGTCAAGCACTCGTTCAGCTTTTGTTTTGGCGGGTTACTGTCAAGTGTCAAACATTATTGTGTTTTAGTTTTTTTTTTTTTGTTTTCCTTTTCATTTTGATGAGGGAGAAAAAATGTAAGTTAAATAATAAATATAATGGTGAAAAACATAAAAATAAGATATTTCTAATATTTAGGCCTACAACGAATGCTAAACAAATAGACTTGATGGTAGCTTTCATGGAAAGTAATCCAAATGTTGCAAAAAAAATACCATTTTTCATTTTTGGTTGGCAACATTTTCTTGATTCCATTTTGTTTTTCACAATCTCTTTACAGCATGAGTTTCGTTTTTCTGGGTTTCGGTTTTTCTGCCGTTCGTTTCGTATTTCATAAAAAGGGCCCTCAGGTCCTTCTTCGTACACGGGTGAAATTGGAAAAAAAAGCTAGAGGGTTGCGAAAAGCTAAGTATTATAAAATATAATTCCATTCCCAGTACGCTGGCAGATTTGTCAGCAAAGGATTTAAGTACAAATCAGAAGTACCTGTATGAAATTACAACTGCAGTGATCACCGGAAATTTTCCATCTGACTTAGCAAATAAAGCGCCTGGAAAGATGTCTCATGCCCGATGGCTTACGAAAGCGAACAGAATACTACGCCTTTACGTATCTACAGCAAATCCATCGCAAAGTTTAATTAATTTGGCTGAGTTTGTTGTAAAGGTTTATGCACCAGTATGGTTTCAGATAAAGATGCATTCAACTTGCAAGGACGGTTCAAGACATTTTTGGAAACTTATTGAGGAGTTATAGATCCAGTAAACCAGCGAAATGCATACTTTGCACACCCTGAAAACCTTTTATTATCAATGTTAACAGTTAGTACACTACACGTTCGGGAGCTTGCTGCCAGAAGAATTCTCAAAGCTAGAAGTTCGACTCTTAAAAGAAACGTGCCACGAGTTTTTGAAGTCTCAAAAATTTATTTGTATGCTTCATCATACACTGATATGATAGATTGGCAGCAGAAAATTTATGAACCCCCAGTTTTAAAAGATGTTCCTAATGATGAAATATTTTGAAAATTATAAATTAAAGGGGTGAAAGCTACTTAACGTTTTTGAGGCTGCCTTGTCACACCCAAGCAGTCCAACGTTCTGTCAAAATTGTTACCGAAGCTGCGATGTCTGCATGTGATAACAAATCTAGACAGGGTCTTATTCAAGCAAAAATAGCCTCCAGAAAATTCATGCCGAAATTTGAAAGCAAACGTGACTTTAATATTAATTTTAATTAACTTCTAACATCCAAAAAAGTGTTTAAAGTACATATTTAATTTATATGTACATTTTTATAATAAATACTTGGTCATCTAAGCTGGTAAAAAAAAACAACTTTTAAAATAAATATTTAAACATTTTTAAAATAATTTATTTTTTTCTAAATTAACGTACTTTCAAACTCAATGCGCAGGCTGAAGAACGTAAGTAAAATTTTTTTGTTTCTCTTAAATATTAAAACACAACTTATTAAGCAACGTTTTATCACTATTAGAATTAAACAAAAAAAAAAAAATGTCAAATAAGAGTGACCCGCCCTACTATACACTGACCTACATAATTCCAGTGACATATTACTGTCAGTAAACATTTTTCGGTGGATTTCAATTAGGAAAATTGTTTCAATGACAAAAATTTTTAATGATCGCTATAAACGACCTGCCAAAAAAATCTTATGATTGGTTTCAATGATGAAAACCATTGATAGCCCCTTAGCATGAGCTAAGTCAGGGGATTAACAGTGTGGTATTGTTTTCCAAAATTGCATGAAGAAATGTAAACAAAACTGCATAAGCTCGTGTTCATAAAAGTAAAACGACGTTCATGTTGGCCTTATATTACATTATGTAGCTAAATTTGCACGAAAATGGCAGAGGAGCAAATTTGAGTACTTTGGGGGCTAAGATCGAAATTTGGGTTCCCTCTACACATCCAAGAACATTCGGAAACGGATTGGTTGCTAAGCATGCAAAGCTGACCATTAGGTTTAGTTGATCATCTGTTGAATTTATTGGGGCATATTCATAGATGTTTGCTAAACTTCTGCTAAGTTGTTGCTAAGCAAGTCCAGAGTTTAGGCTATTTATAAATAAATTTAAACCTAAGTTTAGAGCTAAAACTGTGGTTTAACTATAAACATAGGAAATGCTATGTTTAAGTAGTTATTATCACAGCCAAATGTCATATTTGATATTTGTTTCTGAATTGAAAAGCTGAAAAGGTAAATCAAATCAAATAAATTGTACGTAAACTTGCTGGTGTAGCTCTTCTTTTTGGCAATATTTGCTACAAAGTTCTTTGTCTGACTGCGATAAGTTTTCCTGCCGTTCGCGTTTTATAATTTCCTTGGTTTTCATCTAAAATATTATTGAACTTTGTTGTTTTTTTTTATTTTCTATTAAATAGTTTTGTTTTACTTACTTTTTTCGACATCCAATTCTAGGAATGACAGCACAAAATTACGAGTTTGAAAATATAACAGTATTTTTTTGCTTTGAACTGTCATTTGAAGTATAATTGTAGTAGAATACAACCTTAAACTAGGGTTTTACTAAACACATCAGGAAAATTGACTATGAATAAGAGCTGTGTCTATTTAATCAACAAGCCTTAAACTATAGATCAAGAAATCACAACTTTAGTAATTCTCTATGAATACCCGCCATTATATTTTTTTTAGTTTAAACAAAAATCGCGTTGCTTGAATAAAGTATTTGAAAAGTGGATCCTTTAGTAATATTGGACAAACAGCTTATTTTTTTTAAAAAGAGCAACTACTTCCAAGCTTCAGCATAGTGACTTTAGCCTTATATCTAATTGCAGCCGTCTGCAATTTGTGTTTTTCCAAAATGGATTAAGGTTTAAAACAAACAGTTGAAAGTTTTGTGTAATTTCTGTAAGACAGTTAAAGTGTAGGCCCTTATCGTTTAAGGACATTTTTTTTTTTTGGAATATTCTTTATTCACATCGTTGTTCTAAATGTTTTCATATTCAAACAAATTTCCCTTCTTCCGTTTTTAAATTTTCGCATTTCTGTCAAATTTTCCTCACATGTTTTAAAAACCGTTCAGTTTTAGAACAATAAGTTTTGAAATTTTATTTGCTTATATCCATTTTTTAAATGTACATTATGTATGTACTGCAACCCGAATGAAAAAATTCTAACAAATAATTTATAATTCTCATTTTATCAACTTTTGCTATATTGAACTCATTTTGATCGAAGTACGATGACTGCACACATGCAGTTGTAATTGTTTTCATAAATGTATTTGAGCATATTTTAGGCAGTGTACCTATGTATGTTCAACAAAGGTTCTGCCCGTTGATGTGATGTGAATTGTAAAGCATGCGACTTGAGTGTATTAATCAAATCTTACGTTTAGGTTTCTGTTTTTTTGAGCCCTCCGAAATGTCCGTATATGAATAAATCTTGATTTCTTGACATAACTTTTCAAGGAATCTTATTTTGTGTTGACACATCTTGCACGTAAACACTTAGTGAAAACATCACAATATTTTAAATTGAATCTAGTTTTGTTTTGTGTTTGGCTTTTCCAAAAATACCTACCCACTTTAAATTAATCTATTGTTAAAAAAGTTGGAAAAACATATTGTCCTTCATGTATTTATTGTTTCTATAGTAAAATACCATATATTTTTTTTAACAAATACAACTTGCAAAATTTAATTTTTAACTAAAAATAAAAATAAAAATAAATAAATATTAAACAAAATCTTATAAAAAGACAACATGCTGTACATGAGGTTTAAATATGTTTAATGAAGGAGATTGGGTCTGCACGAGTCGTCATCGTTATAGTATTGCTTGAGTAATGAAATCAATTGAATTTCGTTTCTTATATATAGTCATCACAGTTAGCGGAGCTGAAATCATTTTCAGTTAGATGAATTGAAAATTGCACTAATAAAATAATCTAACTATTTTTGACGATATTTGTATAGCGAAAATGTAGCAAATTCATATGTTTCTTAGTGTCATGGAGTGTTGCCCTCAAATAGTGCGCGAAATTCACCACTTCTAGGCCTTGGAAGTCCTTTCCTTATAGTTTGAACTGGTTCAATAATGCTCGATTGGGATCCATGTAACAGATTTTCCTTGAGATCGTTATCACTTTATTTGAAAAAAATAATAATAATATTATAATAAAAATCATGTTATGTTATTTAAATAATACATACTCATCTTTGCAGTCGTCAGCCTCTGCAGCTAGAGCATTGACAACAGCAGTGATCGTATTGGACTCGGGGTTATTACTCTGCTCATCCTTCTGGGTCATTATGTTTGGATTTTTACCAATCTTGTTAAGACGTTCAGCTGCTACGGTTTCCATTGTTTTTCGCATTAGTGGATACTGATCCAAAACACAATTGAAATGATCCACACTTAACGAGAATAAGTTACAGTAGGTTTCCGCTCGCACGCTGGCAACGCGTCGTGCATTTGTTAGTAAGCATATTTCACCGAAATATGATCCATCTGATAATGATGTTGCGACCTGGAAATACAAATTCAATTCGGTATAATCTTTTAAGATGATAAAGGATTAAATAACTCAAGTAAATTTAAAATTTCAGCATGAAATTCATAACTATGTACATACAAGACTGTTTAGTATGAACAACTTAACAATTTAAATTCAATAAATACATATTTAAATGTACAAATTATTCTGTCGAAATTTTTAAAATATTGCGGAAGAAGTTTTATAGAATTATAATCATATTCATAGTCATATTTTAAACCCGAGTCTATTTGAACTGGAGTCTAAACTTAACATCTAGGTTAGACACAGCTGCTATTCATAAAGAATTTGGCAGCTCTGTTTAGTTAGAAGCAGGTTTAAGGTATATTCTACTACAATTCTAGTACAATTTCACTTAAACCAATACAAAATGGATTGTAGAAGGGAACAAAATAAAATGCGTTAGCTGTAAAGCCAAGATATTTGAAATCCTTTAAATTATTTTGTTTGCTGTTAGTTAAGAAATTTTAAGTAAGTCGCACTGGTGCTGTTAAGACTTGAAAACACACATAACATTTATTGGAAAACCTTTTATTAAATTTCTATCATAAATATTTAGAAGGTCAATCATAAACTTGACAGATGCTTAAGTCTTTTGAAATTTTGATTTTTGTTTTTAAATTTTCAAATAAAATGTCGCGCAATGTAATTTTCTCAATCAGTTTGTTTATTTTTGACGTTTCATAGACATATAAAAACAGCTTAAACATAAGTTCCGTCGTGTTTATTTTAAGACTCCAGACTCCAGGCTATCGTTTTAAAATGGGTTTAAAGTGTCTATGAATAACATACATACATTGAAGTTAAGTTTAGCAAAGAAAAAATCAGAACTTATCAAAGAACTGTGAATATGGCCCAATATGTTTAACCGTTGAAAACATCTACCAAATCTTTTGGTAGGTGTTGTGATTCTACTAGTCTATATTGTAAAAAATGTACATTGTTTTTAACAACAAAAACCAGACTTAAATAATGTTTACCTCTCCATTGGCCATCACAATATCCACGACACCCTCCTGTATAAAATACATTTTGGTTCCAATTGTGCCTTCTTTTATAATAATATCACCTAGAAAAAAGAAAAAGTTTTTAAAAAACATTCTATGCATAATTGATATCTCCTATGTATGTATGTATGTAATTATTTACAAAAAAAAATATTCGGCTTCATAAGAAAACCTCGTAATTCACAAATTGCAAATATCACCAAAAACGAGAGTTCCAGATTTAAATGTTTTCGTTTTTTTTGGAACTTCAACTAATAGAGTTAGGCAAGAATTATCTTTATTGAATGCCAAACTATACTTCATTAAAAAATCACAATGAAGACATTTTCAAAAAAATTAATTCCAAATATCATTTTTAATATGGAGTTACAGGATCTGCTTATGAGAGCAACGACAATATGTATTTACCTGGTTGGAAAACTTCATATTTCAGCTTCGTAACAACATCGGAAACAAAATTAGAGTCAGCATTGGCAAAAAAAGGCACTGACGCAACGAGAGATCTATAAGAAACAAGACAAATTTAATTATTTTTTGTTTAATTAAGAAAATAGGCAGTTGATTGAAGCTATAATATATCATCTACATATGTATGTATTTAATACTTCAAATACTTGAAATGTATGATGATACTAATCATCATTATGCACATATATTCAGTACTATCACGAATTCTATCATAATCATAAACGTTACGAAATACGAATCCGGAAAAACCGTATCACAAAATCCGTCCGTAATGGAAAATTGTATGAGATTTTTCATTAAGAATGTATTTGGTATAGGTAATAGTTTTTTTCTGGATTCGTAAAAGTTTCTCATTACGATAGAATTCGTAATAGGGGTGATTATTCCGTTATTATGTTTCCCTTTTCTGGCTCTCACACTGAACCAATTTTAACAAATATGGTGTCAGAAAAAGAGAATTTCTTGTAGACTAGGTGTGCTATTTTTGTTGAATATTCCTTTAAAATTTGTTGAAAAACTTAAAAATATGAAATACTAAGAAAAAAATATGACAAAAGAAATGGTTTGTCTACTTTTTTGAGACAAGTTTTTGTTTAAAGTTCCTCCAGACCAAAGACACATTTTTGAAACATTTCAGAAACATAACAAATCTTTTTAGAATCAGAGAAACATTTCTGAAATGTTTTGTTTTTGGTCTGGAAGTTTGAGAAACATTTTTCTCTATTTCCCATTCAAATGGGAAACATTTATTTGTTTCCAAGCATTTAAATAGGTAGACAGTGGGTGAGTGGCTGTTTTCTTTATCCAATTGATAAAAATGTATAAAATACAAACAATATTGTTTGATCTACTTGAAGAAAATTTTAAAAATTAAAAAAAAAAGAAGATGCTTTGTCTCAAATTTCCAAAAATACAAATTATACAGAAGGTAAGCTAGAAAAAAAAATACAAAAATGGGAAACAAAGACATATTTCTGAAATGTTTTTCAAAGTATCCAAAAGAAAGGATTAAATCAGAAAGCTTGCTCAAATGTTTCTGCAAAGTTTTTGAAATATTTTTTAAACAAATGGGAAAAATTTCACAAACGTTTTTTTAAAAATATTTCCAAAATGTTTCTTTTATGTGGACACACCTTTACGTTATGAACGGTCTTAAGATGAACGTGCGGCATGTTTCTGTGGGTGGTTTGAACGCAGCGAATTTCAGTCCATACTTCACGGACACTCATTACGGAAATAAAAAGTTATCCCATGGAAAATGTAAAACTGGTAATCGAAGAATAATGGTTGGTATTGGTATCTTTCCTAATTCCGTTTGGGTTGGTGGTTAATTCAAAATGTTTAAAATGTTTCGTCGACGTCAATAAAGAATTAGTAGTTTTTTTTGATTGAGTTAGAATCTATACGTGTGGCAATTCGTTGTCAATTGCCAATCCATCGACCTAACCTAACCTGCTTTAGAATTTCCCTATGGGTATGTTTTATATTAGAGGAACTAGGATGTAAAACAAAATTTGTGAGCATTTGTGAGCACAATTTTTGTGTCGGCAATTCTTTGGTCGTAACATATAGCTTGCATTAAGTTTTTCTACGTGAAGATGTGATAGTGTAAAAAAAGGTATGTGAAAGTTCAGATTTTTGTAGACAAGTATCATGTTATCATCACAGCATAATTTTTAGAAGGTGGAATGTGGTAGGTAAGTAGGCACTATTCTAATTTCAGGGTGGACAAATTAGTTTATGGGAAAACCACTAGAGTGGCAATTGTTTGGTTTTCATAACCAGAAAATGACAAAAACAGAAAGTATAAGCATACTTAAGATTAATCTTTCAACAAAAACGGCTGCGCTAACTTTATAAAAAGCAAGAAAACTTGAGACTAACTACAGAAAGCTTGAGATATATGTATAATTAATTTTGAACTTTTAAAAAAAAATTAGTTGCGGGAGTTCCAGGCACATGTACGCTATATAATTATTGGCTGCGTTCAATCTCGTGTTGGATAGGTGGATTTTTAGATACCTTGTTGAACGAGTTGGATAGCTGTATTGAGATAGCTGCCAAAAAATAAAAACAACTTTCAGTTGTTCACAAAAAGCAGAGAAACATTTAAGCTTCGAAGTCAAAATTGTTGTAAGATGAAACAAAATTCGGAGGCAAATAGCTTCTTCATCGTCTATTATGTACAGAACATCCTCAAACACAACTTCAACTAACATTTTGTATCTTTTGATTTACCAACAAATACAAAAAGCTGAAATCAATTTTCAAGTTTTTTGAAAATCAACCATGTGTTGAATCAGCTGTTCTGTCAGATACCTACATATGTACATACCCCAGAAATTCTTGGATACCTTTGGATTCCTTTTTTGACATCTCAGCTGTTTTTGATCAGCTGTTATTTTATACGTAAAACACTAACAAAAAGGTATCCGGATACCCTATCTGTCTGAGATTGAACGCAGCCATTGTTTGTCTGTTTTTTGGCAGTGAGATTTTAAAGGCTACAGTATTTAATTTATGATTAAGTCTAAAGCAGCAGGACAGCTAGCAGTTCCCTTAAATTACAAACTCTTTCAATTCCTTGTTTCACTCGCTAGCCTTTGATTAAAGCTACTTCAACAACGTGTAATTTGAAAAATATTGTAACTTATGTATGTTATTAGCCAGTTGATTATTTTTGTTCCTAAAAAAAAGTAAAACACTGGTTCACTCGGGCATATGGTTACTTTTTCTTTCATTTAATTTTTCTATTTTCTTAAATTATTAATAATTGGCGAAACCACTTGCTGAAGCATCCTAAATATGTCACGTTCACCTTAACATTGTACATGAAATGGAATATTACATACGTATACTATATGACCTAAACAATAAAGCTGAATAGAAAAAAAAAAGCTTTCCGTCACTCTTTAAAAAAAAAAGAACAACTGTTGTATTGTATACCCAACTAATAATAATTTATAAAATATGTATTAATAAATAAGTTAAACTCACCTACAATTGTAATTTATTACATCTTCTCTAAGCTTTTCACTCAATTCACCCAAAATACATTCCTCGTCGAAGAATTTCCCCTGATAGCGATGCTCAAAGTACTCTGTTATTCTTTGCCGCATGTCTCTAGGCAGTTTTCGATATGCCATATATTCTTCAACTTGTTTTACTTTTTCTCTGTATTGACGTCTACTTGAGTCTAAACTTTGGATTAAATTCGTAGCGTGACCTAGAAATAAGGCATAACACGTTGCTCCAGATATCATTGAAAGCATAGTCAGCCACATATCCGTCAATGACTGCGGTGGGAATCTGAAAAAATAAAATCGAAAGGTCAACAATAGTTTTTGAAGTACTTTACAAAAAAAAAATGCTTAAGGGTTTTTATGGTTGAAATTGACAAGAACAAACTTATACTTAATAATCTTTTATTATTGATTTGTATTTTATTTGTCTTCGTCTTCTTTAAGTATCCAACTTAAATTCGACTACAATAAACATGGTGTAGTTCTGTCTGGATGTCAGTTCAAAATGTTACGTTAGTTTAAATCCCAATTCACAGCTTTAAAAACCCTGTAAGCCTGTATTCACATTTTTTGAAACGGAGATATAATTTACAATTCGTAGAATACCTCAAAATTCAAATGGTTTAAGATTTTATTTCATTGCGTTAAGTTTTTTGGCTCTAACGCAAATATTTTAAAATTTACATAAAATATAATTTTCTTTTGTATTTTATTTTGTTACCGAAGTACACTTCTATGCAACACATTTTTTAAAAGTAAAATCATAGGTTTCGATAAATTAAAACACAGAACTAAATTATCCTCTTGAAAACTTTGGTCGTACTAAGCAAATGCAACGACCAAGCTTTAACCTGGATAGCCATATTCATTATTGATTTCTGGGTGTTGTATAATAAGCACGCAGTTAAAGAGTTTTGTTCCAGAGACACAGTGCCAAGTATTAAGGAAAAGTGAGAGGGTTTAGAAAGAAGATGTCGATGCAAATTAGTTTTGAACGATCGAAGTTGAACTCAAGGGTTAATTGCTGGGCATTCCTGGAAGCGCGAGTATAACTGTTAAAATGTTCAAGGAGAGAAATGCAGAGCATAGTCCGTTACAATAACGGCAAAAAATGGTGGAGTATTTTCATAAGTTATGGGTCCCAGCAATTTATGGAATCCCTTAACCAAAGTTGGTTTCCTTTATCCACCTACAAATGTATACCAATCGGTGGAGTGCCATAACCCCCGCGGCATTAACCCCCGCGGGGGTTAATTCCCAATTGAATGGGAATTAACACCCGCGGGGGTTAATTCCTTTTTCAAGTGGCATTAATCCCCACAAGAAAAAGGAAATAACCCCCGCGGGTGTTAGTTCCCATTCAGAAATGGCTTAACCCCCATTTTTTCTTTTGTTTTAGCTTTGCTGTACAATAGTAAACAAATAAAGGAAAAATAAATAATTATATAGGTATAAAATGCACAACAAAGTTGCGATCTTGTTCCTTGAGTTGAAGTTTAAAATAATGTATTTAAATATTTTATAATGTATTTTTATTTTGTTTTACGCATTTTTAAATGTACTGAAACCTTTAACTTAAACAGAAATAAAGTACATATCTATTCTTTTTAGAAATGGTGAGTTTTCAAAATGGAATTGAGAAAGCTATGATAACCTTCCTATAACAGATATACAAAAAATACGAACTAGTGTTATGCACTTTTTACTATCATCATAATCTTATGCATGTACAATTGTTATTTTAGGTGACGTGAAATAACGCCAAATAAAGCCAAATTTTCAATTTGGGTTTATTTCGCTTTAGAAAACGAAGTAATAGTAATTTGGCATTGTTTCGATTTAAAATTTTGCAGAATTAGGAAAAAACATAAAGTAAAATTATCTTTTGTTTTAATAAAAATTCGGGGGAAGTGCAATTTTGGAACAATTTTTTTTGTTATTAATTAAAAAAGTTGAAAAATGACAGATACTTGTTGCTCGATTCAAATTTTTGAAATTGGAGCCTAAACAAGTTTTTTTGAATTGATAGCACGGCGTACTAACAGCTAGGTATCTAAGGGGGGGCATGCTGCCCCCCTGCAACCCCCCTGCTTGGGATCACTATAGGATTTGGGGTGGGTGCGAGTTTGGGTATATGCAAAGGACACGAATGCATTGTGATTCTTTCATAACTGTGAGCCATACTTGCTTTTTTTTTGTTGGGAATTTCTTTGATTTTAGTGCTCAAATGCAAAAGTTCTTTGCATATACCCAAACTCGCACCCACCCCAAATCCTATAGTGATCCCAAGCAGGGGGGTTGCAGGGGGGCAGCATGCCCCCCCTTACATACTTAGCTGTTAGTACGCCGTGCTATCAATTCAAAAAAACTTTTTGCAAACGAAATATTGCCAACTTTTGAATTTTAAAATATTCGGCGTTGTTTGGCCTTATTTCTTTTTATAAATCGAAATAAAGCCAAATTGGTTTTATTTCGTTTTGAACAACGAAATAAGGCCAAATTTTAAATTTGGTGTTATTTCATTTGGTACTATTTCACGTCACAGTTATTTTATTTCGATTTTTCATGACTCCAATACAAACTATATATGCAAAGAAAATTTTTTACATATGGTTTGTGAAAATTAAAAAAAATCGCGCGCCTTTATGTTTGTTGTTTTTTTATTAACGTGGGGCTTATTTCCAGTTATAATTGGGCATTAACCCCCACATAAAAAGGGAATTAACCCCCGCGGGGATTAATGCCATTTGAAAAAGGAATTAACCCCCGCGGGGGTTAATTCCCAATTGAATGGGAATTAACCCCCGCGGGGGTTAATGCCGCGGGGGTTATGGCACTCCACCATACCAATCATACCTCATTTCCCTTAGGCCCCTTTCACACCAAACGAATCCGAATCAATCAGAATCACTCCGAATCAAGTTGAATCTAATTGACCAAGATTCGGCTTCGAGCGCTCCGTTTAAATGTGAAGGGATTCTTTTCCCGCCTTCAGACTTGAAGAATCTGGTTCAATCAGGTTTGATTCGAGGTCGCACTTGATTCAACCTGTCAGATTCCTCGTCCGGCCAGTCTTGAATCAACAACCATACCATAGTTATTAATTTTAAAAGTTAAAGAAAATAGTGCGATTTATGACGCCAGTTGATTCAGCTGGTGTGAAAGAGTGGAGATGACGAATCAGATTCAACTTGATTCGGAGTGATTCTGATTGATTCGGATTCGTTTGGTGTGAAAGGGGCCTTAGTGTGGTTTAAGTTAACATTTAAAGGGTATTCTTATCTCCTTCAGTGACTTTTAACTATATAAGCAAGGGCTTATAATTTATTTTGCACCATATGTCAATTCTTCAAAGTCAGTTTTGACTTCCACAAGTTCATTAAATTCCCTTGGCCGCATTTCGTGAAGAAGTTGCATGATTTTGATTTTTCATGCTAAAGTCATCATCCATTAGCTAATGAAGGTTTTTCTTTGCAAACATAAACTAAATCTCGTTGATCCTTGGAAATACGTATGCCTTTTGCAGTTAGACTTTAATAAAGAATAAAACGAAAGTCAATCATGTTACTTTTATTTTGTGATTTTGGTGTAGGCAATATTTTGGTTCTATCCCGAACCTTTGCTTTAAAAGCCAAAAGAAAATTAGACATACAAATTTTTACAAAAACTAGTGGCTTAATATTATGTAAAAGACAAAAGAGAAACACCTTTGTTTTATACAAAACAAATGTCAAGTAAGGTAATTTTACTGGATTTTTCTAGTCTATGTTTATATGTAAAATGATGTGTACGAGTATAAGTGAAAAAGGTGGGTAGGGTATATATTACATTATATTTACTATTTAAAAAATAATTGTAAGTTGTAAATGAGATGTTAATGAGAAGGAATTATTTCTCGAACATTTATTTTGGAGCATTTTCATGAGATATGAAGTGATCGTAGTCTTACCTTCCATAACCTATACAAAGCATGTGAGACATCGCTTTAAATAACGCCCAGGAATACTGTTCCAGCCAATATGACTCCTGTAATATAAAATGCCAATGGGTTAGCAAAGAAAATATCATCTAGCTTTAATTTAAATAAAATTATGAAAAAAATTATAAAATAATTCCTCAGTTTTTTTTTATATTAAAGGGTGGGTAAACTTGAATCGAATTTCTTCAGCTTTGCTATAAAATAAAAACTTAATTTTATTTTTGTTATTTTTTCCGTGCCAAATTTAACAACACTGCCTGTAGAATTGTTTTATTTGTATTTGGGTTTAAATCATCTCTGCTCGGGTTCAAATCGATATAACTTTCGATTTTAAGTTTTTGAAATCAACGAAGAACATTAAATTGTAAAAACTTTTATCAGGATACTTTTTTAAAGTTTGAAGTGCAAAATTGAGTATAATTTAAGTAAATAGTTTTTAGCGAAAAAGCAATGCCTATCAAATTTTTGTACAACAAAATATCTTCTCGTTAGGTTAGTTTTAAGTACAAATGAAATGAAAACAATAAGTATTTGTAGACAAGGTGACTAAAAAACTGAAAAAAGTATGTACTTTTAAAAATTTTATTTAAAAAAACCTTTACTCAAAAATCGTTGAGATGCGGTGCAAATGGTTACCAAGTTCTGTTCGATTTGGACCATTCTGGATACCCTGCCCTGGAGCTTTTGTTTTTTGATTGCTTCTCTTTTTTATAACTTAATATCCTGAGGAATTCGAATTGCACTTTTATTAAGATAGAAACAAATGACAACTGCCAAGTTTGATGTTTAAGAACATTAATAAGCAAGTGCGAAAAGAATAGCATGGTGCAAATCTTCCGGAGGTGCCCATGCCAATTTAATTGATGTTGTTTTTTACACTACGAGTATGTTCTGTACATAAGTACATTAGACAATCTCTACCAACACTAAAATAGCCAAAATCATAAATTTGTTGCTTAAAGATTATTGCTGATGACTTGTATTTTTTTTAAATTGCTGGTGCTGAATATAATTGATGTATCTATAATTGTGTTTAATACTTTACACGAAAAACAGACATCTACAAATTTAATAATTTCCATATATGAATAAATTTTGTTTGTTAAATTTTAAACAGGGTTGACAAAGGCTCTCTTGAAAAGCTCAAGACTAAAAAAAATTGATAACATTGAAAAAAAGTTAAAAGTTGAATATTTTATACATACATACTAAGTATGGTTTTCTTTGAGTACTAATGTAAAACTAAAGTTTTGAATTCTATCATTTATGTTTTAGAATTTATAAATAATTTTGTACATCACTCTTAAGCAGTTTAAACTAGCTTAGGGTAAGTTCAGGAAGACAAAATCTTAAGAAACGAAAAATTTGCTTTCCAAAGCGACTTTAAAGCTTAACGAAAACAAACTTATTATAATTAGTTTTAAATTTAAAAGTCTGGTATATCAAAACATTAAAATAGGTGAACTTTGAATTCTATTCGTGCAAATGTATTGAAAGTTATTCTAAGTGCGGTTCCAGTTGCAGCTCTCTTCATTGTCCAACAAAATGAACGTTGTTTGTAAAAAAATCACGGAAGCAGTTGTAAGGGTGAGTATGTAGTTTAAATAGGTGAAAACTTACCTGTAGCTCATTTATAGAAACCCAGGAATTAGATGGAAATCCTTGAAGCATTGGCACTAAAAACTGTAGACAACCACTCCAATGGCCTATTAGCAGCATCATACATATTAAATTGAAGATTCGCATAAATACAGATGCCATATTAAGAAACTGCAATTAAATTTAAGACACAATATTTTAGTTTCTTGGTGTATATATTAAAATTTGAACAAAATTGCAATTAACATTATAGTGTTATTTTTCTACATTGAGCGAACTAAGCAACCAATTATGTACAAATTATTCGTAACAAAAATTTGTTTGATTTCAGCGTTAAACGCGTGATCTTTTGTAATTATTTAAGTCATATCTTAAAAAAATAAATTTTCGTTTTTATTTTTTTTTATATATATTAAAATAAAACAATGCATTTACCACAAAAATGTAAAAATATTATATTGATTTGCAACAGTCTGTTCATATATCAAAAAATGCGTGGACTGAACTTTAATCTTCTGATTCGCTACCTCAATATAAAAAATAATAATTGTAATAATAATAATAAAATATTATATTGATTCTGCAGAATCTATAATAAAATGACTCAATATAATTCAAACACAAACCAAGCAAAACTTAAATAACCCTTAAGAACACAATCAAAAATTCTTGTTTAAATAAAAAAACTATAGCAAAGGGTTGAATAATAATATAGAGAAAGCAAATTGAAAAGTTGAAAAAAAGCTCTTGCAGAAATATTTATTTTTTTTCTTAATAATTTAAATCCAAAACCAATGCAGTATTAAGTCTAAAAAATATTTACACATGTGTAATTTTTGATTTTTAAACAAATTCTGCAACGTAAACGGATAAACATTTTTGTATTTTATCCAACTCTATTAACTTTTGCGTCACATAAACACCGTGTAGAAAGAGACAGATGCATAAAACCAAAACAACTTAAAACCGACAGAAAAACATAGTAATTAAAATTAACAAATAAAACAAAAACAAAAATAGACAACGAAACTTAAACAAAAGTGAAGCAAATTATTTTATAGTTAATTATGATTTAATTTTTTTGTTTTTGAATAGGGTTACCTTCAAAATGAGGTTGCTTTTTGTTAAGCCATCTTTGTCTTTTCTGTGCATTCTCCCTCTTCGATCAGCACTTTTTTTTTGTAGATTCTGCAGAATCTAGAACCATATATTTAAGCCCTGATAAGCTAAATCTGATCTCATAGCTTAGAATATTCTACAATAGCATTGGAGATGTCAATAAATGTGTGTTTCAAATAATCATTTAATGTTATTGAATCCGTTTTTTTTAATATTGGATTTGATCAAGAGTGTGTTAATGGTGGTGGTACAACGTAGGAAGATTTTTGATAATAACAACACAAAATATATCATACTTTAATTTTTTATAAAAACTGATACATATCTGATTTTATTTGGTACTGTACTGTTATTTTACGTATATGTTCTGACTGCAATCAGTTAATTAACAAAGACAGCTGTTAACTTAATGAGCAAAATACATAATTATTAACGGTTATTTTAAAAATGTTTAGCATAAATAAAATTAAAATGCATAACAAAAAGAGGACAACACAGTTCAAATGATAAGGTGTATATCTTTTTCCGAATTTTAAAATTCTAAAATTCTATGCTTTTCAGAATTCAGTTTTCCAAAATTCTTTTCTTTATTTTATAAGAAGTGCTGGCAATGTTGCTTTTTTAAGTGTAACCAAATTTATAAAGCAAATAATGCAATTTAAGAAAAATAACCTTGTACTTCTGAGGGCATCGCAACACCCCAAAATATTATTTTCAATGATTTTTCTTAATTTTACTTATTTCAATTAGTCACTTAATTTAACTCAGATTTTTCCATCCTTGTTTGACTTTGAAAACCAAAATATCAACGACAGTGTACACTTTTGAAAAATAACGAACTTTTACTGCCAATTTTTTCGGAAGAGACAAAGTATACTTTTGGTCCACAAAAATACGAAAAAAAATTCAATACTTTGTTTATTTTTTTCTTTCGAAAATGTTGCTAACGTTAATTCGGCTAAATACGCTTTCGAGAAATGAATCCATTATATTGGAACATAATCAAAATATTAATTCACAACTGTTCAAAAAGTAGGGAATTACTTTAAAAAGGCAAAGTATGTTTTGCCAAATTCTTTGAAATTATGATATATGTACTCAAGGAAAGGAATTTCACGTGAAATCGAATCTCTGTGGTACCGATCTCAACCCGATTGAGAATCTGTGAGCGGATCGGAAAAACAATAAAAACCAGATATGGCTTGAAATTAAAAAGCAATTGACCGCCATTCCAGTAAAATAGGTCCTTGTCGCTTCTTATAGAGACGGTCAAAAAAATTGAAGTTATTATCTGGTTATTAAAAAATCAGAAAACGTTTTTTATAACCTACTTTATTAAATTTGATAAATTCACAAACAGAGTTTTACATTGCCTATTATTTTGAACACTCCAATTCAATCGGAAATTGCATGCTTTAAAGGTTTAAAACAAATAAGAATGAGCAAACTCAAGAGTTATTTTATTATGGAGCCCTTATCAATAAAGACGACGAGTTTGGAAGTAAATAAAAAAGTGTGTTTGAGGATGTTTTTGTAAATTTGCAGTTATTTTAAAATTATTCATGAAAAATCCGGGAATTCACCTTTGAGGTCAATTGGCAATTGCAAAATGCTTCAATTACCACTAAATAATTGTTTAAATATAAATCAGGTAGGAAAACAATTTTAATATCTTAACTTGTTAATCAAAGACACTGTATTGTTAAAAAAATTAGTGATGGTGCATCTATGTATAACTATTTTGGAATTATTTAAGGGCCTTCACACTGATAGGTACATACATAATTTAATTTCAATTCTGGAATAAAATTAGTTTCTTAAGATGCGTCCAGGCCAAAGAAACATTTTTGAAACATTTCATAACCATTTAAAATACATTTCATAAACATTTAAAAAATGTTTCAGAAAAAGAAAAACATTTCTGAAATGGTTCTAGACAAAAGTCTTGACGCTCTCGAAAGACTTCTGAAATGTTTTAGAAATGTTTCTCGGTTTCCCATTCTGAAGGGGAAACTTGATTTGTTTCCCAAGCATTTACATGTACATAAGGTAGACAGTGAGTGAGTGGCTATGAATATAAATATAAGAGCAACGAGAAGTTTAACCAATTGATAAAAATGTATGAAATAAAAAGTTTTGTGGACGAAAATTTAAAAAATAAAATCATAAAAGCCGATGCTTTGTCTCAAATTTCCAAAAATACAACTTATGAAGAAGATGAGTGAGGAAAAAAAAACAAAAATGGGAACCAAAGAAACATTTCGGAACTCTTTCTCAAAGTGTCCACACCAAAAAAAAACAAATCAGAAACATTTCAAAAATGTTTATGCAAAGTGTCTGAAATGTTTTTTAAAGAAATGGGAAACATTTCAGAAACGTTTTTTTTTTTTAAACAATGTTTCTTAGGTGTGGACACACTTTTATAAACTAGTGTTCAATCAACTGAAAATTGCATTTTTCATCAAATCTCTGTTCAAAGGGAGCTTGTTAGGTTTTTGAGCTTTTTATAGTTTAAAGTTGAAAACTACAAAGAGAGAATTATCTAGCATGTTACAAAAACATATTTTATTATTTAACCAATGAGGCCAAAATCAACAATCAATCAAATCTTTTGAAGAAAAAATCCTAGCGATCAATTCAAAAAAATATATCTAATTATATTGTTAATAAGTTGATTAAATTAAACAACCGTAATAAGTATGTATTTCCAAGTCATTAAGATTTTTATTTTAAATTTTTACTCTCTAAACTCTTAAATCTAATCTCATGGTTTAAATATCTTGGAATTTATGCATAAATATTTAATTTGAAGATTTGATATTGCATAATTTTTATGATAAGTGCAAAGTATATTATTTAAATATGCAATAAACAGAAAGTGTTCATTCAGATTAAAATATGAAAGGAATAATAAAATAAAGCATTTATGGAATTTGGGGACATCCGAATATCAAGTATTGAAAAGCAATTTTTTATTTATACAATTAATAATAATTATAATATTTATTTCGCTGCTGTTTTTGTGGAACTATAAAATTTGGGTCGTTTTTTTTTAATTAATTAAGGAAGAGAAAGTTACAATATAAGCGATTCAAAAGATAAATTAATCGTTCTAGCGGTCATAGCCATATATTTATCCTCAAATATGTATCTTTTATTCTTTTAGAACAATATTGTAACCAATTTAATTAAGATTTATGTGAAGTTGGTAAATAATCAAAAGTCAAATGACACTTTGCGTTGAGTTAAATTTTTGGTGTTTGATTAGTTCTAAAATAAAAGTATAATTATGTAGATGTGTGTGATAGAATCTGCTGTGCACTTTCTGATCGAAATTATGCCAACAAGTAAGCTCATATAAAATTAATAAAAATCAAATTACAATTTATAGTAGTTGATTAAAAAAGGCAATTCAATCAGATAGTGCTTAGCAAACTAATTCATTTTGTTTATATATATATTCTACTTTTAATTAAATAAGACAGATAAAATCGAGTTTAACAGTTTTTTAAATAATTTCAAGTACATATTATGTATGTATCAAAATTTCATCTGCCTTTAGAATCATTGAAGATAATTTATATGTATCTCAAAAAAAAAAAAAAATAAATAAATTGCAAAACTTGCAAATAAAACAAACATTGTAAAAATATGTATATTCGAGAATTCAAAATAAAAACAAAAAACAAAAAAAACGAGTAAAACATAATAAAATAGTAAATGTAATTGCTTACGTACATATACTTCTTCCCACTGCGACACATATCTGACTAGCCTTGACAGTCTCAACAGTCTAACTAAAGATAAAAGCTTGGCCAAGCGGAGTATTCGCAACGCCCGGCCGGCGTGCAGGATTTGAAATGAGTCAGAAAAATCCTGCAATTTCATAATCTGAATTAAAGAATCGAGATCTGTAAATATTTCCTACTTACTTGATTAAAGATTAAAAAGATATAATCAAGCGGGATCGAAGAAATCAAATCAAGAAAAAACCATGTTTTTAAATAGTGTTTAGCGATAAGCTTGGGGTCCAAAATCACCTGTTCCGCGTTGTCTTGTTGCATAATTCCTGTAATGAAATAAAATATAAATTAAATATATTTCTTTTTTGGAAAATGTCTTCTATTTTTTAAGAAATTAAAGTCCGGGATACGTAGAAAGTTATTTGATAATAACCAATATTTTATCAAATATTAATAAGAGTAACAATTAAAGCTTGGGTTGCCTAGCTATAATCCTAACCTTACGTTTTGGTAGCAATTTTGTAGATACTTCAATAACCTTTCATTTAAACCAAAAACCGACTAACTACAAGATTCGATCAATTTTCTAAACCTACAAAAGACTTAACACTTCAAATGCAGACAACTCTGAGTTATGACAAGTTTTGGTAAAGCAACCCTTAATTGTTTGAAATATAACTATAGGTAACTTTTCATTAAACACCAACATCGTTAAAATAACAGATGAGAGTATATTTACTGCACAGACCCACCTACAAGGGGTCCAGGATATAAGTAGGTAACCCTAGTTTTTGTTTATTCTTATGTCAGGTTTTTTGATTATATTATCGATTTTTGTAAATAATAGATGAGGGCAATTGATCTCAAAAACGCAGTCTTATTTTGCGAAATGTAGGACCTTCGGGCCAGGTTATGGATAGGCAATCCAAGCACAAATTGTTATCCTTTTTAATATCTTTGGAACAAAATATTATTAATTATTAAGTTATAGATTACAGTAGATATTAGATACAAAATATTACGAAAATGAATTACGGGGCCTTAACTACAGATTGTAGTTGTAATGTAATTTTCATATAAAAGAGATTTAACAATTTTTTTTTATTAAGTTGAAAATTTGAAGAAAAGAAGTCGAAATGCTGTAATTAATTAAGTTAACAAAAATGTTATATTTTTGGGTTATTTTTCAAAAATGCTAATTTCAATCAATATCAAAAACTGACTCTTTAAAATAAACACTAACCGTTATAACAAAACTTTTTCGGGTTGCAATAACTTTCAAAAATGAGCCTAATTATCAATACAAATAAGGGTACAATCATTAACTAAATAAAGTGCACGACTGGGTCGCACGAACTTGCTCCTGTATGCAAAGAGTCTGTTTAAAAAAGTATCTATATAATATTTAAAAATATACCTGTAAAATAAGTTTGTCTTCAAAGATATATGTATATGCCATTTGATTTGTCGAAAAAACCTCCATTTTTCAATTTTTTGGGAGGGGGTTACATTTAATACAGTTAAAATAATTTAAAAAAAAACTAATTTAAGATTCAAAAATTTTACCTGAAAAATAAGTTTCTTCAAAAATTTAAATGCCATTTTATAAATCAAAAAACCCTTGATTTTTAAATTTTTTTTTTTGAAAATCGTTAGAGCGGTTTTTTTTTTTAAATTAATTTTGTATATATAAAATTTTTCAATTTTGTTCTAAAAATATTTTTGGTATGCAGTTGTTTAGTGATTGTAAATATACGCTCTATATTTCAATTTCGTAAAAAAATGTTCACCCGTTTTTGAGATATAGAATTTTGAAAAAAAAAAATTTCAATATTTTTTTAAAAATCCAAACAATAAAAAATTGCACTTTTGATAATCAAATATTGTTAAGGCAATATAAGAGCTCGTTCAAAAAAAAAATTATTGAAATCGGTTCAAAAGTTGCTGAGAAAATTAAAAAACAAAAAAACGGTTCTATGAGCGGTACCTTTCCTGAGCAATACAAAAATATGTTTTTCTTATTAAAAGAAGCCAAGTTAAAAAATAAAATTTTAGAGAAAATTTAAAAAAAATCTATCGGTTTGTTTTTGAGAAAATTCGAATTTTCGTTTTTTGACCAAAAAAATTGTATGGGGGCCACTGTTAGTTTTGATCTTAAAAAAAAATGAAAAAAACGCCTAACGCAAATCTGCTCAAAACCTTAACTTCCAAGTTTGAACTCAATCGACCCAATGGTTTAGGCTGTAGGAGCGTGGACAGACAGACAAAATTTACCGGACGGAATCGCGGGACCCACTTTTTTCGACTTCTCTACCATCGTAATATCATGTTTGAATAAAATCTCGAGTTCGAAATTTTGCACGAATGCAAAACTTGCCATATATAGTTCCTATATGTCGCAAGTAAAAAGGAAAAGGCATTGGAGATACAACAAAAGAAGTCCAGGTTTTCCAATTCTCATTTTGACTTAAAAATGATATTTTTGGAGTGTTTCAACTTAAAAGCGAAGTAAAGTACAAGCGCCGCGTCACTGTTAATATGTCATTGAAACTTTATGACAAAATGTTGTAATCTTTTTTCTAATACATAATTTGTATGACCTACAATGTGAACTCACAACTAATTCTAAAGAAAAAAAACTATAGTTTTTGACTAATTTTGATGATACTGCACTACAGCCCCTCTCACTCTATCTTAAGTGTTTGCTCTGCTACAAGTTAAGGGTACTTTTTAAGAAATACTTAGGGCTTATAAATGAAGTTTTGCATCAAAGTTCGCTTTTGTCGAAGCAATTATCTCATTTTCCTCGACTACATTACAACTTTCTTTCTTATTTAATTATTTATTTTAGCTTTTTATATTTGAAATGTACTTACCAGTTCTAAAATTGACTACGATGTCTATTAAAAAAATAGTATCACTTAGGCAGTTAAAGGCAATCCATCGTGTGCTCAAATCATCATTAAAGAATGATATAGCAACTGGCAGGATAATAAGATTCGCTACTAGCAGTAGAAGCATACAAAGGTCCCAATAAAATCTATTCAAACAAACAAAAAATTGTTTAAATATATATTAAAATGCATACAATATAAACAACTCACCTAAATGAACTGCAGGGATGAATAACCCAATGTCCCGAGGTCTTTTGTCTTATTCTTTCTTTTACCAATGCTTTTCGGCTGCCAAAAAGTTTCATGGCAAGCCGATTGTCGGTTGGCTGGAACCATGATTGCAATTGACTTTTTAAGAAATTCGCTGATACTTTTTCCGATACTACTGGAATGGAAGGCATTGGTTCCTCTTTAGGGGTCCCATAAAGAGAAACGTCGTCAAAGTGCACCTAATTCAAAATTTTAAAAAATACATTATTTACTTTGCTATGCTATACAATAATTATTTTTAAATGTTTGAATTTTTATATTTTTTGTGTACTCGTATTTTATGAAGTCTCAATCTAAAGTCGAACAAAATTTGTGGACATGTTAGAATTATAAATGTGTGAACCTTATTGAAAATTGTGTTTATTATTTAAGTGCATCAGTTTTAGTTCAAAATTTATGTTAAAAATCTCGAGGTTTAGGTAAATAATTTAAATAAATACAAAAATAAAAAAACAAGATTTTCTGTTATAGGCCGTCTTGCGTAGTCGTGGCGTCTGGTTTGTTTAATTGTTCATATGTGAGTCCACTGTATTTCACGATGGTTGGTTGAATGTGCTTTAACGTCTGAATGGAAACTGATTTGATATAAAGTATTAAGTATGTTTTTCGTTTAATGAGGAAGACTTATTTACTATGTCATCAATAAAACTTAAGGGAATTCAGATTTATATTTGTGATTTTTTAGACAGAATGAATATATTTTTTTTTTGAGAGAAGTAATGAAAAATAATAAACACAAAATAGCTGATTAAAAAGAAACTTAACATTTTGTGTGTTTATGTGTTTTAAGAAAAAAATTATGAAGTTCTCATCTATCATTAGAACACTAGCTATCAGCTCAGGTAACACTTCTCATAGCAAAACAAAAATTCACACTGCGAGGTAAATCACGCGTTGTATTTTTATTTCGACAGAATTTCTATAATATAAATATTAAGTACCTAGAAGAGGGAACTTGCTTGTAATTTTCAAGAAATAGAATACATTAACATAGATCTTAACAAATAAAATATATTTTGTGTAAAACTAGTTTTAACCGCTGCTGGTATGAATTATTATAAAAATTTACTTAAACTTAAGTGATTCGAAAAGAATTTTTACACACAGTAGGGAGGAAATTTCCAATGGAGTCATTAAAATAAAAAAAAAAAACAGGTAATCTGATATTCAAATATATGGATATGATACATACACTTAGGTATATGTCTTGAAAATGAAATAATTTTATATTTATTTTCTTTTTAACTGGTAATGTTTTAAAATTATACAAACACACAAAAAAGAGGTTTGGATGAGAAATATTGACACAATATTTAATTTTTGTATTTGTAAAATATTCCAGTTGACAAATTTTTATTTCAGTTTTTTCGATCTATACAAAAAATGTTATTTTAATTCATACCAATTGTGTGTGTGATGTGATAATGACTAAAATAAAATGTAATTGAAGTCGAGACTGCTTTATTAGTTCATGAGATATTTGGTTTGATTTGTATAAAAGCCCTTTCAGCACATCTTGACATTATTATTATTTGTAAAACAAAATTCATTTGAAGTCGATTTCTTTGCTATTTCCCGAGATATGGACGATGAACGTAAAAACTCACGGATTTGACAACGTATGTACGTCCGAACGCACACATAGACGTATATCTTAAACCATGCATTTAGATTTAAGGGACCTTAAAATGTCGAGAAATTTCAAAATTTTCAATTCTACAAATCGGGATTGAAGATAAAAGACGTCTATAAAATTTTATAATCTCAAAAAAATAAACATACACTACACATGTCACATGTAACTTTTATTGGATTGATTTTTTTTAAACAAAATCAAAATTTACATAGAAAATGTTTACGATCAATAAAAACTCTTTAAGTCCATTTTTATTTTAAATTGAGATATTTCACAATTTTTCATAAAAAGAAAATAATCCCAACATTCTTTGGAAAAAAATGTCCGAAATACACTCAATGGGCGGTGATGACGATAAAAAGCTTGCACGGAAAATATTACAAAATACAGAATTAAAGCTTCACAAAACCAAATAGAGTATTCTTCGTAAAGTCAAACATAAAACTGTCAAGTACCCTCTCTGATGCGTTGTTCACTTCAAATCTACACAAAACAACGGTTTATCCATTTTGCGGTTTCAAGATAGGGCTGGAATTCGACATCTGTCAAAGTATGTTGTTAAACCAATTTTTTTTTCAGTTCAAAGTCTGAAATTTACGAAAATGGATAGCTTAACTATCGCACTACGCATACAAATTGTTAAAACCTACTACAAAAATGGTGATTCTGCCACAGCCACATATCGTGCTTTAAGAAGAGATTATAGTTTACGCGGTGGACGGCGTTTTACTAACAATATTTTCTTCAGCGATGAAGCACATTTCTCACTCGGTGGGTATTTTGATAAACAAAATTGTGGTATTTGTGGTTCTAAGAATCCCCAAGTATTTGAAGAGAGGCCATTACATCTACAAAAAGTCACTGTTTGGTGCGCTCTTTTATCCGGAGGTGTAATTGGACCTTAACTTCTTCGAAAACGACGATGGAACGCCTGTCAATTTGGAGCGTTATGGTCATATGATAACCAACTTTTTGTGCCTTCTATTAAAGAACACAATTGGAGAAAATGTGGTTTCAACAAGATGGTGCCACATGCCACACAACTAGAGCGAATATGTCTTTATTGCGAGAGACTTTTCCTGGTCGCGTAATTCCTCGTCCTAGCGATATCAACTGACCACCAAGATCATGCGATTTGACATCGTGAGGCTACGCGATAGACGTTATTTATGCAGATAAACCTTTAACTCTTGAACACTTAAAAACCTATATTCGTCAAGTTATGGCTGAGATACCGCCCAATATCTATCAAAAAGTAGTCGAAAATTGCCTAAAAAGAATCGATGCTGGCAACAATTCGCGTGGTGGTCATTTAAATGATGTAGCGTTTCACACATAAGGTCAACGTTCAAACTTTATAATTAAAAAAGAAATATCATGAAAAGAAAATATTCTATATGTGTTTTATTTACGTTTACTTTTGAAACCGCAAAATGGATAACTCTGTAGTATATTATTACCACTAAATAGTTCAATTCAGTAAAAGCTTCATAGTAGATATTTGTTTTTTTATCGCTTTTCGAATAGATTTTGTGTTCATTTCTGAAAACCCCTAACACAAAAAACCAACGTTTCTCAAACTGTCCTACACCAATAATTAACATCCTGTCTTTACTTTGAGACACCCTTTTTTACTTGCGACATATAGGAACTATATGGCAAGTTTTGCATTCGTGCAAAATTTTGAACTCGAGATTTTAATCAAACATGATATTACGATGGTAGAGAAGTCGAAAAAAGTGGGTCCCGCGATTCCGTCCGGTCAATTTTGTCTGTCTGTCCACGCTCCTACAGCCTAAACCATTGGGTCGATTGAGTTCAAACTTGGAAGTTAAGGTTTTGAGCAGATTTGCGTTAGGCGTTTTTTTCATTTTTTTTTAAGATCAAAATTAACAGTGGCCCCCATAAAATTTTTTTGGTCAAAAAACGAAAATTCGAATTTTCTCAAAAACAAACCGATAGATTTTTTTTAAATTTTCTCTAAAATTTTATTTTTTAACTTGGCTTCTTTTAATAAGAAAAACATATTTTTGTATTGCTCAGGAAAGGTACCGCTCATAGAACCGTTTCTTTGTTTTTTAATTTTCTCAGCAACTTTTGAACCGATTTCAATAATTTTTTTTTTGAACGAGCTCTTATATTGCCTTAACAATATTTGATTATCAAAAGTGCAATTTTTTATTGTTTGCATTTTTAAAAAAATATTGAAATTTTTTTTTTTCAAAATTCTATATCTCAAAAACGGGTGAACATTTTTTTACGAAATTGAAATATAGACCGTATATTTACAATCACTAAACAACTGCATACCAAAAATATTTTTAGAACAAAATTGAAAAATTTTATATATAAAAAATTAATTTAAAAAAAAACCGCTCTAACGATTTTCAAAAAAAAAAATTTGAAAAATCAAGGGTTTTTTGATTTATAAAATGGCATTTAAATTTTTGAAGACAAACTTATTTTTCAGGTAAAATTTTGAATCTTAAATTAGTTTTTTTTAAATTATTTTAACTGTATTAAATGTAACCCCCTCCCAAAAAATTGAAAAATGGAGGTTTTTTCGACAAATCAAATGGCATATATATCTTTGAAGACAAACTTATTTTACAGGTATATTTTTAAATATTATATAGATACTTTTTTAAACAGACTCTTTGCATACAGGAGCAAGTTCGTGCGACCCAGTCGTGCACTTTATTAACCTATATCTCATCATATATTTTTGTTTCATTTTGCATACAAATCTGTGTTTTATTCTTTCTTTCAAAATTCTGCGAATTGCGAATGAAGATAGATTCCAAATAAATTTTACCTGTGGGAAGTATAAAATCTTTAATTATGCAAAATGAAGCATTTCCCAGCCCTCTGAATAAACTTAGTTACAAAAACATACTTTATTAATTATTAATCATCTCGATCCAATGCAATTTATCATTTTTTACTCGGAACTTTTAGGTCGTGCTTACATTATGAAAACTTATAAACACGTTCAGTGTATTTTTATTTACGTATGCAAACAGTAAATAAACAACTTGAGCTCATCTATTTGCATTTCTTACTGACTGTACAAAAAATTAACTTAACTCTCTTATAAATATGTATAACTATTCATATCTGGTTATAGCTAAATAATTGTATTAAAAAAATCCTTTCAATTACCTTATTCAAATAATGTTATAAAACTGTAGAAATACTTCAAAGTAACAAATTATTACAACTGAGAAGTAATTAATAAATTTAATTTTTTAAATTCCAATGTTGTTTAAATAAATAAGTTATTTTTTGTATGCATTAAACATATATCTACAGATTTTGAATGTTTTATTAGGGTGACACTGTTCTTAATGTCTCGATTCTATAATATTTAATTTTAGATTTAAATATGTGGATAGCGAGTGTAAACAACTGTTAATTTATTAACCAAACAAAGTATCGAAAAAATATAAATAAAAATATATTGTTTCAAAATAAAAAATTGGATTCAAATTTTCAGCACAGGGTGACGCATAAGTTTTTTTTTTAAATAAGCGCAAGTTCAAGGGGATATTACTACCCTTATTATGCAGAGACACAGTTTGAACACTAGAAGAGAGGTTTGAAATTAGATGTCGGTTGACATTGATTTTGAATTCCTGAATAATGCAATTACTAGGAAAGACAGAGTGTGGTAAAGCACTCCACATTAGCTAAAGAACGAATCTCAGTACGATGAGTATTGCTAGAAGCGCGAATGTTACGGTTAAATTGTTGAAGGGAAGCAATGCAGCTGGCTATTTCTCTAGAGCATAAACCTTATGATGATATCATCACCAATCAATTTAAATGCTCTATGTTCAATATTATCCAAGAGGCTTAAGTAAGTTGCAAGAGCACCAGCCCAGAGATGGGAGTAATACTCAAGTTTTGGACGTATATAAGTCTTGTAGAAAACAGCCAGATCAGAAGGGGTGAAACAACCAAACACATTGCGCAATTTTTGGCAACATCCCGTATGTGATCGTTGCACAAGAGGTGCAATATCGAAATGTTCAGTCTCATTAATGCAAGTGTCATCCATGGATAATGGCAAGGGGGTATATATCGCTTTAACGATACAAGTATTGGATTTTGGAAGCATTAAATTTCATGCGGTTATTTATACCGCATTGTACAATGCTCTTTAGGTCGGAATTAAATGAGCTTATCATATTTTGTCGTTGCAGTTCCACATCCGAAGAAGAGGGATGTGAGTCTGAAAACGAATATGAAAAGCTAAGAGTACTACCTTCAACGAAACAATGTATTGGATTAGAAGTTGCAGTTGTTTTCAAGAATTGTTCCAAAAGAACATTGGAAATAAAAAAAATAATAATTGCAGGATATCGGCCATCGAAAATTTAAGAGTCATAACTATTTATTCAATAAAAAATGCACTAACTTAAGGTATAAATAAGGGTGTTATAACATCGCCAAAGTCATTGGTCCATAAATAGGTACAAACAAATATTTGGGGTTTATATGACTGTATGACCGCGCAAGGATTGGACCTTTTTTAAGATCAGAGGTAAAGTCTCTAAAAAGATAGAGGTAATACACATAGATCGCCAGGTATGATATATTTTTGGTGATCGGACTGCGTTTCTATGATTTTAAGGCTTTCCCGATTTTTGGCAGATTTTTTTGGTAAAGCTACTTTACATGTAGGTAATGTGTGCGCTTAATAACCAAGAACCATTCAATTAGTCCGAAAGTATGTAAGCGTGCTGCAACCTAAATTCAAAGAACAAATTAAGTAATAGAAAATGCTCTAGAAAGAGCACGTCATGTTAGTTCGAAGCAACGGTTTGATCTTAAAACCAGAATCCTAATCTAATAAATGTCAAGGTTGAATGAATCCCGAAAAAAAGTAGTAGTAGAGTAAGTGTTGCAAATATGGCCCACCCTTAAGTTTTTTTTTAATAAAACGACAAATTTAACTCGAATTCATATATATATTTTTTTTTTAGTATAACAAATTATTTTAAGTTCAGTCTTTACAAGTTTAAAACATAAATAGTAAGTTAAAAAAAAGATATTGAGAAAAAATTAAATCAACTTCATTTCGCAATTTTTAAAAAAAGGGTCTTAATATGGCCCACTTGGTTTCAAATATGGACCAGGGTGGGCCATATTTGAAACAATGGTTTTCAAATATGTTATAGCCTAATTGCTGCAAAATTCACATATGAAATATTTATTTTCATTGCCTGAGCAGTTTTCATGGGCCCACATTGTGCATACGACGCATTGCACCCATTCCAAACAAAAACAAAAAAAAAAAAAAACATTAAGGCTGAGTTAAATTCATGTATCAAATATGGCCCACTGGTCCATATTTGATACACCTGGGGTGGGCCATATTATCAACACTGTGATTTTTTCACTTTTTTTAATTTTTATCATACTAAATTAATTTCAATCAAAATTTTAATTTCACATTTCATAACATAAAATATAACCACACATATATTTCGAAAAAACTTTTTCAATTTCAGCAAATTTTAATTTAATAATCCTTAAGTAAACTCACCCAAAAATTACATCAAACACGAACAAAAATTACAACTTGTTATATCTTGCACCGCTGATCAGCTATTGTCACGGACATACAATGAAGCAAAACCGGTTTGAATGTGTATAATTTGAACTGGCAATTGAGTGCCTACTTTGTTTCATTCAAAAAATATTGCGGTGGGCCATATTACGAACGTGGGCCATATTTGCGACACTTACTCTAGGTATTTATCTAAAAAATCATTCTAATGCGCCACCTTTACATAAATAAAAGCAAATCAGTTTACGGACATTTTTTTTAAATGTGAATAAACCTACATAAACCCAAAAAAAATAACCCCGATATTTATGAGTAACAGCTAGTCACCCTGTATCTAAATTAAAATTAAAACGACCCTAATGTGAGAACATAGCGTAGTTAAAAACCTCAAGTATACTCGTACACTTCTAATCGGTCGTATGTTAATAGTGTTATGGAATTATTTGATAGTGTGTATTTACTATATGTTCAATTTATTATATGATGTATTAGCATAACGTGTATGTTATGACTGTGATATAAGTATATCTGTTTTTCAAAATAAACAATAAACCTTTGTTCTTGCCATTTCGCTTCCTTGGTCGCATATTAGAAGAGCTTCATCATCGAAAGCGGTCACTAAAGAATCAGTGCAAGTATTTTCAAACGAGATTCTTAAATCGTTTTCGTTTAGAGTTGAGCAATAAGAACATCGAACTGATTCTTCACTGTCACCACATACTAATCTGCAAGAAAAAAAGAAACACATAAATTAATATAAATTTGAGTCTAAAAAATCTTATAGTTAAACTTTAAAAAATATACATATTTTTAACTAGGTACTTCAATTTGACGCAACTTTCTCCAAAAGGACATTTTTTGTTTTAATAAATTCAAAGACTTCATAATAAAAATGGAAAACTAATTACATTTTGTCTCAATTCTCTTCAATTTGCCTCGCCGTATTTACAAATATACATATATGTAGCTACTATGTTTGTACATAATTGAATATTATGTAATTAATTAAATGTCATTTGTTCCGGCATCAGTCTCGCCCTAGGCAAACGGCTATCAAAACAAAAAAATGTATTAAAGCCATGTGTTCAAACAAATATACGAAGAATTTATGGGTATATGATGTAGTAGGTATTTGATATGTTTAATATTTAATGAAACAAATATTCGTTCACATGTCGATCATAGTTGCAGAAGTACGCTGGCAATGCGTGCATAGTATTCGCTTTAAATATTTTTTTATGTACAGTACATGTCTACACAGAATTATTTTTATTTTGATCGTTTTCAAAGTGAATACCAGTAAGGTCGTTTATATTCCAATGGGTTATTTCAAAAACCTGTTTTTATCAGACCCGTCAGAAAACCTGCACGTTTGTTTTTTGTATATGGTGATTAACATTTATAGTGGAAGCCATTAAAATAGAGCCGAAATGATTTTTAGTTCAGTACATTTAATGAACAGTTATTATGCATACTGTGCTAGCAGTTGTGAATAAAAAATAACTCCTTTTTAAGCAATTTAATTTTCCGGTTCATTTTTAAGAAAAATACTATTATTAGATAACTATACGAGTACCTTCATAAGTACTTTAAAAAAATGAATATGTATAGTAAAATATTATCAATATACATATGTACATATGTATATCCATATGTACATACATTGGGAGAAATTTTTACAGTTATGTAAGTGTTTACATTTGTTTTGTTTCGAATTATTATATACATATGATAATTTTAAATAAATGTTTAAAAAAAAAATCTTAAGGCACCCATAATTCGAACAGTGTAGTCTTTTTAAATTGTTCGATAGAATGTTATTTTTATTTAGCGCTTTCAAGTTAGTAGTACTGGCATTTGATACCTGTCAAACTCAGCTGTCATTTGAAGGGTCATAATATGAGTTAAATGAATATGATACAATTATTCATCAAAGCATGTACCTGATACCATGTCAAAGTGGAACGTAAAAATCTGCCCTCACTCTTCTAAACTGTCCCAGTGCACTACACAAAAATTATTTATAATTTCAAGAGAGGCCAAAATACTATTATGATGCCAAATTCTTTTTTTTTTAAATCAGTTTGACTTATGATTCAATTTCATGAAGTTTTTTCATTTAAAAAGGTATCTCATGCGATCAGAACTGCTTCTCTATTATAACTCCAACGAAACTATTTATTATAGTGAAAAAGGCACTCAAGTTGTTGATATTTCTATCAAAAATTTTCAATGTCAATTGATCTCCCCTTCGTAGTCTACATTTTACTCATTATACTTTTCATACAATCTTAAAATACTTTTTTTTATCTGAAGTGCTTACAATACTACAATGAGATCTTAAAAATCCAACATTTTACATAACGTTATCACATAAAGTTCATAGTAATATATTTGTGAATCAGAAGATCGCAAAACTGTTATGGTTAAATCATAAGGCTATTATAAGTATGTATAGCAATGCATATTGTCAGTCCTGTACTGCTAAGTTTTTAATTTTTATTTTTTAATAAGCATACATATGTATAAGTCACTTAAATACAGCATCGATCCCCATCGATCAATTTCAAGCATCAGTGAGCGTGGTAAGTAGAAAAATGGGGACCATCTGAAACCTAACGTGGTCTGTTGTCACGTGTTCTTTCTTCTAAGTCCCTCTGTCTTGTATTGATATCTTGTGTTGTATCACCTGATAGTTCATACTGTATTTTATTCACCTAGTTTAAGGACTTTATTGGTTAATCGCAGAAGCAGTAACCAGCAGAACTGTCAATGTTTAAGGGTATATGTACTTAAATCATACATTAGATCAATGTGAAGCTTATTAAAACTTCCACTTCTAAAATAGACACTATGAGTTGATCTTTTCCACTACGCATCACTCAAGAAGAAATTATTCACAAGTTAAATAACTTAAATGTTTTTGGCGCCGGCAGAAAACATTTCTCTTTGACGTTTTATGAAAATTTAAGACTTGAGTACAAATCTGACACTTTTTCAACGTACAAGTTATTTTAAACTCGTATTAACTATTTTAAACCCCTTATACGTCACAATTAGCTTTCGATATTGAGATAAGAACATCAGTCAAAATATTTCTATTTATGTTACTTATGCAGTGTTACGTACTTTTCGCACCTTAACCAAAAACTGATATAATTATTTGGGACTTATTTTTTTAAACAATTACACTTTTAAATATGAAATAAAGAAAACATTGGGAAATCATGTTCGAATATAAATTTCTCTTGAAAATTAGAAGGTTTAGTTTCTGTAAACAAAAAATATATGTACATATGTATGTACATAAATTAATTTTTGATTAGCTTTTAAAGCTGAAATATTTTTTTATGTTGACATATCTGCCTTTTCCTTTAACACATTGTACATTAATTTTTGTCCATCCATTGGACCTTTTGTATCAATTTGTGTTATGTCGGATTCACGAATTTTACACAATCAATAACATCAATGTGTGACTTCTATGTTTTGATTTAATTTTATAAGACTAAACTCGACATTTATCTACATACATACATAATTGACATTGTAAACATTTTTTTATAAAACTTTCCTTCGAATTAGCTATGTATTTATGATATTTTGAAAATAAAACGAAACAACGCAAAGCAGTAAGTTATAATGTGTTACACTGTTACTTCTTACTTGTCTTAGTCCTCAATGTAAAGTGTTTATGAATGTAATGCAATGTTAATTTCCCAAGACTTAGGTATGTCTACATATATTTTCTCTTCCAGGTAGAAGTTATCACGAACATAAAGTGTAGATGGTAGATACCTTCTGTAACACAAATTTTTTTTACTATTCTAAGCCAATAAATTTGTTTTTCTTTTGAACTCGAGATTTTCAAAACCTTGAATTGACTATTGTCCTTGTCTCAAAAAATAAACCCTGTCCTATTAATAATACAAATTATACTTTATTTTACATATCCCTAAAATTCTAGATGTATCTTTTTTATAGACGTTTACTGTATCACAGGCATTTATTTGGAAGGGATTTGCAGGTAACCAGAATCTATCACTAACCTAGTGGAATCTTTTGAAAATCAAAATATGTAATAAATAAAATTTTTTGTATAATATGAAAAATAAGTCACATATGAATATAAATACCTGTCATTAACTTTATAATTCTTGTGCTTTTTATTTGTTTTCCTATTGAAACTATTTGTGCAGGATACCGATGACTGCTTCGATGAGGAACAATTTTGCAATGACGCCTTTATGGAACCCGTCGCAGTTGTTGTAGTTCTAGTATAATCAGTTGGCGCACTTAGCTGCCGATTGAATTCCGCCTTTCGTCTTGTAATATCTGTTAAGCAGAGTTTATTAAGATGTCCATTACTAGAGAGTGAATTTTTCGGTGATAAATTCAGATTTGTGTTGTTTGTTGTTCTGCAGGTAAGATTGTGTTGTTCGCATGCAAGGTTGCAGCTTTTATTAATTTTTGTGCGTTTGTTCCGGCAGAGGGTGTCTTTTGAGTCTGTCCTTACACGAGGTCGATATGTCGGATATGTTTTAACAGATCCATTAGCTATTAGCGGCCGTATAGCCGATAGAGACAGTGAGCCCGTGGATAAGCCCGACGGCTGCTGCTGTTGTTGTTGCTGCTGCTGCTGCTGATATTGCTGTTGCTGGTTGTTACCTTGCTGCGTGCTACTTTTCTTTTCGTCGAGGTATTGATTCAAATATTTATCACTCGGATGCAACGAATTATCCGACACCGCATTCGATTTCACTATAATTTGGTTTTTCTTTTTAACGTTTCCAGCAGCCTTGAGCGAGAAGTTACGTAACTTTTTTGAATGCTCCTTTATTTTATTGTTTTTCAAAAACGATGGACTGTTTGCAATGCACTTAAATATGTATGTTTTATTACTTACCAATGGATGGTTTTTACTACTTGAACAGTTACTACTGTTTGCGTATTCACTTTTAAGCGCCGAGTTTTGTTTTGCATATATGTTACAATCACTGTAATGACTCTTTAGCATCAAATGATTATCATCTATGTGGCTATAACGCGTTATTGGATCAGAATTACTGAAATTATGAGCAACTATTTTCTTAAAACCACTATATGAATATACATTACTATCAGCACAATGGAAATCGGGGAAATTTCTTTGATCGTCCCCTACGACAGCAGCACTACTGCCTGTGCCACAACTATTATGACTACTACTGTTTACAATGCTTGTACAATCTAAGCGGTGTTTGTTACTTGATTGGCCATTGTAATAACTATCATATGAATATTGTTTTCCGGTAGCATTGTGATCGAGTGCTCCAACGGATGGAGGATCATCTTGAAATACACTAGGCAAATATGAACCCGGAGTGTTGTTGACAATATGATCGTAGAGAAGGGATTCACTGTCGTCGCCGTCAACGTTCCTCAAACTTATTCGGTTGATATTTCGCGCCGCACATTTAAGAGACTCACAGCTACACGATATCGATTTCTGTAAATTTACGGTCTTGCTTATATTACTTATGTTGTGACTATTGTTGTGTGCGCTTGTGAGGTTAATCAGAGACTGCCGTAGCAAGTGATGACTCAAATTTTGCTGATCGTTCGAATTTTCTCCGCTGGAAATATACAGAATAAAAACGAGAATTGCGCATGAAACTGATTTGTGAGTTCTCTGTCTCTGTATATGTTTTTTTTAATGTTAATGTATGTGTTTACTGTTTATGTTATAGGTATGTATATGTATATGACTGTGGATCAGTTGCTGTTCGAATCGAATGTATGTATGTAAACAAAAAAGTGTAACAAAATTTAGACTATATACAAACATATGTACATACAATATAAACTATAAATTGTTCAATTAAAAATACAATAGTTTTTAAATTCCAAGCCGTGCAATGAATTTCATTCTAGTGCTTAAAATGAAATTAAAAAAAAAAAACACAAATGATTATACCTACAGTTCAGATCTAGACTAGAGATGGTGTAGCATTGATTTGTATATAAATATTTTGATAAAGTCTTATAAAACAAAATACTTATGTCTTGTGTTCTCTTATTTTTCTAAACAAATTTTAAACAAAAAAAAAGGAAATTCTAGCCCACAAACGGAAATAAACACAATTAAATTCAAATACATATTTTCTAAACAACTTAGGTAATTTTAAGGTTTTCGTATACATATATTGTGGATGCAATCTACGCGGGGAAGCGATTGACGAAACCTGGACAAGGATGTGAATTTGTTACTCTCAAAAAAATGTACAATTAAATCAGTGTTTTATGGTAAATGAATACCTATGTTTTGATTGTATTAATTTTATAATTTCAAGTAGATATTTATAAATGCACTTTACCGCATATTGGAAATACTATATTTCAGAATTCTGTTATCTGCATGATAGTGTTCCATCTTAAAATCTTTATTTCAAAATACAGTAAATAAAAAAATACTGATTATCAAAATACTGTTCGTATATACATATTTGAGAAAAAAACAACATTTCTCGTTGTATTGCATCTCAACGTTCCTTATATTAAAATACTAAATCTTAAAAAAAGTGCATTTTTGCATGTTCTTAGCACTTAATTTATTTATTAATTATTAATTACTAAAAAGAATACAATAAAAGTCATAGATAATAAAAAGTAATATTTCATGTATGTATGTAACTAGCTATTTGATTATACATATGTACATATGTATGTATGTATATTCACAAAAACACCAGTAAAATTACAAATAAGTCAAATTTCTAACAAATTCGTAAGTTTGTACGGCTTTCCATGTTTATGTTTATTTACAAATAATTTAAACATTTAACTCGTAAAAACGAACACAATTCTTAGCAACATTAAAAAATGCATATAGCAAAAATGCATTCGAAGACTATTGATATATATTTGTAAAGTATCTCATAATGTGACTTTGAAAATATTATATAATACAACATAATGTAGTTACGCTATTTTCAGAAAAAAAAATAATCTGCTATAAAAATGTTGTATTATAAGTTAATTTAAAATCTTGTAAATATCTTCAAAAAGAAAAATCGTTTTGATAGTATAAAAAATATAGTATCTATAGAATTTTAACTATTGTATAGTGTTTTGTACATACAGAATTTTACCATGCAGTATTATGACGTACAGTATTTTCAATATATGGTGGTAGCACACACAAGTTGTTGTTGTTTCATTCTAAATTTTCAATTGTAAATTCGGCAAGCAGCTGCCTTAACTGCGAGTTTAAAATTTAATACAAAAACCTCCTTAGAAATATATGTAGTATTATGAACTATACAGTATTAAAACCCAATGCATATTCTTATAGATGAGTTTTTAAACAATTATTTTTGTTTTCAAAACAATCCTTTTAACAATAGCGGATGTGTCAATATTGACTGTGTACCGCTAATACATTGTACATTTTGTGTATACTTCTATGATAACTTAAAAATTAAAAAATATCAGAGATTTCAGCTATTTCAATTTGAACTTACAATCTTAGTTTTTGACTGTAATAGAAGTGTTTACGTCTGTAACTTGACTCTAATCCATTTAAACTGATGAATTCGAAATTATAGACTGGTGGTAGAGTTAGAAGAAAAATATAGAACATTTTTCCATCTTTTTTTAATAAATCGATGAAGTCTGAAGAAGTGAGATAGAAGCTAAATTTATTTATTTTGGAAATATAAGTTCCTCTTGTTCAAATGAAACTGTAAAACTTTGCAAAATCAAAACACGAAACCCTTATCGTCCCGTTTCTACGTTAAACTCGTATCTACAAAATTGTATTTTTTTTTTAATATTTCCGCAAAATTTGTGATTCTTCAGAAAATGTAGCAATTTTTAATCTCATTTTACATGATCCATGTCGAATTATAGATCATCAAAAAATTGAGGTTGAGTGTTTTTTATATACTAAAGGAAATCATTCGTTCCATTTTTTTATTGACTTTAAAAATCATGGTTTTGTAGTTATGAAGTTTACATAGAAACGGGACGTTATGATTTCTAAATATGGATTCTGAGATGTATGGCTTCTGTTGAAATTAGCTTCTTGTCTATCAATTGAATGCATTTTCAAAAGTTTGTATTTTTTTCTCGGGCAATTATTTTCTGCCTTTGTTTATTTTCAATTTTAGGTACGTTTCTCAACGATCTTAAATAATCAAAAACTTTTATATACATACATACATACAGATGTACAATACATGTATATTATTTATTTTTCAATTATCATTTATAAGTTCAAAAATCACACGTGTCATCACCGTACAAAAGATACAAATTTTGTTCATGTATTTTCTATATGTAAGTACTTTTATTCTGACTTTATTTTGCAGCTGTATTACCATCTCTGGTCATGATGATGATGATAGCCGCTGCTGGCGCTGCGCTGGCTTCTCTAATATGTGTATAGTTTTGCAAAAGTTCTGAAAGATCACATTCAAGCAATTGAGATCTTTCAAAAAATTTAGCACTACACAGTTACATTTTTGAAAGTACAGCAATAACAAGGCGATCAATTTGAATTATGTATGAGAGTGTTACTGTTCAGTGTATAGAAGATACCCATATGCGATATATTCCAGTAGCAATTTTCTTTCCAACTTATAATGCTGTGTATTTGAAAACGTGCACTACTTTAATTCCAATCGTACTTCTAAGTTTCTCAACTCGATTTTGAGTCAAAACTAAAAATAGTTTTATTAAGATATTAGCAATGCATAAATAAAAATTTTAAACACTTGTTTTGCTCTCGGTTTATATAGATTGTTGACATTCATATTTATATATTTTAAGGTCGAAACTTTCCGGGAAAATACATGAAAATGACGACGGTTGATGCTTAATTGAAATATCCGAATACCAAATAGCTTACAGACACTCAATTTGATTAATTAAAATTTAAATGAATATAATAACGTATACGTTATCTGAGTTCTGCTAGCTCTAGCTGTTAGCCTATAGTGGCGCGGACGACCGACCGGAGCGGCATGCAGCCGACATAGTCGCTCGATTGTATAATGATGTTTATTTTGTGGATCGGCTTCTATAAGTGAAGACGCCCGACCCGGCCCGTTGTCGACTATATTTATTTTAATAAATGCTGTATGCACTTTTTTTGCATCAAAGGATTTAAATTATGAATTAAGGTACCAGAAATATCAGCTGATGAACAAAAGCAATTAATCAAGTATTATTATTTAAACTAGGAGTCATTATAAGGTATTTGAAAAATTAACGATAGTAATGTACTCGAAGCTCAAAGAAGCCTGCTGGATTCTGGAGAAAACGATGCATATTTTTTAGTACCCTCATATCATTTCAATTAAAATGCAAATACCTTTTATTGTAAAATTTATTAAAGAACCAATGTTATGTATAAAAAGTTTTAATTAATAAATCGTTAGGTTATTGCTAAATAGGATATAAATAGAGCTTAGACATTTTCAAAGTATAAGTATACAATTTTCTTGTCGTACAATTTCACTGATAAAAAATAAATACCATACGTATATATTCGTCTTTTCTATAAGAACTTTTTGATACGAAATATATGTATATACAAAAATCTTGAGTGCGTGAAGTAGATACATGAAACGTGAGCACGTGAAAAGTTTATGTCACTGCGAACTTCAATAAAGCAATTGAATAATTCCTTGGATAATAGGTAGCTCTAGCTACATAAAGATTATGTAGGTATACACATTAAAACGATGATCTCTGTTTAGATCCATTTAAAAACATGATAAGGTTCTTATTGTTCAAAATATATATAAAGTGATATTACGGACAATAGAAAAATGACCTCATATGAATTGACTAATCGATTGTCTCTAAAGTGTATATTTGTTTGTTTGTTTATTTAACCTTTGTTGTTTATTTTGTTGCGCGAAAAATTATAATAGACAATGCTATTCTTATCAATAAAATGTACATATGTACAGTACATATGTGCCTATGGGTACATAATATATGGATATTATTATTTATTAATAAAATATGTTTTAGCCAGCAAGCAAAATAATATGCTTAATATTAATTTTTGTCTGTGTCGAAGCAGCAAAAACAAAAATATTTCAAGGTGGGTATAATTAATTAATGTGTTTTCTCAATCAATATTATAAAATTCACTTTAAGAGTGATACATATACTGTTTTCAATTAAATCAGATGTACATTGTACATACATAGATACATAATCCAAAATTGATAATGAAATGATGAACAGTAACTAATTGTTCGCTACTCCTACTTAGATTCCCATTAAGCAATTATAAGTTTTAATTAATAAAAAAGAAGAACGAATGGTTTTCTTTGCAAAAATAAGCTATGTTCAATGTACAATGTACATACATATGTGCATTCAATTTGAGTTTAAAAAAGTCTATTTAATATAAAAATTGAAAAGATATATGGTAAAGAACTAACAAGCTTAGAATAGACTCGGCTTATGAATGACGAAAACGTTTGTCCGTCTGATTTACATATATGTTTGTTTGCAAAGAATTTTTTCAAAGTTTGTGACATTTTAAAAATTACGATAAATTGCATTTATGACCAGAAAAGAAGAAACTACAAAATCAAACAAAAAATAGACATCAAAATAGTAACTTTTCTTAAGCTCTTAAGGAAAATTAGAATTTTCCAAATGATTGTGTGAAGTTTTTGATAGAAAAAAAGTTCCAAATGACGTACTATTTGACAGCACATACAATACAATTTTCGAAGAGGCTACGGAATGCTTCTGAAAGTGTTTTGTTATTAAATGCCAGGCTTAAGGGGCTTGAAGATAAATCAAGTTTCTAGTACCTGAGTGACCAGCTGCCGAACATTATTCTTTCGAAAAAAGCATCTTTTTAAGAAACATGACTAGAAAGTAAGTCAAGAAATTATTTTGTTGTTCAAATGAATGTCAATACTCTTTATTTTGTTTTATTGTTTGCATAATTTCATTCCTTGTCTAATTTTAAGAGGAATAAGTAGCATTTTACTAGCATACAAAATACAATTCTTACGCTTCTGAAAGGTGTTTTCTTCAGGATAATAATATCTTGGTATTTTACATGCGAAGAACTAAAGTTAAAGAAAACTGAACTTCATTATGTTTCAACTTTGAGCTTAATGACACAAGGAAAATTAAAACCCGAATAAGTGCCTAATTCGCTTAAATAACGGGACACCCATTTTGCAGTTTCAAAAGTATAGGGCTGTAATTCGACATCTGTCAAACTAAGTTGTTAAACCAATTTTTTTTTCAGTTGAAAGACGCACAACGCATACAAATTGTTAAAAGCTACTACAAAAATGGTGATTCTGCCAAAGCCACAAATCGTGCTTTAAGAAGAGATTATGGTTTACATAATTATCCAACTACGCAAGCAACTGGCAAAATTGTGAAGAATTTCGAAGAGAATGGATTGGTTACAGAAATTTTAAGGCATGTGCATCATCGTTTCGTTCATAGTACTGAAAATATCGATGCTGTAATTGAAAATGTTGCCGAAGACCCGAATGTGTCGATTCCTCGTTCTCGGCAATTAGGACTGTCTTAGGCGCCAGTTATAGCTATCATTGGTTTTTATCATTGAAAACAAACTTTGGAATTTTTTTGGCAGGTCGTTTATAGCTATCATTAAAAATTTCTGTCATTGAAAAAAAATTTCTGATTGAAATCCACCGAAAAATTTTTACTGACAGAAATCTGTCATTGGAATTGTGTGAAATTGGAACACAAATCAGTGGAACGATTCGATTCACTTTTGAACATAAAAGTGTCAGCTGTTCAGGAAAATGAATTTCCGTCCGGAAAATAGAAAAATACATTTTTAGAAAAAAATAAATGCGTAATTACACTTTTTTTCCCAAAAAAAATTCTTTGTGTGATTTCCGATCAATCAGTATATAATTTTTGTTTCTAATCAAAGGGAAACACCGTCAAATATCGATTCAAAAAAATTTCCGGATCGATTTCAATGATAGCTATAACTGGCGCCTTACGACATATTATGGCGTATTTTGCATTTGTCCAGTTCACATAACAACTGAAGCCAGCTGACCATTATTAACGTCGTAGATACGTCGAATGGGTGCTTGTACAACAGGCGGTGGACGGTGATTTTCGAACAAAATGTTCTTCAGCGACGAAGCACATTTTTCACTCGGTGGGTATGTTAATAAACAAAATTGTTGAAGTTAGGGTTCTGAGAATCCTCAAGTAATTAAAGAGAGGTCATTACATCCACTAAAGGTCACGGTTTGGTGCGCTCTTTGGTCCGGAGGTGTTATTGGATCTTACTCATTCGAAAACAACGACGAAACGACTGTCACCGTCAATTCAGAGCGTTATAGTCATATAATAACCGACTTTTTTGCCTGCTATTGAGGAATACGACTTGGTGAATATGTGGTTTCAACAATGTGGTTTTGTGGGACTACGCGAAAGATCGTGTTTATGCTGATGAACCTTTTACTCTTGAGCACTTTGAAACCAACATTCGTCAAGTTATGGCTGAGATACCACCCAATATTTGTCAAAAAGTGTACGAAAATTACCAAGAATTGATGCTTTTAACAATTCGCGTGCTGGTCATTTAAATGATGTAGTGTTTCAAATAAAAATGTCAACGTTCAGAAATATCATGCAAAAAATATTCTATATGTACATACATACATATTTTATTTACATTTTTATTTTGAAACCGCAAAATGGTTGGAGTAACTGTTTCCATCTACTACAATTGTGGAGGTTTTTACGATTAACTTAATGGTTTTTTGTTATAATTTTTTGAAATAAAAATAGAGATAAGTGTTTATGTTCACTTAAGCGAGTTTCTTATAACTGCCAAACCCACATAAGTGCCTATAAAGACGGAGCGTTTAAGGTGAGACACTTATCCCACTTTTTCTGAAGTTCAAAGGTATAAAGTTTAAACGGTCAAAGCGATTTTCTACAAAGTTAGTACCTAAGGAGATTGATTTTAAAAATAGCGACACCGTTACGAAAAAGGTTAATTATATATTTTCTCATAAACTGATTGATTTCTTGAATGTAAATGTATGATTAAGAACTTTAATGTTGCATATAAAGACGTAGTTTTATATTTAGATAAAGAAAAAGAAAAAACTTTTAAATTGAAAGAAAAATAAACTTTTTATTTAATTTTTTAACTGGTTCATACATTTTAGTTAAATTGAGTTTTGTTTCTATAAATCCTTTCGTCGTTACATACAAACAAAAAAGTTTATTCAAAAATGTAAAGTCTTAAGTCTTAAAACTGAAACCGTACTCAATTACATTTAGCACGAAAACGGAGGGAGAGGTTGGTGATGTGGTTTATGTTTATTCAGTATCGTCACCCTTTCTTTCTCACTAAATTTGAGGACCTCCGAATGTAGGATATGTTAATTGGGTGTTTTAACCACAACAAGGATAAACGATGTAATTGTAACAGATCTGACGCCATCGTATTCAAACCAAAAGTCCGTGACATCATTTATTACAAATTAAATTGAAGGAAGGATTCGACCCAGAACTTCAATGATTTAAAACTTTTTTATTTATTATATTATGAATATCAAGCACCCACATAAAATTTTGTATCCAATAACATGACCACTTCATACTGTATGTACATATGTACGTACAATGTATATATTAAAGGATTTGAGTTAATATGCAATATTTTGTATTAGGTCGAGTTGTAAGTTGTGTTAGTAGAAAATACTCTTATACATTTTAAAAGTTAACTAATGGAATTAGTCGAGTTAAATAAACGTTACAAAAATAGATAGGTCTTAGGTTGGAAAGACATATGTATGTTAAAGCCGGTAACTCGTTCTCATTATTTCAAAAAATAAATTAAATTTTATATTTAAAAAAAATGTATAAAAAGGACTTTTTTTTAGTTAAAAGAATATTTGTATCTTCGTAATAACGTCTTCATTAAACTTTTAAGTGTTTTTTGAGACCTTAGAGAGGGATCATTGAAGCAAAACTTTCTTCTGTTTGCTTTGCTTTAAAAGCCGATACTGGCCTTAAACTATTAGGTATTTCATTTAATTAACTCTAGCTAAACTCTAAAACAATTAGTAAACCTACCTTTTTGACATTTAAAAATGTCAAACGGTATGATATGAAGAAGCTTTTACAGTCCCAAAATAATTAAGATGATGCTAATTTCTTTTTTAAAAATTAGCAAAATCCTCTTTTTTAAACCTATTATCATAATAAAAATTCCTTAGCACTTAATGCATTGAAATTTTGCGCCATTGGATTATAAGTTTTGATTTAATTAAATGTGTGATTAAGTGACATTATGGTGTCAAAATGAGTTTTAAGAAAAATAAAATATAAATATCTAACCAGGAAAGTAACTTTCATAACCAGTTCTGTTTAATTGACTCTGATAATACTTTTCATCATATCGACGACGATAATACGGGTGAATGATTCCACAATAACAAGAAGTAGTGTATTCCCCTGCGGCATTATAAGAAATCGTTGACTTGTTTGAAAAAGTATATATATTTTTTTCAAAGATAATACTTTATCTGTTTAAGTCAAATTTCGTTAACATTATAATTATTATATTGCTGTTGTCTAAGAGCGTTAGAGATCGGTGAATTTAGGACATATTTGGTTTAATTAATTGCATCTTTTGTTATTCGATCGTATGATCCTTATTAATAGTTCTATTCTAAAGCAGGTACTTGATTTGACATACTTACAAATTGTTTCTAAGTTTGTTATTGATATTTTTCAGTTCTGAGAAACAATATCTAAATTATCATTCATATTGAAAATGTACATACATATGTCAACAAATCACAACTGTTTAAATATTTGAGTCTACCCAGTAGTATTTAAAGACAAAAGTTCGAATTTTTTTAAATAGACATATTACTAACATCAATTCAAAATATGCGTGACGAGAGTAACCATGTTGTTTAAATTTTGTTCAATGCTTAGAAAGAAATGTTTTAAGGTTAAGATTAAAACTAAATTATACGTGACTGACATAAGTGACAAGAGTTAAAATATAGCTACATAGAAAAAGCAGTAATAACTATTCGACATTAAAACTGTGATTGCTCATCACGATGATCTGTCACATAAGAAAAACAAAAGGAATATCGATATCTATCCATTTTGTGTTTGATGTAAATGTAAGTATATTTTAATTGTTTGCCCCAATCATGCAGGACGATGCAATTGCTATTGCAGTTTACAAACAATTATTGAATACATTCAAATAACACAAACTCTCAAAATTAGAAACAACACATTTTTGTTTTACTTTGTTTGGAATCTTGCGCATTATAAGTCATTAACAGTTTTATTTATTTCACCTAATTATATAAAGGGTGATTTTTTAAAAGCTATAAGAAAGTTTTTCAAAAAAAACACATACAATTCAAAAAAATGCATGAAATCTTTATTTGAATCGATAGTACGGTCCATATAATTTAATGTTTGAAGATTATTTCATACATGTTGACCTTGACTGCGCCTCAAATGGTCTATCCACTTAGTCCAATTTTGGCATACTCCTTCCAACATTTAGGCCGGTATCTCACGAATAAATGCTTCAATGTTGTCTTCCGATACGTTAATTAAAGCGGGCTTGTCTGGATAGACATGAGCTTTAACATAGCCCCACAAAAAATAGTCTAAAGGTGTTAAATCGCATGATCTAGGTGGCCAATTGACCGGTCCCGAACGTGAAATAAAATGTTCACCGTACTCTCCCCTCTATATGTCCATTGTTGCGCGTGCAGTGTGGCATGTGGCACCGTCTTGTTGAAACCACATGTCATGCAATTCAAGCTCTTGCATTTTGGGCAAACAAAAGTTGGATATCATCTCACGGTAGCGCTCACCATTCACAGTTACGTTACAATTCGCATCATCTTTGAAGAAGTACGGTCCAATGGTGCCACTGGATGCATTGGTAGCTCTTGCAATGCTTCTGGCTGATTTCACTCCAAAATCGAAAATTCTACTTATTTAAGTACCCATTAAGCCAAAAATGAGCTTCGTCATCGTGTTGCCAAAAAGATAATAGCTTAGAAGCATTCAGATGCTAGTGTAAAACATAGGTTTAAACAAAAATGTCTAGAATTTAACATCCAAACTTACAGTCAATCTATAGACTTTAAAGCTGCGTACGATAGCTTAGTAGAATAGAACAAAAAAGCCATTAAAGATTTCAAATTCCAAAATAAATTGACAATACTATGTTCGTTGACCATGACAATTATAACAAGTGTAAAAAAGTAGTACCCGTGGGGTGACGGTTAGTGCGTAGAACTTTCATGCCAGAGGTCTAGGGTTCAATCCCTGCCTATGTCATCTAACGTTTTTCTCGGATACTGCCTCTTGCGCGGAATTGACAAATCCTCCAAGAGTAATTCCTCTCATGAAAAGTACTTTCTCAAATTAGCCGTTGATTCGTTCCCCTCTATCCCTGACAACAGAGTTTTTTATTTTTTAAGTTAAAATACACAAATTTGGTATCCAGGGGTGGAATCGGCTAAGATTAAATGAAAGTCAAAATAATCAAATTTGATCTATGCAAGGTTAGGTTAGGTTGAGGGGCTGACAGTTGATGTCTTAACCGTCACACTTAGATCAATACAGATCCATTGTGATACCCGTGAGTATTGATAATCAAGCTAATAAGAAAAACCTATGTGTTCAGTTAGTCAAGCCATTTAGAGGCTTTGACGAAGTTCAGAATGTTAGTACCTGGCGTACTAGAGAGTTCTTTTAAATCCCCAAAGAAAAAGTTGCCAAGCAGTTTCTTCCTTTGATGGGAGAGTGCGGGACAGTGACACAGAAAGTGCGAAGTGTCTTCATGCACCTCCTCGTCTCCGCATCCTCTGCATAGATCATCTGAACTGATTCTCATCTTTTTCATGTGAAAACCTAACAGATTATGTCCGGTGATTATGCTTACAAGAGATCGAAGTGTTTGTTAAAACAGGGCCAGATCTTTCTTGTAGTACCGCAGGTGTCAAGAAGGTTCCACCTTTCATCGGCCTTAATAGTTATTCTTTTTGAGATTTCCTGTTTTAAATAACAGGTAGGGGTGCTAACTAGCTGAGCTTGGCTTTCGTCAAGCATTGACCCTAATCTTGCTAATTCATCGGCTTTCTCGTTGCCTAGTATATCGCTGTGGCCTGGGACCCAGCAGAGTCTAATATTGTGCTGTGCGCCAAGAACCTTAAGCTCTTCGCGGCAGCATGAAACAAGCTTTGATTTTACCTCAGTTGCAGTAATCGCTTTTATTGCCGCGTGGTTATCAATGTAAAAGGTGATATCAGCTCGTGGTATCGCCATCATTGATACCTTTTTAGCAGCTGTTGTCACTGCCAGGACCTCCGCTTGGAAGACGCTGCTGTAGTTTGGAAGCCTAAGCGAGGCGGTCAACTAGATTCAGAATAGAAGCCTGCCCCTGCACCAGTGTCCATTTTAGAGCCATCAGTATAGATAGCTATTGACGACTCACTGGAGTATGGTATATTATCTATCCATTCCTCTCTGCTTGGGATGGCAGCCTGGAATGGTTTGTGAAAATCAAGTTCGGGTATTTTATAGTCTGCTGTAGTACTATGACCCATAACTTTATGAAGGATCTGGGCATGTCCTGTGGAACTGTTTATCCAGACTTTAGTTTGACTAAGTCTCAGGGCACTTTTGGCCGCAGATTCTTGAACAAAGAGGTCTAGGGGAATCAGATTGAGTATAACTTCCAGTCCCGCAGTTGGAGTGGATCTCATTGCTCCCAAGTCTTTGAATTTTTGTCAAAGTTTTTAGGTTCGTGCTCTTTTCTAAAGCTATCCACCATACTAAATAACCATAGGTTAGTATTGGTCTAATTATTGCCGAATACATCCATCTGATAATTTTAGGGTTTGGTCCCCAGGTTTTCCCGAAAATTCTATTGCAGGAGTAAAAGGCCTTTTTGAATCTATCTTTGGTGTTCAGGCCCCAATTTAGTTTTTTATCTAAGATCACACACATCTATGCAAGGTGATAGTCAAATTGGTACCTAAAAGCTGTGACAACACAAATTTTCCAACAAATATGTCGTTTCTGAATAGAGCTACCAGAGGGCCAGACCCTTACACCTTTCGTTAAAAAACACATTCTCGTGACCGACAAACCTTACGACATTCAAAAAAGCACCAGAAAAGTAGCAATGTTATTAAAATACAGCCAATTTGATACTTTTATTTTGATTTTTTATAGGAATCATTTTAAAATTTCATCATAGCAATAATGAATTATGACAAATAAAATCTAAAATCGTTTAATCGAATTGAATTGAGTTTAATCATCTTACATAGACGGAAAGCTCGTGATAGTCAATTTGACTATCAAAAATGTAATAGTCACTTATCACCTTAGCCAATTCCACCCCAGATCTTCAAGACACCATAAATTTTGAGGCTGCACATTAGAAAATTATGTATATAAACGTATAGACCAAGAAATACTTTCTTTATCATTGAATCACGAGCAAAGTTTGTTCTTTGTCGAAATTTAATGTTAAAGACTCAAAATCCGTTGTGGAAACATTTTTTTATAAAATAAAATAATTACACCACTTGGTCGTTTTGTATTTGCCTCCAAAAAGACGTGATGGTCAGGGACCCTACTAAAGACATGGATTTTACAGCACCAAATTCCCAAATAATGTTATGTATTGGGAGCCTTTGATCTGCAATTTGACTACTTTAAACTACTTTTCCGTAAAAGATTCGAGCACTTGTACTTGTTCGGTTCGCTCGACGCATCAATTTATTGAAGGAATCTTTTGATGAGCGCATTAGGCCACTTGGCTGGAATTTATTCGAGCCAGCAGCCGTGGCGGCCACTATTCCGAAATCATTTTTTAAACATAATCACAAACTCTTATCTTTACAATAAAGTTAGAAAATTAAAAGCGTTTTATTTCTTTAAAAAAAAAACACCCTTTCTATGGGAAAAATGTTTGTTTGTATTTTAAAAGAGAAACTTGTTTTTTGCCCACCCTTTTAATCTTTAACTAACTTACGAAAGTTAAAGCAGCTCCAAGTTTTGAGTTTTTTCTTTAGCCTTAAAAACAGTGCTCTACCTAATTCAATGCGGGCGAATTTAATTTTTGTGGTAGGTAACAATTGTTTTTTCTTTTTTTTAATTTCCTGTTAAAATTAATTGTTAAATATTTGTATTTCATCAAGCTTTACATAAAACTCGTGCTTATTGAAATTAAATGTGATTTTGAAGCAATTAAGCAAAACTGTAAAAAACAAAACATTGGCAATATATTCATGCAAATAAGATTATGTAACTTTTAATAAGGAGAATAATTAAGTGCTAAGCTGTTAGAAGAATAAAAATGCATTTATGAAGAGCTTCAATGAAAGAAGTAGGTAGACAATTTTGTTTGTGCTATTATTGAGAATAATGTAACTCTAAATGCTATCATTTTCTCACACAATTTTGTTGATCAAATTTCCAAATTAAAGTCTTATGCATTTATGCACAGGTTATAAAAGTTTTAAAAATATATATATATAATCTATAGGCAAATAAAAATCTAATTTGGGGTTGAGTATGTTTATGTATATTTAACAAAATTTCAATAAATAGTGTGTGCTATTTTATACATTAAAGTAAATGCGAAAATTTTGCTGAAAACGGCTGTCTATACATATCAGGGAGGAACTATAGGAAGTTCAAAAACTATGCATAGCAACTATGAAAATGATTTAATATTATTTATTTTAATTGTTATTGATATTATTTTTTATTTATTTATTATTACAACAAGCACTTGTGGTTAACGCATTTAAAAGGAAGATATATATAGCATGTTGCAATTGATATTATAAAAATGGGATCAAAAGAGCGATTAAATTTTTAGTTAATTTAGATTATGATGAAAAGGAAAAGGAAGTAAGTAAGTTTCAAGTTGAGAAAAATGTCCAGAATTTAAAAATTTTCGCAATACCTTCACTGGTGGGATGTAGGTATTTCTTCCGTCTGGAAACACGATAACGGGCAGAAATTATACATTTTCTGTAAAACAAACAAGATGTTTGCATCAAATACATTTTTAAATAAATTAAATAACTTTTATTAAATAAATTAAAGAATAGCACTTCAAAATCATTTTATTTAACTTAAAAACTTGTTGACAATTGTGAAAATTAATGAAAATAAAAAAGACTAAATTTATTTTTTTTTCTTTTGAATTTTGTGTCCATGAAAATCATAGAAAGTGTGTAAAGATGCTTTTGAAAAAAATATTAATTTACACACAAGTAAACGAATGATTTAACAAGCTCGCCATTTTACAAGCATTGATATTAAAGCTGGTCTGATTTTCTCAGACAGATGTTTATTAAAATCGCACGATGTAGATGTTATAACACTATTTATAAAATAACCTAGAATATTCAAACCAAGTATAATTATGTAAATAAAATCGTTTAAAATAATAACTTTAAATTATCTAAATTAAGTACAAACTAAAAGTTTTGAATGAATTTAGCCAGTTGAACGTTTTTAACTTTTTGACAAAACATTTTCCAAGAATTGCTATAGCTTCAGGGAATTTTGAATCAAAACAAAATTAGTGTTTTTTTGATAAGATCTATTTATTTTTATAGAGTAATTCATGTTGTGGTTTCATTTCACACCTATGAAAGTCAGCTGTCAATCGGAGTGTCCTAATATTAGTTGATTTTTAAAATTGATAACAATGGAACAACGCGTTGAAATTAATAGAACTTACTAAAATAGTGGTATTTAAACTTATCCACTTTTCATGCACTATGCGATGATTATCATATAATCGACCGACTACCCAAGCAATTTGAAAAGATTGGGAGTGTTACTTATACATGCCGTAAAGCCGGTGCATAATCTCAATCCACGCTTAGTCGAAACTATTGCAACCGGAAATGCAGATTTTGCTGTTGATCCGAATTAACTGATTTTCTTGCGTTCATTCGTTTTTTTTTTGGATGAAAGAAAGACTTTGCAACAAGCCTAAAACCTAATAATTTCACGTTATGGGGATCAGGAACCCATGGGAGATTATTTTTTTAATTTTCGTAAAAATTCCCTTGAATTCAAAACTTATCGTATATTGTGTTAATGGATATGACCACCCTTATATTTTTAATTATTATTTTATTTTCTATGTATGAAAATAAAATTTATATTTTACCTACTGATTTGAACTTTGTTGCTAAAAGTACTACTTTTAACTGAGGACTGGACGAAGAAAATAATATGGATCGGAAATACAGCCCTATTCCAATCGCGCTGCACAAATTCATCAACTTCTAACCAATGGGCGATCCAGTTTGGGTCATACAAGCGATAAAGCTTAAACAGTTATGTTGTACAAGTAAAGATTTGTTAGTAATTTAACGATATACTAAAAAGCGGTATGCTGTCAAAAACAACACGATTTAGAATTTAGAAAAACTGTAGTAATGCATTAAATTGTTTTCATAAGATAAGATAAGTTATTTAAGTTTTTAAGAAAAATAACTTGAATAAGAGATCGCCAATTTTATATTAAATTTAAATTCCTCAAACTCGTCTTCAATTTCTTCTTCTTATTTTGGACGCGCCAAAATTGTGTAAGGCTTCCTTAATGTGTTTTTTCTTCCAAAATTGATTTTCTATTAAATACAAAAACTTTTAAGATCTTAAAAAATTAAAAACAATCTTCTTTTTGAAGTGAGATAATTGAGATTTAAAAATGAATTTCAAGAATATAAATGTCCCAAAAACAGCAAAAAATACACTTTCGTTAAACTAATGGCTAACTCAAAAACAATGAACGTTTGAAATCTAATAATTTATTATAAATGCTTTTAATCTCACGAAAATTCAAGTGAAAAGAGATTCTGCAACGTTTAAATTGTAAGTGTCACACATACAACTTATTTGTTTACCTAATTTTGTTTTTATTTAATTTTCAAAGAAAGTATGTACTTAAATGAACCTTTTTCATAAATTCAACAACCAAACATGTTTTTTTCTACAATTTTTAAGTTTGTTGACTACAAAATATTTTCAACAGGTTGACGCAAAACAATAATTTTTTAGAATTTGTCTTATAGCATCAGCTCCAATCTACGAGTCAGCAGATTGATTACGATAATAATAAAAGACTCCCGAAATGAAATCCGAAAAAATACGTCAAATAAAAGCCCGAAAAAAATATTCATAACAGATTCTGTTTTATCTTCCTACAAAAAAATATTACATTTTTCCGGCAAACTTTCTCATTTTCATGGTTTTTGCATTTACATATATTTTTGTAGCGTTCTTGGCATTTATAGAAATGCCAACAAGAACATAATACAATATTATTAGAAACAAAGCTACGTTTCAATACAATTTCTAACATTTCTGCGTGAAATGCACCAAAAACCCTTTAAACAATTGTATTTATTTATTTATTTGTAGTAAAATTACAAATAATAGATTTTATGAAAACATTAACAAAAAATCCATCACTCTACAATTGCATTTTACCTTTTAAATATAGCATATTTAGAATCCTGTTGGAATCTTGCAATGCTTTCATATGTAGCGATGGGTCCAAATTAAAAAGTTAGACCATATCTTGCGGGACAACAATGTTGTGAAATAAGCTAATAATTAAAGTTGTCACTTTAGGCCCCTTTCACACCAAACGAATCCGAATAAATCAGAATCACTCCGAATCAAGTTGAATCTGATTGACCAAGATTCGGCTTCGAGCGCTCCGTTTAAGGGCCCTTTCACACCAAACGAATCCGAATCAATCAGAATCGTTCCGAATCAAGTTGAATCTGATTGACCAAGATTCGGCTTCGAGCGCTCCGTTTAAATGTGAAGGGATTCTTTTCCCGCCTTCAGACCGGACGAATCTGGTTCAATCAGGTTTGATTCGAGGTCGCACTTGATTCAACCTGTCAGATTCCTCGTCCGGTCAGTCTTGAATCAACAACCATACGAGAGAGAGAGCAACTAAAAGAAGGAAACCAAAAAGAAGATGAAAGGATTTTTATAGATTCAGGTTGATTCAGCTGGTGTGAAAGAGTGGAGATGACGAATCAGATTCAACTTGATTCGGAGTGATTCTGATTGATTCGGATTCGTTTGGTGTGAAAGGGGCCTTAGCCCTTGCAATATGTAAATGTTTGGTTAAGAAACATATTATGTTATTTAAATGCTGTTAGCCTCCTTTACGGAACATTAAAGAACACTTTAAGGCGGTTTCCAAAAACTCGTATTTATGTTAAGTATGTGACCCTTGATCGCAGCAATACAGGATATAAGACCGCACTGTAATAAAGGGCGCTCGAGTTGTAGTAGCAATCGTTGTCAAAACAAAGAAAACACAAAATTTTAGCAAAGAGACAATTCTGCTCGAACTGAATTATATTACTTCTTTTTTCATTTCACTACAAACCAATACAATTCGATCAAAGTTAAAAAAGGCGTTGAAAAGAACTTATTTTTTTGTTGAACCTGAAACAAATCAGATTTAGATGTCAGTTCTATTTGTGGAAAGCAGTACAGCTTTATTGTAACTACACAAACATTCAATACTTTTAGCGAAATAATTGCTAAAACGCGGCGGTTTCCAGATCTAAATTCTTCAAAATAATGACACCATTCAAATAGTCTATGAAGTTTTATTATTTATTTAAGACTTTCAAAATCATCATGGGTATGACATAATGGAAACATAAAAAGTAATAATAATTTTATTTTTGTGAATCAAATACCTACTTTCAAAAGATGATGTAACAAAACCCCAAATTGACATTTTGTTATTATTTTAGTAAATCAATTTGTATTTTTATTATATTATTTTATGTTTTGATTATAACTTATTATTACAATGCAATAAAACTAGCTATGAATTAAATTATAATCGAACACATCAGAGTCCTTTTCTTTCCTTAAAATCATATTTTTATGTGCTGTATGTACCTTTCTGCCTAGCAATTGTAATCAGAGTTGCAAATTTAGTAAATATGTACTATACTTATATTTTTTAAATTATTTTACGTTCATTCAAATAAATTTCGATCACATCAACATGTGAAAGTGTTAAGTGCAAACCTTTTAAAATTAAAACCAATTTTAATTTTTGTTTTTTTACAATAAACTGACCAAATGGTATGATATAGATGATGACCCGTTCGTTCAGTATAAAGAGGAGAATATTAATTTCCAATAGGATTATAGGTTTTGGAACGAGATACAGAGTAGGGGCCTAATGTATTGGATTGAACGCTCTTAAAAAGCTTATAAGATTTGATTTAGATTAAAGTTCGTTTTATTATTTCGCTTACAAATGCAAATGTAGTATATTGTATTTCGCAAACGACTTGCTTCACTTTCTGGACATAGCGTTCCCATCACTGGTTAGTATAAATAGGAGGTAAATGGTATTCATGTTCCTTTCTGGATATAGATGGTTAATTTAATATTTTATTCCTCATCGTTTATTGCCAGCATGGGAATAGGTCACTCTTCTCATGTTTTTCCTTATTATGACGCAACCTACATAACGTAACCTTTTGTTCCAATTTATGCGAATTACCACCCTCTATAAACGTATATATATATTTAAACATATGTATGTATGTATTTATATAGTACTTATAAATACATCTGTGTACGGAAAGTTTGGCATAAAATCATACAAAAAAATTCACTTGGCAACAAACTTTGTCTATCAATGATGTTATGTTCATTATTTAAAAACAAAAACACAAAATTTAGATATACATATGTACCTACTTGGAACTTGTTAAAAAACATACAATAAAACAAGATATACTTAAGTACTTATATGTATGTAGGTAAGTTTGCAGGGCCGAAAATATTTTGAATTTTTGTTTGTTGCTATTCATCTTAACAGTTAAAAACAACAAAAGGTTTGTTTAGCATTAATCATAAATGTGTATTTAAGACGAAGATAAAGTGTTTTTTAAAAACCCTAACAGGTGTGTAAAGTCTGTCATTTCAAAATTAATATTTTGTAAACAGCCAAGTCTTAAACATAGCGGAGTCAACCTTATTTTCATGAGCATGTGCTGTTAAATATGTGGTTTGAAAAATAACAAAAAAAGCAAATAGTCGTATTTGAAAAAACACATGAAGTTATTTTTAAACGTGGAAACTAAGCTAGCTTGAGCAAATGTGGTAACGCTTTTCTACACTGAACACTTTGTAATTAAAATTTGGCATACCCCTATGTCTATTGAATTGAATGTTAATTTAGATGCCTAAATATGCAACTTCTCTGTTTTATGCACATGACCAGTTCATTGAAGACTCATGTATTGCACATTGTGGAATATACATTACTTATCTCTATAAAAGATAGGTACATGGTTTTGTTTCCTTTATGCAATTTTTCAACAATGTTGAAATCGAACTTTTATAAGAAGTCAGTGTTTGTCCTTGTAAATCTAAACAAAGTATTGAAATATTATTCACTTTTTGCTATTGTTCAAAAAGAACATACATATACCCGTATGATGCACGGTATACGTAAATATGAAAGAATGTGTTATAAGGATTCTTCAAGGACAAATGAATCTATTCAAAACAGTGTTTTGTTTGACATCACCTACTTTTATTGTTTTTTTTTTTTGTGTCTTGGTACTTTTGTCTTAAGTGTTATTTGAATCATCAGTAAATGGTTTAGGAACTTAGTTAGGTGCCATCTTTTTACAGGGTGTTTCCTTTTTATGTTTTTAAATAAATCTTCTAACCTTAAGCCATGTTGATTGTTTTTTGTTTAAGATTAATCTGTACCTAAATTTATATTATGTTATATTTATAATTAAAAAATCAATCATTTATTTTATCTACCTTCAGACGGACCCTTAGACTTCTGTGATGATATAAAATATATGTATATATCGACCTTCTGTATCTTAATGTCAAAAAAAAGTATTTTGAATTGACATAATATTTAAATTAACATAACATAACAGGCAATTGCCCAACTTCACAATTCTTAAGACGACAGGCCGTATGAACTTTTGACCGACTTTGAAGGGCTATAAATCAAAAATCAGTCTTGAACTTTTAACCCACTCTTATCACAAAGGGATTGGGTCATGACTAATGGGGGAAGAAAGTTAGACACACAGTTTTGCGTAGTTTTGATTTAAATTTTGGTCTATACAAATACCTATCTTTCATTTTTATCATTTAGGTTGAAAAACTCTTTGGGCACAGAACCTAAAAAGGTGGCACTTAGTGGATGTGTGTATTTGTTTTTTTTTCATGAAAGAAGACCTTTTATACTCAAATCTATAAGAAAGATTCTCGCCCATGTTCCTAATTTCGATCGAAAGTGAATTGAAATCACTTTTCAATTTCATGTGAAATGAAATTGCATGTTCTTCAATTCGATCGATTTCGAAAACTTCGAAATTGCTTCGAACTGTCAGAACTGAAGGATCATCCATTTTTATTTTGTTTGTGCCTGGTTACAGGAGCGCAAAAAAGAATTAATTCACGAAAGAGAACGGATGATTTTTAGAAAGAAGGAAAGGGATGGAAAAAAATGCCAAGTTTCGTCTTTTTCCTCATTTTCAGATATGAGTTTTGAGTTAAAAATCATGTTTCTTTCTCAAAACGTTCTCCTTTTGTCAGACATTTTCATTTCTATTTGCCGGCGAAGTAGAATGTATACAACAAATTTCCTTTTGTTTTGCTCGTGCTGTACCTGCGGTTGAGTATCCAACGAAGTTTTTTGTGTCTTAATTTCCGACTGTTCCTCTATTTCTTGCATGCCCACTTAATTTTTTTTTCTATGTGTATTCACAAAAGTAATTCTTTTTTGCGCTCGTGTAACCAGGCACTTTTCGAAGTAAAATTTTTGCTGTTTTGAAGATGGATGCCATATTATTGGCAATTTTGAGTGAAAAAGGAAGCAGAATTCAAGAGAAAAAATAAGATGACGAATTTTGCGAGACAAATCAAATATATTGGATTTACCTGACACAATGTACATACATATATGTAAGTGTGTGAAAATTATGTAGAATTTTTCTGATAAATAAAGTAAATTCTTAATTTCCTCTTTTAAGCTTTCGTTGTAATTTTAGATTAAGCAAAGACGCTTTTTATATTTTTTAAGGGAAATAGAAATAGATTCCTTCAATTCAAAAACCTGCTGCAACCCTCCGATTCCTAATAGAAGGAATAAGCTATCAAAGATCAATTCACAGAAATAAAAAATGTGATTTGAATGCTTTAAAAAAATGGAACAAACCGAAATACAGAACATCCATTTGCATGTTCGAAAATCCAATTCACAATAACGAATTGTGGAACACCCAAATTGACTTTCGCAAAGTGTATTCACAATAAGTGAAATGCAGAACATGGGACATCTGTTTCTCAAAAGAAATCCCTTAATTTTTTTTTTTTCATTTAATGAAAATTTCCACACGAAAAATCGTAAAAAAATTTAAACCAATAAGAAATTTCACAATTTTGTATAAAGGCATCATATTATGTGACCCTTTTTTATAGACTAATCGGTTTAAAACAAGAGCAAGTTCGTACCATGCATTTTCAAAGTATGTATGTCAATTTTCAGCCTTGTTTAAATGTATGTATGTAGTTTGTATGTATGTTTTATAAATTGAGCTTTCTTTATATTTGTTTCTTAATTTATTATTTTAGATTTTAAATTGTACGTTGAACACGTATCCTACTAATGCAATATCTGTGATCCTTTTTCTTGGGGACCTGGTCCAGGGGTTAAGAACAACGGTTGCAATAGTATTGTCTAAAAAATGTATTAACGGGTGTTTTTTAATCGCGTTGTTTTCAATCTGGTAAATTTGTTTTCCGATTTGATCATTTTGACAGCTGTCACTTGATTTATGCTCAGTTTGTTCTGCCATTCCATAACGAACAGACTTACTTCTGAACAACGTTTGCAAATTGTCAAACTAATTACCAAAATAGTTTTTCACTGGATTATTTCTGGTAAGGTTATGTCTACGCAAATAAGCCCCAGACGATTAGAAGTAAATATTCTGCGTGTTATTGCTGACATACCGCCCAAATTGCTGCAAAAAGTGGTCGAAAATTGGACCTCTATGATTAATTGTATTCGAGCCAGCTATAAAGCTAAATTCTTGGCCATAACATTATATGCGTTTTATTTTTTCATGAAAACTACACGTCTAAAAAACATCAGTTATAATCATAGTGGCGTATAACTTCATCTTTAATTTTAAATATGTTCTACCATTTTGGTTTGAGCATGTACAATGTACTTATCTAACTTTGATTTTTGTACAATTTGAATAACAGTAGCTTACGTCGTTTTCAATTGGCAATCTGGAATTGTTCTTCGATTCGGAATCCCAATTGAACAGTTTTTTTTTATTCCGAAGAATCTGAAGTTTGGTGAGGATGTATTGGTTGAGTATGACATGTGTCACATATATGTGTATTCGCGCTAAATTTCATTTTGTTTTTGTGCTGCAAACATGGAGGAAGTGACATTTAAAATGTATGAATGTGTGAGTGATTCTGCTTCTGATTCTGTTTTTAAAACCAGAAGGGAAATTCTCTTCTTTTCAGAATCAGAACTGTCACTTTTGCCCAATTGAAAACGAAGTTAGAGTAATTTAAAAGTTCCGAACTATGTACATAAAAAGGTCTGTGAATTAATTTTTGGTTTTGTCTTGTCGGCGAATAACCTATAAAAATATCCTGTTATAGATTAGAAATTTGTAATTCCAAAAAATGATAATCACAGTGCAGTGTATGAAAATTGGCTTCCATTGAAAAAAGAAAATAACAAAATCGGGATCTACTAGGTGGAGCTGTTGTCGAGATGATATTTATTTTAACTAAATAAAAAACGACGAATTCTGTATTGTATTTGTTATTTTGTTTTTAAACATTTTGTACCATTTATTGAATATCAAATACACATTTTATGAATCTCAATAAAGAGTAAAATATTATGAAAATAAATAAATGTTCAGAAGTCACGTACATATGTGCTTAAATAGTAGAACAGCATTAAGTGTATTTAGAATGTTTTAAAGAATTTGTTCTGAGATTAAAACATTAGCTATGAAATCAGCACCAACCGTTAGTAAATTCTTCTGGTTAAAGTTGACCTCATTGTCTTTACTTCAAGCACACAAAATATTCTCATCGAAAAATTAAAAATTTTCATTTATTTTCATATGAAAAGAATTGTTTTCCGACATCACAAAATTTACAATATGGGGTGGGTTGCGCATACCATTTACAATTTAGTTCTAACCTCTCAATCAACCCTTGCAGTCTTATTTTGATTTTCTTCAAATTTTGATTTTGGTGTCCCGTAGCATTCGGGGTCCCTACAAAAAAAAAACAGACATGAGATAACTACGTCCCTGATTTCTCTCAATGTAACAATCTAATTTCTAATTTCTTCGTAAAATAATACTTGCTTATTCACCTTGTGTAATGATAAAACATAGCTACATATATTCATCTACATTCACTCAAAATATTATATAGCAAGAAAGTCATAGGTACACTTGTACTTGAATGAACAGAACATATTCAGCAAAAAAAAAAGGATATTGATTCGGCCCATATTGCATGAATTATAAATAATGCAAATACTATCACTATTTATAGAGCCTTGAAATGAAACTCTCAAGCTTCAGCTTAAATTTTAAGTACGCACATGTAACTTTGGTTTGTATATTGTATTTGTATCGTTATAAATAGATACAATTGTTTCAATGTTTAATGTTAATACAAAAAACTTTTTGTTTCTATTAAAAAGGAGTCTAAAAAATAACTATAGTCGAGTTTTATCGTATTTATATTTTAAAAAAAGCATTGATGTTAATTATTTTTCGCCAACCCTTCAATCTTATTCCCGATAAATGTTTTTCGGACGAGTAATAAGGCCAATAAATAAAACTCAAGGTCTGTGTTTCGGTTTAACTTTGAATTTTATAAATAGGTATTGCTTACTTTAAGAAACACATTGCAAACAAAGTTAACTTTGAAAAACAGTCAAGCACACATCTATGTTTTGCAAAAACCTTAAGGTACACATATCGATGAATTAATAAATAATAAGTAATCATAATTTATTCGCTCAATGGTAATCAAGGCCGTCAAAGTCAAACTCACCCCATCACACCAGTCAACATTCAAGGTAAATTCTGTATGAAACTTAACTACGTTGTGTGTGGTTTTTGGTTGTAGGAGTTATTATAAAATGAGTGGAAGATGAGAAAGCAAATTTTAAAAATCTAAATCTAGGTACAAGATAATGTTTAGCTCATTATCATGGATATATAATAATCTATTTTCACATTTATGTTATAATAAGACAACGATTTACACAAAGTGTAGGTACATTATTTTGTTTTATAATTTTATTTTTTTAAACAATAACTGCATTCCCAAAAAAAAAAAATATATTTATACGTTTCCAGCTGACAACAAAGGCATAGTTAAAGGAACATTGCTTACCTTCATATTTTTTTTAAAAAACAAAATACGTAATACAAACTAAGGAAACAACATAAAATGATTTTTTTGTTTTTTATTTCACAAATATTTTTGTTAAATTTTAAATTCAAATTCAAATTTAATGACTTAATCGCAAAACCAATTAATAACATGTGAAACATAACGAAAATGCAAGCTTAACAAAAGTAAGATTTTTGTTTTATTGACTTACCACGATTCACTAAAAGTCCCAAAAGCTCCAGGTCCACTGACTCTTCGTTGATAATTTTTTACATGCATTGCAAAATGGTACTTAGGTATTATTTTTGTTTTTTAAACAAAAATAAAATAATGTGTGTTTTTATATCTATTTATGTATTTATAGATTAGATTTTTAGATGTTTTGTTGTTTTTCATATAGGATTCATTTGTGATGTTGGTGGGCAAAATATATTGTTTTATATGAACTCTCTAATATCAAGCTATAGTTAACACGTCTAATGCGATTATTAATAAGATAGGTATATTAATTTATATACATAGAATGGGCTTTATTTGTCACCCATTTTAACAATTTTATAGATATATATGTATTTATATGTAAGTATGCAATTTTTTTTTTTCTATGACTTATAGGCACAATAAGAGACTTCCTGAACCATGGAACTTGTATTTATTAACTATGTACATCAAAACTTTAGCCAGGGAAAATAATATGTTTTTTTTTTATAAACTTTTTTTCACTAGGTATCGTAAATAAATTGGTAATATTTAAATATTATGCTCTGAAAGAAGAAGATTTTTCACCATTCCATGTATAGGTAGTTTTTGCTACGTTAGTTACATAAGTTCTTGATTTTTTTTTTTTTGCTTATCGAGAATATATTTTTTCTATTAATTTTAATTATAGGTATGTATGTAGGTGTTATTTTGTTATAAATTTGTGCACTGTTTTATTTACAAAGCCGTTCAATATTTAATTTATTATATTTTCATTAATATTACACAGGTACGTTTCGTATAATATAACCCATAAATTGAGTGTTACGAATTGTAGTTGATTATGTAATTCCTTTCATTTTCTATTAACCGATATTTTCGTACGAATATTTTGTAGGTATATATATGTTATCTCCTTCACTTTTGTTTTCTAAGCACTTTTATATGAAATGTTCATATTATTCATCGGCGTAATTTTCATTTTACAAAGTAAATTTTAACATCACAACTTCGCACAAACGTTATCTGACTTAAGTTCTAATATGCAAGCACCTTTAATGGATATATATTGTATGTATATATATATATAACTCAGTTTAAAACTCATAAAACATAACACATCTAAATATAATCTATATATTTTAATAAGAGGATCGCAAATTTTTCTTTTCTTTTATATTATATGTTTTGTGATTTTTTGTTTTGATTATTTAATATGAAGTTATTGCGTCACAAAAAAATAAATATATCTGCGTATAACAAAAGACTTCGATCGGCTTTAAGTAATGAACTAAATATCCGGTGTACCCATTTCTTTATTTTAAACATGTTAATTGTAAACTTCTTGAGGAAAAAACCCAAAAAGTCTTTCCAATGTGAAATACACACATAGTTTAAACAGTTAAAGGTTCAATCCTAAAAATAAATCAATAAGTTAAGAGCATTCAACGAAGGATTCTTCCTTAAAAGAGAACTTTTGTGGAGCTTTTTTTTTATATTGGATATGGCTGAAACAAATTGAACTGAGTTTCAAGCAAATAGGGAAAGCTTTTGTATTGGCCCTTTAGATTCAACTGTCCCTATAAGCACCAGAAAAAATAATATAGGGATATATTTGCGTCTGAGAATAAAGCGGAATATGTAATGGGTGATTTTTTTGAGGTTAGGATTTTCATGCATTAGTATTTGACAGATCACGCGGGATTTCAGACATGGTGTCAAAGAGAAAGATGCTCAGTATGCTTTGACATTTCATCATGAATAGACTTACTAACGAGCAACGCTTGCAAATCATTGAATTTTATTACCAAAATCAGTGTTCGGTTCGAAATGTGTTTCGCGCTTTACGTCCGATGAGCGATGAGGCTCATTTCTGGTTGAATGGCTACGTAAATAAGCAAAATTGCCGCATTTGGAGTGAAGAGCAACCAGAAGCCGTTCAAGAACTGCCCATGCATCCCGAAAAATCCACTGTTTGGTGTGGTTTGTACGCTGGTGGAATCATTGGACCGTATTTTTTCAAAGATGCTGTTGGACGCAACGTTACGGTGAATGGCGATCGCTATCGTTCAATGCTTACAAACTTTTTGGTGCCAAAAATGGAAGAACTGAACTTGGTTGACATGTGGTTTCAACACGATGGCGCTACATGCCACACAGCTCGCGATTCTATGGCCATTTTGAGGGAAAACTTCGGAGAACAATTCATCTCAAGGAATGGACCGGTAAGTTGGCCACCAAGATCATGCGATTTGACGCCTTTAGACTATTTTTTGTGGGGCTACGTCAAGTCTAAAGTCTACACAAATAAGCCAGCAACTATTCCAGCTTTGGAAGACAACATTTCCGAAGAAATTCGGGCTATTCCGGCCGAAATGCTCGAAAAAGTTACCCAAAATTGGACTTTCCGAATGGACCACCTAAGACGCAGCCGCGGTCAACATTTAAATAAAATTATCTTCAAAAAGTAAATGTCATGGACCAATCTAACGTTTCAAATAAAGAATCGATGAGATTTTGCAAATTTTATGCGTTTTTTTTTTAAAAAAGTTCTCAAGCTCTTAAAAAATCACCCGATAATATAATAGGCGTTAATATATTGCTGCTTCTGTCACTTATCGCACTTCGCACTGAAGAGCAATAGCAATTCAGGACGAAATATAATCGTACTTCCGTTAGAAAACATCATAATTTTTTCCCTAATCATGAGACAAAAGAGAGTGGGCAGGTTCAGCCGACTTAAGGGACTTGAAAGTAAGGCAAGTTTCTTGCATCTGACTGGCCAAAAAATTGCCTTCCAATTAAGGCAACTTTATTGGAAAATTGACTGGAAAGTTAGGCAAGGAAAATCTCCCTTACTATCAAGTCAAGTCAACTTATGTCAAAATGACAATTGATCATGTTTTTTAATTCAACTAAAAGCTCAACTTTATTACTCAATGATTTATTTATTTTGTGCACAACTTCATTTAATGCTTTCTGTAAAAAGGTTCCTTGTAAATTTGGAAAAGAAATAAATAATATTTCTTTAAAATACAAATCATGATGGACTTGTAGCTTGCCTGATGAGTGTTTTGTAGAAAATAATGATTTTGGTAATTTTTGTACTATGAACTTGAAGTAGAGGTTTGTGAAGTAAAAGTTCTGAATTTGAAATTCATGACACTTGAAAAACTAACTAGTTGCCTTGGTCAAAATGTACGTTCAAAGAATGAAGTTGACTGCAAATGAGGTCCCTTATGTTGTCTGAACCTGCCCATTGTGAACGCACCCTTTCACTATTCATAGAAATTTAATTGTCTATTTATTCAGTGAACTCAGCATTTTATGATGATGAAGATGAATCATTGAACAGGTTCAGACGACAAAAGGGACTTGAAAGTATGACAAGTTTAAATTATCTGATCAGCCCAGCTGCCTAAAAATTAGCTTCCAATTAAGGCAACTTTATTGGAAAGTTGACTGGAAAGTTAATCAAGAAAAATCTTCCTTACAATCAAGTCAAGTCTACTTATGTCAAAATGTCACCTGATCATGTTTTGCCATTCAACATTTTTGTGTAGACAATTAAAGTTTTTGGGTTTTTTGCACGATCAATTGAAGTAGTGAAGTAAAGCTTCAAATTTGAAATTAATACTGTCTGAAAAACTATCTACCTAGGTCGAATATAGCGTTCAAGGAATACAGTTGAAAGTTAATCAAGAAAAATCTTCCTTACAATCAAGTCAAGTCTACTTATGTCAAAATGTCACCTGATCATGTTTTGCCATTCAACATTTTTGTGTAGACAATTAAAGTTTTTGGGTTTTTTGCACGATCAATTGAAGTAGTGAAGTAAAGCTTCAAATTTGAAATTAATACTGTCTGAAAAACTATCTACCTAGGTCGAATATAGCGTTCAAGGAATACAGTTGACTGCAAACGAAGTCACTTGTGTTGTCGCAACCTGTCCATTTTCAGTGGCGAAGCTTATTTTTGACTTAATGGGTTCGTCAACAAGGAAAATATGAAATATATGTACATAGGTCGTGTGAAAATCCACATTTTCATGAATTAGCACTTTATCCACAAAAAATAACAGTTTTGTGTGGTTTGCAATTTTGCATATTTTTTCGTCTGCGATAACGATCGCTACGTTACTTCGAATGGCCAGCGTTATCTGATTACTGCCATGAATAACGATTATTTTTGACTCGAATTGGAAGATATGGACTTAGACAACATGTAGTTTTAACAGGATAGTGTCGCAAGTCACACCGACTGTTTTTCTTTGGTACTTAGTTAAGTCATTTGTGACCGAGTCATCGATATAGGATCCAACGAATCGGCCACTGCAAACGGGCCCACGATGGCCATATGAACGCAGTCGAGTTCCATTCATAAATGTTTTGATTGTGCTTCAAGCCGATAATAAAAATTTTTAAACATAACTATGAGGCTGAAAACACTGAAATTATTTTGAACTAAATGATATACCTACAACAGGTTTTATTTCAAAATTTATCCATCCGGTATTTGCATGTCAACTACACTGTTCGACAAAACAACGCTTTTTTAAGGGATTAAGGTGTCCTTAATTCGAACCTTGGAAAAACAACAAAAAACGGTTGTTTTAAGGCTAAGTTAAAACACAACGTATCCCTTAGCAATAAATTGTATTGTGACTTACATACATATGTATCTACAAAACTTTGTCAGTTTATATAAATCTTTTTGTAACTTACTTAGTTTTTGGAAATTTTTATTAGTTAAGAGTTTTTTTTTAAATTCTATTTGAAATTTTGAGCAAACCTTGAATTTAATACTTTAATAGTTTTAAAGAAAAATATGTTTTGTAGTTAATTTTTGGTTCTAATTTCAAAACCGAACTATAATTTTGACTATCTTCTCAAGTTCACCCATTTTCAACATTATTTTCATATTTTTTGAATATACACATCTATTTCTAAAACTTGCTAAAATATAATTGTTAAGACGACGGATTCGTTACAAGAACAAAAATCACTTTCAATCCGTTTTGACTTTTTCTGTTGGAAACCGTTTTAACACAAATAATTCAGCGTTTCCTTGAGATTAATTTGAGACACGTGAAATCTAACATCTTATAAAGTTTTTTGAAAATTATATAAAATACTATAGGTACATAAATATTTCAACTGAATATCGAAAAAAAAATATATACATAAATATTTTAAAAATTATCAAAATTTTATTTTTATAACTACTTCATCAATTAAGATAGGCTCTTTGTATGTATTTTTTTTTGTAATTTTAAAAGGTAGTACTTGAAAAAACATTACTAGATAGAGTAATTTTGAGGTTGGATTTGAATGAAGATTATCAAAACCAACTGAGAAAGTGCAATTTAATTGCCAGGAACTCAACCTTTTCGATCGGTGTTCTGCTTTGATGTAGATGGCGCAAAGTTTATTATTAAAGCTCCTCCAACATCTTTCATGTTTACATACGGGGCTAAAACTTTCCGTAATGATGCAAGCGTAACAAAAGTGTTACACTTCTTCTATTTTTCATCAATTTTTTTTTCAATTTTAAGGTACTTACTTAAACATTTTTCTTACGTCAGCAAGTTCCCCTTGGATATTTTTTGTTTACTGAATAAAGAATTAGAATATTTTTGTTTCAAGGCAATATTTATTGTCTTTTCGAATAAGTTTTAAGATTTGTTTGTATGTTTTAGCTTTTTTGATTTATTTTTGTAAACTTTCATAAAGGCTCGAATCTACATAATATGTGATAAGTAAACGAGAATGGACTTGTAAAAGGTAGAGAAAACGCTTAAAACTTATAGTTATTGCATATTTCAAAATTACCTATTCCAAAAATTTCCAATGTAATAATACCCACCATTCATTCTTGTTCATGCGCGTTCTTGACTCAAAAGTGACTAATCTCTTTTGAAAGCAAAGATTAAAATAATTTCCAAGATAACTGATTTTGTGCAAACAAACATTATTAGTTTTATCTACATACTGAAGAAATATATGATAAAATTGAATAAATGAACCAATTTCAATTTCCATTTGGAAGTTCGTCCTGATAAAACTAGAAGTTAACCACTTACTCAAATATGAGTATTGACATTTCGGTAATGCGATTGAGAGCAAATCGATAGCAAATTTGTTTTGGAGAAAACAAACTTTTAACACACTTTCAGGACACTTTGCGAAAGTTTTGTTCGAGAATTTATCTTGCTAATTTTTCGTTAAGTAAGCAGAGCACCCTGTGCCTACCAAACGGAAGTTTTAATGAACAATTTAAGCTTTAACTTTGCGATAATTAGCATCCAATCAAAATTACAAGTTAAAATTTGAAATTAGAAGGAAAGTTATCAGATTTTAAATTTCAACTGTGAGTAAATTTACTGAGGCAATTAAGTGCATGAGTCAGTAAATTTGTCTTCTTAATAATCAATGAATAATAACAAGGGGATAACTGGGCGTATACTTGTGATTTTTTTAGACTTGAAAAATAATTACTTACATAATTTGTTTATCAAATTTGAAGTTTTATAATTTTTGCATTCATATATGACGATTATGTCTAAAATCTGACCTGTGGCAGACAACTCGTACTACAAAATACATATGATGTGGTGTTGCATATATCGAGGTTCGTGAAAAGTCCTTCTTCAATTTCCAAGTTCTGTGGCAATATTAAACATTTACAACTGATGGAGCTTTGTTATTGTATTTTTCCATTCGTAGTACTAATTTGTATTTGTATTTGAAGGGCCTCTAATTAGGCCGAATATTTGTTTTTTAACTTACTTACCTTTATCTGGTTAGGCCAAAAATAATTTTCCAAACAACAAAAAAAAAACAGAACCTGTAGGTTTTATATGATTTTTATTGGTTTGCAAATCATGGAAAAGGCCTACTATTTACTCTTTGGATATCGAATGCAAATATTTTTCGAATCATAAACCAAATTTGAGAAATCCATTGAGTAAATTAATTGATCCTTAATTTTAATTTAAATGTTCAAATAATTTAAATAATTCATACATCAATTTTGTCTAAACACATGGGGAATTAAATCCAATAATAACAATAAAATACTGCCATAGTTATAGCTAATTTCTGTTCCCCAGAATTTTTGGCGTTTCTTTTGCCCACTTTTTTCATATTGCAACAAAATTTAAATTATAAACTTGAATTTTATTAGAACTAAGCAAACGTGTGCGGATTTTGTCTTTCGAATATTGTTAAGCCAAAAATGTATCTGTATATACAAAATAAACAATAAACATAGAAAATATTGATATTATTATCTCTAACTTATGTATATAAAATGTACACTATTTTTCTGTTACTGTGATCCGTTCATGATGGCTTTAATATCTTCTGCATCTAAAGTCTCATATTTAAGCAAAGCCTCCGCGAGGGCCTTGTGCTCTTTTGCATGTTTTTTTAGAATTGCTTTTGCTCTTTCGTAACTTTCACTAAGAATTCTCTTAATTTCGGCATCAACTGCTTCGACAGTATGCTGACCTAACGATTCAACTTGTCCAAGACCTTTTGGAGCTTCTATTGTACGTAGTCCGACTTTTTCCGACATTCCCCAATCTTTGACCATGTGCGTTGCAATTGACGTAGCTTGTTTTAAATCACTACTTGCACCAGAAGTTATCTTATCTATTCCAAATATAAGTTCTTCTGCTGCTCGACCACCCATCATTGTATCCATCATGGCTAAAAGTTGAGCTCTTGTAACGTGATAGCGTTCTTTTTCTGGTATATACGCTGTATGACCTAACGATGGTCCTCTTGGCATGATGGTAACTTTATGTAATGGATGTGATTCCTGAATTTATAAAAAAAGAACTATAACATTTGGTATTATATGCTTTAAGACTAAAACAAAATTACTCTAGTGTAGTAGGCTACAATAGCATGTCCGCCTTCGTGGTAAGCTGTAATGAGATTCGCTTCTTCGTCTGGTAGTCTTGCTTTACGTTCAGGACCCATAAGTACTTTATCTCTTGCCGATTCTAAATGCTTCATAGTCACAGATTCTGCACCGTCTATCGCAGCTCTAAAAATGTTTATATATTTTTTTTTTTAATTTCGATTGAAATAATACGCGATGTATATAATAATTTAACCTTAGGGCTCCTTGATTTATCATATTTTCTAAATCGGCTCCAGTAAAACCAGAAGTTCCTCGGGCAAGAATGTCTATATCAATTTCATCATGTAAAATTTTTGATAAATAGAGAGACAAGATTTCTTTACGCCCACTAAAATCGGGTGTTGACACTACTACCTATTAATTTTATAGATTCGAGAATATTAAAGTTTATGATAAGGAAAAACTGCATCACTTAAATTACCTCCACATCAAAGCGGCCAGGTCTTAAAAGGGCTTGATCGAGATCATCTCTGCGATTCGTTGCTCCTAGAACTATTACACCAGCGTTCTGATGGAAACCATCCATTTCAGACAGTAACTGATTAATTGTCTGATTAGCGTAAGGATGCAAGACTGAGTTGGTTCGTTTTGCACCAACAGAATCTATTTCATCAATAAATATTACACATGGTGCTCTTGCTTTTGCAGCCTCTGAAAATTGAAATATTTATAATGTAGTTATGTATGTTTAAAAGTTGGCTTGCCAAATTTATAATAAAAAAATAATCGAAACTATGTTTTGTTATATTTATTTATTCCTTCAATCAATTTTTAAAAAGTAGACTTCTTGCTATGATTTAAATGACTTTAAATTCTGTTCTTACATTGTTTGTATTCAAAATTAGAACCTTTTTAAAAACAATTGCGCAAAATTTTAAACAGATCTCGTTTAACCAATAAAGCGGACGCTACTTAAAGCAGTTCTTTTTAAAAAAGTCTTGTTTTATTTGTTCTTAATTTTAAACACTTTCAACAACTCTTCTAACTAAGGAAGGTTTTTAACGTGACCAAGCGCATTTTTAAAGTTTTTGATGGGAATGGTGGTTGAGGGTTCGTTCCACTGCAGATCGAGACAATTCTTTTTTATTTTTAATTTTTTTTTTAGACTATTTTTCCTGTTTTTTTTTAAAGTCACCTTTAGCCACCAGCTAAGATGATAGGCGATTTTGTCGCGAAATGGTAGTCCAACGCTAGACAAGAAACAAGAAACTATACTATGGTGTTCAAGCGACGTAAATGATTCAACTATGATATCATCACCAATCAATCTGAATGCTCTACATTGAATACCGCCCAAGAGACTTAAGTGAGTTGCAGGACCACAAGCCTAAGGATGACAATTTTACTCAAGCTTTGGGCGTACAAAAGTCTTATAGATAACAGCCAGATCAGAAAGGGAGATAAACTTCTTGCATCAAGTGCCACTCAAGAGTAGTGGCAAAGGTGGAAGGCCTACATCGGAAGAGTAGGGTTGTGAATCTAAAAACGAATATGAAAACCTGAGGATACTATCGTCAAAATGTCATCCTTAGGAATTTCACGTAAATTCTTAATGTTTTATTTCAAATTTCTTGCCTCATCTACTGCTTCAGTGTGGGATGGAACTAAATTCTCTGAATGGTTTGAAACAACATCAGGTGTCCCCCAAGGGTGTATATTAAGCCCGATATTATTCGCCTTGTTTATTGATGACGTTTGTGATGTACTTCCGGGAGGAATACTCTTTTCCGGTATAAAAATCAAAGTTCTGCTCTACGCCGACGATTTAGTTTTGCTGGCTGACAATCCATCTACCCTTCAGCTGCAAATCAACAAACTAAATATATTTTGTGAATCATGGAGTCTCTGCGTCAATACTAACAAGACAAAAATAATGATTTTTGAACCGCGTCAGAGAAGAAGACTCGCAGATGAAAACTGGTCCCTAAACAACGCGCCTATTGAGGTCGTTCATTATTTCAAATATCTTGGAGTTCTGCTGTCTTACAATCTTAATGTTTCGAAACACGTAAAAGAAAAAAGCAACGAAGCCAAAGTAGCTCTAAACTTGATGTGGCCTAAGTTTTACTCTAACCAAAAAATCGATCTTAATTCCAAATATCGTGTTTTTCAAGCAACTGTGAACTGCTGCATGTGCTACGGTACCCAAGTTTTTGGATATTTACAACTAGAGGAGTTTGAAGCCTTGCAAAGGTATTTCTTCAAACGCTTGTTCAGATTGCCTTCTTCAACACCCAATTATGCTATATATGTAGAGTCTGGCATAACACCTCTTTACATTACAAACCTTAAAACCAACTCAGACTACATATTGAAAGTTATGAGGAGGGATGAAAGAAGCCTTCACAAATCTATTATGACAAGGCTTATGCATACAAATGCCTCCCCGTTTAAGGAATGGAACCAGATAACTTCTTCATATGGCAGTAATCTATTCTTTTTGGAGTCAAATTTGAATCAATGGCACACCATGTTCAATGATCTGATCGCCATAACTAATGAACATATCTTCAGAGAACATCTTTCAAGAGCTTCAACAACATTATCAAGAAATGTGTATAGAAACCTCAATCACCAAATATCATCACAGGCTAATTATTTCAGTAACGAGTTTTCTTCTGAGGCTATAAGTTACATATTTAGAGCCCGAGTCGAAATATTGAATCTTAACTCTATGCCGCATCGAACTGATCGTCCACAAATCTGTAGCCTTTGTAACACTGCAGAACCAGAAGACATCACACACTTCTTTGCATCGTGTCCTCTACTCCAAGAGATTCGACGGTTGTATTTCGAACTGAGTTTTCTTCTCCCAACTCGGCTCTATGAAATCCTTAATGGAGACTTTGGATGGTCAACTGTCTATAGATACTGCAAACATGCTCTAAATTACCGCAATAGTTTTCCATAACTCTACAACCAGTTATTGCAATTGAAAGTTTCTTATTTAATATTTCGTGTTTCAAATCATGTAAAAATTGATATATTTTTCCTATTTAATATTTTGTGTTTCAAATAATGTAAAAATTGATATATTTTTCCTATTTAATATTTTATGTTTCAAATCATGTAAAAATTGATATATATTTTTTTTTTTTTAATTTCAAAATCATCTCAAAATTGTTGAATTCGCACTTGATGCTTTAACAAACTGTTATTTCTTTTTTTGTTTTTATATAATTAGTTGAACTTATGTTTATTATTTGAATTTTAACTTCTTTACATTTAAATTGTGTTCTTGTTATGAAATGTCGATCAGGCAGACGGCAGAATTGCCATTTCCATATTCTTAAAGAAAAACATTTGTTAATAATAATTTATATCTTTAAATAAAGAAACTATCTATCTATCTATCGTCAGCAAAGCAATTAAGCGGATGCAGAGAGGAGATCATTAATAAAAATAAGAAAGAGTGTCGGAGACAGAACAGAGCTTTGGGGCACACCAACATTAATTTTTCGTTTCTCAAACTTGAATCATTCAATACTACTTGTATGAAACGATCAATATAATTTCTTATCCACCGAAGTAGGAAATCATTGAAACTGATAGCACACATTTTTGATAAAAGAGCTTGAAAGTTTGGCAAACTCTATCAAATGCTTTTGAAACGTCGTTTGTGCAGTTGCGAAGTTTGTTAAGGCATACATTATTGCAATAAAACAATAATACTTTCAAAAATGACATAGGTAATCACAGGGATATAGTACTTTCTATGAATGGTAAAAAATATTATCATACCTTTTCAAATGGATTTTAACAACTCTGAAATTCATATTTTATTTCAATATTTATTCAGCTGAGTTTTTAAGACAAAAAATGTAAATAATCCGAATACCAAAAATAATCAAATAAATGGGTACAAGTATCATATAAACACAACTGTTTGGGAGTAAAAGTTAAACTTGACAAATTTATAATCCCATGATAAAATTTATATTCAAATGTTAAATAAATATTTGTAAGTTTTGAAAAAAATGTACCAATATTTATTTTTTAAATGCATCTACAAAAGTTAACTCTTTGATAATAGACTAACAAAACGGTGCCACTAGGTTTGTGTTTTTATGTGTTTAAAAGAATTTAAGGATTCAAAAGTATTTCTCCGCGGCTGTTTTGAATTTCGACTTAATTTCGATACTTTTAACAATAAACGACTCTGAAAATCAAATCGAGTCAAATAAATTCTTACTAATCTCTTAATTGAATTAAACATTTGCCCTAAATTCTAAAATTTCAATTTTGAGGAGTTTATGAAATAAATTAAAATGAACTTCTGAATGAATGTTTGTTACATTGTTACTTACTGAACAAATCTCGAACTCTGCGTGCTCCTTGACCCACTAACACCTCATCAAACTCCGGTCCAGCTGCATGGAAAAATGGAACGTTCGCTTCTCCAGCTACTGCTCTCGCCAGCAAAGTCTTTCCAGTACCAGGAGGTCCAACTAATAATACGCCTTTTGGAAGTTTCCCACCAAGATTTGAAAACTTTTCAGGATTTTTCAAAAATTCTACAACTTCTTTTAATTCTTGTTTGGCCTCGTCACATCCCTTAACATCATCGAAGGTGACATTAATTTCTTCTGGATCTACTTCTACTTGATTACCTAGTTGAATCCTGAAAAACAAACAAACAAAGGTTTTGTAATTGTTGCATTCTTCTAAAGTACACAAAACAAACCTAAACATTGACCCACCGGATGATGAGAAGAGGCTCACTAATATACCTAGGAACACAACTATGATAAGAAGTTGTTGAAATACCTAAATAGTTTAAAAAAAAAAATAATTTGAATAATTTAAAATCACTATTCACATCAATTTTACTATACTACCTTCAAATACTTCATGGTTTTTCCAGACTTAGTTGTTTCATCGGAGTTAAGGGCTGCTAAGTAACCTTCAGCAAAGGCCACTTTGATATTTTTTTCCTACGAAAAGACAAAAACAAATAAAAATATTGTTTTAAAAATACAGAAGAAAAAATGCACGAACCCCATCTTTCTGAAGTCCGTTTTCTGTCGAATTTTTGAGCAGTTTTGTCAGGGTTTCTGTATGAACCGCAATCGATGGCTCGTACTTATTTGAAGGTCCACCTGTTAAAATATTTTCATTTATTTTAGTAATTGACAAATTTTTTTTTTTAAATTCAATGGTTTGGAAAGGGATGGAGGAGTAGCGGATAAAATAAGTGTATTTCTCTTCAGTTCCGGGCACGGTGGGACGTTAAGTGTAAACTTGTTATGACTACGTTATATTCATAGTTCAAGTCTATGAAGAGCGGCACAAATGAGCACCTTCTAAGAAATATCATAGGAAGAGACCTTTATAGCGACAGGATTCTGAATTTCAATTCACTTATACCTTATAGAGAAGAAACACGATAACTCAAAGACGATTTTTTAACGCATGGTTACGATGGTGGTTCAATTCATAGAAGACTAAGAGAGATATCTTTTAGAAATAAGCGAACAAGTGATATCAAGTAATTAATTAAAAAAGGAAAAAATGACAGGAGTATATCTTAAATGTTATTCGTTTAGCTGTATTTCAATTGAAAACAATACTTTTAAGCAAGTTCAATAAGAAAAAAAGAAGACGCAGCGGATGGTTTCACAAACGCTATGCCATTAATCTTGCAGGTCTATATTTGATAACGGGTTATCCATTTTGCGGTTTTAAAAGTATAGGGCTGGAATTCGACATCTGTAAAACTAAGTTGTAGAACCAATTTTTTTTTCAGTTGAAAGTCTGAAATTTACGAAAATGAATTGCTTAACTATCGAACAACGCATACAAATTGTTAAAACCTACTACAAAAATGGTGTAAAGTAAAATATATATGCATAAGTAAAATATATTAACTGTGCAAAAAAGTCCAAAAAGTTGTTACCACTAAATATATTATTAACATTATTATAGAGGACCATATGAAACGTAACGTGGGCTGTTTCCATATGTTTATCTGTTTTTTTACTCTCTCTTCAACTGTCTCTTGTTAATGTTCGTATTTCTGTCCCCTGTTAGTGTTTTTTCCGGTTTATTAATTTTTAATTTTAATCTAACGTTATTGCGCAAAATAAATTCTTTGCAACCTTAAAATAAAGTTTGTTTACATAGCTTAAACAACATAATGCAAAGTTAAGGAATAACTCTAGCCAACCGTTGACTCCGAAAAAACTCAAGAACAACTGAAATGTCTTTTTATGACACTAATTGCCCAACTTTACTATTTGATGCTGAGACGTGGCCTTAACCTTATGTGGAAACTAGCTTTTTAAAAAAAGGACTTTCTAATTTTTAAATCCCGTCTGCGACGATCATTTAGGAAAGGAAAAAGAAACAACGAGGAGGAATAAGCTACGATTAACCTAGATGGGCTTAGGATTCATACTACAGACAGAATTTTGAAACTTTCTAAAGAGTACGGTAGAAGTCATTAAGATCTTAAAATAAAAATACCAACAAAACTTACCCAAAGAATTTCGAATTCTTGCGATCAACGAAGGACTCCTCTTGGCCTCTGCTTCAATTGCCCTGTCAGTCTTGAAATGTCGTACAAATTTACTTGAAATAAAAACATTAATGATCAGAAAATTAAGTTAAAATCTCAAATTTAAAACTTGATTAACTTACATTTCGTAATTTGAACCCAATCCTCTTCTTCGATTTAGCAAACATTTGACATCAGCAATTCCTGTATTAACGGTGACACTCATTAGATGTCTTGAATTTTGTCTACTACTTGTAATGTGCTTTGCAATGATATTTGCGTCGATATGTTTCAAGGACACGGCGACGTCCTCAAGGACTCGATTAAGTCTGCCCTTTTCAAAGAATGTCTTAATACAAGCATTGTGGGTGGCGATGTTTAGAATACTTTTATGCGATTTGCTTAAAAGAGCAGCCAGTTCATCGAGGACCGTATTGTTGCCATCACGAATGTTTTTTTGTGAAAAGCTTGAAGAACTCTTGCGTGCTGAATAGTAATGGGGTTTCCGGCCGATACTGGTCAAGTAAAACGGTGGCTGCAGCAAAAAGGTAATGTGAATGTGGTTTTAAATTAGTTTAATTTAACTTACCAAGGTATGTGAAGAAGCCAACATCATTTTTTTTTAACACAAAATAATTTAATCTGCGATTGGGATATAATTTTAGTACGAATGACAGAAATGGTGGTGACACAAGAAATAGAATGACAGATAAGATATGTCATTTGTGAAATTGTGTTTTTTTATTTTCCTGAACGCCAGGAAGCCGCTGCAAAGATTAACAACTCGAACGTATTGGCTAGTTTCTTAACCAGATTGACAGAGCATGAGAATTATGTATAAAAATAATTCACTATTCATTCTTATCTAGCCACAAAATTAACTTTGCATTTCTTTTCTTCCTTTTTGAATTGTGCGATAGAAAATTCTTGAAAAATCGAACCACTAACATTCTATTCAAAAGTGAGAAACTTGTAAGAGAACTTTGGTTTATATATTTCTAAGAACACAGAAAATCCTGAGAGCTTAACTAACTGTAAACAAAACATTTGTGTTTATAACATAGTTGTACCTAAAGTTTATGACGCAAAATTTCAGACAACAAGAGTTTAACTATAAAACAGATGTCTTTAGTTTCTAGCCCGTGATTACAGTTTTTTTTAATTTTAAACACTTTAAAGAACTTTTTTAACTGATGAAAATCTTAAAAAGAATATTTTGCTTACTTTTCTTAAACGCGCCTGATTTTGCTAACTCAACAAATCCATCAGAACGAATAACCAACTAGGATACTAAAAGCGAGCTATTGGAACTTGGAGCCACGGCACCTGGCAGTCAGCACATGAACCTTTAGTTGGAGATAGACTTTTTTCCTGACTAAAGCAGATGTTTAGCTTTTTTTCATGCATCAAATTTAAAAAACATGGGGCTTTATGGAAGCTGATTTAAATAAAGGCTATATGCTGTCTCTATTCTTTAGTCATTGCAGCCAATATTGCGAACAAGAAAACACAAATAATAGTTGTCTGGCATCACTGATATTGTAGTTCTTTGAAATAAATCCTCTGAATCAAATACACAAAGATATATCGGCTTGTCTCATTTTATTTGATAGAACTATCCATCATTTGTATGGTGGAGAGTATACACTTGAGTTTTGAGTGCAGAACAACTTACAAAGGTGCGTGTAGACCAACTGTTTCAGCCATTAATGAGTGATTTTTTTTAGGGTGAAGAAACACAAACCATGACGACTTTTGGCTATCTACCCGAACTCAGGCATAGATTCAGTAAATCTGCTTCTTGTGGTGCCCATAAATCCATTGGTCTTTCAGGGATCATACTAGTGTGAACACTTGAAATCTAAGTGATTTTCGGCAATATTTTTGGAAGAGAAGTATTCAATTATAAATTTGTTTGTAAAATTGAAAATATATTTGGCTGTATTCCTTAATTGTTGACTTATGTCGCTTCGAACGGTCAATTATTTCTATAACAAATAAGCGTCACACCTAAAAATGTTGAATATTTTGTTTTATCAAACTATCCCCAACTTTGCGATATGCAAAAGTACCCGAACAGGTCCACTGTTCTATTCAACTTTCTTCATGAGGCTATCGAACGGACCATTTTTTTAAATAACAAACAAACGTCAAAACTTCACAAAAAATCATATTTTCAATTAATTTTTATTTAACTATGTCCTCGCTATCTGCTATAAAACTAAACAAATATTTATTCCTAAGTAGAAGATTATTGGCACAAAATGTTTTAAGCAAAAACAAATGTTTTAATCCAAATGTTGTACCCAAGGAATCAAGTGCATTATGTTCATTGAACCAACAAGCCTATTTTTCATCACATCGAAATCCAAGCAATGAAAACAAAAGGCAAAGGAGCCTTCCCTCGTTAATGCAATTCCCAGAAATCTTATGGCCTTCATTCATAAATACTGTTAGAAACTGGGTTTTAATTAATTTTATAATCCGTCCGTACTTCGACAATGAATTCAATTTAAAAGATTTTATTTATGGAACAAAGCATGCGGTTCACGTAAGTTCGCAACAAAATAACTATGTACATATAAAAATTGAAAAGTGTGTTCCCAAATACTTATCATTGATAATTTTTAGTTTTCCTTTGACAGCATTGAATTAATTTTCAAATAATATGCCTACTAAATGCTTATTACCCAATTGTCTGGGCTTATTTTACTATAAATGTCTTCACAGTGATCCAAAATTATGGACAAACGCCAACTTTTCTCTAAAAATTTGCTTTTGCTTTGTTGAAAGTAGAAATACAATCTTCATACCCATCTGCTATGATATACAGATATCTTCACCAACGCTGTAAAGTTGGAAATATATAATGAAGATCAAAAATATAGGTAGGAGGAAGAAAGGAATCTTTGCAACAATTTGTTTGATTTGGTTTTAATACAAAAATATATTGAATGATAAACAAAAATTCGGAAATGGTCTTAGGTTATTTTGAATCGAGTGTTTGGTTAGGAAAAGGTTGCTTTTAATAGCATTTCTCAATAATTCTTGAAATTCTTATACATATATTCATTGCTAAAATCGTTGTTTTGTTCAAACGCAGGTGAATACTTAGAACATTTTTTGAAAGTCTATTTTACATTATTTCCTGTAATTAAATTAAGTTCCTATTTGAAACCAAGTAAGTAGATAAAGAAATTGAAAATACCCTGTAACTTCTTTGTATTTGTTATTATGTTGTTTTACATAATAATAAGTAAGTAAAATTGAATCTGTTTTATGAAAATGATAATAAATGCCAGGGTATTTACAGAGTCGTAGTATACGAAAAACTGCTGATTTTTGCCTTAAAGGTTCATAAAACTTGGTAACGAACAATAGACCATTAACTAAATAGCCTTGTTCAAGATAAATTTAAATCTAACATAAAGCAACATGTAAGTAAATATCAACATGGTTTTTGAAAAGCCAAGTGTACCAATTCTTATCTAATAGAATTCACAAATGTTTGCATTAATACTCTGAAAAATTGGTAGCAAGTTCATGTTATTTACACAGATATTGTAAAAGCCTTTGGAAGGGTTAATTAACATTTTCTCTAGAGAAACTTCAAGTGTATGGCTTCCATCCAGCTCTACTTCAAGGAGATTTGTTTCTCAAAAGGATTAAAGTTTCTTCTGGTGTTGCAGAAGGTAGTCATTTAAGACCCATATTATTCATACTTTTTATTAATGATCTTCCGCTTGTTTTTAAAAATTCTCATTGACTTATGTATGCGGATGATATAAAGTTCTTAGTCTTGGGTTTCTAATTTAAATGATTGTCTTTTGCTTCAGAATGATATTAATTATTTTGTCTATAGGTGCAACTCAAATGATTTCTTGTTAAATGGTACAAGTGTGCTGGCATGAAGTAAAATAGAACTTTCTTTAATATTACACCAAACTATTTATTAAATAATTTTCCGTTACAATTTGTCAAATGCTTCAAAAACGTAGGTATTATATTTCATTTGAAATTTAATTAACATATCGATTACGTTGTATCCAAAGCAAATTCCTTACTCAGATTCATCAAAAGAAACTAATTAGAACCCTTATGAAATTAAATCTTTTAACTGCAGTTTTGTGCTTCCTGTTCTTGACTGTGCTGTTTGGAGCTCTACAACTGAGTTTAATAAGAAGATAATTAAGAATGTTCAACACAAATTTTCTCACATTTGCCCTTCGATATATTTTTGAAAACAATGCAGAAGTTCACTACCATTCTTATAATTCTAAATGACAATTACTTCAAAAATAGGCTCATGAGGCGAGATGAAAAATGTAGTCATGTTTATTCGTAATATTTGGCTTCAAGTATTGAATCTGAGAGTTTAGCTTTTCGTAAACTGATTTCTGAATGTAGTAATTTATTTAATATTTTTCTTTCTAATTTGGATACTTCAATGTCCAAAAACATTTTCAAAAGTTTATCTAGGTTTGTAGATTGGTAGATTGATCTACCATGGTTTCTACCCCCGTTTCGACAGGAGTGGAATTTTGAACTGAATTTAAAATATTATTTGAAAAACACGGAGACACATAAAAGTCTGTACCTTTTCTGAGGAAAGCTAGCTCTTTCATATTATGAACATAAGGTCAAAAGTGGATATTTTTTTATTGATATTTTAATTGTATTTAAACTGAGGTCTTAAACTAAACCTTAATGGCATGTTTTCCTACTTGCGAAAAATTAAACTGTCTGTTAATAAAAAATAAGAACAAAAAAAAAATAATCACTTTAATTTCTTAGACCATATCGACGAAATTAGTGAATTCTAATTTAACAGAACTTAAAAACCTTGTATCTCAAGAAGCAATTGATGAAATAAAACCAGTAATAGAAACTTTGTCCGTATCTCAGAGGAAACAACTTGAAATTAATAAAGATGATATTTACCTATCCTTTCCATATCAGGTAATTTAAAATTTCTTTTTTTTTTTTTCTTTCATATTATATTTTACAGCAAATGCAATTAGGAAATTAATACAAATTATTTTCTTGTTTTGTATTTTTAAAAGGTTGGTATAATGTTCGATGAGTCAAATGAAAAAATACAAAAGCGGTTTGTTGAAATCACAATGGTATTTCATGTCTTGAAAGGCTTCAGAGAAATGCAAAATCAAGGCGAAGTACTTCCTTGGAATATGGGGTTTGTATTTTTTAACCTTTTTTTCTTCAAAATTGGTCAAATTTTGTATTCATTTGTTTCTTTTTTTTTTTGTAGATCACTTCCCGAATATGAAGATAAAGTTTTCATATGCAATTATCGCTTCATAAAAGAATTCACCGCTGGAAATCAAACAGACTGGACTGTAAATGTAATTAACCATTTCAAACCTTTAGATTTGATGATTAATGAGTAAAAATATTTCTTTTATTTTGGTTTGAAGAAAAAAATATTGATTTGTTAATTGTAATTGCATTATGTAAAAAATATTAAAATAAAATACTCTGTTAAAATACAAGCTTTTGAGAATGTTTATTTGTGCATCTTAGAGATCGAAAATAACTTTGAAGAAATTATTAAGCACAGGACAACAATATATTCAGAGATCTCTGATAAATAAATAAATTAGTTGGAGCAAGATTCCGTTGAGAACTAGGGCCTAGGAACTTACAAATCTAAACCATTCCTGTGTGCAAGTCATTTCAGGGATGGAAGGGACCTACGGTTTATATGCCGATTCCGAACGGCTGATTTGAAAAAGCACTTTTCATGTCAAGAATTATTGCCTTTATTTTTTGATTCCCCACAATAGGCAGTACCCGTGAAAAAAAAAACTTTAGGTGGCACAAACAGGGATTGGACCCAATCCCACAGTGCCCACAATCTTCTGTTTCATTGCGAAGAAAAGTGGAATGTAGAACCTAGCTGTATATTTTCCTTTGATTACAATAAAAAACAAATAAATTACAAAATTATTACGAAAAAAACATGATTATTTGTGATAGTATTTTTGTTTTATTAGAAAAATAGTATTTGGCACAATATTAAATAAAACGTAAAAAAAATCATCTGTTAAATATGGACGCAATAATTCCCTTATACAAAATTAAGTAAATTAATTTAATCAGAAGGTCGAAAATAACAGGGATTATCTTCTTAAAATATAAAGTGTTGCTGTATTGGACATGTAATAGCAAAAATGAAAAAAAAAACTTAGGGACTATTTAATATTTTTATCTTGAACTTCAAATTAAATACAATGTTATATAAAAGACAATCGCAATCCGTGGTTAGTCTTGGGCACAATTTTAAACGACCCAGCTGGAATTCTTTGCAAGGAAAATAATTGTTTGACAAAAAAAAAATACAAAATCTCCAAATACAAGAATTTTGTTTATATTTTTATGCATATCAATAATACGACACTTATTTAGAGGGTCTTGGTGTGATTGCAAAGAATAATAAATGTTCTAGGAGACATCTATCTATCTACCCGACTTGAAGATGAAAATTATTATTATTTCACCCAACTTAAATACTTATCTCTTGCTGCATCTAATGTAAAATGCATTGTATAATAATAAGAGTTAAGACCTTTAAAAATACACTTCTTAAACTTAAGTCCAAATTTATTTTAAAGTTCTCGGACGTTTATTTAATGAGGGTTACGGAAACGGGCAATACATTTTCCAGTTAAAGCTCATTTTTAGATTTATTGCTTTGGATCTTTCTATGAGACAAATACTTTGCACTGTAATCAAAAATATTTAAAGTTTGTGTTGAAAATACCAACAAAGCAATGTTCCATTTGTATCTTTTTTAAAAGCCACGAGAAAAATATATTAAATAAAATAATTGTACCTTATCGAACAAAGTCTTAATATAAATTGATACTTTATTGTTTTGCTGAAAATTTGATTGAATTTAACACGCGATCTTTTTTTTTTTGTTCTTAGTAAAATCAAAAATTTTTAACAAAATGTTTTTAATTCTACAAAGTTGAAATTATTAAAAAATAAGCATAGTACAATAAATAAATGAAAATTTGTCCTAAGAGAATTAATATCACTACCTACTTGCATATAATAAAACATATTCTTTTACTTTAGTCTGGAATTCTTTTTGATTTCGTTGATATTGTTCAGCAGCTTCACTATTAAGAGGGTCATCAAAGTTAAGAAGATCCTGAATATAAAATAGAAAAGAAAATAAGTTGATATTATTAGAGAATTTAAAAGGAGCTCGAGACATGTAAATTCAAAAAGCATTGAGTTATAAAGGATCATTTATATTTTATAATTAAAACAAAAATGAATATATTTATAAATCGGCAGCTAGTATAGGGGATTGAATTAAAAGCTTTCTAAATAGAATATCATCGTTAGACTTACCGTGAATAGAGAGTTTAGTCCCCAGATAACATCTTTGATTTTTCGAGTGGGCGCCCATCCTAGTCCATCAATAGAATTTTGCCTTAGAAGCGATAAGCAAATGTCACCGGTAACTGATATATTTGGATGCCATAGTTTTGTAAGACATTTCACATTTGGAGGCTTTAAACACACAAAAAGAACATCATTTATAATTAAGAACTATTAACCTGTTGGCCATAGTTAATCGTTATTCGATTTTTAAATCATAGCTCTGAGAAAAGCATAAGAAAAAACATTTCGGACTTACACTAATGCCCTTACAAAGTTCAAAGTCTAGGAAAGACATTTTTAAAATTGTGTCTCTCTTCAAACTAGTCTAAAGTATGGTGAAGAGGCATTTAGATAACTTACTTTGAAAATCCTATTATTTTCAACAAAATTGTTTTATTAAAACAGCCAAGATATCTAAGCTGACGTCGAAATGGGGCCAGCTGTGTGCTTATAATAAGTATAGAAATAAATAAGTTGTACTTGGGAACATTTTCACTTTTATAGCATGAATCAATCCATCTCGAGATTGTAGACTCAAGCAATGCAGGACTCGAATCTTAGGATTTTAACTTGAAATGTAGGGATCTGCTATGTGTTCTTAGAGTTTAACTAAATTCTTTTTAGTAAATTGGAAAGCTTAATAAGGGTGATTTTTTGTAATTCTTTTATAGAGGCATTAACAAAAATAATAAATTTTAGATCAATATTTGAAGTCGTCAGCAGAAAAAACAAGTTTTAATACTTACTACCATATTATATTCCTCGGGGACGTTAATTATAAACTTGTAAGTGCCACCTTTCCAAAAACCTTCGTCAGGACAGATACAAAGAACAAATTCATGAAGAATATTTGGATCGCTGAATGTGGTCCTGCATGTACTAGGTAAGGTATTTTCCATTTCTTGGATTTCTTTTACCAACAATCGATCCCTGATTGAGATTCTTTTGGTCATATCACAGCTTTCCTTGACTTCTACACTTTCTTTTTTAAGTTTTCTTGATAAAGTTATCATTTTTTTTGTATTAAACAACAAATTAATTATAAACAAACTTGCTACGGAAAAATCTTGAACTGTCCGTACACTGACAACTGACATATGAATAAACGAAACTTCAACTTGAAGTAACGATGTGCGCTGTACAAGATTTCCAATAAAACCACAGAGAAATAAAAATTTATAAACGATATTGATACGATTTTGAAACTAAATTCAATCCGTTCCCGTTTATATGCCGGATCAAAAACTTGAAGTGGAGTTTATGGCTAAACAACAAGCACGCGTGCGGTGGCGCCGAATTTGACAAATCCAATGGACTTTTGTGAGACTATGCTTATACTACGTTTCCACCGGGCACTAAACCGAGATTTAGCTAGATTTGTCACAAATCTCCTTGAAATCTAGAAGATTTACCATACAAATTTTAATCTCCTCAAATGAAGATTTCAAATAAAACTTATTGAAATCTACTTGGAAACATTAGTTTGTCAAATCAAACAAACTTTTTTTCGGAGAATAATTGTTGAACCGACCCATTTAAACGCCAATTTCGTTTATTGACAGATGGAAATGTCAACAAAAACTATCTGTCTCACTTCCATATGATTCAAATTCAAAACAATAAACAACTTTCAAGAAATCACAGACGAAATAAAATGTAAGTAAACAAAAATAATAAATATATACAAGAATATAATAAAACTAATTACTTACAGATGATGAGTGAGCAAATACATATTGTTTTTTCTTTTCGAAAGGAGAATAATTTGAAGTTTGGTTGTTATGACATTAACCAAACGTCAAATTAATCTCCTTTTCTTTGGTGGAAACACCTCATGATTTATTTTAAATCACTTGCCTTAAATCTCGGATTATTTGTTGGTGGAAACGTACTATTACGCTTCAGATCATAAACCCGACCCCACCGCTTGAATATTTTGTTTGTTTCATTTCAGAATCGGTGTGTAGCAGCAGTGTCTTCCCTTCTATTTAAATTTGTAAAAAGAAATAAATTAATATTTTAGAAAATGTAAACACACTGTCTTCCCAACGCCCGAGGTTTGAAGCTGCATTACATTTTGCAACTTCTTAGGCAGTTTTATGATATCGAAAAATATCGTAAAGTCGGTATCGGTAAGATACCTGTCAAAAGCCGGAAACAACATCGTGCTAGGTCGGTCCGGCCGGCGTTAACGAGCGTTTGATCATATTTGCGATTTTATGTGTCAAAAAGCGTGACCCCAGTTATTTGTAAAAGGAAATAAAGCTTCCAAACTCGAGAGTTGTTACCTACCAAAAATATAAATGTATGTAATACTTCACAAGGTAACCAATATTAGAAATACATTTAAAAACGACTAAATAAACGTAGAAAGGGAGCTTAGTTTAAGCAGATACACTGATCGATTCTTTGCTTTTAATTAATGCGAAGCCAAAAGATGATCCAGAACAAATTCGCAGAAAGAGTTTAGATTTCGCTCGCATATGGAATTTTCTGCAAATTTTAAGCCAAGTATTTTAGCGGAACTGCAGTTAAAAAATTAGAAGAATCAACTTTCCTCTTTGCGTTTGAGAACAAAAGGTACTTTTGATAAAGAATGTTACATGAGTTATTTCAATTACAGAGGAGCCGGAAAATAAAGTTTAAATTCTGAAACTACGAATGGGTTTGTAAATTTCAGTACTGTTTTCAATGAAACCTACATATAATACTGGTTACTCTGCAAAACTAACGCGGTATAGATTCAAGTCATAAGAGTTTTATGGAGCTATCACTTTTTCTTCATGTTTTGTCTGCCTTTTTGATGCAACTAAAATTCAAAAAGCTATCACTTTTTCTTCATGTTTTGTCTGTCTTTTTGATGCAGCTAAAATTCAAAAAGCTAATTTTTGGGTTTCTGAAATTAATCCAGATAAGACCCCTAACAAATTGTAAAAATATCAAAAGATGATCGTGCTACCCTTAAGCCACCACAATTAAAATTTTGTTGTCCTACGATCATCAACTATCTTACAGAAATTTTACTAACTTTTTCTTCACTTTTCATTTAATCTCAAAAATTGCTGGTCTTTATCTCGAAAACGGTTGAGCGTACGAAAAAATGCTTCAAACATAAATTTTAGCAAATTGTATGCTTGACAATTTAAGGAGTGGTAATATCATATCATTGGAGCTATAGAAATGGAGATGACCATAACTTAGGATGTAGATATGACATTTTATGACTCATTTTAAACAATTTCAAGACTATAAGAAGTACCGTGATGGTTAAAAAGAGGTCGCGACCGTCATTTTCCACACTGAGTGTACCAAAGGTCTTATACACAATGAACGTATAAAACTCAATTTAACTCTAGATCGGAACTCTTCATATAAAAGCTCCACCCGAGTTTTGGATTCAACGTGGAAAAATCATTCAATAATGGCAACAAAGCTTTCGAATTTTTGTTGCAGAAGTGTGAAGTTTCAATTATCGCACATATAAATTCGATGAACGAGACATCGTCGTGTAAAAACTAAAAGGGAATTCATCATCCACACTTCCACAGAAAACTCATTCAGTACTTTATAAGAGGTGTGAGATGCACTCACTTGTCAGCTGACTATCCATCACTCATGATTTTAGTAAATAACCAAATATCAAAATGAAAATGTGAGATTTTGGTTGTTCTTTTTGCAAAAAAATATTCTCTTAAAAAATGTACATGTTGGACACTAAAATAGCTATAATGGATAACAAAGAAAGTTCAAATTTGCTGCAACATTCTGAAAATTTAAGTCTATCCGACTTAGAACTACCCGAGATAGAGCACCAAAGAAAGCGAAAAGTAAGAAGGTAAGACTGGCTACTGGCCACTGGTACTGGCGCAATTCTAGTTGGTTTCCCATTGTGTTTATTAACGTCTTTTTTCTTTATTTATAGAAAAACAAGACCAAAACTACCAACGGGAAGACAAAGGATCGAATCGACAACTTATGGCCATCGAAATATCATCCTACTGGGAACTGTGTTCTTCATTACATCGTGTTGGTTGCTAATCCTCTCCTACACTATGTCAGTAATCCACATAGAGAATCAGCGATTACAAAGTGAAATTAAAAAAGGTAAGCAAAAATATTAATTGACTTCAATTGTGGTCAATGATGATAATTATTAAAATTAAAAAGTTATTACAAAACAGTTCGAGTCATTTTGAACAATACCCCTCATAATGTTTAAGTAATACATACATACAATCCATCGCGATCAGTGCGCAGAACCCATTTCAAATGGCAGTCGATACAATAGAAGCCCATGTTATAGAAGGTTTTTTTTTCTTCACTTATAGACTTTAGATATATCGGTTTAGTTAGTGGTCTAGAATATTTATCTTATTGAACCGAAAAATGGAATCAGGCTTACAAATAAGTCTGCCCATTAAAACGGGAGCTAAAAAAATTCGAAAGCGACGAGAACTTGATGCCTTAGTTTCATACTCAATCGCCAGAAGGTACTTTATTGTTGAGGTATATAAATTTCAATAGATATTTTCAATGTGAGTGTTATAGAAATAACATAAGCAAACCGCTGAACCCCAAAGGAAAACATTCTCTCGAGAAACTGATTAGAACGTCCACGGACGATCAGGAAGATTGTAACTTGGTATAATTTATTTCAATATACGTATAATAGTTCTTCATTATTTCGTTTAAATTTTACATACAATTTTGCAGGAAACAAATTATAAAAGAGTGGAAGCTTGCCACGTGAGAAATTCAAATGTTCCAATTCGGATCTGTGCGCCACTGATTGTGGTTATTGTTATTATAATCTCGTTCGGTTTCGTACATTGGTTGTATTTCGATTTAAGGCAACAGTTCGTCGAGTACCGCCAAAAAATTGAAGAAGGTTAGCGATAAATATTTTTCTGTTTACTAAACTTAATTATTTGTAATTTTTTTGACAAAAGTGCAAACGAATCAAATTTTACGTTTTTCGCTTTGTGTTCACATTACTGAAATTTCTTTTTAAGGCCTTGTTTAAAGTGAAGGGAAGTATTTATATTGGTATATTAGTGAACTGTGTTAGACCGGTAAACAATTAAATGATTTTTGTGGAACCATTTTCATAAAAAAAAATAAAAAATATTCAGAGGCACAAAACAAAAAGTGTTGCAATTTACGAATTTTCCTGAGAGATGTAATATAAAATGCATGCAAAACAGTTTTGGAAATATAGAAAAGACGTGAGCCAAATTTCAAAAGAATCTCTTAGGACCTATTTCAATTATTAGTCCCGCCAATTTAAAAATGTATACAAATATAATTTTCACCCCGATCACTTAAACCTTGGAATAGGTTCAGAAACTTTCAAAGTATTTTCTTTGTACAGCCCCTAGTTGGATACCATAAGTCCAAACTAAATTCTTGCTTTTATAACATTAGTATGTTCTGGACAGGGGCGTCTTTAGACTTTTGGGGGCCCTGGGCCCAATAGGATTTGGGGGCCAACAAAAGTAGGTAGGTATAATATATTTTTTTTAAATCGTTTTAAAATTAATTTGTGTTTTTTTTTATATTTTTACTTTTTAAAAAGAACTAAAAAAAACATAAAACAGATATTTTTTTATTCTTTTATAATTTTTTTTAATTTACCTTCAATAGTTGAACATTTTTCTTTGTAGTTGATTTTTGATAATTTTTATTGTTTTTTTGGTTGATTCTAATGTTTTCATATTTTTTTTTTAAATTTTATGTAAGTTTATTCCTTTATATTTGTTTCGATTTGGTTTTTTTTTAGATATATGTATTGTATATGTAAGTTTAAGTATACAATAAAATATCATTGAAGGCATACTTTTCTGACTTTGTCAGTTGCAAAATCCTGAATTAAGTCATCAAATTCAATTTCCTGCAGTAATTCATTTTCAATTGATAAAATTCACAAGCTGTTTAGTCTATCTTGTAGCATTGTGCTTCGAAGTTCATTTTTTATCCGATTCAATTTCGAAAATTAACGCTCTCCACTGCAGTGTGAAACCATCAAAGATACAAAAATTCTACAGGCAGTTTCTACATTTGCAAATGTGTTCCCAATTTCATCCACTGTAATTAGACTGTACAATTTTGATATTGTAATAAGATCTTCATTTACATATTTATTGAATTCTTTTAAATACTGTACGAGGTGCAATCATTCAACCTCAAGTTCTTCTGCAATAACATCTCTATGGTTTTTTGAAAACTGTTCGCAAGAATTTTGCGAATTTTTCTGAAGTCAAATATTGCAATCAACAAAAAGCCAAACAATGCATTAATTTCTTGATAGCAATTGGATCGTATTTTTAATTGCAAAGTAATAGTGTCAATAATTAGAAAAAAAGTTGATCTTTTAAACTTTTCTTTCCCAATTAGCTGGACGGATGGTGCAGGACCATCAAAATATATGGCACGCGAACTTAGTACTATTTTTCGTTGCAATAAGTCTTTATAATTAGCATCCGGATTCTGAATTTTGGCACAGGCTTCAAATTTATCAAAATTCTCCCATATGTCATTTATGAAAGGACAAAGCAAATTTGCAGCAACGTCAATCGTTATTGTTTCTTTTTGAAGGCTCTTGCTGGTTTTATGAATTATTTCTAATATTTGGCTCCAAATTTCTGTTAAAATAAGGAACTCCAGTTTCTACATTTTCTTACACAGGCTTAACGCTTTGCTTTTTGTGTCTGGAGCTTGCTCTGGATCTCTAGAGATAGATGTAAAGGCTTCAGTAATTTACTTATAACCATGACTGAGCGCGTTAACTGCATCAGCTGGTGCAGACCATCTTGTTTCAGAAAGGCTTTTAAGAACTCTATGTGAACCTTAACATACATTCAATTTATTCCAGCGATGAGAAGAAGCAGAAAAAAAGTTGTATATTTTTTGAACCACTTGAAAGAAACTTGTTGCCTCCTGCATACAACCAGCCGCATGAAGGCCTACTAAGTTAAGAGAATGTGCTGCACAAGGTACAAAGGTAGCCAATTCGCACTTCTCCTTTAATCTTGCTTGCAAATCAGAATATTTTCCCGACATATTAGACGGATTATCATAGCTTTGTCCTCTACAATCCTCTATTGAAATATCATGATTTCCAGAAATGTGAAAATTGTGTCAGCCAAATATTCAGATTTATGCTCTTGAATAGGTATAAATTAAAAAAAAAACTTTCGATGGGAACACAATTTTTAACATACCGAATTACAAAAGTCAACTGGTCGATATGAGAAAGGTCAGGTGTACTGTCAACACTTAGGGAAAAATATTTTGCCGATCTAATTTCACCTAAAATTTTCATTAGGACTTGTTTTCCCATTATATCAATGAATTTGTTGCAAATATTTGCTGATAAATAGGAAGTGTATCCCATTCCTGAGTTCCCACATTTTTTTAAATGATCTGCGATGATTGAATCATCATGGGACAACTTTGTGTTTGTTTATGTAGTGAGTTGAAAAGTCAACATGTGTGCAGAACTGTAGAGTAGAACCATTGAATAATTACAATAATTACATTTGTAATTATTCAATGGTAGAACGAAAGCAGAGTTGTTAAATTAATGTTGACAGCGTGTGCAGGTGTATGATTAAAGATTCATGTTGCCAGAATTTTAAGATGTTGAGGAGGAGAATTTCAACGGAACAGAGAGTCAAATGAAACTTGTTTTTCTGTTACTGTGTACTAACCTTATTTCGTTTTCTATACAATTCTTGTAAAGTTTCATTCATTTTGAGTTGGTGGATTTGGGGGCCAAATAATTGCGGGGCCCTGGGCCCTGGCCCACCGGGCCCATGCCTAAAGACGCCACTGGTTCTGGATAGTTAGGTCAGAGTTACCCACTACATTCTTCTGTTCTTCCGGTTTTGCTCTTTTCTTTTTTATTGTGTTTCTTCCATTAAATTTTGCATACAAATACTTACTTTATCTGAATATTGCAATTTGTGTGTAGCCTTTGGAACAAATTTATCTCGCACCAATATCATCAGCAAAGATGGCGTTGATATCGAATGGAATATCCCCTGTACATAAAAGATACAAGGTTGGTCTTAGGACACTTATTGCGGCACACATGCTTCTATTTAATTTATTTTCCAGTAATTTTGGTCATACCTTACTCGAAAGAGTCGCGTCATAACATAAGTTTTCAGTATTTTGTAGTACTGCCTATGAGTAGTTTGCACTGAAGTCCCAAGTGCCAAGGCTTGAGCAACATCTAAGAATGTAGCCGAGCATACCTGTTTTTCTTCAAGTGCCTTTTTCACCACATCCGTAATTTGATAAACTTGGTCTACCGTGTAGTGTTTATTTTTAAATCCAAAATGATGGTTCGAAGTTAGTCTTTTTTCGTCTATTATTTTGCTGCTGTATTTATTGAATTTAAGACATACATATTTTATGGACTCCTGCAATGTTTTGTACGAGGTGTGTTCAAAAAGTACCCGGAATTTTCGATTGTTCAAACAAATATTTATTTATTCGTTTACATCAATGTGGTCCCCTTCAAAGTAGTCCCTCCCAGATATAATACACTTATGTCAGCATTTTTTCCAATCTTGGAAGGACTCTTGATATTCACTTTTTGATATGTCCTTGAGCTTTCTCAGCGATTTTGCCTTTATTTCTTCAATCGAGGAAAAACGCAGTCCTTTCATTGGTCTCTTCAATTTTGTAAACAGGAAAAAGTCACACGGAGCCATATCTGGTGAATATGGAGGTTGGGGCATGACTACAGTATTGTTTTTGGCCAAAAAATTACGAACAAGCAACGACGAGTGAGCAGGTGCGTTATCGTGGTGCAAAAGCCATGAACTGTTTTTCCATAAATCTGAGTGTTTTTTTCGGATTGCTTCACGCAAACGTCGCATAACTTCAAGGTAATACTCCTCATTAACCGTACGACCTTGTGGTAAGAACTCTTGATGCACTATACCATTATAATCGAAGAAAACAGTAAGCAAAACCTTCACATTTGATCGAACTTGACGTGCTTTATTCGTTCTTGACGTTAGATGCTTCCAGGTGGACGATAGTGCTTTGGTTCCGACATCATAACCGTACACCCATGTTTCATAACCAGTTATGACCCTTTCAAGCAAACTTGGATCGTCGTTGACGTCATTTAACAGCTCTTGAGCGATGTTCATGCGATTGTTTTTTTGGTCAAAATTTAGCAGTTTCAGCAAAAATCGCCGAGTTCATAAAAACACGTCGAACCTTAGCAACTACCAGAGACAAAGTAAACAGTGAATATAGCAAAAAATTGCATCATACTTTAGGGGCATGTATACCAACACAATACAAAAATAATTTTGACCTTCGGATTCTGCAGACCCGCGGAATTTAAAAATTCCGGGTACTTTTTGAACACACCTCGTATACATTCTGAATTACTACAACCACTTTCAATACGTAAAGAGGATGAGTCTACATCAATTTTATAGAATGTAGCCATCCATTATGCTGCCAATATAATTTGTTCATTTATTATAAACCACCATTGGTAAGGGATTTTTCTTATACACAACTGCAGCGGTGCTCAATCTTAACAGCCAACACCTCCTTGTCAAACCACATCCACCACGAAGCTTCCGAAGGGCCTTTCCGTGGCACCGAATTGCGCTATTTTTGTGGTCTTCCAATAGTATTTGTATCGAGGGAAGCCCTTGAATCTGGGCTTTCTTTTGCTGACCAAGCATCAATTACAATTTATTTCTTTGGGAACTGTGAAATAGCTTTTATCTACAATCATTTAACTTAGAAATTATTTTGATTTCGTAGGTGTGGTCTTTTTTTAAATGGCCCTTAAAGATATATACGAGGGCCCTTTTATTCGAATGATCACTTCTTCAATTTAAGCTAATGATGATCTACATAATCGTGGCGTCTACATCGAGTTTTGTTATGTAGGTTATATAACATATCTTAGAAGTCATACAGTCTTCACAAGACAGTCTTGAAAAACTTACACCATTCCTAATTCGATTCAGCGTCATCAGGTAAAGTAAGATAATTGCATACACAGATGACTGCAGAAGAAGATTTTTGCAATCCGATAAATACCATAACCCAAAAGTAAAAACCGAAAACCACACAATATAAGAAACACGTAAGCAGATTGCCGGTCGTGTTCAAGTCTTATCATACGAATGCAATACTTAGACCACGTGAAGATTCTTTCAGAAAATTAATGAGGGGAACAACAACTGGTAATAATTATGTGGGGTACCACAATTAGTAAAAAATCAATTCAATTAAACAAACAACTCACAGATTTCATATATTGCCTTCCATAATCGTAATCTTGTTATAACCAAATACGAATACTTTTAGGATTCATTGCAAAAAATTAATAAATCACGCATTATTAAACAAAATTGTTTGGAGGAAATCTTTAGTATAATTTATTTTGTATTTTCTCTATGGTTTATTATAATTATATTTTTGACATTAAATATAAAATTTAAAAAATTAAACAATTTCATCCTTAAATATTATTAAGATTATAATCTTCTATTTTTTGTGCAGTTTCTGTGATAAGCCAAAATCTTCCTGAAGAAATGCAAAAATGGCATGAGAAGTCATCTTTTTTGGAGAAAAACCAAAGTATAATTTATGAAAAACTTAATGAAATACAAATAGCCATAGAAAGCTTAAAAACAAATTTCACGAAGTATGCTGCACGAGCAGACAGTCGAAATGAATATTCCAAAGATGATAAGTTTGTTGCCGATCTCGGTGCGAAACTTGAAGCTGTTGCCAGTGATATGGAAATAATAAAAGATCATTTTACCACTGTCCAAAAAAATCAATCCATCTTACAAGAAGACATCGATAAATTAGGGGTATGGACGACATTGGCACATATATTTTAAAATTTATTTATTTTTTTTATATTAAAGGTACGTTTCAATGACATATCCAACCATATCCCAGAAAAAAGTAAAGATGAAGACGTGTGCTTGCAAAAAGTTCAAAGCCTTCAAACACGATATGAGAATGAAATTAAGAGTGTAACTGCAAATATAAGTATTGTCAATGATACACTTACTCAAAAATCAGGCATAATAAGCGATGAACTTTTAGTGCATAAGGTATATTTACAATTATACAGAAAAACAAAATACATATACAAATATTATTTTTGTTTGTTAAAATTTAGACAAAGATAGATGACTTGATGGACAAAACTGCAAACATTACCTCACATGTTAGTTCGATAAAAAATGATTGGACCAAATACAAACAGCAAATTGTTGATTGTGATGCCAAAGTTGAGAATTTTGAAAACTCCGTAAGTAAATTTCATTTTAGTAGTTCAAAGGTGTTATCTTAAATTTCAAAATTGTTTTATTTTAGATGTCTCAAATTGTTAATAAAACGAATATTTTGGAAAAATCTATTCAAGAAGTTCGTTTAAATTGTTCTCTTAGCGATGGATTGGGTCGAAATTGCATCAATTTGACCGATACAACCCCGCAAGTAATAATATAAATATTTAACGAAAATTATATCTTCTAATGAAATTATGTTCTAATGTGATATTCTAGATCAATAAAACTAATGGATTGAACATCAAATAAGTGAAACCACAAGTATGTATGGGTACATACAAAATACAAATTTCTCAACTTTTTTCTGTGTTTTTTTTTTTCTTTCCAGGAAAATTTATCAAATTACAAAAACTTTAAATTAAGTTTTGAGTAAATTCGTTTCGTAGAATAATTTTTCCAGTGAAATTTTCAAATTGTTCATTCAAAAATTGAGCTTGAAAATAACAACAGTTTTGATAGAAATTTCTTGTTTGTTATTGCAAATAATTGAATTAATAATTGTTCATTTCACAATTTGTACATACATGTTTTATTTATCACAATAAATAGTTTTAGTATTTCTCTTTAAAATTTTGTTTTAATGATGGACTCTAACAACAAATTATGAGTTGCTTTGAATGTATATTAGTTCTGTTTGAAAATATTGCCATCATGTAGGACTACTACAGGAAATGTAAGTATTTTTAAAAATGTTTTTTAAGTTATAATACAAGGAATAATCATGACTGACAAAATTAATCTCATTTAAAGAAATATATATTTTTTTGTGGAACAAAAAGAATAAAACTGGGCGCTCAATTTTGTGTTAGGTTTGTATTTGGAAAAACATTTTGTTTTGTTCTTGATTTTATGGCAACTCAATCTTATTCCAGTCGCAAGGGTGGATAGCCACTTTGTCCATTGAGTACAAGGCTGCAAAATAATTGTATACTTCCTTTAAAAAATGCACATGATTTTAAAAATCCCGAATAGACTAGCGAACAGACAAAAGAATCAATTTGAAATGTTTTAGATTGTTTGATAAACAGTGACGGACAAAACAATAAGACCAGTAGGAAAGCCTTAACAATTAGCTCTCTCTCTTTAAGATGAAAACGGTGGTTATACTTTTTTTTTGTGTAAATCATCGTTGATTTACGGTAAAGTTTTGATTAAAAAAAAAAAAAAAATAAAGATTAAATTTATGTTGAAATTATTGTGATTTTAATAAAATATTTTATATAACACCATTCTTGGAATAAAATACTTTTAATTATAAAGAGAATTCACAAGAAAAAAGAAAAAATGGGTCGCGGAGTACACTGCACTCAAACCATGATTGAAATTATCCTCAAACTGGTGCAAGATGGAAAGTCGCAGCGGGAAGTGGCCAAAATAAGGGAGATCCAAGCCATTCGTGTATAATGCACTACAGCCCCAAAAAACCAACGCAAAAACAGGCAGACCACGGAAAACATTCCAAAAACTTTATGCTCAAATTAAACGTTTATCTAGGAAGGACCCGTTTAAGTCTTCTGGGGAAATTAAAAAGGTGCTTGATTTGCCTATCTGTGAAAGAACAGTTAAAAGACGGCTTGAGGAGCAGCATCTCTTTGGAAGAAGTCCTAGGGAAGCACCACTTCTTACCAAAAGACACCGACAAAATAGAATTAGATTCGCCAAGTAAGAGATGGGTACGACGACGTCCAAAAAATACTGCACATCATGGTGTGGGGATGTTTTTCATGGTACGGGGTAGGTCCAATTTATCGGATCGAAAAAAAAAAAATGGACCAGCATCAGTACACAAAAACACTAGAGGAGGTAATGCTTCCGTATGCCAAGTATGAAATGCCGTTGAGGTGGTTCATGCAAGACAACGACCCGAAGCATACATCTCGAAAAGTCAAAAGCTGGATTGAAGAGAAAATGATCGATGTAGTGCCCTGGCCTTCTCAATCTCCAGATTTAAATTCATTGGAAAACTTATGGGCCATTGTAAAAAAATCACTCGCTGGCAAAAAATTAAGAAACAAGGAAGATTTGTGGAACAATTTTTAAAAGCTTGCAGCAAACTTGTGGAGTCAATGCCAAAAAGAGTCCAAGATGTGATGCAAAACAAGGGTTATAGCACAAAATACTAACTGCCAAGTGTGAAAAGTGTAACAATTCAAACTAAATAATTTATTACATTAATGGTCCTATTGTTTTGTCCATTCACACTTAACCTTTTTTTCTTTATTTTCTGTTTTAGTAAGTAAGTATACGTTCTGAAAATATTTAATGAATTAATTTACTCTTCACTCTTATAAAAAAATATCAAATAAAAAAAAATTGTTGACAAAACACAAAACATTTAAGTGTTTTGCGTGTTACTAAGAACTATAAAAATGGTCCTATTGTTTTTTCCATCACTGTATATGCTGATTTATTATATTACTCACTTTTTAAAGCAGAAATAAGATTTTATGAAACAGGAAGTGCAGGCCAAAAACCCTTTAAATAGAAACTTATCGTGAATTGTAATTATTCTGATTTTATGTGTTGCAAATCGAACACTCCAAAAGACTTAATTTTTGTAACGGAACTAAATTCTAAGCAGTTATTAGTATGCAAAAGAGTATATACATATACATCCCCTTTGTTTAGGGAAGAGGATAACATTTTCTCAGATAAAATTATAGTTTTCTTGTTTGTACAAAAATATGTGTAAAATATTCTTATTTCATTCAAAGTATAAGGTTACTTCTCTTAGGCATCTTTGTACATAAATGTGTTAACGATACATACAGTTAGATATTAAAAGAATTGAATAAAAACACACATTTTTATAAATAAAAAAATGTACAGGTATAAAATCTGTTACGCAGTGTTAAAATTCTTTTAGATTGGATTAAAAGTCTGAAAAATCAGGCACAGGTAGGGGAAAGACCTCTAGCAAGACAGTCCTTCGCACTAACCATCAGGCCATGGGTACTGCAATTATTTAAAAGAAATGAAAAATAATTTAAAAAAATGGTTTGTAATGGGTTTTCGAGATAGGGCTCAAAATAAAGAATTCAGTTAGCTTGAAATTGTAGTGTGAAGAAACTAGCCCATTTTGGGTAAAATCGGCAATACCTGACGAAAAACATACGATTTTCGTGTTTTTTTTTTTCAATTTTTTGCGTAGCGTCCAGATCTGAAGGTCGAACACTTGTATTTTGTATAAGACCAACCTCATAAGCACCATGAAATAAAATGCACGACTGAGTCTCACGAACTTGTTGATGTATCCAAAGAGTCTGTTTATTTTTTTTTTGCTTTTTAAGATTTAAAAATGTACCTTAAGAAACAATTTATTTTCAAAAATTTAAATGCAATTTGATTTCACAAAAAAAAACCTAATTTTTCAAAATTTAAATTTAAAAATCGTTAGAGGGTTTTTTTAATTACTTTTTTATGTATAACATTTTTTAATTAGAGTTTAAAAATATTTGTAGTATGCAGATATTTAGAGCTTATTAATATACGGTTTACGTTTCAATTTCGTAAAAAAATAATGTCCCATTTTCAAGACATTGAATTTCGAAAAAAAATGTTTAATATTGAATGAACAATCATAAATAAAAACAATGATATTTTTGATCATCAAATAGTATTTAGATAGTATTAGAGCTTGTGCAGAAAATTTTTTCAAAACGGTTCATTAGTTCTTGAAAAAATTTAAAATAAAAATAAGGGTTTTATGGGGGGTACATTTCTACAATTAGAAAAAAATAAAAAAAATGTGTCTGTTAGTTTTTGAGAAAATTTAAATTTTGAATTTTTTTACCAAAAAATTTGTATGTGGACTTCTATAATTTTTAGTCTTAAAAAAACACCTAACGTGCTCAATGGGCGAAGACAGACACGCAGACAGAGGGACGGAATCGGGGGACCCACTTCTTTCAACTTCTCTACCATCGTAATGTCATTTTTGATTAAAATCTCGAGTTCGAATTTTTTACGAATGCATACTTGTAGTATCCTATTTACAACAAATATCAAATGAATTCCTAAGGGTTTGTTCATGTTTTTTGGGTTTCGTGATTTTCCAACCGACTTTACCTTGAAAAAAGGAAGTTTGTGGCTTGAGAATGTTTCTTTTATTAGTGTTTTTTTTTAATATATATTTTTTTGATTTATTTAATAATAAGCAAGGAAAAATAATTATATTTCCTTCACACCAAAGTAGAAAACCATTGCTGATTTTTCTGGGGTGGACAGTAAGATTTATCGCCCTCATCAACTAAAAATAAATTAGGTGGCGCAACAGGCCTTAGAGATCCACGGCTTAGTGATTTACAATTGTCAACTGTTCCTGTGTGGGAGTAATGTCAGGGATGAATGGCTAACTTGAGAAAGCACTATTCTTGACAAGAATTGCTCTCGCTACTCCTCTTAAACTACTCGCATAAATAAGGATCTTCTTTCAAAAGGGTTTTCGTAATATTTAATATAGAAATTCTGAAAGTGTTGTTTGTATAAATATTTGTATAGCCAAAAATTAGTTATACTTTTTAAAACAATTGTTTTCCAAAAAAATGTGTTCAAACTGCGGATAAGTTTAATGTTAGAACTCTCATAAATTCTATATTTTCGATACAATGTTTAAAAACTGAATTATAAAGTTTGATATACAAAATTAATAAATCATGACACTCACAATCTTATCGATTTTCCGCGTATTAAAAGCTCTAGTCGTGACATCTTGATGATGCACACTTTTTTATAAAGGCCAGGAAAAATTACTTGATTTAGTCATTTCTTTATTAAATTTCTAGAATAAGTTATGTAAATCTCCAAAAACCTAGAAGGCATTTAGTAGTTACTTATTCGAGTAACTGAATTATCTGTTTGAAAGATTGTTTAGTGTTTTATGGTCTCGTCCCAATAGAAAGCGCTTGGATGAGAAAATTTAACAATTAACTCTATATGAACGTCGATAAAGACAAGTGAGTTTAAAGCCATCGATTGAGATGTTAAGATCATTAAGAATAAATGTTCACCAATAGTTTAGCTCGAAGAATCCTTGAATTTCTCGTAGACTGTATTGTAGTACCGAAAAATTAATTCAGTCTCTATAATTTCTTATTATAAAAGTGTCTTTATTACCGTCGAACAAAAACCCACTTCTTAACAATTTTAAAACTTCACTAATAATAAAATATAAATTTGTAAATCGATAGTTTATTTTGCAAACTTTTGACAAAATTATAAAATTTTGCTTTGCAAAAATGAAATTCAAAATTTTCATGCATAGGTATTAAACTTTACAATATTCATTTTATACTCTAAACTTTAAAGTTTTGCAAATGGACAAAACATTTGATAAATACAGAGTGATATATTTATAAGTTCTTTCATAGGGTTATCAGATCTATGGTTATTATATACCTGTTACATTTTTTTCGGTAAAAAAAGAAAAGAATTTTTGTGGAAGTAAGTTTTTTTTTTGTTTAAAAAAAACAAGATATTAAAGAAAAAAAACACCAAGTCTAGAAAATTAAAGCCCGAGGCGATGAAAATTTGATTAAAAATTTTGATTTTTTTTTCGTTATTTCGTTTTAAGGAAACAAATTATAGCCACCAGGATTTTATATATTATATACACATGTGTATGTTTAGAGAGGCATTAACGAAGAATTTCTTGACAAAGTTCTAAACTCTAAAACTTGGTTTATTGAAAAATTATAGAACTCCACTGAGTTCTAACTCATTTCTTCAAGAATTTCTCAAGCATTAAAACTCTGATTAAGATTTTAGTTTGAAATAAAAAAAAAGGAAATGAATTGGGTGGCGCAACAGTCCGTTGAGAACTACGGCCTAGTGACTTACAACTCTCAACCATTCCTGTTTGCGAGTACTGTTGTCAGGGATGGAGGGGCCCTACAGTTTTAAGCCGAATCCGAACGGCTAATTTGAGAAACCACTTTTCATGACAAGAATTACTCTTGGAGGATTTGTCAATTCCTCGCAAGAGGCAGTACCCGTGAAAAAAACTTTAAATGCGATCGAACCCAAGACCTCTGGCATTAAAGTCCAACGCACTTACCATCATGCTACCATTAGTTTGAAATAGAATTTCTATTTATTAGACCCACAAATTTGGCGGCCTAAAAAGGTACAACTCTGTTTAGAAAAGCCACAGCGGTCATGCATCAATTATTTGGACGTTAAAAGGAACACATAAGGTCCATGGAGTCTATGTCAATTTGTGAAACCTTAAATTCCATAGACATTCTAACCGTGGGCAACCAACTCAACTACAACAAAAAACTTATCACAGTAAGCACTTCGTTGAAATGTATTCAACTCAAAATAACATGTTAAAAGCAATACAGAACAATATTGAAAATAAAACGAAACATCCATATGACATTGGTACACATAAATATGAAGATGTGAACAAAATCAAACCGGCAATTTATTTAATGAAGTGAAATAAATGGCGAAATAGTTTACCTAAAATCAAACCCGAACTCAATAGTAAATACCGAGTGCTAACTGCTAAAGAAATTATTAAAAGTGAAAAACACTTTGGTCATAAATATTTGTGAGACTGAATTTCAAAGAGAAACTGAATTATATCGAGTTTAAAATTGATTTGAGAGCAGAAGCCCAATATAGGTGGCGCGCACAAGTGGAAGGTGACCTCACCCAACTCGGAGCGCGAAACTGGAGACATCTAGCTAGGGACCGAGCTAGATGGAGAAGTTTGTTGGGTGAGGCCCTAGTTCGCACAGGACTGTAGCGCCTACCTTAAGTAAGTAAGAAGAATTAACTTTTCTTTATTTAATATTTATTATAAATATTATAACTTGTAAACAAGTTCGCATACTAAACATTGACGCAATAATTGTATATGAAAACAAATGTTTTTGTTTTCCCATAATAAAACGATGATTTATATACATAAATCAAGCATTAGTGAAAATTTAAAACAAAGTATAAAAAGGTGTTAAAACGCAATTTTTAGTTAAGTTTTTTTTAGAATAGTTAGTTTAGAATAGTTTTTTTTTCTGAATGAAAATTGCTTTTATCTAGTTTTGGATTTAGGGTCTTACAAAGTTTCTACACAGTATGTGGTGGCGTTTAATTTATAAAGTAAAGGTATTTACAAAGGTATATTCAATATATAGTAAATGAAATGTTTCTTTCAAATATTATATCAAAACCGAACATCGTTTTTTTATTAGCACAAATTCGAAAGTTAGTATATTAAAAATCAGATTTTAAGTAATCCTTTGGTTTATTTTTTTTTAATTTTATATTGTATCTTATACAACTTAAATACTTCATGTTTCAGTTTTAGAGTGGGATTCCTAGTCGTTTAAAAGATACGTCATTTTGGAAAAAAAAAAACGAAATTCGAATGTTCAATTCGATTTTGGAGTAACCAGACCCTTTTGATATTTTTTTTTCTTGGCTCATAATGTTGATTATACAATATTGATATCACATGCAATAATGCAGATAGAATGAGACTAAGTGCCGGCCGCTTGTCGCACAATACGGTGATGACGCAATCGCACTTAAAAATATATATGCCTACCTTTCTAATAAATTGAGATACCGTTTTCAAATATGGCATGCGATAAAAAATATTATATAATAAACATTATGAGCCAAGTAAAGAAAAGGTCTGATTAATCCAGATTTTTTTCATAAAAAAAGGCCATTTTTAAACATTTGTCGCTTTTCGTTTTCTTAACAGGGCAAAATGTAAAAGCCGACATTTTTTTCTCTGCAAGTAAATACAATGTATACAAATGTATCTAATTATGATTTGTATGCACATTCTTTAAAATTTTAAGCTCTCTCTCGACTTAATGTCCATGGCTTTTGTGTTGTCTTAAATAATGCAGTCTCAAGTTGCATTTTCATTACAACCGCATATTGCAACTATTATGTTTTACAACCCATTTGAAGTGTTTCCATGTATAAAAAAAGTTCTAGTTTTTAAAACTTATTTCTTCATCAAGTTCTCAAGCTTTAATTTATATCTCAGTTTGAGATAGAACTTAGATTTAGAAGACCTTCATATTCGTGGGTCTGACGCCTAAGATGTTTTTACTCTTTGACTTGATTTTTTGATAAAATAAGCTTTAAACATTGATTTGCGACCACACGACCCTTTAATATACAATAATATTTCATTTTAAGAAAAGTTGGTGAAAATTGAGTCTCCCCAAATCACACTCCCTGCTATTTGGTCACACAGACAGTAGTACACAAACGTTACAAAAAAGAAATAAAGTCCTTCCACCTCATTATCGTTTGTGCAGACTTATGGACATTGATATTGTGACCGCATGGTGGCGCCTAATCCCAGTCCTCCATTGAAAATCTATAAACATCAAATATGATTAACATAACGTGCAAAATAGTACCTTATATTTGAATAAAACATAAATTGATAATTTAGCCAAAAAAACTTTTAAAAACAATGCCAAAATACATAGATTGAAGCCAATTTAAAACTGATAAACATTCAATATTTTATCGATAAGGACATTAGCAATGTTTCTAAAAAAAATACATGGTGTCATAAAAGTAATAATATTTAATCCTTATAGAATTTTATTTTATTAAACTGAAACTCGAAAATATATTTAGTACATCGAGCTCTATCTAAATAATTGGAAGTCAAGAAATGTTCGAGTTTTAAATATTTTTAAAACATGAGTTTCAAAGAAAAACCGAGGGTTAGTAGACGAAGTTTTAAATTGATTTTAGAACTTTGTCAAAAACATTGGGCGTCATAGCGTGGTATCACAACGGACCAACCAATAGCTTTTGCCGATCAGTAAGCCTAGTCTATCACTGCAATAGGTATAGTTGTTACATGTAACCTTAAATGCAACTAATTCGAATTTTCGATTTTTAACCAAAAAATTTGTATGGGGACTGCTGTTATTTTCTGCTGTTATTTCGTATTAAAAAAAAAATGCCTTACGCTAATCGGCTTAAAACCTTTATTTCCCAGTTTGAACTCAATCGACACAAGGGTTCGAGATGTAGGGGCCAGGACAGACAGACAGACGGAGGGAATCGTGGGACCCACTTTTTTCGACTTTTCCATTAAAAGCTCGAGTTCCCAAGTAAAAACACCTCAATGTTCACTATTTATGTGCGTCAAAAAAATAAAACGTAATTGAAGGCGAGTTTCAGGAATTTAAAGGCAACTTACTATTTCTTTTTATGAACCTGAATAATATTTGCACTTTTTCTTAGAAACAAAAAAATAATTTAAAACATTACTATACTCTGTCCAACAAAAATAGTCAGTACACGTCTTATGGGAGAGCTTTTTTCTTGCAAATGGTGCCAGTCAGTGGTTTTATTCCCTTTTTACCTACTGAAAAAGAAAATTCAACCACTGACTTACACATAAATTGTTGTTGTAATTACGCTTCCACGAGCGTACATCCCCACAACCTTTACCATGCGCAGCAAAAGCCACAGCCACACTGACACTGATAAATAATGTGTTCACAAACAACCCTCTTCGTATGTATTGAAAATAAGCAGATTGTTATTAGAGTTACCATTTCCACTTTAATGCAAATCATGGTGGATTTTTCTTTGGATTTTGTTTGGGAGCTTTCAGAATGTGTGCTTTTTTAAAAGCTTTTGAGAACAAATATGCGAATAGTGTTGTCGCTTGCTGTTTTTCGGTAAGTGAAGTTTATTTATTATTCTTCGTAAATTAACCCTTTGTTCCCGGAGATGTCAACTTTTTCAAAAATTTGTATAAAAACTTAAAATTTATATAGAATGTGTATAATGAATAATGCATTTAAATAAAAAAAAAATATTTACTAAAAATTAAAAAAAAACCAGTAGGAATATAAAGAAAAAATATAGAGTATTTGGTTTAATTGCGAAACCACTAGGAAGCAAAGGGTTGAGTTTAAGCGAAAATTATTTATAATACATGGTGTAATTATAGATAGTGAAAAATAGTGATTTTGTTCATTAAAAAAATATTCTTTGAAAAAGTGTTTATTTATACGGTGTTTTATAATCAGTGCCAAAAAAAGAACTGCTTTTATTTTATTATAAATCTGTGCTGTGTTGTTTATAAATTGTGTATTTGTGAATATTGTGTGATACAGAATCGAAAATTTTCATTATTTTTTCATAATTGAATTTATGTTACTCTTAGTTTTCACAAAGGGGTTTTTGAATTCGGGATTATGTACATAATTTATAAATTTTCTTAAACGGAATGTATTTTTAACTTTCAATTTAAAATCAAAAGTTGGTATCCTTACTAATATTTATCAGAGCTTTTTCGAAATTTATAATGGGCACTACGGAAACCCTGTAATATTTGCTCTCTCTCACAGCTTAACGAGATTTCACTTCAGTCAGAGTGAGAGGTAAACGTCCTATCTTCTCTGTACTGACTATTTTTGTTGGACAGAGTATAAAGTTAAAATTTTTTTTGTTGTTTTTGACAGCAAAACCACTTTTTGGTAAATGTCGTTAAATTACTAACAAATCTTTAGATGAAGTCTTTAATTATATTATGGCTCATATGACCACCCCCTGGGTAGTCCATTGGTCAAAATTTGATGAATTTGTGCTGCGTTATTGGAAAAGTGCTGAATTTCTGATTCATATTATCGAGCCCTTCCCGCCATTTTATCGTAAGCGACATTTTCAATAGACAAGGCAACTTAGTTCTTAAAATTTGCTAGTAACAACTAGAGCATTGAAGCATATTGTCATGTTTTGACTTAAGCATAATTGATAATTTCCAACACTGACAATGGGTACAAGTTGTTTCAAGGACCAGCAGTATGGTTTTGATTTGTCGTTAACGATAAAATTTATTTTGGCGCTTACGATAAATTGGCGGGAAGGGCTCGTTATGTTCTTGGTTAAGTCCTCAGTTAAAAGTAGTAGTTTAGCAAACAAAGTTTAAGGAATTAAAATACAAATTTTGTTTTCATATATAAAAAATAAATAATTAAAAATATAATGGGAGTCATATCTTTTAACGCAATACAATAGTTTTTAATTCATTGGAGTTTCATATCCATTAACGCAATACGATAGTTTTGAATTCAAGGGAAAATAAAAAAAAAGTTATCTCCCAGGGGGGGGGGGGTCATGACCCTGTGCATTCGAAAATACAAGTGCTGTGAATTCGAGAGTTGATACGTATTAATTGATTTAGCGGCTCGGCGGCGCGGCGGCGCGGCGTTTGGAGCAATATAACGTGCCGTACATCGTTCACCTCCTTTTTGCCAGGCAATTGAAGATCATGAATTCACATGAAACATAAAACCAATATTACTAAAGTTATGGCCGAAATATCGCCCGAAATGTTTTAGAAAGTACTTATCAAAATTAGCTTAAAAGAATTGGATGTTTTTCGCAAGACGGCATTTAAATGATATCGATTTTCACACTCAGTCTAAACTTTATACTGAAATAAAATGTTCATTAAAAATGTATCGTTCTGCGTATTTTATTTAGCCTTAAGAAATCGAATAACCTCATATAGTAATAGGCGGTGTGAATAAAAACGAGTAGGACAAGTAAATACTTGAAAATATCAAAATAACAAGTAAATGCAAAAATTGAAGTGATTAAAACAAGTATTTACTCTTACTCGCGAGTAAAATACTTGAGTGGCTAGTAAAACCCGGAAAATGCCAATTTCGGTGTGAATAAACGCAAGTAAATACTTCTGTAGCAAGTAAATATTCGTCTATTCGCAAGTCAACCCGACCCCTGACTTGCAGTCGTACTTGTACAGTACACGAAAGATGGCTGCATTTATGAACCTGCGTGGTGTGAAACGTTATAGAGACCGGCGTGATATAAGTCCCGATCTATCTAAGGGACTATTACGGTTTGAGAGCGAAAACGTAGATTTTCTCAATTCGCACTTTCTTGATGAAAACACTGATGCAAGGGGGTAGAGGATTAACTGCACGGAAAAAGATGGAAATTTTTCTGAGATACGTTAGTGATCCATCAGGATTCCAAAGTGGTGTTGCCAACGACATGGGGGTTGAAAGAAGTACCGTCAGCAGAACATTTTCAAGTGTATTGGATAAAATAGTGTCGAAGTCTGAAGATTGGATTAAATTTCCACGCACTATTGAAGATATGGATCAGGCCAAGGCAGATTGGGCTTCAAAATTTCGCATTCCGACTGTCGTTGGTGCTATAGATTGCACTCACGTGCATATTATGAAACCTTCGGAATTCGGCGACGAATATATGAACAGAAAAGGAAAAACAACAATAAACATTCAGATCAAAAACACTCCATTACCAAGACCGGAATCTCAGACTGACATTTCGGTTTGCCTACAAGCTAGAAAGCACTAAATGTGAGAAAGTGTGCGTGAAATGATGCAAAAAACCAAACACATTCTCACATTTAGTGCTTCGGCCCATCAAAACGCTTCATTATAGTAATCAGCCCCATGTAAATGCTTCATTTTGAATGTTTCATGGCCTCGTTCAAAAACTAAACAATCCTAACCAACAAAATCTGAAGTGCTGACATGGTCTTAAATTGGAAGATTTGTATAGCTTTTTAATTTCAATACAAATAAATGTTGTTAATGTATATTAAATAAAATAAAATTGACCAAATACATAGTAAATGATTTATTAGTGCTGTATTTTGTTTACTTAAATTATTTGCGAACGCAATATGCGCTTCAACTGGTTAAGTATAATTAGAAATGGACAAAAGTGTAACTCAATACTTTGTAAAACAACAAAACAGACAATTTTTTCAGCTGTAGTTTGCTTAGAGCATTTTCTTGGCGACGTTAGAAGTTCAGGTGGAAACAATAGGCGGGTGCCTCCGTATTTTTTTGTACAGACAATGCTACGAGAAGCATACTTGTGAAGTTCCATTGCCAACTGTAGCTAGTTCAGATTCCTCAATTAGATTAGTACTTTCATCATTTAAGCAGTTCGGTAGTTGTAAGACCAAATTTTAGTTTTGTTTGTTGCAGAAATATTCCTGAAAATTTCTTTTTAAGGGACTATGTTAGAGTTAGAATTTTGTTTGTAGTTAGATTTTGGAATACAAATTTGAGGAACCATGTTTTAAAAATAAGTTGCTTTGTGTAAAGCATCTTTAAGGAATAGAAATAGGCAATATGTTTCCACACAATACCAACTAAATGAGTGCAATAAATAGATTAAAGTAACTCTTTTTTATTCCAGTATGGGGAAACCGAACACCCAATAGAAAAAAACCGGTATACGCGCCAAAATCCATACTTCTTGACTAAATAATGTTATCTTCTATGTTTACGCATAAAATTACGAATTTTGTAGCGTATGAAAATTTCTAGACATTTTACAATCTGAAAAATTAATTATGCTATGAAATAATTGGCTACTATTAATGCTAATTTTTTTTTCTAAAAAGTTGATGAAGGTTAGCCAAAGCGGAAATTTCTTTAATGAACGTATTTAAAATATTATTGGCTCTAAAAAATATTTTTCTACGCTAACCTCTGCTTTATATCTGAAAACTATTGTTTATGTATATTTTCTTCTATGTTCTGCATTTATAAAATGTAATCTAAGGTAGTATTTATTATATTACGAAAAACAAAAACATATACGTAAAACTCATTAATTTTTTTCATTATTAGCAGCATTTTTACTAAACATACTTTTCAAACAATAATAAGTAAACTTGAACTTTGGTAACTAAACATTTTTAAGGAATGAATGAAAATTATATTTTGCGTTGAACTGGGGAAATTCACTAAAAAAAACTTCTGTACGTCAACAATAAACATTCATGACGATTACATGTTCTATTGAATTAGTTGTGCATGAATTCAGAACGATTTTAAGACGTTTTCATTTTGTGATATATGTCAAAATTTACATTTTATTTGCTCTGCATATATTCAACAGGTTCGCTATAATCGTTCTGATTACTTTTTTTAAGAATTTGTGTTCCTTTGATGCATAGTTTTTTTTTGATAGCAAATACATGTATGCTTCCATCAATCAAGAATGTTATGGATAAGATATTTTTCGATTATAACTCTTTTTTTAAATATACAAACTATAAATATACTTGGATTAATTAAATTGATACAGATTTTAATTACTTGCAAACAAAATATTTGGGCCGTTCGTTAACGAAAATTTATTAGAATTCAATACAAAAATTGCACTCGCACCCTTAAATTGATGGTTCTTCGAACGCATCTTTGATACAAAAATCCGAGGTTTATTATGAAATTTAAAGAATTTGGTAGTGATTACTGTAAATTAGTGAATTAATTATAATAAACTGATGTTGAACATGCTTTTTTCAAGACAAAAAGGTACATTGGTTCACTATCCACAAAATGCCTGCAAAATTAAAGCTTAAAACTGACTTTTTCATCGAAAAAAGTAAAAAGAAAAACCTGAAAAAAACTTATTAACCCCTCCATTTTGTTTTTGCTTTGCAAAGTGCCGCTAGCCCACGGCATCGTTTTTTTTTTGTTTGTGCTCACATCTATTCATGGACTAATTGTCAAAATTACAAATACAACAATGTAAACAAACGGGTTTTGGAGAGTGAAACGTACGAAAGATTCCGGTCTTGGTAATGGAGTGTTTTTGATTCAGATGACTTGTGACGCTAATGAAAAAATTACAAGTGTGGACGCTCAATGGCCAGGGAGTGTACATGATTTCAGGATTTGGTGAGTGAGTGGAAATCAGGACGTGGTGCGCCGATATGATAGTGATGTTTGTCTCCTTGGTGATAGCAGATATGGAATTACTCTTTGGTTACTGACTCCTTTTGACGAACCAAGAAATGCTCGTGAGCGAAATTACAATTCGACCCATGCTCAGGAAACAGTAATAATTGAACGAGTTTTTGGCCAGGAAATGATGCGTAGTCTGTGTGGCGCTACAAGTATTTACTTGCCTTTTTTGTGAATTCAGTTGTCTCGCGAGTAAATACTTGCTAGTATACCCTCGGGTTGACGAGTACACGGTCACAAGTAAACTCAACGCTTTATTCACATCGGTTTACTTGGAGTTTAAATACTCGTAACACTTTACTTGTAAGCAAATATCTACTCGTCGTACTCGTTTTTATTCACACCGCCCAATATAAAATATACTCGTATTTTTCAGGTATACAATCGATTAAATTTGTATGTTAATTTAATTTTATTTCAATAAAAATAAAATATCTCATAATTTGGAAAAATCCTTTTAGTTACTTTTAAATTCTAGTCTAAGAACCATCAACAAAAAAGCCAAGTCATTTTACCCCTTCGGGTAGGGGTTAAGAATTTACCTGAAGTAAGGTATGCTTGTCGTAAAAGGCGACTAAAATCCAATCTCCGTATACTGAGAACTACATAAGTATACAAAATATGCAATGGAAAAAACAAATAGATTAATTACCCCAGGTGGAAAGCCAGTTTCTCTGGCAAATCCATCCTCTTCGGAGGCAGGCTCTACGGATTCTGGGGAGAGCCATTTATTGCATTTGATAAATCCTTTCGCGAAAGCGCATAAGGTCCCTCGATCACCTCCATCTGTACCGAGAGTTACCGGCAGAAAGAGTCCACCGGTTATGCCAAAAGGCACTAAAAGCGACTCACCGAAAACAAACAGTTTTGAGCAGGACAATTGTGAACTGCAAAAGAAGCTGAACGAAATGATAAGACTCTACGAAGAGCTTAAAAAAGAAGTCGAAAGTCTTCGTGAAGAGAACAAGATGTTAAAAACTTCTGAAAACATGAAAGTAAATACTCTAAGTCCACAACATCCAGATCGGCACGAATATGAAACTGATGAAGGTGAACTTGCTCGAGAAACTGAAAAAAGTAGACCTTGTAAAAAACGGAAGGCTGAACATTCGCCTAAGTTTCAAAATCAGCTAAAACCAAATAAAATTACACGGAAAGATCAGTTTTCTGCGAATAAGAAACTTCCTCCACCGATAAACATCATTGGTCAAGCGGACTATAACAAAATTCTTCCTATTCTGAAAGAAACGGCGCAAAAGAATTTCAAAGCTACATCCACTCACAATAATACGTGGAAAATTAACGTAAATGATTCAGATTCTTATAGAAAACTGTCGAAAAAACTCAGCGATGAAAAAATTGAATGGTATAGTTATTCAATTAAAGAAGAAAGACCTCTACGTGTAGTTGCTAGAGGACTTCATCCCTCTTGTTCAAAAGAAGACATCCTTTCGGACTTAAAAACCAAAGGATTTAAGATTCTTGACGCAACAAATCTTTTGAAGCGAGAAAAAGGAATCGAAACCGCTTATATAAAACGCGCTCTTCCGCTTTTTATTCTAAGTTTCGATAAAAATGAAAATGTAGACAATGTTTATAATATTAAAACTATAATGAATATTGTTGTAAAAATCGAACCATTAAGAAAGAACAAACGCCTTATTCCTCAGTGCAAGCGATGTCAAGGTTTTAACCATACAGCAGCTTATTGTCAGAAGGACCCCGTTTGCGTTAAATGCGCGGGAAAGCACATGACTGATGTATGCCGTCTTAAAAAAGAAACTCCGGCTACATGCGCGAATTGCAAAGGTAATCATCCAGCAAATTACCGTGGCTGTGAGGTCGCAAAGGAAATGTTAAAGAGGCGCGAAGAATTTAGTAAGAAAACTAAAAAAAATACCTCAAAGCAAAACAAAGAATTAAAATTAAAAACCAAGACTAATACTCAAGCGTCGAGTAAAACGGACGGGAAAAATAATGAAAACGTTTTACCCTCAGAAAGCATAAAAACAAAAAAGACGAACACGTACGCTCAAGTCACGGCGCCCGAAAAACCTAAAACTATTAAAACTGACTCCGTTCAAAATGTATTTTCCCTTATACTTGAACGATTAGAAGAACAAGGGAGAATTAACACAATTATTCTTGAGAAATTGGACAAATTTGAGTCGGCGGCTCTTAAAACACCAAATTTACCGTAAACATGGATCAGTTGTCCCAACAACTCAAAATAAAAACATGGAACGCGAACGGACTTACCGCAAAAATCGAAGAACTAGAAACGGTTCTACTTAACGAAAAAATAGATATTTGTTTGATCTCTGAAACTCATTTGAAAAAAGACTCAAATTTAAGTATTAAAGGTTATTCGGCTTACCACGCATGCCATTCATCCGAAAGAGCAATGGGTGGTTCTTCCGTATTTATCAGAGAAAATATCAATCATTCGTTTGAGATAAATATCGAGCTCGATACAATGCAAGTTACTTCCGTTAGCATAAAAGTTAGACACGTATTTTTTAATATTGCGTCTATTTACTGTCCTCCCCGGTCCAAGATAGACAAAAACGATTTTAAAGATCTTTTCAACGCTTTAGGTCCAAAATTTATTATTGGCGGCGACTTCAATTCGAAACATTCATTTTGGGGATCACGTTGCATTTCGACGAAGGGTAGACAACTCTACAAAGCGGGTATTGAATGTAACGTTGAATTTTTCTCATCAGGAAAACCAACGTATTGGCCAACCGATACAGCGAAAATACCCGATCTTGTTGACTTTTTCATCGCAAGAGGAATGAACAGAAAATATATGACAGTAGATGATAACTTCGATTTTTCTACGGATCACTCGGCCGTTATCTTAACAATAAACAGTAACGTAATCGAAAAAGAAAAGCCCCTAATTTTAACAAATAATAACACAAATTGGGATAAATTCAAAGAAGATTGCGAAAATAGAATTATACTGAACGTCTCTTTGCAAACTCCGTTTGAGTTAGAAGATGAAACAGAAAAATTTATAAATATTGTTCAAGAAGCAGCTTGGAATAATACTCCGATCTGTAGTAAAAAGTCAAGGCAATACGAAGAAAAAATTCCAAAAGATATAAAAGAATTGATACGCGAAAAACGAAAAGCTCGAAAAGTATGGCAGCAATCACGTGCTCCTCAGCATAAAAGTGTCGTCAACTTTTTATCAAACAAGATTAAAAATTTGTTACGAGATTTTAAAAACAGCGAGAATTCTGCCTATCTTGAAAGCCTAACAGCAGACAAAAAAACGAATTATTCTCTTTGGAAGACGATAAAAGGTATTAAAAAGCCTCAAATAATGTCGGCACCTATTCGAAAAAATAATTCTGAATGGGCAAAAACTGATAAGGAAAAGGCGGATTTATTTGCTAAGCACCTTGAGGAAACGTTCAAACCTTTCGATGGTCAAGAGTTTCTGACTAATGACGGAGAGCTCCAACCAGCGCCGGAAAATTTTTCTATCAGGAATATTACTTTGACTGAACTTGTCCAGGAAATAAAACGGCAGAAAAATAATAAAGCTCCTGGCTACGACCTGATTAACGGTCGTGTCCTCAAAGAGTTGCCTAAAAAAGCAATGGTTAAGCTCTTACAGCTCACTAACGCTGCTTTAAGACTTGCTTACGTACCCACGCAATGGAAAGTCGCCGAAGTAATAATGATCCCCAAACCGGGTAAGCCACCGAATGAGAAAAAATCGTATAGACCAATTTCTCTCTTACCAATTATATCTAAAATATTTGAAAAATTGCTTCTTAAACGAATGCTACCAATTATTGAAGAAAAACGTTTAATTCCCGACCACCAATTCGGTTTCCGGAATAATCACTCGACAATTGATCAGGTTTACCGAATAACTAACGAAATTGAAAAAGCATTTGAAGAAAAAAAGATTTGCTCAACTGCATTTCTTGACGTTTCTCTAGCTTTTGACAAAGTTTGGCATGACGGGCTAAAATATAAATTAAAAGTCTTTCCAGAGCAAATATATAACATTCTTAAATCGTACCTAGAAAATAGATTCTTTCGAGTTAAGCAAGGAACGGAGTATTCGGAGTTTAAAGAAATAAACGCTGGGGTTCCCCAGGGTAGCGTCCTTGGACCGATTTTGTTTGTTCTTTATACCCGAGATATACCCCAAACAGAAGGCACAACTTTAGGCACTTTTGCCGATGATACAGCTGTACTCGCAATATCGGATTCAATAGAAACGGCAACCTCTAAGCTTCAAAAGGCATTAAATAGCATTTCAGATTGGACAAAGAAATGGCGAATTGCTCTTAATGAAACGAAATCGACGCACACAAATTGTACGTATAAAAAAGTATATAACTTACCTATTTATATAAATTCTGTGCAAATTCCATACGCTAATGAAGCGAAGTATCTAGGCATGACTCTAGACGCGAAACTTAAATGGAAAGTTCATGTAAAAAAGAAACGCGATGAACTCGAAAATAAACTCCGCGAATTGACATGGCTTATTGGAAGATATTCCAATCTAAGCGTTTATAACAAGCTTCTTATTTATAAGCAAGTACTGAAACCAGTTTGGACGTACGGTATACAACTTTGGGGTTGTACCAACGAAAGAAATATACAAATTTTGCAAACATACCAAAACAAAGTACTTAAAATAATAGTAAATGCTCCATGGTATGTAAGAAATAGCGACTTACATAGAGATTTAAATATAAAATATGTAGAAAACGAAATTAAAAAATTTGCTACAGAGCTAAGATCACGACTTAGAAATCATAGTAATAACTTAATCCAACAATCTGTTAGCGAGGCGTTCGTTTTTCGGCGTCTGCACCGAACAAGACCTTCTGATCTAGCGCAAATAAATTAATCTCTCCACTCGAATTTTGTGGAATCTTCAGGTCCTCTCGTTGGGGAGCTTCCTGACAAAACGCGAACAAAATGACGCTAAAACTACTTGTTAAGCTGGACTTAGTTGTAGTAATAATATAGAAGATAAGGGAGGTGAGTTTTAGTCAGTAAAAATCTGACACTACTATAAGCATCGGGCTTATAGTGTCTCTGAAGATTTCTCACCTTCCTGCGAAAAAAAAAAAAAAAAAAATTTCTGCTTAAAGGCCCGTCGACTCTGGCAGACCTTTGTTCGAACCCCTTTAAAAAGCACTGAGACAACTTTTAGTAATATAAATTGACAAATGACTTGAATAGAGTCGATTTTTTACTATCTTAGTCAAGGAGACACCTTGGTTCTTGACTTGACTTTTTTTTTGCTGTTTTTACTGTTTCTTATTACTTTATACAGAAATGTATACATTTTTTTAGCTTTTTTATAGTTTTCCTTAAAATAAATTTTCAATTTAATACAACTTTCAAGTTTTAAAAAACAAAAATAACCATTTTGAAGAGCCCTTATCTTTCCAAATAAAATGTGTAAAGGATTTTCCGATACGGACAACGTACGTGCCTTCAAATGATCCATTGTTTTCAATTCTTGAGTCAGTTGATCTTGTATGGTTGTAAATAAAGATCCTTAGGCAAAATACGCCAAAATGTGGTGTGAGTGATGCCTAATTGTTGAGAACACCGCGGAATTGACTAATTTAGATCGTGTGCTACGAATGCCTGAACGTTATTTTTGACACTTTGAACAACCAGTTGTTTCACTAACACGGAAACATGAAAAAAATAATATATAATATCAAATTTTTGTACTAAACTAGGTATTCCCTGTCTACTAGAACGAGATTTACGACCGAAAATGGAGTTAACGATCTTGAAGTTGCGGTCACTGACTTCAAATTATTCAAATGGTAAAACATTTTTGCACACATTTTTGTTTACTTAACCATGATGAAAATGTTTGGTTTACTATAAGTAAATGGACAAAGACAGTTCCATGATTAGTGAAAAGGTGCGTTTAGAAATTAGATACAAACTTGTCAAGTTCCTATTAGAAAATCCGACAAATTTTGATGTAACATTAGTATATCTATTTGACTTCGTGGTTTCTGGTTGTAGGTATGTACCTATATGTGTTTGCCATTAAGGAGTTGATTGTAGGTGTTCAATATTTTGCCAATTGTTTGACAGCCATGATGGCATTTTGTAATTCGTGACTACCCCCTTTATAATTTGAGAGACCTTCTAAATAATAGCAGGATGATGATGTAAATGTGTGTCGTGTCGTATAACTTATTCCACTCACGTTGACGTTAGCAAAGCTTAACATAATCACAGGAAATGACGTCTGATATAGTGATAGGTATGTACATTATGTGAGTAGGTAGATACAATAAAATGAAATTCTAAAAGGTTGGATTCAAAGAGGGTTAAGTCGATATATTTTTCGAATGAACTTATTTCAATTATATACTTACATACCTACCTATTTTATGATTCGTATGAAAAGTAGTGATTATTTTATCGTAAGTTACAAAACAACAATAAACAAAAAAAAAAACGGATCATGATCTGTGAAATAAATTCAATAAAACTTTATTGACATTTTACCTACGTTTGCATAAACCTACCTACCTACCTACATACTACATCCTTAGTATACGTATTTGTGTAACTAAAAATGATATTATTTATGTATATTGATGTGTCAATATAAGCTTAAAATATTTTGTAGATGTGAAATCGACAAATCGACTACTACTCCATGGAGAATGAACAAGCGCAAAGGTCAAAATCAAATAATCACTTGGCCACGCCCTTTTGGGTGGAGCTACAACAGAATCAGAGTTCATGACTGGGTATTTATTTTCCTTTCAGTTAAATAAGGACTACTGTTTGGGAATAAATAGGAATATATCCTATACAACTATAGAGGTACTGATGGTAAACAACAACCCCACCCCACCGAGCACCGCACCGCATCGCACCCACATTCAGTATCTTCTGGCGTTAGTCGAATTTTCGACTTGAAAATTTGTTTTGGTTTTATTTTTTATTCGATTTTTTTTTTATTGAGGTTAAGAACGATGATGATGACTTTTTGCATTCGTTATTGTACACATATTTACGCCGGATGGATATGCATATCTACATATATAGATACTTCAAAATATCTATGATTTTTAATTGTATCTATATGCATATGGGTACACGAATCTATAAGTATTTAACTATAGTTATGGTGGTTAACTAGGTATGATCTTTTACAGCTTTGATAACAAATGATATTAACCTCAAAACGATGAAAACATTTAGGCAAAAGAACTTACTTTAGAAAGGTGTGGTATACGTAACCAAAATAAGTTCCCATACCTTTAGTAGATTCCTTGGTTCCTACCTATTTACTCATCTCAACTTAAGATGTTTCTAGAATTTCTGTTAATAGCAAAAGTTAGGTACTGTATATAGACCTATAGAGCTTACTTATAGAAAGCCATAATTATGTATATAGTTGCTACCTACCTACCTTACGATGAGGAAAGAGTTTAACCAGGCTGTTCTCACCAGAATTAATGTAGAGTTTTGAACTCTTAACTTTTATTTCCGAAAAATAAACAAAAAAAAAAAAACAAATCTAAATAATCGAAACAGGTAGATAAACTTCCTCTCACACGCTTACCAGTTTTATCAACAACACCTAATGGGACTATGGGACAGAAACAGAACCTACTCGTATATACAAAATCCTGACGCTATGCTCTGCTCCTTGTATGAGGTACCTACTCGTATAACGACGACGATGTCATCGTCATCTCTCTGTATGTGAGAAAGAACATCATGCCGTTTTGATATTTATTGGAGGCTGCGGCTTATGTGGCAAAAGTAAAAGCACAAGATTTCAAGTCAAGAACGACGAATCAAAGCATAGGAAATAATATGAAAAATCTCTACAATAGGAAGACGCCATCATCAAGCTACCATCAGCAAAACGAGAAAACGTTACGGTAGCGGTACTTGTGCAGAAAGAGAACAGTAAATGCCGTTGATATTTTGATAATGTAGTGGTGGTGTGACTGTGTGGCTTTTCAACCCTTATAATATTATGGGAGTGAACAGTATACATGGGTTGTGTATATTTTATTTTTGTCCCTGTTTTATGATAAATCGCACTTGATATGTCGTTTAAAGGATACCAACCATAGCATACCTACCTGAATCATTCGAAAGTGAAAAGTTAAACATTTCTGTGTTATCCGTGTTATCTGTTTGTGATTCCGGGTTTCCCGCGAAACAAAGCATCTCATAATTGCGTTCGATTTCCTGCTTTAAGGCAAAAGTCAAGATTAATTCGAGTTTTTTTCGTGTTTGTTGTTGTAAGTAGGTACCTAACTACCTACAAACCTTGCTACAATTATTTTTGTTTTCTAAAATTAACACGAGTTACCTTATTATCATTACGGAATGGCTTCTGAAGCCAATGCAGTTATTCGATCTGAGAATCAAGGTCTGTTTAAACAAAAAAAAATATATAGTTTGTGATTTTCAATTAATTTTTTATTTAAAGTGTTAAGAGTGCAATTTTACCGAAAAAAAGGAATATACAGTTAAATATCAATAACATATTGAAAAAAAGTAAATTTTTGGGGCACACAAACCATGATGAGCCCATGTGTTTTCCGTAAGAAACATTTAAAATATTAACAAAACTGAAATGTTAATTGTAATCTTATGTCAGTCCCAAAAATATAATGCTAATTAAGAACTTATTTCTGTGAAGATATGTTATGTTATGTTATGTTATATTACGTTATTTGTTGTATTAAAGAAACTAAAAGAAAGTAATTTGTGAAATTTTGTTTAGCAATCTTAAAAGATACTAAACTAAAACATTTTTTCTTATAAATATGGGAAATCTACGAAGACGTTCACAATATTTTTGTTTGTGGACCTTGCGTAGATGCCTTTGGACTTTGGAGTAGAAAGATTTGTGTGTTTTGTGCAAAAGCTGGAAAAATATTCTAAGAAATTAAAAAAACATTATTGCATTAGTTTAATAACAATAATGGCTGTATACACAATAAATCTACATTTACATTGCATTAATGTCTCAGTGTGCTTTTTAAGAGGAACTAGTTTAGTTATAATTTAAATTATGGCGTTATACTTAGAAATTCAGTGATTTAGCATTTCGTATCGGTTAAAAACAATTAAACGCGACACTCGAATCACTTACGTTATTAGGTTAGATCAGAAATTGAATGTCGCTCAATCCAAATGACCGACGCCACTAGAGTTGGGACGGAAACCAGATGATCTACCGATTTCTGTACTTCACTTAGATTATTAGGTTAGATCAGAGATTGAATGTCGCTCAATCGAAATGACCGACACGCCACTAGAAGTGGGGCACGGAAACCAGATGATCTACCGATTTCTGTACTTCACTTAGATTATTAGGTTATATCAGAGATTGAATGTCGCTCAATCGAAATGACCGACGCCACTAGAAGTGGGACACGGAAACCAGATGATCTACCGATTTCTGTACTTCACTTAGATTATAAGGTTAGATCAGAGATTGAATGTCACTCAATCGAAATGACCGACGCCACTAGAATTGGGACACGGAAACCAGATGATCTACCGATTTCTGTACTGTTTCTCCGATAGAAAACGGCTGAGTCAAGACTACCGTTTACTCAGCATTTTTTTGCCATAGGTTTGGTTAAACTGAGATAAGCATTTTTAAAAATTTAAGTCACTTGAGGAATTGGTACTACTCAACAGTAGTGCATTAAGTACTCCAACGTTCTGTATAAGAACCATGAGGTTCATATTCCTACTATTACATTTAGGTAAAATGACTTTGGATTTTTCAACTTTCTGATTAAGAAATTCTGGGTGTTCTTTTAGGCGATATGACGTTTTTTGTTTTAAGTGGCTTAGTGATGATCGTACAAATAATTTGTCTTGTTGATTTTGACATCTGTATGTACCTACATATATATATATTGTATGTTCGTAAAACAGGCTTTTTTGGATTTATGATTTTGGCTTAAGACGTTATACCCCAAAGATAGGCGCTACTTTGTGTAGAACAAAAAAAAACAATCCTCCAGCTTGAAAAGATTTAATAGATTTGTGAAAGACTTGACCGTCTCTGTAATATGATTCAACTCAATTCAATTCGATTGAACAATTTCAGATTCGAATTTTCAAAATTCATCTTTGCACAGTATCAATGTGTCACAGCAAGTTATAGAATATTTTATAGTAGGATTAGAAAATTTTCGAAATTTTTTTCTCTAGAAGTCGATGACTCGTCAAAATAGTATTTGTTCGGGTTAAATATTTTAATATTAAAGATTGCTTAAGAATTATTACTTTAGCTTTCTGTGAAAACACAGTTAGGAATAGTTAAAATGTTTATGCTCTAGAGGTATAGCCAGCTGCAGCTGCATTCCTCCTCTTAAACAGTATACAACCAATTCTCGCACTTCTAGAAATGCTTATCATTATACCCTTTGAGCCCAACTTCAGTCGTATTGTCAAATACAAAGATTCGTTCTTTAGCCGTACTACGCGAATTTGGAATGCCTTAGCACACTCTGTCTTTCTCAGTCATTGCGATATTCAGGAATTCATAACTAATGTGCACCGAAATCTCCTTTGAAACCATCTCTCCTTTTTCTAGTACTCACACTGTGTCTCTCCATAATAAATAAATAAATAAATAAATTGAGTGGCGCAACAGTCCGTGGAGAACTAGGGCCTAGTGACTTACAACTCTCAACCATTCCTGTGTGCGAGTACTGTTGTCAGGGATGGAAGGGACCTACAGTTTATATGCCGAATCCGAACGGCAAATTTGAGAAAGCACTTTTCATGACAAGAATTACTCTTGGAGAATTTGTCAATTCCTCGCAAGAGGCAGTACCCGTGAAAAAAAACTTTAGATGACATAGGTAGGGATCGAACCCAAGACTTCTGGCATGACAGTCCAACGCACTAACCATCATACCACGGGTACCCACCTCTCCATAATAAGGGAAGTATAATATTCCCTTAAATGCGAGTCTACTAAAAAGGAGATTAAAATACTATTTCTTATATTCTAAATAACTGTCCAGTCATATTTGGAGCCATTTAATCAACCTATCTGTTTTAAACAGTGAAAAATTGATTCTTATTATGGAGGAGTTCGGAGCCTTACTGTTTTGTTATTTGTTTATTTTTGGAACAAAATTCGGAGGCACATTTTTAGGGAGCGTATCCGAATCCCGCTTTTTAAAATCCCGTTTTTAGAAAATCCCGAAAAAAAAGTTTTAAAATCCCGTCTTCTAAAATACCGAATTTTCGAAATCCCGTCTTTTTAAATCCCGCTTATTGAAAATCACGATCAATTATAATCCCGCTTTTTAAAATCCCGTAAAATCCGGACAATCACTTTTTTTTTTACAAAATACGTGCATTAAACTAAATAACAATAGGAATCAAAGGTTTGAATGTTAAATTATTTGACTAAAATATAATAATATCGTAATTTGTTTTGTTTTTACAGTACACAAACATTAATTTGTGTATACAATATTAACTCTTGCACAAAAAATATGCATCCTACAGCAAATCTACCTCTCGATAACGGTTTTACCGGGGTTGGGTTCGATATCCCGGTTTTTATATTCCCGTTTCTTAAAATCCCGATTTTAAAACCCCGTCTTTTATATTCCTGCTTTTTATAATCCCGATTTTTTATAATCCCGCTTTTTGTAATCTCGTTTCTTTTAATCCCATTTTTTATAATCCCGTTTTTTATTATCCCGATTTTGCAATCAAAACTAGTTGTTTAATTTTTAAAAAATCGCGCGATTTTTTAAAATTAAACAACTAGTTTATATTGTAAAATCGGGATAATAAAAAACGGGATTATAAGAAACGGGATTTCAAAAAGCGGGATTATAAAAAGCAGGATTATAAAAACGGGATTTTAAAATCGGGATTTTAAGAAACGGGAATATAAAAACCGGGATATCGAACCCAACCCCATTTTTATCGGTACTAAATTTAAAAATGAATCTTCCCTCAGGATTACGAAACTAAAATAACGATAAAAATACAAATTCGAAAACAGAAAATTTTTAAGTCTTAAAATTAAATACAAAAATTTGTTTAAAAAACTTCAAAATAATTTCATATATAGTAAATTTAATATTAATTTGAAATCATTCTGTGAAGGCAAATAATAGGTATGGAAAATATAGGTTTTTTTTCAATAAGAGGATTAAAATTAAAATCTTTTTCTTAAGATAAATCAATGGATTTTAAATTCATGATAAAAATTATGGCCTGCGTTTTGATACAAAATTTTATTGTTAATTTGCAAGTCTTCGGGTTTTTAAATCCTTGTTAGATTCACAAAACCAATCTTTAAGGCCTTAAATTGACTGTGGATCATTGGCATAGTACTTACCTCTATAGCACGTAGTTCCAAAAAATAAAGTCTAAAGATTGGCTAATTTTAACACTCTCAGGAAACTTTTCTTGCTAAGATCAAATTCGTCAAGCTATCAAGGAGCCACTAATTTTCAAATTGGCTTTGTAAAATTTTATAAAAACTACATAATTCATCAATCCTTTCCGTGACTACTATGCGGTTGTTATCGTTTTCTATCTTGAATAGTACACATTTCTTCTTATCATGAAATACAAATCCATTGATTTACATATACCTACAAATAGGTTTTCTATTTAATATCATACCATACCTTTTATTATTTTGAACTTTTATTTGAATTTTTTTACTCAATGAGAATCCGAATTAACAATAACGTGCTTAAAAGAATATCGCTTCAAAAACTTCACAAAATTGAAAATTGACCCCTTGTGCGTATACGTACTTTTTTGTATTATTGTATTATTAAAGTTATTGTAACATTGCTCGACGTTTCAAGGTCCCTAGAAATCAAAGATTTCCAGAGAGATGTCTGTGTGTGCGTGTGAACTTACGTTCGGGAATATTTTTTCTTCGTCTATATCTCAAGAACCAGTTAAGATATCGACTTCAAATAAATTTTGTTGTTAAGATAATAACACAGAAAAATGCAGAAAGGACTTTAAAAAAAAATTGAGTGGGTGGTTTTTTTACTATAGCAATTTAAAACAGTGGAAATGTTGGTTTTCATGAAATATATTATCAACCAATAAAAAAAAATTTAAAAAAATCAATTAAGGGTTTTTTTATAAAAAAAAAATAGAAAAATATTTGTCACCTCGAATATTTTACGAGCAAATAATGATATTAATTCAAAAATAACTGTATACAATGAAGAATAACGTTTTTGACATCTGGTATAATTTTGAGAAAAATCAAATTGAAATTTTCTTAAACAAAATAAAATCCCAAAAAAAAAATTGCTAAAATTTGATGAAAATTGATTTTCGACTCAAATATATTTTCAAAAATTAAAGATTTTGAATACAAACTAATTTCATCTTACCTAAAGTATTATTTTCAACATTTAGTACAATTTTTATAAAAATCCAATGGTCAGTTTATTATTAAAATCTACAAAATATACTACATAAAATTGGTAAAAATTGATTTTCCATTCTCGATATCACGACATTCAGGACAGATATCAATCCTTGTATAACAATTTTCAAGTTTTTAATATAATGTCACTTATAATTTAAAAGAAAAGGCCTGGAGTGGGACCCACATTGATAACTTCCCATCCCGTCTGTCGATTTGTCTTGCTTAAAACTTTAACAAAATATTCATAACAATATTTTGTGTGAGATAAATAATTTGAAGTCAATATCTTGCTTTGTTCTTCTAATACCTGAGTCGAAATCCATTTCTTATCAATTTTTGTTGTTTTCCCTTTTTTTTTATAAATGTTGTCAGTTGAATTTTTCTCAAAAAATTAACAAAAATTACCAAAATACATAGTTTGATTTCAAAAACTATTTTTGTCAACGAGATCTTTAGTCGAAAACTAATTTTTACCAATTTTAGTAGCAGTTCTTGAAAATTTGAATTTCTTCGGAAATGTTGTCTTCCAAAGCTGGAATAGTTGCTGGCTTATTTGTGTAGACTTTAGACTTGACGTAGCCCCACAAAAAATAGTCTAAAGGCGTCAAATCGCATGATCTTGGTGGCCAACTTACCGGTCCATTCCTTGAGATGAATTGTTCTCCGAAGTTTTCCCTCAAAATGGCCATAGAATCGCGAGCTGTGTGGCATGTAGCGCCATCTTGTTGAAACCACATGTCAACCAAGTTCAGTTCTTCCATTTTTGGCAACAAAAAGTTTGTTAGCATTGAACGATAGCGATCGCCATTCACCGTAACGTTGCGTCCAACAGCATCTTTGAAAAAATACGGTCCAATGATTCCACCAGCGTACAAACCACACCAAACAGTGCATTTTTCGGGATGCATGGGCAGTTCTTGAACGGCTTCTGGTTGCTCTTCACTCCAAATGCGGCAATTTTGCTTATTTACGTAGCCATTCAACCAGAAATGAGCCTCATCGCTGAACAAAATTTGTCGATAAAAAAGCGGATTTTCTGCCAACTTTTCTAGGGCCCATTCACTGAAAATTCGACGTTGTGGCAGATCGTTCGGCTTCAGTTCTTGCGCGAGCTGTATTTTATACGGTTTTACACCAAGATCTTTGCGTAAAATCTTCCATGTGGTCGAATAACACAAACCCAATTGCTGCGAACGGCGACGAATCGACATTTCACGGTCTTCAGCAACACTCTCAGAAACAGACGCAATATTCTCTTCTGTACGCACTGTACGCATTCGTGTGGTTGGTTTAATGTCCAATAAAGTAAACTGAGTGCGAAACTTGGTCACAATCGCATTAATTGTTTGCTCACTTGGTCGATTATGTAGACCATAAATCGGACGTAAAGCGCGAAACACATTTCGAACCGAACACTGATTTTGGTAATAAAATTCAATGATTTGCAAGCGTTGCTCGTTAGTAAGTCTATTCATGATGAAATGTCAAAGCATACTGAGCATCTTTCTCTTTGACACCATGTCTGAAATCCTGCGTGATCTGTCAAATACTAATGCATGAAAATCCTAACCTCAAAAAAATCACCCATTATAAACAAATACAGATTGGATTTTCTAACAACAATATCTTACGTTAACGACAAAATTTAGCACAGAATGAGATCATTTTGAAATCAATGCCTTTCATTTATTCAAGATACATATCAAAGTGGAATATCAATTTTTACCAATTTCGCGTACTATTTTTTGAAAATTTAAATTTTTATGAAAAAAAATAACTGTTGTATTTTTAGGAACATTTTAATGAATGTCGAAAACAATATTTTCTATAAGAAGAAATTTGTTTGAAGCCAATATTTTTAATTTTTGAAAAATGTTTGAGTCGAAAATCAATTTTTTCAGAGTTTTTGTAATGTTTTCTTATAGGTTTGCAAGAAAACTGACAATTTGATTTTTCGCTTAATTTTACTGAATGTTGAATGGAAAATCAATTTTTACCAAGTTTTAGTTATGTTTTCCATACGTTTTTTTTTGTAAAAAAAAACTTTCAATTCCAAATTGGGAAACAAAAGTGTACTGAATGTTGAAAACTTTATTTTTTATAAGATGAAATTAGTTTGAAGCCAATATTCTAAAAAGATATTAAAGTCGAAAACCGAATTTTTACAAACTTTTAGTTCTCTTTTTTTTTAGGTTTTAATTTTTTGTAAAAAAACTGTTAGTTCGATTTTTTTTAAAATTATACAAGATGTCAAAAATGCTATTTTTAGTTGCATAAAAGCGGAGATAAAATCATGCTTTGTTCGTAAAATATTTGAGGTGACAATTTTTTTTTTCAGTTTTTTTTTATTTATAAAAAAACAGTGAATTGATTTTTTTGTTTCGAAAAATATACTACGTTGGTATATCATGTCACAATATATAATATTAAATTTATTTTAAGTCGTTAGCGTTATTGGTTCTTGAGATATTTTGGGTTTACCACTCACTCAATTTTATTGAGAGTCCCTTTTGAATCTTTCTGCATTAATATCTGTATACAAACATTTATTTGAAGTCGATATCTCTACTGGTTTTTGACGAAAAAAGCTTCCTGAACGTAAGAACGTACGAACGTACGTACACTCGCAAGCACAGATATCTCTCCAGGAATCTTCTATTTAGATTCCAGGGACCTTGAAGCGTCGAGAAATTTCTAAATTCTTCCCGTGGAAAGTTAAAAAAAACACAAATATTTTTGACCTCAACTCTAAAAATGTATAGAACAATTCCAACAATAATAATTGATGAGTTATTTTGGTATAAAAGCAAAAAAAGTAATTATATATGAGGAAGTAGAATCAACATTATTTTTTTCCCGGCAAATTAATAGCAGTAATTTTAAAGTGATGAACACTTATTTGGAACGAATTATGTATTGTTCAGTTCTGCGCATTTGTCAAAATCAAAAGTAAAAATGGCGGCTGCAGTAAATCTTCATTTGGCAATGGGTATTGAGATGCCACATTTCTTGTCAATGGCAAAAGGTTCAGTATGAGAGCGAGTAAAAATCCTCAGAACTTGTGAAGTTATAGGTACTCTCATTTGTCTGGCGAAAGAACGTAAAATAAGCAAAGAAGAACGTGTTCAGATTTTATTTTTCAATATTGAGCTAATTAATAAAAAATACATGAAATAACTTCCATTTATTTTGAACTTTCTTTTAATTTTGTTTTCATTATATATTCATTAACAAGGTGGATACATTTCTATGAATAATAAAAATCACATCCGTACAAGAATCAAAATTAGTAAAATGAAATACTACTATAGATATTTGACTTTGTTTCGACTATCGAAACGTTGATTTGTTTTTTTTTTTTTAGTTTTGATGGCTGTGATCGTAGAGTAATTTGCAATGTTATTTAAAAACTGAAATTAAGCTCTGATATTTCGACAGAATTTTGTTTTCAATTTATTTCCCCTTATTTTTGTTGGTTTTGTTTTTTGTTTTAAATGCGCTACCAATCAACTTTTTCCGATCTTTTCCGTACTACTTTTGTTCATTCCCATGCTGATAATTTGTTGGAAATATCACAAACTGAAGCCTTAAGAAATTCCCCCTCCGGCATTTTAGGGTTTCCCATAGAAAATACTCATAAGCTTTAATCATTTTTATGAAACATCTATAGCTCGACTGACTTTTTTCAGAATATAAGGCAGCTTATCCCTAACTCTTACCAACAAGGTAGTACGGGCCACTAAAAACTCCTAAGACTGATATTATTTACTGATATTAAGCGTTGAACCTTACAATATTTTGTAAAATTTGATTCGAATATTTATGAAAATTCAATGATATTAAAAATTCAACTATCTCAACATCAAGTACGAAATTAAATTGTATCTTATATTTTTTGTATAGGCCATTTACGAGAGATGAGCAGAAAAGCAAGAATTTTAGTATAAAATTAGGTTAAGTGGTCCGTACAAATAAGTTCGTAAGATCAGTAGACACTTTTGTAGAGCGTTTTTTTAAAAGTTAAAATTAGTTCTGGTTTGAATTTTGATCAATTTCTTTCATTTTTTTTCTAGTAATTCCGATTGATATTTAATTGCTGCAAGTTTGAAATATAGCATCTTATAATATATTATAGAAGTCTCACAATTTCATCAAAAATAAGACAATATTTAAATTAAAACTCAATAATTATGTGTTATCTTTATATTTTGTTTTAAACAATATTGGTTGTTCTAAAACATTTACCATTTTATTGATTATTTAAACTCATCTGTCTATCGTGCAGTGTACTCGTATGTCAATTTTGGGAACATTTTTTAACTATTAACCCATTTGAAACATTTTGAACTTCTTGCAAGCAGGGCCGTCGAGAGGAATTCCGGGCCCGGGACGGAAAAATCTCGGGCCCCCCATATTTACCTTTTTTTTTCAAAGTTCATGCCTACTAATATGGTACGTTCTAATTTCAATTACGAATAGCATGAAATTGGTTTTAATTAACGGAAATAATAATTTTTTGTTTGCAAAGTGAACCGAAAAAAAAGTGTTAATCATCAAATCAATCTCACGGGTATAGTCCAGTTTAGTTGAAATAGAAGATGGATAGAAAATAATTCTACATGCGAGTAGATCAGATTCCGAACAGAATAATACATTCAATTCGATATTGCCAACGACACGTTGGTTGGTCGATTAACTATTTAAAAAAAAAATAGCATAAAGATCTATTACCTACTATGAAAATAAAATAGAGCGAAGTAAAAGTATTTGAAATTTGTCTTTAAAAAAAAACTAAGGATTTTAAAAGTTTTACATTAAATACTCTTTATTGTTTTTCTTTATATTAAAATATTATTACAATGTTTTATTAGAGTTAGTTTGCATTCAATGAAATATTTTCTTTTGGCAAACGAGCTTTCCTAGCTTTCTGAGCAGCGAAACAACTTATAATTGCGTCGAAATTCAATTTTCTTGCCAAAGGTGCTTCGATGCATAGTGTAGCAAGTCTGGAAACACGATTTTGTGATTAGCACGAACGATGAAAATTATTTTTTTCTGGCAATAAATAGCATTGAGCAAACTCATTGGCGGAAGTTCTGCTTCAAAATTGGCTTCATAAATGTGTTTCAGATGAATTATTTCTTCTTTCAACTCTTGAGACACATGCGAGTTATACTTTTGGATGAACCTTGTAGCAGAGTTTTTAATCTCAAGTTCGTCCATTGTTGAAAACTGTCATAAAAATGAAAATGTAGCATTCAAATTTTTCATCATATCGAACCGACGAGACATTCCACATATAATTGAATCAAATATGACGTAAAAGGTGTTTTATTTCTTCGTCTGTTTCAATTTGCTTTCCAGCTCCTCGGTTTTCTTCAAAATGTCTCTTTAATTGCCTTTTTCGGTTTGATGGGAACGATTCTGGAAAATCCCCCAATCCAGTAGCAACTGCTTTGCATTCAGATAAATTTGATCCCATCCGTTTCGAATAAAGTTCAAATCGGAGATCAAGTTGTCAAGATTTCGAATTTCAACGACAATAGTCATGTTTCTGGCTTGAAGATTGATACTTCTTTCATTTATAGCGCTAAGAACCTTGCACCAAATCGAAGACATCAGGACTGCCTCAATTCTAGCTGACCATCTTGAATCGGAAAGTTTGTGAAGGGATCCGGGCACATTTTTCTTAAGAATTTTCCAACGTTGGGCACTGCTGCTAAACAAGTTGAAATATTTTTGAACAACTCCAAAATTCTTCGGATTTTTGTTTAAAATATGATTTTTGTGCACCATTGTACAGGTGCACAACAGTAAAGGGATTTCGTTTTTTACCAATGTTTCGCAGATCAAATCAGCTATTGCGGTGCCATTTTTTTTGTTGCAATCGACAAATTCCAAAAACCGTTCTGGAATGGTGAACACATTTTCTTCCAAGCGCAGATATCGCAAAATAAATGTGTTTTGTTCCACATGACTTGAATCGGGTGTTGCATCGACAATTATAGCGAAGTATTTGGCGTTTGCAATCTCCTTCAAAATAGCTGAATTCACATATTGGGCACAAATTTTAATGAACTCATTTTGCATCTCAACGGAAAGGTAGTGGACTTGCTGTGAAATTCTTACTTTTTCTAAGTGCTCCTGAAGTAAGGGGTCAAAATGACTAATTAATTCCAAAATGCCCAAAAAATTACCATTATTTGGCTCCCCAATAAGATTGCCATCGCCTCGTATTCCTAGTCCCCTGGTGGGATTTTCCGGTCCCCCGAAACCGAATCAAAAATTTCGTTTGCAGCAGAAACAAAAATAGAAGAAAAGAAACTTTTTAAAAACAGAAACCGAAATAAATATTGGGGTTTTGATTTAATTTGCCGGGCCCCTTATTTTGACTTTAAAAATTTTCAAAATAAAATAAATTTGAAATTTACGTTAAATTAAATAAGAAAAGCGAAACAATTTATTATAACTTTCTTTCAATAGTTCACAGTTGCCCAATTTTCCATTAAATATTAACAAAAATGTACGTCAATTATAATCAGGGGCCCAGATCGGAAAGCTTGTGACTGATAGATTGGCAGATAACATGCAAACAGGGGCCCGATTGCGAAAGCATAAATGATTTCAAATTTTCGGGCCTCTAGAAATTTTGATGATAAAAAGGGTATATTCTCATTGCTTTCAATTTGACGGGCCCCTAGAAAATCCCGGCCCGCGGGGTTTCCCCCCTTCCCCTCCCCTCTCGACGGGGCTGCCGATATGGTTAATGATTTTTCGACAAAAGAGAGTTTTCGATTAACGAAAAGTACCATCGAATTTATGTTGTCTAAAATTGTAAATAAACTACAATTCAATAGCCAAAGGAATATGTGTTTAAGTCTCTTGCAACAACTTTTGTGTACACTACATTGAGCTTGGAATGAAACTCAATATTACGGTGTTGCACCTATACACGGAATAAGCAAATCAACCGTTATCATTGATGAATTTCTCTCTTACATCATTTGCTGGCCAGGAAATTGTTCAGACATATAGCTTTGCAATTTTTTTCTCAAGGAGGATTCCCTTATCTAGTTGGATGTGTTGACCGTATCATGATAGATATTCATTCACCAATTTTGATCAATGCGTATTTGATCTTAATAAAAAAAAACACAAAACACACTTTGCAACTTTTCAAAATACATTCTAATTGCAAAGATGTATTTTAAATTGAAACAATTTTACTTTTCACGTTTCAAAAAAATTGAAAAGTGAAGAGTCTTTTCACTTTGCAAATTTTGTAAAACACTTTGCAATTTTATTTTGCAGGATATTATTATAAAGAGCAAAGTGTTTGGTGAAATAGGCCCCTTATTAACGTATCCAGAATCGAAATTTAGATTAATTGATAAATGTGCCCGTTACTTACTTAATCAAAGAATTATTGAGTAAAATAAAGTTTTTACTCAATGAAAAAATATCAAAAATATGTGTGTCATTAAATAAATATATAATTGTATAGGCAAACAATAAAAACGTTTGAAAAAGAGAAAAACTTGCTATTTGTTTCTTTTTCATCAGACTGCTTCACACTTGGATGAATGTTATTTATTTCGAAGAATAGATAGTGATAGAAATAGAATCTTTTAATGGTAAACTAGTTCCTGAAATCAATAAAAAATTAAAATCGCAATAATTGATTCTGTATTTGAAATAGAGCATAGTTCCACTGGATATTATAATAAATTACATGGTGGCGTAATAGTACATATGTATATGTAGTTTTACAATTCAATACCGCAGTTACGAACCTACACATTTAAATTATTTAATTTGTAATTACTTAATAGGGTTGGAGAGAAATGTTGTTGATAATCTGGTACATAATTTCATAGTATTTATTTTTAAATATATTTTCAGGAATTTTGTAAACCGCTGCTACGAGTTACGTAGTACACACGATCAGTCAATTTGTTTAATACTTTTTTCTTCAATTTAGTACCCGTGTCGTGATGGTTTGTGCGTAGGACTGTCATGCTAGAGGTCTTAGTTCAATCCCTGCCTGTGTCATCTAAAGTTTTTGTCCACAAGTACAGCCACTTGCGAGGAATTGACAAATCCTTTAAGAGTACTTCTTGTCATGAAAAGTGGTTTCTTAAATAAGACGTTCGGATTAGGCTTAAAACTGTAAGTCCCTTCCATTCCTGACAAAATACTCGCACACAGGAGTGGTTGAGAGTTGTAAGTCACTACTAGGCCCTAGTTCTCAAGTGACTGTTGCGCCAACTAATTTATTAATTTTTGTCCTTCAATGGTGGCTTGAATTTTGACCTGGAAAGTGTCAAGATTTGTCCCCGAACGAGGAGACCAGGTGGAATCGGCTAATATGATTGGTGATTGATGTGACACTTGTGATCACCTTTAATTTTTTATTTGGGTAAGGTGATCACAAAAAATTATCCGAAACTTAACATTCCTTAAGAAGATAAGCATTGACTTCATATTTTGCTTTGTTTTTCTTCTATTTTCGCAGTAAACGTGAAGTCCAATTTTGTGAAGAACAATAATTATAATTTTAGCATTAAAATAATAAGTTGAAAATGTCGGTACAACGAAGTCTCGATTTGTATTTGCTAGCTCAAGGATATTTGATTTGTTACGCAGATTCTGATTCAGTAAACGAACTTGTCCATGGAAGTTATTTTCCTTTTCCTCATTTTCGTTTGTACAAAATAATTCATTTTGTATGAAAATATAAGAAAAATTAACAAACCGAATTGAAAACCCGCCAATTTTATACGTAAATATAGTTATCACATGTGATAATCACCTTACGCAGACCGAATTTATTTTTTGTGAGTGTCATTTATCACAAATCGCCTTAGCCGATTCCAACCAAAATCTGGAAGTTGTCACCAAACTGATCTTGCCATTCATGGTTAAGCGCACTATATGACAAGTTGAGTCGTTTTGTTGGAACCAAATGTCGTCGATTTTTTTTAGTTTTTTGTTAGGATAGCTCGATGCGCTCGCCTTCCATCGTAAAAAGGACAGGGTTAGAAATGGCAATAAACAGTCAATTTTAGTCAATTTAGTAATGATTCGTTTGAAGATTGTCTTCGGTCTATATATTGCAATTTTGCGTATTGACGAATCCATGTAATTAAAAATGTGCTTAATCACCAAACACTTTGTGGAATATGAATGAAGTGCTCTATAAACTTCACGAAAGATGTATTTTTTCGAAAATAAATTTAATTTGGAAGCATTGTTGCATTGCCAAACCTTACCAACCAGAAAAGTCAACACTGACACAACAACAACCATCGAAACTTCTCATGCAGCATACAAACTTTTATAACTTTCAAAGCTTGTGCCACAACTCGAGTATAATTCTCATATTTGGGCTGGTGCCCCAATAACGTACTTTTAGATCGAATTGAAAAGAGAGGTCTTAAAATGATAAGAGATTGTTCTCTCACCGAGACATTTTCTTCTCTTGACCACCGCCGCAAGGTCTTATACATTTCATTGTTTATCGTTATTTTTATAAACAATCCTCTAGTGAAATAGCCAGTTGCATTCCTCCCCTCAAACATTTCAGCCGTAATACCCGTGCTCTAGGAATGCTCATCAGTTTAACCTTATGACCAATTTTGGACGTACTGTTAAGTACAGAGATTATTTGTTTAGCCGCACTACACGAATGTGGATTTCTTTACCAGGCTCAATATTTTCCACTCAGTACAATGTGCATCGGTTTCTCCTTTCTAATCATATCATTCTTTCCTAATTGCTCAAACTGTGTCCAATCATTTAGTGCACGCACAATATAGAAACAAAAATTAGAGAGTTCGGCGAATGAGCTGAAGCGACAGTTTAAATTATTTTCCAAACTCGGTTACATGCCCTTCGCCACCGACATTTTGTTTAACTTATGTCGTGTTACTGAAATCACATTCATAATTAAGTTTTACAACGAATGCGAAAGTTCAGTGGATAGAGTTGGCTCACCGGGAGTAAAATTCTTAGAAATCTGTAATCGACATAAATGTTACCTCCAAGATATACTGAATCTGCTAATATAAATATAGCTCGCCGTGATAGTCATTAAACAATTTTTTTGTTTATAATTAGCACATACTTAAAGGGTTTTAAATGCTTTTAATATGCTAGCTAGAGGTACAGTTTGAGGATTAGGAAAACAGGGAAGGGTTCTAAAAAAGTGATGATGTACATAGCGAACACAAGGAAAGACATTCCACATTCGCATTGTACAGCTAAAAAACGAATCTCTATACTTCACAATATGACCGTAAAAAGATGAATGCAGCTGGCTATGTCACTAAAGCATATTCCATTAAATAAACTGTGAAAAAGTTTGAGGCCAGAAACGTAACGACGATGACCGATTGACGTAAATGAGTCAAATGTGCACCAATCATTTTAAATACTTTCTAAGAGACTCAAACACCAGCTCCAGATTGGACTTATACTCATTATAAGTTTTATAGATTGTAACAAGGCTAGAAGGAAGAAGAGACAACTCAAATAAATCAAGAGATTGATTATGACATCGAATTCATCGCAAAGTGCTGAAGATAGTCTGGTTGTGCCATGTAGTTGGTTTTATATAATTCCAACAAATTATAGTTGCCTTATTTACCATTATTTTTAACAGATATGTAGATAAATAAAGCGTTCTTCTCCAAACAAATGATGCATTTGTTCTGACAAAATAGCCAAATACCTTGGATTGAAAAAGTATCCGAAAAAGAGCTCCGTCTAAAAATGGTTGGTTTTCTTTAGACCTTGTCACAAAAATTATAAGTTCACACGATTGAAAGAGATTTTGTGACAATTTTGTTTACTGATGGCAATCTTCTGTAGTCAGCTTTAGTCATATTATTTATTTCTTCATAGAAGTGGCTCAACGTCCTCTAATAAATGTGGACCATAGATAAATGACTCCGACGGGGAATAGTCCATAAGAAATAGTCATCTGCAAGTACATGTATAGGTGTGAGCCTGAGCCTACAATCCGGCGCGGCGGTGAAACACGTTATTAGGAAAAATACTTTCAGCAAAATAATAACAAAACTAAAGTGAAGAAAACTATCGATTTTTAACAAATAATCAATGTAAGACATGGTTAATAAAATTAGTTCTTCACTTAATTTATGAAAATTTTTTGTGACGTTCTTTAACGCCAAAGACGCCACCGCGTTAGAACTAATCTTAATTCTTAAAATGCGTCCTGTGTGCCGAAGCCTTTAGCTGTAGATTGGTTAGAGTAATATATGTATTGGTAACAAGGTTCAAGATTTAATGTACGGAAAAGTAAATGTATGGAATCGAGCGTTAAATTTTGAAATGCAACTCTGAAATGACATGTTTTAAATAAATAGTTCAGATTTAAAGACATGGCTAGGCTAGGCCGCTCAGCCTAAGAAAACTTAGTATGCATGCACCCACAAGAAAATACCAAAGAGGTGTTTTTCGTCACGTTCACGACCTTAAAATGCAAGTGAAGAATATCCACACATTTATAAACAAAAATAATTTGTTAACCATAGATTGGTATTGTTCTTTGTAATAATGCTAATGGTGATGGCAATGGTTGGGTGTCAAATCGCCCAAAACCGAATCGCCCAAAACTTAAAAATGTCAAATCGCCCAAAATTTTTGGATTATGTTGAATCGCCCAAAAAAACAAAAATGTCAAATCGCCCAAAAAGAGTGGGCGTTTTGTCATAATGCAAAAATAGCCATGTGTCAGATCGCCCAAAACCAAAACTCCCAAATTGCAAAAATGATGAATACCTAATGCCAAATCGCCCAAAAATAATTTTTGGGCGATTTAACATTTTTCGATTTAGCATAATGTCAAATCGCCCAAAAAATATAAATAATTTGGGGCGATTTAGCATTATTTTTGGGCGATTTGACACTTTCGTTAAATTGGGATAAGAATTATGTTCAAGAAGAATTGTAACAGTTACATTAACACTACAACAAAGTATTTTTTTTCCATATACTTACTTTTAGATCGGGCCACTACAGTTCTCAGTTTTTAAAAAGCTAACAAGGACAACATCCGATATTGAAGGCTACAATAGTATACTTGGACGAATGTTGACCAAAAAGGGCAATTTCTTTAAATTTGTTTGTTATGAAAAGCCGTAATTTCTCTATGCTTATAGAAAGTGGTGGCACTTCTGGTACCAAATCAAGGAAAAAAATCGATATAGAGAGAAACAAAAATATAATGGAGGCTTCTGTGCTTCTTGAAAACGGTGCCATTAATATAATGAGATTTTTAGATCGAATGGTTTATGTTAAAAATAACATTTGTACTGGTATGGAACTGACACAGATACTGAACATTTTTTTTTTTATATTTTGGTCTTTATTTAATTGCAATAAATATTTTGGGAGATTTGTTAAAAGAACCCTAATAGTTAGTATTTTTGGATTGCGACAAAACGCCCTTTTCTACTTTGGGCGATTTGACATTTTTATTTTTTGGGCGATTTATCATAGTGTCAAATCGGCAAAAAAATTTGGGCGATGCTACATTTTTCAGATTTGGGCGATTTGGTTTAGGGCGATTTGACACAGGGCCAACTAAAATTGCCGAAACACCAAATCGCCCAAAATTATTTTTTTGGGCATTTTGAAATTATGTCAAATCGCCCAAAAAATTGAAATGTCAAATCGCCCAAAAAAGTTTTTGGGTGATTTGACATTTTTTCGCTTTTTTGCATTTTGGGCGATTCGGTTTTGGGCGATTTGACACCCAACCGACGGCAATACTATCATCGTTTCGAAAACCGGAGGAGCGGCGGCGGCGCGGCGGCGATAATAACAAAAAGTTACTTTGCTTAGATTTATTTTCAAAACTTTTTGATATATTATAAAAACCTTTTGTAAATTAGAAAATTAACTGTGTTTAAATGATGGTGAATTATTTTGTGTGGCTTTGCTCGTTTTTACTTTTAAGTCAGACGGGTTCAAGAATAGACCTTACGTAACTACAGAAGCCGTCCAAGGAAATCTTTTAAGTATTTCAAAAATATTCTATACCAATAAACAGAATTGGAAAGTCTGAAGCGAAGCTAACCCAAAGTTATTGTCGAAAAAAAATGTAGGCACAAAATTACACATAGACGAAATGTACGAATTATCTTCAAACATTTACGTCATAATATTGTCTCTCAATTAATCCCGATTTCATGCATAAAAACGTTATTTTTCTCATTCCAATATTGTAAGTTGCCTTAAATAAAAAACAAAAGTTAAAAAAAGCAAACCTAAATGTCAAGACCGTCTCCTCACAATCTCCCAAGAACTCAAGTTAACAGTTAAAATTGTACGAACATTTTTTTCGGGAACAAAATTAAATGGTACTATTCAAATTATGATCCCAAAGTTTTTATATACACCATGTAAATAAATTGTATATTTACTCCTTTAAATACTGTTTTTGTAAAATCCCCACGTTCATATATTTTTTGTCATACTTCACTTTTCCTATGAGCTCACAGTTTTGTACTTAAGTCATGACTTCATTAAATCACAATTTGACCAAATTCCCGGGATAATATTTGCTGACCGACCGACTGAGCGACGCATGGAAGTGGAGCCACAAGGGAGTGCAAATTATACATGTAACATAAACAGAACAACCCTTCACTTCTGCAAGGATACATTTTTGAAATTCATTGCGATAAACTAATTAATATAATTGACATTTAAATATCCGTATACCAAAAAGTAGCATATGATGTAAATCCTTACGAAAATACAAAATCGTAAGCCACTGCGTGCCCGGGTCGTTCTGAATGTTACCCTAAGAAGAAAAAAGAAAAAAAGAAGCACCATTCCTTGAACAGATGAGGGTTAAGTGCATCAAAAAATCACTACAATCAAATTAGGGTGTGATGAGCAAACAATTGTCCCAAGGGCATAATACGACTGATGGATTTCGGTGGTGTGAGGATTCGGTTATTATAATTTAATCGAATGCATAAATAAATTTGTAAGTAGGTTTACTAAAAGAATGAAATCAAGACGAAATTTTTCTAAGAGATGTTGTGTTTTAACAAAAATTGTTTTTTTTTAAGAAGATTTAAAAATGACTACGGACCATCTGAGGAGATTCAAAGTTAATAAAAGTTTATTGATTTGTGCTTTTTTTCCAGATAATCGGACTTCACCTGGAATATGTTATTCTCCACATAGTCGTTTAGCTGCTTGGGCAAATCAGGGTGTGTCGCCATCTGGAATTGAATCTAATGGTGCAACAGTTTGTAGAAAAGGCCAAAATTTAGGTCTAATATGTGTGGTTTGTGGCGATACGAGCTCAGGGAAACATTACGGAATTTTAGCATGCAATGGATGCTCGGGATTTTTTAAGAGAAGCGTCAGAAGAAAACTAATTTATAGGTGAGTATTTGAAAAACATGCATCAACTATCAAAATCTGTTAAAATTCTAACATTTGTGTACTTACAAATCAAATAATGGTGGTGTACACATTTGGGTGTGACTTTTATGCAATAAAACTATTTATCAAAGAGTAAAGTGAACATTATAATGTTTCTTTTTAAGGCGGACGTAAAAGCATGAGGGGTGGCATTTGTTTATAAGAATGAAGGTCATGAAAATCACTTGCATTACCTTCTGAATTTGAATAATTATTTAAGGGACTTACTAGTGCCTTGCCTTTGCTTTGAGTGGGATTAGGTTGAAAAGTTAAGGCTTTGTGTCTAGCATAAACCCAAAATCATGGCTTCAGTGGTGTCGTCGTAGTCGTCGGCATCAGATGTGCACATTTGAATTTCAAATAAAATCCTTGTTGTTTAACATAAAGAAGGAATGGGTAGTTAAATTACAATTTATAACGTTATTCAATTTTTTGTATGAGGGTTTTGTTCGAAATTGTGTTTGAATTTTCTAAATTGAGCTGGTAGTTTGAATTAAATATCTTTTTAAGATACACACAGTGTTACAGGGCCTTAAAAAAACACTTCAGAGATATCCTCTACTTTTCTAATACTTTTAAGTACATATGAATGTCATTACATAAAATAAAATAATTCCTAAGGAACATTCTGAGTTGAGTTTTAAATTTTTTGATAGGTTGTTAGATGCAATTCATTATTTTTAAAATTTCAGTTTGTCAAGTAACTATAAAGACATTTCACAATTAGAAAACTCTGATTACCAAGGTCATTGTGTTCAGATAATTCCACGAAAATTCCATCATACTACAAGCTCCTTATTATTATATTGATTATTTGTGCAAAGTAAGTAGTAGTAGTACCCGTGGCATGATGGTTAGTGCGTTGGACTGTCAGCGATATTGCGACTATTGGAAATTGAAAATAAATGTCCAGAAGTCGGAGACAATTCTGTTCCGGACTCCGTTGGCTAGGGCCACGAGGGATACGTGCAAGAATTGGTGCAAAATGGTATCCTTCATCTTCACGGGTAGCGATTAACGAGCAAAAGTGTAGTAAAGTAGCTCGGTATCTGGTTAGATCAGTATTTATGTTTCGACAGACATATAAGGCTCAAAATCACCAAGGTTGCAAATTTCAAAATTTTTTTATGACAAAAAAAATTGCAAGCTATGATGATGAATTTTAGTTTATACTGTTGCAAAAATTGTATATAAATAAACTTTGACAGGGCAGCGCACAGAATTGTATACTTTTTTAGTACTGTTTTTTAGTACTAAATATCATACAAATAACCATCAATTCGGGAACGTTTTTCTAAGTTTGATAAAATCAACAAAAACAAAACAAAGTACATAATTTAAGCTTTGTTTAATAACATGGGTATTAAATAAGTAGTAATGAAAACAATACATACAAAATCTTCTACAAGCAAAATACGTAAAAATCATGTCCGGGAACGTTCCCGAAATGACCGTTCCCGAAATGACGATTTCAAATAAGAGCGCGCTTTAATTATACGGCGGTCATCTTAAATGCGATCTGACTTTGTCAATAGGAAAATATTTGAGGTAACTTTGAAATTTCGTGTCGTAGAAAAGAATTTCATCAATAATTAAATGTAATAAATGTGTTCACGGATTGACGGACTATTGATGTACGCTCTACGAATAATGAATAAAAAGGTACTTACCATTTAGATAAAATTTATTTTACGATAAATACTCTGGCAGCCAGCTTTGCTATTGTTCTCTACCTCGACTGACGTGTCACACCGAATGGCTACGTTCACTTAAAATTATTTTTGATCGATTTATCGATATGTTCACTGAAATGACTTGTGCGGTATCGGACAAACTGTTTTTGCATTTTTTACAGTTAAAAATAAATAATCTATTAGTATCCTTTCTAAAACTTAATTTTGTATAAAAAATACGGTGTATTAAGTGATGACCGGGGTTGAATACCTTACATTTTCAATTATATTTTGAACTTGTTGTTGACGAATGTAGATTAGGACGCGTTACCGAAATGATTTTCTATGCGTGTATATTGATTTTATTTAAAATTTAGTTTATTAATAAATTATATTGTTTGATAGACACACAAAACAGGTTAGTTTTAGTATTTTAGTATTTTATTATTTTTACATTACATTACATTACATACTACTCAGCACATAAATGTACAGAGTAGAGACACAGCACCTTGAGCGACTAGACTATTTAAGGTGATAACAACACAAGACATTAATACAAGACAGAAGGACAGAGGAGAAAGAACAACACAGAAAGAACACATGACAACAGCACGCGGTAGGTTTCGAGACGGTCCCCCATCTTTCTACTAACCACGCTCACTGATGCTTGATTTCGGTGATCGATGGGAACCGAAGCTTTATCAGTGACTAGGCCGTTGCCTGTTTTATTATTTTTTTTTTCTTAATTAGGTCAAGATTTAAGACATTAAATTGCTAGCGAAGCCAATTCTGCACCTTGGTGATTTTGAGCCAAATGCCGCTCTGACCAGGGCCAGAGGAGCCTTCGCTCTGACGAAACGGCTGTTTTTTAGCAGTCGGCTTGACCCCAGAGTGAAGGTAATTTGCTACATGGCCCTCATACGGCCGATGATCGTTTATGGTTGTCCTGTGTGGTTCAACGTTGCCCCTTCCCAGATGGAGAAGTTCCGGGTGTTCGAGCGGCAGTGTTTACGACGCTGTACCGGCTTATATCGAACAGCCGAATTTTCTTACGTGAATTACTATTCCAACGAGGTCCTATACAACGGGGCTCGAATCAACAGAATTGATAATTTCGTGATAAAACTCGTTCGAGGTCATATTGCAAGATCTATGTCTTCGACCAACAATTTAATTTTCGGGGCGTTCTATCCGAACGACGAATATTTTGAAAGTGCACGCTTGAGCGGCTTCATTCCACCAGAAGCATTCCTCTTCTTAGATAGATGCGGTCTGATACAGGATAGATTGGCAGTTCCGCTAATCTACCACGTCAGACGACGAACCGTGGATAGGCGACTCCTGTACAATCCGGACGTCATGGCACAAGACGGAGCAGAGCTCCTTCGGTTCAGTAGGGCTGTGTCCGAACGGGACCGAACTGATAGGGTGAAGCAGGAGAACCAGTTTTGGTGGCTTTAATCGGCACTTGATAGTGGATAGTCGGGATGGGGTTTTAAGCATTGGCTGGCTTACAAACTTGTTTTATAGTTTAAGGGTTTAGTTTTAAGTAGAATAGGCATGGTGGCACACAAAAAAATATCAAAAAAAAAAATACACAAAAAATCAAAATCAAAAATTAAATAAAAAAAACATGGAATAAGAAAAAAAAGGACAACAAAATATGAAAAACAAAAAATGTTAGATAGTTAGATTTGCTGCTGTGGTTGTTCTAGTTTAAAGTAGTTTATAGGTAGTTTAAGTTAGTTTAAGTTAGTTTAAGTTATGGGACAAGTAAATTAGTTGTAAGTTATGGTTAGTTAGGCTAATTTTATGAATTTTTGTCTAGCTTTAAGATAGCTTTTTAATTTGCTTCCAATTGCTTCCTTGGAAGATTTTTCATCTTTTGTGCAGTTCTTCTTTTACCCATTTCCGACACTGAATATCAGAAAAATTAATTATGAGTTTTTTGAATCCAACTACTCAAAAAGTTTGCAAATAATTTAAAAAAATGTAAGTTTCTTCTTAGTACATATTTATATGCATTGAATAGTTAATATGGTCAACATTTATGAAGGATTTTTTCATCGTTTCTAATTATTTTTCCACCACTGTTTGTATATAAAACAAATGCAGGACTGGGTTGCACGAACTTGCTGTACGCAAAGCGTTTCTTAAAAAATATTTCTTGTATTTTAAAATTTAAAAATGCACCTGTAAAAAAAGTAAACTTAAATGTCATTTGATTTTTCAAAAAAAACTTTAATTTTTCAAAATTTTTATTGTAAATCTTTAGAGCGGTTTTTTTGTAAACTAATTTTTTTTAGGACTTTTTTATACAATTATTTTTAAGTATACAATTATTTAGGGCTTATTAATATACGTTTTACATTTGATTTTCGTAAAAAAATATCGACCCGTTTTTGAGATATCGAATTTCGAAAAAAAATATTTTTTGACATAAAAAAAAACAAAGACATTTTTTACCATCAAATATAATTAAGACAGTATAACAGCTTGCGCTGAAAAAAATGTTGAAATCTGTTCATTAGTTCTTGAGAAAACTTATAAACAAAATAAAGGTTCTATGAGTAATACAAAAATATTTTTTTTATTAAATAAGCCAAGTTAATACAAAATTTTGGAGAACATTTTATAAAAATCTATCGGTTCGTTTTTGAGAAAATTCGAATTATCGATTTTTGACCAAATTGTATGAACTTATGTCATTTTTAGTTTTAAAAAAATTAAAAAACCACTTACGCGAATCTGTTTAAGAACTTAATTCCCAAGTTTGGACCAATTCGACCCAATGGTTTGGTCTGCAGGGGCGAGGGCAGATAGGCAGACGGACGGAATCGTGAGACCCACTTTTTTCGTAATGTCATGTTTGATTAAAATCGCGAGTTCAAAATTTTGGATGAATTATAAATAATAAATGAATTGTTGGTAATAAATAATAATAATATCTTATGTGACCTAAGCAGTCATCGTTAAACGTCAATGGGTGTCCAGCGAAATAATGGATTTGGCTTATTCAGAAGAAAAATATGTGTGCATACATAAATTAAAATAATACATAACTCAACTATGATTTTTTTGTCTGCTTTAAAATGTTATACAGACCTTTTAAATTTTATTTTTCTTTTTATGCTAATAATTTATATTTAAAATGAAGACCCATCATACCTAATTATGGTATACTTTCCTTTTAAAATAGTGATATCGCAGCGTGCTCTCTGGCATATACACACTTTTTATTTGTCCATGTTTCTTTTCGATTGGATATAAAAGTACTATTTTTTTGTGTTCATTCAATCTCTACATAAATTTCTTCCATTGTGATTACTATAACCTTTTATTGCGTTATTGTTAATTTTGACGTCTGCGCAATATATTAGGTGATTTCATAAAAATAAGATCTCAGAGATTTGAATGCGAAGTGAGTAAGCGAATTCAACTTATTTCAGTACTTATTTGAAAAAAAAATGAAAAGTTTTGGTAAGAAATCTTGTTTATGAAATAGATTGTTGGCATGATTTCTGAAGATGGGAAACTTATCGATTTAGTTTGTCAATTTATTTTTCTTAAGAGGGTATTCTAGTGTAGAGACATGAATTTCGCCCGGTTTTTGAATCGTTGTATAAAGGAAACAACACAAATTTTTACTATACATTTTTTTGTCATTTGTTTATTGATTTGTTGTTCATACATAAAAAAATTAATAAAAAAAAAAAAATTAAAATTAACAAAGTTACAAGCAGTCAAAGTGGGGGGTCTAAATAAAAGAGGGTGTCCTGTCGTGCATCCTACCAACCCTCCTGGTGATCTAAAAAACAAAAACCAGACGGATTCTTAATTATTATAAATGTCGCTATCGTTTGACCCTTGGATAAGTTAAAAAAAAAAACTTTTTAACAAAATGGCAGCAGTTTGAACAAAAAAAAATGTTCTTGTTGCATATTTTTCAACAATTCCGAATTTTTTAAAAATACTAAATGAGAAGTTATATTTTTGGGCAAGGACCACACGATAAAGAGATGTATAAAGAACATCCCCTCCAAATTTGAATTAAATCGGTTTATTAGAACTCGATATATCCTCCAGCTCGAAAAAAGTAGTTTCGAGAAAAACGCGTCCAGAGTTTTGTGACAAGTTTTCGTCAATTTTACTTATAGAATGATACAGAATACGTACATATTTTTAATCCATATAAAAATCCTTCCTCTACTTCAAAATACTGATTCGATGTTCTCTGATGAAGACAAGCAGTTCTACCCTCCTTTGACGCCTCTGAAGTCCGGAATTCCGAGCGCTCGACCTTCCGAGTTTCTATGACCTTCAAAACCAGTTTCTATGACCTTCAATTAACTTGTGAAATAATAGGAATATTAAAAAATCCTTTTAAACGCATATTCTTGAATGTCTAAACTTTGGAAATATGAAAAGAAAAATGTTTGATTTTTTCAAAATTCTACACTAGAATACCCCCTTAATAGAGTTATTCTGAGTTCGGTGAAATGTGAACATATTTTACCAATGTTTTGAATTAAGCTTATTGTTTTTTTCAAATTACCGTCTTTTTAAATTTATTTTTAATCAGCAAAAATATGACCTTTACCTTCTAAAATAACTCAATTTTAAGGCTGTCATGTATATTCATTTAAAAAATTAAAATATTTTTGTTCAAAAAACACTTGCAAACACAAAAATAAATTATCAAATGAATTTACATTTTTTCTATTAAATCATTTGATCTAAAAAGATATCGCTTAAGATTTACAATTGTTTTTCGTATAAACTCAAATATACATATACATACATACATATATACATACATACCTACATAAATATATGGTGATATTAGAATTCATTTTTCCTGGTATATTATGAAAGGTATATCGAAAACCGAACACAAAATATGCATTTCTAAATTGAAAAAATGTCAACATCCTACTTTAATGTCCCAAGAGATCGATATTGACTTAAGTCGGATGTAGTCGACCAAATGTGACCGCATTAAATTAAGTAAATCACATCCCTATTGAGTGTGTGTGGCAAAAAGGAGGAAAAGAAAACAAGTGCTTGCCATGCGAATATACTTTGAACGTCAACTTTCCCCTAAAATATACAGATACATGATACACCTCGTGCTCGTCTCTACTTTTCTAACCCCATACTGCATTCAATCATTTTATTCATTCACACTTTTGTTATCTTTTTCGTCTGCCTAAACGACTAACTCGCCCGACCTCCGACCACGACGAACGACGACGACGACACAATGTATAGCTTCTTTAAATGGGGTGGATTTTTGTATCAACCTCATCTAGCAGACAAAAAGAGAAGCATACAAATTATAGGGCGATCCAGCTCCATACCATATCCTTGCTTTTCCTTGCCGTTGTCGCCGTCTCTGCGCCGCGCCGCGCAACCCCATAGTCGTCGCCACCAAATATCCTTCCTATTGCCATTCCTAGTCTGGTAGATTAAATAAGATTTGTGCTTCTGAAATGCCCATAGTTAAGCTGGTGGCTGAGGCAGATGGGTATAAAAGTAAAACACCAGCACATGGATTTGAGTGCATTGCTTCTATTCTAAGATCTGGTGGTGTACTTTGCTCCGGATGATTTTGAGTGGAATTAATTTCGCACGACAAAACTTCAATCGTTATTCGATTAAATATCAAGCACAACAATAAGCGACCTAAAATAGAACTTCAATTGCTGACCCGAGAGAGTGCCTCTTTGAATATGGAATTATCTCATAAAACCAAAATAAAGGCTGAGCTGATGTACGAGCTACAACGAGCAGCGGCGGCGGCGGCAGCGTATACAATAAACGCGATGGCAACTGTTACTATTTGCTTGCCATAATTTAATAAAATTGATTTAACTAGGTACTTCGAATAAATTTGCCTTTTTTGCTTTCATATACACATTCTTATCCACATTCAAATAGGAACAAAGCTCTATTAAGTCTCTTTTTTTTTTAATTGAAATTACAGATGTCAAGCAGGAACAGGACGATGTGTTGTAGACAAAGCTCACAGGAATCAATGTCAGGCTTGTCGGTTAAGAAAGTGCCTTCAAATGGGAATGAACAAAGATGGTAAGACAAAAATCTAAATGTAATTATGAATGTTTATACGGATTTGAATTTAAAATGAGTATCTGTTATTGTACTCGCCGTGGCGTGATGGTTAGTGCGAGTGCGTCGGACTGTCATGCTAGAGGTCTTGGGTTCAATCCATGCCTGTGTCACCTTAAGATTTTTCACGGGTATTGCCTCTTGCGAGGAATTGACAAATATTCCAAGAGTAAAAATTCTTGTCATGAAAAGCGCTTTCTTAAATAAATCGTTCGGATTCGGCATAAAAACTGTAGGTCCCCTTCCATCCCTGAAATGACTCACACATATAGGAATGTTTTAAAGTTGTAAGTCAGTAGGCCCGGTTCTGTACAGAATCTGTACTAACTCATTTATTATTGCGCTAAATCATTTACATATTTTTTATTTAATCTGTTATTTGGTGCAATTATAAAATTGTAATTTTAAGAACTCGCTGCTAAAAGTTATTCATTTTTAGAAACTTTTTTGACAATCTGGAATAATTTGTCATTGATATTCATAATACGCATATTCAGACCAGTTGCAAATGATGAGTCAGCAGTGTTTAGAATATCATAGTCGGAATGAATTGTTAAATGCCTAATTTTTCCAATACATATAAGTAAATATTCATTGGTCAATACATTATCTTTCTAAATGCCATATTGTTTGTTTGATTTAGAGTTTTAAGTTTTTCAAAATGTTTATTTAAATGTCAATAAAATTATTACTACTCGAACACCATTTTTACTTGATTGACATCTAAATCATTTTATTTTTTTTTTAAACATACATACATATGTATCTACATACATATTACTCGAAAAAAAACCCTTTAAATTAAAATAATTGAAAGTGGATTTCTTATAAGTTGTGAAGTGTTACCAAGTTAAATTCCGTATAGGTGTCGTGAGTGTAGAAATGACTACTATTCCAGCAAGCGATTGATCTTGCAGCACAAAAACAAATAAAACACTTCTCAGTCCCGTTTGATTGAACGTCTCAGCAACAAGGACATCCCTGTCAAAAATGCATTTGCCAGGATTGAGGGAGATCGCTTATTTTTCGTTGCCTACTCTCATGAATTGCCCAACTATGGAGTTGTTCTGACTAACTATGCCTATTTGTTTGTTTGCAAATTGGTCTTGGAATCGCTGTATGGTGGTTGGACTGAATTCACCGGCGGTGACGAGTACAACGTTAAGCCCGTGAACAATGGTTAGGTTAGGTTAGGTTAAAGTGGCTGCGGATACAGAATCCACACACTTAGGCCAAAAGAAAAGTCCCATTGTGATATCACATGAATCTATAGAGAATTACTTCTTACTAGTCGAACCATTTTGAGCTTTTTATAAAGCGAAGAAGATATTTGATAACCTAATTAGCTAGTTCACTGGGATTATCAAAAGAGTAGTCTCCCAGATGCATCTTAGTGAAAGAGCAGGGCAAGTGCAGAGAAGGTGAGAGATTGTTTCCTCTTCTTCCTCGTCCATACAGCTCCTGCAGAAGTCATTTGAGGCTACACCAAGTCGTATTGCGTGTCTGCCTATAAGACAGTGTCCCGTAAGGACACCTATTAGGGACCTAATATGAAGTCTGCTTTGAGATAACAAGTCTTTAGAGCGCTTTAGGTCCAGTGAAGGCCATATGAATTTTTATTTATTTATTTATTTATTTATTTATTTATTTATTATTATTTTGTGGCTGCGCACGTTGGTAAATTGTGCCACCTAGAGTTTGTTATCGTAAAAGCTGTTTCTTTTAGCAGAAGTTTACATGCAGCTATCGGTATACCTATCTTCTCCCTTTCAGGTGAAATAGGTATGACAGTTCCATTTTTAGCGACTTCATCGGCTCTACAATTTCCTTTGATGTCCGGCACCCAACAGAGGTGAATGTTAAATTGCTGCGCCATCTCCATAAGAGACGATCGACAATCGAGGGCCGAGGGTCCGTGAACAATAGTCTTGGAGCTTTGCGTTGCTACTTGGATGTGCCTTAGCCGTACCACCAATGTTGCCCGTGTGTTCCGTGCTATGACGGGAGCCGTAAGACGTAAGATCAAGATAACCTAGCACAAATTTGATTATGTTGCCAAGCTCAAGTCCAAAGCTAAGGTTAAAGTGCGTGGAATTTGTGACGTTTTTTTTACCAATTTTAACAACTTTTCATACCGCTTAAAAAACACTTTTTACATCAGGTATTTGTATGGACTTTTGTATTCTTATGTATGAAAAACAATTAACACACACATTCCAAGTTTCTTTAATTTAAAACTGTTCCAAAGGGTTTTTCGATAATTCTTACAATCTATGTCTATATTAAAAAAAAAAAACTTTTCTTTGAATTATTAAATTTTAATTTTGATAATATTTTTAGTAAAATTAAAAGTTACACTAGATTAATGTGCAACATTTAGTCTTTTGTTTTTAAGCATATTATGTCGTTAATGGTTTAACTATATTTCGAAGACCGATGGTCTTCTTTAATTTGCTTAGAACAGCGAGCAATGATAATAAATATGTATGTACAGATACAAATACAATTTTCGGCATACACATTACATATATTCATTTTTAACATTTTTGCCTATTTTTATGTGAAAATATTGATCTTTTTACCCTTAAGTTATTTATTTGCATTTATTTCTTAAGAAATGTTTTTTTTATTCAGTAGACATATTATGTTACTCCTAGATATATTTATTTGCATAATGTGATAATAATAAATAAAGTCCTATAATGTAAATGTATAATAGATTCATATTATACACGTGGTATCCAGCAGAGTTACAAAACAACAAAGTTTTTATACTGTAAAGTTGGTTATTGGTAATTGGTTCTTCTTCGTTATCTACAATTTCCCACATTTCCAAAATACAGGGTGGCGCACCAATTATGCTACAATAAGAAATTCAAATAACTTTTTTTTTAATCGATGTATTTAATTTTTTTTTTTATTGGTTAGAAAATTAAATTTTATTTTAAATAGTTAGTTGTTTTTAAAGATTATAGACCGCAAATGACCTCCACGCTCTCCCACGCATATGCGGCATCTGATCAAAAAATTGTTCATTAAGGCCTGAAGAGTTGAAGTTGGGATCGCCTCAATTATTGTCGTTATGGACTGCTTTAATTCAGTTAAATTCCTGGGCTTCGTTTTATACGCCTCTTGCTTGACATAACCCCATAAAAAGAAGTCTGGTGCAGTCAGGTCAGGTGACCTTGGGGGCCAGCGAAGAGTGGAGTTCCTAGAAATTAATTTGTTTGCGAATTTTTTGTTTAGCTCCGCCATAACTGGTCTGGCTATATGTGCAGTTGCTCCATCTTGCTGAAACCAAACGCTGTTGAATGGTATACGTCTTCGGTGCAGTTCTGGGTAAAAAAACTCCTTCAACGTCTTTAAATAACGGTCCCCATTTACAGTAACGGTTACACCGTTTTCTTCAAAGAAGTACGACCCGACAATACACCTTGATGAAACTGCGCACCACACAGTGACTCGTTCTGGGTGCAGTTCCGTCTCATGGAGCATTTCTGGATTAGACTCATTCCATATACGGCAATTTTGCTTGTTTACATTGCCGTTAAGATCAAAATGGGCCTCATCAGACATGAACAAACAATTGATCAATGTGTTGTCTTCTTCGGCCATTGATATCACTTTTTGGCAAAATTCCATGCGAACAGGCAAATCCTGAGGGTTTAACTTGCTAGTAATTTGGACTTTGTACGGAAACAAGTTTAAATCGTCATGAAGTATCCGTTGTAATAACCGTTTACTAACTCCAATTTGTCCCGATAAGTTTCGGGTCGAAACGCTCGGATTGGCCTGTATTGCAGATGCTACTGCTGCGATTGTATCCTGAACCCGAACATTGGCATCTCGATGGTACGGCCTTCGTGCGATGCTTCCAGATTCGGCAAACATGTTTACAAACCTCATAATGGTCCATCTACTCGGGGGATTACCGCCAAACTCCCTCCTAAATTCCCTTTGGACGGAAATGACGGACTGCAAAGCATGGTACCGTTGCACTATCCAAATTCTTTTCTCTGTATCCCAAGCATCCATTTTTATAAATCTAAATAGTAACCTACAATTTAAAAAAAAATTACTTTACCGATTACTCACACAGAAAAAAAGTTATTACGTTTTATTTTTGTAGCACGATTCGTGCGCCACCCTGTAAAAAGAAAAAGCAACTACACAAAAAGTATTCGCTCAAGTTTTTTTTTTCTTAAGGGTTACATTTACTGTGTGTCGTCAATAGACGTAACTGTGAATATCAATTATAGACGTAACTTCTAACTAAAATGTTTATGTCAAAATCAAAAAAAAAAAAATTAAGTAAATTGTTTTTGAAATGAATATCAACAAACGTTAAAAGACTACTTAACTTTACATGTCAATACGTGTCAAAACGAAATTGGTTTCTTCTTAATTTTCAAGCGTCATGTGTTCTTTGACCGTTATTTTTGCGGGCATCATTTAATGGTGTTTAAACAGTTAGAACTACGAATCATCTTGATCTTTGCTATTGAAACGGTCGACTTCGATGCTATTATTCATATATTAATCCCGTTTCGAGAAGTGTTAACGCCGCCAGCCGATTGATAGATGGCTGATGCGTGGTGTAATTAATATCTTTTTCTTCAAGGTCTTCAACATTCATATACCATCACTGGATAAGAAAAGTGTAACTGAGAAATTAAGTGTTATTTTAAAATCGTTTTTGTTTTATAAAATCTAAACAAAGACATATCGTGTAGTGTACTTCTGAATTCGTCAAAAAATGCGCCCAAGTAAATGGTAAACAATGTAAAGTAAATTGATGAGAGTTCCTAAAAGTACGGTTAAGGTTGAATTTTTTATAAGGGGAAATATGCAACTGGCTATTTCACTACAATATTGTTTATTAAAAAAGCTATACAATAATCAGAGTTTTGAAACCTTGCGTGAAAATGTTTCAGTTAAGACAACAGTCGACTATTAGTTTAAGATACAATTATCTTTTTTTGTGTTTAGTTTCTAATTAACACAAGGGAGTACACATTTTTTCAGAACCAACAAACAAAAAACAAAAGAGCGACTCTAAATATCTATCTAAAAATCTAAAATTTCGACAGCTTTATTATTTGACTAAGCTCTTGTCAAAAAAACTACATAACTGCATTGAAAATCGAAAAAAAATGAAATTTAAACCTTAACTTAAAAAAACTCAAATTATTGATAACATTCTTATTATCTGTTACGAAAATGTGACCAAAATGTTCTTTAAACATTTTTGTAGAGTACAAGCACACACAATCTACTTACTTACTTACTTACTTAAGGTGGCGCTACAGTCCGGGCGGACATGGGCCTCAACCAACATGCGTCTCGAGCCAGCTCGGTCCCTAGCTAGCTGTCTCCAGTTTCGCACGAAGAATTTTTCTCTCGAAGCATCCTAAGACGTTCTCATCTTTCTTTGACAGGGTCCAGGCCTCAGCGCCATAAATAAGAACCGGGATGATGAGTGTCTTATAGATGGTGATTTTAGATGCTCGAGAGAGGACTTTACTTCTCAATTGCCTTCTAAGTCCAAAGAAGCAGCGATTTGCAAGAGTTATTCTTCGTTTGATTTCAGCGCTGGTGTCGTTGTCTGTGTTTATAGCGGTTCCTAGGTATACAAAGTCCTTAACTACCTCAAAGTTATAGCTGTCCATGGTGACGTTTTGTCCAAGACGTCGTTGTTCAATGTCCTTTTTTGATGACAGCATATACTTGGTCTTGCCCTCATTGACCACTAAACCCATCTTCTTCGCTTCCGTCGCAATGCTCAAAAACGCTCCACAAACATCACGCTTTGATCTTCCAATTATGTCAATATCATCTGCGTATCCGAGTAATTGGATGGACCTTTGGAAGATTGCGCCTCTAGTGTTGACGGTTGAATTTTGCACAATTCTTTCCAGAAAGATATTGAAGAAGTCGCATGACAGTGCATCGCCTTGTCTTAAACCTTTTTTGACATCAAATGCATCGGTGAGATCTTTTCCGACCTTGATGGAGCAGCGTGCATTCTCCATCGTCATTCTGCACAAACGGATAAGTTTGACAGGGATGCCAAAAGGGCATGCTTTCTTCCGACCATATTTTGCAGATGAGTTGGTGCATGCTACCAAGTCATCGCCTGCTGCTTTAAATAGTTCGGCAGCGATGCCGTCAGCTCCAGCAGCTTTGTTTGTCTTCAGTTTAGATATAGCTATCTTCACTTTGTCTAGGTCGGGTAGGCGGAATTGTTGATCTGCGTCGCCTAGGTTGAGTGGTTCTATCTCCCTTACAGCGGAATTCGGTTCGTCATCGCCGTTATATAATTTGGAGAAGTGGTCTTTCCATATTCTCAACATAGACTGCGGTTCTACTACGATGTTCCCCTGATCGTCTTTACAGGCTTCGGTTCGTGGCTGGTACCCTTGGGAGGTTTTTTTACCTTTTGGTAAAATTTACGAACCTCATTCCTGTTGTGACATCCCTCTATCTCCTCGATCGCGCGCTTCTCGTGCTCTCTTTTTTTTCCATCTAAGAAGCCGGTGTTCCTCTCTCCTCTTCTGCTCGTAGAGCTCGCGAGCAGCTCTGGTCCTTCTGTGCAGTGCCGTTTTGTATGCCTCTTGCTTCGCTGCGTGCGCTTGCCGGCATTCGTCGTCAAACCAGGGGTTTCGCTGTGGTGGCCGTGTGAAACCTAGCACTTCAGAGGCGGCATCTCTGATGGCTACAAGGCAATGTTGCCACTAGTTTTCAGTGCTTAATGCAGGCAGCATAGAACTCCTTAAAAAGTTACTAGAGACTCGATCGGAAAAGGACATGGCAGTCTCTTGCGATTGTAGCCGTCTAACGTCGAAACTTCTCACAGTACTTCCTTGTTTTGGCTTGGGACCGGGATATCCGTAGCCGTACCTTGGCTAAAACGAGGAGCACACACAATCATTCAAAAAATTAATCAATTTCGAATGCTTGTAAGATTAAAGTGCTATTTAAAAAATAGAAGCCCTTTAAATCGATGAACATATAATAAGTGATTTAAAAACACCTACATATTTATCAATATCAAATAAAGAACAAATACAATTTTGAAGATTCCTGATTGAACCCATCTCACAAACTTGTTTTTGAAGTTGAATTTTTTTTTAAATTTGGCAAAGTACATTTGAATGCAAGCATATTAGTAAATCAGCTCGACATTAATTGGGAACTCGAACGAAGAGACGAACAGGCATCATACGCAAAAGAATAACGAACACAATTTTTCTCTATATTTTCAATAATTTTTCATGTTAACTTGTATTAAAATGATTGATTATGGTAAAACCAATAATTTTCCCGCTTTATTAACTGATTAAAAAATGAAATTTTGTAATACAAATAACATTTTTTGAATACTCTAATAATTCCTGTTTCCGACGGCAATGGAAATTTACTTACAATTTCCTAAGTGACAAATTGTACCTCTCAAATGCACAACTAATCTGGTTATGGACTTAAGGAATTTTGTACTTACATAGCAAGTTTAACATATCTTGTGAAGTAGTCTACCGAACTACACTCTACATTTATGATAGCTTAAATTGAGGATCCCTTATCATAAAGACATGAATATATCGGGTGATTTTTTAAGAGCTTGAGAACTTTTTTTAAAAAAAAAAACGCATAAATTTGCAAAATCTCATCGATTCTTTATTTGAAACGTTAGATTGGTCCATGACATTTACTTTTTGAAGATAATTTCATTTAAATGTTGACCGCGGCTGCGTCTTAGGTGGTCCATTCGGAAAGTCCAATTTTGGGTAGCTTTTTCGAGCATTTCGGCCGGAATAGCCCGAATTTCTTCGGAAATGTTGTCTTCCAAAGCTGGAATAGTTGCTGGCTTATTTGTGTAGACTTTAGACTTGACGTAGCCCCACAAAAAATAGTCTAAAGGCGTCAAATCGCATGATCTTGGTGGCGAACTTACCGGTCCATTCCTTGAGATGAATTGTTCTCCGAAGTTTTCTCTCAAAATGGCCATAGAATCGCGAGCTGTGTGGCATGTAGCGCCATCTTGTTGAAACCACATGTCAACCAAGTTCAGTTCTTCCATTTTTGGCAACAAAAAGTTTGTTAGCATTGAACGATAGCGATCGCCATTCACCGTAACGTTGCGTCCAACAGCATCTTTGAAAAAATACGGTCCAATGATTCCACCAGCGTACAAACCACACCAAACAGTGCATTTTTCGGGATGCATGGGCAGTTCTTGAACGGCTTCTGGTTGCTCTTCACTCCAAATGCGGCAATTTTGCTTATTTACGTAGCCATTCAACCAGAAATGAGCCTCATCGCTGAACAAAACACACGCGCGAAACACATTTCGAATCGAACACTGATTTTGGTAATAAAATTCAATGATTTGCAAGCGTTGCTCGTTAGTAAGTCTATTCATGATGAAATGTCAAAGCATACTGAGCATCTTTCTCTTTGACACCATGTCTGAAATCCCGCGTGATCTGTCAAATACTAATGCATGAAAATCCTAACCTCAAAAAAATCACCCATTATATTTAAAGAGAATGTGAAATGTTTTTTTATGAAAAATAAATACTTCATCTTAAATTTAACTATTAAAATAAACTTTATTTTGACAACACGGCACAGCGAGAAATGTATCAATTTTATGAGAAGTTGGCCCACCTTCATAAATATAACTGTTCATGTTCATATCTCTGGCACACGGGATGCTATGATATTACATTAAGTCTACCGAAATTTCATAATTTTGTAGCTTATTTATACCCCTCAACGAATTATCTGCAATTTTATTTTAAACTCGTTTATAAATCACTTAAAATTTTCGCCGACGGACGACAAAAGAATATCAATTAGCTTAGAAATATACGAGGCAGAAAAAGTGGAAGAATGTGTAAAGTACGCTGTCTTAAGTTTTCCCTGATATTGAAATAAGTGACGTCAAATATAAAATCAACTCGTTTTATAAGTATTATTATTTTACTTGGAGTTTTTACAACTTTAAGAGTATTATTATATGTGGATGAAATGAGAACCACTTTGTGTCATATTAAAAAAAAGGGGTTTTGGGCACTGATTTGGATTTATAGGATTTATAAAGTATTTGAATTGTGTGGGTATTTAATTTAAGTCTTAAGCCTTGTAGTTTTACCAGCATTATTGGTTATAGAGTTCTTGGATGTAATACAATTTGAATTAAGTATTCCTTTATTTTCGTCAGCTTCATCAGACATGTTTAAGAATGAAACAAAATTATTGTTGGAATGCATGGCATTTATTTTTTTAATATGATTTGCGTCAAATGTCTACAGCGGCTAAGAGTAATACATTATAATCCATCCGATCAGTCCACTTTTTCACAACTTTTTCCATTAAATCTGGTGGTATGGCTTCAATGGTAGCTTGAATATTGGCTTCCAAGACTTCAACAATTGCTTATATGTCAGCATAAACCAATGGCTAACAAAGTCACATAAAAATTAATCGATAGTCGTCAAGTCACACAAAACGAGGGTCAGGTCACAGGACAACTTCTGGAAATAAAATTATCATCAAACTGATGACAAGTTGATACGTTTTGTTGATCTCCATGTAGAGTATCAATGTTCAGTTAATTTACTTTTCGAAACTAAAATCAGTCAGCATAGCTCGACACGCTTGTCATTAACCGTAATGACAGCTTCTTCCTTATTTCAAAACAAAAAAGAGGCTGGGATGCGACCCACACTTATAACTTCCTATCCCGTCTGTCGATTTGTATTGCTTAAAAGGTTTGTAGGTTCTCGTGTTTTGTTAAAAAAGTCATCAGTTGAATTGTTTTAAAAGATTTAAAAATTACCAACAATATTTTGCATATAATGAAATAGTTTGATTTCAAAATCTATTTTTGTTAACGAGATTTTTAGTTGCAAACCAATTTTTACCAATTGTAGTAGCATTTCTTAAAAGTTTTCACTCTTATATAAGCAAATACAAATTGGTTGAATGAAAGTAATTTGAAGTCAATATCTTCTATTGTTCCCAAGATATCGAGAACCGAACATCAATTTTTACAAATTTTGCGTACTATTTTTTGTAGATTTTAATTTTATATGAAAAAACTGACTGTTGGATTTTTCTCAAAATTTCGTCGAATGTTAAAAACAATATTTCTTACAAGACAAAATAAGTTTAAAGAAAATAAATCAAATTTTCGAATAGATATTTAAGGCGAACATCAATGTTTACCAACTTTTAGTAATGGTTTTTTAGGTTTCTATTTTTTGTAAAAAAAACTGTCAATTCGATTTTTCTCAAAGTTGTATCGAGTGTTGGAATAAATATTTTTTATAAAATAAAATTAATAATAATAATAATTAAAATAAGCCTATATCTCAAATTTTTGAAAAGATATTTGAGTCGAAAATTAATTTTTACCAACTTTTATTAATTTTTGTATGGTTTTTATTTTTTGTAAAAAAAAACTTTGGATTCGATTTTTCTCAACATTTAACCAGATGTCAAAAACGTTATTCTTTATTGCACAAAATTATTTTGGAGATGAAATCATTTGTTGTTCCTTAAATTTTCGAGGTGACAAATATTTTGTTTAGTTTTTTTGATTTATAAAAAAAACCGTTATTTGGAATTTTTTCCAAATATATACTTTTGGTATCACTTCATAATATATTGCTATACGCTAGCGTTATTGGTTCGTGAGATACTTTGGGTAAACCAAAATGTTCACCTTTTTTTAAATTGCTATGGTAAAAAAACCACCCACGCAATTTTGTTGAGAGTCCTTTCTGAATATTTCTGCATTATTATCTGTATAACAAAATGTATTTGAAGTCAATATCTCTACTGGTACTTGAGCTATGGACGACGAAAAAAACGTCGCGAACGTACGGTCGTACGAACGTATGTACGTACACATGCACGCACAGACAATTCTCTAAAAGTCTTTTATTTCGACTCTATAGAGCCTAGGGGCCTTGAAACGTCGAGAAATTTTCAATTAGGCAAATCGGACCGATTACAATAATTTCATATGGGAAGTTAAAAAGGACAGAAGATGCCGCCAGCCACACCAAAGAGTAAAATTTAATGGAAGTTATAATGGTTCGTTAATGGCTTGAGGATTCGCTCCACATATACGGTTATTTTGCTTATTGAAGAAGCCGTTTAACTAGAAATGAGTTTCATCACCAAACACCATAAAATGGACGAAGTGTTCTCTTTGGAAGCTGAAAAAAAAACGTTTTGGATTTATCTATTTCAGATGAGAACGTGATTATTAATATTCAAAAAAAAATTGTAATCAAAATAATTATTAGCTTTTTATAGTATTTCATATCTAAAAGCTCTTAGAACGCCCCATTTGCTATTTTAGTTATTAATTTAAATATTGGTGTGTATTGAAATTCATCACACTGCTCCAGTTGTTAAAAAAAAAAGTTTCAAAATTAGGATATAAAGTGTCATAATGTAATACCTCAGAGAGCATTGTTTAAAGAATCGAAAACTATCCTGAAAAATCTAATTTCAAATAAATGGACAGATTTGAAGCATACAGATTTTTTTTAAAACCACTAACTTTTTTTTTTTTTTTTTTCGCAGGAAGGTGAGAAATCTTCAGAGACACTATAAGCCCGATGCTTATAGTAGTGTCAGATTTTTACTGACTAAAACTCACCTCCCTTGTCTTCTATATTATTACTACAACTAAGTCCAGCTTAACAAGTAGTTTTAGCGTCATTTTATTCGCGTTTTGTCAGGAAGCTCCCCAACGAGAGGACCTGAAGATTCCACAAAATTCGAGTGGAGAGATTAATTTGTTTGCGCTAGTGAGCTGTAAGAGCTTAACCATTGCTTTTTTAGGCAACTCTTTGAGGACACGACCGTTAATCAGGTCGTAGCCAGGAGCTTTATTATTTTTCTGCCGTTTTATTTCCTGGACAAGTTCAGTCAAAGTAATATTCCTGATAGAAAAATTTTCCGGCGCTGGTTGGAGCTCTCCGTCATTAGTCAGTAACTCTTGACCATCGAAAGGTTTGAACGTTTCCTCAAGGTGCTTAGCAAATAAATCCGCCTTTTCCTTATCAGTTTTTGCCCATTCAGAATTATTTTTTCGAATAGGTGCCGACATTATTTGAGGCTTTTTAATACCTTTTATCGTCTTCCAAAGAGAATAATTCGTTTTTTTGTCTGCTGTTAGGCTTTCAAGATAGGCAGAATTCTCGCTGTTTTTAAAATCTCGTAACAAATTTTTAATCTTGTTTGATAAAAAGTTGACGACACTTTTATGCTGAGGAGCACGTGATTGCTGCCATACTTTTCGAGCTTTTCGTTTTTCGAGTATCAATTCTTTTATATCTTCTGGAATTTTTTCTTCGTATTGCCTTGACTTTTTACTACAGATCGGAGTATTATTCCAAGCTGCTTCTTGAACAATATTTATAAATTTTTCTGTTTCATCTTCTAACTCAAACGGAGTTTGCAAAGAGACGTTCAGTATAATTCTATTTTCGCAATCTTCTTTGAATTTATCCCAATTTGTGTTATTATTAGTTAAAATTAGGGGCTTTTCTTTTTCGATTACGTTACTGTTTATTTTTAAGATAACGGCCGAGTGATCCGTAGAAAAATCGAAGTTATCATCTACTGTCATATATTTTCTGTTCATTCCTCTTGCGATGAAAAGTCAAAAGTCAAAAGTTGGCCAATACGTTGGTTTTCCTGATGAGAAAAATTCAACGTTACATTCAATACCCGCTTTGTAGAGTTGTCTACCCTTTGTCGAAATGCAACGTGATCCCCAAAATGAATGTTTCGAATTGAAGTCGCCGCCAATAATAAATTTTGGACCTAAAGCGTTGAAAAGATCTTTAAAATCGTTTTTGTCTATCTTGGACCGAGGAGGACAGTAAATAGACGCAATATTAAAAAATACGTGTCTAACTTTTATGCTAACGGAAGTAACTTGCATTGTATCGAGCTCGATATTTATCTCAAACGAATGATTGATATTTTCTCTGATAAATACGGAAGAACCACCCCTTGCTCTTTCGGATGAATGGCATGCGTGGTAAGCCGAATAACCTTTAATACTTAAATTTGAGTCTTTTTTCAAATGAGTTTCAGAGATCAAACAAATATCTATTTTTTCGTTAAGTAGAACCGTTTCTAGTTCTTCGATTTTTGCGGTAAGTCCGTTCGCGTTCCATGTTATTATTTTGAGTTGTTGGGACAACTGATCCATGTTTACGGTAAATTTGGTGTTTTAAGAGCCGCCGACTCAAATTTGTCCAATTTCTCAAGAATAATTGTGTTAATTCTAACTTGTTCTTCTAATCGTTCAAGTATAAGGGAAAATACATTTTGAACGGAGTCAGGTTTAATAGTTTTAGGTTTTTCGGGCGCCGTGACTTGAGCGTACGTGTTCGTCTTTTTTGTTTTTATGTTTTCTGAGGGTAAAACGTTTTCATTATTTTTCCCGTCCGTTTTACTCGACGCTTGAGTAGTAGTCTTGGTTTTTAATTTTAATTCTTTGTTTTGCTTTGAGGTATTTTTTTTAGTTTTCTTACTAAATTCTTCGCGCCTCTTTAACATTTCCTTTGCGACCTCACAGCCACGGTAATTTGCTGGATGATTACCTCTGCAATTCGCGCATGTATCCGGAGTTTCTTTTTTAAGACGGCATACATCAGTCATGTGCTTTCCCGCGCATTTAACGCAAACGGGGTCCTTCTGACAATAAGCTGCTGTATGGTTAAAACCTTGACATCGCTTGCACTGAGGAATAAGGCGTTTGTTCTTTCTTAGTGGTTCGATTTTTACAACAATATTCATTATAGTTTTAATATTATAAACATTGTCTACATTTTCATTTTTATCGAAACTTAGAATAAAAAGCGGAAGAGCGCGTTTTATATAAGCGGTTTCGATTCCTTTTTCTCGCTTCAAAAGATTTGTTGCGTCAAGAATCTTAAATCCTTTGGTTTTTAAGTCCGAAAGGATGTCTTCTTTTGAACAAGAGGGATGAAGTCCTCTAGCAACTACACGTAGAGGTCTTTCTTCTTTAATTGAATAACTATACCATTCAATTTTTTCATCGCTGAGTTTTTTCGACAGTTTTCTATAAGAATCTGAATCATTTACGTTAATTTTCCACGTATTATTGTGAGTGGATGTAGCTTTGAAATTCTTTTGCGCCGTTTCTTTCAGAATAGGAAGAATTTTGTTATATAATCCGCTTGACCAACGATGTTTATCGGCGGAGGAAGTTTCTTATTCGCAGAAAACTGATCTTTCCGTGTAATTTTATTTGGTTTTAGCTGATTTTGAAACTTAGGCGAATGTTCAGCCTTCCGTTTTTTACAAGGTCTACTTTTTTCAGTTTCCCGAGCAAGTTCATCTTCATCAGTTTCATATTCGTGCCGATCTCGATGTTGTGGACTTAGAGTATTTACTTTCATGTTTTCAGAAGTTTTTAACATCTTGTTCTCTTCACGAAGACTTTCGACTTCTTTTTTAAGCTCTTCGTAGAGTCTTATCATTTCGTTCAGCTTCTTTTGCAGTTCACAATTGTCCTGCTCAAAACTGTTTGTTTTCGGTGAGTCGCTTTTAGTGCCTTTTGGCACAACCGGTGGACTCTTTCTGCCGGTAACTCTCGGTACAGATGGAGGTGATCGAGGGACCTTATGCGCTTTCGCGAAAGGATTTATCAAATGCAATAAATGGCTCTCCCCAGAATCCGTAGAGCCTGCCTCCGAAGAGGATGGATTTGCCAGAGAAACTGGCTTTTCACCTGGGGTAATTAATCTATTTGTTTTTTCCATTGCATATTTTGTATACTTATGTAGTTCTCAGTATACGGAGATTGGATTTTAGTCGCCTTTTACGACAAGCATACCTTACTTCGGGTAAATTCTTAACCCCTACCCGAAGGGGTAGGGTAACTTAAAAAAGATGTAAACCTTCAAAAAAATATGTTTATAACCTGATCTTAATAAACATTGGTCAAAATTAACTCAAGCTAAAACTCTATCATTTTATAAGGGAAAATTGTTCTTAAAAAAAAATAAATTCTTTTGTTCTCCAATAAATATCTATCAACTGAATGAGCAATACGAGTACTTTTACATACAAATAGAATAAACCCCACAATATAGAACAACGTCATTCATTTTTGTGTTTGACATTCGAATCGAAGGGATGCAAACTCAAAAAGGTAAAGTAGAAGAAACAACTTGTCAATAACATCAAAATAAATATTCAAATGTAAAGGGGTGCAGTTTTTCATGGTTAAATAAAATGAATTTCTTACTTATCTTTCAATTCAATTCAGGTGTAAGAGAAAAAAAAAACAAACAGATTCACCTATTTGTTCATGTGAAAACAGAGTATTTAACAATTTAAACAAAAGGACACGCGCCTACATTATTTTCATTCTGCACGAGTAATTTGAGCACAATAAAAAAAAAAAGTTGAAATCATAATTTTATAAAGGTACATTTCTTTTAAATCAGAAATGAGAAGGATTTAAAATATGAATAAGGAAATAAGTACTGATATTATGACAACTTGTTGATTTAAGACTAAGAACTTGTGTGCATGTTTTTGAATTTTGATATTAATTCTTTAAGTTAACAACATTTAAAAAAAATTAAATACCTAAGCACTTTCATAGTCTCGGTTTTACTGACGTATGTCTTGAGCCTTCACGACCTCTATTTTCGACATATATTATCTGATAAATTCTTATAATAGACAAGGAAATTTTTGGTGTTAATGAAATCGAAACTTATTTTATCTATAGTAGCGTGTTCTAAATAATGCACCACATTATGGTTTATTTATTTCATTTGTGCTAAGTACAAGGGCGGGTTCACACTTCTAATAAAGGGGGGCAACACACTTAACATAAAGACGAGATTTTGTGCACCGCTTGTATATTCTGTAAAGGAGGCTGTCAAAATTAAAAAGGTATGGTCTGACTATTTAATTTGGACGCCTCCATGCATATGAATAATTTTCTAAATACGCCTTACTTAAGAGCTAAAACACAATAATTTAGAAGGGTTTTGGGCTGATGCAAAATGTAAGAAATTGTGTTTTTCTATAAATTCGAAGAACGCTACAAAAATATAGATAGGTTGTATTTCGGAATGTATTGGGTACACATAGACGGGATTGAACTCAAAATGAAGAATATTCATTCAGCTTGAAGTCGTAGAGTGTATTTATGGGGAAGAAACTAGTCTTGAGGTCGAAAACCTGCATTATTTATAAGACCATAAACATATAGATACAAAATTAGATCAAACGGATATAAAGAAAGGGCTCTTTCTGTCCAGAGAAAATACTATTTGACTAAAAATAGTATAGTTGTATAGTAGATGTAATTGTTTCCAATTTTCTCAAAAACTAAAATATATTTGTATATTTAGCTTTAGTAAGTTATTGATTTTACAATAGATCAATAACTTACTAGAACTTATTTTATTTATAAAAAAAATTACATTTATTTTGTTTAAATAATTTTTTTGAGTTTTTAACTTTGAGATTTAAAATTATTTTTTTCTGATACTATGGACCCAAACAACATTTTTAAAAAAGTTACTGTAAGAATAGATGTCTGTCTTTGAGAAAAGTTGTAGGTGTCACAATAAAGTAAGTGTTGTCGTTGATTTCCAATCTTTGATTTTGTATGTCAACTCACGTTTCTGAAAAATGACCATTCCGGCCTATCAGTCCAAAGATATGGGATACCCTGTGACTACTTTTTTATTTTAGTATTAATTCGTCGATTTAAACAAAAAAACGTATTTTTTTTTTTTGAACAACTACATATATCTTGAAAAGCATTACATCTACACAAACTTTATGGTTAAATTTTAGTTATTTTTCCCTTAAGTTCGTTTAACAAGATCGTATTATTTTTTTTTGACAGGAAATCTTCAAAAGATACTTGGCAGTATTCGACACCAAGTAGTGTGGGACTCTTAACCACTAAAACCATCTCTTCATCCGGACCAATCTTGAAGGATCGACATCAGATTTTTCTTTCTTAACTTTTTGCAATCACTTTGGGTTAAGTTTAAACTTTTAATACTTTCCCATGTTTTTTTAGACCATAAGCTCATGAGGCTTGGTTCTTCTTAATCTCCGAACATGGTTTCTTATATTCAAGACGGACTCCATTTTAGAATTAGTATGACTTTGCAGTCTCTGGTTGTGCGATACAGCGTATTTTTTAAAAACTTCTGTACCCATTTCTATTTGTAAGTCACGATGTAGATCGGTATTTCTTATGTACCAAGGTGCATTAACTATTCCACGAAGGACTTTGTTTTGGAATTTTTGGATGATTTCGAAATTTGTTTTCTTTGTACAGCCCCATAATTGGATTCCATAGGTCCATACAGGCTTTAGTACTTGATTATACAGCATTATTTTGTTTTGGATTGATAAATCAGAGTTGTTACCAAGTAACCAGAACATTTTTCTATATTTCAAGTTTAGTTCTTCTCTTTTCTTTTTGATGTGCTCTTTCCACTTTAGCTTTGCATCCAAAGTCATTCCAAGGTATTTGGCCGTATTGGCGTAAGGTACAGCTTGATTATTAATGAAAATTGGAATATTGTTTATCTTTTTATTTGTAAAGTTTATATGTGAAGATTTTGTTTCATTGAGTTTGATACGCCATTTTTCGGTCCAAGCTCTCACTGTGTCGACGGCATTTTGTAGTTTTACTGCTGCCTTAGAGACACATTTGTCGGGTACCAAAATTGCGGTATCATCTGCAAAAGTAGCCATTATGGTGTGATTACCAACTGGAATATCCCTTGTGTATAGTAAATACAGGGTAGGACCTAGGACACTTCCTTGTGGTACACCGGCTTCTATTTTCTTCAATTCCGAGTATTCTTGATCGTACCTTACTCTAAACAATCGGTCTGAGATGTACGATTTTAATATTTCAAAGTACTGCCTGGGAAGATCCCTTTGCAGTTTGTACTCAAGTCCCTCATGCCAAACCTTGTCAAAAGCTTGAGCAACATCTAAGAAAATAGCTGAACATACTTGTTTTTCTTCTAATGCTTTTTCTATTACATCCGATATTCTATGAACTTGGTCTATCGTGGAATGTTTATTTCTAAAGCCAAACTGATGGTTTGGGATTAACCTTCTTTCTTCTATGATTTTGCTAAGTCTCTTCAGAAGCAGTTTCTCAAAAACTTTTGCTATAATTGGTATAAGCGATATTGGTCTGTAAGACGTCACTTCTGTAGGTGGTTTACCTTGCTTTGGTATGACAATTACTTCAGCAATTTTCCAATGGTGCGGGACATACCGGTGCTTAAGGCATGCATTTATTATATATTGGAGTTTTATGAAGGCTTTCAATTGCATTTCTTTCATAACCTGAGCAGTAATTAGATCGTAACCTGGTGATTTTTTATTTGATAGTTGATGTAAACACATACTTTTTATTTCTTTAAGTCTTACAATTGGTATTTCACTTTCATCTATCTTATCAAATAAACTATTTTCAGCCGCGTTTGATGAGTATGGCTTAAAAACATTCGCAAGATGTTCAGCGAAAAGGTTAGCTTTTTCTTTCGGGTTACCGATCCATTTCCCATCTTCAGATTTCAAGGGCGAGTTTTGTAACTGCGGTCTTTTCAGGCGCTTGGCTGAAGCATCAGTCGTTAAATTCCTTAGGAATGTACTCAGTGAATCATTTTTGAATTTGTAAATTTGTTTTTTAAGATTGTTGCTTATACGGTTAAACGTTGTTTTATCATCTGGAAATCTAGTATTTTGCCATTTTCTTCGAGCTCTTCTTTTCTCTATTATCAACTCTCTTATCTCTAAAGGATATTTTATTTCATTTTGTCTTCTATTAGAAAATGTTGGAGTACTTTCTTCAGCGGCCTGTTGCACATCAGCAATAAATTGTTCCACTTCATGGTCAATTTACTCGATTGTATCCATGGGAGATCTTAAATTTATAAGACTTAAAAGCCTTTCTCTAAAATCACTCCAGTTTGTTTTCTTATTTACAAGGTTTGGATTACTTTTTTCTATAATACTTCGGATTCACTTAGTGATAGAATCACTGGAGTATGATCTGATGACAGGTCATAATTTAATTACCTTCGACACTAATGTGATTTCGTTTGATTCCTTTAGCTACGAAAAAGTCAATAAGGTCTGGTATTTTGTTAGTATCGGAAGGCCAGTAAGTTGGCGACCTGGAGGAATAGAATTCGCAATTGTATTTACGGCCTGCTTGGAAAAGTCTTTTGCCTTTTGTTGATATAAGTCTTGAACCCCAATGGGTGTGTTTTGCATTGAAGTCTCCACCAACAAGAAAGTTATGCCCAAGACGATTAAATAGATCTGTATTGTCATCTTCTGTCGGGGAGCGCCTTGGTGGGCAGTATATAGCTGCTATCTTAAACTCTTTCTTTTTCATACCAATACTAATAGTTGTTACTTGCATATTTTCACTAGTAAACTTGGTTACTTCATAATGTTTTAAGCTTTCTTTTATAAGAATCGCCCATCCACCTCTTGCCTTGTCAGCTGGATGTGGAGCGTGGTAACATGAATAGTTTTCTATTACATTATCTAGACTTTGCCCATTGGAGAAATGAGTTTCGGACACCAGGCAAATATCGATATGTTCTAGATCTAAAAAGATTTTTAATTCGGATGAATGTTGTATAAGACCGTTTGCATTCCATGTAGCGATTTTAAGTGTTCTGTCAATCATTTTTTTTTTTTTAAGATCGTACAAAAAATTAAAAAAAATTCTTCTTCCGGGTAAAAATACCAGTAAGCGATAAAAAACGTGAAATTTTAATTTATAATAGAGGTCATATCCATTAAAGCGTTATTAGCTATTTTGAATTCACTCTCACTGGAGGAAGTCATGACCCCTATGATCCGCCATTGGCTAAGTATGGGGCTCGTAAATAAATAAAATCCAGAATTCGATGCCAGGCGTTATATTTTTCGGGAACAAAAACAACAATATACCAAACCAAACAAATTATTGTATTAAAGAAAGTTTATTAGTTATGGTTGAATTAAGTGCAATGGTTTGTAACAGCACATTTTACAATGTAAAAATTTGATACAATGTATCTTTCAACTAAAATAGTATGCAAGTTTTACGTATATATTAAGCAATTTGGTTTTTTTATTGGATTTTAAATAATTTTTCTCGAATGGAAAAACAATAAAAATCTCCATTTAAAGAGCTAAAGTTCATATTCTCTGTAGGTGGTTCTTTTTCAGTATAACAGTAATTTTTTCAATTTTAAGTAACTTCTTATAAATCAATTTTTCTTTTTACAGATTTAACAATTCATTTTATAGTCTGCCAGTACCTATACTCTGTGTGCCAAAATGCGTTGTTTTCTTTGTTTTATCTTCTCATACTGATTATTTCTAGCTTTCTAACCCACTGATCACTTTGGTACTAAAGCGAAATTCACTCTTCAACCTTTTCCACTTATACTGTGGGATAACCCGCACAGTGAAATTGTTTCAATCTCATCACGGTCTATATAAAACAATTCTAAAATGACATCACTTGTATTATAATACATTGTTCCTTCACAATGATAATTATTTTATCACTAAGTTGCCTTTTTGGTAGAGTTGTCAGTCAGGACTTTTTGTTTGCACGTGACAGCAAACGGAACCATCTAAATTAGTAAAATAATATAAATCCTGAAAGTTCTTTTCATTTTTATATCTTAATTGTGCTTCTCTTGTGATACATACTCGTACATATTTTTAAAACATTTTTCTATACTAATTTACATATTGTAGACTTATCGCATCTTTTGATGTTTGCGCACTTTCACCCAATAACAACTCTTCCCAGTAATTATGCATGTTTATTCACTTGTTAAAGCATAAGTGTGCGGTTAAGGATATTCAAATTCATTTTCACACGATTTGCTCTCACTAAACCAAAACGTCAATACCTGCTTTACCACCAAGTATACATACATATGTACCTGCTTTTTACTTGGATCTATAACTGAAGCCCTTTGTTCAGCTTTTGCATATACCACTCTATTAAACACCAAACCAAACCAAACCACGCACTGCGTGAAACCAAATGATTCAAAATGTTGCCGGTGACGGACACGTGTCAATTTGCAAACTTGTTAACAAACTAACGAATATTCTTCACGTGTATAGTCTTCTTCCACGATATAAAACAAACCCATCCACCAAATATACAAAGAGATAATTAATAGGTGGGTTGTCCTTTTTCCATTGCAGCCGTACAGAATGAACGCCAGCCTCGAAACACAGCCACTATTCGACCAGAGGCACTGCGGGATATGGAGCATGGACGTGCTCTAAGGGAAGCGGCTGTAGCCGTTGGCGTTTTTGGGTAAGGCCGTCAATATTGAAAACGAAAGTGTGAAAAAATTCAAATCATCACACAACTTAATTAATTTACAGACCTCCAGTGCTATTATCGCCCCCGTGTTATGGTCCAGCCTTGCTTTCTCCACCCTGTAAGTATAGTTACTCCTAAATTAAACAAGTTATATCTATGTGTTATGTATTATTATTTAAGCTTTAGCGGGAATGCCTACATCACGGTTGCTGCACCATCCACAAGTTCCAACTTCAATGCAATTGTCCAATAATCTATCGCATCATGCTTCAAGTTTTAGTTTTAGCAACAATAATAACAACAACAATAATACCAACAATAATAATAATAATATATTAAACAATAATAATAATAGTAATAATAATAATAATAACAATAGTAAGACATGTGATTTAACTAATATTGCTATTACATCAACAAACTCGAGCAACAACTCAATATCGCCTAATTTGCCTTCAATAGAAGCTGGTAAGAATTTTGACATAAACATAAACGGATCTTTTTATTTTATATACATACATATGAATTTGTTTAATAATTATTTTATTATATTTTACAGGAGGAGGAGGAGGTGAGATCAATCAAACTAACGGGAGTGCGTCATCTATTAGCTCAATAAGTCCGCTGCCAGAAAATGATAACGATGGTAAAATTATAAATATTTGTTTATTGTTTTTAAAAAATCGAAAATAATTGTTAATTGTTTATGTTTGGATAATTTTAATATGGGATTTTGACGGTAAAAGTTTCATACATTAACGTTTTAAATTGGTATATAAATCAATTGAAAATAGAATAAAATTAAATTAAGTTTAATAACCGGTGTTTCTTAGACACGTGGTTTTCAACATGAAAATACTTTTTTTCGGAGTTGGTCTTTTTGACAGCTGTCACTTGATTTATGCTCAGTTTGGTCTACCATTTAAGAAAAAATAAATTTACTCCTAAACAACGTTTGCAAATCATGCAAATTTATTATTATACACTTTTGATAAGCGCATCAACTCGCGTAGCGTTGTGGACCTGCGGCGGCCGGCGTGGCTTACGAGATTGTGCAATTTAACACCGCTGGAATTTTTATGTGGGGTTATCTGAAGTCGCTTGTGTACGCAGATTAGCCCAAAACGATTGACTCCTTGTAAGAGAATATTCGGCGCGTTATTGCTGAAATACGGCCTCTCGGTTGGAGTTTTTCGAGCCAGCCGCGGTGGGAAATTGCCCAAAATTACGTTTTAAAAATAATAGAAAACACTTATTAAAGTTAATTTCACAGAATAAGTTTTTTTTTACACAAATACAAATTATGTTGAAATCCTAAAACAACTCAGAAAAAAATTAACTCATAAAAAAGAATTCAAATACATTGATGGATTCGATTTTCAATTTATTTAAACTTTTACCAAAATTAATGAACGCAAAGATTCAAATATAATAATTATTAAAATGTCAACAAAATTATTTCATAAGATTTTAAAATTATCATCAACGTAAAATACTACTAAAAAAATTTACTCTCATATGTTGTGTAAATTAAAATAATTTAGCTTAGGACACTTTTTGATTTTCTTAAAAATTAAACACAATACAAATAATTTACTTTTATTTTAAAATCGGGTTTAAAGTGGATTTTAAAACTCAATTTGCATTAACTTTTAAACAGATGACTCTATAGATGTCACCAACGATGAGGATTCAATAGACCGGAAAAATGTATCGTTAAAACAATCTCCAATAGCTCAATTTACATCTGCTTCATTGTATGGCCATCCCCAAGAAACAATTTATGAAACCAGTGCTAGACTTCTATTTATGGCAGTAAAATGGGCTAAGAATTTACCAAGCTTCGCTAGTCTTGCCTTTCGTGACCAGGTATACAATAAATTATAACATTCTCTTTCCTTTTCTCTGCAGATAATTAATTAAATAATTTGTACAGGTTATTCTCTTAGAGGAATGCTGGGCTGAACTTTTTTTATTAAATGCAATTCAATGGTGTCTTCCATTAGACTCAACAGGATGTTCTCTATTTTCTGTTACCGAACACTGCAATAATAATTCATTCAGCTGCTCACTAAAAGGCGAGGTAAGATTGATTTGTTGTCAGTTCTTAGGTGGCGGTGGGACAAATGATGTCACCACGTCTTATTATTATTTTGTTTTCTTTTTATTTGTTGATAAATTTTGCACTTTGGTTAGTTGGTTTTTAAACAAATGACCATAGTTAATGAGAAATCTTATATTCTACAATTAGTACAGTAAAATAAGAAGGGAATAACCTCGGAGTTATTGATTCATAAATTGCTAATTTACTAAAACTAATGTCGATTTCTTTTCGTGCCCTTAAAGCCAGGATTATATCAATTCTTGCAATATAAAAGATCATATTAAGTAAGTACATAATTCATCTGGAGAAATTAATAACATTGGCTCCAGAAATTCTTTCGAAGCACCCAATCGTGTTCCTGGATTGTAAATCATGTTCTTACCATTTTTGTATTTGATAATATTCATGGTTTAGAATTTTAGATTAGATAATCAGTTAGAAGCTTACTTTTAAAATGTCTTATCTTTTGTCAATAATTATTTATATTCATAAAAATAGCTCATCCCTATGATGTGCACTTCCTGCCTGCCCTCTGTCTTTAAAACATTGAGCGTATAAGAAATGATTGACACACAAATTGTCTTAAATCGCATTCTAAGAATTTTGATAACAGATGTCATGTAAACATTATTGGAGGCAGAAAGGGATATGATTGTAAAAAGGATACTTTCGAAACCTTTGATTTTCTATAGGTTACGACGCAGAAACGGGATTTTATAAAACTTTTTACACGGTGTTGAAAGTAAAAAAAACTAACTGTCTCTAAGTTCGAGGTAAAATCCTTATTTAACTGGACTATATTGAGGAATTCTCCGTAGAATTAAAGGGTTTTCAAATAAGGACTTGATAGCTCTTTTTTTTTTTAATAAAACACAAACCATTTGAGAACAATTTTTTTGAATTCTTTTGGTGTGTACACTAAAAATTAAAGTCAAATAAATTTTGCACTAAGGGTTGACAATTTTTGGTGACAGTTGACAAACGATGTTTTAAGTTGATTTTTGCGGGTTTTAGACCCTTGAATTTTTAAAAAAGGAATGTCGAATAATTTTTGACCGGGTGTTCGAAACTTGTTTGTTTGCTGGACACCCATAATCATAATGTCTCAAATGGACAAATGATTGGAATTGGTTTGATTGTTGAAAAAAAAAACATTTTAATTGATGGACAAACGTGAGCAAACGGTGGACAAATAAATGGGTTATACCCGGTTAAAAAAAAATTGAGTTCGGGGTTATGACTCTTTTTTAAATATTTCAAAAACTTTACTATCGGCTTGAAGTACAATTAAAACATTTATTACTGGAACTCGACTTCGTTCATATGGCAAACGCAGCCACGTTTCCCCAATTCGTTTTACCCAATTTGTGATGACTTGACTACACATGTCGGCTAGTTGTGCTATGTGGCTTGCAATAGCATCCTGTTGAAAACACATGTCGTCCAAGTCCATATCTTACAATTCGGCCAAAAGTAATCGGTAATCATGGCACTATAACGTTGGCCATTTAGAGTAACTTGATGATCGTTACCGTTGAAGAAAAAATGTGGCCCAATAACGCCGCAGCCTGTATGCAAACCTCACCAAATAGTTATTTTTTGTTGATGAAGTGGTGATTTACTAAGCAAATGTGGGTTTTCATTTCATCCGACCTATAAAGATTATTTGACTTATTGACTAACCCTTTGAGCCATTGATATAGGTCTAGAATTACGACCGACAATTGGAGCTAACGCTCCTAAAGTTGTAGTAGGTAAACGACTCCGAATTTAAATAAAACATTATTATAACTTAAACAAAAAGTGAAGCTTTAGAGAGAAATTAAAATTTCAATATTTATGTATCCCTATTCTGTCGAACAACTACATACCAAATGTTCCCACTTTCTACTAAAGCCCCTTAACGTGGGTCTATTTGTAACTGCTCTCTATTATATGTTTTTTTTTTTACTTTCAGATTGCTACGGATATTCGTACCTTAAACGATACATTTTGTAAATATAAAGCAGTTTTTGTAGATCCAGCCGAGTTTGCCTGTCTTAAAGCAATTGTCTTATTTCGACCTGAAACAAGAGGACTAAAAGATCCAACGCAAATTGAAAACCTACAAGACCAAGCGCACGTAAGTATATAAAAGCACTCCTAATTCCTCAGTATACCTTAGCTTTCCAATGTCCTGTGCCTATTCTACTGCAAACTTTAACAATGGCTTTGAACAAGTTTCTTCTAGAGCCTCCACACGCCACAAGTTTGGGTATATATTAATATTTGAATCATTTCAAATTTAAAGAACTTAAGTAAATTTTTTTTTAAAGTAAAAATAACAAACACGACAAGTTTCATTATTAAAATATTAACATTCTTAAGCCACTTGAGCAAATTCAAATTAATTTGTACAGTACATGTATATTTGTTAAGTTTGCAGTTGTGTATCGGCGGCGCGGCATATTGATCTTTTGATAATTAATTTTTATTTGTATTACAGGTAATGCTAGCCCAGCACTCAAGAACACAATTTACGGCACAAATAGCACGTTTTGGAAGACTTCTGTTAATGCTGCCTTTATTAAAAATGGTCAACTCACACAAAATAGAATCTATTTTTTTCCAAAAAACAATTGGTAATACGCCTATGGAAAAAGTATTATGTGATATGTATAAGAATTAAGCTCGTTTTACAAATATTTTGTTATTTTGTAAGATAATTTACTCTTAATAAATTAATTTTATTAAATTTTTAATTTCTTTATGTAGTTTTTTCTTGTACAAAATTTCTCTTATATAAACTTTAAAATTTTAGCTTATATAAACTCTATATAAATTAATGATTCTTCAATGAAAGAGGAAAATAAGAATTCAAAATGTTTCATCCAAGATGCTAGATGTACAAAGGAAGTTCATCCTCAAAGTTTTAGTATGGGTAAATACAAATATTGGAATGTTGTGTCATAGTGACATAATTCCCAAGTAAAAATGTTTCGCTAATTTAGTGCAACTAACGCCCTTATCATTTCGGCTACATTCACATCACATATTGATTAGAAACGTAGACGTCAATTCAGTTTTAAACTAAAGTAAAAACAGCAGTTTGGCTGCTAGATTATACTCAGCTTTACAAAAATCAATATATTACAATTTCCCACCACAATAGGATAAAAATGGTCTTTTGTTTTCCTCCTGTTGTAATTAGATGGATAATTTCTTCCTCCTTACTATAATTGAATTTGGTTCATTGCGAAAATAATGTCAGCCATTTTTAATTTTTGTTGCATTAATGTTTGAAAAACTGCGCAGTATACATACATATACATACATATAACCATGAAAATTGTATGTACTATACTTCAAAATTGAAACATACATAGTACATATCTCATCTCCATCAGATATTGACAAATTAATGAACTACTTGTCAAATCAATAACAATTATTGATTTGATATCAGTTGAGGAAAGTTCGAAAGAATTGCGACGAAGTTGCATTTCTGTGGAGGGATTTATTTATATGTACGTCTTTAACACTTTCTAAAGAGCCCTCTTATTTTGGACCGAACCGAAAATATGTACTGTGAGTAAAAAATTGGTCAAATACACGTTTTTGCAAATAACTCGAAAGCTATAGGGTTTTTTTTTTAAGTTCTAGGTACGAGTATATGTTGTATAGTGTAATTCTAAAAAAAAAATTACTACACTGTTTTTTCGTATCAGTTGATAGAATCGGAGAAAATATTAGAGTGTAGTGCATTAGAGTGTAGTGCATTAAGTCGAAATAAGTTATGTCTGGAAAAATATTTTTTTTTCGAAAACAAAGTTTCCGAGTATTTTTTTTGCATTTTTTTGTAACTTCAATTTTACAAAATGACCGGGCTGAAAAATGATCTATAAAATGCAGTATGTTTATGATGAGTGTAAGACAATTATTTCTTAAGTTATAATGATCCAAACTTACATTTTCGTTAAGATGGTGGAAGACAGATTAGAACTTTTCCTGTGGTTTCTAAAAAACCTTTGGTTTTTTTTTTGACGATGCGCATTAACTTTTTTTCAAGTGCACTTAAAAACCTCAAAAATGAGCCCTATGTAATGAATATCGGATAAAGTATCGCAATGTTTAATTTTCGTATGGGATTTTTTAACGACTGTCAAGTTAGCACTACATTTTTCGAAATTTAAAAAACTGAGTATGTAGTTAACTGTAGCTTTTTTGTTGTAAATTAGTTGTGGAAAAAAAAAATTTGTAGCTCGACGATTTTTCAAAAAAGTGGTATGTAGTGCTAGGTTGATATCAAGTTAGCACTACACTTTTTGATTTTGTTAAAACTAAGTACGCAATTAGTTGACAATTATTTGTTGTAAATTAGTTGTGGAAAGAAAAAAATTCCAAAAATTTTTTTTACTTTGATTTTTTTAAAAAAGGGGGGTATGTAGTGCTAACTTGACACCCTGAGTCCACGCATAAAACAAGGATATTCGAAAATGTAAAAATGCAATTAATTGTAGCTTTTTTGTTTAAAATTAGTTGTGGAAAGAACGGACACTAAACTCAAAACCCAAGAAAAGGGGGCAGGTAGAAGAAACTGCAAAAAATATGAGTTGTTTTTTTTTGAATTTATATCCGCCAGCAGTTCCCCTTTATCTTATCACCCTCTACCTGCCCCCTTTTCTTGGGTTTTGAGTTTAGTGTCCGTTCTTTCCACAACTAATTTTAAACAAAAAAGCTACAATTAATTGCATTTTTACATTTTCGAATATCCTTGTTTTATGCGTGGACTCAGGGTGTCAAGTTAGCACTACATACCCCCCTTTTTTAAAAAAATCAAAGTAAAAAAAATTTTTGGAATTTTTTTCTTTCCACAACTAATTTACAACAAATAATTGTCAACTAATTGCGTACTTAGTTTTAACAAAATCAAAAAGTGTAGTGCTAACTTGATATCAACCTAGCACTACATACCACTTTTTTGAAATTTAATATGGGGTAAACCGGGGTGGGGTATTTATTGCCTTGGCCGGCTTACATACTTGTTTTAGTCTTAGGTTTAGGTTAAGTAGAGTAGGGACGGTGGCACTATAAATAAAAAAATAAAAAAAAAAAAAAAAAAAAAAATACAAAAAAAAATACAAAAAAATACAAAAAAAAATACAAAAAATACAAAAAATAAAAATAAAAAAAAAATAACACTTACAAACATAATCAACAACTCATACATATATGGACATGGACATAGCTTTTGCCGCTGTGGTTGCTCTAGTTTTAAGTAGTATGTAGGTAGGTTAGGGGTAGTTTTAAGTTTTATTTTAAGGACTTAGTATGTAAGATATAAAATAAACGATAAAGATGTTAGTTTTTTATATTTTCTAACAAAATAAACGAAAAAAGAAAAAAAAAAAAAAAATTAGTTCATAGGCCGAAAGGCATTAATTTAAGAAATCATGAATTCCTTAGAGCGCCCGTTTAGGTCCAGTAAGTTAAATTTAAGTATTATTAGTTAGGCTAGTTTTCTGAATTTTGTTAGCATGTAAGTAGATATAAGTTAATATTGAATAAAATTTGAATTAAGAAAAAAAAAAAAAAAAAAAAAAACACTTTTTTGAAAAATTGTCGAGCTACAAATTTTGTTTTTCCACAACTAATTTACAACAAAAAAGCTACAATTAACTGCATACTCAGTTTTTAAAATTTCGAAAAATGTAGTGCTAACTTGACAGTCGTGATTTTTTATTTCGTTATTATTCTTAATTTTCGTAAATAACATATACAATATCCGCAGTAGGATCAGTGCAGATAAAAGGTGAAGTAAAATCCTGCTGTCGAGATTTCACTTTTTTTCGACTATCGAGAGGTATATTCGAGGTTTTCATTCTTATACGTTGAAAAGTTTGGTACTTTCTTGAGTACACCTAGCTTTGATCGTAGAGTAATGCCCAACATACAAAAAAGATATGACTTCTTTTAAAATCGGAAATGCTAACACTTTCGTGGTTTGTCGAATTTTGCATTGTTGCGTTCAGATTTCGAGGTCGAAAACATGGATTATTTATAAGATCAACACGTCATAAACACCTAGAAAAAAAATAGCTCTACCGAATGTTAGGAAACGGCTCTCTCTGTCCAGAGAAAAGACTACTTGACTACAAATTAGTGTAATAGATGTAATATTTACCAATTTTCTCAAAAACAAAAATAGGTTCTTAGATTTGGCTTTTTGGTGTTTAATCAATAATAATTGGCAAGGACATTGATTACTGAAAAAAAGACTGACATACACTGCCGGTCAAAAGGTTAGAAGCAGGGATTTTCGAATAATAAAATTGATATTTCTCCCGTTACATGATGGATTAGAAAAAAACAACTATGGTAAATGAGGGACTTTTTTGTTGACAACAATATATAAAATTTGGGTATAGGAGAGATTAAGCACTATAAATAAAAAAATAAAAAAAAAAAAAAAAAAAAAAATACAAAAAAAAATACAAAAAAATACAAAAAAAAATACAAAAAATACAAAAAATAAAAATAAAAAAAAAATAACACTTACAAACATAATCAACAACTCATACATATATGGACATGGACATAGCTTTTGCCGCTGTGGTTGCTCTAGTTTTAAGTAGTATGTAGGTAGGTTAGGGGTAGTTTTAAGTTTTATTTTAAGGACTTAGTATGTAAGATATAAAATAAACGATAAAGATGTTAGTTTTTTATATTTTCTAACAAAATAAACGAAAAAAGAAAAAAAAAAAAAAAATTAGTTCATAGGCCGAAAGGCATTAATTTAAGAAATCATGAATTCCTTAGAGCGCCCGTTTAGGTCCAGTAAGTTAAATTTAAGTATTATTAGTTAGGCTAGTTTTCTGAATTTTGTTAGCATGTAAGTAGATATAAGTTAATATTGAATAAAATTTGAATTAAGAAAAAAAAAAAAAAAAAAAAAAACACTTTTTTGAAAAATTGTCGAGCTACAAATTTTGTTTTTCCACAACTAATTTACAACAAAAAAGCTACAATTAACTGCATACTCAGTTTTTAAAATTTCGAAAAATGTAGTGCTAACTTGACAGTCGTGATTTTTTATTTCGTTATTATTCTTAATTTTCGTAAATAACATATACAATATCCGCAGTAGGATCAGTGCAGATAAAAGGTGAAGTAAAATCCTGCTGTCGAGATTTCACTTTTTTTCGACTATCGAGAGGTATATTCGAGGTTTTCATTCTTATACGTTGAAAAGTTTGGTACTTTCTTGAGTACACCTAGCTTTGATCGTAGAGTAATGCCCAACATACAAAAAAGATATGACTTCTTTTAAAATCGGAAATGCTAACACTTTCGTGGTTTGTCGAATTTTGCATTGTTGCGTTCAGATTTCGAGGTCGAAAACATGGATTATTTATAAGATCAACACGTCATAAACACCTAGAAAAAAAATAGCTCTACCGAATGTTAGGAAACGGCTCTCTCTGTCCAGAGAAAAGACTACTTGACTACAAATTAGTGTAATAGATGTAATATTTACCAATTTTCTCAAAAACAAAAATAGGTTCTTAGATTTGGCTTTTTGGTGTTTAATCAATAATAATTGGCAAGGACATTGATTACTGAAAAAAAGACTGACATACACTGCCGGTCAAAAGGTTAGAAGCAGGGATTTTCGAATAATAAAATTGATATTTCTCCCGTTACATGATGGATTAGAAAAAAACAACTATGGTAAATGAGGGACTTTTTTGTTGACAACAATATATAAAATTTGGGTATAGGAGAGATTAAGCTTACGACACTTTTATGACAAATTGTTAATTGAGTCAAGAATATGCGAAAATAAATCGGGTCATTAGATTAGAAGCAGTGAATAAATCATCGTTGTTTTGTGAAGTGCATACATTATTTTTCGGAAAAACGGTAAAATTTATAAATTAATTGTTCTTGATTGAGCGTTAATTATAGAAATGGACAACAAAAAATGTTTGACAGTGGACAAAAGGGCAAGTATAGATGCTTATTGCTCTAAAGATCTTTAACGCTTTGCTTTAGCCAGAAAAAAATAATCGAAGTGATCATTGTGTCAGCAATTATTTAAAAAACCATCGTCTTACTCGAAAAATTATAAAAAAAAAATACTTCCTCTGCCTTAAGACTTCGCGAAACGCGAAGTATCCTTAGAATAGCGTCAAATTCAGCTTTATCGGCAGCTAAAACTAGGGAGAAAGCTAATGTTAAGGCCAGCTTATCCACTGTTAAATGCACAATTCGCCATGCTAAACACTTAAAGCGCCTGAAGCTTAAGAAAAAACCACCACTTAATGACGCAAGGAAGAAGCAACGCTTGTATTTCGATAAAGATCACATGAGCTGGGATGTGCAAAATGGAATTACCGCAAATGATTGGCGGAAGATTATTTTTTTCCGACGAAAAATTTAACCTAGATGGGCCAGATGGTTTTAATTATTATTTCCATCACCTGAGTGATTTTTAAACCATCACCGTAGCAAAGAAGGAGGCGTTATCGTCTGGGACAAGGAAGCGGTAATCATGGTATCAATATGGCCTGAAGTGAGATTTATTTGGTCTACTTGGAATCTCTTTATAAATCCTTAAAAGATAGAATTTTTGAAGTTATTTTGAAGGCTGATGGTAGCACACATTATTAAAACCCTAATGAAAACTAAAAACATAACAAAATACAAATACTTGCATTTTATTTTCATTTATTGTATGTGCTTCTAATCTAATGACCCGATTTATTTTCGCAAATCCTTGACTCAATTAACAATTTGCCATGAAAATTCCGTAAGCTTAATCTCTCTTTTACCCAAATTTTATATTTTGTTGTTAACAAAATAGTCCCTCATTTACCATAGTTATTTTTTCCTAATCCATCATGTCACGGGAGTATAATGTCGATTTTACTTCTCGAAAATCCCTGCTTCTAACCTTATGACCGGCAGCGTACAAATTTGAAAAGAAGTGTTTTTTTTAGATAGTTTTCCTGTTGTTTTTTTGTAATAATTATTTTGTTTGATTCTATGGACAAAAAAAAAATATTTCTATTTTTGACCAAAGTTATATCACAATAATATTGGTGTTGTATAGGTAGTTGATTTTCAATCTTTAATTTGGTATGCGAACTCACTTTTCTGAAAAATTATCCCTACCATCTAACAGAGGGGATATAAAAATCGCATACTGTTTATTTCTTCTTTTGGTCCAATCTTCTCACTCCAAAGTTATGGTATACCTTATGGCAATTCGTTTATTTTTGTTATTTTACTATTATTTCGTCGATTTTTTGTACAAAACGTATTTAAGCTAATTATAATAAGCAATTAGCAAAAAAAGCGCGAAACGGATTTAACGCATTGTCTAATGTACATTGTACATACATAGTTACTGGACTATTAGTAAAAATTGAGTTTCGACTAATCTCGGCGGGAACAAGAAAAGTTATTGAAATCAAACTTAGCTTATTATATGGAAAATATTGTTGTTTATTTGTAGTTAAAATATATGTTTGTATGTACATTTGGAAAGTTTATATCTTGCAAAGGTCTCTCACTCACTAGGCAACTTATATTTACTTACCCAACTACTAACCTGGCAACTCAGTTTCGTGAAACTTAAAGACGCTGGGATAGTTGCGTTTTCCTGTACCTTTGTATATGTATATATGTATGTATGTATATCGTTTTCATACACAAAAAGGCTTAACAAACTAGGTATCTCCAGAGCCATCTTCTTATCAAATTATATTACATCATAATGGTAAGAATACTCGCTACTTCGACGTACTTTCTCTTTTCCACAAACCAACCCTTTCATATACAAAGATCAAAACCATAGTCGAATAGAGCGGCATCTAGGTATTTTTTGTTGAATATCTCGTGAAGAGATTATTTTCAACGGAGAGACACACGAATCCTAAGATTACGAAACAGACGAAAATGGGGAAATACCATGCTGAATTAACGAGAGTCTGAACTCTGAGTGAATAAGGAGAACACATTTTTTGCTAAGGAATATTCATATAACAACGTTTTTGCTTTTTTTTGGTACTTTTGTTTACTTTCATTCTTTGCTTACATATTGGTGAATTTAGTGAATTATTTTATTTCCCTTCAACCACTAGGAGAATGGAAATAATATCTTTGTATATGCCAACTTTTCATTTACAAAGATAATATTCTCCTCTCGTTCAGATTACATTCCTCCACTTAGCGACACTAGCGACAAACTCGGAATATGTGGTGGTCCTAAAAGTTTCTGCTTACTATAGTACTATCTTTGTATATGAAAACCATAGTACTCTCATGGGCAGAAACTTTTAGGGCTACCTGATGCCGATGTTGGCGGTAGTATCGAAAAAGGGATAAATTTCGGGGGAGCGAGAGAAAAATATTATTTCCATTCCCATAAGCAGCCAGCAGAATAAGGGAGACAGTTAGTTTGGCAGCCAAAAAGTTAACTCAATTTTATTTCTATTTGAGTTTATGCTTGTATATGTTTTCATATACTAAGCTTCCATATGAAGGGCGATGAATTTGTTGTTGTATTTTCTTTATATCAATGCACTTTTATATGGAAAACGGCAATGTTTCAATATTGTGTCTAATAAGGGGATGAATGAAATTTGTGTATGCTTACATCAGCTGTTCAGGATCTTGTACCGATTTTTGTTTTTATTTACATTCATGACTGCTTCTCCTTGTGTACGATCTTTGTATATGAAAAATGGTTGTATTATGTATACGAAGCTACGATGCGATTTTTGTGAAGAAGAAACATATTGGGATAGTTATACGTTTGGTTATAGTTATGTATATTTTGGCTGGTGGGTATTTTGCTTTTATTTGGCATTAAGTTTTCTGCAATGTTTGAAGATTAGATTTGTTTGACCTTTAAAGTATTTTTTGTAGATAAATATCAATTGGTAGATGATTTTTTTTCAGGATGTGGATTTGATTTTAAATTCAAGTTTTAGATAGGTATAAAAGATATTGGTAGGTAGGCAGGTATTTTATGAAATTTCATTGGGAATTCCTACTAGTATCGGGACTGTGATAATATCCATTATCCATACACTTAGCACTTTGTTTGAGATTAGTAGATAGGTAGGTACAGTATTTATAAATACCTATGTAGTTTAAAATAAAAACAAAAATGCATTCTTTATGTTGGTTCAGATAATTTGAATAATTTGATATAATTGAAATTTGTGTCTTTTATTTATGATCCAATCCTCCTTTTGTTTTATCATTTTTAATAAATAAATGTAAACAATAAAGCTGTTAGCCATAAACAACAACAACAAAGTTAGTTTATATTTAGGTAGGTAGGTATATGTTGTTTGCTGTTGTAGGTACCTTTAATACAATTTTGTCAGCTCTTCTATTTTATGATGTGTTACTTTTAGGAAAATCCAATTGAAAGTTTTTTTAACTTATTAACTATTAGTAAGTATAGTTTCGTAAATGTAGTGTCGAAGTAGGTATTTTTTGTATTGATTTGAAATTTTCTTTTATAGGTACGATTTCGAAGTTTTTTTGTGCCACTAACCAACCAATAATTTTTTAACATTAAACGCAAAATTATATACCTACCAATGATAATTATTAATTACTCATGTTATTTCACAACCTTGGTGTTATAACCTTGTTGAGATGAAGGATTCTTCAGACATTTAAAGTCAATTTAAGACCTAAGTTCACAATTTAGAAAATCATGGGTCTGAACTTAATTTTTTTACTTACGTCATGTCATAGGTATATGTAGGTAGGCAAGTTTTGCATTGGTAAAAAATTTCGAACTCAAGATTTTAATCAAAAATGACATTTCGATGGTAGAGAAGTGGAAGTGGGTCCCCTGATTTCGTCCTGGCCCGTACCTTCACCCCAATGCATTAGGTTGATTGACCTAAAATTTGGAAATTAAGGGTAAGAGCCGATTCACGTTAAGCGTTCTTAAATTCCCATAGGAAGTTATTGTAATCTTTCCGATTTATCGACGTTTCAAGGTCCCTAGAGTCGAAATAAAAGATTTTTAGAGAGATGTATGTGCGTGCGTGTGTACGTACGTCGTCCACAGCTCAAGAATTTTGAGAAAAATCAAGTTAACAGTTTTCTTACAAAATATATAAAAACATTACTAAAAGTTAGTAAAAATTTACTTTCGACTCAAATATGTTTACAAAAATTAAAAATATTGGCTTCAAACTAATTTTATCTCACAGAAAATATTGTTTTCGATATTCAATCATTTTTTTACAAGAATCCAACAGTCCGTTTTTTTATAAAAAAAAATCTACAAAAAATAGTACGCAACATGGGTAAAAAATGATGGTCGGTTCTCGATATCTCGTGAACGATAGAAGATATTGACTTCACATTAATTTAATTCATCCAATTTGTATTTGTTTATACATATAAGAAATGAAAACTTTTAAGAAATGCTACTAAAATTGGTAAAAATTTATTTTCGACTAAAAATCTCGGTAAAATAGATTTTGAAATCAAACTATTTCATCATATGCAAAATATTATTGCTAATTTTAAAATTTCGTATTAAAAAAGATCCTGGGGTGCGACCCACAATGATAACTTAACATCCGGTCTGTCGATTTGTCTTGCTTTTAGGTGTTTTCGTGTTTTGTTAAAAAAAGTTATCAGTTGAATTATTCTTAAAAATTTTGCATATGATGAAATAGTTTGATTTCAAAATCTATTCAAAATCTAAAAATTTGTAGAATGAGGGCTAGGCTTACCATGGACACCTCACTAAAAAGAACGCATGTGCAATATCATATTAGTTTTAATTATGTAGTAATGCAATCGCAATATATTCACAAAAAAGAACGCATGTGCAATATTATATGCAATATCTTTCTTATTTTAACTTTAAATATATAAAATTACTGTTGGATTTTTATAAAAAAATTACTGTGAGATTAAATTAGTTTGAAGCCAATATTTTAAATTTTTGTAAAGATATTTGAGTCGAAAGTAATTTTTTACCAACTTTTAGTAATGTTTTTATTTTTTGCAAGAAAACTGTCAGTTCAATTTTTCTCAAAATTTAACTGAATCTTGAAAACAATATTTTTGTTCGTAAAATATTCGAGGTGACAAATATTTTTGTTCAGTTTTTTTGATTTATAAAAAAACCGTTAATTTGATTTTTTTCCAAAAAATATACTAGTTTTGTATCGCGTTACAATACATAATATAAAATTTAATTCAAGTCTCTAGCTTTATTGGTTCGTGATATATTTAGGGTTAACCAAAATGTTCACCTTGTTTCACTCAATTTTTTTTTAGAGTCCTTTCTGCATCTTTCTGCATTATTATCTGTATAACAAAATTTATTTGAAGTCGATATCTCTATTTGTTCTTGAGCTATGGGTTACGAAAAAAACTTCCCGAACGTACGTACCTATACACACGCACGCACAGACATCTCTCTAAAAATCTTTTATTTCGACTCTAGGGACCTTGAAACGTCGATAAATCGGACCGATTACAATAACTTCCTATGGGAATTTAAGAACGCTTAACGTGAATCGGCTCTTACCCTTAATTTCCAAATTTTAGGTCAATCAACCTAATGCATTGGGGTGAAGGTACGGGCCAGGACGAAATCAGGGGACCCACTTCCACTTCTCTACCATCGAAATGTCATTTTTGATTAAAATCTTGAGTTCGAAATTTTTTACCAATGCAAAACTTGCCTACCTACATATACCTATGACATGACGTAAGTAAAAAAATTAAGTTCAGACCCATGATTTTCTAAATTGTGAACTTAGGTCTTAAATTGACTTTAAATGTCTGAAGAATCCTTCATCTCAACAAGGTTATAACACCAAGGTTGTGAAATAACATGAGTAATTAATAATTATCATTGGTAGGTATATAATTTTGCGTTTAATGTTAAAAAATTATTGGTTGGTTAGTGGCACAAAAAAACTTCGAAATCGTACCTATAAAAGAAAATTTCAAATCAATACAAAAAATACCTACTTCGACACTACATTTACGAAACTATACTTACTAATAGTTAATAAGTTAAAAAAACTTTCAATTGGATTTTCCTAAAAGTAACACATCATAAAATAGAAGAGCTGACAAAATTGTATTAAAGGTACCTACAACAGCAAACAACATATACCTACCTACCTAAATATAAACTAACTTTGTTGTTGTTGTTTATGGCTAACAGCTTTATTGTTTACATTTATTTATTAAAAATGATAAAACAAAAGGAGGATTGGATCATAAATAAAAGACACAAATTTCAATTATATCAAATTATTCAAATTATCTGAACCAACATAAAGAATGCATTTTTGTTTTTATTTTAAACTACATAGGTATTTATAAATACTGTACCTACCTATCTACTAATCTCAAACAAAGTGCTAAGTGTATGGATAATGGATATTATCACAGTCCCGATACTAGTAGGAATTCCCAATGAAATTTCATAAAATACCTGCCTACCTACCAATATCTTTTATACCTATCTAAAACTTGAATTTAAAATCAAATCCACATCCTGAAAAAAAATCATCTACCAATTGATATTTATCTACAAAAAATACTTTAAAGGTCAAACAAATCTAATCTTCAAACATTGCAGAAAACTTAATGCCAAATAAAAGCAAAATACCCACCAGCCAAAATATACATAACTATAACCAAACGTATAACTATCCCAATATGTTTCTTCTTCACAAAAATCGCATCGTAGCTTCGTATACATAATACAACCATTTTTCATATACAAAGATCGTACACAAGGAGAAGCAGTCATGAATGTAAATAAAAACAAAAATCGGTACAAGATCCTGAACAGCTGATGTAAGCATACACAAATTTCATTCATCCCCTTATTAGACACAATATTGAAACATTGCCGTTTTCCATATAAAAGTGCATTGATATAAAGAAAATACAACAACAAATTCATCGCCCTTCATATGGAAGCTTAGTATATGAAAACATATACAAGCATAAACTCAAATAGAAATAAAATTGAGTTAACTTTTTGGCTGCCAAACTAACTGTCTCCCTTATTCTGCTGGCTGCTTATGGGAATGGAAATAATATTTTTCTCTCGCTCCCCCGAAATTTATCCCTTTTTCGATACTACCGCCAACATCGGCATCAGGTAGCCCTAAAAATTTCTGCCCATGAGAGTACTATGGTTTTCATATACAAAGTTATTAGTAAGAACTTATAATTTTTCACAAGACAAAGCATTTACTTACATAGTCGAGTCAACACTAATACATTTGTAGCGCTCAGAAATATATTCAAAGGTATTCGAATTTATTTTTGTACTTTTATTCTATACAAAAAATACACAAGTTATGTCAATTTATGTCACATCAATTTAAGGCATAAAGGGAATTTAGGGATAACTAGATAGGTAAACCGATCGTTGCTCAAATGAGGGGATGGTCAGAGACATGGTCAGGTCATCTCTGTTTGACGTTTCATGTCGAAAAAGTGTTGTTATTGGTTATTTCTATATGAAACAAACTAATATTTAACTTGGAAATACTTAACACATTATAAATTTTAGCAAGAGCAAAGGCCCAACTATAATAGGCATAAGCTAGCATATGCGCGCATAAGTAAACGTGCGAATACAAAGAATCTAATACGAGTGACCATAATGGAGTCTAGCTCCGTTTCGTTCAATTTTTCTCAGTTTCGTTAACTTAAGCAAACTTAAGCAAGAGCGATCCCAGTCGCTCGCCGCATAAGTAAATCTGACAGTTTTGATCAAATACACACAGGCCAACTCCACTGCAGATAATTTCTCTCAGAATGTTTATCATAACCAGAAATCAGCCTCATAAACTTATTCATAGTGTGCGTGTCAATTCTCCTCTAATTTATGAAATTTCACCAAAAACTCATTAGTTTTTTCTATGTATGCGTGGAAACACGTCAATTTTTCTTGTTGAATTCTTTAACATTACAAATACAACAATGTAAACAAATGGGTTTTGGAGGGTGATACGTACGAAGGATTTATATCTTCATATAGAGGGTTTTGCATGAATATCTATATATTCTCATTCTGTGTTAATTATTTGTTTATTGTTTTGACATGTATGTAGATACGTGAGCAAAATTGCATTATGGCTATCCGCAGTAATTTCACAAACTTAAGTGAATTTTCGTTGGGTTTTTGACATAAGCTTATGTTTGCTTATGCCTATTATAGTTGGGCCTTAAGATAACTCAGGCGACAAGATATTATAATGGATTTTTTTAGAACTGTTAAGCATGCAAAGTTTTTTTTGAATTTAAATAAGCTGGATTTAAGAAAAATTAATTTATCCTAGGTATATAATCCATATTCGATTATTACTATCATAATAAGACAACGTAAATACTCAAGCCAGGGAAAAATAATTTAATTAAAATATTTTGTATTGATAATTTTCAATTCAAGAACTAGAAGACATAAAATTATGTAGTTTTCAGTTTTTGATCAAAAACAAATAATGGTAGATAATCTTGAAGATTTGAAAAATTACAATTTAAACCTTTTTTTAACTTTTTTTTGTCAATATTTTGAGTTTAAGACAATTTTTTTCAAAAACTATGCATAGTTTTGACTAAATTTAAAAACAAGCTAACAGATAGAAGTGTTGGCTTTAAAAAAAAATGTATAAAACTTAGTTGTAGGTATTACCGTTATTTTTTCTATTTAACGAACTTATTTTTTTAAATTGCCCCTACAGCCTAAACGGGGGGAGATAGAACCTCCGCTCTCATAGTAAAAATGTTTGTTTTTAACTGTTCTATACAAATCCGTCATTAAACTTTGTCGCCTGAGTTATCGTATTCCCCCCTAAATTTTGCAAACATTATTGCATTCAACACAAATTAAATTCCATATTTAACATTCATGAACGAAACTATTTGTTTAAAATGAATCTCTTAACAACTATATTATCACTTGTGGGGACCAAAAATGATTAAAAAAACAGCTTGTACTTTTACTTAGTTTGTCCGTTTTAAATATAATCCTTTTTTATTGTATTCCTTTTTATATTGTATTATTTATTAAAATCAATTTCCAACAGTGTCTGCATAATTCCGATTAACCAACAGAAGGGCTAATAGCGTTAAATAGTAGTAGATGGCATTATACACGAAGTTAGCTCATACACTTCCATATCTAGTATGTCAATGGTGGCCTTGATAAAAATTCGTTGGAAATGTCAAAAAAAAAATAATTCCATAAAAATTGTCAGTCTTTCATATTGATATTTACTACTCGCCCACGGCATTTTAAGTTTTCCCATATGAGCTGAGCTATACTCAGCGTCCTTTTATAGTATCATCTCTTACAGTTAAGGGTTTTTGTTAGAATTTAACGCTCTACAAATATGACTGCATTGGAATATCTTAAAATGTGTTAAAGAACGTCACTTTTTAAAAGTTCGGAAAATTTCAAACAGTTTCGAATAGAACTAATTTCATTTAAAAAGTCTTAAATACATGAATTTTGTATGACACATTTTTTCCAATTTATTAATCAGATGAATAAAATCCAATTATTTGAATCACCACGAGTCCGCGGTAACGATGACTGTTCTTTTTTTAAAGCCATATTCACTTTTCCGTGGGATTGAAATTTGAAAACGCGCCCCATGTGACGGAATAACATAATTTCTTGGTATAGCAACGTGTTGTTAGAAAACGTCATTTAAATGCAGGGTAAAAGCTTAAACATAACAAATCACTATTGAAATGTAAATGTCAATACAAAAATTAAGTTTAATGACGCAACATTTTAAACGATATAGTAAAATGTCTAAGCCATTTTTAGCAATTTACTAAACTTAAAAGATGATTTACCTAATTTTAAACGATTTTATCATCTAACTATCTCTTAACAATTTACTAAAGTTAAAATTACGGAATGGCTACTTTAACTTTTAAGAATTTGCTAAATCCCTCTGTACAATTATTCTTATAAGAACAGTGGATGGAATGGTCCAGTCAACGGTTGGGAATACCAATTAATAGGTTCGTTTAAGCGTATTTGCTTTGTTTATTTTTACGAATTGTCACTTTTTAGACAAATATGTATGTTCGTTTCTTAATAAAAGACAATTAGCAATTTAAAAAATAAATAAATAAATTGGGTGGCGCAACAGTCCGTTGAGAACTATGGCCTAGTGACTAACAACTCTCACCATTCATGTGTGCGAGTAATATTTTCAGTGATGGAGGGGACCTACAGTCTTAAGCCGAATCCGAACGGCTAATTTGAGAAAGCACTTTTTATGACAAGAATTACTCTTGGAGAATTTGTCAATTCCTCGCAAGAGGCAGTACCCGTGAAAAAACTTTGGATGGCATAGGCAGGGATCGAACCCAAGACCTCTGGCATGACAGTCCAACGCACTAACCATCATGCCACGGGTACTACAAATAGCAATTTACTTGTTACAAAACGAAAAGAAAAGTTTAATATTTGTGACTTCCTTGTTGTTACTTGTTAAATATTTATCAAATAGCAATTTGATACTTTACTAAACTGCTAAACCATTAAAAATGGGTTGTTTAAAATTTTGCGCCAATATCACTGACACCAACTTTAAAAAACAAACACTCTATTAGATGTGTTTCAAGCTTTCTGTTGGTATTTTTGCTTCCTGATTCCAAAACAAAAACGACAATTCTCCGAGTGTTAATGCGATAGCCATCTGAACGCCAACACTGCACATTCACAATCAACAACGATTTATTTGCCATATGTAAGCACTGCCTTAAGTACTTCTCAAAACACTGCGAGAGTGCGAGCAACGAGCATTCAAGCTGTATGAATGCAGCAGAGAGATAGATTTCGGATATAACTACATCTCCATCTCATTCCTAAATGTACTAAAGAGAAAGAAAACTCGGCATTTTCTTCTTATTTGCTCACTCTTGCACCCAATCTGGTTTAATTTTTGTTTTACATCTGCCTGCTGCCACCGATTTTAGTAGTTGAAGACGCGTAGGGGTAGAGCATTGTATTTGATGAATTGTATACTTCTCGTGTTGTTGGTTTTGTTTTGTTATTATATTTTGTGAAAAAATCTCTCAAGTAACTTTTTGAGCTGAAACTTAACAATTGGAAAAAATCATGAATAGAATTCAATGCGGTGTTATTGTTCAATAACTATATTGCGATTCCGACTGCTTCGCAAATCTCGGGTCCGGGCTTAAAATTTGAATTTAAGGAGGAATGTTTTCCTCGGAGTGCAGTGCTGTGTTTTTTTCCTTATTTTATGTAAAGTGTGTGTGATGTAGTTGATATACATACAATGTTTCATTTAAATTTATTCAAGGGATTATTTCTTTAGGTAAAAATTTATTGTATTTTAAACATCATATTATATTTGTTTATCGCTTTATTTCCATGTGCCATTTAAGAAACCTCAAATAAGATATGAATTCTTTAAAGAAAAAAAGCAGAGTATCTTTTCTGTGATTCTGACTATATCTACCAAAAAAAAAGAAGGAACCGCAATTAAAACAAAAATCCTACGCCTACATAACATCTTGTAACATATGTACGCATTTAATTTTCATGTGTATCTCATGAAAGAGTATAGAGTCGAGTCGAGTGAGTCTACAAGGTCTACCGTCTTATGTCTATAAAACTTTTAAATTGTTTCCTTTGAATTATTAATTGCTTTAATTTAAGAAAGAAATGTGGATGGCATAATATAATTGAATAATTACAGGCCTCTAGTCCGACTTCGAAGAAATTTTCTACCTACAGGGCCCACTGAAATGTTTAAACTCGATTGAAAAAGATGCATCATTTTTCGTGTCTTTTTTGTTTACATTGAAGACTTATAATTTATAATAATGTACGCACTGTCCTCGGACCCCATAGCCCATACCCTAACCAAGTACATAACATAATAATTATGAAAAGCCTTCATGTTTTTGTTCATCTCATTTAATAATAATTAATTGATTGATTCAATACAAATTAAACATCATGTTGCATGGAGTTGTTATTATAATAAGGAAGTTATGCTGGTTCGTTTTTACCCGAAATGCTGAACACAGAGTACCTACCTACCTTGACTTAGGGAAGATAATGGCTGGAATTGCGCAACCAGGGAAAAGGAATACAAAATAATTCATGAGTGTAAAAAAGGGTTCTGTAAAGAGATCATTAAAAAATTAATTTTGGGCTAAGAAATTCAAGAAAACCAAAAAGTAGTTTGAATCTATTTTTATAACAAAACTAGGTTAGTTTCAAAACAAAGCAGTGTTATAAAGAAAAGATAATCCAAACACAGGTACCTATATTTATTTGTTTTCCAAAGTTTTTATGTTTAAAATTTTAAAGCTGCAATCGAATAAATTAACACTGCAGTGCCAACTTGGTAGGTAGGTAGGTTAGGTACCTACAAAAGTTGAATAAATTTCATTAATCTATAATGTAAAACGATGGCATTGTTTCTTTTTTTTGAATGCCAGTAGAAATATCAACATATGTATGTCATATACATACATATGTACCTATTTACAGAAACAAAATGGTAGGTACAAAATCAAAGCTCGCCACTTGAGAAAGCCTGTTACATACCTAGACCTACTTGGGAAGTAATTTAATTTTATTGTATACCTACATTGCAGAGAATGTCAAAATAAAATACATGTATGGTTCAAGTAACTAGCAAAATAAACTTCCGAAGGATTGAAACAAAAAAAAACCTAAACTTAAAAGTTTCCTTTCAAAGATTTTTATATAATGTCGGGGTACCTACGATATTTTTTCCAATATCTGTAAAAAATCTTCACATACAATATTTAAAATAAAGAATTATTTGTAAAAACATTGTAAACCGTATTTTAATTTGAAACAGTCGAAGAGGACATTGTAGTCAATCCAAGACACTGCTTTCAGTTACCCAGACCAAGCGCTCTTTCTCCTGACATGAATGCCTTTCGCAAATACGAGATTTGAAGACTCTCATGGCCTTAGTTTCGTATCCCATTCTTTAAATCTGAACTGGTTATTTTAGTTCTCCTATTTCTCCAACTAATTTGGCGCCATCAATCAAGAATGACAAGAATAAGGTTTTTCTAGGGCGTTATTTGTTTGGTATTTTTTCTTACGCGTAATGTCAACAGATGTGCAACATTCTTGAAGGATTGAATACTTCGAAAAAAAAACATGTGCATATATTTCTTATCTTATTTATGATGCCTAAAACTTCTAGTAAGAAAATTTGGAACCCCAGTATTTAACATAAAGTAAATGAAATTGGTAACGCAACAATGAGTGAAGAAACAAGCAATCAAGGCTCACAGTGAGTTATAACTCTCAGTTAATTGTATGTGTTTGTTAAGGCACAAATAAAGGGAACCTACCATATATAATGTTGATGAAAGCGGCTGATTTGAGAAGCGCTTCACAGGAAAATAGTGGTTCGTGGATTAGTAATTTTACTGTAAAAGGCGGTTAACTTCAAAGGGCGAGATGAAAGTTTTTTTTTAAAGTCTTTCAGTTTTTTTGGTTCAAATATTAGGAAGTTATTGTAATCGGTCCGATTTGATAAATTGAATTTTTGGCATTGATTTTAGAGAGATATCTGTGTACGTTCGTCTGTACTTTCGGAATACCAAAAGACCAAAACAACCTATTTTTTAATACAATCAATAAAACAAGTTCAAAGAATTGGTCAAAGCACAATCATACCATTTTTTGTTCCCCATATCTCAAAGACCATTTGAGACATTGTTTACAAGTACTGAAAAGAATTTTGTGCTGAAAGGAATTTAAAAATATCCCTAAAGTAAGATAGGAAAAAGAAAAAGAAAATTTCTCTCTGGAATTGACTTTAATTAAATTATATGTTGCACATTATAATGCCAATCATGGTTTATATTTAAAAAAAATTATTTAAAAGAGTTTCAGGTATGTCGTAAAATTATAAGAATATTCTAGTTGGCAGTTTTTTGACAAAAAAAAAAGCATACATAGTAAAAATTGTGTTTCTCCTCACTCTGAAAAACAAAGAAAGATGTTAACTTAAGACTTATTTCATCTTATAGAAATAATGTTAATTAGTTAAACGGAAGAATATGTGGACAGAAAAAAATTTAAACTTCCATCAATTTTCCTTGCATATACTTTGTGAAGTTCTTAGAATGAGAGCCTAGCCTCTTCTTAAAAAATCTGTTCATACAGTGCAGTGGCTTTTACGACTAATCGGAGAAAGAGAATGTACATTTTCGCAATGCAATTTCTCAAAGAAAATGTATAGAAGTAGTAGAACTTAATCATCATTTTATAACATATTCAAGCTCAAAATAAGTTTAAATAAAAGAAAACTGCATGTAAAGTTATTAATTAGCAAATTAATAAAAAAAAACAACTCCTTAATTTAGGCCTTCACGCATAATCGGCCACTCACTGTTTCTGCACTGTAGTAACTCTGTAAGGGTACTTTTCCCGTCAAATGACAATTTCATTATTCACTACCTATTACTTAAATTTAAGGTAGGTAGTATCTTGCTCAAAATGACAAAAAGGAAAGCAAATGTCTTTGAAAACTAGAAAATGTGTTATTTTCAATAGCCAGGACGGTAAATCAGTACGAGAAAGAGCAACAATTGTGCAATGAAGCCCTTTCACAGTCCATTACACAATTAACGATATAAAAACGAAAAAAGCTTATAATGCAGAAAATTAAAAGAAAAGAAGCTGGAGACGTACGATGAAAAGCTGCTTTTTAGGCCAATCAACAAAAATCCCTTCTTATCTTTAGAATTTCTAAAGATTATTTTGAAAGAGACCACGAGTAACGAAACCATCAGAAGAAGAAGCATCACCATCGAAGAAATGGCCATGCAGTCGTGTATAAAATGCTATAAATCAGTAAAAAAAAAAAATGAAATGAAATGCAATGAAAGACTTACATATGAAAATACAACACATGATACGTCTTCTTGGAATAAGTTGGAACTACATATTTTAGGATTGTTAGTTAACCGTTAGGCCTCTTTCACACATGACGATTTTCTTCGTACGGAAAAAAACCGTACACGGCCGAAGTATATCTCAGTCATTGAGACGGCTGTTTTAAATCGACCGTACGAAAAAAAACCGTCTCCGTCCAGTGTGAAAGCTTTAGTTAATTTTATTAGTTTACTATCCATGGCTCACGGATAAAAATCGTACGAATTTTAATCGTACGGACGAAACCGTCTCGTGTGAAAGAGGCCTTAGACTTATGACAATATTATAAATTAGGAAGCAAATTTAATCTTTAACATACTAGTATATTACTGTATTTCGTATTTCAAGGTCTGATGTTCGGAACTAACATTTTGTGGAAGGTAAATTGTATCAAATGGTTAACAACAATATTTTGAAACACCTGACCTGAATGCTGTACAGCATATATGGGATGAAACATTGCGGACCTTAAAACGGCCCTTCAAGAAGAAAGGCAAAATATAAGCCCTGAAGCTGAAGAATGCTAAAATCTTGTCTCTTCAATAACTCGACGCCTTGAGGAAGCCATTAAATCGAGACGATACGCAACTAAGTACTAAATATTAAGTTTCCGGTTAGGTGTGAGGTGTTAAATTATAGAGTTGCCTTTGTTTTTAATTTGCTGTTTAATGGCTTAAATTGTAGTTTTGACTTATTTAAAATAAAAACGTATTTAAATGTCATATAAAATGGTTATAAAGTTTTACAGTCCCAATACATTTTCTCGAATAAAATACATTGCGAAAATTTATATTTTATGTGTCCGATTAGTAGTGGGAGCCACTGTACATGTTATGTATACGTACAATAAAATGGTCGGGTACTAGATCAAAGTGGCCGGTTGTTGAATCTACTTGAACGGATACTGGTGAAAAAGCACTTTTGTTTACAAAGGCTTTTTTTAATAAATTATGTGAACGCAATTAATTTTTTTTATTTTATGTTATTAAACACTTCAAAATAAATCAAAAGCACTGAATTTTCATCTAACTTCAAAGTAAAAAATGCTAGGTGCTGATACATTTACCCTACCAACTTAACATCTTCGACATCAACTTTGTAACTTTTGGGAAATCTTTAATAGATTTATTATTATACTTTAATTGGTTTAATAATTATTTGAATTTTCGATTTAATGCATATTAGTTCACTTTTTACAGACTGAACAAAAATAATAGTTTTTCAATATTTAAAATAATTGTTTGAAGGGATACATACATATTTGCACTACAGTTTGAATTCCAGCATATAACGTACAATAGTTCCTGTAGTCCTAAATTTGTACGACTCAAACTAAGATTTAACTGACTTAAAACGAGTGGAAATAATATTGACCACTTATAATTTTAGCAATAAAAAAATGTTGAACGAAATGCGATCTACTTCTTTTTTTCAAAAAAAAATTCAAATCTACAGTGGTGGAAAGATAAATAGCACTTATACCTATAAATGTTTATAAAACGTTTTAAAATAAATATAAGTCGAATTTGAATATTATTGTTTTTTTATTATTTACATTTGAACGTAAAAAGATAATTCAATACAAATTTTCAACATTATGTAAAAGATAATAACAATAAAATAAAAAAGGAATTCGAAGGTTCAAAAATGGGTGGAAATGTTAATAGCACCCATAAGCAAAAACACAATAATTGATGAGAAATTAGCACATAATAGTTATTTTTTATATTTAATATTTAGTAGGGTACCCTTTATTTTCCAAAACTGCCTTAAGTCTCCTTGGTAAACTTTCTACAAGTTTTTGGCAACGAATTGTTGGGATGGAAAACCAGGCTTCTTGAATTGATGTCCATAAGTGCTCTAAATTTCTAATTTGTTTTTGTTTTAAACGCTTGTCAACATCGTTCCACAGATTTTCAATCGGATTTAGATCCGGACTCTGGGCAGGCCAACTTAAAACCTGAATTTGGTTCTCTCGAAGCCATGCCTTGACTGATTTGGCTGTATGTTTTGGGTCATTGTCGTGGACAAATCTCCAAGTTAAGGGTAAATTTTCGAACGCAAAAGGTTCCATATTATTTTGTAAAATATCCCTGTACTGATACTGATCCATCTTGCCAAATACTCTTACTATCGGTCCAACACCGTGCCACGAAAATGATGCCCACACCATAATGTTGCCGCCACCGTGTTTAATTGTCTTCATGGTATATTTTGGATTAAACTCTTGACCTTGTGGGCGACGAACGTAGATTTTGCCATCAGACCCAAATCTATTAAACTTCGATTCGTCACTCCACAGGACATTTTTCCAAAATTGTAGCGGCTTTCGTAGATGTTCCTTGGCAAAAGCTAAACGTTTTTTTAAGTTTGTTGTTGAAACAAGCGGCTTTCTTCTCGCAATGCAGCCATGTAGTCCTGCTTCTGCTAGGCGATATCGCACAAGCCTAGATGTTATTTGTACGCCATATTCTTCTTCAATTTGATGTTTTATTTCTGTAGAGCTCTTGAATGGATCCTTTCTACTTGCGGTTACCATTGCTCTATCCATCGCTGTTGTTGTTTTTTTGGCCCGTTTTTTTTCGTGTAGTATTCTCAAATGTCTTTTGTTGTTGAACATGTTTGATCGCATTATAAACCATCTTTTTGGAACATCCCAAATCATTTGCAATGTCAAGAATACGTCTTCCATTTTCAAACATGTTGAAAATGACAATTCTCTTTTCTTTTGAACAATGAATACCCCTTCCCATTATTAAATCTAATACAAAATTATTAAGAATCGGTTAAGTTAGCTAAATAAAATTGAACTTACAAAGAAAAAATGGTTAAAATTATTTTATTTGAATAAAAACGCAACTGGTGCTATTTATTTATCCATGTGATTTCACAGGTTACACAACTAAAACGACGCCATATTGCTTTGTGCTTCACTTAAATGATAAAAAAAGATACCGTTATGTGCTCAGTAATGTCACATGTGGTTGCTGACAAATAAAATTTAAATCAATTTTAATTTATTGGAAAATATGTATGAGTTATATGGAAGCATATAATAGTGCTATTTAGTTTTCCGCCACTGTACTTCGTACTTCGCACCATCACCAAAATATTGAAATCTACTTCATTTTTACGGTCTGTGTTTCTACCTACTTCAATTCTAATAAAAATAGACTGAATTTACTTCTTTTTTCTCTTTATCACTCTTGTATGTAGTCTCAAAATTTTCATAAAAAATACAAGAGAATTAAAAATCGCTTGAGTCTTTGCATTTAAAACTTTTGTCATTTTTTCTTGCGACATAAAGGAACTATATATAGCAAGTTTTAAATTCGTAAACAAATTTCGAACTCGAGATTTTAATCAAACATGACATTACGATGGTAAAGTAATCTGGTTCCTGATTGGTTTAAAACTAAAAATAACAGTAGTCCCAGTACAAATTTGTACGGTCAAAAATCGATAATTTGAATTTTCCCAAAACAAACCGATGGATTTATTTTTAAATTTTCGCTAAAATGTTTGTTCCAAGTTTAGCTTCTTTCAATATAAGAAAATATTTTTGTATTGCTCAACAAAAGGGTTCCCCCCATAGAACCTTTATTTTGTTTTTAAGTTTTCTCAAGAACTTAACTAAATTTTTTTTCTGCAAACGCTCTTATACTGTCTAAATAATATTTGATGACCAAAAAATTAATTTTTTAAAAAATCTTGACTTTCGAAATTCGATATTTTGAAAATGGGTCGTCGTTGTTTTACAAAATTGAAATGCAAGATGTCTAATAACAAGTTCTAAAAAACTGCAAAAATATTTTAAATCTAAAATGAAAAAAATGTATACAAAATTTTTTGAAGGTTTAAATTTTTAAATACAGGAAATAGTTTTGAATAGACTTTTTGCATACATGAGCGAGTTCATACGACCAAGTCCTGCACTTTATTTCTTTTCTATTTGTTATGTTATATGCATTCAGTTGTGCTCTAGTGTTATTTTGGATTCGATTTTTTATTTTCAATATGAAGTTTTTTATATTCAAGTTGTCCAAAAACAAAAAGAAGAGTGTTTATGTACTGAAATTGTGTTATGAATTCAATAACTCTTTCTTGTAGAACTCGTCCTTTGCAATTAAAACATCCTAAAGTCATTTCATCTGACCAGCACGAGCCCAATCTATGCGATTTCGATTAATTTAAGAAATGTTACATTTACATATTGAATTATATGATGTGAAGGCTTAAATAATTCTAGTTTTTTTGAATTCTTTCATTCAAATAATGCAATTTAAAAATATGTAGAATAATATGAAAAAGTTTATTTTTGATTTTGACATCTACTTCCATTTTTTTCTATCTTCTTCGCTTTTTTCCTCAAATCTACTTCCACTTTTTTTTTTAGAAGTGGTAACGCTGATTAGTACGTGAAAAAAGGGTTACCAGTTTTTTTGAATCAGAGATGGGTATTCAAGAATTTAATTGCATAACAGTTTAAATACTTGTAAATTTTGTATTTGAGTGTATTTGTTTCAGTGAAATAAGGCGAAATTGGGGACTATCAATGGAAATTTGTTTCCCATATTATTATCTCTTATTGCAAGTACTGCACTCCAAATGTACTTAATGTCCTCACAACTTCTATTTAACAAAAGAAAGATTTAAAAGTAAATGAACATAAGCGTCATAGATGATACAGATACTACCAAATTTCATTACAATAATTAGGATTAAATAAATAAATTGGGTGGCGCAACAATCCGTTGAGAACTAGGGCCTAGTGACTTACAACTCTCAAACATTCCTGTGTGCGAGTACTATAATTGTCAGGGATGGAGGGGACCTACAGTTTAAAGCCGAATCCGAACAGCCTATTTGAGAAAGCACTTTTCATGACAAGAATTACTCTTGGAGAATTTGTCAATTCCTCGCAAGAGGCAGTACCCGTGAAAAAAAACTTTAGATGGTATAGGCAGGGATCGAACCCGACCTCTGGCATGACAGTCCAACGCACTAACCATCATGCCACGGGTACTACAAAAATAATTAGAATTAACTCTTTAAAATTAAGAGTGATATTTTTCACTATTGCTTAACTTGAGACAAACTTTCAAGTAAATCAACTTTAGAGTTAATTAAAGCTCTAGACTTAGAACGCAGGTTGAAATTTGGTTTTTATTCATTCATTTTTTTTACGTCCCAATTTCAAAATCTAATATTGGATTATTTTAGAATTTTAAATTATCCATGGGATATTTTTGATAATTAAGCAAGAACTGTCTGTTTCATTATTGAATATATATACAGTGATGGAAAAAATAATAGAAGCAAGCTTCGTGTTCATTCTTTTTAACACATAAAAAGGTATTTGTGAAGAGTGGGAAAATAAAAACTACACAGATAGATACATGTACATGTATTGCTCAAATGCAACAATTTTTTTTTAAAATATAATAATGGGAAATAATGATAAAAAGTAGATTTGTGATTATTGTGTATGTTTTTTCATTCTGGAAAAAATAATAGAAACAAAATTAGAATGGTACTCTTTTTGTAGCGAGAAAATAAGTTAACGGTAAAAGTATTTCAAATTCTTTTAGTATTTTGTAGTGGCACTCTTATTATTAATAACTGCCTCCACTGTTCACCCCATCGAATTCACCAATTCGGCACATGTCTCTACAGTTGTGGGGTACCATTCCCTTTGAATCTTTGACCACACCTCGTATTTCTTTTTGGTTTTACATCCTTCGTTTTAGGATGCCCCATATGTGTTCAAATGGGTTTAGGCCGGGGGATTGTGATGGCTATTCCATAACATTGTTTTTGTTTTGTTGTAAGTATTGTTTAGTAAGTATAATGGTTTTCTTGGTTTAAAAATGGCACTTTTCGTGGGCTTTTACCAGGAAGACTTCCTTCTATAAGTTGGTTTCTTATTGTTCTAGCTATCACTGGTCCGTTTTTTAAAGAAAGAAATGGTTTCTTCTTACATATTCTTACCAATAGTGTATCAAAACGCGAAGAAGTTTATCATTTTCATCTTTTTTCTTCTTTAGGCGTGAATGTAAAGTTTCAAATACTTTTTTCTTCGAACAGTTTAAGGTTTTTGCAATTTCAACCATCACTTTTCCATCTTGTCCTAGTTTTTCATCACTTCGCGTTCAAAATGAGTACAATGTAATTCACGACCCATACTTATTAAAATTATAGACGACTTTAAAAAAAATTAGTTAGTATCGAAAATAACATATCTGACAAACTAATAAACAAACTCAAAAACCCTATTTAAAAAATATAAATTAGGTGGCGCAACAGTCCATGAAGAACCAGGGCCTAGTGACTTACAACTCTCAACCATCCCTGTGTGCGAGTAATGTTGTCAGAGATGGAAGGGACCTACAGTTTATATGCCGAATCCGAACGGCTAATTTGAGAAAGCACTTTTCATGACAAGAATTACTCTTGGAGGATTTGTCAATTCCTCGCAAGAGGCAGTACCCGTGAAAAAAGTTAGGTGGCACAGGCAGGGATTGAACCCAAGACCCTTTGCATGACAGTCCAACGCACTAACCATCACGCTACGGGTACTACTAAAACCCTATTTGCATAAATTAAAAACTGACCCTTAAATTAGAATAACAGTTAAAATAGCTTGTTTCTATTATTTTTTCCAGGCGAAATCATCATTGGCCTAAAACTTTTTACCATTATGTGAAAACAAAAAGTTGTTTCCACAAAACAATTTTGCCATTTGAGAGCATTATTAGGTACGATTAAAATATAGAAATACTTACGACACTTAATTGCTAAATAAATATGATGTATCGAAAATGATGAAGACAAATGTTTCTATTATTTTTTCCATCACTGTATGTGGCTCAACTACTCTCAAGAGTCAAGACGTTACTTCGTCTAAGAATTTTGTTTGTTTTTGTTTCAACAAAGTGAACATTTTACGAACCACTCATTTTTCGATTCTTCTGACACTTCAAATACATGGCATTGTTGTCGCACAGTTTTTTGTTTTCAAACATTCTACTTACTTATAATTTAGTAGGATTGTTTTTTTTTTTTTCCTATACACGTCGTACTTTAACTAATTCAAATAAAAAAAATCCAAATTGACTTCTGAACCGTTTAAACAAACTTCTACCTAGTCTTATTTACATCAAATTTAACAAAAAAAAAAGCAGCTCATCTAAAATTTTGCGTATGAAAATGAGATCAATTTATTTTTCTTTAAAATTCAATTTTAAATATTGCAATATGAATTATTTCAAGACTTGAACCTGTTTAAAGTTAGCATTAATATTTTTTTTTAAATATTGGCAACGACAGAGACAATTAAGATAACTAAAAACTTTTTATATTGGGCAGGTTCAGACAACTTAAGGGACTTCATTTGCAGTCAACTGAATTCTTTGAACGTAAATTTTGACTAAGGCAACTAGTTAGTTTTTGAAGTGTCATACATTTCAATCTCAAAACTTTACTTCAAAAACCTCTGCCTTCAGTTCATACAAAAATTACCAATGACATTTAAGTCTAAAAACCAATCTTCAGGCAAGCCCATCACGATTTGTATTTTATATTGTAAAGTAAATTTACTTTTTTATCTTCCCATTTGAGAAGGAAAAACAAAACATTAAATGAAATTGTGCAGAAAATAAATAATCCATTCAATGAAAAAACATGATCAACTATCATTTTGACATAAGTAGACTTGACTTGAAGTTAGGGAGATATTTCTTGACTTACTTTCCAGTAAACTTTCCAATTAAGTTGCCTTAATTAAACGTTGCGTTGTTTACAATTAAGAATACACGTTATTAAACAATTTTCTTGATTTTTCCTTTTCTTAGAATTTTGTTTGCGAAACTTATTTGTTTTTTTTTTCAACTCAAAGCGAGCATTATGGTAACCTCTCGTTTTCCAATTCAAACTTTATATATGTTCACTTTAAAGGGCAAAAACTTGGCAAATGATAAGTTAATTCATTTGAATGTAAAATGTTACTTTTCTAAGTATTACAGCATCTTGGGTTTCGAAATCAATCGCTTCAAATGTTTGATATGTTATTTATAATTAGATTCTCAAGCTGCAATCGTTTTAAAAAATATCTGTTTTCTCTCCGTTTTGAAAATATCTAATTCATATTTAGAAGGTACTGTTTTTTTTTTTGTATGCACATATGTGGGGCTTGAACCAATTAAAATAACAAAATTCCCTGAAGAAATCAACATTTGTATGTCAAGTTTGCTCTTCAACTTATTTTTTTTCAGGGATTATAACAATTTTAAATTTATTAACTGGAAAGCTTAAGTTTAAAATGTCAACTTTAAGTGAATTAAATGCTCATGTTATGTTCAACTTTGAATGAAAAAAAAAAACGACCTATGTAAGTCTTTTTGCTTTAAATCTTGCTTCGCTGAATGGATTCAATAAGCAACCTCCACAGGTACAGCCTTCCAAGTGCCTTCAATGTTTTAAAAAAAGGAACATCAATGTTAATATTTTGTAAGGGCCCAAATATAATCTATTTACATATGTTTGAGCTTGTCTGTCCTCATTCAGGTTCTGTCAATATTTTTTTTCCAATGCAAAGAATATCTATGCATTTCACAGATTTCAGCATCCTATTTATTTGATGGTTTGGGTCAACGCAATTTTAGGAAGAAAAGACTCAAACATTGGACGAGCAACCTTCATGTTTTAACACTGCCAAAACGTATTTCGGATTGAAAATTGTTACCTTTTGTACTCCAAACATCCGATTTACATATACACATAGTCCAAAAAGTCTCCGTACAGCAACTTTCTTTTTGTTGATTCTGAGATGAAATATTTATTATAATAATACATAAATTAAAAACAAGTATTTTGAAAATCACAATCACAGTTTTTAAAAATTTTGTAAAAAGGTGAAGGTGGAAGCTAACCTTTTTTCAATGATACCACTTTAGTTTTTGCATTTATTCCTAGTAACTTTTTTTCAAAAAATACTTAAATTAGGCTGCTGTACGAAGATTTTTTGGGACTATGCGTACATAATATGAAAATAATTTCGGATTTAAACTCAGCTAATTTGGTTGAATAGTAAAAAAAACACAAAAAGTAATGATTTTAGTCCAGTAGCTATACACATCAGATCAAGCATTAAATCCGGTAGTTCTGATTGTTTGGTTACTTGGTTACGATGATGTTGGCCTAATTTATAATCCAAGCTTCCGACCTCAAGCGCCTGAAGAAAGATGTCCGAAAATCAGAAAAAACGCGAAAATTACGTGCTTTTATCGCTTATTGGTAGTTTTTAATCTGTAGGAGTTTTTTTTTGAACAATCATGTTTTACAATCTTAAGGCAAATAATTTAATTATAAAATAAAAGCCTAAAGTTGTGTCTGTAGATTTAACGGTTTTCAGAATACACTTGTTAAAATACTTTTTTTTTTTAAATCGACGAATTGATACTAAAATATCAAAAATAGACGATTGCCATAAGGTTTATCATAACTCTGTAGTGAGCAGATTGTGTCAAAAAAAATAGTATGGAAGGAGGGTCTATATCCCCCTGTTAGGCTGGAGGGGTAATTTTGAAGAAAAGTGAGTTGACATAAAATCAAAGATTGGAAATTCTAGATTTGTATGACGTTGGTCTTATAATTAACCCAGCTACTTTTTTAAAGCGTATCGGTTGAATCGTTTTCCTATTCCGCGAATGGTAAAAAAAAAACAAAAATTAAATTTTCAGTATTTATTTCAAAATAGGTAGACTTCGCTTAGCGACACTTGGCATTATTTCTTATGATTTATTATCGTATGGACTAACAACACAATTTTCTAAAATATCTTACAATCAATCAAAACACGATAATAATTAAAAGATACTAAAAAATATAAATTATATGCATTATAACCAATAAAAATGCGTCTTAGTTTATATTGCAGCAGGGGATGCATTTGAATAAAATATAAAAATTACCATTAGTTATCATAATAAATGCGTTGTTTGCAAAGAGTAATAAACATTTTCATTGGTTGCTCACGTAGTTTTCTTTATTTAATTTTTGTTTTTTTTCAACAAAACGTTTTTACATGCATCATTATTCCTTTTAAAGCATTTCTCCATTCTGAATTATTATTCGAAACGTTCATTTGCACCTAAACGCCGCGCCGTCCGGCATTTTTATACAATATATACACGATTAGTCAGTGATTTTCTTATAAAACTGTGGGTACAGCAGCGCACAGGACGTGCATGTTTTGGTTGCGGCCTGAATACAAATTGATCATTTCTTTGAATTTCTTGTAAAAGAGGAAATCAATGACAACGATTGCCTATCAGTTTCCCATAAGATTTTGTTTTGTTAACTTCAACTCAAGCTCTTCTAAAGTCGAATATGCAATTCTACATAAATTTGAAATTACTTTATTATGTCAGTAACTATACAATATCCTATTTTAATCTTTTGCTTTGAAATAAAATATCGCATGAAGTATAAATGCGGCATGCAGATTATTATGTACCTCTTAAAATTTTAAAAATTGCAAGCACGAATCCATTTGAACATTATGCAGATTGAGTTATACTTAATACACGCACTTAAGTATGCGTACCTACCCATTAAGTTGTTTTTAAAAATATTTACCTTCCACACAACAAAGTTAGATTATGTTTTTTTTTTTCGAGTAATATATTGAAGAGAATTTTAAAGTTATTATATTTTCAAAGCAAACAATTTGCTTGAACAATTATTTAAGAAAAATTAAGCAAGTGCCCGGGTGTTGTCAGAAAAGGCATTACACTCCTATACTAGAAGACAATATAAAATTTACATAATTTTGCCTAGGGCCCCAACTAAACGTTCTACGCATACTCAAATACTTCAAGTTGCTCTCTTAGTATTTCCCGGATCGTTGAGCAGAAAAACCTAATATTCAAAAGCCACAATAATTGTTGAGTAAATACCCACATATATTATTTGTTTGTTTTACATTTTTCTTTTCCTTTTCCCAGTAGGTATTTTTTATATTATTTATTAATGCTTAAGCCTCTTATAAATTTGAAGTTAAACGAAATAATGTTTATGATCTCAAAACAATATTCATGTAATTTTCTCTTTGTTTAAAAAATAAAATTACACAAATCGAAGAATTGTGATTTAAATTTGATATCAACAAAAATAACTTTTTGGAGCACATTTTATAAGAAATTTACATTTTGTATGTATACGAGTATTTAGAATAGTGAAATGTACCCACCTTGTATTTGACAGCAAAACAGACAATTTCCTACCTCTAAAATTTGTGAAATTAATTTTCTACTGCACAAAATCTTTGGAATATGAGTTTTTCTTTTTAGCTCAGAAAAAAGAATGCTCTGAAGTGTGTTCTGATCAGTGAGAACTGGTCAGTTTATATTTGTGAGGAGTATGAAAAATATAAACGAAATTCACTATTGGACGAGTTCAGACGACTTCACGACCTTGAAAGTAAGGCAAGTTTCTATTATCTGATTGGCCAAATGCCAAAAAATTGCCTTCGAATTAATGCATTTTCATTGGAAAGTTCACTGGAAAGTTAGTCAAGTAAATCCCCCCAATTAATTGTGCACTAGAGAATTCTTGAGAAATCAAATTATAAACATTCTATTCTCAGATTTATGACAGCAAAAGTGAGAAATTTGTATGAGAAATTTTGATTTTTTAAGAATACAGAAATCTCTGAGATCTTTGAAATATAAACTTTCAAAATTGGCTATATTTAATCTAAGACCGGTAGGTTATCCGGATACCTTTTTGTTAGTGTTTTACGTCTAAAAGAACAGCTGATCCAAAACAGCTGGAATTATTAAAACTATGCGTTGAAAATTGTGTTATACAAAAGTTTTCGAATATAAAAACATGAAAGCCTGTCAAAAGCATGACCTACCTAACGCGTGGTTGTGGTTTAGCCATTAGTCGTCACTATTTGACAATTGTCAATTTGCTTGTCATTTCTATTGCAGAAACAAGAAAAGGGATTCCAAACATAAATTAAAATTGATAATCTAATTATAATCAAACAAGAATTTAATCAATTTTTTGAATACATTTAGGATGATTCTGATGCTTGTATTCAGTATTCAACTAGGTCTGTTCAGTTATTCTGCTCTGAACAAAAAAATAAAAATGCCAAATTTATGGGATTTTTTTTTAGCAACAAGAGGCGTTTTGATGTTTATTGCGTTTGCTTTGACAGTTAAGAATGCCACACTATGTTGACACTTCTGTTCAATATGGTTTAGAAATTCATCACGATTCATCTAACAACGATTCTAAATGATGCCAAATTACTTTGAAAAAAAAAAATTAATTTGCTCGCGAAGTTCATACAGCATACCTTGTCAATTTTACTGCAACCGTATGTGAAGCAGTTCGACAACAGTTTGTCCTAATAAGAAGGCTCAAATGTTTATTCCAATATCAATTTAGTGAACTTTTTATGTTTATTCTAGCGATTTAACACTCTTCCGATTAAAGTCTTTCTTGATGTATTGAAAGTTACTATTCAAGCCATTATTTTCATACGGCAATGATTAATGGAAAAAGTAGTGAAAAATATATTTCTTGTCTCATTTAAGCGATTCTCTAAAAAAACATAATTCTTGCAGTAGCTTTATAAAATGTTGCTTTTGTTCATAGTAACAGAAAATTTATTTGAAGTCTGAAAGCTTAACACAGCAGAAAAACAATTTAAACAAACATTTTTCTTTTTTCATTTTTGTATGTTTTTTAGTAATATCATTTTTTTTATCAATCTATGTCCTTGTCAATTGTTGATTAAACACCAAAAGTCCAAGTTTAAAGTTGAGACAATTGAAAAAAAAATTACATCTACTATTCTATTTTTAAGTCAAGTAGTGTTTTCTCTGGACAGAAAGAGCCGTTTCCTTAAATCCGGTGACCCAATTTTTGTTCAGGGTTGTGCGACTTCGAGTTCTGAACCCAAAATGGCAATAAATCAATAAACGTATTTTAGCTAATTTGTGAAATTACAAGTGACCAATACATTTTTAAAGAACTTAACAGGCACTTAACAGTATGAAATAGTACCCTTGGCGTGATGGTTACGCCAGAGGTCTTGGGTGCAATCCCTGCTTGTGTAATCTTAAAGCGTTTTTCACGAGGAATTGACAAATCCTCCAAGAGGATGGAAAGTGGTCTCTCGGATTCGCTTTATTTAAGATAGTGGAAACCGAATTGACTATGGGGTTGATCTCATCAGCGTACGTTGAACACGGAATAACAGGAAGTGTTTGTCTGAAATCACCTGAAAGGAGTAACAGAGTGCCGCCAAATAGTTTGTCGGTGTTTTTTATATATTTCAATGTCCTGTTCAACGCCTCATTCATCCCACTCATTCAGCACTGTGGCCATGGATGATTATTTTTTTATGTTGCACACCGCGTCTGGGTTGTTTTGAATATTTAGTGGCAGTTTAAATACTGAATGAGCTGTTCTGCCTCCATCCAATAAAGTTGCCGCAGTGCCAGAATCTGCAACAGCCAATACAGTACCATTATTTGATCGTATTTTAGCGAAATAAGGAATGTTTTGCCTTCCACCTGGTGCATCCAAAAAAAAGAATCCATCTTGTCCTGCCGAAACTGATGATGCATGATGTGGTCATAAATGGTTCTTTGTTCTTTATTCATTAGTGGGACATTACGAGCAACAATCCCTGCCATTTCTACAGTATTGTATTGTAGTTCACGATTCAATTCAGTGTCTATTAAATAAGATGCATTTCGATTTGGTGAATGCATACCGAACTGACTGAGTGGTAAGTTGGCAATAATGCAAAGATCCTCAATAGCAATCAATGCTTCATTGTACATAGCGTCTCTAAATACTATCGTAGGATCGTTGCAAATAAATAAAAACCTATCCATTTCGGAGGAGTATGGCAACTAACACTGTGACAGGAGAATTTTATGGGTTGGTGATAATTTTCCCCAAGATATAATCCCCAAATTCATAATCCCCAAAACGAAATCCCTAGCAGCAAAATTCACAAAGAGAGAATACCCAGGGCGAAAATCCCCAAGTGAATATCCCCAAAATAATTATGCTCAAGTAGTGAATCATGCGATTTAATCGCGCGCGCGATTAAATCATCCGTTTCAATTTTTATTCAAAAACAAGAGAAATACTCGGCACTACAAAAAAACACTTAGACAGCACTAAGCAAGCACTACGAATACAATGATTCTCTATGAATATACTAAAGTCAGACTGAGAAGTGCATGCCTTCATAGTGATTTTTTGTTTAGAAAAATCGTTATCATTTATTAATATCACAATAAGAGAATTTCATGAGAGTTTTTCTAAAAACTGCATGCATAAATGAAGATATGCAAAGATACTGGGGATTTTGAGATTTCGTGGGGATTTTGGCAAAATAAATTATTTAGTTGGGGATTTTGTCCATTTGTCTTATACATCTCTGGGGATATCATCAAAATGGATTAAATTTGTTTGGGGATATTATCCCGTGGGGATTCTATTTTTTGGGGATTCAATACGACACCCGAATGTTATATATTTGATATGAAATATTTCATATTTGTTTATTTATTTGCAAAGTGTTTTGTTTTTATTTTTTGGTTGCTTATTTAAACCAACTCTTATTGTTTAGGATACAAAAAATGGTCGTACGTTAGTAGACTCCGTCATTTTTACCAGGTCCCATATATTTTTGTATATTCTCCTTTAAATCTTGTAAAAAAAAACCTGAGTCGAAAACTCCACATTTCTATTCTGCATATAAGCAGAGTACATAAAATACATAAACTATAATTTTAAATAAATTTAAGAAACTTTCAGTTTTCAAAGTATGTAATTTAATTTAATTGGAAACAGTGTAATGTTAAAACCATAATGTTCATTTTGGATTTTAGTGTTTTTATTTATTTTTTCATTTGTATTTTGTTTAAAATTAACATAGCAATACCAAACTTAATTTTAAAATAATAAACATTTTTTTTAATTTCTTTTTCAGACTTTTCAAAACTTATAACGACGAAAAAAAGCATCTGTGAAGATAAAATATAACAATGCACTCTCTAAGTCTAAATTATTTAATTGTGTTATTTTTAATTTCGAATTTTACTGGTAACTCCGGTCATAAACTACAAACATTCGACTATCATAACTTTTCAACTCAATTCTCTGAAGCCGAACCAGTTTCTACTTTATTGAACGATGATGGTGGAAGTTTTGATGAAACAAAAGAAAAAAATCCAGTATTCGATAGTCCAGCTTTTAAAGATGATATTGATGAAAGTGACCAATTAAATAATGATGAATATATCGCAAGGCCTGATCCAGATGAAAAGCAGGACTTTTTTCAATATCCGGACGGTTTTGATGAAACAGAAGATGCAAAAACTTTTAAACATCAAGAATATGAAGAAAATCCATTGGGTACTAGTTTGGCAGCTTTCGGATCGAAAATAAGTGCCAAAGATGTTGGATCGACGTTGCCTGTTTTTTTAGATGAGCCCCAGAATTCATTTGTTGTTAAGAATAAACCTGTTACGTTAAAGTGCAAAGCTGCATATGCTCTTCAGGTAAAATTGTTGCATTAGAAATTTGATATTTGAAATATTTCTTAAATAAAATAAATTGTATATTTATGAACACTTTTTGTATAGAAAACTCATGAAAAAACCGAGTTAAAAGTAATTGTATTTGCATATGATTTCTTATTTTAAGTAAACAATTTTCAATTTTGTTTGCCTACTTATTAATACCCGTGTTTTGTTGGGAAATCTATCCATAGTAAAGTAGGATTTTACACGAATAACAAAAACAATATCCATAGTGAGAATAACACCGATAAAAGTTAGAGTAGAATCTCACTATAAATAGGTTTTTGACATTTATACGAGCCTCGAATGGATCTTATGTGATTTCGTTCTCAAATGTTGGTACGATTGATATTGCATTTGTATCTCGATGGCTGTGTTCGTTGAGTAGTTGTGCATTTGGAATCATGTGTGTTTTCCATTGGGGAAAAAACCAATCTATTACTGTTGATATTATTTAGTTTTGTTAGTGAAAATGGACTAACTGGGCTTATTTTGCAAGAGAAAACAATAGAAAAGATATTTATGTTTTGCTATGTTTCCACCAAAAGTTTATCTCAGTTTCTTTTGGTGTTTCCACCGCACAAGAAGATTTAAAAATGATTAAGTTTGACAGCACTTTCTAAAATGCAAATGGTGTTTCGATGTTTCTTATGAAGTGCAAGTGAGATAGTTTGATTCGTGTTAAACAATGAAAAACTGAATAGTTCAGCACCATATAGGAATATGCTACCTACTCCATGTGCAATTTTTTTTTTAATTTGATTAAAACAAAACTATATTTTTTGTACACAAACATGCAAATAAACAGACCCTAACGCATTATCTGTAAAACCAACTCCTCCACACAAGTTTTTCTTCACAAATTTCCGATCCCCGACCGGAATCGAGCAAATCAAGCTCATTTCAACTCGATTCAGGTATATAAAGAATTTAGGCGATCTTCAAGCTCGCTTCAACACCACATGTTAATGTAGTAGTCTACGAACAAACCCCCTTCTTGAAGTTTTTATTTGATGTCAAATTGTTTGGTTAAAACTTTTAAATCGACTTTCACATTACACAGACGTATTTTCTTGATTTTGATATAGTCCAGTCAAATTAGGCTTTCAGCTCGGAAAAATTCCCACCTAGCTGAATTTTGGTACACATCTTTTTTATATTGTTGTTAACAATGTGTAAAAAAGTCGACCTAGATATCATGTACGCGTCAAAGGTTATTCGAGGTCAAAGATTTTTTGTTCGAGACTTTTTATTGTACAAACAGTATGAAGCGAGATATTAACGCAAAGGCTACTTGTTTTTAGCGAAAAAAATCATATTTCATTAAAAGTGTACACTTTGATGGCCTTGTAACGGAAAAACTATCAACTGGACGTGAAAATGTTATAAGACCATTTTTGTAGACCATTACCTCCTCTACAATTTGTGTCCAAAACTTTTTTTTGTACGACCAATAAAAAACGAGATATTAAAAAAAAGGGTAATTCCGTCACCTTTGACCTCGAATAACCTTTGACGCGTACATGATATCTAGGTCGACTTTTTACACATTGTTTACAACAATATAAAAAAGATGTGTACCAAAATTCAGCTAGGTGGGAATTTTTCCGAGCTGAAGCCCTTTTTTCGTCTAATTTGACTGGACTAATAGTCAACTATCAAAAATCAGCTTACACGATTTCACCCCTGGTCTGAATTTCGCTATTTTTTTGTGGAATTTTTTGATAAATTATTCTGGCAAACATTCAGTTGTATCAACTTTCAAATATAAAAACCGGACTACTGCGGATCGTTTTGTTGGCAATTTCTCACTTTACTATATAAGGAATGCGAACAAAACGCACGTAATATCAGAAATTCCCTTATACAAGATTTAACGAGCCCAGGTGTTCTCTGCTTTTTGCTGACAGTAATAACATTTGTCTACAAAACTAAGGTTTTTTTCTCCTGCACAAACAAAACAATAATTTTTTTTAAGGATTAAGATGTCGTGAATTGAAATATTGCCTTTAAATTTTTCTATCACATTACGTTTTAGGATATGTTACTTTAAAAATGACAATCAAAAACGGAGTTTTTAAGGCATTAACTCAAAATATCCCTTAACAATAAATAAATTGTATGATTATTTTGCGAAATAAACATTTCTAGATACAGTCTTAATCATTTTAGAACTTTACTTAGTTTCTTTAACTAATTCTCATTAGGTTATGACCCTTTTTTTGACTCTATATGAAGTCTTAAGCAAATCCTTAATTTAATACTTTAATAGTTTTGAACAATACGGTTTGCAGTTAATTTTTCAGTGCTGATTTCATTTTAGATTAGTTTCAATCCGTTTTGCCTTTTTCTGTTGAAAACCGTTTTAGCACAAACGGTTCAGCTTTTCTCTAAGATTCATTTTAAAAACGTGAAATCTAACAACTGAATATTGTAGAGAGGGATTCTAGATTTGGAAGACGACGAATTTTATTGAACAAAAGCCTCAAAAAGCCATATGTATGTACACTTCATGTCACATGGATAGGGACAAGCTTTTTTCGTTATTTTTAAAACCCTTAGGTTTTTTGTGAAAACCCGAAATGTGGAATGAATGAGGTATGTATTATGTTTTTTTTTCCAAAGAAGGCCATAAAAAGCACTAAATTTACCTATAAGCGTGTTTTAAATCAGATAAAAGGATACTCTGATTGTTTGGGAGCTTAGTACGAGTATTAATTTGATAGCATCAAGAAGTATGGGTAGAGGTAAGGGTCTAATCAAGAAAGAAATAGGCCAAATTCGAGCCTACCGGTACCTTGGAAAAACCATCCGTTTTATAGCCAGCAAAATCAAAAATAGTTCAAATGTTGTATACAACTATCCTAAAGGACCCAGAGAGGTATGGAAAAAACCAAAAAAGGAAGAGTCAAGAAAGACACATCGTTTCAGGAAAGACGGGCGTTAGTGAGAGGTGCTTCAAATTCAAAGCCATCCATTAGTAAAATCAAGGCGGAAGCTGGGGTAAATGCTAGTAGATCGACTATTGCTCGGGTGATACAGAAGATAGACCATATACGACACCAAAAACTGAAGAAAAAACCACCATTGAATGCTGCACGCATGAGCCAACGCCTTAATTTTTTAACATTATTTTCTTTACTTTAAAGGGTCTTACAGGTAAATTTAGATCTTGTCTCTATTGACTAGTGACACAAAAAAACAGGTACTTTTTATGACCTTCTTCGGAAAAGCCGCGATAAAACTTGTAATTATCAAATTAATTCAACATATTTTTTGCAATAAAAAATTTATACATACCTTATTCATTCCACATTTGGGTTTTTCTAAAAAACCTAAGGGTTTGAAAAAATAATGTCAAATAAAAAACGCAAAAAGCTTGTCCCTATCCATGTGACACGAAGTGTATGTGTTTTTTTTTCGAATTTTAAAAAGTAATCTCAAAAACCTTGCGTGATAGAATAATTTTGAAGTCGAATTTAAATTAAGGCTATCAAAACCAATTGAAAAAGCGAAATTTGATTGCAAAATACAACACCTTACCGGCCGGTGTTATTTTAGGAATAAAATGTCAATGTAATTTAATAAGACTAAGAAAAAAGACTGCTTAAAGATCATATAGTACATATAAGTTCTTTTTATGTTTCATTTGTAAAAAATTATTCACATACAAAAATCGACAACTGTGCTATTTCCTCATAATTAAATTTTATGTTTTTGGACAAAACATTGGTATTTCTGTCGATTCAGTCTAATGCATTAGAGTGATGCATAAATCGACTAGGGATAATATTATTCCTAGCGTCTCGTAACAACTAAATATGGACTTTCTTTTTATGTCAAACTCTGTCATGTTTCAAGAGAATCTTACGCACCAAAGTGCGTCAAACAATTTTTCGTTTTTTATATTTGGAATATCTTTAAATTTTTAGCTGCTTTTGCCCTAAAAAAGAAAAAAAGGAAATACTGCTTTTATGTTTTTATTCTATATATGTATGGTATATGTACTATATAACTTTTTTTGTTGTAATAAAATACAGCGATTACCTACCCTTGTAATGTCTGTTGACAATGGGAGTTGTAAGGAAACATAAGAAGAACTTACAACCTATTGGATGTGAATGACTGTGGATTTTTAATATTAAGATGCAAAATGGGGGGACAAATCATTTCACTTTGCATTGTACTCGCAAAGATTAAGGGTGGGTTGATGATTCATGACATCACTTTTATAAATATTTAAGGGTGAAGATGTGGAAAGCAAAAGAATGCAGCTCATTGATGCTCAGTTGGAGTAGCATTGCTTGATGAATTCAAGTTGTACATATTCGACATTTATATCGCTTTCTTCCGCACATAATAGAAAATCAAAAATCAATTCTGTCTGTATTCACGCTGTTCTGGAAATAGGAAAAAAAAAAAACTTTTTTCATTTTGGGGTAATTGACATTTGAATTTCAGAGCAAATATTATGGCTTTAAGGCTTTGAAACCGCAAACAATTTTTACTGTACAATAGTTGCGTGAAGAATTGAATTGATATTTTTTTTATTGTGCGCATTTCCTTATTTAATACTTTTACCAAAATAAAATGTTTTCCTATCGTGGAAAACTTTGTGTTTTTTGAAAATATGCATTAACTTGTTAATCTCTTTTAGTGTTGGTAACATAAATTCTTAACCATAGTTGTCTTAAGTGAAGAGTGAATTGCCAGGTTAACATATTTGTTAGCAGTTATTTTTATTCAAAATAATACGTTAATATAAAAAAAAAGAATAGGTTACTCACCCACCCAATAAAAAACAGCGAACGAAATCTCATTCAACATGAGCCAAGATCAAGCTTTTTCTGCTACGTAGTCATTTTTTTCGAAGAGCCATCAATCAATATGGCTTGTTTATGTATTTTCAAACACTGAAATTACTCAGTTGTTTATGTTTACTTTCGTTGTCCAGTATCCGAAAATCGTCTATAAAATCTGATACATATTGTAATGTGTATACACTCTTTCAATAATAAGGGGCAACATCTAGTGGTAGTAATAGGAGAACTCGCTTCTTTAAGCATCGAGAAACATCTAGTGGCTTAGAGGGGAACTCATTCAGCGCATACAAGAACCTCGAAAGGGGTAAGCATCTAGTGATAAAGTGGAGAACTTCGTTAAGCATCGAGAAACATCTAGTGGCTTAGAGGGGAACTCATTCAGCGCATACAAGAACCTCGAAAGGGGTAAGCATCTAGTGATAAAGTGGAGAACTTCGTTAAGCATCGAGAAACATCTAGTGGCTTAGAGGGGAACTCATTCAGCGCATACAAGAACCTCGAAAGGGGTAAGCATCTAGTGATAAAGTGGAGAACTTCGTTAAGCATCGAGAACAACCTCGTAGATTCTCGAACCGATTTGAGGTATATAAATAGGCGCTTGGAAGCGAAGCGGTTCAGTATGGATTATGGATTGTGAATTGCTATAAAGAAAAGACTGTGTTTGAAAAGTAAAGACTGTGTTTTAAAGTAATAATTGAAAGTGTTGAATAAAGAATTTTTGTGAGTTATTTAGAAGAAAGTGAATTTGTGTTTTTATTTACGAAGTTTGAATAAGTTTTAACTGTCGGACCAAGCCGAATATTACATTGGTGTCAGAATAAGGGATTAAAACTTATTGAGAATAAAAACAGTGAGCAGTGATTGGACTATTTTGTGTGAAGTAGTGAAGTTAAAAATTAGAAAAAAAAAAAAATGAGTAAAGTTTTAAAAGACTTAACTGTCCCAGAGCTAAAGGCCGAACTAAGCAAACGTGGCTTAAGTGGGACAGGCGTAAAAACCGAACTCGTGAAACGGCTGCAGGAATATCTGGAGCAGAAAAATGAAGACCCAGATACGTTTGCTTTCGAATTAGAAGCAAAAGTGGAAGAGGTAAATGCAAATGTTGCCTTATCTAACATGATGTCAGTTCTTCTAGCCAAATTTGAAGAAAATGAAAAGAATGTCCTGAAACAACTAGAAGCCCAAAGAAGCGACCAAAAGCAAGAACAGCAGAATGTTCTCAAACAACTAGAAACTCAAAGGAGTGATGTCCTGAAACAACTAGAAGCCCAAAGAAGCGACCAGAAGCAAGAACAGCAGAATGTTCTCAAGCAACTAGAAACTCAAAGAAATGATGTCCTAGAGCGATTCGACGAACAGAAAAACCTTTTAGAAGGCAGGTTTGCGGACTTCGAACAGAAAATCAATACTCTCGAAGAGCGCGTCGAACAGCAAAATGCACGTTTCGAGAAAATGAACAAACAAATCGAAACCCTCACAAATGAACTAGAAAAAGTGCGAAATATGAAAGCTCGAGAACCTTCTGGCGGGTGTTCAAGGAAGAGAGAAGTGAATCCTCCAAGCTTTGATGGTCAGATTCCGTGGCCAATCTACAAGAAACAGTTTGAAGCAGCAGCGTTAACAAACGGCTGGGACGATCACGAAAAATGCATTGCTCTTACGCTTGCTTTAAGAGGATCTGCTGCTGAACTGCTACAAACCATCCCAGCAGAAAAGAGTGGTGACTTCACAGTTCTGGTAAACGCAATCGAACAGCGGTTTGGGAATAGCCACATGGCCGAACTCTTCCGAGTTCAGCTTAACAATAGGACACAGAAAAGAGGTGAAACTCTACAGCAGCTTCAAGCAGATATCGAGCGATTGGTTCACCTGGCATATCCAACAGCTGGTAACGAGATAATAAATGAACTTGCTGTTGAAGCCTTTGTGAGAGCTGTGGGCGATATAAATCTCCAAAGGGCTATCCGCATTGCCGGAAAGCGAACACTACCAGAAGCATTGGCTTTCGCTCTGACGATGGAAGCTGCAGAACAAGCTTCCCAAAACGTGCATCGCGTAAGAAAATTAGAAGTTAAAGAATGTTCTTGTCAGAAGACTACTGTGGAAAGAAGTCAGCGAGGCGGACGAGCACGATGCTGGAACTGCAATAAGACTGGGCATCTACAGCGACAGTGCAGATTACCGCGAAGAGGAACCGCATGGCAACACTATGGAAACAGAAGTAATTCAACTGGTCAAAGTAACACGAACAACGTTGCTTCCGAAGTTGTTTTCCACCCGGGAAAACGAATAAGAACCAACTTGAAGGGGCAGAAGCTGGTTTCTGGTATCGATGGCCCCAGGAACGACATCCAGGTTTATCAAACGAAACCTTACTACAAGAGCAGACCATATAAGGAAGACTGTAAGCATTGCAGACGACAAGAAGAAAAAGAAGTGGTTACTGTCCAACGAACCAGAGTCGATCCCATTTATGGCTGGAACAACGACGAGTTGAGGAAGGCTCAACAAGAAAGACCCCTTCAGATCCACGACAATACCAGGTTGAAAACAAAGATGTTCAGTGACCGAATGAAGACACGCTACGATATACGAGCGACAACCACAGAGTTCCAAGCAGGAGATCGGGTGTGGCTTTACAATCCCCGACAAAAAGGATTGTCACCGAAACTTCAACGGAACTGGGAAGGTCCATATACAGTCATTACAAAAATCAACGATGTCGTGTACCGGATACAAAAGGGAGTCAGAGGAAAACCTAAAGTTGTACATCGCGACCGGCTACATCGCTACAGTGGTGATGAGAACGATGGATTTGTTCGGGACGATCAATCCTAAGGAGGGGGCAATGTAATGTGTATACACTCTTTCAATAATAAGGGGCAACATCTAGTGGTAGTAATAGGAGAACTCGCTTCTTTAAGCATCGAGAAACATCTAGTGGCTTAGAGGGGAACTCATTCAGCGCATACAAGAACCTCGAAAGGGGTAAGCATCTAGTGATAAAGTGGAGAACTTCGTTAAGCATCGAGAAACATCTAGTGGCTTAGAGGGGAACTCATTCAGCGCATACAAGAACCTCGAAAGGGGTAAGCATCTAGTGATAAAGTGGAGAACTTCGTTAAGCATCGAGAAACATCTAGTGGCTTAGAGGGGAACTCATTCAGCGCATACAAGAACCTCGAAAGGGGTAAGCATCTAGTGATAAAGTGGAGAACTTCGTTAAGCATCGAGAACAACCTCGTAGATTCTCGAACCGATTTGAGGTATATAAATAGGCGCTTGGAAGCGAAGCGGTTCAGTATGGATTATGGATTGTGAATTGCTATAAAGAAAAGACTGTGTTTGAAAAGTAAAGACTGTGTTTTAAAGTAATAATTGAAAGTGTTGAATAAAGAATTTTTGTGAGTTATTTAGAAGAAAGTGAATTTGTGTTTTTATTTACGAAGTTTGAATAAGTTTTAACTGTCGGACCAAGCCGAATATTACAATATAAATATTCTAGTCTTTTGAAATGTACAGGGCAATCCATTTTGCGGTTTCAAAAGTAAACTTAAATAAAAACACATATGATTTCCATGATATTTCTTTTTTATTATAAAGTTTGAAAGTTGACATTGTATGTGGAAGACTACATCATTTAAATGACCACCACGAAAATATCGATTCTTTTGAAGTAAGTTTCAAACACTTTTTGACACATATTAGGCGGTATCTCAGCCATAATGGAGCGGAGCTGCTTCGGTTCAGTAGGGCTGTGTCCGAAAAGGACCGCATTGATAGGGTGAAGCAGGAGAACCAGTTTTGGTGGCTTCAAACTGCAACTGATAATGGGTAATCCGGGGTGGGGTAACAAAATCTCATAAAATACAAAACAAAAAAAAAAAGAAATCAAAAATACAAAAAAAAAAAAATGCAAACACATATCACACACAATATTATAAAAATCCTCGATGGAATTACAAATAGAAGGACATAGTTGTTTTGCCGCTGTGGTTGTTCTAGTTTTAAATAGTTTGTAGGTAGATTAGGTAATTATAAGTTTTATTTTAAGGACTTTAGTATGTAAGTAAAAAACCCAAAAAATGATAATGATTTTAGTTTTTAAACTTTTCTAAAAAAAATAAAGTGCACGACTGGGTCGCACGAACTTGCTCCTGTATGCAAAGAGTCTGTTTAAAAAAGTATCTATATAAGATTTAAAAATAAACCTGTAAAATAAGTTTGTCTTCAAAGATATATATGCCATTTGATTTGTCGAAAAAACCTCCATTTTTCAAATTTTTGGGAGGGGGTTACATTTAATACAGTTAAAATAATTTTTAAAAAACTAATTTAAGATTCAAAATTTTACCTGAAAAATAAGTTTGTCTTCAAAAATTTAAATGCCATTTTATAAATCAAAAAACCCTTGATTTTTCAAAATTTTTTTTTGAAAATCGTTAGAGCGGTTTTTTTTTAAATTCATTTTTTATATATAAAATTTTTCAATTTTGTTCTAAAAATATTTTTGGTATGCAGTTGTTTAGTGATTGTAAATATACGCTCTATATTTCAATTTCGTAAAAAAATGTTCACCCGTTTTTGAGATATAGAATTTTGAAAAAAAAAAATTCAATATTTTTTTAAAAATCCAAACAATAAAAAATTGCACTTTTGATAATCAAATATTGTTAAGGCAATATAAAAGCTCGTTCAGATAAAAAAATTATTGAAATCGGTTCAAAAGTTGCTGAGAAAATTAAAAAACAAAAAAACGGTTCTATGAGCGGTACCTTTCCTGAGCAATAAAAAAATATGTTTTTCTTATTTAAAGAAACCAAGTTAAAAAATAAAATTTTAGAGAAAATTAAAAAAAAATCTATCGGTTTGTTTTTGAGAAAATTCGAATTTTCGTTTTTTGACCAAAAATATTGTATGGGGGCCACTGTTAGTTTTGATCTTAAAAATAAAATGAAAAAAACGCCTAACGCAAATATGCTCAAAACCTTAACTTCCAAGTTTGAACTCAATCGACCCAATGGTTTAGGCTGTAGGAGCGTGGACAGACAGACAAAATTGACCGGACGGAATCGCGGGACCCACTTTTTTCGACTTCTCTACCATCGTAATATCATGTTTGATTAAAATCTCGAGTTCGAAATTTTGCACGAATGCAAAACTTGCCATATAGTTCCTATATGTCGCAAGTAAAAAAAAAAAAAACATAAATTGAATTAAATAAAAAAATCTTAGTTCGTAGGCCGAAAGGCATTAATTTTAAGAATCATGAATTTCTTAGAGCGCCCGATTAGGGCCAGTAAGTTATATTTAAGTAGAATTAATTAGGCTAGTTTCCCATTTTGTCTAGCATGTAAGTAGAGTTAAGTTTAATGGAATAAAAAAAAAAAGAATTTCGGAAAAAAAAAATCTCAGCCATAACTTGAGGAATATTGGTTTTTAAAAGCTCAAGAGTTATATGTGTATCTGCATAAACACGGTCTTTCGCGTAGCTCCACAAAAAAAAAGTCCAGCGGTGTCAAATCGCATGATCTTGGTGGCCAGTTTATATCGCCACGACGAGAAATTTCGTGGCCAGGAAATGTCTCTAGCAATAAAGCCATATTCGCTAGAGTTGTGTGACACGTTGCACCGTCTTGTTGAAACCACATATTCTCCAAGTCGTATACTTTAATAGCATGCAAAAAAAGTCGGTTATATGACCATAACGGTCCGAATTGACGGTGACAATCGTTTCATCGTTTTGAATCACACCTCCGGACCAAAGAGCGCACCAAACAGTGACTTTTTATGGATGTAATGGCCTCTCTTCAATTACTTGAGGATTCTCAGAACCCCAACAACAAATTTGTTTATTAACATACCCACCGAGTGAGAAATGTGCTTCGTCGCTGAAGAAAATTTTGTTCGAAAAATCGCCGTCTACCGCCTGTTCAAGCACTCATTTGACGTATCTACGACGTTGTGAATGGTCACCTGGCTTCAGTTATTGTGTGAGCTGGACTTTATAAGAATGTAGGTGAAGATCCAAATGCAAAATATGCCATAATGGGTCGTAAGACAGTCCTCATTGCTGAGAACGACATTCGGGTCGTGCGTCGGAAACACTTTCACTTACATCAGCGATATTTTCGGGAAATTGGCCTGCTAGTGGACAACACTTATGGTCTCAGTGATAGTAAGGTGGTACTAACAGTGGTTAAGATCATTATGATCCAAGCAATCCGTCAGCTTCAGCCACAAACCATCAACAATGCATTGTAAAGTCGGAGTAACAGATTGCGCCATTGTGAATCTAGTAAGAGCAGTCACTTAACGACGCGACGTTATGTTCCATAATTAATGAGAAGGTTTGCTAATAAAAACATTTCAAATTTGTTCATATTGATGCATTTTTGAAAAAAAAAGTTGTATTTGGCTTGTATTCTGAAGCAGAAAACTATTATTATATACGTTTTTATATTGTGCGAATTTTCTCAGTCACCTTCACAGAGCAGAAAAAATAAATATGGCACATAACTCTACAACCAGAACTTAAACTCCTATTTGGATTTTGCTCCTATTTAGATTGTAGGATAGAGGATAGTAAAGAAATTAAATTATAAAAGTTCTATTCCCAGTATTTTTATAGCAAAACAAAGAAATTTTTATGAGAGGTGTAGTTTATAGTTCTGAATTTAGGAAAATCTCTGGGTTCTTAGAAATATAAACAAGACAATTCTTATACCGAGCCCAAGTCAACAAAATTAACGTTGCAGTTTGTTTAGGTTTCAAGTATTTGCGGCTGATATATTGATTATTATCAAAAGCATACTAATCTAATTTGTGTGGCAAATACAATTCTAAGTCCGTGTTCCTTTAGAAATAGTATGCTTTTTTAATTCGTTAATTTTAATAACTGTTCGAAAAAATTTAGTTATAAACTTTAAAACTTCGATTTTTCAAATCGAAGCTAAAAAGAAATTATTTTGTTTCACGTCATCAATTATTTTATATTTTCCAACAGGTTCATTTCAAATGCAGTGGTAGTTCAGAACCACCGCCTTCTGTTCCTGACTCTCACGTTGATCCGCATAGTGGTGTTCACATAAAAGAAGTAACAGCTACCATTCATCGCGATTTGGTTGATGAATATTTCGGTAAAACACCTTTCCAATGCGAATGCCAGGCTTGGTCATCAAGAGGAGTGACGAAAAGTCAAGCAGCTACTATAAATGTCGCATGTAAGTTTAATCATTTTAATAAACCTAGGCATAATTAAAAAAAAATTAACAAACATATTTTCTTTTTTTTCGCAGATATTAGAAAGCAATTTGCAGTTTCACCCACCTCGTTGCGCGTTGAAATTGGATCGCGAGCAGAATTACATTGTAAACCACCAAATGGAATACCCTCTCCAACTATACAATGGTATAAAAATGATTTTCCAATATTAGATGTTGAAGGAATCGAAATAACAGCTGATAAAAGTCTTGTTTTAAATAAAGTATCCTTGCAGGTAATTTATATTTTATTTTTATAGATTATGAATTTGATGATTTAAATTTTTGTACAGGATATGGCGAACTACACATGTTATGCAGAAAATATTGCTGGAAAACGAATATCAGATTCCGCTGTACTCATTGTATATGGTATGTTATCTTAATTAGAATGAAGCTTCGCGGTATAAAATTGTTTATACTCTCTACTTTGAGTTTCTGTCCGTAATAAGCTGTTTTTATTGTTTTGTTTTTGTTATCCGTACTCCATTTTGAATAGTTTATTAAAAGATCTTTAGTAAAAAGTAAACAAATTTAATAATTTTTACTATAGAAATAAATTATTTTGTTAAGTTTTGGAAAGATAAACAAAATTAAATGAAACAACTTTAAGGATTGTTTAATTGTATAAATAGTGCTTACCGAGCTTATACTCAGATTTAAACAACATGTAAACAAAATTTGATAATAGCTGTGCTCGTTTATATAAATAAACGAACAAATGAAACTAAAACTAACTCAAAGATAATAATATCCATTGTTTCGTAATTAGGAAAACCAAAACTAAAAAAAATCAATTGTTGTTTATTTCTTTCTTAAAAAAAAATTCAAGTAAGAAATATTTTTATTTGTTCAATTGTTGAAATTAATGCTGCAAAGATTTTATTTAGTCTGAATAGTTTAAATGGCGCTCTAGTATTAACCTCTAAAAGCGGAAATAGGTATTAAAAGAAGATAAAGTAGCGAAAGTTGTTTTTTTGGAAAGCCAAATGTTATTTTCAAGTCCTTCTAGCTTTGATATCTTAATATAAAAACGATATTTTTAAATGAGGAAACATGCAATTTATAGAAACTTTAACAATTACATCACTATTAATATAGGGTTTCCAATAATGTTTTAATATAAAATATTGTCTATTTTTTAAGAGAAATCCATGAATGTTTACTTCTTTAAAAGGAATGTTTGTCAATAACAATGGTAAATTATATTACCCAAATGGCCATTAGGGGCTACGGCTACAGTTGCCGAACCATAACATCACTTCTTTAAGGTCTTAAACCTTACGTAGCCCAAAGAAAAAAGTCTAAAGGTGTTAAATCACATGGTATCCATGCAAAATGTTCTCCATTTTTATAATAAATTTATTTAAGTGTATATTGTTTAATTTTGAACAATAGAGTTGTGTTTACTTTTCAATTGGCAAAAAAATACAGCTTTAAAATTCAGAGTTGCCCAAATAGTAGGCTATTCAAAATGAAACCTCTTATTGGAAAACTCCATAGTAGGTATAAGCTATTTTGATCCGCATAGAAATAGCTCGATATATGAATAACACATGCCTCAGGCACCCGTGGCATGATGGTTAGTGCGTTGGACTGTCATGCCAGAGGTCTTGGGTTCGATCCCTGCGTATGTCATCTAAAGTTTTTTTCACGGGTACTGCCTCTTGCGAGGAATTGACAAATTCTCCAAGAGTAATTCTTGTCATGAAAAAGTGCTTTCTCAATTTAGCCGTTCGGATTCGGCATATAAACTGTAGGTCCCCTCCATCCCTGCAACTACTCGCACACAGGAATGGTTGAGAGTTGTAAGTCACTAGGCCCTAGTTCTCCACGGACTGTTGCGCCACTCAATTTATTTATTTATGCCTCAGGCATGCTTCGCAGTTTCCGACCTTAACATATATTTACATAACTCATATCTGTTTGTTGTTATATTTTATTATCATTATTTTTAAATATCTTTTGTACAGTGAATGGAGGTTGGAGTGCTTGGAGTCCATGGAAAGATTGCAAATGTATTGGAATGCCAAGTCAAGGACGTAAAAGATCAAGAATTTGCAACAATCCTATGCCTTTAAATGGTGGCATAGCTTGCAATGGACCACAAATTCAAAAATCTTCTGACTGTCTTAGTTGTCCAGGTATGTTTGTCTTTAAAGTTTTAAGAATTATTTTTAGGTCTTATGGTGATTTTCTCTTAATAATCGTCCATTAAATCTATTCAAATGTAGGTGAAAGTAAATTTTTTGAAATTAAATAATTAACTAATTAATCGATTCATATGAATCTGAATTTGATTTGTCTCCAGTCAATACGTATGTATGTCACTCATAGGCCTCTTATTTCTAGTCTTAGCCCGTAACACGGATTAGGTGGAATTGAAATGAGTAGTAATATGTTTAGGACATGACCCTGTCATGTGAATAAAATAGAGCACTTGCTCAAAACATACTTTCTCAGAGCAGGTTATGATGATATGCTCCGTATCACTCATAGGTCCCAATGAATATATTATGAACGATTTATCCCCTCTAAATAGAAACTTATTTTTTATAATGCACTTCATAATTGTTCTTTTTCAAAAAAAAACCTAATCTAACATTGATTTGTATCTTGGTGATAATTTGTGTGCGATTTTTAAATTAGGAGCTTACAAATATTCTTGCTTCTAAAAACATCACTTTCACTTCTTTACCATGCTACCCTATTGCACTTGTATTTTTTTTTGTTTTGACTAATGTCTATATCCTCATTCATTGCGAGTTGGCGTTTTGTGAGAGACTTATCACATTTACCTTTTATCGATCCTGAAAAATGTAAGCTTTTCTAAAAACCTCAATTATCTATAATTATAAACACAACAAATTGATGTCCCTTTGTACCTAAAAATATCTTTTTGCTGTGCTTTTTTATCATAATAAACATTTGCATTTTTACAGAAGACATCCATATAATTAACTCGGATGGCTCAGATGTATATGCTGGTAAGTAAAGAAACTTAAAAACAATACACAAAATTGTGTGTTCGAAATCCTATTTACACATCCTTACAGTAAAACCAAAACAAGAATATATAAATAAATGTACAACAATATTTAAAAAATGTTTCAGCAGGACGCTGGTCGGTATGGGGTGAATGGAGTTCATGCTCCGCTGAATGTATACAAGTACGTCGTAGGAAATGTATTACTCATTCTGTGGATGATGCTTTAATGGATAGTGGCAGTGCACACTCGCTAAACAATGGCTTTGTAAAATCATTGTGTTCCGGAAAAGATTTTCAGACATCTGAATGCCGAGGGGGGCTTTGCCGCATAGGAAAAAGTGGTGAGTAAAACCAACTGATGTGTTTGATTTATAGTGAACATAATTGTTAGCTTCTATCTGTTTATGCTACTGCAAGTACATATTAATGTTTGAACATTTTAGTCATTTCTCCTTTAAGCAAAAAAAAAGTACTCCTGATAATATGAGCATTTCGTTATGTTTATTTCTTTTTTTGTTCTCAATACTTTTAACAATATTTACAATTTTGCAAGCTAGAAATTTGGATATTCTATCTCCATATTTGATTTTTATCGAACCACGGATGTTTGAGTTCCGAAGTAATTGATGCTTTTGTCTTAATTATTGTTTCGAAACTTTGTCAATATGATTTTGTGGAAAAATGGTTTTGTAATATACCAAAACAAACGTCCACAATGTCTGTTGAAGTAAAAATGCTTACTAACACAAAAAGTGTTTCACATTCTGCAGAACTGATTTTGACTAATATTTATACAATGTTTAAAAGTAAATATTTGGGCAGTGGACTGTTGAAATTACCGATAATCTAATGCATAATGTTTGAAACTTTCAAAATAAATGCATATTATGAATATTAAAACATCACTTAAGACATTTTACAATTCATAACTCTATCGCGCTTTCAAATCTTTATCTCATTGAAAATTTAAAACTGCACTTTCCTTTCATATTGAGCCTCACAATTTTTTAAACTTCTTACCGTGTGTTATGTTGAGTTGAGTAATTAATGAAATCCCTTTTCAATACTTAAAATCAATATAGTTTTTTCGTTAAATTTGTTGACAAAATTGTTATTTCTGTTGTTAAGTTAGCAAATTCTAGCCCTTATCCACTTTATCCATTCTAATATTGAAAAGCATTTTTGTTAATATCAATTATTTTATTTTTTTCAGAATTTGATTGGGCTTTGTATTTGGGTCTCGCATTTATAGCTGTCGTGTGTATGACTTTTGGAGTAGCAGTTATATGCTTTGCTCGGAGAGGGATCACAAATAGTCCAGACTACAACATTGCTAGGACAGGTAATTTGAATTAAATAGCTTTGCAATATCAGATCACTCAATTTAACATTAAAAATGTAACTTACAGTCCTGGAATCAAAATATGTAGGAAGTAGTGATAAGAAAATGATTCACAGAAACTATGTCGCGGATGGTAACGTTAACTATGACTATGCCAATCCTGGTCACACTTCACTGAGTGGAGAACAGGCAGTATCTGAGCATCATTATGATGTACCTAACTTATCAGCGAAGTAAGTTTCAAGTTGTAATTAATTAAAGAAAGATTACTAATTTCACATTTTAGCTATACAAATCCAATTGACGGAATAAGTGTTGATTACATAAGTGATACAGCGGAAACATCTACTTGCACATGTAAGTATTTTCAAAGCATAACATAATTAAACAATATGAAAATATGTTGCATTATTTACAGCTGATTCAACGGATTACGACTATGCGTCAAAACAAAAATGCCTTTCAGTGTCTAAGCGATCCTGCAAAATGAGTTCCATAAAAGATGTTTTCAATGAAGCTGGTGGATATCTCCGATTGTACGAGGGAAAAGTAACTCTGTATGTTCCAGAATTTGCCTTAGGCAACTACGACAAAAAAGGCGTTTCCGTAGCTGTTCTTGGCGAAGAATTTTCAAGAATAAATGTTAAATCTTTCGACTCAATGCTGATTACAAGCACAATAGTGTCTTGCACACCGCTTAAATTTAATTTTCTAAAACCTTGTATCCTAAAGATTCCTCATTGTTTAACAGAGCCTTCTTTGTGGAACATAAGCGTGTACAGCTCAGAAGCGAGTAACAATGATATTAATGTCAAATGGGAAACAATAACTAAAATTGGTGTTAGTACGAATACTTCTAAGTTTTTTATTAAAGTTGATAAGCACTTTGCCTATATAATGACCGAACGGATGGGCCGTTTCGCTATTTTAGCTCAACCCGATCCCAGCATAGAAAATTTATCGATTGAAATGAAGTTATTAGCATTTGGGCAAGTTGCTCCTAATTGTGCTGTTGGAAGTCTTCGAGTGTACATCGTTAAAGACTTTCCAAATAGTTGTGAAATTTGTTCCCGTATTGAGTCCCAGCTGGGCGGGTCGTTTATGGGAGAAAGCGAAACATTTTCATTTAGTTTAAACGAGAGCGATCTAAACATTCGTATACGTTCCACAGGTGAATGGGAAGTCCCTAGTCACCTGCAAGAACAAGTTATACCATATAATCACATCCTTAGCAACAACTCAATACTACATTGTGAATTTAATTTACGAAGAAAGGAATCACATTTTATGGACATAAGTTTAGAAATAGACTTTTCTCAAACAAATAGTGAAAATGATTATAATTCATTTGCAGTGCCACAAACTAGAGTTATCACACCAGTGAGTCCCGATAATGAGCGGCAAGTGGTATTTGTCAATAAAAGGGGGCGTTTCATTAATGAAATATACACAGACTCGAAGATTCCACGTGAAATCAAAAACATTTTATGTGTGACTCTTGATCCTTTGCGTGTTGATAAAAACGACTGGCGAACTCTTTCGATTAAATTAAATTTATTAGAATACATCGAATATGGTGCATCGAGACCTAATCCAACAGAAAATCTACTCAATCTATGGGAGTGTAGAAGCACAAATGAGAAGAATATTCACGATTTAGTTCGCATACTCAAGGAAATGCATAGAGATGATGTAGTAGATTTGATTGAAAAAAGTGTGGGTCCCATTTGGCTTTAAAGAACAAAACAAAAGGCTTAGAATTTATTTGATAGAGAACAGCTTTAAACAACAACATAACAAACAAAATATTTTACACACATAAGCATGTAGTTTGTATATTTGTGGCCAAAAATTATACAATAAGTAGGTTAAAGTAAGTACATATATAAAAATAATTAATTGCTATAGTCGATATTGAACAAAATAGTTCTTAACATACATTTATAGACATATATATATATATTTAGAGTTAAACAGTTATGAATAAGTATTTTTAAAGCCTTTCGTAATTGTGTGGGCTATTTTTATACGTTTACAAACAAAAACTATTCTTTTATTTACATATGTAAATTATTGTTGCCATCTTTTTTTGTTAATCAACTGCCATTCTTTTAATATTCAAGTTCTGATTGTTTTCGTTTGATTGGTTCAGCATTTTGCATTCCACTTATTATAAATTCCCATTATGAAAATACATATATGTAATTGGGTGTTGCACATTTCTGTGAAATAAAATATCTTGGACAAAAAGAAAGACAGAAGAAAAGTGAACTGTTGGAAGAATATTGGCGTTTTGACAAAACAATGAGAAGTTTCATGAAAATGGTAAAAAATAAATGCGTGAAAAGTATGGGTTTTAACCTTTTAACAACAATTAATTGAACTTCCTTGTATGCCAAATAAAAATAATTGAATTTGTAACTCCAATTTTAGGTCAGGTAGTTTTTTTTTACAAAGTCGCTATTCTGATACCTCAACATCATTCTTGGTTCAGTAAAATAGGACGGAAAATTTGGTCAAGCTCGAAATGAGTGAAAGTAACCTGGAAACTTGTTTATACTGATTAAATCTCGTGTCCGTTTCGTAAATTATAGACCGCCAAAAGTCGTGATTTTTCGTGATTATCTCCCTTTCTATTATTGGTGCAATGGTATTAACACCTCAACATACAATTTGCTAAAATGTTTGTCTCAAAAATTTGTTAATACGCTTAAACGAAACTCTTATTTTACTGGACTATAGACAATAGTGTTTTTGGCAAAATATAGAATGTTCTTAATTTATCAAATTAGAAGTTATTCCGACTTTAAACAAAAAAAAAATCAAATCACTAAAATGATTTGAAACTTCTATTTTCAAGATTTATTTAAATAAAAATAAGGGACCTGGCATTGTTGTTGATTCCATACCAATTAAACGTTGTACAGGATACAATCTGCATCAGTTAGTAAATTGAAATAATGTTTAAAAGTCTTTGATTAAAACTCATTTGCATTCTGCTGAAACCATACCGGGCCAGCAATTCGTTAAACACGTCTCGGCAGTTTGGTCTGCGTTGTTTAGTTTTGATTGATAGTTTACCCCGTGAGCCCTAGTTTATTATTACAAGAATTCTTGCGCCTTAAATAATTTTCTTTTTCAAAATTCAAAAGTAAAACTTCAATCAGAAGAAAAATTACGTTTGAATCAATTATTGTTTTTTATTTTCAAAAGGAAGTGACTTGCGAATTTGTGAAAGTTCCGAATTTTTACCACCTTTGCAGGTGGAGAAATACGGAGCATCAGTAGCGTCACTTATTATTGCCATTGATTCGTCTTGTGACTCTTGTTTACTTTCCACATTTTTGTTTGTTATAAATTAACATGTTGATACAAAAATGCCCGTTTGATGTTTTAAGTTAAAAATTAAAAATTGTAAATAACTAGTGTATATATAAAACATATTTTCTTATAAACTCCACTGCCAAATCCAAATGTAACCTGTTTGTTTGAATCTACAAATTAATTTATATTTTATATACAATTAAATGAAATTGGATTTTTTTAGTGTATTTATGTATTATCGTAAAAATTATTGTCATAAACGTAAGCCAAAAAAACAAATATTTTCTCGTACGCATGTTTAAAAGAAAAATGTATGTATTGTACAATTTGTATTAAGATCATATTAATTTGTTATGTCATTTTCCAAATTTGTTGAATTATTTTTACTGGTTAGGTCCCAGACAACAAAAAGTGCATTAGTGCTGTTATATTATAAAGAATTTGTTCAATTAGCAGCCCTCGTTATATATCATTTCATTTAAAGGACACCGTTTTATATTTTTTTAATTTAATTAGTACTTAAGTCCATATTATTTTTAATTATTTCTTATATCAATTCTTAATTTCAATTAAGTTTTTAATTTCCTGTAAACTTGAGGTGATTTGATACCGAAATCAATGCATTTATTTATTTTTTATATGTATTCAAAACTTGTACATTAAATGTAAAAGGAAAACTATTGAAATGTGTAATGATTTTGGAAAGACTTCTGTATACGCTCAATTCAAAATCTTATTCAATGTCAATACCACATTTAAATTATCGCAACGATCCTTTTCGAATTTATTTAACTAAAACGAACAAAAGCAAGTTACAAGCTAAAACTATTATCTCCATAACATAAGCTGATTGAATTACATCACGTTAATAGTAAACTATATATTTATTTTACTCAATAGAATATATCTGCCTTATTTAGTAGATTAATCTCACAGCTCAAATTTATATAATTTGCTAAACTAAAGATTTTCGGAGTTCATCTTGAAATGCTCATTTACATGCTAAATTCATTAATTTTAAATATAACATTTATTTTTGATAGTAGATACTATGTATTTTACACGAATGTACAAAACTGTTTTAACAAAATTATGAGAAATAATACAACGAAATTATTACAACACTATTTATAAAATACTGTGTATTGATATATTATGTTTTAACAATATAAGAATATAAAATAAATAAAAGTAGGTTTTGTTAAATATAACTGATAAAATTTTGTTTCTTTTGCAATTATTATTGGCTCTTTAAACACTATGACTTAGCAGGTAAAATATATAACTAAATTAGGGAAGAGACTTCGAAAAGCTGAAAGAAATGTTGAATGTTGCCGTTGGGGAGTCAAATGCAAAATCAGTTGATGGAGAAGTAAAGAAATGGATAAAAAGGTTCCATAAAGTTGATAGAATCAGAAGCAGGAGCAGCTGTTGAAAAATTAAAAAAGAAAGCCAATTGTTCAATGTTTTGAACAATTCTACTGAAAATACAAAAAATTAGTAAATACAGATTAAGTCGATGTTTTGAATTTGATAAGAAAATATTTTTTAGAAAAAGAAGTAATACCAATTGACTAAAAACAATTTCATTCGATTTTCAATTTAGATCTCGAGTTCAATTCACTTGATTGTTTTAACTTTAGGTACTACCCTTCATAAATTGAGCCAAGGCAAATTAAAAAGAAAATCAACGAAATTAAAAAACGGGTACTGTTTTATTTATTTAAATTGTTAAATCAAATGTTTGAATTGCTTTGCACCCAGTCAATATCTTAAGCTTTTAATACATGATTGTTTTAATGCTGTTCCTACAATTCAGATCGGTAATTCCCATAGTCTTGATACGTCTCCGGAGCTCTTCTAGGGATCTTATCGGTTTGCTATACAAAAAAAATCTAATGGATTCAGGTTTAAGGTGGAATGTGTAGAATAGGCCACCAAACATTTTGAAGCCAATAGGATTGGCGGCAACTTAGATATTTTCTCTTAAAAGCTTGACAGGCTATTTTGGAGAAACTCGGAGTAGTTTTGTCCATTAAGGTTTCATTTTTTTATTAAAAATTTAATGACAATAAATTTTATAAATTTTTTAAGGGGTTTTGTATGAAATTTTATACTCGCAGGTTAAGGCAGCTGCTTGCCGAATTTACAATTGAAAATTTAGAATGAAACAACAACAACTTGTGTGTGCTACCACCAAGTTCATAGGCTGGAGTTATAGCTATGTATTTCACGGGGGTTGTTTCATTCTAAATTTTCAATAAATTTTATATTGTTTCTGGAATATGTAAATATGTACCTATGTCTTCTCATTAGAAATGAGGATTTTGAAGTATCGATGATTGCGGGTTGTGCAAGTTGAAGCATCCATTCCCTTTAAATTTTGTCCAACGATTGTGAGTCTTCTTATAATCTACTTAAAGTTAAGTTGTTGGGTTTAAATTAACGAATTCGCGACGAAGCGAAAATAGTTCTTCCTATATTCCAGTGATTTGACACTTTTGGTTTGACATTTTCTTCCTATATTCCAGTGATTTGACAACTTTCCAAACAAAATTTGTTTTGTTTTGATTGAATTTGTGAAATTTGCGGTGATTTATTCAAAATTTTATATTTTATTGTGAATTGTGGCTAAATTATAAGAAAATCAAAATAAAGCTAACTCACATTTTTATATAATTACAATCAAGAAAGAATCCACGAAATCGAACAGTGAATAATAATGAACACTCTCGCCTGCGAATCCGCCAAAAAAAAGCTATTGGATTTAAAAAACTCACCAACAAACATCATGACATTTCAAATTCGCCTTCGAACTCGTTAGTTGGTCGAATTCAAAACGAAGAAGGCGAAAGCGAATGCAATAGTTGAAAAATGGCAAACTCGCTAGCAAAACGATTCGCCGCGAATCCTATAATCAGGCCCCTGTATCTGTATCAAAAACTAAAATAAGACTTAAATACAAAAATGAAACCAAATATGAAGGTAGGTATTTGTTTGAAAACTCATTTTGTAAATATCAAAGTAAAAGAATGCAGAAAACTTACCTTATTTGTGTAATGTTTTTGTCTTAATTTGTGTCCTAAAGTAGTGCTTACCGATGACTTGAAAGAAACTTTAAAAGGCGCTGTCTTCTGTCGAGATATTTGGTACGTTAAATTAAATAAAAATCTTTATTTTTTCTCAAGATATTTGTGTCCGGTATCAATGGTTACCAATTTTTAGAAGGTATAATTGTTTTTTTATTTCTAAAAAGAAGAACAAAGTGGTTTAATGAAAATTCATAATTTATCACAAGCAAAACAAAGCAAAGTGGTTCATAGCTCAAGCGAATAAAAAACAAAATGCTTTAATCAAAACTCAATATTTCGTATTTCAAAGCGAGAAATTAAAATAGCACAGCACAACGACAATTGTCATCACAATTTTTTGTCCGTTAAAAAAACAGGTATTTTATTTTCCAGCATAACAGAATACCTAAAATGTCAATTACGTTTGGTCTTTTCTTTTTTGTATAGGAAAATTACCGTTGTATACATTGGTCTTTCCCTATTTTCGTCTGTTTAAATTTTGTCATGAATAGTGCAAAGAAAAATATCTAGATGTCGCCCTATTTGAATATTTTCATGAGTGTTTTCATACACATAGGTGGCGGTGTATAAAGTTATAAATATTTATTTTTAAAATTACAGTTTTAAAGCTCTCATATAAATTGGTTTGTGTTTTCACTAAAATTTTCAATTGAGAAAGTGGTTGTAGTCACAACTACAACAAATAAACCACTCAAATAGTTGTCATTGTGAATGACATCATTTTCCTTTTAAAAACATTTTGAGTATAACAGTGGATAACAGATAGCAGTGATAGAACAGTTTATTAAGCATGAATGTAACAGGTAACTATACACCAAGGACTTTGTATATGAAAATCAAATCAAATCCGAATTAAACAAATTTTAACAACTTTTACAAATTTAAATCAATTAAAAACATACAATATCTACTACCTCCGATACTATACAAAATTATAAGTATACGTAGGCACATATCTGTATGTTCGTGTGGTGCGAAGGAAGACTTTTTGTAATTACAAACTCAAAACAAACAATTCTGTCAATTAAGTTAAGCACGATATTTTAGCTGGTGAATTAACTATCTCCCTTACAGCACTATGTGATTATGAGAATAAAAAAAAGAGGCTGGGATGCGCCTTACACTGATAACTTTCCATCCCGTCTGTCGATTAATCTTGCTCAAAAGGTTTGTAGGTTTTCTTGTTTTGTGAAAAAATTAAATTATTCTATAAAATGAACTAAAAATTGCTAACAATATTTTGCATATGATGAAATAGTTTCATTTCAAAATCTCTTTTTTTGTTAGCAAAATTTTTAGTCGAAAACCAATTTTCACCAATTTTAGAAGCATATTATGAAGTACCTATACTATTTTTTGCAGATTTTAATTTTTATGAAAAAAACTGACTGTCGATTTTTTTAAAAAAATTTACTGAATGTCGAAAACAATATTTTCTATAAGATGAAATAAGTTTGACGCCAATACCTTAACTTAAAAAGAAGATATTTGAGTCGAAAGTAAATTTACAAAAACGCGCTTTGCCCCAGCCCCAGAATCCTCCCAACGGTACTTTTTTCATTGATAATAATATTATATTCTTGACGATTAGCAACCATTGTTTTTCGATTTAAATATTAATAAAAGTGAATAAAACAAATATTGAAAATAAAACCTGCCCTGGTGACCAGGGTCTTATCCACTCCAAATATGGATAGGGTTCAAAATATTCTTAGGATCAAAATGCTTTAAATAATAGGTTAAACATAGTATTCAACAGTCACCGCCACAGAAGAAAACAATGGGTTCCTGAGCTACATATGTTTAATATATTCATTCATATTTTCTTGCATTTATGTTTTCTTTTTTTATGATTAAGTAAATAAATATGCAGTAAATCCGTCCGTATCCGAGGCTTGTTAGTGCTTCGCAACTGTAAGATTTTTAACTGGTCGGGAAGTCACCCCGACGGCACAACCCCCAACCTGGAGGGCCAGATCCTTAGTATATAACTCCAAGGACGGGGAGCCGGATAAACCGCTCCTTATAGTCCTGGGCTCCGAATAAGTCGTAGAAGCCCTATAAGGTGTTCACTAAGTAGTTCAGCCTTACTGGAACTGTAGACGCCACCGTTGATTCCATCTCGGGAATTCCTCCGCTGCCGTCTGGATAAGGAGAGGTGCCTTAGTGGACGCACAAATCTTCTCTGCCGTAATATGTGAACGTCTAAAGCCCATCGTCAACAACCTGATAGGTCCTTATCAGTGTGGTTTTAGACCAGGAAAGTCCACAGTCGATCAAATATTCACATTACGGCAGATCCTGGAAAAAACCCAAGAACACCAAATCGACACCCACCATCTATTCATCGATTTTAAGGCCGCATATGACAGTATCTACAGGGACGAGCTGTATAGAGCCATGTCTAATTTTGGCATCCCTGCCAAACTCGTCCGTTTGTGCAGGATGACCATGGAGAATTCACGCTGCTCCATAAAGGTTAGAAACAACTTAACAGAACCTTTCGATGTCAAAAAAGGTTTTAGACAAGGTGATGCGCTGTAATGTGATTTTTTTAACATCGTACTTGAAAGAATAGTGCAAGGCTCACACGTTAACACTAGAGGCACTATCTTTCAAAAGTCTGTCCAATTACTAGCATATGCTGATGAGTGATGACATTGACATAATCGGAAGAACTCAGCGTGATGTCAATGGGGCTTTTGTGAGTATTGAGGCAGAGGCGGCAAAAATGGGTTCAACGGTTAATGAGGGCAAAACAAAGTACATGCTGTAATCAAAAAAGGACCTACAACACCCAGGGCCGTCGAGAGGAATTCCGGGCCCGGGACGGAAAAATCTCGGGCCCCCCCGGATTAAATTAATAATTACGAATAGCATGAAATTGGTTGGAATTAACGGAAATAATAATTTTTCATTTGCAAAGTGAACCGAAAAAAAAGTGTTAATCATCAAATCAATTTCACGGGTATAGTCCAGTTTAGTTGAAATGGAAGATGGATAGAAAATAATTCTACATGCGAGTAGATCAGATTCCGAACAGAATCATACATTCAATTCGATATTGCCAACGACATGTCGGTTGGTCGATTAACTAAAAATTAGCATGAAGATCTATTACCTACTATAAAAATAAAATAGAGCAAAGTAAAAGTATTTGAAATTTGTCTTTAAAAAAAACTATGTATTTTAAAAGGTTTACATTAAATACTCTTTATTGTTTTTCTTTATATTAAAGTTTTAGAGTTAGCTTGCATTCAATGAAATATTTCTTTCTGCAAACGAGCTTTCCTAGCTTTCTGAGCAGCAAAACAACTTATAATTACTTATAATTAAATAGTATTGAGCAAACTCAATGGCGGAAGTTCTGCTTCAAAGTTGTTTTTTCAGATGAATTATTTCTTCTTTCAACTCTTGAGACACATGCGAGTTATACTTTTGGATGAACCTATTAGCGGAGTTTTTAATCTCAATTTCGTCTATTGTAGAAAACTGCCATAAAAATGAAAATGTAGCATTCAAATTCTTCATAGTATCGAATCGACGAGAAACTCCAGTTATAATTGAATCAACTATGACGTAAAAGGTGTTTCTCTTGAAATGTATTTCTTCGTCTGTTTCAATTTGTTCTCCAGCTCCTCGATTTTCTCCAAAATGTCTATTTAATTGCCTTTTTCGGTTCGATGGGAACGACTCTGGAAAATCCCCCAATTCAGTAGCAACTGCTTTGCATTCAGATAAATTTGATCCCATTCGTTTTGAATAAAGTTCAACGTCAATAGTCATATTTCTGGCTTGAAGAATGATACTTCTTTCATTTATAGCGCTAAGAACCTTGCACCAAATCGAAGACAACAGGACGCATTCAAATTTGTGCATATATTTTAAAACGCCATTTACATCTCTTTGAGGTTTCGTTCCAGTTAAATTAATATCACTTAAGGCTTCTAATGATGTTCTAAGGTTTTTCAGATGGTTTCACTGCCTCAATTCTAGCTGACCATCTTGTATCGGAAAGTTTTTTGAAGGGATCCGGGCACATTTTTCTTAAGAATTTCCCAACGTTGGGCACTGCTGCTAAACAATTTGAAACACTTTTGAACAACTCCAAAAAATGTTATTGCGGCAGTACAACATTTCGCTGAATAGACTCCACACAAGTTAAGGCTGTGAGCTGCACATGGTGAATGCACGGCATTCGGATTTTTGTTTAATATATGACTTTGTGCACCATTATACTGTTCTTTCATATTGCTTCCATTTTCATAGCCTTGAAGGATTTCGTTCTTTGCCAATGTTTCGCCGATCAATTCAGCTATTGCGGTGCCAGTTTTTTTTGTTGCAATCGACAAATTCCAAAAACCGTTCTTGGATGATGAACACATTTTCTTCAAAGCGCAGATATCGCAAAATAAATGTGTTTTGTTCCACATGACTTGAATCGGGTGTTGCATCGACAATTATAGGGAAGTATTTGGCGTTTTCAATCTCCTTCAAAATAGCTGAATTCACATGTTGGGCACAAATTTTAATGAACTCATTTTGAATCTCAACGGAAAGGTAGTGGACTTGGAAACGTTTGTGCTCTTGCTGTGAAATTCTTACTTTTTCCAAGTGCTCCTGAATTAAGGGGTCGTTATGACTAATTAGTTCCAAAATGCCCAAAAAATTACCATTATTTGGCTCTCCAATAAGATTGCCATCGCCTCGTATTCCTAGTCCCCTGGTGGGATTTTCCGGTCCCCCGAAACCGAATCAAAAATTTCGTTTACAGCAAAAACAAAAATAGAAGAAAAGAAACTTCATAAAAACAGAAACCGAAATGAATATTTGTGTTTTGTTTTAATTTGCCGGGCCCCTTATTTTGACTTTAAAAATTTTCAAAATAAAATAAATTTGAAATTTACGTTAAATTAAATAAGAAAAGCAAAACAATTTGTTATAACTTTCTTTCAATAGTTCAGAGTTGCCCAATTTTTCATTAAATATCAGGGGCCCAGATCGGCAAGCTTGTGACTGATAGATTGGCAGATAACAAGCAAACAGGGGCCCGATTGCGAAAGCATGAATGATTTTAAATTTTCGGCCCTCTAAAAATAAGTGGAAATAGGTATGTTGATGATAAATATAGAGTATATTCTCATTGCTTTCAATTTTACGGGCCCCTATAGAAAATCCCGGGCCCGGGGTTCCCCCCCCCCCTTCCCCCCTCTCGACGGGGCTGAATGTCCATACAGAATAATTGACTACTTTAAACAAACAAAATGTCTACCTATGGACATATTGACATATTGACAAATTGTCCAAAATTTGTATATTCTCTTGTGTAATCAGGAGGTTATCATTAAAACCTAAAGACATTATAATATACACATGTACATACACATATTATTTCTATTTTTTTAGATTGAAAATTGTGAGCTGGAATTGTCCGCGTCCATAACTATATTTTCTAATAATATATTATTATTGCACATTAAACAAATTTGGTAAATTCAAATTTTAAGAAACAATCATTAAATCGTTCAAAGAATTAAAAACATTGCTAAACCGAGTTTTAATATCATTGACCCTAAAATTTGAGAGTCTATTAAATCAAAGTTCTAAATCAGAGTTCAAACGCATGACTTCACTTGATGAAGAAATGAAATTAAATTTATGAGACAAAACAACATACTATGTATGCATATTTAAACATCAAAATGTATTGTAATATTAGATATAATTCGAAACACATACAAAACAATTGAAAATATTTCTGGTCAATAAAGAAATGTATTGTTTTATGGTTTAATTTTTGATGATAAAAACTTTAAACCAAAAATTGTTTTAAGACGATGCCTTTGTAATACTCAATATCATATTTAATTTTTAGCTTATGAGCTTAGAATATGATATACCAAGACTTCTTCTGCATTGATTACAGACTGCAATGACCCAATTATATTATCTTTCTGATTAATGAAGATATATTTCCATATCGATAGAGAAAAAACAAAGTTCCTAGCTGCATAGTCAAGTCAATTTCAGACACTTAAAATCTTAAACGACTAGAAGCCAATAACACACAACATAAATAATTCCTATATTTATTTTAACTATCATTGAATTTTTGAATGTCTCGTAAACTTTAACAGATATTAAACTTAACAAAAATGTAAGCCTCATCGAAATGAAATGAAACAAAGAACAATAACTTCGATTTATTTTGGGCCTGATGCAGACTAAAGGGACCCTCTTCATTTTGGTTTTTCTAATTGGGTCGAAATTCCTCTCTAACAAGGACTATGTTTCCTAAAATGCGTCCAATAATTTTTTGTCCTTCCTTTTTCGCAGTTAAAATGTTTTCTGATGTTACCTGCTTCTGCTTCTGCTTGAGAAAATTGGCATAAAGTTTATTTTTTTGGTTTTAACTTTTAAGGCATCGACTCTCAATATATATTGTTTAATGTTTATTTATTAGGTATATATAAACATTTTTTGTAAAGATTATACTCTTATATAAATGATAGCACCTTTTATATGGTTTTCTTGTGCCTTTGTTTGTTATGTTTCCATCTTTCTTTTCAAAATGTGCATTTTTGATTGTGTGTAGGGATAGGAGTGTCGCATGCATCAGCTACCTCTATTCCAAAAAATGGACGATAGATATGTTTTTTTTATCAGAGTTCTGTTTTCTGTTTTCGGCTACCAAATTCAAAGGATTAAGATTAAGAATTTCGATAGAAGAATTCTTATAATTTATTTTGAACTGTTCAGCAGTCTGTTGTTTGTATTAATATGCATTATACGTTTTAGTTTCTTATTTGGTTTTTCGATGGGCTCACTACCACATTTTGTTTTATTTATTCATAAAGTAAGTTAAGGTTTGGTGTTTGAAAAAGAAATAAGAAAAAACGTTTAAATAAGCCTTTACTCGAAATTATTTTTAGGTGTGCAACTAAGTACCAGCTTTTGTTAATAGATGGTTATATCAGTTCAGTTTTGACATATAGTAACGTGTTTAGGGTTAAACACAATAAAACTTCTTTTATTTTTCTTATTAAGTTTATTTTTTGTAAATTTCTTTTATTCAATTTGTTAACAATTATACTAATATAAATGACAACTTAAGACGCGTCTTCGACAAAAGACAATCAAGAACAGACTCCGTCAAAAAGCGGGACGAGAGTTAACTAAGCTTAATAACTAAACTTAACTTAAGACATAGAATACAATACAAAAGAAGAGCTTATAATCCCTTGGCGTCTGTTGCTAGGCAAAATCTTAGCATAGGTAAACTCTCCAGCTTTATCTTCGAAAAATATAAAGTTGGAGATATTTAAAATATAATAAGCACAATAGGTATTTGCTGAGCAAAAACCTAGAGTGATAAAGTAGTTTAGGCGTGTTCATACTAGGTGATGGGAAAGGGCAGTTTTATTATGTAACACCTCCCCCCACCGAATTGCTTTGGTCCCCAAAGCCATAATTACTTTTTACTTTTACAATTTATAAATTAATAACTAAGCCATATCATTTAGCTATAATCTTTTTTTTCTGTTCATATTCTCATTTAGATGGAATCTATATAAATTAACTTAAAATCATTATTTCTTTGTACACATTTTGTTCTTGTTTTTTTTTTTACGAGTGTAAATAACATACATTTATCGTTTTTTCGTAAAATTTCCTTACAAATCATTTAATTTTTTTGTTCAATGTACTCGTAGTACATACTTAATTTTAATAACAAACATTTTTTTTTTTTTGTATTTTACAAGATGGTGTTCAATAATTTAACATAACTTTTGTTTTCAATAAATAAATCAAATATTATAATTATTTAATTCTGGTCAGAGCAATTCTCTTCTTTTTTTTTTTTAAACCGAACAATTATAGTACAATATAGTTGCAAACTAAACAATTTGAATGCATTCATTTGTGACGTACGTAATTGAATCTGAATGCGTTCATTCCCGCACAAGAAATACTTTCTACATTTGAATGCACTCTACAAATGTCAAAACATAGAAACATAGAAGAAGGAAATGTTCTTTACTTCCATTTTTTTTTCTGTTGTTTTTGCCGTTTGAAATTCAAGATTGTATTTAAGTTTGTCTGGACAATTAAAAATCAAATTTCCGAATTAAAAACAACTCGCACGGTATCAGAATTGTGAAAAATATAGAGGATAAAGCCTAAACTTGGAATGGAATTGAAAAATAAAGTGGAAAACAAGCACAATAAAGCAAAAGGATGAAAAGCAGTGTGAAGACTTTTTTTGTAAACAGGTGAAATTTAAGTGTATTGCTTTGTTTGTAAAAATGTATGTCTGTAATGCAAAAATTTAAGATTTTTGGTATTTATATCTGCGTTTAAGCTGTTTTTTATAATACTTTGTGTTGCGTTTAGTGGAATTATCTATAATGTAATTTCCTTCGGTGGAAAATGTACCTAGCCTTTTGAATTTGGGTTTGCTTTTAACTATTGTTCGATTTTTAACTATGTCAGGGCATTGCTGTGGTGTGTTATTGTTGTTAGTGAGTCTATTTATCTTTGAAATACGAATTTCCTTATCAAGTTTAAAATTCTTTGCCAAATTTTCAATATCTTCCTTAGAAATATTTTTACAAATGAAATCGATTGGTCTGAATTTCGTGGTAGAATGAATAGTGTTATTGTAAATATTTAATATCCTAAATAATTTCTCATTCAACGGTGAATTGTCTTTGGCCGCATTAAGTAATCTGAGGTGTTCATTCAGTGTTCCATGAAGTCGCTCAATATCGGCATTCCCTGTTTTGATTGCTGCCGTAGTTTTATGAAATATTATGTCATTATCTTTTAAAAATTGTTCGACTGCGGTGTGTAAAATGCAAGTTTCACCGTCGGAAACTATTTTCCTTGGCTTACCCAAGAACTGAATTCTTTGCCTAATTGCTTCTAAAATTGCAATCCAGTTCCGGTCTTCAAGGGGGTGAATCGTTGCATATTTGGAAAACTTATCGATTGTGGTGAAATACATTTTACCCCTTTCAGGAAACCAAATGTCTACATGAACAATGTCGTTTATTTGTTGTGGTGTTTCGCTTACCTGAAGTGGAATTCGAGGCGGTTGGCGATCGTGTTTTGCTAGGTTGCAAACCTCGCAGTTATTGACAAATTTTTGTATTTCGATTTGTAGTTTTGGATAGAAAATTTTTGTTTTTAATTCGTTAAAGATTTCATTAATACCCCTATGGTTTTTCGAAAGGTGTTCGTTCTTAATAATAGTAAGAATATCATTTTTATCTGTGATATCTTGAAGTTTTTTGGTAGATCGTAAAATCTTTAAATTTTTATTCAGCGAAAAATACTTAACGTATAGGTTTTGGAATTCTAAAAATAATTGCAGATTTTCGCAAAAAATGCATATAAGTCCTTTACCTATGAGGAACTTTTTCATAATTTCAAGTAAATTGCTTTTATTTTTATCGATTTGAACATGGTTTTGGATTCTTTTGTGTATTATTTTAAAAAAAAATTTCTCTTTGGAACCGAAGGATAAATAAACTTGGTTTTTGAACACATTAATAGGTTTTTCTGTCATAAAAATATGAAGAGACTCATCCTCCGCAGCACTGTGGATAGTTGCATCTGTCGAAATAATATCTTCATTATTTTCGGCAGTTGCATCCGCGGTTACAACTTCCGCGTTGTTTTCGCTTTGAACTACGTTAGAGGTTATTTCATTGTTAAGCAACTCTCCAAAATAAACTTCTGCGTTTTGATCTGTTAAGTTGCTTAGACCTATTGTTTTTTCCAAATTGTGTTCTGTGTTAACTTCTTCGTTACATTTTGAATGACAAGTTTGAATTTGGTCAATAAACCTACTTAGCCCATCGGCCACACAATTCTCTTTCCCTTTCAGGTACTCGATAGTGAAGTCATACTCATTCAACATTATCTTCCACCGCTGTAGCTTCATATTAGGCTCTTTAATGCCACCTAGCCAAACAAGTGGTTTATGGTCTGTCCTGACCGTAAACCTTCTACCGTATAAATACGGTCGAAAATACTTAACCGCCCAAACAATAGCCAGCAGTTCTTTTTCAATGGTTGAATAATTAATCTCGTGTTTGTTCAATGTTCGAGAAGCATAGCTAATAGGGTGACCGTTTTGGCTCAGAACTGCCCCAAGCGCGTAGTTAGACGCATCAGTGGTGAGAACGAAGGGTAAGTTGAAGTCAGGACTTCTTAAAATTGGATCAGAAATTAATAATGTTTTTAATTTTTCGAATGATTTTAGATACTGTGGGTCTGATAAATTTATTTTTACATTTTTTTTTAAATATTTGATCATTGGATGGGCTACCTTAGCATAATCTTTTATAAATTTGCGGTAATACCCTGTTATACCCAAGAACTGTTTTATTTCTTTTACATTTTTAGGAACTTTCATATCTGAAATAGATTTAACTTTAAGCGGGTCTGCCTTAATGCCATTTGCTACTACTATATGACCCAAGTATGAAGTCGAAAACTCAGCGAAACGGCATTTATTTATTTGTATTTTTAAGTTGGAATCTTTTAAAACTTGAAGAATTTTCTTTAGGGATTGTAAGTGTTCTTCGAAACTTGTTGAAAAAATAAGGATATCATCCAGATAAACCACACAAATTTTATTGATATAATCCCTGAGGATATGGTTCATCAACCGTTGGAAAGTTTTCGGGGCATTTTTTAAGCCAAAAGGCATCCTTAAAAATTCGTAATGACCCATTTTTGTCGAAAAGGCAGTTTTTGCTCGGTCACGAGGATGAACTTCAATCTGGTGAAAGCCTTTAACAAGATCAATTACAGAAAAATAATTACATTTACCAAGTTTATCAAAAATTTCGTCCGAGTTACTCATAGGAAAGCCATCATCGATCGTTTGATCATTAAGCTTCCTGTAGTCAATTACAATTCTCCATTGCTTATTGCCATCACGGTCATCCTTCTTAGGCACGACCCAAATTGGTGAATTGTAAGGACTATTGCTTGGTGTTATTATTTTTTGTCTTAGCATTTCGCAGATTTGTTTATCCACTTCACCAGTATGTATTTCGGGATAACGGTACATTTTACTATAAATTGGGATTTCTGTTTTTGTCTTTATTTCATGCCTTATTTCGCTTGTGAAGGTAAGGTCATTTCCTTCTTTATAAAAAATATTTTGAAAGGAACGAATTAGAGATTTTAGTTTGAAAGCGTCATTTGAACTTAAATGTTGAGCAAAAATCTTACTGTCAATTCCAGATTCAGAAAGCTCACTAAAAAAAATTTTAAGGGACTCATCTTCGAAACAAAGTTCACCGTAAGTTTCTTCTTCTTTATTAAAGAATATTGGAATTGCAGCAGAGTCTGTTTTCAAAATTCGGTTTTTGAAATCAATTACTGGGTTGAGATCAAAAAGAATGTTATTTCCTATAAGGCCGTCAAAATAATCATGAAAACTGAATTCTACAAAATTGATAAAATAATTTGGCTTTTTAAATTCTTCAAAAATAGGGATGCGATATTCGAGATTCGTTTGTACATTGTGATCAAGAACCTTAAGGGTTATGTTTTTTGAAGGTATTTCCCATTTTGGATTACATATTCTTTCGTTGATTACACTATATTCTGCACCACAATCGATTATAAACTTAAGAGGTCTAATAGGTGTTTTTACTACTATATAGGGAAGTCGTTTCGTTGTGCATGAGAAAAATTTGCATTATTTTCAGCACGATCATTTTGTTGTTCATTTAGAGAAATGTCCATAGGCTCTCCAGATCTGTTTGTGTTTCGCGATTGCCCACTGTTGTTGTTATTTCGGACTTGTGCGCTCTGATTGTTATTGTTATTCTGATTGGGTTGACGATTCCAATTATAATAGGAGTTCTGACGTGATTGGCCACTATTACGATTATAATTCTGACGTGAATTACTACCAGACCCATAATTATTATTTTGACGATTGGTATTTAGGTTATTGTTTTGAACTGATTGCCTTGCACTATTGTTAAAATTGTTTTGATTTGATTGGCTTGCTTGATTCGACCTAGTATTTTGACTCTTTTGCCCGCTAGAATAAAAATTGTTTTGACTATTACCTAAACTATTAAAGCAATTATTAGGACCCATTCGTTGGTGATTGACTTCAAGTATAATCTTGAAAGCATTTCTTAATGAATTGGGGTTACGACTTAGTATTATGGTCTTGGTTGGTTCCGGAAGGTTATTCTTAAATGCCTCCAGCGCAATTCTGTTATTAGACTCGATCATATGACTTATATCGTTTCCGTTATTATTTAATAGATAAGCATTATTTATTCTACTTAACAAATTATTAATTTTATTAAAATAATCTTCTATATTTGTCACAACCCTAGCCGTGCGAATACTGTCAATGAGTTTCTCCACTGATAATCGTTCTCCAAAATCATTTTTCAAGACATCCCTAATCTCAGACCATGTTGTTAGTCTTCCATGTTTCTGTAACTGACCCCTTGCCTTACCTGTAACTTTGTCTTTAATATAACCTGTGAGAACTGCTCTAGCAGCGTCTTCAAAAGAATTTACCATAAAGGAAATAGAATCTACTCTGTCCAGAAACTCAATCAAACATTTATTATTACCGTCAAATTCTGGTAGCTTTGATATAAGGTCTAATGCTATTTTAAACTTTTCTGGCGGGCTTAACTCCTCCATTTTGCTATGATACTTACTCAGCGACGATAATTTTAAACAGCTCCTATGTTGATTTTTACTTATTGATGTTGACTTCGGTTGTGGGGTACAGTTGACATCAGAGATCAGGGGATATTATATAGCTTGGCTTTTTTTGTGTAGGTACAGTTGACACCTCAAACAAAATGTTTTTCCTGGCTGTATTTAAGTTATACTTGTTTCCAAATGTTTTTAATCGCTTATTTACGCTGATTGCAATTTAATGTTTTTCTTCTATGTATTTTTGTTTGTCTTATTTTGCTTTTAATTATTATTTTTTTTTTTAAATGTTTTTTTTTTTATAATTTCGAGCGGAGAAAGAGTTTTTCTCAAAAAAAAAGGTAGTGGAATTTTCTTTATTACGAGTTCGTTCTCATGAATTTTATAGTTTCAACACTTTTATAGGGAAGACGTTTTTAAAGTCTTTTACACTTTTTAATTTGTTTGTTGTTTTTTAATGCACGTTATTTGATGTGAATAAGTTTTATCTTTACACATTTAATTAGGTTTAGTTTTTGAGAAGACTGTACAAAATACTTCTTATTTCTCATTATCTTTCCACATACCCGACTTTTTTTTTTTCCGACTGCGCCAGTAACGTGTTTAGGGTTAAACACAATAAAACTTCTTTTATTTTTCTTATTAAGTTTATTTTTTGTAAATTTCTTTTATTCAATTTGTTAACAATTATACTAATATAAATGACAACTTAAGACGCGTCTTCGACAAAAGACAATCAAGAACAGACTCCGTCAAAAAGCGGGACGAGAGTTAACTAAGCTTAATAACTAAACTTAACTTAAGACATAGAATACAATACAAAAGAAGAGCTTATAATCCCTTGGCGTCTGTTGCTAGGCAAAATCTTAGCATAGGTAAACTCTCCAGCTTTATCTTCGAAAAATATAAAGTTGGAGATATTTAAAATATAATAAGCACAATAGGTATTTGCTGAGCAAAAACCTAGAGTGATAAAGTAGTTTAGGCGTGTTCATACTAGGTGATGGGAAAGGGCAGTTTTATTATGTAACAATATCCAACGTTTCTTGAACTATACAAAAACACGGTTTTCGAGAAGATTTTTAGTGCTCAACAATATGTTTTAAAAAGCTGTATATTGTAAAAAAAAGTACGGGTTTTATGGACAATTTTAAGGAAGATGCAAGGATAAAGTCATTCTACAGCATGGAAATACTATCGGCCTAAATAGCCCTAAAAGTTTAACACTTTCTACCAGAAATATTGCAAAAAGTTGAAGCTTACGATGGAAATAACTTTGAAACATTAATTTGTAACATTTTTTCACAATAAAGTTACATTTAAATAAAGTGCGAGTACTAAGAAGCCTACTAACACAAATCAACAAATTTAAGACATTTTTTTTGTTTCTTGGGCTTTGATGATCAATCAAAATTTAAGTTAAATAATTTGTTTATAAACAAAACACTATTCAACGAAGAATAAAGCTTTATTCGTAGATTAAAAACAGAATTCGACCATTTGAAATTTAGACTTAAAGCAACTTCTTATATTATATTGATAACCCTAACAATTTAGTTTCGAATATTTTACGAGCAATAGGCAGTACCTATATTTCGATTTACGCTAAAGGTTTATAAGGCTCTTACGTATGACATGGAACAGCTTTAACGTTTAGAAAAACTTGTATGGCTTTTGTTTAAGTTTGATTTTCAGCATCTAGATTTTTTTGTAAGGAAAAATAATTTTTTAATTTGTTCAAAATGTATGGTTATTTCGCTTTCTTGAAACATATTTTCTAAGGCTTTGGATGTGCATTTTGTTTTTAGGAACAATGGGTAAAATGTGTGGAAAAAAGGAATTGTGCATATGTCTTCTGAAATTTTGAACAAAGAGGTCCCCTATGAATAATTTTTCGATTAAAGGAAAATCGGGGGAAGGATATCAAGTCACTTCAAAGTGTGTATATTAAACCAGCCATACAAAAATAGCAAGGAATTCTATATAGAATATTGGACACCATTTTCTTCCTTGGTGAAAGGTGACTAGGACCACGAGGCGATAGCAATCTTATTGGAGAGCCAAATAATGGACATGTTTTGGGCATTTTGGAATTAATTATTCATTATGACCCCTTACGTCAGGAGCACTTGGAAAAAGTAAGAATTTCACAACAAGAGCACAAACGTTTCCAAGTCCACTACCTTTCCGTTGAGATTCAAAATGAGTTCATTAAAATTTGTGCCCAACATGTGAATTCAGCTATTTTGAAGGAGAGAGAAAACGCCAAATACTTCGCTATAATTGTCGATGCAACACCCAATTCAAGTGATGTGGAACAAAACACATTTATTGTTCACCATCCAAGAACGGTTTTTGGAATTTGTCAATTGCACAAAAAAAACTGACACCGTAATAGCTGATTTGATCGGCGAAACATTGGCAAAGAACGAAATCCCTTTAGAAGACTGTTGTACACAAGGCTATGACAATGGAAGCAATATGAAAGGACAGTTTATTGGTGTACAAAGTCATATTTTAAACAAAACTCCGAATGCCGTGTATTCACCATGTGCAGCTCACAGCCTTAACTTGTGTGGAGTCGATTCAGCGAAATGTTGTACTGCCGCAATAACATTTTTTGGAGTTGTTCAAAAGTGTTTCAAATTGTTTAGCAGCAGTGCCCAACGTTGGGAAATTCTTAAGAAAAATGTACCCGGGTCCCTTCAAAAACTTTCCGATACAAGATGGTCAGCAAGAATTGAGGCAGTGAAATCATTTGCAAATCATCTGAAAAACCTTAGAACATCATTAGAAGCCTTAAGTGATATTAATTTAACTGCTGAAGCTCGAAGAGATGTAAATGGCATTTTAAAATATATGCACAAATTTGAATGCGTCCTGATGTCTTTGATTTGGTGCAAGGTTCTTGGCACTATAAATGAAAGAAGTTTCCTTCTTCGAGTCCGAAACAGTACTATTGACGTTGAAATTCGAGATCTCGACAACTTGATCTTCGATTTGACCACTATTCGAAACGGTTGAGATCAATTTTTATCTGAATGCAAAGCAGTTGCTACTGGATTGGGGTATGTTCCAGAATCGTTTCCATCGAACCGAAAAAGGCAATTAAAGAGACATTTTGAAGAAAACCGAGGAGCTGGAAAGCAAATTGAAACAGATTAAGAAATAAATTTCGAGAGAAACACCTTTTACATACGTCATAGTTGATTCAAATATATGTGGAATTTCTCGTCGGTTCGATACGATGAAAAATTTGAATGCTACATTTTCATTTTTATGACAGTTTTCAACAATGGACGAACTTGAGATTAAAAACTCCGCTACAAGGTTCATACTAAAGTATAACTCGCATGTGTCTCAAGAGTTAAAAGAAGAAATAATTCATCTGAAACACATTTATGAAGCCAATTTTAAATCAGAACTTCCGCCATTGAGTTTGCTCAATGCTATTTATTCCCAGAACTTGGAGACGATTTACCCCAACATTTGTGTTGCTCTCCGTACCTGTAACCGTAGCTAGTGCCGAACGTTCATTTAGCGTCCTTGCCAGAACAAAGAAGTTTCATCGTTCGTGCTTATCACAAGATCGTGTTTCCAGACTTGCTACATTATGCATCGAAGCACCTTTGGCAAGGAAATTGAATTTCGACGCAATTATAAGTTGTTTTGCTGCTCAGAAAGCTAGGAAAGCTCGTTTGCCAAAGAAAATATGTCATTGAATGCAAACTAGCTCTAATAAAACATTGTAATAATATTTTAATATAAAGAAAAACAATAAAGAGTATTTCATGTAAAACTTTTAAAGTACTTAGTTTTTTTTTAAAGACAAATTTCAAATACTTTTACTTCGCTCTATTTTATTTTCATAGTAGATAATAGATCTTCATGCTATTTTTTTTAATAGTTAATCGACCGTATTATCAGTTACTAACATGTCGTTGGCAATATCGAATTGAATGTATGATTCTGTTCGGATTCTGATCTAATCGCATGTAGAATTATTTTCTATCCATCCTCTATTTCAACTAAACTGGACGATACCCGTAAGATTGATTTGATGATTAACGCTTTTTTCGGTTCATTTTGCAAACAAAAAATGATTATTTCCGTTAATTCCAACCAATTTCTCTATTCGTCATTGAAATTAGAACGTACCATTTTAGTAGGCATGAAATTTTAAAAAAAAAGGTAAATATGGGGGGGGGCGAGATTTTTCCGTCCCGGGCCCGGAATTCCTCTCGACGGCGTGGCCCTGGGTTTATTGGTATATAAACCTTTGTTTTATGAGGAAAACCTAAAAAGAGTAAGTCTAACGTCTCAAAATGGCTGAGTTCGTAATTCGCAGTACTACCAAAATTGCATTCATTTAAGCAAACAGCATGAGTTTTGCGTGAACACAGTTGTGTTCATAAAAGTAAAACTACATTTTTTAAATTAATTTATTTACATATAATCGTAATATTATTTTCTTTTAGCTTTTATTAAGAAATTAATTATTTTTCACATGGAGAACTGAATATGATTCTAAACTGTATAAATAAAAAGGGGCTTACTTAAAATGTGTCCTGGAAAAAATGTTTAGTATATTTGAAATATGCCTTATTAACATTGTTCTAAAGGATTTCATATAAAAAAAAAACATTTTCCTTGTTTTTTTTTTTTGGTTTTAAATATTCTTATATCTTCAATTTTTGTCCCATGTTTTTAAAAGCGGTTTCTTTCACAAAGCTTAGAACAATAAGTTTTAAAATATTTGTTTTCACAGCCAAAATACATGTTTTTGTGCATTGCGACAAGGACGAGTGCCGCGACACCAATTGCATTTTACGTCCCAGCTTTTCAAGGACATTTAAACACGGTTCAAATTTCAGCCTATTTAATATCTTGAGGAACTTTTGAATGCATGAAAGTATAGCTTTAGTAGTAATACGAGTAGTTCCAGTGGTTGTCTCAAAGTTTTGTAGAAAATGCGTTTATTCTCATTGTTATTTTAATAGCTATTGATAGAGTTTGTGAAATTTGTGAATTAAGTTTATATGACTGTCTTGTTTGTAGGTGTGCCCCAGGGCTCCATTTAGTCTCCGACACTCTTGCTTCAGATTATAATTGATCTTTTTCTGCAATCCACTAAATTGTTCGCTGACGGCAGCGGCCTTGAGATGAGGCCTTTTAAAGGCGTAGAGTTACTCAGCCAAAAAATGTATTTGCTTAGTAAAGAAGTTAAACAAACATATTTAATGATTAATTTTGAGTAACCTTGTATTTTCATAAAGCTAAATTTTTATAACTAAAATAAAATACATTTGAATTTGGAATTACAAGCATACACATTTTCATGTAAAGTCAATTAATATTTAAAAAAAAATATATAAATATACATAAATGCATAACTAATCTTCAACAAATGTTCTTTATTTATTTTAGATTTTTTCTAAAACGGGCCTCGTGTAAGTAAATCAATTTTTGTTTAACTTTCTCCATATCAACTCAATAGCGATACTTTTATTTTAGGTTCATTCTAGTAATGTTTCTTTTTTTCAGATATCTTCTCAAAATATGTAATTAAAGCAGCAATTTTTTCTTGAAATCATTTCAATGTGTGTTGTGATGTTTTATTTTTATTAATGATAGGTGTTTTATTCAGGGGCTGTCTTATTTGTTCTCAAACAAATAAGGAAATGTACATACATAATGTGTGTATAGTCTAGAGGTAGTTACAAATCTTGCTGTTTGGAGATTTTATTATAGATATTCTTTGAAGATTTTTAAATAATGTCCATTATAATTATGTTGTTTTCTTCCTTTAATGAACTACCTTTATGATGTTTGTTTAAAACACTTTAAAAGTATTTAAGACATGAGTGTTAAATAGCTAAATCAATTGAATTCAAGCATTTATTTGTTTGCAATCATTTTTAAAACCTCAAAGGTAGAAAAAAGAAAGATTTGTCGATGTCGATTGTTTGATGATAGCGTGTGTAGTGTGTATGTTATTTTTTTTTTAATTCATAAGGATACTCGTAACATAATGTGAACTATTTTGAAACTTAAATCTTCGAATCGAATTTAATAAAAGAGTCGTAATAATTCCTTTTCGTAAATTCATAGTTTCTCGAGGGACAATGGGAAAGAAACAAATTACACTTCGAAATATTTATTAGTGTTAAGATACGTGTCCTTTCTTAAACAGCAAAAAGTGAACAATACGTTTTTTATAATGTCTGAAACTATTCAACATTATGCAGTTCTACTTAATTTGAGGGAAATTTAACCGATAAGCTACGAGTCAACAAAAGCAACCCAAGCAACAATTTTTGGTAAAAAATCGGCTTACAAACCGATTTATAACCCGAGGTTATTTAAGAAAAGTAAAACCATTACCATTACCCGAAATAGTCAGTAACTTTTGAACTTGGGTTTTTTCTTGGTAACAAAAAACCGATTTTAAAGAGTTAAATAATAACTTCTTCTAAACCTGGGTAAACGGTAAAATAATAACTGCTTATTGGAGATTAAATGTAACCGATAAGAAACGGTTAATATCTTTTTACGTTCCGTTGACGTTATTTTGAAGCGTTATGGTGACGTATTTTATTTACCAGTTATTACAGGTAGTAACGAAACCTACAAATCTGTTTTTTTAATACCTGGTTTCAACGTTGTAATTAGGTTACTTAAAAACCATTAAGTAAGAACTAGGTTACCAAAAAACCCAGTATAATTCCGAAATCAGTTATTTTATAACTATTTATAACTTTCCTGAAAATAAAATTCCTTTTAAATAAAAAGAGGTTACAAATTACTATTTACATGTTTTTTATTCATGTTTAAACTAAACATTTATCTACTTTAGGAACTTAAAACTAATGCATTTTAAAATATATATATATATTTATATAACTTAAGATTAGTACAACAAAATTTAATCGGTTGCTGGCCCGCCGCTGAAAATAAATACACAAATTTATTAGAAAAAAATAAAAGCAATATTCTAAATTAATTTTTTTTATTTTATTATAGCTACATAAATGTATAAATATATGAAAAGAAATGTAGGTAAAATGAACTTACATTTTCCCAGCCTGAACGGGCCTGTTTCAAGTACGTTTTATGTATGCGGATCCCTCCGCATAGCTAAAGTTAGGGAACCTGACCGCCTCCACCATTACCCCAAAAATTATAAAAAATACATTAGTAAAAAAACAAAAGAATTTACGCATACCAAGGCTCGCTTAAAAACTGGATCAGCCCCAATTTTTTCTTCCAGCTCATCCATCTGGGCGTGATCTTTGATGGGCATCCGTCCTCGCAACTCCAAGGCACAGTTTCTTCATAAAAAGGTTCCAGCTAACCTCCATCTTAGCCATTAACTTTTCGAGGAGTCGCTTATTTTCGACGAAATCCACTTTTAATGCCCCAGCAACATTTCGAGAGACTGGACTTGCCCTTTGTTCAGCCCGCACATTTTGAATTGTTTGTAAGGCAATCTGCTGTTGAGAAGTGTTGGAATCTGATATGGTCAATAAGAAACATTTTACAACTTATTAAATTGAAACATTAAACAAAAATAATAAAATTTTGTTTGGAGTGATAAGAGTTATGTATCTATATACTTTTGGGCTATGATATCTGCTGCTAAGTACTTCTGGAAACTGCATAGTTTCGAATTGGGACGAAAAGTATTTAAGCTTTTTAGGTTTTAGAAAATTTAAATTAAATTAATAAATCGAAAGTACTTACCGATATTATCAAAAATGATTTTGCGCGCTATTTTCTACCAGTCGTCCGATAGTTCGAGTCATTGTTTGCGTGCAGGAAAAATGCTAGTAATATTTGTACTTGTTTTTTATGTGGAAGTAAAAAAGATGTGATTTGTTTACTTATTTTTTACTAGAGAGTTAAAAAGAAGAGATTTTTACTTGCGACATATAGGAACTATATTACTTGCGACATATAGGAACTACATATATGGCAAGTTTTGCATTCGTGCAAAATTTCGAACTCGAGATTTGAATCAAACATGATATTACGATGGTAGAGAAGTCGAAAAAAGTGGGTCCCGCGATTCCGTCCGGTCAATTTTGTCTGTCTGTCCACGCTCCTACAGCCTAAACCATTGGGTCGATTGAGTTCAAACTTGGAAGTTAAGATTTTGAGTAGATTTGCGTCAGGCATATTTTTCATTTTTTTTTAAGATCAAAACTAACAGTGGCCCCCATACAATTTTTTTGGTCAAAAAACGAAAATTCGAATTTTCTCAAAAACAAACCGATAGATTTTTTTTAAATTTTCTTTAAAATTTTATTTTTTAACTTGGTTTCTTTTAATAAGAAAAAAATATTTTTGTATTGCTCAGGAAAGGTACCGCTCATAGAACCGTTTTTTTGTTTTTTAATTTTCTCGGCAACTTTTGAACCGATTTCAAAAATTTTTTCTGAACGAGCTCTTATATTGCCTTAATAATATTTGATTATCAAAAGTGCAATTTTTTATTGTTTGGATTTTTAAAAAAATATTGAAATTTTTTTTTTCAAAATTCTATATCTCAAAAACGGGTGAACATTTTTTTACGACATTGAAATATAGAGCGTATATTTACAATCACTAAACAACTGCATACCAAAAATATTTTTAGAACAAAATTGAAAAATTTTATATATAAACAATTAATTTAAAAAAAAACCGCTCTAACGATTTTCAAAAAAAAAATATAAAATGGCATTTAAATTTTTGAAGACAAACTTATTTTTCAGGTAAAATTTTGAATCTTAAATTAGTTTTTTTAAATTATTGAAAAATGGAGGTTTTTTCGACAAATCAAATGGCATATGTATCTTTGAAGACAAACTTATTTTACAGGTATATTTTTAAATATTATATAGATAGTTTTTTAAACAGTCTCTTTGCATACAGGAGCAAGTTCGTGCGACCCAGTCGTGCACTTTATTTTACCTATTCTTTATAAGAAAAGCTGAAATAAGGAAAAAAAATTACCCAAAATAACGTTTCATCCAATAAAAATAATTAAATTTAATATATTCCAAAATGAAAAAGGATGCAAAATTACCTGAAACTAACTTTGGGTTTATTTCAGGGTTTGTTTTTACCGAAAATTTCCGTCAGTTAAAAGATAACCTATATCAAACCATTTTAAAACCAAGGTTATTCCAGGTAAAATTAATAACCGCGGTAATTTTGGTACTGAGGTTACAAATTGTTGCTTGGGAAAGGCCTGGGTGCACCAATTTCGTAGATCGACAGTCTGAAATCTTACTGCCATTGTTGAAAGATCGGTAGGATCAGTGAAAACCATTTCAAATGATCATTTGCGTCTTAGAAAAGTGAGTTCTCGAAAGCTCAATTTCTACACTCGTAAAATTGGTGATTATTTCGTCAAAAACTTAACTTATAATGTTTCGTTAAGAGACCGCTCAGTATTTAAATAAAAGAGATATAGAAAACTTAACGATGAAGAAATTAAAGGCTTTATCAGAAATAAAACTTTGCAAAATTGGAAAAACGTTGCCACAATTGTTTTACATCCACTTGGGACTGCTTTAAGATTTTTATATACTGGTATATAAAATAAAGGTATTTCCCCACAGATGTCTTACCCGACGTCGCTACTCGCCGTTTCTAAGATTATTACAAAATAAATTTACAATACAAAAATAAGCAAAATGCCATAGACCATGAATATTTTGACGCTTATCACCAATATTGTATCTTATTGTTGTGAGTCACCTCACATAATGCTGCATCGTCAATCTTGCTGGTAAAATCAAAATGTATTTTGGCGAACATATAGGAGAATTTTTACATTCAAAAGTTGCCTAAAGTTGATTTCTTTTTTAAAAAGTACGTGTTTAATAAAACCTACTCAAAACTGATAACTCCTATTAAACTTAGAAAAATTGTAATATTTATTCTATACTTACAGCTTATAATTTGTTCTATAAATTAATTTCGAAAAAAATTAAACGACTTTTGGTAGTCCTAAAGCCTATACGAATATCTATACGAATTTTGAGTTTGTATCATTTTAAATTATTAGGAACGTTTCTTAGATTTAGGCCTGTTTGCTTTTTATTCACAAAATATCGCAATGTATTTAGCCGTGTTCGCGGAATTTTTATCACATGATTCAATTTAAAAAAAAAATAGATAACGAGTAAAATGTTAAGCCCATAATTTATGTATTTAATATATTTAGTTTTTTGGTATATCGCGTGGCTGCGCAATAAAACGCTAAAATGTGCTTAAAATAAAACCTCAAAATATGACCATGGTAGGCTGTACAGCTGTACAAAAAAAAAACGCTCATACGCCCTAAGTTACTTCAAAGAAAAAATATAAATGATATGCTCATACACAATTGAGGTAATTTAACTTGATTTCCCTTTAAAAATTAAAATTATGTTTTTGGAAGATGAAAAGTGTAAAAGTGCTTTAAATATACATATAAAGAAATAAACTTAAAATGTTATTGAATACTATATTAAAAGAGCAAAGACAAAAATTTAACCAAGTTTTTGATGTAAATGCACCTACTATGTCGGCTACGCTGCAACCGCACACCGCCACGCCGCGCCACACCGCAGCCGTTTCAAGGAAATTTTCCGCATTATTACGAAAACAGTTCGTTACTCTTCCGTATGGCATTGCAAATCGACCGACGGAGTTTCGCTCCTTTTATCGTATTTCGTCATTATTTTTTCAAACGCAAAAAAATATAATTCAAAGCGAATTATAGCTATATTGAATGATTATGATCTAAATATAAAGATGCACAAAGGATCTTATTTTTGTTTTTCTTTTTTAAATTTATACATATTTTGTGCATGTCGGACTTTTTTATATGAAATTTTAAATTGATATACCTAGAAGCTTGAGATAGAAAAAAAGAAAAGAATTGAATTGATTTCCTTTGAAAGTTACGGGTGGGCTGGGCACAGTATTCTAAATCCACGATGTGATACTACTGGAAGAGTGGAAGCTGTATAGCTGATGCTTATGTTGTAGATGAGGATTTCGTTATATTGTATACCATGGTTGCTTAGCAAACGCTCAATGAAAATAAATGTAATTGAGGGGAAAGAGGATTTGTTGTCATTTTACGTTCTTTTTTTGATTGTACCTATACTACTACAACACAATATAAACATATACCTACAAGTCTAAGGAAAATTTTGTTATAATGTTGGTATACCTAAAAGACGAACATAGGGTTATCCGAATCATTTCAAGGATGCAATATAAGAATGTGTTTGTATAATAGGGTGGGTCAAATGTAATTTGTTTGTATTTTTAAAAAGGTTAAGAATCGATAAGAAGGTTTTTAATGGTACGGCCTTCGTAACATTGTTTTGAGTTTAATTCCCCCCCCCATTCTTGTTGAATTGTTTAAGAAAGAATCTTTGCCGTAACATTACACATGCTTTACTCAACTTAATTTTGTCAGGTTTTATATATTATGTATGTTTTAGTTATTATCTACCAGTAAGTAGTGATAATAACATTTTTTGGTTTAGACTTCAAGTAAACCTGATAACTATTGACGGCTAAAGTGTTAGACTAAAAGTGAAGCATGGTTTTATGGAAAAACGTTGAAAACGAAGTTGTGTGCCATTTTTCTGAAATAAAATCAAATTAAAACCCATAAGCGAAGAAAACTCAGACTGTTTGTCAAAAAAGGAGAAGAGTACTTTAATTTGTAGCGCCTTTCTTGTAACACTCAAGCTGTTGAAAACACAGTAAAAGATTTACTTTACTAAACAGGTGTAGAAAGATTCATCAAAACCAAAAAACGGCCCAAGCCATGATTTTTAGATTTTTATTATTATTATTATTATTTTAAATGTAAGTTTTATAGCCAATTCCTTGATAAAGTTGGAAAATCAATTTGAAACTCTATATTTCAAATTGAAACTCTCGGTTTATCATTGAAACTTGGTTTTAAAAATATTTAAATCTCTTCACTTCCTATAATTTCCTTAGATTTCGATGCTATAAAACAAAGTTATAACTAATAATTTACTACTTTTATGGCACCCGGTAGGATTCCTTTGGTATAAGATTCTGACATTTTATCAATAAATAATATTGAATGTTATGTCATTTTATAAAGTTTCCATTTAAGTTAATTTTCATTTCTGTTCTTCTGTGTACCAATTTTTTTTTTTTATAATAAGCGAACGAATCTACATAATGTAGGTACTTGACAATACGACCGAAATTGGGCTCGAGGGTATACTGATAAGCATTCCTAGAAGCGCGAGTATTACGGTTGAACTTTTTAAGGGGAGGAATGTAACTGGCTATTTCTCTAGAGCAAAAACCGTTAAAATAAAGCTAAAAGAGGATGAGACAAGAAACTTTGCGACGATGTTCAAACGATGTAAATGATTCTATGATGGTATTATCACCGATCAATCAAAAAGCTCTACGTTCAATACTGTCCAAGAGCCTTAAGTAAGTTGCAGGAGCACCAGCCCAGATATGGGAGTTATACTCAAGCTTTGGACGTATATATGTAAGTCTTGCAGATGTTGGGATGTTTTGTTTTTTAATGTTTAATATTATTTTGTATTTTTCGCTTTTAACATGTTTTTTTGTATTATGTTTAATAAATTTTCGATGCAGTGTTTTGGGTTATATATTGTCAGCGGTAAGAATGTCCATTGAACTTCATGTTGCACAAATTGATATACATAGCTCAATGTCTGTACATTGATTAAGTAAACAGGTCGCAATATTGAAGGAGACTTCTGGTGTGGGAGTGTAAAATGTCCATTAAAACTAATGTATTTCGTTGTTCAACAAAAACATTTTATCAAACTGTGGTACCCGTTGCTTGGTGGTTAATTTGAAGCACTGTCACTCCAAAGGTCTTGGGTTCAATGCCTGCTTTTGCCAACTAAAAGGTTTTTACTGGTACTGCCTCTTGAGAGGAATTGATAAATCCTCAAAGAGTAATTCTTGTCATAAAAAGTGCTTTTTAATTTCGCAGTTCGGATTCGGCTTAAAACTGTGACAAGAATGATTGATAGTTGTAAGCTACTAGGCTGGTTCTCTATGGACTGTTGCGTCACCATTTGTTTTTATTTTTTTAATATTGCCAAATGACATATTTTGTTCAAATAGACAAAATGTCAACTTGCATAATTATCCAATTATAGTATTCGTAGAAATAATAAAATATAAAATATAATATCATTGCACATTAAAAATTAAATACAAAAATTACATAAAAAACGTCAATTCATTTATAGAAGTAAATTTATCGCTAAACCGAGTCCTAATTTTCTGGGCCCCAAATCGAAGTTCTATCTCAAATTGAGATCTAAATCAGAGTTAAATAAAAGTTCCAAAGCTTGAGAACTTGATGAACAAATGAGGAATTTTCGATAAATAGAGTTTAAGTGTTTGGAATACTGTCAAGAATTTAGCCGTTACTGAAATAAATATATTAAACATAACTTTTATACTTTTAATGAATCTTTTTTGTGCACCTTGCTGTTAAGGAAGAAAATATTAAGTCTGATTCCAACCAAGGTTTATACTATTATTATATTCATAGACAATTTAGAACCACTTCATCGCTGTTTTTGTTATAAAATTTAATTTTTTTATATGACCCACCCTAATTTATAAGAAATAAAAAAATATTTGTATTGCGGTGTATATGTATATACGAAGTTACCTAGTCTTTATATTCAAGTCAAATATACCAGTACCTAGGTATATATATGTATGTATCGTGTAATATTCTGTGGATATTCTGGTACATAAAAGCTATGTACTGTACGCTTTGTACGGGTGTTGAAGAGAGGCAAGTAACTTATGTACATAGGTATAGGTCTAGTTATAGTAAGGTATTAATTCTGCAAAAATATACACCTACCTACATATGTATACATAAACACATTTATCATCACAATATGCTTTAAGAATTGAAATATTAAATACAAATGTATCGGAAAACTATTCAATTTAAATCGTATCAATTTGTTATTTTGTTGGACTTACAAAACGAACAACATCTTTGTAATTAAAATGTAAAAATTAAGTCTCAAGTCTTTTTATTAAAAAACATTTTTTTTTGTAACATGTTCACAAGAAAAAATCATTCAGGTAGTTAAGTAACACATATAATGATTTCGGTGGTGTATAGAACTTGTTCTATCAATTAAGAACATTTATTTATTTATTTAATAAATATTTATTATGCAATCTTTACACAAAATAGGTTAACATGGAAAAATTAACAATATGGCTATCAATCTTAAGACACTTCAAAATGAAAACAAGACTTTATATTGAAGTGCTTCCTTTTAGGCATCGAACTTAAAATTGCGGTCCTTTGGTTCAATAAAACATCTTATAAAGTTCCGATCGCCATTAAACTATTTTTATGATAAATGTCTTACTGTCCGTCCATATAGGGCAATGAAATTTTTGTAATTATTATTGTTTTTATACTTCTAAAGTAATTTTTGATAATTTTCAGCTTCGAAGGAAATCTTTCAGCTTTTTTTGTACCAACAGGAATATTTAAGAATATTTTATTTTTTTACATTTCTTTTTATTTAAATCTTTAATACTTTTCATGGAGCTTATAGAAAGCATCTGAATGGCAAATAAAGATGATACGTCACCCAAAACTTGTTAGCAAAACTTATAAGCTTTCTTTGAAGAATTTGATAGGGTAAATAGAATAGTTTGACAGAAATGTTGTAAAGAATAATCAAATACTTGAATATGAGTGGACATTAGAGTCTGCGCAAGAAATCGATTTTCAAAAAATGGCTCAGTTAAAGTGCATAATAATGGGTGATTTTTTTGAGGTTAGGATTTTCATGCATTAGTATTTGACAGATCACGCGGGATTTCAGACATGGTGTCAAAGAGAAAGATGCTCAGTATGCTTTGACATTTCATCATGAATAGACTTACTAACGAGCAACGCTTGCAAATCATTGAATTTTATTACCAAAATCAGTGTTCGGTTCGAAATGTGTTTCGCGCTTTACGTCCGATTTATGGTCTACATAATCGACCAAGTGAGCAAACAATTAATGCGATTGTGACCAAGTTTCGCACTCAGTTTACTTTATTGGACATTAAACCAACCACACGAATGCGTACAGTGCGTACAGAAGAGAATATTGCGTCTGTTTCTGAGAGTGTTGCTGAAGACCGTGAAATGTCGATTCGTCGCCGTTCGCAGCAATTGGGTTTGTGTTATTCGACCACATGGAAGATTTTACGCAAAGATCTTGGTGTAAAACCGTATAAAATACAGCTCGTGCAAGAACTGAAGCCGAACGATCTGCCACAACGTCGAATTTTCAGTGAATGGTTTCAACAAGATGGCGCTACATGCCACACAGCTCGCGATTCTATGGCCATTTTGAGGGAAAACTTCGGAGAACAATTCATCTCAAGGAATGGACCGGTAAGTTGGCCACCAAGATCATGTGATTTGACGCCTTTAGACTATTTTTTGTGGGGCTACGTGGTTCCGAATGGACCACCTAAGACTCAGCCGCGGTCAACATTTAAATGAAATTATCTTCAAAAAGTAAATGTCATGGACCAATCTAACGTTTCAAATAAAGAATCGATGAGATTTTGCAAATTTTATGCGTTTTTTTTTTTTTAAAGTTTTCAAGCTCTTAAAAAATCACCCGATATAATTAATCGCGGGGTAAATAGAATAATTTGACAGAAATGTTGTAAAGGATAACCAAATACTTGAATATGAGTGGACATTAGAGTCTGCGCAAGAAATCGATTCTCAAAAAATGGCTCAGTTAAAGTGCATAATATTTATGATCAGCTTTTTGCTATTTTTAGATATATAAATGGTATTCTGATAAGCTTCAAGATCTTATTTCCGGTCCGGAAGTTTGATCAATCTGGAGCGATTAATCCTCAAACTGGTTGATAACGGCAGTTATTCATATAAAGTATATGGCAGAACTTATGAAATAATATACACGTTTTGGCTCCGTATTCGACGTTATGCTTTAAATTATTTTAATAAGATCTTTTCTGAGAGAAGGAAAAAATATTCAGATTTTTATGAAGAAGCCTTGAATAAGAAAACAACAGTTTTTATTTTCTTAACACAAACAGAAGTTGCCTTTAAATTGCTGAAATTCGCCTTCAATTCCATCTTATTTTTTTCACGCACTTGAATAGAGTTAGACTTTCTTTAAGGTATTTTTTCTCTTAAATATAAAAACTTTTAAAATCTTAATAAATTGAAATTTTGGATGCTCTAGAATTGTAGTTTAAACAAGACTTTCAAGAATATAAATGTCCCACCAACAGCAAAAGTTCTTCCTAAATTATTTGCTTACCTTAATTTGTTTTTATATAATTTTTACTGACATTTTGAAATTATTTCGTTAAATTCAAGAAACAAACATATTTCTTTCTCCGATTTGTATGTTTTTTGTTTTTCTGACCCCTTTTTAATCAGCATAATTGGGAGACGTCCAAATTAAATAGTTCGACCATACCTCACTTTAGCCCTTAAAATATGTACATATATGTATGGTTAAGATATACATTATGTTATTTTAATTTTGTCAGCTTCCATTTACAGGGAAGTTTGATAAAAGTCTGAATCCTTCCTGGTAAGAGTAATCAGCAATATAAAAAATGATAGTTTGTAAATTAATGGTATTGATCAAAGAAATTGTTCGAATACTTTACCGATATATCCGATAAACTCAAACTTTCGTTTGAAAACTCTACGGACTGCAACTGTTCCATGGATTCTAGTATTCTATCTGATGAAATGCAAACTTACAACTTTGTTTTTAAACCATTTTTACTTCTATTTAAATTTATAGCGAAATAATTATTATCTGCACACAATAGAAACTCCAATACCAGCGTCAGCGATGGTACATCATGTACTTTATTGAAAAAGCTTGGCCTTAATGTGGTTGACGTATTATGTTATTTATTAACTCTTTTTAAAAAGTGCAATAGAAAATATATTTCCAATTACACCGATTTTATTTCTTCCAAACATACCTAAAGTATTCGAAAAACCAATTAAATCTCGTATTATTCAAAGTTTCGATTCAACCATACAGTAACCATCTTCAATGGCGCTCTTTGTTGATATGAAAAAAGCATTTGACAAGGTTGACCATATTATCGTGCTGGACTTAGAGGAATTATGTACAGTTCGTTTCTGTTTAACTTAAAATACAGGGAGCAAAAAGTAGCAATGTCATTCTCATTGATAGTTAATTAAGTTGTTCTATTTTTTTTAAGAATGGCGTTCCTCAGGGATCTGTTCTTGGGCATTGTTTTTTTTTTGTCACACTTCAGAGTTTTCAGAAAGTAGTTAGCTTACAGCAAGCGTCACACTACGATCAGAGGCTCATCATAAGTGCATGTGTTAGTTGTTAGTAAGAAAATAATACAATTATAGCCTAACACACGCACAAAATACAAAACAAATAATTATTAACATTTAACATGAATTATTAACATGACGTTTACGATAGTGGAGCACTGGTTCTAAATAATGATTTTAATCCCACCTTATTTAAATTTAAATCAATCGATGAACAGTTTAAGTTATATAAAATGCTCATTCGACTTAAAGCTTCATTCTTTCCATAGTTAGTTCTATGGAAGTCAATATGTATAAAGTCAAAAGTACGCAGGTGATGAGTTCCGCCTCGGTAATTTAAATGTATACAAGATAGCAAATAAGGTGCATCAATTTCACCATTAATGAGTTGATGAAAAAAAATTAAATCATTATTAACACGCCTTTGATGGAGAGCTTGCAATTGAAAGAGTTGAATACGATGTTCATAGGGAGGAAGATCATAAGGATCTTCCCACGGAAGACCCTTAAGGGCGAAGCGAATGAAATTATGTTGAATTGATTCAATACGTTTCTTATGAATTTCGTAATAGGGATTCCATACCTGCGAAGCATATTCAAGATGAGGACGAACATGACAATTGTATAAAGAAAGAGTAACATAGGGATCATTGAACTCCTTTGCCCAGCGTTTTATAAAACCAAGCATAGAACTTGCTTTATTAACAATAAAGTTAATGTGATGTGTAAATTCTAAGTTGGAACAGAAATGAACACCTAAATCTTTAAATGTGGAGACGCGACCGAGTTTTTGCTTTGATGGATTAAGAGTTATCTATTAAATAGAATTCAAATCATTAAAATCGGTTCCATGAAATCAGTGCCAATTTCAAATCATTCCGGAGTTCCCCAAGGTAGTCACCTGGGTCCTCTATTGTTTTTACTTTTCGTAAACGACTTACCGAAATTTATTTTAGATTCACAATGTTTGATTTTCGCAGATGACGTGAAGATTTACAGGCTTATAAATTCAATCTCTGACTGTATACAGCTCCAAGATGATTTAAAACAACTATCTAAATGGTGCCTTTTAAATGATTTTGGATTGAATATCAATAAATGTTGTGTTCTCACGCTTACTAGATCTTTCAATCCTATTATCTTTGACTATAGTTTATCTGCGAGTGTCCTGCAAAGAGTTTCTAATCATAAGGATTTGGGAGTTGTATTCGATTCCAAACTGCATTTTAGAATGCATGTAGATTACATCGTGTCAAGAGGTAATTCTATGCTTGGATTTCTGTTTAGAAATTCTAGCGAATTTAAATGTCCTTATACAATTAAGTCTCTTTTTATCAGTTTTGTTCGACCTATTCTGGAATATTGTTGTGTAGTTTGGTCTCCCTACTACAAAAATGCTTCCAATAGAATAGAAAGGATTCAAAAAAGGTTTACGAAATATTCTCTTATGAAACTTCATTGGACCCTGCCCTTACCAGCATATACATCTCGGTGCGCGTTGATTGATATAAAACCTCTTGAGATTAGGAGAACCTATTTCTTAATTTCACTTGCAAGAGACGTTTTAATTGGTCATATTGATTGTACGGAATTACGTGAACTTTTTATCAAACATGCTCCATCTCGTTGTTTGAGGGTTAATCGTTTTTTCTTTACAGCCCAACACTCGACTAATTACGGACTTAATGAGCCTATTACAAAAGCTTGCCTACTTTTTAACAAATATGCCGATATAATCGAACTTGAAGTTCCAAAACATGTATTCAAACAAAAAGTTATGAATTATATTATAATTAATTAAATTAATTTTGTAAATATTATTAGTAGATATTATGTATTCTTTAAAAATTATCAATACTATAGTTACTCTTTTTTTTTATTATTATTTTTATCATTAGGGAAATATGTCTAAGAAAGTAGTTTGTACTTATAGACGAATAAATGAAAAAAAAAAAAAAAAAAAATATACAATAATCAAATACACTACCGATTCGTTTTTTAGTAAAAGTTATCGTCTGGCATTTAAAAGGGTTGAGGGTAAGGCTATTTTTGCCACACCAAAATGTAAAACTATCAATGTCAGCTTGTAAAAGGATGCGATCTTGGGTGGACTTTATTATCTTAAAAATGTTCATGTCATCAGCAAAAATAAGAACATCACTTGAGCGTAGACATGACGATACGTCGTTTATAGATAGGATGAATAGGAAAGGGCCAAGATGGCTTCCCTGAGGAACACCAGATTGAGCAACAAAAGGTTCAGAATGACAATTTCTAAATTTTACCTCATAGGATCTATTTTCAAGGTATGATTTGATCCAAGCTAAGAAAAATGGTGGAAACCAAGAGCTTTAAGTTTAAATAAAATAATTCCTTGGCTAAGTTGGTCAAAAGCTTTGGAAAAGTCAGTGTATATGCAGTCAACTTCATAACCTTGTTCTAAAGCGTTTGAACATATGTTTGAGAATGTGAGGAGATTAGTAACGGTTGATCTTTTTTTCACAAAACCATGTTGCTGTTCGCAAATGAGATTTTTACTAAAAAATGCTACACTTTCACAAACAACTTGTTCAAACAATTTAGGTATGCAAGAAAGCTTTGCAATGGGCCTGTAGTTTGTTATATCCGCCTTGTTACCTTTCTTGAAAATTGGTGTAAGAAATGCCTTCTTCCATAAACTGGGAAATTTGCCTGTTTTTAGAGAAAGTTTGAATAAGAACGTAAGGGGTTCAACTAAAGCATTACTACACTTTTTTAATACTATCGGGGGTATACCATCGGGACCGGCTGAGCAGTCATCATTCAACACGGATAAAAGATCAAGAACCGTACTCTGTAGCACAGGGATGTGACTACAGCTAGTCTGCGAAAAGGAGTGAAGATTGTGAAAATATACTTCGTCAACTTCTTGAGGGCTATTAACAAATGACTCACGGAAATTTGTCGCGAAAGCGTTACAGATATCAACAGTTTTATCTAACGAAAGGTTCTTGTAAGTGAAGTTAACTGGAAAGCCATCTGATTTTTTCTTTAAGTTTACAAAATTCCAAAATTTTTTAGGATTCCCTTTCAAAGAGGTGCCCATATCAGAAACATAAATAGCATATAAAAAATTTGAAAGAGCCTTAAATCCGTTAAAAAGTTCAACATAAAAAGAGAAATTGATTGGAGACAGAGTTTTGAGATAATTTTTCCATGCCTTATTTCTTTTGTTACGCAGTAAACGCAATTCTTTCGTGTACCAAGGGTGGCTAAAGTTTGTATTTCTTGATTTCTTTAAAGGTACATTTTTTTCTAAACAATTATTAAAGATCTTATAGAAATTTGAAACTGCTTCGTCAATATTAGAAAATGCTAAAGTATCAGCAATTGTTATTTTTAATCTATATAAATTCCATCTTTCCGAAAGTGTCATTTGGAACAAAAATCGCTTAATTCACAGCTAGGCTCATTTTAGAGATCAAAACGTCAAACCAATGAGACACCTTTATATATTCAAAGTTTAAAAAGAATTCTTTAATTCCTGGTGCTCTCACAAAACCCACTTTTCAAACGTTGACACAGTTTATTGGTAAACATAAGCTTATTCGAACAATTATAAATCTTTACTCTTTCCTCAGTAAACATATAGACTGATCATTTACAATTGAAATTGCTTCTATATTGAAGTCATTTTGAAAAGTGAGCATTTTTAATTATTGTTTTGAATTTAAATTTGAAATTGATTAAGTTTTGAAATAAAAATTGTAAATTTGAATATTATTTTTGATATTGTAAACATTTTTGTTTTTATTTACGAACACTGAACAGTTTACAAATCTACCTACAGGCACAGGGTGGCTGATGAATCGTGCTACAAAAACAAATCTTAATAACTTTTCTGAATAGCTTTTTAACTTAAACTTTTTTTTATATAATGGATCGATGTTTTGTAATTAATGAAAATGGACAATTGGGATGAGAAAATTCACATCTGGGTTGAGCGGCCGGCGCTATCACGCGCACTAGCGTCAGTATAATTCATGTGTTTTATCGCACGTTTGGCGGCACTCCTGCAAACCAATGAAAACAGTCACCCGGAGAAATTTTCAGCGAAATCCTTCAATAATGCATAAGCAAGCAAACTTAACACCGCAGACTTCCTGGTACGCTTGTCAAAAGCTGCTCTTAATGGTAGACCAAACCATGATGAACTGCCTTTTTATTTTATGACCCAGCCCACTTGGACTTAAATGGCAACTTAAATAAGCAAATCTGCAAAATATGGTGTACGTTGAAACCACAAATCCTTCATACTTCACCCATATCGGGTCACAGTGGTGGTGTGCAGTTTCCTCTAGAAAACAGACCACAGCAACTGTAAATGGTGACCGTTATTTAAAGGAATGTTTTATTCTGAGCTCCGCCGAAAGATAATTTTTTTTTCAAATTTGGTCTTGTTTCAACAGGATTTCGTTGCCCCCCCCCCTCTTCCGGTCATCAAACAGGAAGCTTACGAAACATAACCGAAAAATTTGAACGCTCTAATGGCATTAATTAAAATATTAATTCAATCAATCTCAAGGTCAACACTGCATTCCATCATGGATAACTTTCTAATTAGGTACCGCTGACGTGTGAACAAGCGTGAAGGCCATTTAAACAATATTAAATATTGATTGAATATTTTTAATAAAATTTAATAATCTTTCGAACTACATACCTATATAAATTAAAATATAATAAACGTTCTCTAATAAAAGTTATTCCAGTTTCTTAATGTAGCAATATTTATCAGCCACCCTGTATATTTTAAATCTAATTTAATCTAGAAAATATTAAACTTTTTTTAAAATTGAAAAGTACTTTCTGCTTTATTATATTAAAATAGGTGTTCAAAAACGATTGACAGAAATTGCCTCTCCTTTTCAAGTCGGGAGGGAAGGGAAGGACCCCTTTCCACTATGGTCAGTATGGTCGCATTCTTTATTTTTGTTTGTTTTTTACCGAAAATGTTTTTTCTCACTAATTTGCCGAAAGTTAGGTTTTAAAATCTATTTGTTGTCACGATGCAATTCTTTGCGTTAAGGGTTTTTCAAAATGCAAGTCTTTGCTTTTGTCAAGTACCTATACACTTGGCCATGGGCTCAAACTCTCCTCATAAAATATAGAACACAAAAACACTTCCTTGTTACATTCTATATAATGTAGGTATTTGCGCTTTGTTCCATCCAAGTATTTGCAAAACAACAAGCACTTCATATAATAAAGATCAATAAATACGTGTTCACTCATTCTTTTGCCTATATTGCAGAATAATGACATGAATAGACATACCTACTTATCTACATATCTCCGTACTTATCAGACTTTTTAAGTTAAGAGTAAACACACAAAAAAAACAAATACCTACAATGTATTCAAATCATTACATGTGTCCGTGTGTCCTTTTATAAATAAATTCAAGCAACTAGGGTAATTATATACATATGAATAAGAGTAGGTGTACTCAACTCACTTGTACGTGCCAAAGATATTCACATAGAAAACGGAGGTGTTTAATTGTTTTTTTTTTCTTTTTTACGTGATAAAAATTTTCAGCTGAAGTTATATTTCTTTGCAACATAAAGCGGATGCAACAACACCAACACAAAATGTTTCAATATGGTTTTAAATGAATAAATGGACTAAATCATCGGGTTTAAGACCCGAATTAAAAGTTGGCTTCTTGGCAAATTCTTCTACTTTATTAAGTGAACGGATTCCATAGTATTACCTACCAGGTCTTGAATAAAGTCTCTACATTTTTGAAGCTTTATTTACTCGTACATATGTGTCTGTTTGGCTCCTCAATTTGTGCTTCCCTTTCCACCCTTGTTGTCATTTGATGGAGATCCATGATCCTCTAGCAAGCGTGCTATGTTTTAGATAATACAAAGCACAAAGCACACCGCTTATCACCAATAAAAACAGAATTGGTGAGAGCTTTTCTGACTCCATTTTGTACTTAACACTCTTCTGTTCTGACAACCTGCGTTCGTATAGAGCTGGACATTTGGACTCAATATAAGCTGCCTCCATCATATAACAAAGAGTTTTTTCGGTATATCCTTCCTTTTCGAAATCAATGAAGTGAAGTGTGTTGCTCGATATTCAAAAATCAATACACTACCAAGTTATGATTCTTAAAACACAAGAGAATCCAAAGCAGAATCCTGCTTTTTCAGCGTCAAGTATTGCTAGTTGGCGATTGCATATAAAATTGTCATATCTCTGCAGTTTAAGCACTTCATTAGGGGTCTTGATACCGTTCCCTTCCTTACTATTCAGTGTTCAGAGATAAAAACTGCCCCTATGTGCCGTTGCAAAAAATCATGCGATATCATTGATACAGCAGCAAATTCTGCGGAAATGCCATCAAGCCCTTTAATTTGTTTGTTTTTAAGTGATTTAATCCCGGTACAGATCACATTTTTAGTGGGAAGTGTGGTAGTGAAGCGGAAATTTGTTGCATCGGACAACGCAGAAGACGTCAGTTGAAAGTTTTTCTTGAAGACTTTATTTAAGGCTTAAAAATGCTTCTTCCATCTTCTGAGCTGATCGCCTCTATATATGTATTTCATAGGCTGTTATTTTGAGCTCTGAACACAAGTGAATTTTTTGATATTTATCTTATAGGGTTTTCTGTAGTTGCACATGTTTGCTGGATCTTTTGCTTCTTGACTCAAAGCGTTAATGTCATTCCAATTATCGCATCTTATATGAGCTTTCATTTTGTTAACCTCCGTTGATCCTTTCCAAATACCATCTGAAGGCCAGGTGTTGTTTCTTTCTTGCAAACAACTAACTATTCAGCACCTGATATCAAAACATTTTTCAGATCAGCTGATTCTTCTTATATCTTGAGTGGTGGTTATTAGCTGAACGTAACCTTACGGCTGCTAACATAAGATAGTGATCAAGGGCACCGGTCGAAGAAACTTGTCTGTCCCCATTCGAAGAAGCTTGTCTGTTTTTCAACACTCAACTAATTTTTTGACATGTTTTGAGTTCAATCATTGTGCATCATTGTGCCAAGTTATAATACTAGGCGTATTTTATTGGTAAATTATTAGCTAGTGCAGTAATGGAAAGTAAGTGCAGTAATGGAAAGTGTGAATAAAACATATGTTCACTATTATATGCACTTTTATTTTAAATCTTCAAGTTGGTATCTTTGCAATCATACTTATGTCAAGATCAGCTGTTGAAAATACGTACTCAAGGGATGTGTTGAAAAACTATTATTGTTTTTATGTAAAGTTGAATAAGAGTTCAAGTTAATGTGTACATGCAGGTCCAGTCAGAATAGAGTTGAGTATGAATTGAAAGATTGAAATGACATAAGAGTGCGTGTCCACATTTAATTTTTAATGTTAGGTGCAAGCAGTGAGACAGGTAGATTATGTGAGTGAAAAAGAGAGAGATGGGTAGATTACAGCCCAAATGCAAACAATATTCTTGGATTCAACATGAAAGATTTTGTATTGTATGAGTGAAAGATAGATAGATTTCAAGGGTGTGCGATAGGGATGTGCAGATTGATTTTCTCTTCATCGTATGTACACAACGAACATAATAAAACCCAGCATTAAAAATCCAATGTAGACAGGCACTAAAAGCCAAAAGAAGGGTGTGAGGGGGGATTTTGTCCTTCCCCGTAAGCCCATCTTGCCTACAAGCTCCCAGTTGCTGGCAACTCAGTTTTCCTGTGTGAAAGGGGATAAATCAACGCGAAACATTCAGCGCCACAATTAAACTTTCTCTTCTCAAATAAACTTACACTGCGATAACTGACGCGAAGCGAATCATTCACAATGATAACAAAAATGACAAATAAACAATGCCGCGTCGGCGAATGTTCCACTTTCGCGTTGGTTTGGGAGAGCCTTTAAACCCGACCAATGACAAAAGTTTTGCTTTCGCATCAAATGTTTCGCTTTGGTTTTGGGCGAGTCCTAACACACATCACGCGTCAATAAATTTAGAGATAGCACTGTGATTATTGATGATTTTTGGGTGATGTCAAGTAGTCAACGCATTGAATATTTACGTTGACAGTCTAATCGTAGATTAATATTTCAAACCAATTTATTTTTATTCTAGTGAAAACAGAGCACAAGAAAAATACGAACGCATCCCCAAATAATAAAATCCTGCCAACCTTTAAGTAAAAAATATTTCTGGAACTGGATGAAGTGTCATTCTATTCCAACATTCCAAAACTTTATCTGAACTATTTATATGCACTATTTTTGCTGCCTTATTTACTATTTCTTTGTTGTTGTTTAGTGTGTAAGATTTTGCTGCGCTGCGTATAAATTTACCAATAAAAAACGGCTACTGTTACCGTAGCAGAAGTCCAACAACTTCGAAATTCTCACCTCCTCATGAAATGTCTGAACTCTTCGTTACTTACTATTATGATGCTTTTCCAGATTGAGCAAAATCATACCCGATTTCATCTCTTGTCTATTAAAGAGAAGCGGCAAAGTAAGCTAAGCTTTTAATTTGTGTCGATAAAGTTCTTTAGTATGGTCTGCTGAAACATTTGTAAAAATAATGGTGAACCACTGATCCCTAAAAAATGGACTCTCTTTTATTAATTCAAGGCAACTAATTAGGTAAATAATTTTAATTAAAATCTGTGGTTTCGATTTTCAATAGGGGAATTTTTTGATAAATAAATAGCTGAGCTGTGCTAACAAGTCAAATTGTAATTTATTATGCAACGCAAATCATCTACAAAACTGATGACAGCGGAGTGGCTCCGAGACAGCATCCTTTTATCCTCACTTTCTCAAAAGCGATGTTTTGGGAGGGACACCCACCATCATTCGCGAATAATTGAAAGTATTTTTGTAAACATTGTTATCGTTCACTACAAAAAATTTCGTGTAATGAAAGTTTTGTAAAACATAATATAGAGTCCGCCATCTAACTTTTTTTTCAACTAGTGCTTATTTCGTGAATGGTAACACTTAGCTCATGTCTGATTTGACAGATAATTAGTTTTATCCTTCCGCTGAATGGATATGGTTGTGTATACGCTTGAACAACGCTGGGAACAACGCTTAGAGAAGATGTCGATTTTGCCAAAAAAATCATCTTTTCAGATGAAGCTCATTTTGATCTTGGCGGGTATGTAAACAAGCAATATTGTGGCATTTGGGGCACAGAAAACCCGCACGCATACATTGAAAAGCCGATACACCCAAAACGAGTCACTCTTTGGTGCGGATTTTGGTCCTCCAGAGGCATAATTGGGCCATTTTTCTTCGAAAATGAGCAAGGAGTTATCGGGCCATGTTGAACGAAATTTTTACAAAAATTGAAGAAGAGGATATTGGCAACATTTGGTTTCAACAGGACGGCGCTATACGTGCCACACAGCCGAAGCTACACTCGATGTTTTTATATCATTTAAAAAAAAAAAGTTATTTAGCGGACCCATTATATAAGGTCTTAAGTTGACAGCGCTGGTATTTGACATCACCTGTCAAACTCTACTGAATGTTTGCTATTAACGATAATGGATCGCTTAACAGTCAAACAACGCATTAGATTTATTAAAACTTACTACAAAATTGGCGAATATACAACGAAATTGTGAAGAAATTTGAAGAGAGAAAATATTGCATGAGGACAAAAGTTCCGAAATTATCGACCAAATTACTTTGTGGTTGTAATAAGTTAACATTTCCTGTATGTGGTTCTTCATTACAGTTACTTGGGAAATTTTGAAAAACCCCAAGATTGTGAACGTAAAATGTATTGTTTCATTCTAATTATTACAATTTGTCTATTTGTTTTCGGGAATATCTACAAATTGAGCAAAACTTCACCTAGAACACAACTATTGTATTTAAAAAGAAATGCGGAAGATGAAGAGATGAGAAATTCGTTTTTTAAATTTTTACAGCACAAAACTACACACGTTGACCCTTTAAATACACCAAGCTACTTTTTTCTAAATTCAAAAATAGCTATATGCTAAATTCACAAACATTAAAAGAATTTATTCAAATTGTTTATAAGGTACCAACTATGGAACCAGGCCATTAGCACAATGAATAGTAGTTGAATATATGTACATAGGTAAAAAAAATTAAATTTCGTAGAATATCCTTTGTTCTGCCTATATAGTCAGCTCACTTCATCAAAAATTTCTGCAGACGTTCACCGCACATTTAATGTACTTCACTTTATTTTTAGGAATTGGCTTTATGGTGAAAGTACTGAGAGTAGGTATAGTCTCATTTATAAATGGTATTGTATTTTCACTTCTCTTAGGAAATTAACGCAAGGTTATGTTTAATGTGAATTATTAAATTTCATTCAACTATTGACAGGAATACATCATGATCCCTCCATCATTTGGTCAGGTTTTTCCTCATAGAAATATATTTACGAGTACATAGGCAGGTATAAGTGTACCTATACCAGAATAAACGTGCTCAAAAGCCTAAAGGGCAAAGAGACCTATTCTTCAACCCACAAAAGCGATATTCACCTTTGAAATAAGAATCGTGAATGGATTAAGCAAACCCAAGGACCTGCACGTGCACCTTATACTCAGTGGGAAACTTTGCTTTGTGCACGTGTGCAGTATTTTACATCATAATTTTGACGCAAATGAGACATGTGCTGTGTGGTGTGTGCTGTCCTGTGCAAAAGCAGACGGTGGCGGATATAGGTAGTATACGACGACGACAACAGGACTAAGACTTTTACAGGAATTAATTTGACTTCTCTCCAATCGGATTCGGGTTGCAGAACTCTCTTTACCTTACCTACCTTATACATCAACATCACATAGGGGTTGTTCAACCACTCGTCTCTCTTTTCATGTAAGAACGACCCATATTTTTCCTGATCTCAAACGTATATGTATACCTATAAAACTAGGCTTTAAAAAACATTTGAACTCATCAGCCATTGAAGACGGAAGCTTTGTTTATTGAAAGAAAAAACATCTTACATATTTTGAATACACCCTATATACGCAAATAATGTAAATTATTATATATGTAAACGCTCTCTGGCACTGGTGGTCAAGTCGTGTGTATACAAGACAATTGTCTTGTATCCTTGCGTAGCAATATGGGAATAGTCTATTTTGCCTTTTCGACTTGAATACGCAACACTTATCTATATTTTCTCCATGGAAGTTAATCCGCTTCCGCTTCCCTAATGTTTACGGACCAACAACTTAATCGCGAAACGAAGTGCGTTCATCAAATAAAATATAATCTATCCGGGGAATTCAACCCCCTTTTACATTTATCAAACAACTATACAACAACACAAAAAACATATTGCCAGCATATCGTGTTGTATCGTCTGAGTCTAAAAGCCTGATAACTTTTCGCTTCGCAATCGCAAGGGGATACAATTTAGGTAGGCATGAAATCAGAAACCAGGAACCATAAAGGAACAAGATTTCACAGGATTATCCCAATTAAATGGGTGCAATGAACGAAGGCTGACACCGGCATCCATCTGAGTACATTTCAATTTGTAAGGGGTAAACATATGTATTTTATTTTTTTTTATTTTTTCTGCCCGGAACATAAAGCATAACGATAATTTTAGTTGGTAAAAATGTTTCCAGTGTCAATTGCTGCTATTATAGTCTAGAGATGAAGATTATATAGAGGAACAACTCAGAATTCAAAGGTTACTATATATTCAGTATAAGAGGGTGAGTCAGGTTACTGTGATATTGTATGATATTTGTTCATAATAAGATAACATTTTGTTTCAATTGGTAAAGCTTCTCGAACATAGGTTTTTGAAACAAGGCTAAAATCATCTTAAAATCTTATATCATACAAATAAATTACCTGGTGTTTTTTGTTTGCTTAACTAGAATTCGTTATATCTATACTCCAAATTTAAAAACTCAATATCTTGTATTATAGTAGAGTAACTTTTTCATTTGAATAGAAGGAAATCTTGAGTAAAATTCAATGGTTCTGATATTTTGGTAACTTGTTTATAATGTTGGCCTAATTAATAATAAAATTTTCCGACATCGAGCGAAGAACGCAAGATGTTCAAAAATCAGAATAACAGTGCAAATTTCGAGCTTTTTCCGCTTAATGGTAATTTTTACACGAAAGCCTAGTACCTACGCTGCTGAAGCCTAGTACGCAGCTGAAGTGAAACGAATTTTTTCGGCGGTCTCCAAGTGCAGAGCGAAATGAAAACGAAAACCACGGCGGACAAATATTTGTGGAGAGTTATGTCTGGAAGTTGAATTTCACTGCTTGTCTTCATCACTTGTTGCACAACACCAATAACATCCTGAGTTTCCGATTCAGAAATGCAATGTTGGAACACATTAGACAAATCCATTTTGTTTTAAATTTTAAATTTTAAATCAAATATAAATCAAAGTCAAAACACCGAAAGTCACGAGTAAACAATTTTTTTTTTTCAATAAAAAAATTAAATTTCGCAAGCAATTAATGTGCTGGGCAATTAAATTGAGAACGAAAAGAGTGGAGAATTGTACTAAGAAATCTAGTACAGCTCTCCACTAAAATGTCACATTTCGTCGTTCAGCAGCGTACTGAAAAACGAAAAGCACAGCGACATTTTTCGTTTATGATTTCGTCATGTCATTTTTGTATGGGAAATTTCGTTTCACATTAGCAGCGTACTAGGCTTGATGCGAAACGAAATTTCTCATACAAAAATGATATGACGAAATCATAAACGAAAAATTTCGCTGTGCTTTTCGTTTATCAGTACGCTGCTGAACAACGAAATGTGTCATTTTAGTGGATAGCTGTACTAGATTTCTTAGTACAATTCTCCACTCTTTTCGTTCTCAATTTACTTGCCCGATATTATATATTAATTGCTTGCGAAATTTTGACGTTTAATTTATTTATTGAAAAATGTTCGAAATTTTTCGTTTATGATTTCGTCATGTCATTTTTGTAAGGGAATTTTCGTTTCGCATCAGCAGCGTACTAGGCTTAAAATTGAAAAGAATTGTTTACTCGTGACTTTCGGTGTTTTGATTTGGATTAAATAAAATGGATTTTTCTAATGTGTTCCAACATTGCATTTCTGAATCGGAAACTCAGGATGTTATTGGTGTTGTGCAACAAGTGATGAAGACAAGCAGTGAACTTCAACTTCCAACTTCTGTCTGGAAGTTGAAGTTCACTGCTTGTCTTCATCACTTCTTGCACATCAGACATCACCAATAACATCCTGAGTTTCCGATTCAGAAATGCAATTTTGGAACACATTAGAAAAATCCATTTTATTTTAAATTTTAAATCAAAGATAAATCCAAATCTAAACACCGAAAGTCACGAGTAAACAATTTTTTTCAATTTTAATTTGTAAACAATTTTTTTCAATTTTAATTTGTAAACAATTTTTTTCAATAAATAAATTAAACGTCAAAATTTCGCAAGCAATTAATATACCGGGCAATTAAATTGAGAACGAAAAGAGTGGAGAATTGTACTAAGAAATCTAGTACATCTATCCACTAAAATGACACATTTCGTCGTTCAGCAGCGTACTGAAAAACGAAAAGCACAGCGAAATTTGTCGTTTATGATTTCGTCATGTCATTATTGTATGGGAAATTTCGTTTCGCATCAGCAGCGTACTAGGCTTTAAAGGAGAATTTTTTTTGAATAACGATTTTGAGGCAAATAAATTAACTACAATTTGAGCCTAAAGTTGTGTCTGCATGAGATGTTGTGTTTAGAATACAGTTGTTTAAACATTAAGTAAATATGTTTTTCACAAAAAATCGAAGAATATTAACAATATTGATTAAACATCAAAAAGCCAAGTCTTAAAATATATTTTAGTTTTTGAGAAAACTGGAAACAAATAACATCTTCTCAACTATTTTTCAGTAAAGTAGTCTTTTCTCTGGATAGAAAGAGCAGTTTTCGTAAATCCGGTAGGTGTCTAGGTCTTTATGACATTGCTCTTATAAATAATCCAGGTTTTCGACCTCGAGGTCTAAACGCAACATGCGGCAAGAACTCGACAAAACTGCGGGAATCGTTAGTTTTTTTCAGGTAGGTATTGCCAATTTTAACCCTGATGGGATGGTTTCTTCAGCATAAGTACCTATGATTTACGATTTCAAGCGAACTTATAATTTTCTTTATTTTGAGCCCAACCTCTAAATATCCATTACTTTTTAAAATACAACGATCGATAGTGTTTCGTTGCTAAAGAAGCTGTTAATTATTCAACCAGAATTTAAGAACTCCATAGGTTTAACAGACTCCTTATAAAACCTTCCATGACTTTGTAAATTATTTCACTCTTCTCTGTTTAATGGCTATCGATTGGTAATTTAACAAAAAATAACGTTGTTGAAGCCAAAATTTTGTATATGTTTAATTCCGAGCTACCACAAATTCCGATGATTTCCACGTGCATACAAATTAAAGGCAAAAGCGATAAATTTTCTATTAGATTCTGGAGCATGACATTATATACTTTGCAAATTCGTACTTTAAAATCACTTAAATATTATGATTATAATTAAGGAACTTTTTTATTTTAAGGAAACTAGGTTTTATATTTCATTTAAGTTTTTGAATTTTATTTCTTAAATTACTAACGCGGTGGTGTCGGACTCGTTAAAGAAATAGTTCTTCGACTCTATAATATAATTTTGCAAGGCACGGGACAGTACGGTTTACGCTGCTATATGTTTGTATATATTAAGAAATGTGCGATCTTTCATTAAATGATTTGTATAGTTTACAAACATTCGTGATGCACTAATCGAAAGTACTTATGTATGTATGCATCATCATCAAAGTGGTAAAATAGTGCTATTTACCATCAATATCGGTTGCGTTACGAACGGTGTTGTACATACCGCGTTAACCTAGTACTACCGGAGACGTTTTTTCTACAAATTCTCCGTGGGAGGAAGTAGAATTTCCTTTTACTAAGGACCCTAGTGTGGATTTAATTTAAAGTGAGTACCTTACCTACTTAAATTATATGTATAAACTAGCAAAATCCACTTTTTGAACATTTTTCTCATTAGAAGTACTAATAATGAAAAAAGCTAGTACAATCAAAAGTTTACACTTGAGTTTTTGAAATTTGAAACAAATACAGTTACAAAAAAAAAAACAATTCTAAAAAGTAAAATTCTAGGACAGTTTTGTTTGTTTTGTTGATTTCTTGAGTTTTAAAATAATTTATATACAAACATATAAATACGTTAAATATTATATTTTCGAAAATTTGTTTAAAAAGAAAATTCAAAAATGGAATTAGATTTATGAAAATGTATATGAACGTTTTCTACTGCCTAACACCGAAATACTAAACTTCACATCATATAAAATTTTGTTTTATTTTGGCCAACTTCCATGTTTCAATGTTATTGTAGACCTTATCATATCCTTTGTCCCCAGCCGTATTTACTTCAGTTATGCGATTAGGTAAAATAGTTTTAACAGAGTCTGAACATAAAACATTTTCGACAAACAATTTTTGATTTATAAAGAAAACTGTATTAAGTACCTATATTTTCTATTGATCTCATGATAAAGTTATTCAAAATCTTAAGTTTATATAGTTCTAATAAATAAGTAAGCTTCAAATCTTTTAAAGCCTTAAACTTAACATATAATTTAGGTATCAGTGTTGTTTTTATTCCTGAGTTCGTTGCTGCAAATACAAACTACGAACGAAAAAGATGTAAATTTTTGTTTGCATGTTTCCCACGAACATCCTTTTTAACTTCCAAGACCCCACACACCAGATATTTAGATCACAAAACATCAGCCATATAGTTTGCTTACAAAACTAACTCTAGAATTATGTTTTCTCAGAAGTGACAGCATAACAGGAAAACTAATTCATTCCATGATTCGTTTTCGTGTCCCTGTATATGCGACTCATAATAAGAATTTGAACTATTTCATTGATACATCCTGCTTAGCCGAATATTAAAGGCTATAGCGATATTTTCGATATCCAATTAGCTACTGAATTTCAGAAGCTCTATTTCAAGAAAGGTGGGTCACCTCAAATCACAACAATCAATCGTGAGAAGAAACAGTCACTTTAAACTACTGTTTGATGCGGTAGATGCGGTATATAACATGCGAATAATATTATCTTAATTTTATATCATCGGAATGTTAGTCTACTGGATCTGAACTCACCGAAATCTTTGGTCCAAATGGGCCTTTGGGTTTATACCAGCAATATAAACAGAATATTCTTTTCAATCGGATATCGGAAAATTTATGATGATGATCACGAAGGTAGGTATAATAATATAGGTTCGATCGAAGCGGAGGAGTGGATAACTTAGACTTAACACCGTAGGACTGTTGTATTCGATATTGTTTGTTGGTCGGAAGGTTTTAATTCAGAAAATGATAGATATACATATATACCTATCCTATACTTATGTACGTGTAAAAGAATAAATAAGGGCGTACTTTAATTTTTTCTGTCTTTATGAATGCAGCGCAAAATAAGTACAGTTTTTATTATTTTATCAACTAAAAAGAATTTTGATTGGGCAGCCAAACTAGAACAAAACAAGATTAATACATGATTCGTATTTCGAAGTATAGATCTGCTCCAAATTTTTCTATCAAGTTTTCAGGTTTGGATATGGAATACCTCTCAAAAGGTAAAGCTAAATAAAACGTGCTATATCTTAAAATCACTTACCTCATAAGATTAAAGATTTAAAAGTCAATCAATCGATAGATCTATATAAGTCATACAAAGAATGAAGCAGAAACATATTACAATAATTATTTTTTCAATACACGTTTTTTTAACTTACAAACTCACATTCTTTAAACAGGAGAAATAATAGTGCAGGTTTTGGGTTACAAATGTGTTATCGTCAAATTAGATAAATATATTTCCTATATCATGTATAATTTTGCATTAAAGTTGCTACATATTTTATGATTCTTCGAACACACCCTCAATATTTTATCTGCTCCCATATAATATTCTGTTGACTTAAAAATTAAAGCCAGTAACAGATCATATATGGTTTTTAGTATATGCAGCGCCGGATTTAGCTTTTTTGGGCCCTAGGCCTGAAGAGTAAATGGTGCCTCCTTTGCATTGTATGTATTCTCTTATATTGTATGGTTTACATTAGCTTAATTGAAAAATTTAAAATTATTGTCATTTGTATGCATCATATAACGATGGAATTGTATATTAACTCGTCAGCAAGTTCTGAATTTAAATCTTCCGGATAATTTGACACCAAGCGCTGGGCCAGGCTAAAACGTCGACTTTTTCATTGCTTGTGCAAAGAAAAATCAAATCTTTCAGAAATGTCTTTATATATTTGACCTCTGGAATCCATTTGTATTCTTAACTTATCGATAATAATATAAAAAGCGTTTTTTCGAAACTTATGCTTCGGGCTTAAATCTACATCTGGAGCATTATCATTGTTAGCGTTTTTTTGTGAATTCGTTTTCGTGTAATCATGCAGCTGCCATCCTTAGAGTGCATTTCAATAGTGTCGAAATTATCACGCATTTTCTCCTGTTGATCAGACAATGATCTATACAAATTGGCGCATGTCAGCAGTGTTACGTCTTCGCTTTGCAAAACCTTACTGACTTTTTGAAAGCTTTGTAAAATATCGTTCCAAATCACAAGCATTAAGGCAAATTCTAGTTTATTCATTTTGTTTAGTAGATCAACAGCATCCTAGCATCTCCTTTTAATGTATTATCTTCAGAAATGTCGTTTAAAGTACCTTATAATTTATTATATGATTTAATGATGTCAAAAGTAGCTGGAGCATGAGCTTCCCACCGTGTATCTGAGAGGTATTTTATCACATTATCACTTTGAAGAGTAGATTTTAACTTTTGCCATCTACTAGTTGATGCAGAAAAAAAATTGTAAAGCGATTGTACTACAGAAAAAAAATCAACTGCGATAGGACAGCAATCCACAGCACAGCGACCAACAAGATTAAAAGAGCTTGATGCACAAGGTACATACACTGCATATGGATTTGTCAAAAGAATTTGCTGTTGCATCCCTTTATACTGACCGGAGATAAAGGGATATTTGGAACATTGTCGTATGTTTGCCCTCTGCTTTTCAAAATTGATATGTTCTGTTCACTCAGATACTTTAATACTTGATTAGCAATACTGGATCCAGTATGAGAATGCATCTCCAAAAACGTTAAAAAGCGTTCAAAAGGCTGGCCATCTTTAACATACCGCATAACAATACTCAATTGATCCACATGAGACAAATCTGGCGTAATCTACAGACAAACTAAAATACTTAGAAATATTTATTTGTTTAATGGTTGCCTCGCGAACTCTTTGAGCTATTATTTCTATCAATTCTTCATATATAGTTTTAGATAGGTAGTTATGAAGTTGCTCCTGAACCAGTATGTCCGAATTTTGAAATATGAGTGGACAAGAAAGGATCAAACTTTGCTATTAATTCAAGAAGACCCATAAAATTGCCATTATCTGATGAACTAAATTTTTTTTCAGATCCTCTAAATGCTAGACCACGTTCAGACAATGTGTAAATATCAGCAACCACTCTTAAGTACATGTTTCCAGTATGAACATGCCTCTTGCATTTTTTTTGTCAAAATCTGTCTTAATTCCGCAGTAAGATCGTGTAATGTAATCCATCATCGCTTCTTTATGAGAGCTCGATTTTTCATGATTATCTATTAAATACGCATTTTTCCAATCAGAAAAACCTTCACGGTTCATAAAAGTTATTCGTGGCCTACTGTGATCAGGAAATAGCTTACAATAAAAGCAGAACAACGCTCCTTTTGAGATGGAATACAAAATCCATTCACGTTGATAGTTCTCGCCATTTGCTTTTTTACCAATAAAATAAGAAGATTGGCAAACTCTAATTTTACCTTCTGCATATGTTCGTCGAGATTTAAAATAATGACCATCATGATTATTGCATTTACTAGGTCCAGAGAAGATCCAATATTCAACATCATCAGCGGAAAACTTACTCCATAGCGCAGGGTCAGGATTTGTATTTTCATCAGCTTCTTTTATTTCATTCGTTTCAGTTCCCGATTTTCCATTGTTTATCATACTGTTTGATCCAGGTGGAACGTCATCTACATTTCCATGAGTACCTTAATTATCATTATTCCAAGGTTCTCTAAAAATAAATGACTTACAACTTACTTGGTATTGATATTTCTTCCTCTGAATCAAAACCATCAAAATCTATTATCCATTTTGCTCGTATGAGCAATAAAGATTCAGTTGCTTCTATTTACTTTTGTGGCCCCTTTTTTCGTGATGCCCCAGGCCTGGGCCTGGTTGGCTTAAGGGTAAATCCTGGGCTGAGTATATGCCTTTCTACTCAGACACACTTTATAACCCCTACCATTACTCTGCTACTCGATTCGAATTAACTTACGTAAATTTATTAATAAATTTATGTTATTAACTTAAATTTACTATCTTTCGAATATAAACCTTTATCAATACCTATTCTAAGGTAATTTCATTTGCTACAAATTTACTTTATTACGAAGCTTGTATCAATTTTGTACCAATTCGGTAGATAGCTGAAAACATTTTAAGAACCTATTGTTAAGGATTTAACAATTTTCTAGTTAGCAATCTGCTTAATATTTATCAGTTTACTAATGGAGTCCAAAATTTTAAACCTTTGCTAACTAGTAAATTGCTAATTGCCTTTAATTAAAAAACGAACATCCAAACATATCTAAAAAGTGACAGTTCCTGAAAATAAACAATTGGAATTCCAAACTGTTGACTGGACCAATCCATCCACTGCTCTTAGAAGAGTAAGTGTACAAATGTCATATGGATTTAGAAAATTGCTAAAAGTTAAAGTAGCTATTCCGTTATTTAAACTTTAGCAAATTTTTAAGAGATAGTAAGATATTAAAATCGTTTAAAATTATATAAATCATCTTTTAAGCTTAGTAAATTGTTGAAAATGGCTTTAACATTTTACTTAATCTTTTAAAATGTTGCCCAATTATGTTTGGACTTTGAACTATCATTATATTTGAAAGTATTTTCAAGAAATTATGGTTTTTAATGGGTTGGGGTCGAAATACTGTATAGATCACAATACTGTATTTAAAATACTGTATCTCAAAATACTGTATTTCAAAATACTGTATTTCAAAATACTGTATGTACAAAATACTGCATGATCAAAATGCTGTATCTCAAAATTCTGTATTTCAAAATTCTGTATATCAGAATTCTGTATTTCAAAATGCTGTAAATAAGGCTGAAAAATAAAAATCGTTTTCACTATGTAAAAAAGTGCTCACTTTTTGAAATACAGAATTTTGAAAACAAATTACTTTTTTTAAGAAAACATCATTATAATATTTTTCATTACCATAATATTCTTATATACTCCCTTCAACAATAACATATGTATGTACCTATGATAATTTATAAGTCTCTGAAATAATATAAATGGTATCTTCTTTTTATTTTCTCTTTCTCATTTTCTTCTTCTTAGGTATTTGTACCTCTCTCACATTTGTACATGAATTATTTCTATCATTATCAACAATTGCATAAACAATTGCATTAAACTAATTGATCTGTCAAAACTTCCAGTATTATACAGTGTTATGGGATACAGTATTTTGACAATACAGCATTTTCAGACACAGTATTTTAAATGTACAGTATTTTGAAATACAGAATATTAACCATACAGTATTATGACCATACAGTATCGTACAGTATCATAGAAAATTTTGACCATACAGTATTTTAAAATACACCATTTCGACCCGATCCCGTTTTTAATATTTATTTATCAAAATTATTCACACAACTATCAGTGATGGATTTACGCCTAGGCCCGTGAGGCCCAGGCCTAGGGCGGCATAATTTGAAGGGCGGCAAAATTTATAAAACGCTTAACACTTGAACAAACAAAAGAGAACTGTAAGAATAGAAAAATCTCACCTCATCTCTTTGTTTTTGATTTTATTTTTTTAATTAAATATGAGTGGCTATCCAAAAAAATTTAGCGGTGCTGAATATCGTAAAATAAAAGAAAAAGAATCTACGAAGTTAGATAATTTACTTTAAAAAAATCCAAAATATCTAATTTTAAGACAAGCTCAACTGAATCTTCTAACAATGACCAACAAGCATCATGTTCATCGGTTGTAAGTATCTTGTTTTGATTTTTAATAATTTTCTTATTGGAATTGATTTTGTCCTTGCAGCTGGAATCAGAAGAGACTTTAGAACAAGATAGCGAAAAAGTACACTCTTCCCTATCACAAGGTACGAACGAGGCACCGTCAAATTTTCCTTCATAACAATATACTGAAGAAATTCAGTCAACAGCTGATATTTTTAATTTTAATACTGATCCCTTTTAATGGAACTTGAATTAAGAAACACGGGATTTCATATCTATAAACGGTGTACCACGAAATGGTAATGCAGACTTTAAAAATTCTAGAAATGTTTATATTGATAAAACGAGGTATTGTTTCAAAAGTTTACTTCAACGTACTTTTAAAAATGGAGAGATTCACCGCCGCCGTTAGTGGTTGACTTATTCAGAAACTAAAGGGTCTGTATTTTGTATTCCATGCTTATTATTTGGTAGAAGTGGTGAAATGAATGCATTTACTGACGAAGGATTCCGTGACTGGAAAAACTCAAAAGCATGTATCGAAGCTCATGAAAATTCTGACTGTCACAAAACTAACGTTAGTTATTTTAAAGCTCGAGCAGTAGTTCACGGGCGTGTTGATCAAAACCTAATAAAACAAATCGATGAGGAAATAATGTATTGGAAAAAAATTGTATACCGAGTAATTGCAATTATTAAATCACTAGCAATAAGAGGTCTGCTATTTCGAGGAAATTCAGAACGAATAGGATATGGGAATTTTTTAGGAACAGTAGAGCTCCTTACAGAGTTTGATCCATTTTTCCCTGAACATTTAAAATTGTAAAACAATCTATGAAGAAATTATACTGTTGATTCAAAATAAAGTACAACAACACATTTCAGTGAAGTGTAATCTGCTAAGTATTTTATAATTGTAGATTCTACGCCTGATATAGCACATGTCAATCAGCTTACAATAATTATAAGATATGTACGTGATAACGTAGAAATTGTTGAAAGGTTTCTAGAATTTCTACCAAATATCAGCCACAAAGCTAAAATGCATTGTTAAAATCTCTAGAAAATAAAGGTTTTGATATAATGAACTGTCTTTAAATTTGGTAGGTTCACGTGCAGTTGAATCGGTAACAGAAGTTGTTGACTTCTTTTCTACTTTACAAGAACTATACAATTTCTTTACTATATCGACTCATCGTTGGGAAATCTTGGTGCAGTGTACAAATTTAAGAATTAAAGTCTTTCTCAAACTCGTTGGTCTGTTTGACATGATGGATGTTACGCATTAGAAAAAGAGTGGTCTGCAATAATTGATGCACTGAAATTTATTGCCGAAAGCAGAGATGATCTTCTACGCGATCTGAATTTACGGGGCTGCAGCGAAAATTAAAACATTTAGAAACAGCAATCCTTGTCATTGCCTGGAATGTAATTTCAGGTCGTTGTAATGCTACTTGTAAGAAGCGTCAAGAATCTCAAGCTGATTAATCATCCGTTGTGCAATTCTATAGTTCTCTGGCTTTATTTCTTTAAGACATGAGAGACAGACAATTTTATGAATATAATGGAAAAGCTAAATTACTGTCCGTAGTTCAGGATTATTATCGTTATGATACTCAACGCAAAAAAAAAACAGAAAAATTGAGCCAGATGACTCACGGGTAAACAGTCTCCAAGATGTTTATTCGAATGTGGACATTGCTCTCCGAATTTTTTTTGAGTATTCCGGCTACAAATTGTTCAGGGGAAAGATCTTTTTCCACTCTAAAAAGAGTAAAAACATATCTACATGCAAGCATGAGCCAAGATAGGCTTAAGGCTCTTGCATTACTATCTATTGAAGCACAACTAGTCCAAGATATTAATTATGACGATATAATCGACGTTTTTGCGCGGACGAAAGCCAGGAGAAAACTTTTTTGAATTCATTAATATAAAAAAAATATTTATTATTTGTCTATCTAAGGATTATTACTTATTTGTCTTTCATGTTAATTAATTATATTTATAAATTACACTTCAATAAAATAAAGTTATTTTGAAAAAAAAATATTGGATCAAAATTTATGAAATAAAATTTATCAATAAGGGCGGCGCATCGAATGGGGGCTAGAGCGGCAGCAAGCCTAAATCCGTCACTGACAACTATAATTAGAGCTTAAAACGAATACTACATTATATTCTTAGATTTTAATTGAACTAAACAGATTTATCAATTTTTAGGGTATGATTAGCAGATTTTAGAAATGTTAGTTTATTAAAAATTGACTGTTGAAACGTGATAGTGGTTTGTGCCACTACACTAGTATTGAGTATTTTTGATGGTGGTCTGTACCACTATCACTGTTTCAACAGTCGATTTCGTATGATTATTATATCGATTCTTAAAAGGTCGATTTTGAAAATATATTCCTAAAATCTTGACAATGGCAGCGGCGCGGCGCGGCGGTGCGGCGCATGTCCTTAATTGGGCAAAATTAGTTAATGGTAGGTATCTTCTTCAAGAATGTTATATTAACAGAATTTGAAGAAATTGCTATTGAAAAGATTTGTATTGTGAAGGTGTACAAATGTTTTAAAAACCTGTCTTGATACATATATTAAAATTGTATTAAGCTAGATTTGAATTCAACCAACAAAATCCTTTGGAAAAACATTATTGTTTGGTTTGTGATACAAAACAAAAATCATTTTTTTTTACCTGTGTAGTAAAAAAAAAAATAATGATCAACAGATTTATTATCATTTTGAAAAACAGATAGGTATTTATGTATAGATAAAATTATATTGTAAGTGTTAAGGGCTCATTAGCACCTCTTTCTTGTATATAAATGAAACACAATAAGAGCCCTCAAAACATTCTCATCATCCCTGATCCTTTAAGAACACAAACTTAAGGATACAATTATCCCAACACATTGAAATCCCGGAGTTATGTTTACTCCAAATAACGAACCTTTAACGACAGCTGTCTGATACACATTATGGCAAATTGTATTTTGAAATGTCGGCAATTTTATTGGTCAACATAATTTCAATCGATATTTTAAAAGTTTGTAAAATTTTATGTTTCAAATCGACAGTTAAAGTTAAGTAAAATTCATCAGTATCATATTACTCCTTTCACTTTACTTGGGTCATTTTCAGTTTTTATGAGATAGCACTGAATTAACGTTGAGGTTCTTTTACGTGCATATTACCTTGAACAACATTTTCTAAAGTTAGCTATCACATTGATTTATTTGTAACTCAGGTTTAAAACACATCTAAAAAAAAAAGTTATAGTAGGTATAGGTAGGTAGAAATGGCGATCTCAAGGTAACCTAGCCTGAGGTCCAATTAGCGCTGTAGTGCGCCGTTTTGATACCAAAAACTCGTTTGACCTGTGATAGAAAGGAAAAGATTTATAGAGAAGCTTTATACCGATTATGTTAGAGCCATTTTGTCGCATTGAGAAAAAAGATTAGGTTTCTAATCTTTGTCTCAGATAGCTCATCCAGTTCGTGAAAGAATGCTTTCCCAAAGCATTTCATTCTAGTGTTTGCCAAAGCAGGACATTTGCAGAGGAAATGGATTATCGTTTCACTTTCTCTTTGGTCACTACAACTACGGCAAAAGGTGTTGTAAGAGATACCCAACTTCTCTGCATGAACTCCTATAGGCCAATGTCCGGTACAAACCGCAACAATCCTGGCTATGTCTTGCCTTGGCCTGCATAGAAGATCGTTTGTACGGGTTTTATTATAGGTGGGCCATATCTTCCTAGATATAATGCAGTTGGGTAAATTGCTCCACCTTCGGTTTGATTCAGTTTGGTAGATGGAAAAGATTTTACCCTTCATAGCGCCAAGAGGAATGTTAACCATTTCCGCAAGTGAGCTATGAAGGGCCGATCCTTGCCTGGCTAGCTCGTCAGCCCGTTCATTTCCCACGATACCACTATGGCCCGGAACCCAGATCAGGGTGACACCGAGGTTAATGTTCAGGCTCGCAAGCTCATCGCGACATTGCTGCACCAATTTAGATGAGGATGTTGCCGAGTTAATGGCTTTGACAGCTGCCTGACTGTCTGTGAAGATAGCCGCATTTCGGTTTTGGTTTGGGCTTTGTTTAAGTATCTTACATGCCTCCCTTATTGCTAGCAGTTCAGCCTGAAAAACGCTAGCAAAGTCAGGAAGCCTAAAGGATTTAGCTACATTTAGGGACTCAGAAAAGATCCCAGAACCAACTCCGCACTCCACCTTTGAGCCGTCAGTAAAGATGGTTGTGTCGAAACCTATCGACACGATGTCATCCTCCCAATCTTCTCTGGATGGGAAAATGACCTTAAAACCCTTACTAAGGCTCAAAGTAGGAGTGCAGTAGTCAGTGTCTACCAAGATAATATCCGAGGGAATCAATTTCGTTGTGTTGCTGTGACCATAACTTTTTGACAACCAGCTGTTTGATTCCTTCAGCCTAATAGCGCTGCAGGAAACTATGTATTTAATAAAAGGGTCGATTGGTAGAAGATCCAAAATAACGTTTAAGGCGTCCGTTGGGCAAGTACGGATGGCCCCTTTGGCTGTGGTGCCCACGCAAGCTGTTCTCTGAACCTTCTTTAGCTTATCAATATTATAGACTTTGGTAAGAGCAGGCCACCACACAATCGAACTATAAGTTAAGATTGGACGTACTACGGCTGTGTACGTCCATAAAATCATCTTCGACTGAAGTCCCCACTTTTTGCCGAAAGTTTTGCTGCAGGCGTAGAAGGCAACACAGGCCTTCTTAACCCGCACTTCAATATTTCATTTCCAGTTTAATTTAGGGTCGAGTATAACTCCCAAATATTTTGCACTGGAAGACAATGATAGGATTTGACCGTTGAGTCGAGGTAGCGTGAAGGGCGGTACTTTAGTTTTGGTGGTAAAGAGCATCAGTTCAGTTTTACTTTGGTTAACTCCTAGACCACAACTAGTGGCCCAGCTGCTAACTTTCTTCAAAGCTGACTCCGTGATTTCACTTATCACAGAGGTGTACTTTCCTGACACCAATAGCACCAAATCATCCGCATAGGCTACCGCCTTCACTCCACGTCTCTCTAATTTAACGAGAATTGTATCCATGACCAGAAGCCATTAGAAGAGGCGAAAGGACACCACCCTGGGGTGTTCCCCTTCTCACGTATTTTGTTGCGATTGTATTGCCTAGAGTGGCTTGAATCGAATAGTAGTTATACTGATGTACTCATTAGTTTAACTTATGATTTAAGTTCGATAACTAGCAACTATTAAACATTGTATTTCATGTCTTCCAAATTATATTTAATAGATGAATAAATAATAACACTTTAAAGCTAAAAACAAGTGATAATATACAGCTTAATTTCATTTTATTATCTTGATTTTTTTATAAAACAACATAAATATACATATTTATGTATGCATAATACACATAATTTACACATTTAACCAACTTTCATAAATTTAACTTTCTCCATTTCAGCTCTCAATGACAATTCTGAATTGTTTTATTATAGAGAAATTTAAAATTTTAGACACTTGCAAATGCAATACCACCACTTTTGGTTTACCCAGCCCTTACAAAATAATTTAATTATTTATATACATAGGTATATGTGACTATTTATAACTATACTTACTTATGAAGTAGAAAAACGTTGCTAAAAACCTTGAAGAACTATATTACAATACATTCCAACCCCTCTGTTTTGTTGTAGGGCTGATTATATTTCCTTATGATGTGTGTATGTTAAGCGTATAGCTAAGCACCAGGCGGGTCTGTACAATTTAAACAAATCTCTGATATAACCCTTAACAAAAGTCATGACAAAATAAACGGATACATGTGTCAGCAATAGTTTTGGTTAGTCTGATAAACATCATCTGTGTCCACTTGAATTATGAGGCACTACCTTTCTGAAAAAAAGCATGTGTCACGACCCTCTCAAAACACTCTCAAAACAAACCACCTTCGTTAAGGGTAGATAGGCATCAAAAGTAAGCCTAGTGATAGTAATCATGATTCCGAATCAAATGAATGTCATATTCGGTTTTCGTCAAACTCATTCAGTTGTCACCATTCAACGTGCAATTCAATTTACAATGCAATCATCCGCCGACTCATGTAAAATATTATTTTAACTACAAGTATTCCTTCGTTGGTTATATGTTTATACTACCAGCTATTGTTGTTTGAAAAAAAATAAACAATAGTCTGGCTGACTTACATGCAAGGGCGGATCCAGACTTTTCATCAGGGGGGGGTCACACACTTAGATGAGTTTTTACTCACCGCCTCAAAATGTTCTTTAATGTTTTGTAAAGGAGGCTAACAAAATTTAAATAACATAATGTGTACGAGTATATTAACCTAACCTTTACACATTTCAATTGCTAAAATGACAACTTTAGTCATCAAATTATTTTATAACACTGTTGTCCAGCAAGGTATGGTCTAACTATTTAATTTGGATGACTCCCTACATATGAAAGCATTCCTAGATTCCTAAAGTTTTCTAAATATGCCATATTTAAGAGCTGAAACACAATAGTTTAGAGGGTTTTTGCTGCATTTCACGCAGAAATGTAAGAAATTGTTTTGAAACGTAGCTTTTTAAAAAATAAAATATATAAAATGAGAGAGGATCTGATATGTAGAAATGTCGAGCTTTTTATGACGTAGTTTTTTGGAACTTAATTTCGGGAGTCTCTTATTACTATCGTTATCAATCTTCTTACTCGTATTTTGATCTTAAAGGCGTCAACAAAACTTTAAAATTGTAGAGACAAAAAGGTTTGGTTCTTGAATTTAAGGAAATAGTTGCATTTAAGTACATAATTTCCCTAAAAAATTAAATTAAATCAAAGTAAAGTAGGTAAACAATTAAGTTGGGAAGAAAAGTTTTTGTAGCACTCACAAATTACACGTTTCAAAGCTTTTATATCAATAGATATGAAACGTTTATTATGTTTTTCACTTAGCCATTAGTTTTACAAAAATGTCACTTGATTTTTTTTGGGAAATTTGTATTATTGAAATTCGTGTTTAAATCTCAGTTCTAGAGCATCCAAAGCAAATTCATTTCAAAAGTAGATTTATTTAATTTTTTAAGATCTTTTAAGATTTTTTGTATTCAACAGAAAACCGATTTTGAAAGAAATAAAATGCATGACTGGGTCGCTAGAACTTGCTAATTTATTCCAAAAAGTCTGTTTAAAAATATTTCTGCATTTTAAGATTTAAAAATGTACCTGCAAAATAAGTTTTTCTCAAAAATTTAAATGCCATTTTATTTGTCAAAATTTAAATGCCATTTTATTTGTTAAAAAATATAGATTAACTTATTTTTTTTTCGAAAATCATTTTAAATTTTGTCTTTAGAATATTTTTGGGAAGCACTAAATAAAGAGCTTATAAATATGTGTACATTTTACATTTAAATTTCGTCAAAAAATGTTGTCCCCTTTCTGAGATATCGAGTTCTGCAAACAAAATTAGTATTTTTTTTTTAAATAAAAAAAAAATACATTTTTGATCATAGAAAATCATCATCAATTTGATCATTTGATCATTGACAAGAGCTTGCACAGAAAGAGAAGAATTTTAAAAACGGTCCATTAGTTCTTGAGAAAACTTTAAAACAAAATAAAGGTTCTTTGAGGGGTACCCTTCTGGGCCAATACGAAAATATGTTTTTCTTGTAAATAAAGCCAAATTGAGAACACACAATTTAGAAGAAGTTTTAGAAAAATCACATGTTTGAACCAAAACATTTTGCTGTTATTTTTCATATTAATAAAATGAAAAAAAAAACACCTTACACTTATCGGCTGAAAATCTTAATTTCAATCATTACAATTGTTTGGACTGTAGGGGCCAGGAAAGACAAACAGACGGATGGAATCGGGGTACCCACTTCTTTCGACTTCTCTACCGTGTCGTAATGTAATTTTTAATTAAAAGCTCTAGTTCGAAATTTTTTATTAAAGCAAAACTTGCTATATAATTCCTGTATGTCGCAAGTAAAAGTCACTTTAATCACTATTTATATGTGTCAAAATTTAAAAATTAAATTGAAGGATTTAAAGGCAACTTAATATTAAATTGATGATCTCTTATTCAAGGTTTCTTCTTAAAAACCTGAATATGTGCTCCTTTTTTTAGAAACAATTTTTATGAAAATAATTTAAAGCATGACTAAAGTTTTTTTCAAAATCTAAATTGAGTGAAAACAAAAATTTTAGTTGTTTTTGACAGCAAACCACTTTTTGGTGAACGTCGTTAAATTACTAAAAAATCTATAGATGAAATCTTTACTTATACAACTTAACTGTATAAGCTTTATGGCTCATATGACCCCCCCCTGGATCGTCATTTGGTCAAAAGTTGATGAATTTGTGTTGCGTTTTTTGAATAGGCTGAATTTCCGATTCATATTATGTTCTTGGTCCAGTCCTCAGTTAAAAGTAAGGAAGTAAGTTTAAGGAAGTAAAATACAAATGTTGTTTTCATATACAAAAAATAAATAATTCAAAATATAATGGGGGTCACATCCATTAATGCAATACGATTAGTTTTGAATTGAAGGGAATTCCTACGAAAAAGCAAACAAATTATCTCCCAGGGGGGGGTCATGACCCCTACGACCCCCCCCCTGGATCCGCCATTGCTTACATGTAATCAATTAATCAGGTAAAGCTGTTGATATAGAAAGAGGATTTTGTAATCGTGAGTAAAAATGACATATGGGATAAAAGATTGTAATATTGTTGATTTTCTACAGGTATGTCATATACTGTTTTTCCTATAATTGTTATGTTTTAAAAATAATTGCTAAGAAATAAAAAAAAAAGATTCAAATCAATAACAACATTAATTTATTTAGGGGGAGAGGATAACTATTAAGTAAATGCCGTATTGGTTATAAGAATTAAATGAGAGCACGAATTGTGCTTTTAAACTAATGGTATAGTAGTTACATATATAATGGTATAGTTAGTAGCATTTATTTAGAATGGGTATATGAAATTTGTCCGAAAAAGTTCAATAATTTAAAGTTCAGTGATATTTAAAAAATAAATAAATTATGTGGCGCAACAGTCCGTTGCGAACTAGGGCCTAGTGACTTGAACTATCAACCATTCCTGTGTGCGAGTAATGTTCTCAGGGATGGAGGGGACCTGGGGCCCTACTATGTAACTCGATTCTACAATGAAATTGCTCGAATTCGAAAAATTGGTACTATGTATCTATTTGACTACTTTCGAACAAACGAGAATCGAATAGTTCTAGTGCCAACTATATTCTTATGAACTTTCGAATAAACGAGGAACTTTGTAACTCGAAAGTAGAATTCAAAACAAGGCAAAATCGAAAATAATCGCTCTACATCAAATGTGTTTGCGAACGAAGTTTTTTTTTGCCAAAGTGTAAGTTAAATGTTATAAATTATTAATATGCAATTTGAATTTGAGAGTTTTTCATTCAACTTCTTGTGTTATATTATTTTACCACCCCAATTACACCGGGAATTCGTGATAACTTAATGATAAGCGAAGAACAAAACTAAAACAAAAGTATATATTTTTCATTAAGAATGCATTCAAATATTCTACCGTATATATAAAGGGTCCGCCAAATAACTTTTTTTTTGAAAATGCTATAAAAACATCGAGTGTAGCTTCGGCTGTGTGGCACGTAGCGCGCGCCGTCCTGTTGAAACCAAATTTTGCCAATATCCTCCTCCTTTTGTGAACAAAAATTCTTTCAACATGGCCCGATAACGATCGCCATTGACTGTAACGGCCACTCCTTGCTCGTTTTCGAAGAAAAATGGCCCAATCATGCCTCTGGACCAAAATTCGCACCAAACAGTGACTCGTTTTGGGTGTATCGGCTATTCAATGTATGCGTAGCGTACGGGTTTTCTGTGCCCCAAATGCGACAATTTTGCTTGTTTACATACCCGCCAAGATCAAAATAAGCTTCATCTGAAAAGATGATGAAGCGTATACATAACCATATTCGTTCAGCGGAAAGATAAAAATATTTATCTGTGAAATCAGACATGAGCTAAGTGTAACCATTTACAAAATTAGCTCTAGTTAAAAAAAAAACGTTCGATAGCGGACCCTACGAGTGTATGTGCAAACCTTTTCTCACTCAGCTCCATTATTTTGGAGTTATCTCTTATTCTTCTGCCTTCAATTTGCTTGTACCGTTCTTCATTTCCTTGCAAATTAAACCAAATTCCAACGGTGTCCATTTTTGTAATAATTATTCTTGTCCAAAAATTTGATGTTTCATTTTTGTTTTTTTTTCTTTGTTTTTAAAACTGTCAAACGACTCGATACTCGTTCGAAAGTAGAAATTTGTTTGAAAACAAGTTGGTATAACCGGCATTCGATTCTACTTTCATACGTAGTACGATTTGAAAGTAGAATCGGAAATGAGTTTCGAATAGAATCAAAAGTAGAATCGAGTTACATAGTAGGGCCCCTGCAGTTTTAAGTCGAATCCGAACGGCTGAAGCACTTTTCATCACATGAATTACTCTTGGAGGATTTGTCAATTCCTCGCTAGAGGAAAAAAACTTTGGATGTCACAGGCAGGGATTGAACCCAAGATTTCTGGCATGACAGTACAACGCACTTACCATCATGCCACGGGTACCACATTCAGTAATGATAAGCTTTACAAAAAATTGACATACCAGCAATATTAGGCTTAAACAGACAGCTGGGATCGGGTCCGATCTTTTTAAATTAGAGAGAGTAGTGTTTACTTTTTTTAATAATGTTTTTTCAAGCAAAGCAACACATTTTCAAAGGTTTGGTATCGTTTTTCCCAAGAAATATTCTCCAAATCCAAAATCTTCAAACAGAAATCTCCAAATGAAAAGCCACATGGCAAACATTTCTTATCCAAAATCTCCATATGTATGTATATGTGTATTTGATTGCACAAAATTAAAAAAAAATGCTTTATGAGTTTCTACTATCCCAAAAAGCCTAAATAAACTTTTGTTAAGGGCTTAACATTTTAAACATTTTACTAAAAGTGCGTTTTGTTCGTATTCCATATTTAGTAAAGTGAGAAATTGCCAACAAAACGATCCGCAGTAGTCCGGTTTTTATATTTGAAAGTTGATACAACTGAATATTTGCCAGAATAATTTATCAAAAAATTCTTTAAAAAAATAGCAAAATTCAGACCAGGGGTGAAATCGTGTAAGCTGATTTTTGATAGTTGACTATCAAAATCAAGAAAATACGCCTGTGTAATGTGATATTCAATTTCAAAGTTTTAACCAAACAATTTGACATAAAATAAAAACTTCAAGAAGGGGGTTTGTTCGTAGACCACTATATTAACATGTGGTGTTGAAACAAGCTTGAATCTCGCCTAAATTCTTTATATACCTGAATCGAGTTGAAATGAGCTTGATTCGCCTCGATTCCGGTCGGGGATCGGAGCCGAGTCAAAATTTGTGAATAAAAACCTGTGTGGAGGAGTTGGTTTTACAGATAATGTGTTATGGTCTGTTTATTTGCATGTTTGTGTACAAAAAATATAGTTTTGTTTTAATCAAATACAAAAAAAAATTGCACATGGAGTAGGTAGCAGTAGCATATTCTTATATGGTGCTGAACTATTCAGTTTTTCATTGTTTAACATGAATCAAACTATCTCACTAGCACTTCATAAGAAACATCAAAACACCATTTACATTTTAGAAAGTGCTGTCAAACTTAATGATTTTTAAATCTTCTTGTGCGGTGGAAACACCAAAAAGATTTATCTAATCTAAACTGAGATAAACCTTTGGTGGAAACATAGCAAAACTTAATGATCTTTTCTATTGTTTTCTCTAGCAAAATAAGCCCAGTTAGTCCATTTTCATTAACAAAACTAAATAATATCAACAGTAATAGATTGGTTTTTTCCCCAATGGAAAACACACATGATTCCAAATGCACAACTACTCAACGAACACAGCCATCGAGAAACAAATGCAATATCAATCGTACCAACATTTGAGAACGAAATCACATAAGATCCATTCGAGGCTCGTATAAATGTCAAAAACCTATCCATAGTGAGATTCTACTCTAACTTTTATCGGTGTTATTCCTACTATGGATATTGTGTTTGTTATTCGTGTAAAATCCTACTTTACTATGGATATATTTGCCAACAAAACACGGGTTAAGTAGCAATTTTCTAAATATTTAGCATTTTGCTAGCAACTCCAAGATTTTAAACCTTCCTTTTTGTTTTAATAACCAATAAATTTTAAACACCCTTTTACTAAAAATAGTGACAGTTCGTACAAATAACCAAAGCACTAAAACGGACCTTAAAATTGAAAACATCAGATAACTCAGACATTTGGAAGTCTTTGGAGTAAAACTTTCCATCGTTCCGGTCTTCGAAGGGATTTGCTAGGGTCTTTAAACATCCCACTTTCCTGGACAGAGCCAAGTCTTCAAACATAAAAATACAAAAACCACAAATCAACTCTTCAAATAATTTTGACTAGAAAAATTGCCTATAGGATAATAAAGATGTCTAATATGGATTTAAAAAATTACTAAAATTTAAAGAAGGCAATCCTTGATTTTAACTTTAGCAAATAGTATTACATATATTTAAAATCACCTAACACATATTTTTAGGTAAGTAAATTCCTAAAAATGGCTTTAACATTTTACTAAATCATTTTAAATTGTGTGCCATAATATTTATAATACCCATCCCCAAACATTTTCTATGATATTCAAGTCCGGTGAGTAGGGCGGCCAGCTTAATAGCTCCACATTTTGGCTCTGTATATACGATTTAACTATACCCGGGCTGTGTGTATTGGCGCATTATCATGTTGATAAATCCAGGGCAGAGGTCCAAAAAGGGTTTGAAAGTAGGGAAAGGCCTCTTTCAATATATCATTGCAAGACAACGCATTCATTGTTGTTGACACAAAATGTAGTTTGCAGGTTAGGTTAGGTTAGGTTGAGGGGCTGACAGTTGATGTCTTTACCGTCACACTTAGATCAATACAGATCCATTGTGATACCCGTGAGTATTCCTACTCAAGCTAATAAGAAAAACCTATGTGTTCAGTTAGTCAAGCCATTTAGAGGCTTTGACGAAGTTCAGAATGTTAGTACCTGGCGTACTAGAGAGTTCTTTTAAATCCCCGAAGAAAAAGTTGCCAAGCAGTTTCTTCCTTTGATGGGAGAGTGCGGGACAGTGACATAGAAAGTGCGAAGTGTCTTCATGCACCTCCTCGTCACCGCATCCTCTGCATAGATCATCTGAACTGATTCTCATCTTTTTCATATGATAACCTAACAGATTATGTCCGGTGATTATGCTTACAAGAGATCGAAGTGATCCCTTTTGTAGCTGCATAATTCTTTCCGTTCTTTGTTTGTTAAAACAGGGCCAGATCGTTCTTGTAGTGCCGCAGGTGTCAAGAAGGTTCCACCTTTCATCGGCCTTAATAGTTATTCTTTTTGAGATTTCCTGTTTTAAATAACAGGTAGGGGTGCTAACTAGCTGAGATTGGCTTACGTCAAGCATTGACCCTAATCTTGCTAATTCATCGGCTTTCTCGTTGCCTAGTATATCGCTGTGGCCTGGGACCCAGCAGAGTCTGATGTTGTGCTGTGCGCCAAGAACCTTAAGCTCTTCGCGGCAGCATGAAACAAGCTTTGATTTTATCTCAGTTGCCAGTAATCGCTTTTATTGCCGCTTGGCTATCAATGTAAAAGGTGATATCAGCTCTTGGTATCGCCATCATTGATACCTTTTTAGCAGCTGTTGTCACTGCCAGGACCTCCGCTTGGAAGTTTGCAGGTGCCATAATAGGAAATAGCTCCCCAAACCATTACACCTCCAACTCTGCTATGCAGCCGGTCCAGATAATGAGTTTCTTTGCGGAGGTCATGGAAATAGTAGCTAGGTATCCATCGGGACCTTCCAAATTCATTTTTTTTTTCGACGGAGAACACCACTCGATGCCACTCAGGAGTCCAGGTAACATGTGCGCGGCAAAAACTGAGGCTTTCCTCTTTTCGAACTGGGTTAAGAGGTGGCTTCTTCTTGATTTTAAGTCTTTTTATGTGTTTAGCTTTCGAAATAACACGACTCATTGTTGTTAGACTTGCTTTAACACCACATTTTTCCCTGATTTTTGCCAAAGAGTCGTGAGAATTTGACGCTTTCCTTAAAATAAGTCGCCTTTCCGCATTGGTGCAACATTTTTGAAAACTGCCCTTTAAGATGATTACAACCGTTCAGATCGGAAACAAACATACAAATTTGAATAAAAAAATAAACATACCTAATACGTATATGACTTCAAAAAATTGAAATCTACTTTCTTAAGTTTACTGAGCAATCCAAAACTTGCATCCTGTCTGATGTTTTTGCAATTTGGAACAAGGTATATATACATTAAAGGTGCTCTTTGTATAATATGGTCTCAATTTATTTTATTTCCGGGTAGATATTTTGTGTAACTTACTTTTTTACTTTGGTTGGTTAGTTGGAGGATCATTGAAACTTACTCAAGTGGAAGTTTAATGATGCCGACACGTGACAAAACAATACGAACACGCCCTTAATTTGTTTACAAATCACTTCAAATCTGTTATACGCACGAGTACTTCATTACTCGGTAACGGTACACATACCGACCATAAGTTTATACAGAGGGTTACAAAAACAAAAATGTATACACAAAGAATAATAAGAGTATATAGGTATAGAAAACAGTCAAGTTGGTTTTATTGCAATGAGAATGACATACCTCGGGGATCAACCACCAAATCCGATATAGTTGAATTGAATGCCCGTGGGAATACGCAATATTACCATAATAAAATGATAAACGTGTGTGTTATTTTTTCTATTATTTTATGAGCGATTTACACATGCAGGGTGTCAATAACTATGCAAGGGTGCCAAGCTATAGCATAGAACTATTAAGATATCTCTTACTTCTGTAAAGATTTCTTACAAATCTACATTCATACAAAACAATTGTTTTTATACATATAAAATATATTGGACATTGTACTAATTTAACATTCCTTCATTTCAATAACGTCAAACTGAACTGTCATTGAAAATTGTAATGTTTTTTTTTTAACATTTGGCGATTTACAATTTACATCGATTTTTTAAACTATCTAGATTAGTAACTTACATCAGATGGTGCTTTAAGTCCGATAGTTTTTTTTTTTTTGTGAGCTTGTTTAGGATGATGGCCTGAGTTTCAGACCTCGAGCACCGAAAGGAACTAATTTTTTGAACCTAACTAATTCATGCTATATTACTAAATTTACTACAGTCTTTTTTAGTCGTTACAGAAATATCGCAAAGAACTACTTAATAATTTAACAATCATGACGACTGAAAGTGGAGTCTTTATAATTATAAAAAAAAAATAATTTAAAATAGCTTTGAAATGGTGTCTAAAGTTTGTTTAAAGTTTCCAATTGAATGAAAATAAGTATGATCGTAAAGTGTAGTTATGGCGAAAAAACTATAGTCCATCCTGGTTTAAATTGACAATACTTGTGATAGCAACTAGGTATTTTGCTATCTTGGCATGTTTTGGCAGCGTTGTATTCATGGGTTGAGGTTAAAAACTTGGATTGATTTATTATAAGAACTCTATAAACAACTCTAAAACAAATTGTATCTATCTGATTTAAAAAAGGTCACCGATATCAGTCTACTTGACTATTGTAGATTCTATTATTGTTTCTAACTATAATGCATGGAAATTTTGTTTATTAAATTTAATCAAACATTTATAAGACCATTGAATAACTAAAATACTATAGTTTACTACTTTTCATTGTTTTCTTTGCTTTTTTAACTTTCAGTTTGAAAATTATTAATGTTGTAAACATCTTAAATAAATTACTAAGAAATTAAAACCACCGGACTTAATGAACGGTTTCCTTCTATTTTAATAATGAAAAAATAACTGTTCTAATCTCTTAACGTTTTTCGTTAAATATTGAAAACTTAGAAAGGCAATACGAAAATACTATCAGTATATTGGCCCCGAAGAAATTGCGTTTTACACAATATTTTCTTCCGCAACTAGTCCCACTTCGTACTCTATGGGATGTGTCATCAAGCATATCAATTTTTGTAATAAGGGCTAAAAACTTTTTTGAATGGTGTAAGACACTTCCCGCTAGGGTATTTCATACCCAATAAAAAATGTTCAATTAAATTTATGAAAAACGTTATACCGAAAATACGAACATTTTTTAAAATCAAAAGAAGTTTTTTACTGACCAACTTAAGGTGTCGCTACAGTTTGGTGAGAACTAGGGCCTCTCCCAAGAATATACTTCTCCACCTAGCTAGATGTTTTCAGTTGCGCACTCTACTCTATAAGTCTAAGTTATGCTAGGCCACTTTCCACTACTCACTGTGAGGGCAGATTCGAGAACTTTCCAGGCCGGACCGTTGATTTTCATGGTTTCTACGTAACCCAGCGATCTCCAACGTTTAAGTTCCTGGCTAAATCTACGTCGATGTACAGCCCGCGCAGCTTGTGGTTCCACCTTTTTCTCCACTCACCGAATACACATAGGAAACCATAGATCTAGCAAAAAAAAACGATTCCTTCTAAACAACCCGAGGAGCTTTCTTCGGATATCGCCATGGTCCGTACTTATGGAGCGTGTAGTTGGACGGCAACGCTGGAGAAGTATGTGGCGCTTTTTTGGTGGTTGGGATGAGGGTTTCACTTTGTTTTGCCTTCATCAACTTATAAGCCTACTTCTGTCACCTCTGTCTCTTTGCTCACATTCCTATGCACTCCTTCGATTATTTAAAAGTATCTTATCTTTCAATCATTTTCCTAACAACAGATATGATTTAACCATCATAAGTATAAAAATAATATTTTAACGCGTTTTGTTACATTTTTAAAGATCTGATCATATAAACCTAATGTCTTTGCAATATCATCCAAATAGTCTTTGTTTCTTATTGTCCTTGAAAAAAATTATATTTTTTATTTTCGTAAGCTTTGTTTATGCATATGGTACTCTTTGCGTAAGTAATTCCTTAACTAATTTACTTTTTTATATAATTTACTAATAACAACATTCTTATTTGCCTTATTAAAATGTTTAGACCTTTACTAAAGACCACTACCAGAATCAATACTTTAAGGTATGTATTGATACAATTTTGTATTGTTTGGAAAGCACATACCCTTATCTATTTGCAAACAAAAAAACAAATTTAGGGTACCCAAAGCTTTAATTTGGGATTTATTTTCTGCTTTCTAAGTTTTTGTTCAAGATATATAAATACATATGTTTTTAACTTTATGAAAACTTTGGCAACTTAGTGTTCCGGCTTATTCCTGTTTATCTGAACTGCAATCATTGGGATAGAGATTTTGCTCAGCTGCAAGAATTGGTGATGAGTTATGACATCCAAAACTCAATAATCATAGGTGATTTAAATGCTCGCACAGCTGGGGAAGCAGGAATGATAAACAACAATGCAGGAATAACACGAAACTCAAAAGATAAAATCAGCAATGCAAGAGGCAACAAACTCATCGAGCTTTGTGACGCATTCGGCTTCCAAATTTTGAATGGTACAAGTTTCGGAGACAAAGAGGGCAACTTTACCTACATTGGAATACAAGGCTCATCTGTAATTGATCTTTGTCTCACTAATGGTGGATGGAACTCGTACATTACGAATTTCGAGGAAGGAGAAGCACTTTATTCAGATCATCAGCCTTTAATTTTAGAATTTGGAGTTGAAACTAGAAACGGTAGAGCTGAAGCTTTTACCAAAGCTTAAATGGAAAAAGGCACAATGTGCTGTTTACAGAGAAAAGTTAGATATAGCTCTTTCATCACAAGGAATCACTGACTTTAGTCAATTAGAACAAGCTATCAGGGAAGCGTATGAAGGGAGCAAGCAAGAGAACGAAAACAACCGGAGAACCTTTGTGCAACCATGGTTTGATGCAGAATGCATGCATGCTAGGAAACGAACGTTCGCTTGGTTAAGAATACTTCGTAACAGTAATGGAGACAGTTTCAGAGCCCAATATATTGAGGCAAATAAACTTTATAAAGCACTATGTTGCAATAAGAAGAAAATTCATTGTGAAGAAAAAGCGAGAAACCTCGCAAATTGCACAAATTCAGAAGACTTTTGGAATGTAGTGCGTAACATTAATGGAACGAGACTCACCATAAGCAAACACTTAAATGCATCTTCATTGTGCTCTCACTTCAAAACTCTGTTAAATCCACAAAGCTGTATAAACTCCATTCAATTTGCTCCTCCCTGCTTTGAAGACGACATACTGGATGTACAAATAACAGCGACAGAAACGAATGCTGTGATCAAAGATCTGCAAAATGGCAAAGCACCAGGGTTGGATCGCATTCCGGGGGAATTCTATAAGTTCGGCTCTGTAGAGCTCATACAAACAGTAACAAACTTAAGCAATGACATCCTTGAGAAGGGTAATATGCCTCGAGATTTCAAGAAAGCTTTGATATTCCCAATCTATAAAAAGGGCTCCAAATCCGATCCAAACAACTATAGGGGAATATCCTTTTTAAACGTAGCGTACAAAATTTTTACGACTATTTAACAACGGCGCCTTACATCTTGGATCAACCACAACAATATGCTCAAAGAGTACCAAGCGGGATACTCAACTGTCGACCACATTTTTGTACTTCGAAATGTAGCTGAATCTTTTGCAGCGCAGGGAAAGAAGTTATACGCGTTCTTTGTGGATTTTAAGGCTGCATTCGACACAGTCGATAGAAGATCGTTGATGTACATGTAGGGATTGTCTCACAATTTTGGAAGAGTCATAGAAAATCTGCTGGAAGATACATGGGCTGCTGTGTGGGATGGTGAAGTAGTATCAGAATGGTTTGAAACGAAAATTGGAGTGAGGCAAGGTTGTACTCTAAGCCCTTTGCTGTTTGCGCTATTTATCGACGATGTTATCGACATCCTGCCTGGTGGAATTGAAGTCAGCTGTACTACTATCAAAGCACTGCTGTTTGCAGATGATTATAGTGATTCTAGCTCATTCACCGGAAACGCTACAACTGATGATCAACCGATTATGCGAATACTGTGCCAAAAGTAACCTAGTGGTCAACCAAGAGAAGTCGAAGATCATGATCTTCAATAGAGGGAGAGGCAGACTACGAACAAATGAGAAGTGGCACTACAATAACGAAAGACTTGAAGTTGTCAGCGAATACAAGTACCTTGGAGTGATCTTCACCTGAAATTTAAAAATGGAAAAGCACTTGAAAGATAAGCTTGCAAAGGCAAAAACTGCAATAAACTCAACTTGGAAGATGTGTTTCTCCAACAAATATCTAAACCATAGCACGAAATTTAAAGTTTTTGAATCTGTTGCAGAATCAATCATGCTTTACGCAGCGCAAGTATGGGGAGGTCAGCAATATGATGAAGTTGAAAAACTTTTACGCTTCTACTTAAAACGCATGTTCAGACTACCATCGAACACACCAAACTATGCGTTGAACCTGGAAACTGGATTATCACCGTTATACATAAAAACACTAAAATTACAGTCTGATAGCATTATAAAGGTCTTAAACATGGATGAAGGTCGACTTCCGAAGAAGATCATGATGATAACGGTGAGCAGAAAAGTTGGATGGTATGATGAGTGGCTGGAACATGCACGTTTGTGTAATTTCGATCTAAGACTAGACCAAGAGCCTCCCAATAACTGGAAACAAAGACTCTACGAGATCATTTCCAACACAGATATAAACTGCAGGAATGAGTATGAAAGTGAAGCAAGAGGATCCCTTTACAGATCGGTGTGCAGAACAATCAACTATAACCTTCAAAATGCAAACTACTTCAGAGACGAACTTGGCGTAGAATCCATCTCAATGATGCTAAGGGCGAGGGTAGAACTTCTTCCACTCAATTATAGGCCACACCGAGATGACCTTCCAATATTGTGCAATATATGTAACACAGCAGAAGGAGAAGACATATTTCATTTTATGGGTAGATGTCCGACTCTTCGTGAAACAAGGCGACATTTCTTCGGTAAAGATACGCTTTCAACGGAACAAGTTCGGAATATATTGAACGAATTGTCAGAAAAGCTATTACTTTTTTGTAAAACAGCTCTAAGTTATATAGGGTGATTTTTTTGAGGTTAGGATTTTCATGCATTAGTATTTGACAGATCACGCGGGATTTCAGACATGGTGTCAAAGAGAAAGATGCTCAGTATGCTTTGACATTTCATCATGAATAGACTTACTAACGAGCAACGCTTGCAAATCATTGAATTTTATTACCAAAATCAGTGTTCGGTTCGAAATGTTTTATCGACAAATTTTGTTCAGCGATGAGGCTCATTTCTGGTTGAATGGCTACGTAAATAAGCAAAATTGCCGCATTTGGAGTGAAGAGCAACCAGAAGCCGTTCAAGAACTGCCCATGCATCCCGAAAAATGCACTGTTTGGTGTGGTTTGTACGCTGGTGGAATCATTGGACCGTATTTTTTCAAAGATGCTGTTGGACGCAACGTTACGGTGAATGGCGATCGCTATCGTTCAATGCTAACAAACTTTTTGTTGCCAAAAATGGAAGAACTGAACTTGGTTGACATGTGGTTTCAACAAGATGGCGCTACATGCCACACAGCTCGCGATTCTATGGCCATTTTGAGGGAAAACTTCGGAGAACAATTCATCTCAAGGAATGGACCGGTAAGTTGGCCACCAAGATCATGCGATTTGACGCCTTTAGACTATTTTTTGTGGGGCTACGTCAAGTCTAAAGTCTACACAAATAAGCCAGCAACTATTCCAGCTTTGGAAGACAACATTTCCGAAGAAATTCGGGCTATTCCGGCCGAAATGCTCGAAAAAGTTACCCAAAATTGGACTTTCCGAATGGACCACCTAAGACGCAGCCGCGGTCAACATTTAAATGAAATTATCTTCAAAAAGTAAATGTCATGGACCAATCTAACGTTTCAAATAAAGAATCGATGAGATTTTGCAAATTTTATGCGTTTTTTTTAAAAAAAAGTTCTCAAGCTCTTAAAAAATCACCCGATAGATATAGAATATTAAATGCTAGCTTCTAATATTTCAAGTAATTCATTAGTGATTTATTTTATTTTTCTTTAACTATATTTTTTATTTAAATTTAAAAATTGTTTGTTAATTTCATAAACAGTATACCAATCGGCAGACGGCAAAGCCACGCCATAAAGATTTTGTAAATGTAAATTGTTATATTCTTATGTTGTTAATAAATAAAATCATTTTAATCTAAAAATCTAATCACTAACTTTGAGTGATTCATTCAAACTAGCAAGCCTTTTAGATATATTTCGTTGCCTTCATAACCAGACCTCGTAACTCCACATTAATAATGATGTTCCAAATAAGTTTTCTAAAATATTTTCTTCACTTTTATTATATTTCTTTATATAGTTTAGAATTTAAAAAATATAGTTAATTAGTACCTAACTAACCTAAGTTAAAGAGTTTGAAATTAATACACAAATATTTACATCCGTTGGCCGACGATTTCTGATTTTTCTATAGGGTTCCATAACAAGAGAATTAATTTGGATATTAAAATGAAAGTTGTTATAAACCAAAAAGGAAAGATCAGTGGATTTTTTTTTTGTAAGGCAGAAGGTATGACGTTTACAATGGAAAAAATTGCTGCACCATTTCCTTTTCATGAAATTGTTCAAGACCGATTCATACCGATGCTTCTGTATGTCCTCGATTATTTCACGAATTCGATCTTTAAGGTCTTTAATTGACCTTTTCCTTCATCTGACCCCAACAAAAAAAGTCTATAAAGGTGTTATCATAAACGATTAAGATCAACTCTTCGAATTACTGAAATTATTAATTTCAATGCGTTGTTGAAGTGTGTATCGTTCAGTTTTTAGTAATGGCGCAGTTTTTTCATGTCAAATGATACCATCTTCAAAACAAAACCTCTTCTTGGAAAACCCTACATGTGTAACACATAAAGCAAACCAATGTAAAGTCCAAAAACAAAAATGGAGACAAATTTAATTTGAACAATCAATAAAATAAGAAAAGTGCGTATACGCCTCAGTGAATTGTTTTATTGTTGGTATAAGAGAGAATAAACTATACTATGCTCAGTGCTATCAATATTTTAATTATTTAAACATAGTATCTAAAATTAAAAAGCAAAAACAAAGTCACAGAAAAAAGAAAGAATAAAAAGCAACGAATGCATAAGTTTCAATAACATTTTTCACTTTTGTCTGAAGATTGTGTAATCTTTGGGTCGTATGAATAAAACAAAGTAGTTGCTCAGAGTAGGTTATCTCAGTACATAAAGTGAGCAGTTGCTATTGATATTTTTATAAATGTGTTGTGAGAAACTAACTTCATGAGCCATGAGCTTTAGTTTATTGACATGGCCCTTTGAATCGGCTATAGTTAGATATGTATAATAAACCGAACTACACTCTATTTTATAATTTCAGTGTCATAAACATAAGATTAAATAAATTGTAAAAAGGACTATATTCAGTGTTTTCAAAAATAAATTATCAGGAAATTAAAATAAGTAAACAAAACGATTATAACCCCTGGTTGTCTTTTCGAGTTTGAGTTTAAAATTCACTTAGTCCAAGCGTTGACCAAGAATTTACTTAGCTTATAAGCTAAGAAATTTCAATGTAACTCAAATCGATAAGTCTGTGAAAGAGATAAAAAGTATTTATCAATTGAAAATCAAATTCCAGGGACATTGGCCATTTCTCGTGAATTTTATGTATCACAACCTGACTCACAGAATTCAACCTAATAATTGGTGTCAAACTAAAGATAAACTCGCCCTTTGCTAAATACAAATTTTTGAAAAAATGTTTTTGCACTCCTAAAAACAGACTTATAGATGAAATCTAATTAGAAAAATATTAAGCCAAATTTTCACTTTATTTAAATATTTTTACAAAAATCACACATTTTGGGTCGAGTTGATTTAAGCCCTTTTACCTTTCGCACAGTGAAATTTGATTTGATGTGATTTTTTATTGTAGCTAAAAAATATTACATTATTTCTTTATCTTAAATATATATTGCACAGTTTACAGAGATTGGTATATTATCTACCTTACTACTGCCAAGTTTAAATGAGTTTTTAACAGAAAATTTAAAGATAAAGTATTGGTTGAAGGAAAAGCTACTTAAAAACCTTCATTACGCACAGTGAAATGTATCTTTTATTTGATACTAATTTTCACCTTGAACTTCTATTAGTGGTTCTATATAATTTTTGGGAGAAAAATGTTTAAATTTTATTTTCTATTTTATATAATAATAATATTAATAATATTTATAAATACATAATTTGTCTGGCTCATCTGACACTGTTCTGTTCCTTTGGATAATTCCATAAATGCATACACAAAAATGTATGAAGACAAGTGTTATAGGTTCAAATAAATTATAAAAGTACGTATACGCCACAGAGGCTTGCTATAATTTTATTTCCAAGGTTTTTGAAAATAAAAACGAAATACCTTCAAGTCCCTACCTTCAAGTAAGACGTTGTTAAAAGCTCCTTCTATGTCTAAGAAGGTAGCGAGAGTAAATTCTTTGTAATGTATAGTTTTTTCAACTGTACGCACTACCTCATGTAGGGCTGTCTCCGTCAGTTGATCTTTAACTGTGGAAGTGAGTGGTAGTTATTGTCGGCTTTCGCAGTGTATTCAAATTTCCAAATAAATAAGAGTGTTCTATAAGCAACTAGTTTGCTCAGCTATTTTCAACATAGCTGATAGCTCAGTGGAAGAGGTGGCAGACCGTCAAGGCAAGGTGTGGGAGTTCGAATCCCAGCCGGGCATAAAACATTTGGCTGCTTTTTTTCACAATCGTGAAGTGGAAGACTTCATTGATTGGGAAAACAAGCGGATGAGTGAGAGTAAGGAGGCGGGGACATCGAAAGGTGTCCCAACAACAACAAAGCCTACAAAGGCTATATTCACGAAGCCAGCAGCAGAGGCAATTGTTACCAAGCCAGCAGCAACGGCAAAATCTATGAAGCCAGCAACGGCAACAACAGCAAAATCATCCGATGTGGTACAGGTTGTGCCATCGGTCGAAGACATCGTACCATCTGGTGTAGTTCTGGAGGTACAGCAAAAAAGAAGGCGGTCCATAAAAGCGATACCAAACATGGTAAAGAGGAGAGCGACGGGTACCTCAGCTAAGCTGCCGGCTGGGGGAAGCGAGTTGCGGTCAGCTAAGACCACGGCAGCAAAAAAAATTGCTCAGCAATTAATTTCCTCACCATCCGATGACGACATCGAATATATGTCAGAAGATGGTGAGGTACGATACAGGTCCGGGGACAGCAATGGGATTGCTGGACTGTCGACAGAGTCGTCCTCGGACGAAGAAGAAGAGGGCGAGGTAGAAAAGGCCCAGTCAATAGTGAACGATCTATATGACGAGATCGAGAACATTAAGAAGAAGATGGAGCCTTACCTCCAAGTGTTAAAGAAGAAACAGGAGGCGAGCCGGCAAAAAGAGGCTGAGATACGGCAGAAGCTCGAAGAGGTAAAACGAAGAGAGCAACAGCAGCAGCAACAACAAGAACAGCAGCAGCAGCAAGAAAAAGCAGCTATACAAAAGCAGTCGGCAGCACCCAAACCACAAAGGGTGCCACAACAAAAACAAAAACAGCAGCCCAAAAAAAACTCAGGTGCGGCACAATCAGGCCCCAGTACATCGGGGGCCCCAAAATCGGCAGCGGCCGCTGTTCCAAAGCGCTCCGCAGTTCCAATTCCGGCTGCAGTATTAGCTGCAGTACCTGCTGCTCCTGTAGCAGCACCAGAAGCAGTACAAGCAGCAGCATCAACATCAGCAGCACCAGCACCATCAGCAGCACCTGCAGCAGCACCATCAGCAGCAACAACATCAGCAGCAGCGAGACAGCAACACCAGCAGCAACCACGGACAAAGTCCGAGAAAGTGCCACCAATTCGGACCTATAAGGTCGACCTTGCAGACATAAAACAGGTATGTAAGTCGGCCACTAATAACAATTTTTCTATTAAAATTATTAACGAAAAACAAATGAGGTATTCGGTTCAATGCTTCACATTGGCCGAATACAAATTAGTTAAAGATTGCCTTAGAGAAGCCACTGCTGAATTCTTCAGCTTCACTCCTAAGAGTGAAAAAGCGAAAACGGTCCTGTTAAAGGGAATCAGTTCCTACACGGAACCCGAAGAGCTCCTAGCTGAGCTCCGTCAGAAGGCCAGCGATGATCTCGAATTCGTCGGGGTCAAGCCATTTTCCACGGTCAAGTCCAGACGGGAGGGGCATAAACTGCCAATCTTCTTAGTTTCACTGTCGCCCCAAAGTAGACTGGAGAGTCTGAGGAATATTACTGTCCTAGACTACCAGGTCATACACTGGGAAAAATTAAAGAGGCATGACGACATGCTGCAGTGCATGCGCTGCCAAAGGTTCGGTCACGCTGCAGCCAACTGCGAAATGCAGTTGCGCTGTGTGAAATGCGCCGAAACCCACAATAGGGGTGAATGCAGGTTAGGGACTGAGCGGGTCGAAGACATGGCCCAGCTCAAGTGTGTCATCTGCGGGAACGAGGGGCACCCTGCTAATTATCGGGGTTGTCCTAAGGTCCAAGCGATACGGGAAAAACAGGCCAGACAAAAAGCTGAAAGTCAACCCGTAAGACAAGCTCCAACAACAAAATCTTCTATCGTTAATCCCCAAGTTTCTTACGCCAACTATGCGAAAGGAAGGGTAAACACGAGACAGGTTCCACCACCGGTCGCCCCACAGGCCCAAGCGCCTCAGGTGTCGGCGGGGCAGCCAGACATTGTATCCTTGTTGCTGAGCATTCAAGGCCAGTTGACAGGACTGCAAAGTCAGATCAAGGAGCAAGGCGAAAGAGTAGATTACCTCTACTCTTTGTTGCCTGGCCGAGCGCAAATTCATGGTTAAGGGCGCGCTGCCGAAGTCGCGCCTTAGGATCCTAGGTTTGAATGTAAATTCATTGATTAGGATCGAACGTAGAGCCAATTTGTTCCAGTTGTTGAAAGACCACAGTCCTGATGTGTTTATGGCTAGCGAAACTAAGCTAAACCAGAAACACAAATTGACTCACAATAATTACAATATCGTAAGAAGAGATCGACCCGGTTCTAATCAAGGAGGCGGTGTTGCAATCTTCATACGTAAAGGCATTAATCATAAAGTTATATACAATAATGATTTGCGAAAGCTTCAGACGTTAGAAGTTTGCGTCGTACGTGTGTCCCTCACTAGAGGTAAGCACTTATATTTGATTGCGGCTTACGCGGCTGATGCTCCGCAGCCAACTAACTTCATCACAGAGCTCGAGATTCTTTTTAGAGTACTCCAACTGGGCTTGGAAGAGAACTTTTTTATATTGGCCGGAGATTTGAACGCCAAACACGGAGATTGGGGAAATAAAATAAGTAACCCAAGAGGTAATCATCTCTTTAATTTGATGAATCTTTGCAGTGTTGAGTTCGATGTCGACCTGCTGGCCACTGAAAGGCCATCATTTCCAAGGAGCGGCTCCTTTCTGGACCTTTTGCTGTACGATACAAGACTGACAGTAACTGACAAAGTGGGTAACCACCCGCGAAATTGTCTACAGACAATTGAGTACGACAGTGACCATTGCGGCTTGGCTGCCTTAATAGAAATCCCGAACGAGCTTGTGGAGCTGGATGAATTCGTCCCAACGCATTCTTACAATTATAGTAAGATGCGCTGGCCACGTTTCACCCAAGCTCTATCAAGAGAACTCCATTCGGGGGTCATATCCCCACCAAACAACAGAAATTTGACAAACACAGAAATCGACAAACACCTTGAACAGATGGACGATGTAATAAAACGAACAATGGAACGGACAATACCGAAGTACAAAGAACGCGACCAAACTAACGTCTACAGTAACGCGACTATAGACGCACTTCACAGACAAAAAAGCGGACTACTGACAAGACTTAAAAACTTATACAGACGATTTACAGACCCCCACGACCCGGAGATTAGGACACTGAAGTCGTCAATTAAAAATGTAAACACTTTGATTAAAGAAAATTACAGATTGTCTGTTAATTTGTACTGGGACAAGAAAATTCGGGCCGTTAACTCTAGCGACCCGAGTATGTTCCCGCAAATTAATAAGATTTTCCGGAAAAATAATCAAAACGACCTTCCGTGTCTTAAGCTCCAGAGAACGACAGAGAACAGAGACGTACTTCTGACAGCGCAAATTAATCCAGAGGAAGCCGTCTTGGACGATGACTTCTTTGTGATTGAGGATCCGCAGGAGAAAGTGGAGACAATTGGTGCTGCTTTCCAGCAAGTGTATAAGGTGAATGCTTGCACTCGCCCGAACCACGACCTGGAGAACAGAGCCTTACTTCACCACTTATACCTAAGGAATGATATTTCTCATTGGCGATCCGAGAACTGTGGTTTCACCCGGTTTGATGACGATTTCTTAGCAAACGCTATAATCGCCGAAAGAACGGGTTCAAGTCCCTTGCTCATCACGAAGGTAGAGCTCCAGCTCATCCTCGATTCAATAAAGAACAAAAAGTCAGCAGGTGTCGATGGTATACCCAACATTGTTCTAAGACATTTACCGATTGAAGCTATAGACATTTATGCTACACTGTTCAACAACGCGCTGAATAATGCATATTATCCAGTGCGTTGGAAGACAGCTGTGGTGCATCCTCTCCCGAAAAAGGGAAAGGACAACTCCAATCCTTCAAATCTGCGTTCAATAAGTCTTCTTCCAAGCATCAGCAAGGTATTCGAGAAGGTAATCAATAGGGCTCTGGCTAAGTGGGCTGCGGATAACACAATAATTCCGGATAATCAGTTCGGGTTCAAGGCAGGACATGACTGTATTCATGCCGCGTCTAATCTCGTTTCTGATATCCAATGGAACAAGTCAAAAAAACAATGCACGGGTGCTGTTCTGGTTGACTTAGAGAAGGCCTTCGACACCGTATGGTTAGAAGGGTTGTACCTAAAACTCACCAGACTAGGCATCAGTAAACCATTATTGTATATGCTTTATGATATGCTCAATGGTAGAAAGTTTGTTGTCAAAAGTGGCAATGTAACCTCTACCAGCATCTTCGAAATTAAAAACGGTCTGCAACAGGGGGCGGTCAATTCGCCGATCCTCTTCAGCATTTTTACCAGTGATCTGATAGGTAGCCTAACTAACGCAATAGCGTATGCCGACGACCTGATTGCGTACAGAACGGCCCAAAAGGTTGAAGTTATTAGAATTCTCTTGCAGCGGGACTTCGAGAAGATTCAGCGATACTGCGACGACTGGAAACTGAAAATAAATGTCCAAAAGTCGGAGACAATTCTGTTCCGGACTCCTTTGGCTAAGGCCACGAGAGATACGCGCAAGAATTGGCGCAAGATGGTAATTGTGGGGCCCGACGGGCGGCCATTGGCGAGTAAAAGTGTAGTGAAGTACCTCGGTATCTGGTTGGACCAGTATTTGTATTTCGACAGACATATAAATGCTGCTCTGACCAGAGCCCGAGGAGCCCTCGCTCTGACGAAACAGCTGTTTAACAGCAGTCGGCTTGACCCCAGGGTGAAGGTAATTTGCTACATGGCCCTCATACGGCCAATGCTTGTCTATGGTTGTCCCGTTTGGTTCAACATTGCCCCTTCCCAAATGGAGAAGTTTCGGGTGTTCGAGAGGCAGTGTCTACGGCGCTGTCTCGGTTGGCATCGGACACCGGAATCTTCTTATTTGCATTATTATTCTAACGAGGTCTTGTACAACGGAGCTCGGATCAACAGAATTGACAATTTCGTGATAAAACTTGTTCGGGGTCACATAGCGAGAGCTATGACTTCGACCAACAACTTAATTTTCGGGGCGTTCTATCCAAACGACGAATACTTCGGTATGGCACGCTTGAGCGGCTTTATTCCACCAGAGGCATTCCTCTATTTAGATAAATGCGGCCTGATACAGGATAGATTGGCAGTTCCGCTTATCTACCACGTCAGGCGTAGAACCGTGGACCGGCGACTCTTGTACGAACGAGACATCCTCGCCCGAGATGGAGCAGAGCTCCTACGGTTCAGTAGGGCTGTGTCCGAACAGGACCGTATTGATAGGAGGAAGCAGGAGAACCAGTTTTGGTGGCTAAAAGAATTTAATATGGGGTAAACCGGGGTGGGGTATTTATTGCCTTGGCCGGCTTACATACTTGTTTTAGTCTTAGGTTTAGGTTAAGTAGAGTAGGGACGGTGGCACTATAAATAAAAAAAAAAAAAAAAAAAAAAATACAAAAAAATACAAAAAAAAAAAAAAAAATACAAAAATACAAAAAAAAATAAAAAAAAAATACAAAAAATAAAAATAAAAAAAATAAAAAAAAAATAACACTTACAAACATAATCAACAACACATACATATATGGACATGGACATAGCTTTTGCCGCTGTGGTTGCTCTAGTTTTAAGTAGTATGTAGGTAGGTTAGGGGTAGTTTTAAGTTTTATTTTAAGGACTTAGTATGTAAGATATAAAATAAACGATAAAGATGTTAGTTTTTTATATTTTCTAACAAAATGAACGAAAAAAGAAAAAAAAAAAAAAAATTAGTTCATAGGCCGAAAGGCATTAATTTAAGAAATCATGAATTCCTTAGAGCGCCCGTTTAGGGCCAGTAAGTTAAATGTAAGTATTATTAGTTAGGCTAGTTTTCTGAATTTTGTTAGCATGTAAGTAGATATAAGTTAATATTGAATAAAATTTGAATTAAAAAAAAAAAAAAAAAAAAAGGGCTGTCTCCGTAGACTTGCTCTAAAGATAAGCGTGTTGAGAACTCTCAAGAGGACATACATCTAAAATGCCTCTGATATGGTAATCAAGAATGCGCTCCATTGTCTTAAGCACGAAGGAAGTAAGGCTTATAGGTCTAAAGGTCTGCCGACCTTCGGGATAAAAACTACTCTAACATGTCTCCTAGACTCGGGAACATGATTTAGACAGAGACATCCTTTAAAGATCATCTCCAGCCAAGGAATCACCAGAAATTGCGTTTTCTGAAGCATGATCGGCATTATGCCGTCCAGGCCTGGAGACTTGTACGGGGAAAATGTGTTGATTGCCCAAGCAATATTTTCCTTATTTATCAAGGTATCGATGTGTTCTATATCCGCCGTCGACACGCCATTAGAATTAAGTGTTTGAGGGTTGTTATTCTCACAACCCGGAAAATGCGCCGCCAACAGCAGTTCTAGGGATTCTGCAGGAGAGCCTGCCCAGGAATCGCCAGACTTTTTAAGAAAGGAAGGACAACAATGGTCCTTCGATAGAATCTTACTAAGCCTGGCGGATTCTTTTTTGTTTCCCCTGGGAGATAATTTGTTTGTTTTTTTTTGAAGGAATTCCCTTTAATTCAAATTCAAAACCATTCATATATTGCGTTAATGGACATGACCCCCATTATATTCTGAATTATTAATTTTTTGTATATTAAAACAAAATTTGTATTTTACTTCCTTAAACTTTGTTGCTAAAAGTACTACTTTTAACTGAAGACTGGACCAAGAACATAATATGAATCGGATATTCAGCCCTATTCCAAAAACACAGCACAAATTCATCAACTTTTGACCAATGGACTATTCAGGGGGGGTCATATGAGCCATTTAAAGCTTATACAGTCAAGTTGCATAAGTAAAGATTTTATCTAAAGATTTGTTAGTAATTTAACGACATTCACCAAAAAGCGGTTTGCTGTCAAAAACAACTCAAATTTTTGTTTTCACTCAATTTAGAATTTGAAAAAACTTTAGTCATGCTTTAAATTATTTTCATAAAATTTGTTTCTAAGATAAAGAGCAAATCTTCAGGTTCTTAAGAAGAAGCCTTGAATAAGAATTCGTCAATTTAAAAATATGTGTTTTTTTTTTAAAACTTTCTCTAAATTTTGTATTGTTAATTTGGCTTCTTTTTACAAGAAAAACATATTTTGGTATTACTCCAGAAGGGGACCCCTCATAAAAATTAATTTTTTTTAAAAGTTTCTCAAGAACTAATGGACCGATTTCAATAATCTTTTTTTCTGTGCCAGCTCTTGTCGATGATCAAATTGATGATGATTTTTAAAAAAATATTAATTTTGTTTACAAAACTCGATAACGAAATTTAAACGTAAAATGTATATCTATAAGCACTTTATTTAGTGCTTACCAAAAAGTATTTTTAAGACAAAATTTAAAATGATTTTCGAAAAAAAAATAAGTTACATTTTTAAATCTTTAAATACAGGAAATATTTTTAAACAAACTTTTTGGAAGATATTAGCAAGTTCTAGCGACACAGTCGTGCATTTTATTTCTTTCAAAATTAATTTTCAGTTGAATACAAAAGATCTTAAAAAAGAGATTTAAACACGAATTTCAATAATGTAAATGTCCCAAAGTAGTACCCGTGGCATGATGGTTAGTGCGTTGGACTGTCATGCGAGAGGTCTTGGGTTCGATCCCTGCCTATGCCACCTTAATTAAAAAAAAAAAAAACGGGTACTGCCTCTTGCGAGGAATTGACAAATTCTCCAAAGAGTAATGCTTGTCATGAAAAAGTGCTTTCTCAAATTAGCCGTTCGGATTCGGCATAAAACTGTAGGTCCCCTCCATCCCTGACAACAGTACTCGCACACAGGAATGGTTGAGAGTTGTAAGTCACTAGGCCCTGGTTCTCTACGGACTGTTGCGCTACCTAATTTATTTATTTTTTAAATGTCCCAAATACAGCAAAAGTGACACTTTTTTTAAACTAATGGCTAATTGAAAAACATAATTAACGTTTCATATTTATTCATATAAAAGCTTTGAATCTCTTTAGATTTGAAGTAAAAAGAGATTCTGAAACGTGAAATTTGTGAGTACCACACAAAAGTTTCTTCGCAACTTATTTCTTTACCTTAATTTGTTTTAATTAAATTTTTTAGAAAAATTATGTACTTAAATGCGCCTACATCCTCAAATTCAAGAACCAAGCATTTTTCTCTCTACAATTTGTAAGTTTTGTTGACTCCTTTAAGGTCAAAATACGATTAAACAGACTGATAGTGAAAGTAATAATAGACTCCCGAAAATTGAGTCCGAAAAAACTACGTCAACAAAAGCCCGACAGTTCTTCATATCAGATCGTGTCTCTTGAATTTTTGTAGCCTTCTTCGCATTAATAGATATGGAAACAAGAAAAGTTTATTTTATTTTTTCGAAAAAAGCTACGTTTCAAAACAATTTCTTACAAACTGTTTGAATCTTGAAATGCTTTCATATGTAGGGAATCATCCAAATTAATTTGATAACTAAAGTTGCCACTTTAGCAATTGAAATCTGTAAATGTAAGGTTAAGATACACATTATGTTATTTAAATTTTGTTAGCCTTCTTTACAATACATTGAAGAACATTTTAAAGCGGTGAGTAACAACTCATCTAAGTGTTTGAACCCCCCCCCCCCCCTGATTCAAAGTCTGGGTCCGCCCTTGTGTCAAAGGCACAGTCCGAGCGCAATAGGAAAGCAAAAGAGTGTTTCAACAAATGAGTCGAGACACATCGGTTTATAATTGGGAAATTGGAGCATTTAGGCTTAAATGCTTCTGAAAATTATATACTGGTCGACAAAAAATAACGTTTTTTTTTTCTATCCCCCAATATAATACAAATCTCGCAATTTTCAATTTTTCTATTTCATCAGGTTTTTAAAACATGTTCCTTTACAAATCCTAAAAACAACCAAAAATGGGGTTTCTAAGGCTAAGTTAAAACTCAAAATATAAAATATCCCTTGACAATAAATTGTATGATGATTTTGCAAAGTAGGTACAAATCTTTCTCTTATAGATATACAATTAAAAACATTTTAGTATCTTACTTAGTTTCTGGAAATTCTCATTTGCTATACCTAAGTCTTTATTTGACTCTATATGATGTTTGGAGCAAACCTTGAATTTAATACTTTCATAGTTTTGAAAAATACTTTAAGGAGTTATTTTTAAGTGCTGATCTCGAATCCAAACTTTAAACGAATTGATTTTAATAAATTTCAAACACTTGACAAAATTACAAGAACAAAACTTACATTCGTTTTGCCTTTTTGTGTTCAAAACCGTTTTAGCATAAAGCGTTTTACGTTTCTTTCAAATTTGTGTAAGACAGATGAAATCTAAAGTGCGTTTTTTTCGCATTCCATATATAGTAAAGTGAGAAATTGCCAACAAAACGATCCGCAGTAGTCCGGTTTTTATATTTGAAAGTTGATACAACTGCCAGAATAATTTATCAAAAAATTCCAAAAAAAATAGCGAAATTCAGACCAGGTGTGAAATCGTGTAAGCTGATTTTTGATAGTTGACTATCAAAATCAAGAAAATACGTCTGTGTAATGTGATATTCTATTTCAAAGTTTTAACCAAACAATTTGACATAAAATAAAAACTTCAAGAAGGGGATTTGTTCGTAGACTTCTACATTAACATGTGGTGTTGAAGCGAGCTTGAAGCTCGCCTAAATTCTTTATATACCTGAATCGAGTTGAAATGAGCTTGATTCGCCTCGATTCCGGTCGGGGATCGGAGTCGAGTCAAAATTTGTGAAGAAAAACCTGTGTGGAGGAGTTGGTTTTACAGATAATGCGTTATGGTCTTATTATTCGTGTACAAAAAATATAGTTTTGTTTTAATCAAATACAAAAAAAAATTGCACATGAAGTAGGTAGCATATTCTTATATGGTGCTGAACTATTCAGTTTTTCATTGTTTAACACTAATCAAACTATCTCACTTGCACTTCATAAGAAACATCGAAACACCATTTGCATTTTAGAAAGTGCTGTCAAACTTAATCATTTTTAAATCTTCTTGTGCGGTGGAAACACCAAAAAGATTTATCTAATCTAAACTGAGATAAACATTTGGTGGAAACATAGCAAAACATAAATATCTTTTCTATTGTTTTCTCTTGCAAAATAAGCCCAGTTAGTCCATTTTCACTAACAAAACTAAATAATATCAACAGTAATAGATTGATTTTTTCCCCAATGGAAAACACGATTCCAAATGCATAACTACTCAACGAACACAGCCATCGAGATACAAATGCAATATCAATCGTACCAACATTTGAGAACGAAATCACATAAGATCCATTCGAGGCTCGTATAAATGTCAAAAACCCATCCATAGTGAGATTCTACTCTAACTTTTATCGGTGTTATTCATACTATGGATATTGTTTTTGTTATTCGTGTAAAATCCTACTATACTATGGATAGATTTGCCAACAAAACACGGGTAATGTATAAGGAATTTTTGAATATCATTTGAAATAATATAAATATTTCAACTGAATATTGAAGATATACTTAGATTAAAGATTTGGAAAAAAATCACTATTTTTTTGAAAAAAGCTACTTCAAAAATGTAGGTGCATAAACCTGACGTGATACATTAATTTTGAAGTCGGATTTGAATTAAGGCCATCAAAACCCAATAGAAAAGTGCAGTTTTATTGCCACTAAGAAAACCTTGCCGACCAGTGAAATTTGTGATGTGCAACAATTAATATAATCACGTTACTTACGCCTTTTTCACAAGTTAAATAAAATTGTATTAAAAAGTGTATTTATACTCACATACCTATTGATTCCTATATATGTATGTATGTAACTAGAATTAACTAAGTAAGTATCAACCTAGGTTTACATTTTAATTTTATGTTTGAAGGAATTTTGACGCTTTTTATTTCTTACTATAGACGTCCGCGTCGTCGTGTACATATCCGTGAACCTAGTTTGGTAGGTACTTTACAGGCGGCACATGCTTGAACTATGTAAGGTTGCCTTTTTTAAAGGCTTTCAGAACGTCAAGAGATATAATATTGATATTTACAGGCAGACATACACTTTATAATACCTATGTATACATATATTCGTACCTATGTATGTATGTATATACCAAATACAGGGTTGTGTAAGAAAATATGCTGGCCTGGCAGATTTACAATAACACAAACAAAAACTAAGTTCTTTTTTAATCAGCAATCACACGGCTTCCTAAAGATATCTCCCTTATAGTACCCTGTAACATAACTTAAAGCTAAATTTTTGTGCGGATACCAATCTTATTGGAAAAAAAGAACTAGGTGCCTGCCTACCTACCTTTTTAAATCTAAGGTTACAGCATACCCTTCCAATCAGTCTGTTTCACTTGTATCCACTTCCTCAGCCATAGAGCGTTTTAATCAATTAATAGCATCAAATAAACTTACATACATCTATAGGCATCTACATACCTTGCAGCTCAAACCTATAGTTAAGTATATATTTATTTTCTGTACAAATATATGTAGGTACGTAGGTCAATACCTACCCGAATATCTACACTTATCTATCTGGGTACAGAGGTAGGTAAGGTATATCTAGTACTTTAAAGGTATCTGTATACTAAACATAAACCTTACGAAAGACTAGGTACGTATATATCTACCAACGATCCAAGCGAACAAAACCGGCTATGCAAACAGTTATTATTTGGGCTTCTTGGATTCAAGATGACGAGATGGAGCCGAAGCAACGATATTCAAACCCGATCCTTAGGTGCGTGCAGTTGAGTGTTAAGGGAACCTACCATTTTCAAACCCAGCATCGTCTTCGTCCCCCAACCACCCCCGCATCCGCGTGGCGCGGTAGCTGCGGTTCGCCAATAACCATCTATAGACGCAGCAGCAGCTACATCAATTTATTTATTTTGAGTTTTATTTTTGTAGATACATATTTCTCTCTTTCTAGATAGGTACGAATACGGTATACCTTTAACTTTACCTTTATCTATGTGTATTTTATTATTTATTTAGCTTAACAAGCACATTGTTCGCCATCGCCATTGCTGTATGTGCTTTGTAAAAAGCAGTATCTACAATATTCTACATGCACATGGATTCATGGATATGGATTCAAGTTACAAAGAAAAATGCAAATAAAACTGGATGTTGGCGAAATGCCCATTTTTGTAGCAGCTTCAGCTTTAACTACCATCTTCGTTCGTTCGCCTTCGCCCGTTTCTTCATTTTTCATTTTATTTGGCTTCCTTTTTGACTTTCTATCAATACACAGATCGAAATATGAAACATTACAATACATTATCTATAAAGCTGATGCTGTCTCACATCTACATTATATTGTTTTCTCTCTCTCTCTCTCTTTAGTATTGAATCTTTTGGTTGTTTATGGCTACTAACCACGCCCTTATTGCAATGAAGTCTCTCCTAACCCACAGCGAATCACTTCAGGCAATTTCTACCAATCACAATTCACCTTGAATAGAGCGAAGCAAATCTAGCAACTAGACAGAGAAGACTATATGTTTGCTTACCCAAGTCCAGTAGTCAGTATTTGTATATAGAAATAATAATGCGACGACGCCTCCCATTTTCATTCGTTTTCTCGCACAAGTATTCGTCTTTGAAGTCCGGCGGAGAACGCATGCGTTTTGTGGTGCTCCTGCTCTCATGTCTCATAGTCGACACTCGACCGACAGAAAAATAATACCCGTTAGTGAGTTTGGTTACGATTGCGAGTCGCGAAAAAGAAACGTTGGCGTTGTTTAGTTTTCGTTCATCAATTTACTGTCGCGTCGTGATTGCATCTGTGAGAAGTGCTCTTTGAAATATATCATAATCGCTGTCAAAAATATATTCAGTGTAAATGTCAAAAAATATACCTACGCCTGTATATAAATATTTCAATTGAATTATTCCAGTGTTAATTTAATATTGGTATTTAAAAAAAAGAGGAAACAAAATATGATGTGTAGTGTGTTTTATTTGTGAAGCGATGCGATGCGATGGCTGGTTGCATGTTGGTTTTGGTTGCTCTTGCTGATGGCTGATGGTTGGGTGTATTTCACCTTCAGTTAGTGTCGGAGTTAACCTATAAATTATTTTCTTATCAGAGAATCTAAAGAGGACGGCAGGAACCCTCAATTGACTGTTATCTTTAGTGGCATCTTTTTAATGTTTTGTTTTACTTTCAACATATCTCTACATTCGGGGACTTCGATCCGTTTTGAGTTTATTGCGCTCTGCCATAAATAATAGTTTAACTATTGTCCTCTGTGTGCTATAAGAAGCAATAATAATATCTAATAGTTTTTGTGTGTTTTATTTTTTTTTTAAACGTGTTTCTTTTTATTTATGTACGTTTTCAATGTTAGGTATCTGAACTTTCCTTCTATAATCCTTATCTGCCTATAGTCGGTGTCTAGAAAGAAGGAATTGGGAGGTCGTAAGAAATTTCTATTCTTTATCGAATTATTACCTTTATTATACTGTGTTGGAAGTGCGATCGAATCGGATTCGGATTGATATACGAATGTGAGTTCTCAATCAATTTATAAATAAAAAGTCGTACGTTTGTAAAAGAAATTGATTTATCTAAATAACGTCCATTGATAGATAATGGAATCATAAAAGTGCAACTATAAAAATAGGTAGGTACCTGCCTACTTTGATAACTTAATTAATCGCGAGTGAGTTTTAATTTAAATACCTACCTACCTACACAAAAAAAAAGGAGAGAACATTGTTTTAAGCGGATTGATAACTACAATTTATCTGGAATACAATTCATTGATTAAGCAGTTGATTATAAAAACCAGAAGCAGTCGTGCAGGCTCTTCGAAAGGAATCGTTGGGGGCTACAAACGTTATACTTCAACAGACGCACATGGGCGTCTGTACTGAAGAGCGCCCTGTGATGCATTGGGTAAGCATTATGTGCTTTAATGCGTATGGACATATGCACGGCTTTATTATAGAAGACGCTTACAAAATCTTATAATAACTATTGATATCTGCAAAAACATAGACCCTTTGTACCCACGCCAACTCTTGAACTTTCTGCTTCCTTTTTTCATGTAAAATAAATTTGGTTATATTTTTTGCATAACTAGGTATAGGAAGGTATGTGTGGGAATGTCTGCGTAGAAGTAGAGAAAAGAAGTTAAAAGTGAATTCACTTGATTTAAATGTGGAAGGGGGGGGGGGTGCTGAGGAGCACCAGTTTTTTCCTCATGATAATGGAAGAACCTATAATCCGTGTTACCTTCATACAAACATGCAAACAAAATTTAGACCCTACTTTGTTTTTTGTTTATGTTATCCAAAATCCTCATGTTTTTTAACCATAGATCAAAAAGAAAATGCATAGATAGGTTCTAGTTCTTTTTAGGGTCTTCTAACTCTTTTAGAACTTGGGTACAAATATTAAGGGTCCCACTTAATAGTTAAGTCCAGACTTAATTTTTGTTTGTTCAGTTTTTTTTTAAGGAAGGACTGACGAACAAATTGTTAGAATAACCATTTATACTAGTAAGCCTCGATCTTGTTTATCGGTCAATGCTGAAGGGGTCTAGAAGAACAAATGAAAGTATCTCAATGTATTGCATTCAAAACTTTCATAAGAATCGACTGTGAGGCGGTGGTGGTGTTGTTAGAAGCTATAGCGTTTTGCCTACAATCTGATGAGTTTTTTTTTATCAGATCTACGACTATGATTAAGTTGTTCTGTTATACGAGGTGTGGCAATTAAGTTCCGGGAATTTAGTTATAATTTAAAAACTGGCAACACTTTTTCATTTGTTATCATCTGTCTAAGAAGGGGGATCTTCCTTTGAGTTAGAGTTTAAAGTTGAAGTATATAGCACGTTTGGTTTGCGTTTTATGCGTATTTTTTGCAAGTAACTTTTTTAGTGGCGTAGTGAAAATGTGTGACGTACAATTACAAGCAACGTGTTGTGATTCAATTTTTAGTGAAATCTGGCGAAAAACCCTGGGAAATCCTTCGAAAATTGCAGGTTGTCTATGGAGACGATAGCATGTCAAAAACGCGTGTGTTTGAATGGGCGAAGCGGTTCAAGGAAGGGCGTGAATCGGTGGAAGGTGATCCACGTGAAGGAGCTCCCGTCACCTCTCGTACCGACGCGAATGTTGATCGTTTGCGCATGTTGATCACGTCTGACCGTCGCCTAAGCATTCGTGCATGGTCTTACGAGTTAAACATCAACAAAGAAACGGTTCGTGTTTTTCGTGTGCGACCCGAACTCGCCAAGGATATGGCTGGATCTTGCATCACGATAATGCACCGGCCCATTCCTCGTTCGTTGTGCAAGAGTTTTTGGCAAAAAAGGCATCCCAACGTTGCCTCACCCACCCTTTAGCCCCGATATTGCTCCCTGAGACTTTTTTCTATTCCCCAAGATGAAGTTGCACCTCAAGGGAACTCATCATGGCGGCGTACAGAAGGTCCAAGAAGCTCTAACCGTGGTGCTAAACGGGCTAACTTCGGAGGACTACCAAGGGTGCTTCCAATCAAGGGAGAAAAGAAACGTTGGAATCGTTGTGTAGAGTTAAAGGGAGATTATTTTGAAGGTCGATAGTAAAATTTTTCCTAAAACTTCATTTTCTTGTTTTTTATTGACAAATTCCCGGAACTTAATTGCCACACCTCGTATACCTACATAAGTTATATTGATATTCCGAATATCATCGCAGCGATAATTTAGATTGATTTTTGTTGGCGCAGCAGATTATAATTATTCGATGTTATCGCAAACAGAGACAAAAGCTTTTAACCTACCTAGAAGAAGTACGACCTTTCAGTTGAGAGATTTGGCGAATTAATAGCATTTATATAGTGATACATCCTTAATGCTGGGTTAAGAGGTGAAACAAATTCGTTCAATTAATAGCGCATTTGCAAGATGTATCTGCATTTGCAATTATGAAGTAAAGTATTGCGGGAAAGAGATATTTTATGAACAGCACTAATGACCATACGAGAATGCACACAGTTTTTTGGGACTAAACTGAAACAAAAATTGGTTGACTTAGGATAACGATGCGTAGAGAATCATGTTCCTTTGTTATCGACTTAAGTGTTAATTGATTCATTATCATTGTCATTTCCACTATTTTCTCTAACATCTGATGTATTGTTAAAACGTCTATCAGTTTATCGAGGAATCTTATCTTAATCTTTCCTATTTAAAAGGACAGTTTAAACAGATTTAATACCTAAGAACATTTTTATAAACCGCTCATGTACAAATATTCTTCTTCTTCTCATTATCTTTTTTATCAATTGATTGGATTTAGTATTTAGAATAATGTTTTTTTCACCAAATTAAAAAAATTACCTTAATCCATCCCTGTTTATGTAATTTGGAGCAAGTCGATGGATGTAAGGTAAAATATCTATTAACATTAAAAAATATATATTCAATTGAATAGGAATGTAAGCCGCTGTTAGTTTTCTTGAGGTTATATATACATATGTTTATCTATAATATTAAAAATTTGAGAGAAGACAATTTAAAAAATGAACGATTCCGACGGTTATTTTCATTGAAAGTACGCAACGCACTCTAGTACATTAATTTGTACTCGCACCTATGATTTATATCCATATGCAAATTTAGAAAAAAGAAGAGTGGAACGGATGCAGAAATATACCTACCTACATTATGTATAGGTACACATATGCCGGCTAAGATAAACATGTTTGTTTATTATATTGACTAAATAAAATAAATTAGGTGGCGCAACAGTCCTTAGAGAACCAGGGCCTATAGTGACTTACAACTCCACTTTAGGTGGTACAGGCAGGGGTCGAACCCAAGACCTCTCGCATAACAGTCCAACGCACTAACCATCATGCCACGGGTATAGGTACTGCTATTATATATTGACTATGACACTTTATTTGAATCTACATTAATGCATATCTTCTTTATTTTGGTCTTTATTCGCTACAAAAAATATGAATTTTATATTTACAAATATTTTCTTGGTCAGAATCCAAATCTGCTGAATAAACTCTGGATGGTAAGTGTATTACCTTAAAACACTAGAAAGACTTATCGACATATACATCCGCAGTAATTTAAAACCGGAGACCATATCACCCTTTCAACACGCCTACACAAAAGGTAGAAGTGTAGAAACGGCATTACACTGCGTAGTTAGAACTATAGAAAAATCACTTGACGTTAAGGAATACACTCTTGCTTCATTCCTGGACATTGAAGGAGCCTTCAATAATGTCCACAGTAATGCAATCGAGAAAGCACTTAATGATCAACGTATAGAAGAAGTAGTTATCAAATGGATCAAGAGTATGCTGAAAAACAGACAAATACATCGCGAGCTTGGTAACGCACATTTAGAGATGTACGCATCTAGAGGAACCCCGCAAGGTGGAATTCTGTCAACATTATTATGGATCTTAGTGATGATCGAGATCCTAATAGAACTTAGGAACTACGGTATAGTAGTGGTAGCCTACGCTGATGACTTAGCGCTTTTGGCGACGGGTAAATAGCTTACCACTATTAGCGAACAATTACAAAGCGCATTATCAAGGGTCAGCAACTGGACCAAGAAATGCGGTCTTATAAGGTAAACCCCCTTAAAACAGAACTGGTTCTTTTTACAAACAGGAGGAAAATCCCTCCGTTTGTAATACCAAAAATAGATAATACAACCACTAAAAATCTCCGACCGAGCTAGATACCTCGGAGTTATATTGGATAAAAAACTCAATTGGGGTCCAAATATCCAAGAAAGATATAAGAAGGCCACAATCGCACTCTACTCATGTAACAAGTTTCTGGGTAGAAATTGGGGACCGAACCCCAAAATAGTAATGTGGATGTACACTGCCATTGTCAGACCGATTCTAACTTATGGCGGCTTGGTTTGGTGGAAAGCGCTGGGGAAATCCACGAATCTAAAAACACTTACCAAAGTACAGAGAATGGCTTGTATCTGTCCTAGTGGTGTGATGAGGACTACCCCAACTGCGGGCTTAGAAACGATCCTCAATCTCCCCCCAATAGATCTATTCGTCCAAGAATCAGCAGCAAACAGCGCCCTCAGGCTCAGTCAAACTAACATCTGGCAAACTAGCCAGAGTGGCCACGCAGCTATTCTTACGAAATACGTAGACAACAATATCTGCACAGATTATATGACCCAGCGTTGCCGTTTGTCCCCTAAAGGGCCATTTGGCCCCTTTTTTGCGTTCGATCCCCGTGGCCCCGACTTTTTTAGAAATTGCCTAATTGGCCCCTTTTTACGATTTTACTAGTAATAAAAACTTTTTCAAGGATAAATTAAGATATTTTTTATCTTATCCACTCTTTAAGTAAATTAATTAAAAATCGGTAACGAAGTTTCATACTGAACTTGAACTGAACTCTGTCGGTTTATACTCCGAAAAAATAAGTTGGAAAATTGGGTTCCAAAAAAAATCTTGTTTATTTATACAGAAAGACAATATTAAAAAAATGAAAGACTTAACTTCCATTAATTTATTTATGTATTTGTTGTTATTAACAACTGACTTGTTGTAACTGTTTTGTTTTTTAAATGAATTTAAGTTTTTATTTTAATGTTATTGAAATAAAATTGTTTTTTTAAGTTTTTGAATACATTTTTGTTTTACTCCTGAATACAGTTTTGTTTTATTTGTTCTTTTTTTCTATGGTGTCCAATTTTCGTATGTTGGCCCCTTTTTTTGTGTCGGGCCCCTTTTTTGTACCCTTTTTGATTTTTTTCAGCGGCAACACTGATATGACCCCTTATTTAGATTTCAACAAATCTTTTAGTACTAGGTTCCCCAATAGACTAGATTGGGAAAATAGTGTGCCCTACACCAACGACTCAACCATTACCATCTACACCGATGGCTCTAAAATGGATACTAGTAGGTGCAGGCTTTTAAAAGCCTGCACCTACTCAACCTTGCCAAAGCATTCAGGCTCCCCGACTATAGCAGCGTCTTCCAAGCTGAGATCTTGGCAGTGAAAAACGCTGCTAAACATATATCCATGATGGCGATATCACACGCGGACATCACATTTTTCATTGATAGCCAAGCAGCAATAAAAGCTATCTCTGCCACCCAAATCAAGTCGAAGCTTGTCTCTTACTGTCGCGAAGAGCTTAAGGTTCTTGGCACACAGCATAACGTAAGACTCTGCTGGGTTCCTGGCCACAGTGATGTACCAGGCAACGAAAAGCCGGATGAACTTGCTAGGGAGGGCTCCACACTGGAATTCTCTCTGATAGACCATCATATAGGGATACCGTTATGTGAACTGAAACATAACGTCAGTAAAACCATCATTCAAAAATCCAATGACAGATGGAATCTCCTAGAAACCTGTGTTAACACCAGGAAGCTATGGCCTAGATACGATAAGAAAAGATCCGACTGGATCTTAACTCTTAATAAACCCTCCCTAAGAACCCTTATCGGCATTATTACAGGTCACAACCTACTCGGCTACCATAAGAAGAAGATGGGGCTCAGTTCTGATGACCTTTGTAGAGGCTGTGGTGATGAAAACGAGCATGAAGACACTGCTCACTTTCTCTGCCACTGTCCTTCGCTCTGTCTTGCTAGGAAGAAAACTCTAGGCAACTTCTTCTTTAATGAACTAGAGGAACTATCAGAACTGCAAGGCAAAAGCTTACTAAACTTTGTCAAGACCTCTAAATAGTTAAACGAACCACATGATTCATAGGTTATTATATCTTTTCAGGAAGTTACAACACTTCGGGGTACCACAATGGATCTACATTGATCTAAGTGTGATGGTAACAACATCAACTGTCAGCCCGTTCAACCTAACCTAACCTGTATATTACCGCCGGCAAAGGGATCTCTATCTCCAAGGTAGCTTACACATAACGTGCTTCTCCTATCAATACTTTCATTGTTTTTTATTAGTATTGACTTGAATACTAAACTTAATCAAAAAACACGATAAGGAAAACACATAATTTTTAATTTATTCGCCGAATAAGTTATATACTATACAAGTTTGAGCTTGTAAGCAAAATATTCTAATTCTTATTTGTGATTGATACTAGATAAAGATAGATAGATGAATTCCTTGTTTATAAAAGATATAACAGTTTTTTTCGTTTAAATTATTAATGCGGTCTTGACAATTCTGTCGTCTGTCAAATATGACATTTTGAAATAAATTAATAACATGATTAGGTATAAAAAATAGGTAAATGTATTCAGATTGATTGGGATTATTATACATTCTTCAAAACCATTACATTACATAATCTTCGATTTTTTTGGAAAATTGGGCAAATCGCAATGAAATTGTAGACATTTTCAGATTAGGTATAAAACACAAAAATCAAATGTCAAATTTGCTGAAGATCGGATCTATGTGGGATTAAGTTAAGATGTGATAATTTGACTCTGGCTCTAAAAATGGTGCTTTTAACTTCTGATGTATAGCTGTTGTTAAAATAGCTTTCTACAGATAGTTCGTAATAGTTAAGATTCATGTTTGTTACCGAAACTGTTCTGTACTTGATGTTAAATGTGTATATTTAATTTGTTTTTGAATTTGATTAATTGTAATTTCATATATCATAAATTTGTTGATCTAAAATGTAATTTAAAATTTCTTACTGCTTTTGTTATATTTGTGGCACGCTGCCAAACTTGCATAATTTACAATACTTTTGTTTACCAAATTTGCATTTGTAGATATTAATAACAGGTAGTTGAATCTTGCTAAAATTGCTGTAATCTCTTATCTCTCGTATGATTATGTTATTTTGTCTTGTTGTCAACAATTTTGCATTGAATTCGATCTCTTTCGATAATCAACCACCGAGATAACAACATCTGGTCATATTCCTTAATAAATTGTTCAACATATACTTTGAGTATTTTCCTCGTCGATTCATTTTGCTCTTTTTTCGAAACAATTCTATTGAGAAACCGATGTAGATGTTCTAGTTAAGGTCGAATATTTGATCATTGTCTTCAGCTAAGTCTTCGAAAAGTGGTCGCTTTCAAGAAATACCTACTTTTGGACAGCTTTAAAATCATCAAAAGAACTGACTCCAAAAGCATGCGTTCCATAACACATACAAGTATTGACTGTTACATTAGAAACCTGATATTACGAAACAAGATCAATTTCCGGATATGCGAAAAATTATGGTCACATTATTTTGAGTGCTAAATTAGCTTCTGTTCTTTTGTCTTTCAAGTGTATTTAAAAGTTTAGATTTGAATATAGCAAATACTTCCAGATATTTAAATTCTCATACCACTTATCTAACCGTTCACTGTGGAGCCGCTACGATTCTTCAAGTAGTCTTCCTTTTTGTCGGCCTTCGAAAATCATGATCTTTGTTTTCTTGTTTTCATGACGTTTATAAAGGATGATTTTTAAAAGCTATAGGAAAGTTTTTCAAAAAAAACATAAGATTCAGAAAAATGCATGAAATCTTTATTTGATTGGATAGTACGGTCCATATAATTTAATGTTTGAAGATTATTTCATGCAAATGTTGACCTTGACTGCGCCTCAAATGGTCCATTCGCTTAGTCCAATTTTGGCATACTCTTTCCAACATTTCGGCCGGTATCTCACGAATAAATGCTTCAATGTTGTCTTCCAATGCGTCAATTGAAGCGGGCTTGTCTGTATAGACATGAGCTTTAACATAGCCCCACAAAAATAGTCTAAATACGTTAAATCGTACGATCTTGACCGGTCCCGAACGTGAAATGTACGTACGAATTGAGACAAAAGCCGCGTTTTATTATCACCATGATCTGATCCGGATTAGATCATGATAATAAAACAGCATTGGATCATCATATTTTTTATTATTTAAAGTTTGGTAGCAGTGTCAAATTCGTTCTTTCAAAAGTGACATTTCGAAGCAAAAAAAAAAAACAAACACATACCAAAAATGGAAGCTCCACAACTTTTGAAAATGTTTCTGCAAATCACCATTGCACTCTCAAACTCAAAGCATCCAGGAACACTTTGGTCTCACATGTAGTCCAGATTCTTTTTGACCTTTTAATAAATGTGACACTTAATAATTTAATTTAGAGATTACTTATTTATTTGAACATCTTTTCTCCCATTTGTGCTGCAGCTTTCTCGATTTTATTTATATTTTTTGACATTTAAAGCAGGGTTGCCCAAAGAACATTTTGCTCAATGATTTTTTTTTTTTGGGAAAATAATACCCATAAATTATGTCAAATATACATTTTTTTGGACTTAATTATTTTAATTTCACCAATTAATATCTAGTTTTGTTAAAATATCTAATTATTTCATGGATTATATACCAAATAAATAAATATAAAGCTTCTCGCTTTCTATTTAAAAAATATTTTATTTCAGTCAAATGGAAATGTTTATATGGCAAACAGGTTTTATTTAATTTGTTTGCAATGATACCAACATTTACTTGTGAAATTACAATGATAAAGCGCTCCTTGTTGTGAAAAAAAGAATTAAATCTTGCATCTCAAATTGAGATCCATACACAAAGCAGGATCTTGTGTTGTTGTTGTAATGCATGTAAATTCAAGATCCGGATCAGATCATGGTGATAATAAAACGCGGCAAAAAATGAGTTTCGTCGCTCACTGGAAGAAGCGTGTGATAAACTTTCTTAACAGAGCACGCAATAAAATTCAAGCGTTGTTCGTTTGTAAGACGATTCATGGTTAAATTATATACCAAACTAAAGATGTTTGTCAGTGAAACAAAACACGAAACGTGCGTCATCTGTTTAAACCAGTGTTGCCAAAAAGATAATAGCTAAAAAATCACCCTTTATAAAGATTCAATGTCTCACAGTGCGTTTGTAGCATTTTTATTTGTAGTTGAAGGGAAAAAAGATTTTCCGGTAGTAATACCAAGTTGTTAGCATACAGCAGGACCTTTATTTGTTTTCCACCAGGAGGAATATCAATAACATCATCAATGAACAAGGCGAATAAATAAGGGCTTAAGAAAAAAGATTTAGCTTGTAATTGTATACAAATATGCATTGAAGGAAAAATAAACAAATATATACATTTAAAAAAAGTGCGTATACGCCACAGATTACCTCTCTTTGATCTAGTTCTTTAATCTTTATACAAATAAAGACATTAACTTCTTCTAATTAATTAAAGCTTATTGTGGTGTGGAATGTGAAAATAAAATTGTCTTTCTGCTGTGTTAACATACTGACTTTTGAGAGGCAAAACTTTGATGACAAACGGACAAACATCACACTCTCTCACGTCACGAGGCAGTGTTAACTAAAATACTTTCCACATCTTGGAAACAGAAAATCCACACCCAAACATGAATTCAGCATCATTGCTTGAACAAAAATCGACTGTTTGAGCTAGCCGGCTAGCTTTTGTTTCAAAACTATCATTGGATCATTTATCTTCTGAGAAGACGAAACAGTAAAGGTGAATTTGCATCAGTAGATATGAGCTAATCATGTTTTTTACTGATGATGATGATGATTTTAACAAGATGATGCACCTTGTCATACTGCAAATTCATCAATAGTAATGTTGCTTCAACGAACACGTACATACATATAGAGCCAAAAATTGGTGACTATATTTACTTCTAAAATCTTTCTTAACTGCTCGAAGAAAAAATGCCAGCTAATACAAGCAATATGAGAGATTTTTTTTGGTCAAAAAAGACGGCTAAGAGACTGTTTTTGTACCCATAAAAAAACTTATCCAATTAAATCGTAAAAGATAAATTCGAGTCAAATATAATATTAAAAAAATCTTTTTTTTTTTAATTTTTTATTTAACGATACGACTCCGACAGAAAAACTTTGGGAATATTTATGTAACAGAAATTGGTGGAATTAGGGTTTTAAGAATGAGTGCCTTGTTATCGAATAATACCAAAGTGACGTAGGTTTGGTTTTTTATTAGCGTTTATCGGTAGTCTGGGTGTTGAGAATATGTATTTTTCCTAAAAAATCTCAAGATTCAAACAATTTAAGTGCCAGGCGTCTCACAGCCAGCTCAACCCCCCCTTTTTACTGGGCGAGAAAAACAGAACAAAACGTTAAATATAAATAAAAAAGATGTTTTTTCTTTATTGAAACAAGTATCTAACCATATGTGCAATTTGCGAACAAAACTGGAATATACATACATTGCTTATAAATAATTTTGTCAATTTCTACAAAATATGTAGGTATGTGTTAACTTGAACTTTTTTTTAGATACAACGCGTGCGCATCTTTCTACAATTTTTTTATTTTTTCTTCTTCTAATTCAAGTACTATAATTGAACTTGCACCACTTTTTGTAACGCTTGTGTTCTAATCAAATTATACCCTTGTTTTTATAACTTCTTATCACCATGTGAAATTGCAATTCGCAACTACAATATAATTTAAATATTTAACAAAGCCCGGTAGATGTTCATGTGGTGATGGACTTCTAACGTAAGATCCAAAAAAAAAAGCATGCAAATTATATTTATTATATTTTATTGTTTTTCAAGAAAGAGAGAAATGCTACGGAATAATTTTTTGGAACAAATTTCTCTAACGCTAAAAAAGTTGAACACGGTCTTCTTGCAGTAATGTTTAAAGTTGCAACGAATATTTAAACACTATTACAATCCTATCATACCTATATTTTCAATTCCACTTGTTTGCTTGTAGCTTTGCTCTGTTTAAAATTAATCTATGGTGATCAAAGTAAGGTATTAGCTGGTATTGGCAATTTCTTCTGCAATTTCTTCTGGTTTAGCATATTTCTGTTTCTTATTATGTTTTCCAATATTATTATATCCGTATTTTTACCAATGTTCATAAAAATTGGTTAAGTTGTGAGCAGGGCCGTCGAGAGGAATTCCGGGCCCGGGACGGAAAAATCTCGGGCCCCCCAATATTTACCATTTTTTTCAAAGTTCATGCCTACTAATATGGTACGTTCTAATTTCAATTACGAATAGCATGAAATTGATTGGAATTAACGGAAATAATAATTTTTTGTTTGCAAAGTGAACCGAAAAAAAGTGTTAATCATCAAATCAATCTCACGAGTATAGTCCAGTTTAGTTGAAATGGAAGATGGATAGGAAATAATTCTACATGCGAGTAGATCAGAATCCGAACAGAATCATACATTCGATTCGATATTGCCAACGACATGTTGGTTGGTCGATTAACTATTTAAAAAAAAAAATTAGCATGAAGATCTATTACCTACTATGAAAATAAAATAGAGCGAAGTAAAAGTATTTGAAATTTGTCTTTTTGTATGTATTTAAAAGGTTTACATTAAATACTCTTTATTGTTTTTCTTTATATTAAAATATTATCACAATATTTTTATTATAATTAGTTTGCATTCAATGAAATATTTCTTTTTGCAAACGAGCTTTCCCAACTTTCTGAGCAGCAAAACAACTTATAATTACATCGAAATTCAATTTCATTGCCAAAGGTGCTTCGATACATAGTGTAGCAAGTCCAGAAACACGACCTTGTGATGAGCCACGAACGATCAAAATTGAAAAATGACCGTTCGGTACTAGCTACGGTTACAGGTACGGAGAGCAACACAAATGTTGGGGAAAATCGTCTCCAAGTTCTGGGAATAAATAGTATTGAGCAAACACAATGGCGGAAGTTCTGCTTCAAAATTGTTTTTTCAGATGAATTATTTCTTCTTTCAACTCTTGAGACACATGCAAGTTATACTTTTGGATGAACCTTGTAGCGGATTTTCTTAATCTCAATTTCGTCCATTGTTGAAAACTGCCATAAAAATGAAAATGTAACATTTAAATTCTTCATCGTATCGAACCGACGAGAAATTCCAGTTATAATTGAATCAACTATGACGTAAAAGGTGTTTTTCTTGAAATTTATTTCTTCGTCTGCTTCAATTTGCTCTCCGGCTCCTCGACTTTCTCCAAAATGTCTCTGTAATTGCCTTTTTCGGTTCGATGGGAACGATTCTGGAAAATCCCCCAATCCAGTAGCAACTGCTTTTCATTCAGATAAATTTGATCCCATCCGTTTCGAATAAAGTTCAAATCGGAGATCAAGTTGTCAAGATTTCGAATTTCAACGTCAATAGTCATGTTTCTGGCTTGAAAAATTATACTTCTTTCATTTATAGCGCTAAGAACCTTGCTCCAAATCGAAGACATCAGGACGCATTCAAATTTGTGCATATATTTTAAAACACCTTTTACATCTCTTCGAGTTTCAGTTTCAGTTAAATTAATATCACTTAAGGCTTCTAATGATGTTCTAAGGTTTTTCAGATGGTTTCACTGCCTCAATTCTAGCTGACCATCTTGTATCGGAAAGTTTGTGAAGGGATCCGGGCACATTTTTCTTAAGAATTTCCCAACGTTGACTGTTGAGCACTGCTGCTAAACAAGTTTAAACACTTTTAAACAACACCAAAAAATGTAATTACGGCAGTACAACATCCCGCTTAATCGATTCCACACAAGTTAAGGCTGTGAGCTGCACATGGTGAATACACGGCTTTCGGATTTTTGTTTAATATATGCCTTTGTGCACCATTATACTGTTCTTTCATATTGCTTCCATTTTCATTCATAGCCTTGTGCACAACAGTCTTCTAAAGGGATTTCGTTCTCTGCCAATGTTTCACAGATCAAATCAGCTATTGCGGTGCCAGTTTTTTTTTGGCGTATTTGGCGTTTTCAATCTCCTTCAAAATAGCTGAATTCACATGTTGGGCACAAATTTTGATGAACTCATTTTGAATCTCAACGGAAAGGTAGTGGACTTGCAAACGTTTGTGCTCTTGTTGTGAAATTCTTACTTTTTCCAAGTGCTCCTGAAGTAAGGGGTCATAATGACTAATTAATTCCAAAATGCCCAAAAAATTACCATTATTTGGCTCTCCAATAAGATTGCCATCGCCTCGTATTCCTAGTCCCTGGTGGGATTTTCCGGTCCCCCGAAACCGAATCAAAAATTTCGTGTACAGCAGAAACAAAAATAGAAGAAAAGAAACTTTATAAAAACAGAAACCGAAATAAATATTTGTGTTTTGTTTTAATTTACCGGGCCCCTTATTTCGACTTTAAAAATTTTCAAAATAAAATAAATTTTAAATTTACGTTAAATTAAATAAGAAAAGCGAAACAATTTATTATAACTTTCTTTCAATAGTTCAGAGTTGCCCAATTTTCCATTAAATATTAACAAAAATGTACGCCAATAATAATCAGGGGCCCAGGTCTGCAAGATTGTGACTGATAGATTGCAGATAACATGCAAACAGGGCAGGGGCCCGATTGCGAAAACATGAATGATTTTAAATTTTCGGGCCTCTAAAAATAAGTGGAAATAGGTATGTTGATGATAAATATAGAGTATATTCTCATTGCTTTCAATTTTACGGGCCCGGGGGGTTTCCCCCCCTTTCCTCCCCCCTCTCGACGGGGCTGGTTGTGAGGGCGTAACAACGATACATATAGTTACTTTGAAAGACCCGTTTTTAATATATACATATTATGTAATGTATGTTTACTGAAACTAAGTACATTTGATGATAATCACACTAATTAGGATTATAAATGCTAGAGTTATAGGTTTTAGGCTAGATGCTACTCCTATAAACTATATACTTGAGCAAATTCATTCATGCAGCTACTTCAACAGTTTCTGTAGCTCTTTAGGAAGGCATTTTCAAGTGTCTGAAAAGCCTGTTGAAATGCCAACTATTCACAGTTCAGAATCAAAAATATGCAATAGAAAAACAATTGTAATTTTTATTGTAATTATGGTTCGTACATTATATTCTTCTGACTTCAAATAATTTTTGTAGAGCACCCAAGAAAACTCCCAGATTGCATAATTTGTTCGTACTTACTTAACACTTATCTTTATTTTGTCCAATTCAAATTATGACGTATAAGAAATATTATTTTAAAGTTTCATCAAAATCTATATACAGAAGATTTTCCTCGAAAGAGTATAAAACATCCATACCTACAAACTTTTGCGTTTAAAATACTGTTAAGATATTGATGCACCCTTAAGACCTTACATAACTTCCCTTAAAATTTGTTAAGTCCGAACGCATATAGGGAAGGATTTGAAGGATGCAAACGTTAAAAAAACATAGGAAAGGATTTGAGGGGAGGTACTATTGCACATGAAAAAACAGAGTTGATGTGCATTACACATTTTGATGATCCTAAATTAAGCTCAATGGTAAACTCATTGGCATTTTTATTGTACATATATTATAGTTGAATTGCTTGAGGCGCTGCAGTATCAAAGCAATGTATAATTTTTAGCTAAAGTTCTATTGCCTCATTCTGCCTAAAACTTGGGCACCTGTCTTTTCCAAATATTAAGTTATAATCAAGTTCGTGAAACTATTTCTCCCCCATCAGGCTGTAATTTAAAAAGCCTTCATTCGTTCAAAACTTAAATAAATCACGCATATTTTAATATTAATATTTTAATATAATTTTGAAAACAATATTTTTTAAAAAATAAAATTAGTTTAAGGCCAATATCTCAAATTATTGAAAAGTAATTTGAGTCGAAAATCAATTTTTGCAAACTTTTATTAATTTTTGTTTTTTTTTCTCAAAATTTTTAAAAATGTTGTTAACAATATTTCTTATAAGGTAAAATAAGTTGGAAGCCATAATCTCAAATTTTCGAAAAGATATTTAAGTCGAAATTCAATTTTTACCAACTTTGAGTAATGTTTTTTTTTAGGTTTTTATTTTTTATAAAAAACTGTCAATTCGATTTTTCTCAAAATTGTACCAAATGTTGAAAACGTTATTCTTCGTTGCACAAAATTGTTTTTGGAGATAAAATCATTTTTTATTCGTAAAATTTTTGAGGTGACAAATATTTTTTTTTCAGTTTTTTTGATTTATAAAAAAAACCGATAGTTGGACTTTTTCCAAAAATATACTAGTTTGCTATCATAATATATAATATAAAATTTAATTGAAGTCTCTAGCTTTATTGGTTCGTGAGATATTTAGGGTTAACCAACATTTTCACCTTTTTTTTAAACTGACTTGAGCTATGGACGACGAAAAAAACGTCGCGAACGTACGTTCGTACGTCCGTACGTACACACGTACGCACAGACATCTTTCTAAAAATCTTTTATTTCGACTCTAGGGGCCTTGAAACGCCGAGAAATGTCAAAATTTGTAGTTTGACAAATCGGCCCCATTACAATAACTTCCTATGGGAAGTTAAAAATGTATCACTTCCCGATGTTAAAGCTTTCTGCGGCGGCGGGCGGCGTAGCAAAGTGAAGTGAGGCTATGTTACAAACAAAAATGGTTGTTTTTGTAAATTATACGAAACTGGCTTAACAAAGTTTAAAAACCAATGTTGATAGCCCCATTCTCTAAAATGTATGTTATTATGCTGTCAGAAATTTCATGAAATAAGAAAAAAATTAAATTCGAATAAGTCGGGGTACACTAAGCAAAGGGTTTTTCAATAAGGGCGGGTAGATGTTGAAATGGAATAAAACAAGCTGTGTGTGAGGTATTAACAAAATTATTTTTTTGTTTGAAAGGTGCATGTATGCCATTAAGTGATGGAATATGACATCATTCAAATTCCCGCCTCGGCTTCTTACGGTGGCACGGATCCCAGTGGTCCAATTTTCAATAACTCTTCCGCATAGATACGGCTGAATTTTAGCGATGGCCTGTGTTATGTTCAACTTTAGGGCATCGGTCGATTGTGGTTTATTTGCATAGACCTGCGGCTTCAAGAAACCCCACAGGAAAACGTATAGCGGGGTCAAATCGCATGATTTTGGTAGCCAATTCACATCACCCTTGCGAGAGATAACTTTACCCTCAAATCGTTCATGCAAAATGTCAATCGTGGCGTTTGCTGTGTTGGCACGTAGCGCCGTCCTGCTGGAACCACATGTCGTCTGGGTCCATATGGTTCAATTTGGGCCATAAGAGATTAGTTTTTATCGTTATGTAGCGCTCTCTGTTGATGGTGACCGCTTCGCTAACGTCGTCTCCAAAAAAAGTACGGACCAATTACGCCGCCAACGCAAAATCCACACGGTAACTTTTTGAGGATTCATTATCACCTGGTAAGCCTCGCGTGGGTTGGTGTCGTCACATATTTATACGGCAACTTTGCTTGTTCACACAGCCATTCATCCAAAAATGCGCCTCCTCACTAAAGATGATTTTTTCGTCCACAATTGGGGTCCTCTTCCAAAGGATCCGAAGCCTAGTCAGCGAACAAACGATCTTGTACGTGTGTAGGCCCAAGTCGCAAAATTCGCCAAGTTGAAGTCTGCGAAAGGCTTAGTTCTTGTGCACTGCGAGGAATAGACTGGCTCGGGTTTTGCTGTACACTTTCATGGACCGCAGCGATGTTCTCGGTCGATCTTGCGTTCCTTGAACGCCTGATTGTTTACTGAACCGGTCATCTCAAATTTGGCCACCAAACGTTGAAGAGTCGACTGTGAAGGGCCATCACGTCACCGTAAATCGGGCGCAATGCGCGCAACGTTATGCGTTAACGAGCACTCATTTTGATAATAAAGTTTTATCATTTTAAGGTGCTGTTCAATCTTGTATCTTGCCATGATGATTTGGCATAAACAACTGAATAATAAACAAAAGATTTGACAGATTCACCAAAACAAAATGGCCGCCACGGGGCGCTAAAATCTACCCGCGCCAATTGAAAAACCCTAAAGTTCAATTACTTTTTTAGTTATGTAATTATAATTTAGGCCCGACTTATTGAAATGAAACTTATTTTGTACTTACTGAAAATATTGATCGAATCTTTTAAATTGAATTGAGAGTTATTCAACTTTTACTTTACTTGCTGTAAAGTTAAACATTCAAGTGAACGGTATTGTGTTAAGTTGTCCTTATTTTCCATATTAGGTATATACAATATTGAAGGTTGAAATTAAACTTTTAACCAAAATATAAATTTGTTTAAATTTACTAATCATCACAAAAATTTAAACAACTTAAATGTACAATTTAGAATTTTCGAGAAAAACTGTACGTTTAAGGTTTAGACATTTTATAAATTATCTTGAATAAATACATATGCACATGTCTCTTATGAAAATATTGATATAATTTGATATACTTGATAACTTCGTGAGTCGTTTTTGATTGTTTTCCAAAAATACAAAAAATCTCTTTAAAAAATTATTTAAAATTTAAGAAAAAGAATATTTGTTGATTTGAGTTATTAAGCAATTCACTATATTTAATAAAATGTATGTCGAAATAATTTATGTATTAAGGGCACTTACGAGGGACTTCATTCAAATTTACAATACTTTCGAGGTATTGTATTATTATTGCTCGAGAAGTTGAAGTGTATTTATGCAGTACCTCGTAAATATATTTTATTTATTTAAATAAACCAAGAAGAGACTCGTCACTTGAAGATTAACGAGGTACGTAATCTTCCATGGGTTTTATAATGTGAGTTTTTGATTTTTGTCTTTCATGAAAAATTTTCAGAACATTATTGTTTAACTGAAAATGCCAAAAGATTGCTCTGAATTTTCTGTTTTTTTTCCATTTTTTTTTTGTTTAATTTTCGACTTACGAGGCTATAAGGTTTAACCGTCGATACATAAAATTACTTTTTTAACTTTTACTTTTTTATAAAATACATAATATTGTAAAAGCACACAACGGAAATACTTTAATATTGTAGAAGAAATTATAAATTACACAAAATCAGCAAAATGATCATGCGAATGAATTTTGTATGCATATTTATTTGTAAACTTTTTATATCAGATACAAACAAGTTAACTAGAAATGCGTGATTCATTTTAAAGTATATGTATTTATAATTGTAAATGCAGCTAATGCAGTTTGGTCTAGCTGGAGCTGCATAGACCTATTCTTATATTTTTTCTTACAACATTTTACAATAAAAGTTATGCTTATATATAATTAAAGACATTGGAAATGTGCAAATGTCTACCTGAAAGAACATTCCAAATTAAAAAAAAAAAAATAGAATAAAAGAAATATAAATAAAAAAGATATATACAAGAATAAATTATAAATAAAGAATTTATTTTGTAATCAAACAAAATAAATATAAAATGTAAGAAAATATTAAAAAAGGAAACATTGACAAGCTTAAATTTTTAAAAACAAAAGTTTTTGAAACAAGTTTGGCATGATTTGTAAAAAAAGGATCAATCAATTAGCTATTTTAAAGTGATTTTAATAACAAAAAAATAACACATTTCAACTGCGAGTTAAAAGTTTACTGACAGAGTTGAATCAGATCTATACTCCAGATATAACTCATTGGTTAGATCTGTGCTGGAATACTGCTGTACAATTTGGAATCCATATTATTCAAATTCATCAAAAAGGATAGAAAATGTTCAAAGAAACTTTACAAGATATGCTTTTTTTAAATTGAGATGGAGGATTATAAGACCTTCCTACGAAACCAGATGCTTATTATTTGGAATGAAATCTCTAGAAACTCGGCGGAAATATTTTTCGATAATGTTTGTCAGGGATATAATAACTAAGCATATAAAATGTCCTCCGCTTATTGATTTGTTGTATGAGGGAAATACTCCCTCAAGAGTTACTCGCGAAAGATTTTTAATTTATGAACACTTCCATCAGAGAAACTATGGGCGCAATGAGCCTATCACCCGTTGCATCAGAGAAGCTAATGCAGTATGCCCAAGAATTGATTTCATGTTAAATTGTACTGGAGATGCTTTTAAATCTATTATTCTTAGCCAAATTTAAATTTTATTAAAGATGTTTTCGAAACATGTTTTTATGATGTTATGTTCTATTATAAATTTATCTATTTATCTTGTAATAGATACCTATGCGATGTTTCACTGTTAAGTTATTTATTTATTGTCTAATACCTAAGAATTTTTAATCTATTTATTGTATATATTATATACGAGTACCTACCTACAAACGTTGTAAATATTATATTTGTATTTAATAAGTCTGTGAAAGATGAAAATTCTCTAATTGATGAAAATAAAGTAAAGTAAAGTAAAGTAAAAACACTGAAATGATAAAGTTAAAATTTCTTGAAATTCTGTTCGTAACGGACATTGGCGCAAAATTTTAAAGAACCTATTGTTAAGGGTTTAACATTTTACTAAGTTGCAATTTTCTAAATATTTATCAATTTACTAAGCGATTTCCAAATGTTAAACCTTCCTTTTCGTTCTGCTAATTGGTAAGTTACTAATTTTCGGGCATCCGAACATGTCTAAACAGTTCGTGAAAATAAACCTATTAACTGGAATATCCAACTGCAGACTGTACCATTCCATCCAATTCTCTTATAGGATTAATTGTCAAATGGATTTCGCAAATTGCTAAAAGTTGTGAGATTAGTATAGGATGTTAAAATTGTTTAAAATTACGTCAATCACCTTTTAAGCTTTTAAGTAAATTGCTAAAAATGGCTTCAAGATTTTACTAGATCGTTTAAAATTTTCCGCCATTGATTTAAGGATTACAAAACTGAATCAAGTTTTATTCTTCTTAAATTATTCAAAATCTCAACATTGATTTGAGCAAACCCTCGTCTATGTCCCTAAATATCGCAAGTAAAATACATAATTTTAGAGATAAAAGTTGTTGAAAACTGACAATAAATTTAGAAATTAGAAAAAGAGCAAACATATTTTGTTTGCGAAAGAGAATTAAGTTAATAGAAGTATGATAGAACTCAATTAAATCTTCTTATTATAATGTACAAACAAAAAATATGAATAAAAATACAAATAACTTTCAACTTACTATGTCCTATATGTTTCTTGATACTATGTTCGTCATGAAAAGCCATATTTTATGCGTAAAAAAAAAAACGAAGGTGAATTTTAACCAAAATTATCTGCAATACACAATACATATACAATATACTAAATAAATCAAAAGAACGATGATTTGAACTTTCCTTTTGTTGTAAGCGCTCCAAAGATAACCCCATTTAAAGAAGATAACGCTCATAACGCTCTGCATCATGAAAATAAGAAGAAAAAAGTATATTCGTTGCGAGTAATTTCGAATCTGAATTCGTTGCGTTTATTGTATTCATAGGTTATCTTCAAAAGTCAAAGAGATTTTGATAAGATGACGTTTGTGTATTTATTTATATTAATTTTGAAATTTTATTAAACAAGCAATGCAATGAAATAGAATTCAAATGACGTCATGTCAGTGTGCTTATATAGTATTCAAACTAATAATCATAAAAACTAATAGACCTATAAAATTAATGTACTTTAAGTATATATATGCTGTGGATTCCGTAACCTCCGAACCTATTTAACTCAAAATTTCGGTACAATATCTTATCTATGTATATATTTAAAGTTTGATCAATTTACCAAAAATATGCTAGCGACGACTCACTCCGGCTAAACCTATCCGGAAATAAATTAAGTTTTAATTTCTAATCATAGAAAGCAATTATTTTGATTATTTGATGTTGCTTTTTTATAAACAAACCGTTAATTCAACATTTTCTTAATGGTTAAAATATTTGTATTGTCTGAATGAATATTGTCATTCCTACGGGATTAAAAAGTTTCATTATGCTTCTGAAGAGTTGAAAACTATTTTGTTACATAACGATCGCCAATACGACATTAAACAGTGGAGAGTTTTTTAAAACATTACACGGTTTATGGTGCTCTATTTAAAAAAGCGTTAAAGACCATTATTTAATGAGCTGTACTTAGAACTCCACATCCGAAAAACAAGGACTTTAATATATCTAAAAACAAATATAAAAAGCTAACGGAACTTTCGTCAGCAATACAATTTAGTAGTTATGAGCTTACGACAAAATATCATTTCTTAACGAAGCGATTATTGTGTAAGTTTTAAATTTGAAACCGTCCAATACCACTTATAATAAACGGTTCGAAAAGTTTTTTCTAACCCAATGATGAAAAAATTCATCGATACAGAATGCACGAATTTTCTTTAAGAGAGCCTGATGCCCAAGCTCTTATCAATTGCCTGAAATATAAAGTGAGTCCACATCAAGTGCATCGCACGTTCGATGAATGGATCAAAACGAGATGGCCATCGATTTCGATTTTCGAACCGAAATTTAGCTTAGCGATGATGCCTATTTTTGATAGAATCGGTCGTGTTTTGAGTGATCATAATTTACAAGCCATTGTTGAGTAGCCTATGATCAACGGGAATCATTGGTCCTTGCTTTATAAATGCTAATCAAAACTGAAGCCGACCATAATATAACAGTCAATTAGGAACGCTATATAAAGCAATGATTATTAATATCTTTTTTGAGCCTAAATTTAGGATGTGTTGATGTGGACGACCTTTGGTTCCAATACAGCCAACCAACAATCAATTTACTAAAGGAAACTTTTGGTGAGCGTGTCGTGAGGTGGGCCTGTGGCATGGCGTGGCCTGAAAGATCATGCGATTTAACATTAACACCGCTGGACTATTTTCTGTTTGACTATGTGAAGTACACGCAGATAAGCCGAGATGATTAACGCCTTAGAAGAGAATATTCGTTAGCGTTACTGCTAAAATAGGGCCCAATTGCGTACAAATTGGGTAACTCGACTGCAATTTGTTTGAACCCTCCGGTGGTCACGAATTATTTTTAAACCATAATGGCCAACCCTTATCTTTATAATAAAGCTAAATTCTTGATCATAATATAAAATTAGATGCGTTTAATCTCTTCTTGAAATCCACTCTTCTAAAAAAACAACCTTTACAGCTCGTAAAAAACTAGGTATAGAATGTAACCTGTAGTTTTTATGCTAAAACCGAACTTTTCATGACAAGAATTACTCCTGGAGGATTTGTCAATTCCTCGAAAAAGGCAGTACCTCTGAAAAAAAACTTTAGGTGGCACAGTAAGAGATTGAACCCAAGACCTCTGGCATAACAGTGATATACGCTCTTACCATCACGCCAAGGGTACTAACTTACTAACTTAATATTTTCAATTTTATAATGTCACATTTCGGAGGAGTGCAAAATTGGTCTGTTTTTTCTTCATTCTAAAAAACCCTAAAAATTATACCTAACCTGCAAATATTTATTTATGCGATTTCAAAATGGATGCTCCCGAAAGGGCAAAATATATATGCCATTAGTATAGTTTTCCAAAAACAGCAAAGCTATCTTAAAAAACAATATTTTCGTTGCAATAGTTTAAAGTGATAAATATCGGGGTAACTCAGCAACTTAGCTATATACTTTATCACTATAAATTAAAAAGTGAGTTTTGTTCGCATTCCATATATAGTAAAGTGAGAAATTGCCAACAAAACGATCCCCAGTAGCCAGATTTTTGTATTTAAAAATTGGTACAACTGAATATTTGCCAGAATAATTTATCAAAAAATTCAAAAAAAAAAATAGTTGACTATCAAAATCAAGAAAATACGTCTGTGTAATGTGATAGTCAATTTCAAAGTTTTAACCAAACAATTTGACATAAAATAAAAACTTCAAGAAGGGGGTTTGTTCGTAGACCACTACATTAACATGTGGTGTTGAAGCGAGCTTGAAGCTCGCCTTAATTCTTTATATACCTGAATCGAGTTGAAATGAGCTTGATTCGCCTCGATTCCGATCGGGGATCGGAGTCGAGTCAACATTTGTGAAGAAAAACCTGTGTGGAGGAGTTGGTTTTACAGATAATGCTTTATGGTCTTATTATTCGTGTACAAAAAATATAGATTTGTTTTAATCAAATAAAAAAAAAAATTGCACATGGAGTAGGTAGCATATTCTTATATGGTGCTGAACTATCCACTTTTTCATTGTTTAACACGAATCAAATCTATCTCACTTGCACTTCATAAGAAACATCGAAACACCGTTTGCGTTTTAGAAAGTACTGTCAAACTTAATCATTTTTAAATCTTCTTGTGCGGTGGAAACACCAAACAGATTTATCTAATCTAAACTGAGATAAACCTTTTGTGGAAACATAGCAAAACATAAATATCTTTTCTATTGTTTTCTCTTGCAAAATAAGCCCAGTTAGTCCATTTTCACTAACAAAACTAAATAATATCAACAGTAATAGATTGATTTTTTCCTCAATGGAAAACACACATGATTCCAAATGCATAACTACTCAACGAACACAGCCATCGAGATACAAATGCAATATCAATCGTACCAACATTTGAGAACGAAATCACATAAGATCCATTCGAGGCTCGTATAAATGTCAAAAACCCATCCATAGTGAGATTCTACTCTAACTTTTATCGGTGTTATTCATACTATGGATATTGTTTTTGTTATTCGTATAAAATCCTACTATACTATGGATAGATTTTCCAACAAAACGCGGGTAAAAAAAAATGCTCTATTCCAAATAAGTATATAGCGATATACACAAACATCGAATTTTAAAATGTAAAGAATAAACTAAATTTTTAAAAAAGTGCATCAAAAAAATAATGAAAGTATTTGGTGCAAAAGTTATCACTTCCAACGATCATTTATGACTTTTTGCTATTTATAACGTTAACTATATACAAATATGTATCAAGACAAAATTGACACATCCGTCATTTTAAAGCTATAGAATCTATATTGATTTACTAAATGCTCTCAAAAATACATAAATATATATACGGTTCAAATCAGTTTGCATTGGTATTCCAAAGAACCTAAATTTGAAAAATAGCAATAATATGAATATTTTCTATCTTGTGCATTTTTACTTTTGTCCATTATGCATCTCATATTTCAAAACCAATTAATCAATTTTATAGTAAAACTGTGGACACTCATAATTGGTTTTAATGCATTTTTCTTGAATTTATTTTTAAATTCATAAATGATATATGTATACATACACTTATAGGTACAATAGAAACATATACTTGAATATAAATTTAAAAAATATTTCGATGAAGACCGTTTATGTGTTTAAATTTCTATTTTAGTGCAAGGATGTGACAAATATGTCATGAATATCAAAGACGACTCTACGTCCAACTAAATGAAAGATGCTAAAATATTATACAGTTTAGATCATAGAAATAGGAACATCAATAAAATGAAAACAATTTTTTAAATTTTTAGGTCCTGATTCTTGTCTCTATCAGGAATTCAGTAAATACAAAATTTTATTTGAATCCGACGGCGAAAATAAGAAATTTTTGAATTCTTTGCAATCTCGTGCGATGGAAACTTTCATACAATCGGTTAAAAAAGGATATACATATGGTGCATGGTAATAAATTTTAAGAAAAAGAAACAGTTAAATTAAACTAAAATAACGTTGAAGCAAAGTGAATTTGAACAGTTTATCATTAAGATATTCATGAATGTTTTAAAACATTCCATGAGATCAAGCAAGGGTGTCCTTCCTTTTATTTGAATTATAAAACAGATGAAAACATGAAATTTTATTAGAATTCTAAAAACATAAACTAACGGTCATTTTCTTTACAAACATTTAAATTTAATTAAACACTCGATATATTAGCTGTCGATTTTTCTTTGAAGCTTATTTTTAAAATGCTTAGAATTCGAACATTTTTTGACTTTAAATTCATTGTAAATTTTCTATCAAGTTTTAAGGACTTAGATTTGGGTTTTATAAATTAACTCTAACGAATACATTTTTACATTTATAGAAATAAAAATGTAGGTACATTTGCACTAGTAAACAGTTTTATACTAATAAATGCATTTTTAACACTTTTGTTTTCGATTCTCTTTAGCTCTAATATTTATCCTAGCCCCTCAAATTTGAGGTTCTAATAAATCGAAGTTCTATCTCAAACTGAAATCTTAAACAGAGTTCTTACGATTAGGAACTTGATAAAGAAATGAGTAAAAACTCGATTAGGTTCTAATTTTTCAATTAACCGATTTTACAGATAAGAACTTTTTAAATAAATTGGCTGTAATTTTACCTTTAAATGAGTGATTTGAAGTAACTTTGAAAAAGAACACAAATTTGCAAGAACAATAGTTCGAAAACACTGTGTCATTCCTCTTAAAACGTGGAGGAATGCAAAAATAGAGTTATCTACACCTCTATTATATTGAACGAGTCAAAAGAATGGTTTCCAAATCAATAGTTTTGATTTAAACAGCAGACTTTGTCGTAACTATAGAATAAATTCGGGTAAGTAATTTAAATCGTTATAGAATTATTGACTTTTGCAGAGCAGACAATCTTTAAAAGTTTACATAGAAAAAAAAGTATATCTTCCACTCAGGAGGCATCATAGTCAAGACGAGTATGTTACAATTAACGAAGTTAATGACACACTCCTTGAATTGAAAACTCGGAAGTCAGCTGGCTTTGATAACATAAAAAATCTTTTTTTAAAAAGCCTTCCAAGGTCAGGGATAAAATTTCTTTTAAATTTGTTCAATTCTTGTATGAAGTCAAGCTACTTTCCAATAGATTGGAAAAAGGCTAAAATTATTCCAATTTTAAAACCTGGAAAAAATGTTAGCCATCCTGTTAGTTATTGTCCTATACCCAAGTTTACCAAGTTCTGTGAGTAAGTGTTTCGAAAAAATAATTAAAAATAAACTAATGGCACACATTAATAATAATAATATTCTGCCTCCTGAGCAATTTGGATTTCGAGCGTACCATAACAGTCCACCAAATCGATCGAGTTACCAAAATCATTAAAACCAATGGTAAAAGTAACGGTATGGTTTTACTTGACGTTGAAAAAGCATTTGATTCTGTTTGGCATGACGGGCTCTTACACAAACTTTTGATGCTCAACTTTCCCATGTATATTATAAAAATTGTGAAGTCCTTTTTGTCTTCAAGAACTATAGTTGTTTCTGTTAACAAACATTTTTCGGAAATGTTTGAGTGCAGAGCGGACGTGCCTCAAGGATCCGTTCTTGACCCAATACTCTATACAGTTTTTACTGCTGATTTTCCTGTCTTGCAAAATTGCAACAAAGCTATTTTTGCAGATGACACCTGTGTATTTTCTTCTGATTCACTTGGTTCCGTTATTGAAACCAATTTGCAATCTTCGTTGAATGTACTTTAACAATATTTTAACGATTGGAAGATTAAGATAAATGCTTCGAAAACTCAGGCTATCTTTTTTACACGAAAAAGAAAAGCCTGTTTTTTGCCAAGTAATTCCCTCTTAATCAACGGCGTAGAAGCAAATTGGAAATCAAATGCTAAATACCTTGGCGTCCACTTGGACAGTAAACTAACTTTTGGAATTCATGTCCAAGAAATCATAAAAAAAGTAATCGCAACCATTAAAATGCTCTATCCTTTTATTAATCGTAAATCAAAGTTAAGTCATGAAAATAAACTTATAATTTTCAAAGTTATTTTTCAAGCAATCATTTTATACGGATCACCTGCTTGGGGTAACTGCGCAAAAAGCCATATCCGAAGGTTGCAAACTTCTCAAAACAAATTGTTAAAAATGATGTTAAACCTTCCTTGGCATTTTTCAACCAACGAATTACACATGTTAGCTAATATTGAACATATTTCTGATAAAATTGTAAAATTAAAAGAAAAATACAAAGTTTCTTGCGAAATATCTGACAATGTTTTAATTTCAAACTTAGCTTCATAGTTATAATATTCAAGAGACTGATTTTTGTTATTTATTTATTTATATTTTTTGCTGTTGTTAATTTATAAACTTATTTATTTTTTTGTTGATTAATTTATTCATGTGTTATTTATTTATTTGTTTATTTGTTAACTTATTTATTTATTTATTTTTAATAAACTTATGTATTTTGTATTTATTTATTCCATTCTTTTTATACATATTTATTTATTTATTCACTTATTTATGTTATTACTTATTTATTTTTGTATATATTTGTTATTTATATATCTATTAATTTATTTATTTATTTAATTATTTATTTAATTATTTATTTATTTATTTATTTATTTATTTAGTTATTTATTTATTCATTCGTTTATTTATTAATTATTATTTATGTATACATTTCTAAATGCTTTTGATTTGTGTTCTTGGACATTTTATCTGCTATTTATCTTTTAATTTTTTTCAATTTGTATACTGATACAGGTTTGTTAAAGTTATAATTGAAATTTTGCATTGTTAGCTTTTGACTGCATTCCACCCCTTCTCTCTGTTCTATATAATTATTGTATGTATTTATTTATATTCTCTTTTTTTTGTCTTTAATGAAGGTTTTCAGTAGCTTTTCCTTCAACCAAAACTCTTAATCTTTCAATCTTGTGTTAAAAACTCATTTAAACTTGGCAGTAGTAAGGTAGATTATATACCAATCTCTGTAAATTGTGCAATATATATTTAAGATATAAAAAAATAATGTAATATTTTTAGCTACAATAAAAATCTAAATCTAAAAAGGAGGTACCATAAGATGCTTATTTTACAAGAATTTTTGTTCAGTTTCATGCTGAAAATTTGTTGGAAATGTTGAAAAACAAAAAAAAAATGCCTAGTATATATAATTTAAAGAAAAAGATAAAAATGTACGAGCACGTGTACTAAAATATGTGCTCAAATTTTCAAGGAATTATTCTATTGACATGTATATCAAATTTTCAAAATTAAATCTAAAAAATTACTTTTGCTAATGGCGAGTGAAATTCCAATAAAAACCTAAATTTTAAACCAACAAAAACCTTTTAATAAAAGTTTGCATCCAAAGATAATGTAATCCGAAACTTTTTTAACTATTTATGTACATAGGTACATATAATAATTCTTCATCATCTATACCAAATAGTACCTGTGTACATCAAAATTACGAGTTATGTATATGAAACACATATAATCAATAGTCAAATCTTTAATTTTTGCAACATAGTCTTTTCATAACATTAAATTTACATCGACTCTCTATCTTTAACCTTTACAGCAGCAGAGCGCAAGGTTCTTAGGGCCGGCAAGGGAAAGAAGTCCAACACCACCTGGAACGCATATCAGCCGCCAGTGTGGTGGACCTTCCAACAACAATCACATACTATATCGTTCCTGTTCCTCTTGTCCTGAAACATGTGACCATAGTATCAAGGCCTTTGAATCCGCACCCTTATACAACGATTCGTTTAGAAGGTACATACTTATATATTACATATATAAAAAACTAACATCAATCTTTTTCTATATATGTATGTATGTATTTCCTAAATAAATTAAAAATATTTTCAGCTACGATGCACCGGATAGAGCTCCTTTTGACGAATCATTGATAAAATATTCCGTCAGTGGGAGATTAGACTGTCCAGAAGGTAGTGATGACCAAATATCTGGAGTGTCACTCAAAACAGAACCTTATGGCCCACCTAGCAGTCCAGAATCTTCCAGTGAAACAACATTACCTGGTCCTGAAGACTGCGCCGGTTGTGGCCGATTTATTCAGGTAATGGAGCCTAACATTTAAAACTTTTATTTTTATTTAACGAAATTATAGCATTAGCTCAAAAATAAAACAAAACAAAAAAACTTCATATCTTTAACTGGGCATATTGTTAGGACCGATTCTACCTCTCAGCTGTTGAAAAACGATGGCATGCTGGTTGTCTTCAATGCTGTACATGCCAACAACCATTGGAAGGAGAGTCATCGTGTTTTTCTAAGGATGGAAAAATTTATTGCAAAAGTGATTACTATAGGTGAGTTTTGAATAATAAAATTTCCGGACCTATATATGTTGAGTTTTGGTATCCGTATACTTACCTATGTACATTGTACATATCTCGTTTTAAATATAACGTATATAAACATATGTATGTAAAGAACAACTTACTATATTTTTGAAAATAATATATGCTATAGTTAGATGTTGGTCTATATGTGTATACATACATTTACATCAACATCACTTTTCTTCCTGATTTCAAAAAAAAAAAAACTTTGATATGTGCGCAAAAGAAGTGCCAAGAAATCCCCCTTACATGTCGTACTAATTACACTTTTTTTCATGGTTATTTCGCTTCGCAAGAATACATGCATAATGTGTGCAATGTTCAAGTCTACGAAGCACAGAAAATAGTTTTCTGACACGCAACTCTGAAACGATCCAAACGATCTAAGACAAAGCTGTTGGGAATCTACTGTTTTGCGCTCTTGCATCACCTCTGATACATTTTGATTTGAAATTGCATTCTCGACCGGCAGGCACGCTATAAAAATGTTATACATATTTTTATATTTACATTATATTCAAGAAGAATAATCACATATATGGATATAGATATACATTGTCTTAAATTATACACCATTGTTTTTATTGCAATTAAAAACTAGAATCGAGGTCATTTTTAACCATCATCCTTTTGTAAAATACTTATATGTACGTATTTTTAAGGTGAATACCTCAAATCTACAAGTAGGTATAGTAGTGTAGTGCGATGCTTATGGAAGATATCAAGACTTTTGCCACTCTATATACCTATATCTATATGTAGTGCATTTAATATAAGGGGAAATCGAAAAATATTTTTTGTTGTTATGAAAATAAAATGATGTGCTCTTGATAAATAATCTCCTTATTGGTGGTGTATTTAAGACTTAAAAAAATATAATTACGAAGAACTTTTTGAAATACATACTTTTTTGTATACTACTCAAACTTGTCAGTTTAGAAGATAATAATTTATTTATAGTTTTCCTTTAATTTGTCATTCATATTACAGAATAAGACGAATATTTAATGAAACTTTATTTATGGTTAGAATCGATGCAGAATTATAAAGTATCTTCTACTCGTATCCAAAATCGATTTGTTCGCTTTCTGCCCAGGGACATTCAAAATATGCCTGAAATTGGATTAAGGTATAAAGCTTTTGATCCTGCGCTGGTTCAATGAAATCAAGAATGATTGTGTGGAAAAATTCTACGAAACGTTATTATATGTTCTTATGAAAAACTTATTATTGTTTTCAGTACAACTTTTAACATACTAATCAAAACCTCTTTAAATCAATGTTAAGTTAATGAAACTTGGAATATTGTGCATGTAATTTTTTTTCAAATAAACTGAGAATCAAAAGAGCCTAAAAGAATATATTATAATGTGATAGGGTGTTCTTTAAACGGTTATAGAACTTCTACCAGAAACCTCTGCTAAACATGTTTATATTTATAAAATTAAAGTTATTTAAAATGTTTTATTTGCGAGAACTTAGACAACTACATTTTATATTTTTTAAAAACAGATATTTGATATCGTTCTACTGAATAATTTATACTGAATTTAGCTGAAGCTAAACATATAATACTGAGGGAAAATATAAACAAAAACTCTAATGTTAATTGAAACAGTAGCAGCAGCAAACATTTTGAATTGAATAAATTTAACACCTACAAACTAAAGATATGAAGTCGGTTAGTAAAAACGGAGCATGAATAACACTGGTCGATAAATTTACGTTTTCTTTCCGTCTCACGAATATACAAGTACTTTTTTAAATGATTAAAATGTCCTTAAGTCGAATTTCGCCTTTAAATTTTTAAATCACAACAGGTTTTTAAGATATGCTCCTTTAAAAATGCTAAAAAAAAACAACCAAAAACGTGGGTTTCAATGCTTAGTTAAAACTCAAAATATCTCTTAACAATAAATAGTGTAATGATTTTGCAAAGTACAAATCGTTCATTTGCTGCAATATCGTCATAACTAAAAACACTCGATTTTTCATGAACTGAATTTAAAATTTTGAAGCGATGGCATTTTTGTGTGATTCACCAAAAACAAAAGAATATTTACCTTACGGCATATTAATATGTGGATAATTCAATAAAATAATTTTCTGGTTCAATGATTTCTCTAAATTTTTTTTTTCTGAATTATTAACTCCAAATTAATGATTTTTGAGTTATGACGATATTGCAGCAAATGAGCGAAATCATTTTGTACTAAATGCAATTTAAATTATTTTAGTATCTTACTTAGTTTCTGTAAATTCTCATTAGTTATGATTTATGAATGAGTCTTTATTTCACTCTATGAAGTATTGAAAAAAGCTTTAATTTGATACTTTCATAGTTTTGAAAAATACGTTTTGGACTTAATTTTGAATGCTGATCCAAACTTAAATTTTAACCATTTGCTCAAGTTTTAAAAATACTCGTTTTTAAAATTATTTTTATATTTTGTAATACGTTCCAAAAACTTAGACAATAGGTTCGTTACAAAAAAAAAAAAACTTACTTTCCAACCTTTTTACTTTTTTCTATTGAAAAGCGTTTCAGCATAAATGTTTTTTTCGTTGGACAGGTTAAATCAAACAACTTAGGAAGATTTTTCAAATAGTATGTGAAATATTATAAATATTTTAATAATTGAATATTGAAGAAAAGATTTAGATAATCTTACGTGTTTTTAGAATTATATATACGTGTTTAAAGAATTTTAAAAAAGTAATATTTAAAAACTCTGACGTGATAATTAATAATGTAGTGAGATTTGAACTAAGGCCATAATTGGAAAAGTTCAATTTTATTGCAAGAAAGAAAACCTTACCGACCAGTGTAATAATAAATAAGTAAAAACTATATTTTAGAACATTGGTTGTGATATGAACAAAGTAAATAAACAAATATATAAATTAAAGAATAAATAAATACAAACTAAATTAACACAAAAATAAATTAATTAAATAAATACAAATATTGATAAATAAATAAAACAAAAAAAGAGGATGTTATTATCAATTGTTGTTGATAAATAAAAACATACATAATAACAAAATGAATACATTCACAGCTACGCAATATACCTACAATAAAAAATAAATATGTTATAAACTTCCATACAATTAATTATAATTATTCTAAAAAATATGGGTTTTGATTCCTTTTCCTGTGTAATGCCATTCAATCCATAATAATTTAAAAGTATTATAGGTGGTTTTTAATGCTTTAGATTTTTACTAATTGTGCAAATATAAATTAAAAAGTCAACCCACGTGGGAAAATATTCGATGCCAATTAATGCTGCTATTATGAAAAATCTTTCTGGAAAGATTATAGACTATAGATTTATCTGATTGCGCTTGTGTCAAGTGTGATAATAAATGACGCAAACTGGTGCACTAAGATGTATGTGCACTTTTTTTTTTGATTTTTTAAAAAAGTTTTCATCATTTTGTCATTTTGAGCCCCCGCAGACTGCAGACTTTTTATCGGCCGATAGTTTGGTCGGGTTGGGCTGAAAGTGCGCACACCGAGCCAACTAAACAGTTTGGTTGGTGAACAGGGCGCAGACTATCCAACAGTCGGCCGACTATTCTCGAATCAACAATTGTGATTTGGGCGACTCCATATTCAAAATTCACGCACAGAGCGAACTGAAATATCGGCCGGCTAAACAATCGTCATGTATGCGCCAATACTGATTTGATTAAACAGTCGTCGGCCGATAGTTGGCCGACAGATTAGTTTGAATGTAATCGGGTAGCCCATCAAACTTTTTTATCGGCCGATACTGAATCGCTGTAGTGTGCGCATATGCATTCCTCTCCATACTGATTAAGAAGCCGACCAAACTATCGGCCGATAAAAAGTCTGCAATCTGCGGGGGCTCTTTGTCTGCGCAGTTGTTCTATATAATGCATTTACATTAAGAGCCCCCGCAGACTGCAGACTTTTTATCGGCCGATAGTTTGGTCGGCTTCTTAATCAGTATGGAGAGGAATGCATATGGTTCAGTTCTCTCTGTGATTTGGCGTCGTGTGCGTGTATTTTGAATATGGCGTCGCCCAAACCACAATAGAATAGTCGGCCAACTGTTGGATAGTCTGCGCCCTGTTCACCAACCAAACTGTTTAGTTGGCTCGGTGTGCGAACTTTCAGCCCAACCCGACCAAACTATCGGCCGATAAAAAGTCTGCAGTCTGCGGGGGCTCTAAAGGAATTACCACTTGCAAGCTAAAGTTATGAAATTATTATTAGTTATACAAGTGGGCAAGTGTCTGGCTAGAAAAAATGATATTAGTTATTTAAATGCGAAAGGCTCAGCAAAGTTTTATCGAAGGAACATTGTAATCCTTCATTTCTAAAAAAGCCTGATGGAACCTGGACAGCCTCTCCAACCGAATCTCTTGAGCTACTGATGAAGAAGCACTTTCCGGGTTCCGATAGTGATAACCCCAAACTGCGTGAAACCACAGAGCTAAACGTAGCTCATGTGGAGCAAGTCAATTCCGTTATAACCAGAGAAAATATTTTGTGGGCCATCAATACTTTCTCTCCATATAAATCCCCAGGCATGGATGGCATACTGCCAGTTATGCTTCAAAAGTTGCATGATGTGGCAGCTCCATGGCTGAAACAAATTTTCAAAAGATGCCTCCTTCTCAAACATGTGCCCACTGCCCATGTCGTGGAGACAGGTCAAAGTAGTTTTTATCCCGAAAGTGGGTAGGCGAGGTCACGAATCCGCGAAGGATTTCAGACCAATAAGCTTAACATCTTTTGTGCTTAAAACCTTGGAGCGCATTTTTGATTACCATATTAGAGAAATCCTAGTTGGACGACCTCTCGAAAGCTCTCAGCATGCTTATCTTAAGGGCAAATCTACGGAGACTAAACTCCATGAGGTAGTGCGTACTGTAGAAAAAACAATCCATTATAAAGAATTTACTCTTGCCACCTTCTTAGACATAGAAGGTGCTTTCAACAACGCCCTTACCGAATCCATAGAAGAATCGCTCGTTAGGGTTCGGTGTAGAATACTTCATTCGAGAATGGATTATTTCCATGCTCAGTGGTATGAAGATTCGAGCCACTAGGCAATATAATCGCAACAAAACACGTGAGTAGGGGATCCTTTCGCCTCTTCTATGGCTTCTGGTCATGGATACAATTCTCGTTAAATTAGAGAGATGTGGAGTGAAGGCGGTAGCCTATGCGGATGATTTGGTGCTATTGGTGTCAGGAAAGTACACCTCTGTGATTAGTGAAATCACGGAGTCAGCTTTGAAGAAAGTTAGCAGCTGGGCCACTAGTTGTGGTCTAGGAGTTAACCAAAGTAAAACTGAACTGATGCTCTTTACCACCAAAACTAAAGTTCCGCCCTTCACGCTACCTCGACTCAACGGGCAAATCCTATCATTGTCTTTCAGTGCAAAATATTTGGGAGTTATACTTGACATTAAATTAAACTGGAAACGAAATATTGAAGTGCGGGTTAAGACTTAAGAAGGCCTGTGTTGCCTTCTACGCCTGCAGCAAAACTTTCGGCAAAAAGTGGGGACTTCAGTCGAAGATGATTTTATGGACGTACACAGCCGTAGTACGTCCAATCTTAACTTATGGTTCGATTGTGTGGTGGCCTGCTCTTAGCAAAGCCTATAATATTAATAAGCTAAAGAAGGTTCAGAGAACAGCTTGCATGGGCACCACAGGGGCCATGCGTACTTGCCAAACGGACGCCTTAAACGTTATTTTGGATCTTCTACCTATCGATCTTTTTATTAAATACATAGTTTCCTGCAGCGCTATTAGGCTGAAGGAATCAAACAGCTGGTTGTCAAAAAGTTATGGTCACAGCAACACAACGAAATTGATTCTCTCAGATATTATCTCGGTAGACACTGACTACTGCACTCCTACTTTTGAGCCTTAGTAAGGGTTTTAAGGTCATTTTCCCATCCAGAGAAGATTGGGAGGATGACATCGTGTCGATAGGTTTCGACACAACCATCTTTACTGACGGCTCAAAGATGGAGTGCGGAGTTGGTTCTGGGATCTTTTCTGAGTCCCTAAATGTAGCTAAATCCTTTAGGCTTCCTGACTTTGCTAGAGTTTTTCAGGCTGAACTGCTGGCAATTAGGGAGGCATGTAGGATACTTAAACAAAGCCCAAACCAAAACCGAAATGCGGCTATCTTCACAGACAGTCAGGCAGCTGTCAAAGCCATTAACTCGGCAACATCCTCATCTAAATTGGTGCAGCAATGTCGCGATGAGCTTGCGAGCCTGAACATTAACCTCGGTGTCACCCTGATCAGGGTTCCTGGCCATAGTGGTATCGTGGGAAATGAACGGGCTGACGAGCTAGCCAGGCAAGGATCGGCCCTTCATAGCTCACTTGCGGAAATGGTTAACATTCCTCTTGGCGCTATGAAGGGTAAAATCTTTTCCATCTACCAAACTGAATCAAACCGAAGGTGGAGCAATTAACCCAACTGCATTATATCTAGGAAGATATGGCCCACCTATAATAAAACCCGTACAAACGATCTTCTATGCAGGCCAAGGCAAGACATAGCCAGGATTGTTGCGGTTTGTACCGGACATTGGCCTATAGGAGTTCATGCAGAGAAGTTGGGTATCTCTTACAACACCTTTTGCCGTAGTTGTAGTGACCAAAGAGAAAGTGAAACGATAATCCATTTCCTCTGCAAATTTCCTGCTTTGGCAAACACTAGAATGAAATGCTTTCGGAAAGCATTCTTTTACGAACTTGATGAGCTATCTGAGACAAAGATTAGAGACATAATCTTTTTTCTCAATGCGACAAAATGGCTCTAACATAATCGCAATGAAGCTTCTCTATAAATCTTTTCCTTTCTATCACAGGTCAAACGAGTTTTGGTATCAAAACGGCGCACTACAGTGCTAATTGGATCTCAGGATAGGTTGCCTTGAGATCGCCATTTCTACCTACCTATTTAAATTGGTAAATTGTAGTGCTGCTTACAAACAAAACGACCCAAAATTCGAGTTTCAAAAATCTGTTCTTTCAAACTTCGTTCAATATAATTTCTGAGTTAAAAAAAATACATGTACCTGTACCTATGTATGTATAAGAAAAATACGAAGATATCCAAGTCTTTTAACTTATATATTTATGTACACGTAAATTATTCGACATACTCGTAAGCTATATCAAGGAAAAGGGAGGTTATTTTGTGTAAAGTTATGGCAAGTTCACTTCCCGTAGCATAGCAGCACCCGAGCTGCTTGCATCAGAATTATGTCGGGTTTGAGTTTGAAGTACACTATCAATCCCATAGAATTATGTTCTCACAAAACAATTCCTTTCTCAATGTTTCGAGGCAGGGATATTTACTATGCTCATAGTTGTTGGTATTTTTTTTTTTTTTAAGAAATCAAAAATCAACATCCTGGCAAAATAATAAGTTGATGTTGTATATAATGTACTTGTACCATCATTACAAAATAATGTGTTTTCTATAAGAAACCAAACAATTGTATATCAATATATTATATGTTATGCGGTTACATGCCCTCCAAGGCATTTAGGTCGAAGGACAGAACTCTCAAGACTCAACAACTAAATTTAGACATACGCGCTTGAGCTGTGATCCGTATGCTGCCCCGGACCAATGATTTATGTTCGGTATGTCACATATGACATTGTGTCGTGTAAATTTATGTTAGATATTCATTGCGGAGTACAGAAGATAATTGATGTGATGTTTAGTATCTACGTATGTTACAAAGAGAAAGGTGGCACATAGAAAACAGAAAATTGTAATTCCTTTTCGGAAAGTTCATTTAAAACCAAATACAAAACAAAAAAAAATAACTTAAAAAGGAAATGTCAACATTCACACAAACCAAAAGCAGTTTAAGATCTATATACTTATATATAAATATAAATTTTGTCGTATAGTGGAAACATAGGGATGGGGAGCTAATTAAAAACGCAAACTGGAAATGATGCTTGTTCATCTGCGTTTTTATTTTTTGTTTTTGTTTTGTGCAACGATCTTACATTTATCTACAACTTGATTTATGGGAAACGGCAACCGAGTATCGAAAAGGTTTGCAACTTTATATATACATATCTACGTATGTATGTAGGTACCTACTTAAGGGTACTATAAATGTATATAAATGTGTTACCAACCACTGAATTTATGAATTATTATGTTATGAACATTATTATGCAAAAGAATCTGTTTTAACCTTTATTTTACTGTGTGTGATGCACTTGTGGATATTTTTTGAAGAAAACTTCCTTTTTTTGAGCCATTGCAATTGAACGGACTCTTTTTAAAGAAAAGGTTTAAACAACTTATTTCGGTGTCTAATAAATTGATCATAAATGTGGTTTCGTTTCCAGGTTTTTGGTTCTTTAAAGTTTTTCATAATATTATGGGGTTGAATCTTATATATAAAAATGAATCGCAAAATGTGTTGGTAAGCGCATAACTCAACAACGCCTGGACCAATTTGACCAATTCTTTTTTTAAAATGTTCGTTGAAGTTCAAGGATGGTTTTTACGGCGAAAAAAATCGAATAATTGCCGGAAAAAACCATACAAATGTTTTCTAACTAAAACGTAGTTCATATTAAATTACAAGCACCCACTGTTGTCTAAGCAATGTAGGTGTGTTCCTAACATCAAAGATCATATTATCTTTCAAACAGTGTGGTACAGGAAAAACTTTTTTGATTTCAATTATATTAGCAACAATTCGCTCAAAAAATAAAATTGCACTTGCACTCGCTTCGTCGGGAATCACAGCAACTTTGCTTTAAGGTGTTCGAACAGCCCATTCAGCACTAAAATTGCCATTAAATATGCAAAGCAATGAAACTCCAACCTGCAAAAATTCGAAGAACTCTGCAATGGCAAAGGTTTTGCAGCAATGTATTGATTGTTTGGGATGAATGTATACGATGGCACATAGGAGAAGGCTATAGACAGAACCTTAAAAGATCTACGAAGCAATAATAACAGATTTGGTGGTGCAATGATTTTATTAGCAGGAGATTTTCGTCAAAAATTGCCAGTGATTCCACGATCAATACCAGCTAATGAAATAAATGCATGTCTAAATTCCTCCAATTTGTGGAAAAATGTCAAAGTACTTCATTTGAGCAAGAATATGCGTGTCGAGTTGAAAAATGACCAATCTGGAAACATATTCTCTAAACAACTTATTGACATTGGTAATGGCAAATTTCCTATAGACATGTTTACTGGCTGCTGCATTAACTTTCCTGAAAGTTTTTGTCAGTTAATGCAATCAAAAGATGAACTTATTCAGAAGGTGTTTCCAGATGTTTCTCAAAATTACAGAAACCATGATTGGTTGAGCGAACGAGCTATATTGGCTGCAAAAAACATAGATGTAAATGAATTAAATTTCAAAATTCAAGAACAAATTACAGGCGAATCGAGGATATATAAATCATTTGATTCGGCTACTAACAAGATGATGTAGTCAACTATCCACCGAAATTTTTAAACCAGGATTGCCACCTCACTATAAAATACGTAGGAACAAAAAACTGCCACATTACAAATCTTTATGACAGGACGAAGTCTATCGGGTCCGCTAGTTATAAATAAAATTGTGATGAAAGTCTGGTAAAAAAAATTACAATTTTTTTCTGTCACATAAACAAAACAATACTTTTTTAAAGGATTAAGATTTCCTGATATCGGATCTCTACTTAGAATTTGTTTAAGGTTTTTAAAATATGCCTTTCTAAAAATGCTTATAAGACAAACAAAAACGAAGATTTAAAAACTCAAGTTAAACCAACTTTATCCCTTAACAATAAATTGTATGACGACTTTGCAAGGTCTTTCTTCTTCGATAGAAACAGTTCAAATCATTTTAGCATCTTACCTATAGTTTCTGGAAATTCTCATACGCTATGCGTCTTCATTTGACTTTATATAAAGTTTTACAAAATCTTGAATTTAACATTTTCGTGGTTTTGAAAAATACGTTTTGGAGTTAATTTCAAATGCTGATTTCGATACCAATATTCGAATTTAACTATCTGGACAAAATTTAAAAGTATCCGTTTTCAATATTATTTCTACATTTTTGCAATATATGTATGTATGTACATATGTACATATTTCAAAAAACTTAATGTAGCCTTGTTTAGAGAACAGATTCGTTACAAAAACGAAAGTTTCTTTCAGATCGTTAAAAACCGTCTAGTAAAATCTAATGACTTATGAAGATTGAATATGGAAGATTGGGATTGTGTTTTAGAAAACCATCACGAATTTTATTGAAAAAAAAAACTACTTCATGTAAGTATGTACATACATGTACAATACATACATATATGTATATGAGTTTTTTCGAATATGAAAAAGTACTTATAATATCTCAAAAACCCGCGCGCCGTGATAGAGTAATTTTGAGTTAAGGCCATAAAAACGCATACGAAAAGTGCAATTTGATTGCCAGGAACAAAAACTAATCGACCATTAAATTGGGATATTTGTTTAAATTTTTAGTTTCTTTCATTTATTTTTGAAATCAGAAACACAAAGCATTCTAAAGTAAAGAAGATGTAGAAAAAACGAAACAAAAATTCAAACAAAACAAATCTCTTCAAATCAACGATTATAAACAGTCAAATTTTATTGAAAAAAGTGTGTATGCGATTTTGTTGAAGGAGTTTAAAAAATGAAATTGGTATTTTTTTCCATTTCTCTTCTTACAGACGATTTATTTATGTACCTTTTACATACCTACATGTAATTTTAAGATTTAAGTTTCTTGATCTGATAATAAAGATTTTATAAGCTATCATTTGCATTCATATGGGATTTAAATATGACGCACGTCCCTTACTTTAACACTTAATGCATACGGCATATTGCATGCTATATACAAATTTCTTAAAATATGTTACTGTAGAATACGAGTTGAAATTATTATGGCATCAGAAAAAAATTATATTTGTAATTTTGAAATGCAAAAACTTTGTTCCTGTAGCCATCACAATAGTTAATTTTAAACTAATTTTTTTTTAAATCTGTTAGGTAACGGAAAAACATACGATAATTATATAAATATAAAATAATGGCTTCTTAAAGCTAATTTGTTTAGCTCATAAACCAATTTAGTAACTGCTTTGGGTAATGTTGTATTTCAATTTAAAGTTCTGGTTGCTTGGCAACGGCTATTGCAAATAATTTAATAAAATAACTTCTTCAAAAATGTTTTTTTTGTTGATTAAAATTGCATCTTTTGATAGAAATTCTTTCCGCAAACCACTATTTTGTTACTCAAATATTTTGAAATATTCAAGCTTTTGTTTGCAAGAAATAGCACAAAAGTGAGCTTCCAAAATCCAAAAATGATAAATCCGAAAATGAATGCCTTGTTTCCATTAATTTGTTATTATACCTTGAAATAGATATAAGGCCCACAAACCTTGATTTTATAACTTAACTATTCTTTTTGTCTATGAATTTTCCGCTTATATAAGACGAAAGTAAAGATGTTACGGTCAAAATATTCAAAACAGTTGATTTTCATTTTTTTTTTTTTTCGAAAAAAAATGTGTCAGGCATAAGTTATTTTTGTAGCTCTTAACAGACAAAATCGTTAAAAAGTAATCCAAGGAATTTATCCAAGCAAGTATTTTCAAGAAATTCGAAAACAAGACTGACACCCGCCGCAAATGCCGCCTTTTAAAGATAATTAAATGGAATTATATTTTATTGTTTAATTTTAATTTTTTTTTAAAACTTCAAAAAGTCAGTTCTAAAAGTGAAAGAAATGAGTCAGAATAAACATTGAAATATGAATAGTTTAATTAACTTCTCTTCTTAAATTTAATTTTTGCTGCATTTAACTCCTCTTATTTTTCTTTAACGCAAGTGTTACTTCTTACAATCAAACAACAACACAAGTTATTTACATACATAATAAGTTTTTATTTTGCTTACATGAAAAAAAAAATCATTTTGCAGGCCTGGCAAATAATAAAATATATGTATAATAAAAATAATAATAGCAATCACTTGCGACTAAGGCATTACACATGCACATTGTAATAAACCATTTCGAAATATTTAAACAATTACTAAACGACTACAATTCTATCTTTTCAATTCTTTAAAGATTGGGAATTTTATAAATGATAAAATACATCATATTCTACAACAATTTTTTCCGCATATAAATTATAAAAACTATTTTTTTTTTTCAAAAAAGACACTACCTACTTTCCATCCCCTTTGAAAATATGTTTGAAAAAATCTTCCGACTCGTCTCCCGTTTCAAAATTAGATGTGGTTACTTGAAAAAAGAGACGTAGCTATTCGGATGATGTACAGCATGTGTATGATGATAGATGGTTGGGTATGCGCCACTACCCTATGCCATCTATGTTTAGTTTATACCATAAAAGCGTGAAACTCAATCCCTCAAGCAAGATAAATTCGATACCTATAACATACACCGGAATCTTTTATGTGATGCAGTTATTAATTTTAATTACACTAGCGTCGTATTCAAACGAAGAATTTCCTCTCTTAAATATTTTAAATTCTTTAGTTAAGCTTTGAAATATGTATCTTTCCCTGGATATGACGGTTCTGCAAATATGAATGTTTAATGTTTATAGAGTTTTTTTTTATTTTTTAAATTTTTAAAGAGAAGTGCACTCATGCGATTGAGTATCCGAAAAAAAAATTATTTTTCTTATATGGATATACTCGTATTTTCATGAAAATAGTGTTTGATGTTAGTTCTGCGCCGACTTCAAATTAAGATAGAAATGGATCGAGAATTTAAGCTATTACTATTCGTATGTTCACCATATATTTGAATTTATTGATCTTTATATATATGTTATAACATGATTTCATAATCACTCCTTACTTTTAGAACTTTTGTGTAAGTCCCTTTTATTCAACAAAACAATAATAATAACCGATTTGTTTGCTAAGGTTAGGTGATATTTTGATAGAGTTTAGCTATTGCTATTCTTTATTGAAAATCCTAATATTTTTATCTTTAAAAACAGAAATTTAATAAATTGAATAAAAGGAATGAGTGTAGATAACTCAACATTGACGGAAAAATAAAAGTTGAGTGATTTCATTTAAGGTTTTGAATTTGAAGATCATTATTTTGAATAAGTTTGAAATTGTATGGTTTTATGAAGATTTATTTTTTTATTTTATTTGATTTGTTTTTATTTTAACCACCCAACCCTTGTTCTACCATAATAACGGGTGTTTTTTTAGACGTGTGTGATTTTCAATCTAGCAATACTTTTTCTTGGAGTTGGTCTTTTTGTCACTTAATTTCTGTTCAGTTTGGTTTGCCATAATGAAAGGAGAACGTTTGCAAATCGTGCAAATTCATTACCAAAATAATGGTTCCGTTCGCGTGACTCTACGAAACAATCAATTTGTTGAAGGATAACTTTTGGTGGGCGTATTGTGGCTTAACACCGCATGGACTATTTTTTGTGGGGTTATGTGAAGTTGCTTGACTACGCAGATAAGCCAGAAAAGATTGCCGCTTTTGAAGAGAAGATTTGGCTCGTTATTGCTGACATATATAACCCAAAAAATACAAACTTTAGCCACCCTTGGTACACGAAAGAATTGCGTTTACTGCGTAACAAAAGAAATAAGGCATGGAAAACTTACATATCTCAAAACTCTGTCTCCAATCAATTTCTCTTTTTATGTTGAACTTTTTAACGAATTTAAGTCTCTTTCAAATTTTTTATATGCTATTTATGTTTCTGATATGGGCACCTCTTTGAAAGAGAATCCTAAAAAATTTTGGAAACTTGTAAACTTAAAGAAAAAATCAGATGGTTTTCCAATTAAATTCACTTACAAGAATCTTTCTTTAAATAAAACTGTTGATATCTGTAATGCTTTCGCAACAAATTTCCTTGAATCATTTGTTAATTGACCTCAAGAAGTTGATGAAGTATACTTTCACAATCTTCACTCCTTTTCGCAGACTAGCTGTAGTCACATCCCTGTGCTACAGAGTACGGTCCTTGATCTTTTATCCGTGTTGAATGATGACTGCTCAGCCGGTCCCGATGGTATTCCCCCGATAGTATTAAAAAAGTGTAGTAATGCTTTAGTTGAACCCCTTACGTTCTTATTCAAACTTTCTCTAAAAACAGGCAAATTTCCCAGTTTATGGAAGAAGGCATTTCTTACACCAATTTTCAAGAAAGGTAACAAGGCGGATATAACAAACTGCAGCTCCATTGCAAAGCTTTCTTGCATACCTAAATTGTTTGAACAAGTTGTTTGTGAAAGTGTAGCATTTTTTAGTAAAAATCTCATTTGCGAGCAGCAACATGGTTTTGTGAAAAAAAGATCAACCGTTACTAATCTCCTCACATTCTCAAACATATGTTCAAACGCTTTAGAACAAGGTTATGAAGTTGACTGCATATACACTGACTTTTCCAAAGCTTTTGACCAACTTAGCCACGGAATTATTTTATTTAAACTTAAAGCTCTTGGTTTTCCACCATTTTTCTTAGCTTGGATCAAATCATACCTTGAAAACTATTCCTATGAGGTAAAATTTAGAAATTGTCATTCTGAACCTTTTGTTGCTCAATCTGGTGTTCCCCAGGGAAGCCATCTTGGCCCTTTTCTATTCAACCTGTCTATAAACGACGTATCGTCTTGTCTACGCTCAAGTGATGTTCTTATTTTTGCTGATGACATGAAAATTTTTAAAATAATAAAAAAAATTTTTTACTAAAAAACGAATCGGTAGTGTATTTGATTATTTTATATCAAAGCAAAAACTCGGTCGCGTCTCAACAATTGAAGATTTAGGTGTTCATTTCTGTTCCAACTTAGAATTTACACATCACATTAACTTTATTGTTAATAAAGCAAGTTCTATGCTTGGTTTTATAAAACGCTGGGCAAAGGAGTTCAATGATCCCTATGTTACTCTTTCTTTATACAATTGTCATGTTCGTCCTCATCTTGAATATGCTTCGCAGGTATGGACTCTCTATTACGAAATTCATAATAAACGTATTGAATCAATTCAACATAATTTCATTCGCTTTGCCCTAAAGGGTCTTCCTTGGGATGATCCTTATGATCTACCTCCCTATGAGCATCGTATTCAGCTTCTTCAATTGCAAACTCTCCATCAAAGGCGTGTTAATAATGATTTAATATTTTTTCATCAACTTATTAATGGTGAAATTGATGCACCTTATTTGCTGTCTTGTATACATTTAAATTACCGAGGCGGAACTCATCTGCGTGCTTTTGATTTTATACATATTGACTTCCATAGAACTAACTATGGAAAGAATGAAGCTTTAAGTCGAATGAGCATTTTATATAACTTAAACTGTTCATCGATAGATTTAAATTTAAATAAGGTGGGATTAAAATCATTGTTTAGAACCAGTGCTCCACTATCGTAAACGTCTTTATTTTATTTTTTTTGATGTTCTGTAATAATTCATGTTAAATGTTAATAATTATTTGTTTTGTATTTTGTGCGTGTGTTAGGCTATAATTGTATTATTTTCTTACTAACAACTAACACATGCACTTATGATGAGCCTCTGATCGTAGTGTGACGCTTGCTGTAAGCTAACTACTTTCTGAAAACTCTGAAGTGTAAAAAAACAAAAAAAAACAAAAGTGGCCACATATGTATATCAACGTATAATAATAATACAAATAATTTTCGTTCCAACCGCGGTTAGCCCTTAATCAAATCATAATTGGCAAACCTTTATCTCTATAATAAAGCATAATTCTTGACCATAACATTAAATTATATGCGTTTTATTTCTTCTTGAAAACCACACGTCAAAAAAACATTCTTTAATTTAGACCAAATAACCAAAAAAAAACATGCACCACAAGTTTCATCCATCTATGTATATGTTGAGCTTATATTTCTTGCGATTCCTTAACTTTAAAGATCCACTTTCATTATTTTTGAAATATATTTGACCAGTGGAAATATATTGTTTCCCATGTAATATTCTTTGTTTGCTAAGCTTAAACTTTCAACTGTCAAAATATTTTTTATTTGCATAATTAAGAAACATATATTTAATTAGTGTTATTATACCTACATATGTACCTACTCGTAAACCCTTATAAAGCGCTCTTTAATTCGCATTTAATTTTGTGTTTGAATTTTGCTTTTCTTTTTAATTTGAATGCTTTTCCTGGTTTTTTTAATTTTTAAAAATCTTCTAAATCTGAATTTGATCTTATAATTATTATTATTCTAAACCACATCAAGAATCGAGTCGCGCGTCGCCTAATATAACAACAAACAAATTGTACACGCGTTTTATGTTTTTCTCTCATTTGTTTTCACATTCAGAACAACTTGGATCAACACTAATTAATATACAATAATTAAGCCTGGAAAACAAAGTTAAACACAAATCTTATTCATTGCAATAGTGTTTTATGTTGCAATCCAAGAAAATATTCTTTACTAGAATTTTTCAAATATTATGTTATATTTTTTAATCACATTATTCTATACAATATAAACGATTTATTTTACCTCAACAAATTAAAAAAATAACATAATTATAGTTAAAGGTAAACGATAAAGTATATTAAAACGTATGAAACAAGAATTTTATTTTTAAATAAAAAACAAACCGGTCACCCGATCAAACTGTTGTGACTCTATTAGAGGCATTAAAATTTGCATTTGCAAAATAAAAAAAAATAATAAAAAAAAAAGACTAATGAAATAAAAAAAATAACAAATATATCCACCATTACAAGACACGACAGCCACCTAAAGACATCTCTATAGCTGCTGGTGAAATAATAATGTGTCCTCAAGAGATGTGTGATAAACATGCATCCGAACAGCGGAAGAGTCCAGTGCCAGTCTCAGTTTCAGTCTCATATTCGGTCTCAGCTTCAGCTTTGACTCAGGTGAAACATCTCATATAAAGGAAGTCAGGCTGAACAAGAAATAAAACAAAAAAACAACTAAAAACGATAAATACTAAAATGTATTCAGAAGTATACAGCAGAATCATAATAAAAGAACATGGGGTCTCTCTTTTTATTTGGATTGTTATCTGCGATGAAATAAAAAGATGCCTTTAATTCGTAAATGTGATGAAACGTTATCAGGAGCGATCTTAATTTTAAACTTCTTGTGGAGCAATCAAAGATTCCAAAACATGGCTATAATTTTATTTTTATTATATGTAGGCAGGCAGGTAGGTATAAAGGTTCTATTTATATAGTTGTCTGTAAATCTCCAGACTTTATTCCATGCGTCTTTGACATTCGTTTATTTTTTTGAAATATATGTACTGTATACATTCTAGGTGATGGTGCTATCGTGAATAGTTTTATTTAAAAGGAAGATACTTTATAGAAATTAATGATCCAAAATTTATTTAAGTGGTAGCGAATAGCCATAAAAACAACAACAACAACATTTTAGTGTAATTCTTGTCTTGATAACAAGGCCACTGTTTTTGAATAATCTATATAGGTACCTGATGATGATTATTTTGAAACTTCACTGATGCATCAAAAATTATTCCACTAATAATAATATTAGAATTAGGATGGTATATGCTATTTTCCATTATTTACATAACATAGGGCTTATGTTCTAATGTATATTTAAAAGACCATATTTAATTATAAACAAAAAACTTAGAGATTGAAATTCTCAATTTTTAAAAACGAGTTTCTTTAAATTGTACCCGTACCCTGATTTGATAGCCCTGTTTGAATTCAGAACAATATTGGAAGTTATTAAAGCACTTAATACAAACTAAGTTGTTGGATTGCTGATTCATGAAAATTGCAAAAATTAACACGTAATGTTCTTCCATTTGCTGATTTGATAATATTGAAAAATTCTTTGATAGAATCTTAATCCAGTGTTGGGAGAAAGAATATTTACAGAAAAAACAAAATTTGTGGTATGGATTTAGAAACAAGTTTAACAAAACAAAAATTTTCCATTTAAATATGCACTAATTTTACAATTATTAACTATAAACCTTGAGAGTACCTCGTCAACAATTGAATTTTCTATCTTTGAACATTTTAGGCTTCATCATTAGTGAATAAATGTTTGGCAGTGTACATGAAAATACAGAAAAACAAGGCTTTGGAATGCGAATATCCAAGCGATTAGTAAAAGCCTTGATGAAGGTCCACTTTTAACAGTTGCTTTCTTTCGTCATTTTTATTTTTATTTTTTTTTAGTTAAAGCACTATATAGCTCTGGAACTAGTGACAGTAGTTTCTGAAAGTTTTATTCAAGACAAATGTTAAATTATCGTATAGATTTGTAGCTTGATAACAATAAAATCGAATTCTTCAATTGCACCTGTGAGCGCTAAATTTTTGAAAACAGAAAAAAGTTGTATTCTTTTGTACCGTCTGGTAAGTTCCAAAAAAAGTCAGTTGACTTAATCCTAGATTTTTAGACACAAACTAAAAAAAATATTTTTGTATAACATATTTAACATTGCCGTAATAAACATATATTAATTATAAAAAACTGTCACAAAAATGAAAACTAAATTACTTAATTTAATAGCTCTATATCATACGACTGTCATGAACCTATTTATTTTAGTTCGTTAAATACTAACAGGAAAAATACTTCTAAATTAAATATTCTTAGCTGTTAAAGAGCATAGTTTTAAATTTAATGCATTTTAGATTTTCATTTATAGACTATACAAAAGTAAAATTTATTATACATATACATACATATATTGAAATGGATTGATTGGGGGCACAATTGCAAATACTTTCTATGACTGGTGAGTGTTGGAAGGTTTATTAAGACGAGCTTTGGCCATGGAAGAAAACGAAGGCAAAAACGAAAAAATCTTATTTGAATTCCTTCAAGTCTAGTTATATGAATTGAGTAGTAATGTGACCACACAACACAACTTTATTCAAGTATAAGTCTTACAAATAAAACAAAGAACGTAAGGGTCACGAAAATCGCGACCAAATCTCTTTTTGAATCCTGGGATCCTATTAGCTTCCTTAACTATGTAGTTTAAATGGTCATTAAAAGTTAACTTGGGATCAAGAATAACACCTAAATCAGAAAACACAGTGACTTTATTAAATGGCATGTATCAAACGTATACCTAATTAAAATCAAAGAGAACTTTTTTGCGTGTAAAACTCATGGTTCTATACACTTGTCAAACATTCAACACGAGACGATTTTTATTGCAGTATTTTCTAAAGTCTTCTATCAAAAGTAAACAGTCAGAAGTTGATTTTATACTTTTGAAAAGCTTAATGTCATCAGCATAAATAAAGACGGATGAATTTTGTATTATCGTAACCAAGTTATTGGCCTTACATTGTACACTACACACGTATTTTAATTTAAAAGAAAAAATTGTTCAACTTATAATATTACAAATTCATATGAGTGTCTTACATATATATACATATATCCTTTTTTATAATGAAATGCATAGATTTATTAGCGCCATTGAACCAGAACCTCTGAAAACTTGATACAAAACTAAACCCACTGAAACCGAAACAAATTAACACTTAATGTTTGAATCTTTAAAGAACAATCTTTTTGTTCTATTCTAACGTGTTAATAGTGTAAAATCGAAGTTATAACCAAAACAACACAACACACAATTGAACAAAAACAAATAATCCCTCTAATATGTTACATATTATATGTACATATCTATATATGTTATTCTCTGTTTAATCCAAGTTCAAACCCCGGGTAAAAGGACACAAATGCGAGTGAAATCAAACACTTCGGTGTCAAAAGAATGAAAACATAATCCCTGTGGCGTTCCCACATACGTTTCCGGACGCCCTGCCGTTAAACGCCACATTGTATTTAAAAATTTGTCAAGTTACTCACGAATAATCCAACCCTCTCTGACACTTTATGAAATGTAAGTTCTGCAACACACGCTCAATATTATGCTTTTTGTATCTTCATGTTCATTTTCGAAGTATCGTTGCTTACAGGTACCTACCTTTATACAAAATACAATAACAAAATGTACTGAACTAAAAAACTCTGTTTTTAAAAAAATTATATTATGTAAGTACTCGACGTATACAATGTATGTACAATTGTACATACATACATAAGTGGAAAAGCCAATATTTCTGGCAAGAGTTTTGTCAATAGCTTTTTCAATTGAGAGCAATATTGTAAGATAGTTTTTTGTTGTCAATATTGTGTAACATATCATTATGATTGTTTGGTTTCTAAAAAAAAAAAAAAAATACAAATATATAACTACAAATTATATCTGCGGGAATTCGAACTATACTTTTAGTTGCAAAGGGTCTCTGTGTTGAATTTCCCATGAATCTTTATATACCTATACGACATAATTATAGGTATTGCTTGGGGGGTTGGCAATGTTAATAGTGTTTGCGAGTATTTATCCCTAAATCTTTGCTTTATAACAAAAGAATTGCATGCATGTCATATGTGACAGTTTGGAAGAATAGGGATTTGAGAATATTATGTTTTGAAAACTGCTATATATGTAACAGTATTATCCAAAGGTTTATGTGGAAATTTATCTTTTCAAAAAATATTCAAATTTTTCTAGCTGACCACACAAATCTCTCTTTCTGGAAGAAATAAATCAAAGAGGATCGGGTTTAAGTAAGGAACATTATCTTAAAAATAATTTCTGAAAAAAGAAAACAAACTCATGCTTGATTAACTTTTACTGGATACATTTTGTTTATTTAAATATTAATATCTTAATACCATAATGTAAAATAATAGTAGTTTTTCCCATACAGCATTAGAACTACAATTTTTATATTTAAAGTTTGCAAGTCCAAAGTGGGAGACTTGAGTTTGTTTAAATTGAACTGAAGTTTGAATAAACATACTATCAATTCGGTTTTAAAAAATGTTTAAATGGGTTTTATTAAAAACTATTAAAAAAATTCAAGTCATTTTGCTCATAAACATTGTAGGTATCTTTTGAGGCAGGGAAATTTTGTCGACAAAAACTTAGTCTGAATAAAAAGTATCATAATATCTAATAATATTAGATATTAATTAAAGAAATTAATATTAGATAAAGGTAAGCTGCAAAAAGATGTATCTAACAAGTGGGAGACTAAAATACAAGTTTTGATATAAAACAAAGACTTTATATCACATGATAAGGTCTAAACAACTCCCACTTATTAAATTAGTCAGCAACTTAAGATTTCCTCTAATTCCTATATGTCAATGAAAAACTAATTTTATTTAAAAAATGTGATATCCTTCCTCCATTCGAATTTAACTTTTTTGATTTGGTATTTTGATAGAGACAAATTTATCACGTATCTCACATGTAACTGAAAATATAGTTCCAACTTTCAGTAACATGTGACATGTGAGATACGTGTAAATTCTTCGTTTTTTTAAATGTTTAAAACTATTCAAGAACGCAGTTCTATTCAATATTGTGTTCGGAATTTAATTTCGTTAAAAAAAAAACGTTAAAAATGTTGCAGAACGCCTCGGTGAGTAATCTCTAGAGTTAGTAAAGAGTAGAAATTGTTCAGAGACGATCTAGAAAGCGTTTAAAACGAGGCAGGAACAGCATTACTATTCAGTATCAACTGATGAGTCAACAAAATCAAAGAATTGGTAATCCAATTTCGACAACTGACAGTCCAAAACCTTCTTGACATACTTATAGTTGAAAGATCGGAAGGATTAGTGAATCCCATTTTAAATTACCATATTTCGGCCACATAAAAGTTAAATCTTGATTAGTACCAAAAGCACTCCATTTTTGAGCTCGTAATTCGTGATTATTTTGCCAAAATCTTGATCCGTTCTGCAACCACTTTATTCGCCTTACATAGTACCAAGCTACACTCCGTGAATACCGTTTTGAATCGATAGAAAAGATGGAAAAGAACCGAAAAAGGATTTGAAGACTATACCGGATGAGGAGTTTATAACACGTTTTGAAAATTAGAAAAAAAACATTACCACAAGTGTTTTGCTCGCGGCAGCGAGGGGGATACTTTGAAAGGAACGGAATGAAGATTTTTGGGCTTATAAACAAATTGCCTGTAGTTTTCCCCACAATGGTTCATATTCATACGTATCAGTTAGGTTAACAATGTGTTCTAAGACTTTTAATAATGCAAATTAAGTAATTGTAACTGTATCTTATTTAAAGCTAAATGTGTTGCCAAAATACTTTCAAATATTATATACCTATACACTAAAGCATATCATTACACTTTAATTTATCAGTTTTATTTTATCTTTGATTTATAAATTATAAACAATTTAAGTGGCGCCTCTTTTTTTAATTTATAAACAACCTCAAAGGTTTTAAATGAACAATAAGTTTTACCGATAGTTAATGATTGCATCAAAATAGATATTCATAATGTATATGTTGGCCATATTTTGTATGCTCATCAGCTTTTTTAGTTATACTCGTAAGATACCATTTTAATGTGACGGAGATTTTCGTTTCGTGTTTATAGCAGATAAAACCCAATGAAGTAGATATTTATTGATTTTTTTATATAAATTGAAAATAATGTCATTTCGTTATCATCTCAGTACTCGTAAATCTTAAAGGTGGTGCCTACTGCCTACCTATGTCAAGGCTATATACAATGTTCTTAACTCCACTTTGATGTATGCATTACATATCTCCATTTTTCCTATAGAATTTTTGAGGCGTGAACTTGAAAAAAGACAAATTTCCAACATTTATTCTTTCTTAGGTGAACCAAAAAAAATTCATACGCCTATAAAATCAGAATTTGTATCCATGCAACCGTGTTCCTCGACACATCTACAAGATAAAAAATGTGATGAATACAGGAAGGAGCAGAAGACAGAACAAAATTTTAAAAAAATAAAACACTAGAATACGCACTGCCTTCTGCACTCTATGATAAATCGGTTAAGAAAAAGATAATAAACATGTGACCGTATCAGATTTCGAGCCACAAAAACATAATCATATATTAAAACATGTCTCTTTGACATTTCGCTTGCTCTTTTACATGGTAATAATCATAATTCATTTTTCTTCGTCTGCTGCTTTTTGGAATTTTAGTACAATCGTGAAAATTACGATCTCGACTGGAGATTTTGTCTGAAGTTAAGAAAAATGTTATGCAGAAAGAAAGGGAAAAATACTCGTATAGTATAAGCCAACAAAATAAAAAATATATTTTATTTATTTTTATCATCATATTTATTTCACAGAATATTATTTACAAATTATATTTGTTGTTCGTTTGTGTTTCTTTTGGATGAAGGGAATTATTATGAATCTCGTGGTTCGGATTTAAATTGCTGCACCTTTGAGTCACTTTTAAAAATTTTGTTTTTTTTTTTAACAAAATTGTATGCATGCATAGGTATAAAGGTAAATAAACCCAAAATGCATTAAGTTTGAAGTTTGCAAAGTAATATCAATTAAGGAACTTTAATCAGGTTTCAAAAAGATAATATGTTTTTGGTGTATCCGTTTTTAAAGCTTGGTCGTATCCTGAATAACTTAGACTCATTAATACTAATTCCAAGGATACTTGAGGAGATATTTTTGTTTTTGGGCAATCGCACAACAGATAAAACAAATCCAAAAAGATGCTGGGATGTGACCCACACTTATATATAACTTACCGTTTAAAAAATTTGCAAACTATATATTTTATGATAAACGATATTTTCATGTCAAGAACTTGGAAAAGTATAATGCATTAAAATAATTTGATAATTTGAGATATTAAACTAATTGAGTAACATTTTTGGTAGAATTTAAATTTTTATTTAAAAAAATTAACGTTAATTGATAACAATAACATTTTGTACAAAATGAATGAAGTTCTAAGTCAGTATATAATCATACAAAAAAATTCTTACCAGTAGTAGGTTTTTATTATTGTTGAGATCAACCAAATTTGTCACTTTGTACTTTATTAAGAAAACCACCAAATGATTTTTTTTGTAATTAGCTTTCCCCAAATTGTGTTGTTGTTATCTATAAAATTTCATGAACTTACATATTTGTGACTACAAAAGTTTTTTGACAAACTTTGAGATTTTTTTTGTTTTGATGTAGTTTCACCAAACGTTTTGTTGATTTTTATTTTGTAGTTGTAATTTAAAAAGGGAAATTTGTGGGACTTTCTTTTCTTTTTCACCAAAACACAAATTGATTACCTCTTAAATTACAACTGACTTGTACAAATTTTGTTCACTTTGTAAGAATATTCTTCAGGCGAAAGTTCATGTGTAGTTAAAACTTCCTTGCGACGAAGCCAAAATGATGATATTTAAAAATGTGTACAGGCCGTGTACTGATTGGCAAGAAGAGCAACAGTTTCCAATTTTACTTAAAAGCGAAGTCGAGAATGCGATTCAAAGCTTAAAAAACGAGAAATGCAATGGAAGTGATGGAATTGCTGCAGAGTATTGCAGAGTACTGGTTGAAAGATATTTTCAATCAGGTTTTGGTCACCGAAGAAATCCCAGAACAATGGAAGAAATCCGAAATAATCCTCATCCACAAAAAAGGCAAGACGGACGACATAAACAACTATAGGCCCATTAGTATAATATCTTGCGGTTATAAAGTATTTGCGAAATGCCTTTTCAATAGAATGAAAACAAGCCTAGAATTCAATCAACCTTTTGAGCAAGCTGGGTTCAGATCTGGATTCTCAACAATGGACCATCTTCAAACAATGAGCCAAATCATAGAAAAGAGCAAGGAATATAAAATAACGCTATATATTGCATTCATTGATTTCGCCAAAGCGTTCGATACAGTTGAGCAAATATTTATCTGGCAAGCGCTAATTAAACAAGGTGTGGAACCGAAAATTGTTCGTGTTCTTCAAAACATGTACAAGGATAATGTTGCGCGCATTAAAACGGAAAGTACTGGACCAATATTTCAGACGACACGTGGAGTACGGCAAGGTGATCCACTTTCACCAGCACTTTTTTCCGCAACTTTGGAAGAGATTTTTCGTAACTTGGAATAAGAAAACAAGGGATTGAATATAAACGGTAGATTTCTATCAAATCTTAGATTTGCAGATGATATTGTTTTAATCGCCACGTCAAAACATGAATTACAAACTATGCTAAACGAGCTTTGTATAGAATGCAAAAACGTCGGTTTATCCACTAATCGACAAAAAACCAAAATAATGTCAAATGGCAACCATTCCATAATAAAAATTGATGATATCGCTTTAGACTACGTAGAAGACTACAATTATTTGGGTCAAACTATATCATTCATCGATAAAGACGTTAAAAATGTTAACCATAGAATAGCAAGCGCTTGGAGACAATTTTGGAATGTGAAGAATCTGCTGGAACTTAATATCTCAACCCAAACAAGAAAATGTGTTTTCGACTCGACGGTTCTTCCAGTCTTGACATATGGTTGCCAAACATGGCAATCTACGAAAGCCCTCGAAAATAAGCTCCAATCTTGCCAAAGAGCGATGGAAAGATCGATTCTTAAAGTGAGGTTATCCCAACGGATTAACCACGAAAACATAAGAAACGAAACGAAATTTGAAGATGTTCTTCAAAGAACAAGAAGACTTAAATGGGATTGGGCTGGACACATATTCCGAACCTCAGATGATCGATGGACCAAAATAACAACAGAGTGGACCCCGCGAGACAAGAAAAGAAATGTAGGAAGACAACTCAAAAGGTGGAGAGACGAAATACAGCATTTTTGCCCAAACTATTGGAGAGAAGCTTTAGACCGACAATTGTGGAAGACGAAGGGGGAGGCTTATACTCATCAAACTTATTAAATAAAAATGTACAAAAAAAAAAAAAAAAAAAAATTGTATACTTTTAAGAGTGAATAAAGCATGAATAATAATAATAATAATAACAGGCCGTGTATCAACATATAATATTTGATTTGATAAAAGGCAAGAGAAAATTATTTTAGTAATTGGGCCACAAAGAGCTAAATTGAGTGAAAAAAAAAATGAAAAAAATTGTGCCTTAACACAAAAGCATCAGTTTGTAATAGCTTTCCGTTGGCTGGAGGATAAAGGACAATTATATGTAGTTGGCGACATCCATGCAATATCCAAGTCAAAAGTTTGCATTTTTTTTGTTCGAGAATTTTGCATGTTAGCCTTGGTCCTTATTGATGAGGAGCCTTTAAAAATGCAAAGAATTAAGATTAAGAATATTTTTCCATCACGTGTCAAAGAATTGGAAAACTTCCCAAATATTGTGTTTTTTATCTCTTATCAATGAGACAGAAAATATTTTGTTTTGCTCATCCATCTTAATCATTTTAGCACAAAGTTCAACAATATTGTGAACAAATTGTTGTAAATCACAAGTTGATCTTAATACCGGTGTAACGACATTTTCCAACACTTAAATGATCTACAATATTGATTTGTACAATTTGGTCCACCTTCATCACAAGTTTGTGAAATAAGAACTTGTAGTTTTGTGAAACGAAAATCTCGATTACAAATTTGTAGCTGATTCATATTACAAGTTCATATTATAAGTTACGAAACTGATATTTTGTTGAAAAAGTCCACAGATGGTAGAAATTGTCTTAATTTGTGCCGATTTGATGTGTAAGGGTTTTACATTACTCCCTGTTTTTACTTTTATTTTCCACAATTCTACGACCAAAACTTAATTCTCTTGAAAATTATAAATACTTATTGGGAATTAAAATGTACTAATGCTGGCATACCAATCGCTACATGCTAACTATTGCTAATGCAAGACGCTATGAAAACATCAGGTGGAATAACATCACCACATTTGAGTTCACAAAAAACATCTGGCCTACACTAGATTTAAAGCGATCAAGGTGCTTGCTATCTCTAAGCAGATCACATATAAGCTCGATAATCAGTGTTATACTGCGCACTGTCTAATGGGAAAACACGCCACTAGGCTAGGAGTATTCTCAAATGTCTTTTACAGAAGCTGTATTGATGAGGAAGAGGATAAAACAGTTCTTCACCTCCTCTATACATACCCTGCTCTAGCTCAAAAACCTATGAATTACCTAGGAGAATTCTTCTATAACGATCTAAACGATCTCAATTATATTAACATAATCAGCCTCTCACATTTCGTAAGGGACTCAAACTGGTTTTATTGAGCTTCGAAGAAAGCCTAAAGATTCATGTGGTATCACAATAGGCACGAAAATACTTTGTAATCCTGACAAATACCTGATCAGTACACAAAATATTTGAAATAAGTTATTATTACTAATTCTTTGATTAACCTGTCATTAAAACTGCAGCTAGAATATGCAGAATTTTGTAAGGGCTCCAAAAAATTATGACAGCTTTATATTATAATCCATTGGGAAGGGAGGAATTTTAGGAAGCATATGACTTTGGCGAATAAGACTCTTTTCTTGTCATTTATTTTGGATTCTATGGTTGGCCAACCGACATTGAAAAAAGCCCCTTCTACTTCCTTTTTTTTTTTTAATTTTAAATGTATCTGTTTACTTACCAAAATATAAGTGTCGCCAATTATTTTAGTACTACAAACTTCAAGGTAAATCCTTCTTTCCATTGCAAACAAATTTATAAACCCTTTTTAAATCTACCACAAAAACCTCATGTATGTACTTTTTATTATAATCTACATTTATATTTTCCATTAGTTCCAAATACACATTGACAATAACAAAAAAAAATAATAACAGCCTTAACTGATAGTGATTACCTCTCGTGTTTTCTTGTGTCGATTTTCAAAACCTGTCGATCCGTTTTTATTGTTGCTTATAGAGCTTCTGTATGATCACAATGATATTAATTATGTTACGCGAAGATAATTCAAAAGAAGATTCTCTCTGCGCATTTTGGTTCAAATTATAATGACTATACCTACCTACCAACTACTACCTAACCTACCTACCTACTTCCACAGAGTGCACCCACTAAATTATTTTCAATCGGCCCATTATTAGCAATGGGCTATAATTTTTTCTGATTTTGACGACTTTTGAAGAATCATGCGATTTGATAAATTAAATATGGAGTTGGAGGTATTTTTGTATTTTTCTTTTATTTTTTTTGTTTGATATTATTAAGCCTTGATAATTTGTATTACAAATATGCATTTACAATAATACAAACATTTTTTTACTTCCACAGACTTTTTGGTACCAGAAGATGTTCCCGATGCTTAGCATCTATAAGTTCATCGGAACTGGTAATGCGTGCGAGAGATTTAGTATTTCATGTGAATTGTTTCAGTTGCGCAATGTGCAATACACCGTTAAATAAGGGTGACCAATTTGGAATAAGGGATTCGGTGATATTTTGCAGGTAAATTTTCAAAAATTGACTAGAAATACAAATATTTGGGATTTATTTCTTATTTGATTTTTGTTTTCATTCATAGATTACATTATGGAATTTCCTTAGAGGCACAGGCAGCGTCTACACCTCTAGCCAATTCGTGCTCATACGGTTCACAATTTGGTTCACCTCCAAACGATTCGTCAAGTCCTAATGATCCAAATAGAATTGTTCCTGCCGGTTTGTACATGCCAGCTTCTCATGTCATATCGGGGCTTCCTCAGGCGCCAAGGCAAAAAGGGCGGCCCAGAAAAAGAAAACCAAAAGACATCGACTCTTTAACAGCAAACATAGGTATGTCGCTCTAAACTATCAAAGACTACTTTAAGTGAAAGATCTATTAACTAAACTGTACTTATTTCTCATTGTCCTAAAAAATTAAATGCTTGTTGGAATTTCTTTTAATTAAGATCGTTAGCAATTTTATCTTTAATAAAACTTTGCACGTTTATGACTAACTATGTGCAAGCTCTTGGTGGATAGGTATACAGTAGAGTAGGTACATATTCCCACGATGAAGTGGAGTGAGCATATATTTAATAGCTACAGCTCATTAAGATAAAATTGTTTTATATGTAATAAGATGCCAACGCCAACAGAAACAACAACAAAAAATAATTGTTATGTTAGATGCATAATGGATTTGGTGTGTGATTTTTTCGTACCGAACACACATAAAACCACTTAAACATAGATTTCAAAGTGAAATTCCAAAGAAATCATCATTTCAAAGCAGTTTCGGATATAATTTAAGAAAAATGTTTTGTTTTTTATGTTTATGACGGTTTTGTTAGCCTCAAGATGGTAACGATCAATATGATTTTCCCAAGATCAGTTCTACGCCAAGCCAAGCAACCAACACCAAGCGTGAAGACTTTTGCTTTGTACACGAATTTCTTATCTTAACTGCAAGTTTTTGATTTTTGCGCATCATGGCGCCAGAGTTTTCTACCGGCACAGTTTGAGTTTTGAAAATAAAAAAGGCCTTCATAAACATGGCTATAAAATTGCTATAAACCTTTTTCGCATCAGATGTCCTAAACGAAGATGAAGCGTTACATATATGCAAACATACCAGCTTAACTTTACGATGCAAAACACAGTCGCGCCAACAACATTCATTTGATACCTTACTACTTCACATGCAGTTTCTTTCAGTCTCATCGTAAAAAACAAAAACAACTCTAAATCAGTTTTATAGCTCTGAACAGACAAGATAAAATTTAATATTCTAAATTTGAACTGAAATCACGAAGAACGTTTTCCACGATTTGAAAAACAGGCTTTAATATAATCAGTCTTTGGTGCGATTGTCGAAAGACACTGAATCCTGTCAACAGACCCCGTAATCTTACGAATGTCTTAATAATAACAAGCAAATGAGTGATTCAAGGAATACGTACTTGGTTAAATATTGAAGAGCATATAAAATATTAAAACACTTTATTGCAATGTCGTCACATGTGACATATGCACTATGCAGGTATCTACTATATAGCTTAGATCATGTAGGTAAGGCTGTTTATACGTGTGAATGGTATAATGATATTTTAAATAGCATCAAGGTAGTTTTATTTTCTCTTACAGTACTCATTTTGACTCCAAAATGAGTTTTTCACTTCATATAGATCATGTCATTTCCAAAGCTAACTCAATGTTGGGCTTCATAATTCGAAATTCAAAACATTTTAATGATCCTTATACACTTAAAACACTATACTCATCTCTTGTTAGACCGCTGTTAGAATATTGTTGCGTTATATGGAATCCCTATACACTCAATCGAGCATTTATCGTATTGAAAAGGTTCAGAAAAAATTTACAAAGTTTGATTTGCGTAAAATTTATAAAAATTCAGATGTTCCATGTTATGAGACTAGATCAGCGGTCAGCAACAGGCGGACCGCGGTCCGGAAACGTCAAACTTAGCCATACTACCGATTCAATTTAATAACATGTGTACGTATATATGTAAATTTAAACAAAATTAAAAAATGCTTCTCTAACACACAAGCAAGTGCGTTTGCAACTCCTTTACGCAATTTTAAATATGGCGACAAATAAATTAAATTGACATACAAAATTTAACCAATCGCTTTTTTTGTAAGTAAAATTCTGTCTGCAGTCGAATCGGTTGTCAGTCTTATTGTGAGATCTAATTACGGAGCTTTCGTTCGATATCGATTTTTTAAAATAATTTTTCGTGTTTAAAAACGTTTCCACAAAAAAAAAGTTTCTTTCTGAAGGTGAAACGGCTAAGTAAAGGTCATGTTATTGAACGTTTCTGGATGATTAAAGAGCAAGTTATCTCCTTGTTGCAAACCTTGGATTGATACGACGGAAGCAAGGAAGCACTTGGAGTTCATAACAAAAGAGAGCAATTGTACTATCTTTGGCTTTTCTAAAAGATGTTCTGAAATATTTAAATGAGCTTAACATCCAGTTACAAGGAAATGGGAAATTAATATGCGACTTAATACAAAGCGTGTCCGCTTTTCGTCGTAAGTTGAATGTTTTAGAAAAAGATATTGCTAAAAAAGAATTCATTAATTTCCCAACAATTCTTGAATACAAAAAGAAGAACTCTGAACAAGAAGACATTGCAGTGCTTTCAAACTTTCTATCCGATCTTAAAAGCGAATTTGCTGTAAGATTCCAAGATTTTGCAGAAATTGGGAAGCTATCTCAAATCCTTAAATTGCCTTATGAAATCATTACAGTAGCAGAATGGACTGAAGTGGCTGCGAAGTTATTCGAACTTTCAAAAGCTTCACTACAATTGGAAACTGCATCCACTGAAAAATTTTGGGGTAAGCATGTTCCAGAAAAATACCAAAATTGCAAAAAAGTAGCTATCAACTTGGCTACTAAGTTTGGCTCGACATATGTACATGTATGTATGTGAATCGTCTTTCTCAAAAATGAATTTTTTGAAGAACAAATATCGTTCGAGATTATCAGACTCCCACCTTGATGATACTTTTCGCATTTGATGCTCCCCGCGTGAACCAAACTATAAAAAACTGGCTTAAGACCATCGTTGTAATTTTTTTTATTATAACAGTTACTTAAATGAAGCAAAATAAAAACTACAAAACTATTTTATTTTTTTTTCTGGACCTCGATTAAAATGTTTTCAACTGTATCTGGACCCCACTTCAAACTACTTGCCGACCCCTGGACTAGATGTACTCTTATAGACTTAAAACCTCTAGTTTTGAGAACAAAATTGTATTCTGTCCTTTTTGCTTATGATGTCCTCAGTTCTAATGTTTCTATCAATGGCTCAATTTTCCAAAAACGATTATGGTTCTCTTCCCAAATTGAAACGGAAAAAAATGTCGGGAATTTTTGATTTAAACAAAATTGTGACGTGATTATTGTAAGCCATTATCAATTTTTAAATCATATAGATACAAACCAATGTATCTGTATCCCTAGAAAAACAACCTCACTAACATGATAACATGGTGCCGCTGCCGTGCAATAAAATAGATAGTTTGAGATGGAATCGATGGTTTAGGTTCTAGGATGGGTATTATTATTGTAATATTCGGCTTGGTCCGATAATTAAAACTTATTCACACTTCGTAAATAAAAAAACACAAATTCACTTTATTTAAATTACTAACAAAATTTCTTTATTCCACACTTTCAATTATTACTTTTAAACACAGTCTTTACTTTTAAACACAGTCTTTACTTTATAGCAATTCACAATCCATAATCCATACTGAACCGCTTCGCTTCCAAGCGCCTATTTATATACCTCAAATCGGTTCGAGAATCTACGAGGTTGTTCTCGATGCTTAACGAAGTTCTCCACTTTATCACTAGATGCTTACCCCTTTCGAGGTTCTTGTATGCGCTGAATGAGTTCCCCTCTAAGCCACTAGATGTTTCTCGATGCTTAACGAAGTACTCCACTTTATCACTAGATGCTTACCCCTTTCGAGGTTCTTGTATGCGCTGAATGAGTTCCCCTCTAAGCCACTAGATGTTTCTCGATGCTTAAAGAAGCGAGTTCTCCTATTACTACCACTAGATGTTGCCCCTTATTATTGAAAGAGTGTATACACATTACATTGCCCGCTCCTTAGGATTGATCGTCCCGAACAAATCCATCGTTCTCATCACCACTGTAGCGATGTAGCCGGTCGCGATGTACAACTTTAGGTTTTCCTCTGACTCCCTTTTGTATCCGGTACACGACATCGTTGATTTTTGTAATGACTGTATATGGACCTTCCCAGTCCCGTTGAAGTTTCGGTGACAATCCTTTTTGTCGATGGGGATTGTAAAGCCACACCCGATCTCCTGCTTGGAACTCTGTGGTTGTCGCTCGTATATCGTAGCGTGTCTTCATTCGGTCACTGAACGTCTTTATTTTCAACCTGGTATTGTCGTGGATCTGAAGAAGTCTTTCTCTGAGGTCATCAATGTAGTCATCCTCGGCTTGCGGTTCCGATGTGGGGCATCCAAATTTTATTTCGCTCGGCAGTCTGATGTTCCTTCCCATCAAAATCTCAGACGGTGTATGGCCAGTTGAGGTATGCCTTGCACTTCGATACGCCATCAAAAACAGTGGAATGTGTCGATCCCAATCTCGCTGGTTGTCGTCCACAACTTTGCAAAGATGTTCCTTCAGGGTTCGGTTGAATCGTTCGACCATGCCATCAGATTGTGGATGAAGTGGTGTTGTTCTTGTCTTCTTGATGTCAAGAAGCCCACAAACTTCCTGAAATATTTTTGATTCAAAATTCCTTCCCTGGTCAGAATGCAGTTCTAATGGAACGCCGAATCTGCTCACCCAGTTGAAGACAATTTGGTCTGTGACTGTTTTGGCTTCTTGGTTTGGAATGGCGTATGCTTCAGGCCACTTGCTGAAGTAATCCATGACGACCAGAATATAACGATTTCCATTATTTGTTTCCGGAAATGGACCCGCCACGTCTACTGCAATCCTTTCGAAGGGTGCTCCGACATTATACTGCTGCATTTGGCTGTGGTTCTTTTTGTTCGGGCCTTTGGTGGCAGCACAGGTATCACATTTTCTGCACCACTTCTCGACATCTTCCCTTGCATGTAGCCAGTAAAATCGTTGTCGAACCTTTTCTAGCGTCTTGTTCACTCCTAGATGGCCTCCCGAAACTCCACCATGCATCTCTCGCAGAACGTCCATAACCTTCGATCTCGGTAAGACTAGCTGCATTACATAAGACTTTCCATCTGCTGATTCCCATTTACGTCGAAGGACACCCTCTTGGACATGAAACGAGTCCCACTGTGCCCAATAGGCCTTTAGAGTCGGACTTCTATCGGAGATATCAGCCCATTCTGGTTTTTCCTGGTGTTCCTTCCAAGCGAGGATGGGTTCGATATCTGAGTCTTCTTGTTGAGCCTTCCTCAACTCGTCGTTGCTCCAGCCATCAATGGGATCGGCTCTGGTTCGTTGGACAGTAACCACTTCTTTTTCTTCTTGTCGTCTGCAATGCTTACAGTCTTGCTTGCATGGTCTCCGAGACAGTGCATCTGCATTTGAGTGAAGCTTCCCCTTCCGATGTTGAATTTCGTAATCGTACGTCTGCAACCTCTCAATCCACCTTGCCACTTGACCCTCTGGATTCTTGAAATTCAAAAGCCAGTTAAGTGCTCCATGGTCAGTTCGGAGAAGAAACTTCTGTCCATAGAGATACTTATGGAAGTGCTTTGTTGCCAAAATCAGTGCAAGAAGTTCTCTTCTGGTCACGCAATAATTTCTTTCCGACTTCGAGAGTACCTTGCTGTAATAGGCAATCACCTTTTCTTCGCCATTATGCACCTGCGATAGTACAGCACCTATCCCGACGTTGCTGGCATCAGCATCAATTATGAACGGCTTTCCTGGAGTTGGGTAGGTCAGCACTGGTGCATTACACAAGCGTTGCTTGAGCTCTTGAAAGCTGCGCTCGCACTCACCTGACCATTTAAACTGCTTTCCCTTTTCCGTTAGCTGATGGAGACTCTTGGCAATTCCAGCAAAGTCCTTCACAAAGCGCCTATAGTAGGTGGCTAGACCCAGAAAGCTTCGGAGTTGATGTTTGTCCTGTGGTGTTGGCCAATTCTTCACGGTGTCAACCTTATCAGGATCCGTTTTTACTCCTTGGGATGAGATGATATGTCCCAGATATTTCACTTCGGTCTTGAAGAGTGAACACTTTTCTGGGTTAAGCTTGAGGTGGGCTTCTCGAAGTCTTTGAAATACGGCTCTCAGATTTGTACAGTGTTCGTCAAATGTTTTCCCGTATACTATGACGTCATCTAAATACACCAGGCAAGATTTCCATGTCAGTCCTTGCAGGACGCATTCCATTAGGCGCTCAAAAGTCGCTGGAGCATTGCAAAGTCCAAAAGGCATCACTTTGAACTGCCACAATCCGTTTCCTGTTGAGAATGCTGTCTTTTCTTTGTCTTCAGGATGGATTTCGACTTGCCAGTAACCACTTTTTAAGTCCAAAGTTGAGAACCATTGTGCTCCTTCCATTGCGTCCAGAGTATCACTGATCCTAGGCAGAGGGTAGCTATCCTTCTTGGTCACATCATTCAACCTTCGATAGTCCACGCAAAAGCGGGTTGATCCGTCTTTCTTCTTTACCAGGACCACTGGAGACGCCCAAGGGCTTTTAGAGTTTTCGATGAGACCTTCTTCCTTCATAGTGGTTATCAGTTCTTCAACCTCACCTTGTTTGGCTAGTGGAAGGCGTCTTGCAGGTTGACGAATCGGCCTTGCATCCCCGGTATTGATTCGATGTTGCACCAGTTGCGTTCTGCCATATTTCCCTTTCGATGACGAAAAAATGTCTGCAAATTCTTCGAGGAGACCTTCTGCAGTTCTTCGTTGTTGGTGGCCAAGATTAGATGACTTGAGAATGTTCGTCTTTATGGAGTTCAGCTCTTCGGACTTCAAGGATTGCCTTGAATCTTTTTCGTTGATCCTTGTTATCGCTGATACAGATTCGCATTGTCCAACAATCTCACCTTTTCTGAGCTTAACTTCATACGGCTTGATGTTCAGTATTCGTACGGGAACCATGTTCTTTACAGGTCTCACAAGAGTCTTCCCAATGGTGACGTTTTGGGAGGACTTTTCAGATGCTGGTTCGACCATGAGGTATCGATGGCTGCCAGGCTTACCCTTCAATTTCGTCCACACGAATACTTCTGAAGAAGCAGGCAAAGTGAGATCTTCTTTGATGACGGTTTTCACAAATGACGAGGTCTCATACGAGTTAGTCCCATAGATCATCGGAATCTCGATGTTTCGATATTTCAGGACTTGGTTCCCGATGTCCAATATCACTCCATGATCTTTCATGAAATCGACGCCGACAATGCACTCGTCGCATATATCTGCTACCAGGAACGGGTGAGAGAATTCCAACTCTGCTATCCGAATCTTAAGACGTACCTCACCATAAACTTTTGCGGCCTCTCCAGTTGCAGTCCTTAGACGATAGCTGTTGGTGTTGTGGAGCCATGCCTTCTTGACGAGGTCTTGCCGTACGATGGACGCCGTGGCACCGGTGTCAATGGTCGCCACACATTTGTTGCCGTTTATACTTGCTTCCACGGTCAGGCTCTTGTTGTCACGTTTCGTTTGAGAAACCTGGATGTCGTTTCTGGGGCCATCGATACCAGAAACCAGCTTCTGCCCCTCGAAGTTGGTTCTTATTCGTTTCCCGGGTGGGAAACAACTTTGGAAGCAACGTTGTTCGTGTTGCTTTGACCCGTTGAGTTACTTCTGTTTCCACAGTGTTGGCATGCGGTTCCTCTTCGCGGTAATCTGCACTGTCGCTGTAGATGCCCAGTCTTATTGCAGTTCCAGCATCGTGCTGGTCCGTCTCGTTGACTCCTTTCCACAGTAGCTTTCTGACAAGAGCATTCTTGGACTTCTAATTCTCTTACACGATGCACGTTTTGGGAAGCTTGTTCTGCAGCTTCCATCGTCAGAGCGAAAGCCAATGCTTCTGGTAGTGTTCGCTTTCCAGCAGTGCGGATAGCCCTTTGAAGATTTATATCGCCCACAGCTCTCACAAAGGCTTCAACAGCAAGTTGATTTATTATCTCGTTACCAGCTGTTGGATATGCCAGGTGAACCAATCGCTCGATATCTGCCTGAAGCTGCTGCAGAGTTTCACCTCTTTTCTGTGTCCTATTGTTAAGCTGAACTCGGAAGACTTCTGTCATATGGCTATCCCCAAACCGCTGTTCGATCGCGCTTACCAGAACTGTGAAGTCACCACTCTTCTCTGCTGGGATGGTTTGTAGTAGTTCAGCAGCAGATCCTCTTAAAGCGAGCGTAAGAGCAATGTATTTTTCGTGATCGTCCCAGCCGTTTGTTAACGCTGCTGCTTCAAACTGTTTCTTGTAGATTGACCACGGAATCTGCCCATCAAAGCTTGGAGGATTCACTTCTCTCTTTCTTGAGCACTCACCAGAAGGTTCTCGAGCTTTCATCTTTCGCACTTTTTCTAGTTCATTTGTAATGGTTTCGATTCGTTCGTCAATTTTCTCGAAACATGCATTTTGTTTTTCGACGCGCTCGTCAACAGTTTTGATTTTCTCTTCGAAGTCCGAAAACCTGCCTTCTAAAAGGTTTCTCTGTTCGTCGAACCGCTCTAGGACATCATTTCTTTGAGTTTCTAGTTGTTTCAGGACATCACTCCTTTGAGTTTCTAGTTGTTTGAGAACATTCTGTTGTTCTTGCTTTTGATCGCTTCTTTGTTCTTCAAATTTGGCTAGAAGAAGTGACATCATGTTAGATAAAGCAACATTTGCATTTACCTCTTCCACTTTTGCTTCTAATTCAAAAGCAAACGTATCTGGGTCTTCATTTTGCTGCTCCAGATATTCTTGCAGCCGTTTAACAAGTTCGGTTTTCACGCCTGTCCCACTTAAGCCACGTTTGCTTAGTTCGGCCTTTAGCTCAGGGACAGTTAAGTCTTTCAAAACTTTACTCATTTTTTTTTCTTTATTTTTAACTTCACACAAAATAGTTCAATCACTGCTCACTGTTTTTATTCTCAATAAGTTTTAATCCCTTATTCTGACACCAATGTAATATTCGGCTTGGTCCGATAATTAAAACTTATTCACACTTCGTAAATAAAAAAACACAAATTCACTTTATTTAAATTACTAACAAAATTTCTTTATTCCACACTTTCAATTATTACTTTTAAACACAGTCTTTACTTTTAAACACAGTCTTTACTTTATAGCAATTCACAATCCATAATCCATACTGAACCGCTTCGCTTCCAAGCGCCTATTTATATACCTCAAATCGGTTCGAGAATCTACGAGGTTGTTCTCGATGCTTAACGAAGTTCTCCACTTTATCACTAGATGCTTACCCCTTTCGAGGTTCTTGTATGCGCTGAATGAGTTCCCCTCTAAGCCACTAGATGTTTCTCGATGCTTAACGAAGTACTCCACTTTATCACTAGATGCTTACCCCTTTCGAGGTTCTTGTATGCGCTGAATGAGTTCCCCTCTAAGCCACTAGATGTTTCTCGATGCTTAAAGAAGCGAGTTCTCCTATTACTACCACTAGATGTTGCCCCTTATTATTGAAAGAGTGTATAGGGACAGACAGGCAATATCAAAACTTTGTTTCTGTACATATTCGTCAGTAAAACAACGGATTGGTTGAAGTGTCGAAAATATCCCTGCCTTTCAGGAATCGTCTGTAGTAAACTATCGAAATCAATCAATTGCACGGAGTTTTCAAGAATTAGGCATCGCTCACACCACATTATGACAGATTTTGCGTAACGATCGTGGTATACGTGCAAAACAAGATCAATCTGACACAAGAAAAGAAGATGTGCCAAGATGGTGAATTTCATGGCAATATCATCTTGACGAAACTCATTTTTGTTCAATGGGTTCTTCAATATGCAAACATTCTTCGACAATCGTCACTTTACTGTGAATGGCCAGCGTGTTTACCGATTATTTTTGGCCCGAATTGGAAGATATGGACGTAAACGACAAGTGGTTTCGACAGGATGGTTCCACAAGTTACACAGCAGACTTTACAATCGCTTTATTGAAGAGTAAATTTGATGAGCGTGTTTTCTCAAGAAATGGGCCGGTTAATTGACCGCATTGTTCCTGCGATCAAACTACTCTAGGCTATTTTCTTTGGTGATACGTTAAATCACTGGTTTATGCCAACAAGACGTTGGAAGAGCTCAAAGCCAACAATGAACGCATTTCGGCCGAAGTGAGAGGCGGAATTATCAAAAATTGAGTCCACAGAGTCGACCGCTACAAATGTTCCCGGGGTGGCCATATGAACAAAGTAAATTTCCATTCATACATTTTTTGATTGTACGTCAAGCCCATAATAAAGTTTTTAAAATATCTCAAATGGTTTATGTTTAAAAAAAGTTGTCAAGTCCTTATTGGAAACCCCTTCCGCAGAGAAAAGTAAAATATGAAGAATTAAACAAATCTAAGTAAAGGTATATGTATGTACATATATATTTGTTATAAAGCACAATTTTTTATTTTGGGTTTAGTTCCCTGGTTTGGTTTTAGGGGCTTGCGCCACATTCTGAATGTTGTTTTAGGCTCATTGGCATAACTTTTTCACCTGCGACAATATTAAAAAAGGCTTTTTTTTGCATTTCTTCATTATTTTCTTACACCAAAAGAGATTAGCCAATCTTAATTAGTGCTATAAGATGGGGCTTCAGCGGCAAGCATAATTTTAGTCTGCTCGAAGCATTCATGCCTTGATAATACATTTATTTGGTGTAGGAATGCAAAACTGCTTCAGGAACCCTCGTACACACTAGTAAATAGATATTATAAATCATTAACTTTTTTTTTAATAATTTTATTAAAGCGAATTCACATTTTCTATTTAACATAAGCTTAGTTAATTATTTTTTTTAATTTTTCAGATCTAAATTCCGAGTATCTTGATTTTGGACGTGGTTCGCATATGAGTTCATCATCGCGCACAAAAAGAATGAGAACATCGTTTAAACACCATCAGTTACGAACAATGAAATCCTACTTTGCTATCAACCATAATCCTGATGCAAAGGATTTGAAGCAACTTTCCCAAAAAACTGGCTTACCCAAAAGAGTGCTTCAGGTAAAATTTGAATTAAACTTTACTTTCATATCTCTGATTAAAATGATTATTAAAATTTTGTATATCTTTCGATTGATTAGGTTTGGTTTCAAAATGCAAGAGCAAAATGGCGTCGCATGATGATGAAACAAGATGGCTCAACTATGAACGATAAGGGGGATGGGCCATTGGACCTAGACAGTTTCTCTGCTCATAGTCCATCTTTTATCTTGGGAGGAACATCAAGTCCACATAATCTGGATTAATATAACCGACCAACGCGTTTTACCTCAGCATTATATTCATTATGATTATGCAACATTTATCATAGATATGATTAGTTTAACGATACCATGAGTAGAAAATCAAATAAAGACTTATAAATAAATCATTGTGAACGAAAATTAGGAACATGACTGCGCACATGAGAAAAATGACAACAACTACTAAAAACCCATAAAATAAACTTCATTGAGATTCCCATTAGATAACGAAAATCGAAAAACGAAAAATATTACCATCAAAGCTCAATTAAATTAATTAAATTGTAAAAAAAAAAATATTTTAAAATCATCTTTTCTGTTCCTTATAATCTTAATGCGGATTAACCCTCAAGATAAGTTAGATATCTAATTGTACCATTGTTTCCCTTAAAAATGGGTATCTTTAAAATTTATTTAAATCAAATTCTTCGATCTCTATATTTATTTTTTTTTTCTATCAGGCAAACAGGAAAATAGCAAAACAGATATCAATCACATTTGTTTTAGGATGTTAAAGTTTAAAATTCTTATAATTTATAAGAAATGTATTTATTATTTTAGTTGTATTTTATTAAAAATAAATTTAAAAAAAAATAAACTTTCCTGTAATTTTCTGTATCAGATGCTTATTCGAGTATTCAGAAATATTTTTTTGGATTTGTGTAAACAAGGTCCTAATTTAAAAAAAAAAAATGTGAATAAATTTACTAAATTGAAGTGTGTGTAAGATTTAGAAATGTAGGTACCTACATACATATATATCCAATACCCCAAGGTTAGTTTTAAAAAAAATTATGTAAGTATTTACAATAATGTATTATAAAATTATTAAAAACATATTGTTTTAAGTTGTGTAATTTTAGGCTAATAAATTATTTACAATAGTTGTAAAACGTTTGTACTTATGGATTATTTATAATCGTTTTAGAAATAAAAACAAATCTTAAGAATTATGAATTAGATATTTTTTTTTTAATTTTAATATTATAATTATAACCAACAAACTGTGAACCTTGCTCAATTTCCCTTAAAGAATTCAGCCAACAAAGGGGGGGTTTGAAATAGTTTCCAATGTAAGACCAGGGTAGAACAATATAGCATAAACCGTTAAAGTAACGGTAAAAAAGGGTGAGACAAGAAGCTTTAAAACGATGTTCAACCAATGATGATATTACCACCAATCAATTTAAATGTTCTACATATGTTCAATACTGTCCAAGAGGCTTAAGTAAGTTGCAGGACAACCAGCCTAGAGATGGGAGCTATACTCAAGTATTGGACGTATATAACAACCAGATCAGAGTGGGAGAAAAACTTCTTGCGGCGGGCGTTGTGTATGTGATCGTTCCACAAGAATGGTTGCTGATACACATACCGAGAATATAGAGACATTCAGTCTCATTCTTGAAAGTGCCATCCATGGATAATGGCAGAGGGGTTATCTTGCTTCAACGGAACCATTAAATTCCAAGCAGTTTTGTATTCATTGTACAATGCTGTTTAGGTGGGAATTTAATGAGCTTATTATATTTTGTCGTTGCAATTCCAGATCTGAAGAAGAGGGGTTTGAGTCCAAAAACGAAAATGAAAAGCTAAGTGTACTATCGTCAGCGAAACAATAGGTCCGTTCGCGTACCCTCCTAAAACAGTCAAATTTTACTAAAAAATACGAAATTTAACCAAATCCTGTTCGCGTACTCAAAAGAGAGTAAAATATTTCCCTAACCTACGAATGTTAGCCCAAGAAATTTCTTTGGGCTGATTTGTGAAAATTTCAAATTTGATAGAAATTCAAATAAATTAAATAAATTGCTCGCTTTTGGTGTCAGTTATAAAATTTAAAAACAAATTTTCAAAGAACAGCAACAAGACAGTGTTTCCCGTTCGCTTACTTTTTTGTAGTTTTTTTTTGGTGAGAGAATTTTACCCCCACTCTTTAAAATATTTCTTTTTACGAATTATAGTGCAGAAAGTACGCGAACGGACCTAATGAATTGGATTAGTAGTTGCAGACAGAAGAACAGAGCCCTGGGGCACACCAGGATTTATTTTGCAGTTTTGAGATTTGAACCCATCTAATACTTCTTATGTTGAACGATTCGAAAGGTAATTACTAATCCAATAAAGATGGAATTCGTGAAAACCGAAAGTACGCATTTTTGATAACAGAGCCCGATGCTTAACCCTATCAAATGTTTTGAAATATCAAGTGCAATAATCATAATCAGCCCTATCATGAATTCCATCGTAATCGGAAATTTTTACGAATCCCGAAAAACTGTATCATGAAGTCCGTTCGTAGTGAAAAATCTCATACAATTTTGCATTACGAACGGATTTCATGATACAGCTTTTCGGGATTCGTAAAAATTTCCGATTACGATGGAATTCATGATAGGGCTGAATTTCTTCATAACGATGTAAAAATTTGCTCCACTGTTCGGTGAGATAAACCATGAGGTCAGCAGTCGACCTATTGCTGGCAAAACCAGTACGGCCGGGTATTAAGAAGCTTTCGATTTTCGAGTTATTTATTCAGCTAATAATTAATCATGACCTTGGAAAGAAGGAAAGTAAGTGCAATCAGTCGATAATTAGAGTGTGAGGAGAATTCACCTTTTTTGGGGATGGGCTACACAAATGCTGTTTTCCATTTACTTGGAACGAGACCTGTGGAGTAGGACAAATGAAAAAGCTTACGCAGTAGTTTTGCCAGCGTTGAAGAATATCTCTTCATAACAAAAGCGGGGATACCGGGGATCTAGACCAGCGGATTTACATATGTGCATTGTGATCTCTTAAAACTCTCGCCATGGTACAAGTGCGAAATAATATGAACTATACGATATTGATTTAGAATGGAACTCTCTATAATTTTCGAATTGAAAAAAAAAGTTACAAAGAAAATTTTGCATCTTTCGAATAAATGTTCGATATTCAAGCTGTTTTTTGACAAAATAAAAATAAATTGTTGATTTATTTGAATTGTTTGCTATGGCTGTAAAAAAAACTTTAGAGGATGGTATGTAGGATTATTAATAACTATAATATTTATAAAAATAAATCTTTTGCGTCAGCGTTGTTTGCAATAGGATTATACAATTTCAATACAAAAGTAACGTAATTAAATGGAATCATTGGACAGGTTCAGACGACATAAGGGACTTGAAAGTAAGGCAAGTTTCCGGCATCTGATTGGCCAGCTGCCAAAAAATTGACTGGAAAGTTAGTTAAGAAAAATCTCCCTAACTATCAAGTCAAGTCAACTTATGTCAAAATGACAATTGATCCTGTTTTTTTCATTCAACTAAAAGCTGAACTTTATTACTCAATGATTTATTTATACATATGTATGTATTTTCTGCGCAACATCATTTAATGCTTACTGTAAAAAGGTTCCTTGTAAATTTGAAAAAGAAGTAAGTAATATTTATTTACAATACAAAATACAAAACGTGATGGACTTGTAGCTTGTCTGAGGAGTGTTTTGTAGACAATAATGATTTTGGTAGTTTTTGTACTATGAACTTGAAGTAGAGGTTTGTGAAGTTAAGTTCTGAATTTGAAATTCATGACACTTGAAAAACTAACGAGTTGCCTTGGTTAAAATGTACGTTCAAAGAATGAAGTTGACTGCAAATGAAGTCCCTCATGTTGTCTGAACCTGCCCATTGTATGGTGACTGATTTGCAATGACATTTCTGGAATTCGAATCCACACTATTTAGCAAATAAAGTAAATTTGTCAAGTGCGATTTTCCGATTTTGAAGGAAATGCATCTATGTATGTAGGTAAACAGAAATAAACATCGAATTACAGAGTTACGTCTCTGTAAATATTGGGTTAAACTTCTTCAGCTGCATGGCTCTATTACAATTTGAATAGTTGAATTGACTAAATATACCCTTGAAGAAGTAAGAAACATCACTTTCGAAACTATGGGCAAAATATGGAATATTCGCTTTTTTTTTAAATAGACTTAAACAACTTAAAAAATTATGTTAATAATTAAATTAAAAAAAATCCAGGTGGCGCATAAGTCTAACAGCTAAATTCTACATTTCACTTTCCCTTAAAACGAAATTGAAATCAATTCAAAAAATAATTTAAGAGTTCTGAATTCACTTTTATCGATATCGATTTTAATTTTTTTTTTCTACATTTAAAACGAAGTGAATTTACATACTCGTTCTATATTCCGATTTTGCGATTTTTAAGTGATTTGAATTCGACCAGATTAAGTTATAGAGATTTGAATTCGACAAGAGGAAATAAACCTTAAATTTTGTAAAGAATGCACTTGATTCGTGAGAAGTTGTTGTTTTTGCTTTGTATTTGAGGGAAAGGACAAAGCATTTAAAACGATTTTTCAACACACTTTGAAGTGATTTCAAAAAGTATTCAAAGTTATAAAATCGATCGAATATAGAACCCTGAAAACAATTCCCTTCTATTTTGAATAATTTAGTTTTCGATTTCATTTTACTCGATTTTGGGAACCTAGCTTTAAATTCACCTAAAAACTAACATATGTATGTACGTACTATATTTTAAACTTGTGTGCCTGTCTTAACATAATTTATCACTACATTTCTTTTTTTGATCGGCGCTTTATTGATATCACACTTGTCTTTTATTTATAAACAAAACTACTACTGCCAGACTAATTTTTTTGTGTTGGCAAATCTTGGACTTTAGCTTGTATTAAGTTTCTTTCGGCAAATCTTGCACCTTGTGATTATATCACTCATTAAAACTAGCTACATATATCCTTATCAAAATAGATCCGAGCAACAACTGATACACAGGAATAGATTATATTTTATTTTTCTAAAAATTGGTAATTCAATGACAAAATAATTTAAAAAAAGATATTTTTTGAAATTTTTGAAACAACTGCATTATTAAAAAACATCATTGAGAAAGTTCAATATCCATATAACAAAATAAGTAACAAATCCGTATATATTTGTTTTCAATGTCCCCACTTAATAATTTTATCAATAAAAAATAAATATATTTGTCCATTTTAATCGTTGTTTGTATCGCCAAAGGTCTAACCACTAGAGAAATCAAAAATAAATAGCAAAATATTTTCAAAGAAGCCAACAATATAATATTTAGTAAATTTCAAGTACTGGTTTGGAACTTCGATCGATAAATGTTAAAACGCGTTCACTTCTCTTATATCACTCTGCGAGTCTATTTAGTTTCTATGCATCTTCGAATCTTTCTTTTTGACAACAAAAATATAAAACAAATTAATGGTTAATGGTTAGGGATTTTTTTTTATTTTCTGATGTTAACAAAATGTATATAATGTAACATATCCAAGTATCAACTTTATTGTACAAAATATAAAACGTAACAACATATCAGTAATTAGTGATGTGACATGTGAGTCAACAGATAGAGAGAACAAATTACAATTAATTTAGTCTAGTAGTGAGATTTTTTTTAGTTTTTTTCTATTAACCTAATTTAAGAATTTAATTTTGAAATCATGTTTTTGCTAGTTTTAATTTCTAAATAAGAAAAATGTCTTTTCTAGCTTCATTGCATTAACTGGAGATTTTTGATTTTTGATTTTTTAAAAGTTTGTTTTTTCATATATTGTCATAAAAGTGTGCTGTTTGCAATTTTCGTGTTAAGAAGCCGTATTTGACTGGTATTTTATCGAAAGCATGAAATGTCCTTACAACAGACTAGCAATAATTTAGATTATCTAAATTTTAATTGAATACACTAATAAAAACAATCAACTGTTGTTTTCACTAACAAATATTTCTATAGCATTTGCCGTATTAGATTGCGGCTTGTCTGTACTAATCGCATTCTTGTTCTTTCTTCTCGCTTCCAAGAACTGCTTCCTTTGAGCTTCACGCTTCAGTGCAGCAGCTGATGCTGATGAATTTACCGCTCCATTGTTTCCGTTTTGTAGTTTGGGGCCGTTAAGTGCAGTCTTTTGTTTAGGACCTGTCGATTTCGAAACTTTACATGATTTCACTGGGAAAATCGTTGTCTGTTTCTCTTCTATGGGTTTCTATTAAAAGTGAAATAAAAACATTATTTATAGGTTCTTTATTTTAATCAATTAAATTAAAAATTTCTCACCAACTTCCAGTCGTCTTCCTTAAGTTCTTCGATCTCTTTGAATATTGAATCTATGTGCGCCACTTGAAGATATACCATGTCCCAAAATCCTTCCAAGTCTTCTATAGTCGTAGGAAATGCATCCTCTGGTGATCGGTTCATGTGGTTGTGGCATAAACCTATTCAAAATTAAAAAAAAAAAGTTTTACTCAGATTCATTCATCTAATGTTTAATATTTATGTTTGAATTATGTGCTTACCTTCAAATTGTTTCATTTTTTGTGAGACCAAGAGACGTGCTTTACCAGACGCCGATCTTAGTAGTCCAAACACTTCTTCTGAGACATCTTCATTGTCCTGAAATTATACTCTCATTATAAATCAATTATTTTTAGTTTAAAAAATATAAGTTCATACATTTAAAGAGCAAAGATACTTTTCCGCTCGATGAGCCAGCTCCAACAATCGATTTTGCTCCAATTTTAGAATTTCTAGAAAATAATTTCCATCTTTCTCTTCCGTTTGTTTGGGTCGGTCCAAAACACCATTATTAAACTTATCTAAGGTTGATATTAGTGATTCGGCTGACGTTTCTGTGGAGCTCTTATTTTCGCTTTCCCCTTCATTGTTATGGAGTTCTGTGTAGTTAGAATTGTTTTCACTAATAGGGCAGATGTTATTTGAATTAGTATTATTTAATTTGATATATGAACGTTTGGGTGAAATAGAAGGCAACTGTGCCCTAAATTCTTGACTTAAATGCCTCAAAACTGGAAGATCAATTGTGTTATTGACCGAATGATCTGTCACGTCCGTAGATGTAGCGATAGTGGTAACAATCACTTCATTTGTCGGTTTATTGCATTGGTTGAAATATCTACTCTTGGAAAGCTGTTGGTATTTTCTACAGAATTCGGATTGTGTATTTGATGACCGCTCGTTCAGAATTAAGTTATTGGAATTTTTTGATTTTATTTTCTTTGGACTGTAGAAGACTTGAGCTAGAGCCCCGGGCCCATAAAGCCTTTCTACTCGTTGCTGTATAAAGCTCTGTTGTGGTGAATACTGTGCATCGACGACATCTGATATATTAACTGTATCGTTACTTCCAATGCTGTCATTTAAATACTGATTTGATGTCATAGTTAGTTTGCAATTTGGTGAGGTTTTAATAGAAGAAACAAAAACCGGTGGTGCCAGTGAGTTATTCTTTTTGCAATGCTGAATACTGTTTGTTGAAGGTCTTATCGGGGATACCTCTCTGGATTTGTTTATGTCTTGCCTGATTTTGGAATCATATGTTGTCAAATTGGAATACCCATTGACACAGCAAGCGAGATTCAAATAACTGGGTTTTTTGCTGGGGCTAGTAGCTGGATTTTCAGTGGGTGTAACAATAGTATGAATTTGGCCAGAAAATGGATCAAGATAAGTGGTTGTGTTTTGTGATAATTGACAGCGTTCTTTAATTTTTGCAGTAAATTCTCTGGTTATGTCTTTTGCAGATAATGGTGTAGCGAAATTCAAACTTCCACTGGTATCTAAAATGAACAAAAATAAATCTTATATTATAAAACACACGTTTTTTAAGTTATCTATTTGTATTGCATAAGGATAGAGCTCTTACATTTTTCTTCTTTGAAGAAATACAACCTGCCACAAAATATTAAGCAAAGCAAAACATTTGATACAATATTAAAAACAAAACTTGAGACCTAATATTTGTACAGGAATATTTAGTTTAAATGTAATTCAGAATCACTTTTATTTGGATTCTGATTCTGAGGTAACAGTTAAAACTATCGATGTCAGTTTGCCTGTGGTATGTTGTATAGCTTTTAAAGAACTGCAAATAACACTCGTACCATTTTAGTGAGGTTAGGGTGCTGTCGTATTTGGATAAGTGTAAAATGTATTTAAGAGTTTTTCATTTATTTATAGGAAATTGGTGAAAGTATTCAAAGATAACATAGAAAATGTAGGTACTTACTTTTATTTTGTGTCCAATATAAAAGGAAAGATTTTGGTCTAACCTTTTAACAGAAAATTACACAAACTTACAATTATTCAAAGTTTGATACACCAATTTTCAAATTAACTACGTTGGGATAGATAATGGCCTCAAATAAACTAAATTTCATTCAGTTTTCGGGCAATATAGTTTCAAATTTTTGACATTCAGAAAATGTACATATGTATGTAAGAACTAACGACTTAAAATCTTGAAAAATATGACTTAAGCTGTTCTGAAACAGCTACATAGTTTTTTCAAAACTAGTTTAACGGTAAAACTAGATTGAAAGGAGTTCCAAGTTTTAATTTTTTTTTAATTTGATTAAGATGACAATCAAATCACAAGTGCTTGAAATATAAAAATTTGATTGACATTTTAATCAAGTTTCTTTTGAAACTTAATACATGAACCCCTTTTCAGACAAGTTATACCGTTAGACTTGTTTCAAAGGAACTCAATAATATTGATGTTAGAGTTTCTACAGAAAATAACGAGAACTAGACAACAAAATTAATCTTATGATGTTTGAATCAGTGCATCAAACAAACAGCGGATACACGAACATAAGACGTTCAAAATTTGAAGGAGAACTAAACAATTCTCCACGGGCCTTCCCAGGTATCCTTTCCAATCTATGTTTCTCTGTCTATTCCTAAACTAATCCCAAAACGAAGGACTAACTAAAGTCACTAAAATTCTAAGTAGTAAGTTCGAAAGCAACGTATATTTATTTGAAGTACAGAGAAAGCAAAACATCAACTGCATTACAAGTTTGATAGGTATTAGAGGTCAGAAAGTGTACGGTGCAGCAAAAAATTAAAACGGATCTCACACACCCAACAAGTAATCCTACCGCAATAGCTTTCACCATTCAAATCCTAAAAATTCAACCAATATCCTCCAAAAAAAAAGAAACCTACATGCTTTCGTATAAGTAGATGATGACTTGACGCAACGCACCAGAAACTTTAGGCTGTCATAGTCAAAATAAACTGAGTGACACGCAGACAAATCGATACAATGTGAAGAGACTGTTTGGAAGAATTCTTCAACTTTATTTATCAACTAACGTATCACAGGAAGAATTTTAATAAAACACGAAATAACCTTCAGAAAAAGAAATCATGAATTGTTTTTCCTATAAGATACTAAGGCCTGTTTGCTGATACGACTCATAACTATTTAAGTTCCTCATAAGTTACTAAGTTCTGTTTAATGGTTTGCACAGAACTCAAAGTTTGACATAAATGAACCTAACTGACACTTATTTTATGGGGAAGAAATAGTAGGGCATAAAGCCTTAAGTTGCACTTAGGAGATTATGTTGTGTAGACATTTCAGTAAACTGTTGTGCCAAAAAAAACTAGGTTTTGATTCAAAATTAAATAATATAATAAAAATGAATTTTGAATTGGCGAATTTTTGGAAGATGATGTGGAGGTTCTTGAATTGATTGAAGTTGGTATCCCCCGTCAGGTTTACGATAGGAATGAGTACTTTTTTAGTTTTGATGAATTGGCCTTCTACAAAAGATTTCGTTTGACTAAAAATATGACTATCCATGTATTAGAACAAATCGAGAAGGATCTAGAATGACCAACAGGTTTGATAAATGACTTTTATAACAAATCGTTGAACAAAATTTTTCGTCTTTTAGAAATAATTTAATTGCATCCATAACCACCTTTTGATAGCCCTACGATTCTTTGCTACAGGCAATCATCTTTTAAGTATTGCTAATTTTGGAGGGATGCATGTGTCAACTGTTTCAGGAATAGTTTCAAGAGTTGCCACAGAAATCGCAAAGCTGTAAAGGAAATATATTAAAATTACATCTACACCATCGGAAGTTTCACAGGTTAAAAGGGATTGTTTTGATATAGCACCTTTTCCTTCTGTTATTGGTGGTGTTGACGGAGCACAATATGTTAAAATTCAGTCTCCAGGTAAGATCAAATATGGTTTCATTTCACAAATCTCAGGAGGGTCCGACGCGTAAGAGTATCAGCAAATGGGCCTAAAAGCATTAAACTCATATTCCATCAGCTAAAAACTAGTATGGCAGTGTCCAGTGAAGGCAGTTATGTCTTTTTATACTTGATTATAGGTAACATTGATTGTTACCAGAACAATAACTTTCTTACTTAACTCAGAGCTCTATTGTAGAAGGGGAGAGAATATGATTTCTTTAAATCAACAAAATCAAAAATTAATTAGGCCAAAAGATTCAAATTTTTAGTTGAACTTTCCAAGCAAAACGATGGCCAACATAAGTTCTGTGCATTAAAATCGATAACTGCTCTTGTCCTTTATCAGCCAAGTTTCTGCGAGCACCCGAGTACATCTATATCTCAAATTCTTAAATTCATTTATTTAATAACTATAGAGTTTAACGAACGAAGTTATTATGAAACCAAAAATTGCATTCTTCACTAACTGAAAATGATATAAAAAGTTAATATTTTATGAAGTAATTTATCAGATCTTAGGTGTTGGACAAGTTTCTTCTTCGGTTGCCTCCTCAAAAATATGCGAATCAATAAAAACAAAAGCTTTTCTTTTATCTTACAAGGTTTTTGATATTGTTTTGCAAAGGACGAAATACTAAGAAGCAAAAAAAATAACTCTTTTTTGGCATCTTGTCAAATGATAAATCTTATACAAACATTATGTATGTATATTACACAAAGGGTGTTATTTTTACGTGTGGTTGTCAAGAAAAAATAAAAAGATGTACACAATTTAATGTTATGGACAAGAATTTAGCTTTTTTATTAAGATAAACCTATAAGATGCCATTAGGTTTAAAAAATGGTGTCGACAGTCGCTGGCTCGAATAAATTCCAACCGGGGGGCTATTTCTCGACCACTTTTTGCAGCAATTGAGGGCTGTATGTTAGCAATAACTCACCGAATATTCTATTCTAAGGCATCAATCGTCTCGGGATTATCTGCGTATACAAACAACTTCACATAACCCCACAAAAAATAGTACAGCAATGTTAAATCCACCGAGCTGGAGGCCACTTACTAAAAATGTCCTTCAATAAATTGATTATTTCGTTGGTTTTTAGAACCGAACCATTATTTTGGTAATAAATTTGCACGATTTGCAAACGTTGTTCAGGAAAAAGTCTATTCATTGGGCAGGTTCAGACGACATAAGGGACATGAAAGTAAGACAAGTTTCTATTATCTGTTTGGCTAACTGACAAAAAATTGCCTTTCAATTAAGGCAAGAAAAATCTCCCTAACTATCAAGTCAAGTCTACTTATTCAAAATGACAGTTGATCATGTTTTTTCATTCAACTGAGGCTAAACTTTATTACTCTATGATTTATTCATTTTCTGCACAATTTTATTTAATATTTTGTGAAAAGGGATTTCTTGTCAAATTAGAAAAGAAATAAGTAATATTTCTTTACAATATAAAAAACAAATCGTAATGGATTGCAGCTTTCCTGACGAATATTTTGTAGACGATAATGTTTTTGATAGTTTTTTTTTTATCGATAAACTAAAGGTAGAGGTTAGTGAAGTAAAGTTCCATATTTGAAATGTATACACTTGAAAAAATAACTAGTCGCCTTGGTCAAAACTAACGTTCAAGGAATTCAGTTGACCGCAAATGAAGTCCCTTATGTAGCCTGAACCTGTCCATTATGAAATAGCAAAGTATAACTGAGCATAAATCAAGTGACAGCTGTCAAAAAGACCAACTCTGAAAAAATTAATGCCAAATTGAAAACCAGACGTTTAAAAGAAAGCACCCGTTATAATAGATGGAATTACAATATATGTGGGAAAAGTAAAGCTAGGGCACTGCTTCTTGCGAGAAATTGACAAATTTTTCTAGCGTTAACCTTGTCATGAAAAAATTCAAATGAGACCCTCCTCCACCAAAAACACACATAAAGGAATAGTTCTTAAAGCTTAAAGCATCTAGGCAAGATTGCGCCATCGAACGTTTTTACTTTTTGAGTTCTTTTTGATTGATTCTTTTGAAATCAGAAATTTTCGAATTAAGTTTTCTGTAAATGAATGGGCATCCATCTGAAATCTTCGTCACGTTGACATTAGAAAAAGGCTTCGAACTTCTCGGCTTGATTTCATTCTTGTATGTAATGTTAGTTAGTAATTTAATTCTTAAGATTTTATTTTATTTGCACACATTAATAAATTATTTTGGGTCTACAATATTCAGTTAGGTATAATTTATTATGGGAATATTACAATAAAACAAAAAACCTAGAATATTTATCACACACAAGACAACAAACAAATTTAATACCTTGGTATTTTAAATTACAAACAAGTACCTGAGACATCTGAGGAATCTGCATCAACATCAAGTGAACAGCTTCCAATAGAGTCCACGCTGCGATCCATGTTAAGAAATTTTTTATCCACAACAGTTATTCAATGTAACGTGTGGTTAGGTAGGTAGGTAGGTAAGTGGTTATGTACTCTTTTTAAAACTTTATGTTGACATTCAAAAAAGGAGACTTTCTTGGTCTATAAGGAAAAATGGTATTTGATATAAAATAAAATTGATTTTGTTGTTTCCACCACGTTTAAGTTTTTGTTTTTTTTTTTTTTTAATATCTATTAAAAACGATTAGCAACAACAACAAACTTTATTAATACCAATGACTAGCTAAAAAATTAATATATTCAACAGTGTGTTCAGTGCTTTAATTTGGATTTGATTTGGATAAGTGTGAAACATGCAAGAAACTCGTGGAATCATGTTTACACCAACAAAACTACTGAGGGGCTTAAGTATATACAAATTACTGCTAATTAGGAAGGTAATATACTTTTAAACAATTATAAATCTCATTTGGGTATATGATGGGCGTTTAAATATGTACACTTTTTCATTTTACATATATTACACAAAGGGAAACAAGACAACAAAACCTGAATAATTATGGTTGGTGATAGCGACTTTGGATGCAATTTGGAGCAATTGAGCGTTATGAAGAAAATTAAATAAAAATAAAATAGATCTGAATAATTCATAATTATGCCCAATCAGCAGTGACGGCATTTGGGAATTGTGAGCTTAGACTTACCAGTTATAATGAAAAAGAGTTGATTACAAATTTGTAATAAGAATAACAAAGAATTTTTCTACTAATTGGGTTCTTCCTTCTCTCGTTCTGCTTCTGCTTTTGCTTTTGCTTCTGCATATAAATCGAAAGAAAACTTGACTGACATACGAAAAAATTTGTCCACTTTCTTTCTAGTTTTTGTTATTAAAGTTTATATATTTCAAGCACGAATAACGGTTCAATTGTTAAATTTTCAATATATAAACAAATATTATGTATAAATTACGATATAATACGTGAAATTGTAATTAAAAATCTTCATAACAAAATTCCGAGATTCTGAGTCTTTCACAAAAGTTTCAACTTGTCGAGTATCGACTATTGAGATGGAGATGGATTGACTGGGAGATGGGAGTGAGAGTAAGAGCTGAAGCAGATCCCGTCGATTTTCGATAACATGGCAATAAGGTCTTTATCGAATAGAGATGTGTTTTGAACGGTAAACATTTATTAAACTAAACCAAATTGTCCCGGAACAAATTTTGTCTTCAATACACAATAAACAAAGTTAAGTTAAAATTTGATTTAATCAAATAGCAAAGAGGTATGCAAATGTCTCCCAATTGTATTTGCAAAAATATAGTTCAAGGAATTATTATATTGTGAAAAACGATATCAACAACTCTTTGTCCCTTCATCTTCAAAATTTGTGTAAAAATTAAAATTGGAAATATACAAATTATTTTTTTACGACCTGCCGCCTTCTAGTCTTCAACCCAGCAAATTAAGATACGTTTCATTTCAATACAACAGTGGCTTATATGAGAGAAGGCCAACTATAGGCATTTAAGTTTCTGCAACTTTGAGTTATTGCGAGAGTTGCATGCGGAATTTAGTGGCTTGCAATTTTTGAGCAATTTTCATCTGTATAAGGCTTAACTAAACATTTAAAAATTATTCGCAAAAAATGAAAAATACACACATATGGTAGCGACATCTATCTATAAAAAATCATACAAGGATTGTGCTCAGTACTTTAAAATTGTATCCCTATCTATAAAAAAAGGCTATCTTACCAAAAATATTAGATCTGAGAGACATCTACCACTCAATTTGTTCAACTTTGTTTGCATGTATTGGGGTTTTTGAAAGAGTGAAAGCTAAGACCGTTCTAACTTTTCACTTTAGTTTTATATAGATGAGAGATAGAAATTCTCCTCGTACACGACAAGAGGACATAGTCTAATAAAATTCAACTCAAAAACAAACTAAAATTTCCAAATTGTTGTTCGATGGGAACTTTCGCAGTTATTTGATGTTTCCAGAAACTTGGGTTTTTTAGTCCAAAACCATATTTTACAAATAAAAATTGGATGAATGAATTTAATTTGAAGTCAACATCTTCTATTGTTCATGAGATATCAAGAACCGAATATCAATTTTTACCAAATTTGCGTACTATTTTTTTAGATTTTATTTTTTTTATGAAAAATGGATGGTTGGATTTTTATAAAAAATGTACCGAATGTCGAAAACAATATTTTCTGTGAGACAAAATAGTTTTGAAGCCAATATTTTTAATTTTTGAAAAGATATTTTAGTCGAAAATCAATTTTTACCAACTTTTATTTTATAAAATAAACTGTCAATTTGATTTTTCTCCAAATTTTACCAGATGTTAAAAACGTTATTCTTCTTTCCACAAATATTCTTTGGAGATAAAATCATTTTTTGTTCATATAATTTTTGAGGTGACAAATATTTTTTTTTTCAGTTTTTTTTTATTTATAAAAAAACCGTTGGTTGAAATGGTTTCCAAAAATATATATGTATTTGTACGACGAAAAAACGTCGCGAACATACGGACGTATGGACACACGTACGCACAGACATCTCTCTAAAAATCTTTTATTTCGACTTTAGGGACCTTGAAACGTCGAGAAATGTCAAAATTTTCAATTCGACAATCGGAACGCTTACACTTCCTATGGGAAATAATAATATAAAGAAATGTTACTAGTAGGCACGTGGGATAATATAAATGATGTGTATGCTTCCTTACCTGATTTCTCTTTTCTATTTAGAGTCTCGTTTTATTTCTCCATCTGCCTATCTGTCAAACCAAAGCAATGGCAAAAATTACAGTAGATTACGGATATCTGATGTCATTATTGGAATTCACAAAATATTTATTATATGAAGCTAATTTGAGAATACTTATTTATGTTTGAACTAAATTATGTCACTTATTTTTGTGCTTCTAAAAGAGTTTGTATTTCTAAGATTCCAGAGATTTCCCTATTCTCATATTTCAAAAATTTTCCTAGAACTTATTTGATTTGATTTCTGAAGTATTATCCATCGAATAGTTCAAGACCGAAGAAAAGAAATTCAGAGCTAATTTGATTGCTAGGTGAGAATAAATAGTGAATTCTATTTATATTTAATTCTCCTACTTTGTCAATCTGGTTGGGAAAGTTCTTATAAATCTTAGAAATTTAAACTGCTCAATTGGTTATAGAATTTCTATGTTTAAATCAAAATTCCTACAAGTTACATGATATACAAAACTCTTTCAATCCATAAGCCTGATATGACCACCAGAAATTGATTACAAATTAAAAATACATTTATTTATTATGATTATGACCAATGTAACAAAAAAGAGGACTCCCGCTTCTTGGCAGATTTAAAACAAAATTTAATCTAATAATCTTACCTATACAAAACTATAAATGTATGATTTTGTAAGAAAAACAAATGTAAATGTGTGGATTTGCCAAGTAATAAATAAATAAAGGATTCTTTGAACATACTGCAGTTTTCCTATTTTCTATTATAATATTAATGAATAAATCCTTATTTACTAGCTAATTCTATAATTTTTGTATCGCAATTTTCAAATAAATAAAAAGAAAGGATAAATTCTGGTGACAAATCTTGTTTAATTTAATTCTCGTATCTTGAGAAATAAATGCTGGCCAAATTACAGCACAAAATATCTTTTCTACAGTCGAAAGTTTCAAAATAATACCATTTTAGTTTCCTTCATTCCGGATTCCAGAAAGGATGTACACATGTATACAGTTTTAATTGATGACTTCTTTTTAAGAAACAGTCAAGCATACTCATAAACCTCAACCTAGATTGTTCGAGGTGGCAGAATGGCTTACAAACATTTAAACGATGATGAAGGGGAAATACTTTACTAAATTGGATGCCAAAACTTAGATGCAGCATCTATTTATTTTAATAAATTTGTAGAAATAAATATATTTATTTTTATACAATCTCAAATCCCAATGCTTAATTTTTGTATGTATATGCCCACCTTGATGGAAAGCTTCTGGAACCAAATTCCTTTCCTGATATCTTTTACTAAGATATCTTTTTTACTGTTGATCGTACTTTTATGTAAATTATCTCAGGTCTATCAAGTTTTAACCAAGCGTCTACAATTTGTTCAAATTTTAAAAGAACATAATTTTAAATTCCATTATTATTTGTGCTTATCCTTAAAAACTACACAAACGTAATTGTAATACCTACTTGTAGTCGTTATTTAAAGATTTCAGTCCTGTTGACGTACATTTAGCACACATCTATCTAACGAAATGCTTGACTTTGAAGTAGTTCATACATTCAGTATTTTGGACATTTAGCCGTGCATTTGGGTCCTAGAGTGCTGCTATTTTATTATAATTATCATTTATTTAATATAAATAATTTCATTTCATTATTAATAATAATTTTATTGGATTATCTTTATGAAGAGAATAGCTCAAAATCAGTTCTGCAGTTCTTAGATTTAAATTTTCTCCCGACAATTTTTTTTAAGTTCTGATTTGAAAAAAACTTTAGCATAGGTAAGATGAATCTTAAATTATTTGAATATTTTACTTGGAATTCTTATTAATCAGAAGAAGTGTCGAGGTCGCTAGGCATGGTTTTTGTACACTCACAAATATTTTTCCTAAATAGTTTAATTCAATCAAATAGAATGTAGAGAATTCAAGATGCACGATTCTGCTTTTTAAACGCATCTTAAAATATCGCAGATAACTCTTCTAAAGTTAGAGAAGTTTTTTAAATACGTCTGAGGGTAACTTGTATAAAGATAGTCTGCTCCCAACATTAACTTATAATTTGTCACGTCAAAATGAAAGAAAGCGTTGTTTATGTGAATATTCTTCACAGTAGGGGATCTACTTAATTCATATTTCATTATTGATTGTCACAGCTATTACGTTATTAATGGAAATGTAGGCATTACTCCAGTTGTGAAATATCGAACAATTAATCTGTGTTGTGAAATGAAAAAACAACTTTAAATTGATTACACATGCACTCGAAACGGTTTCTTGTGGATGAGTGGGTGGCACTTTGTCTCAAATAGTCAAACGATAAAACAAGTTTCCAGCAGACGGTATACGACCCCAAAAATTCCAAGTAATATGATTATCTTCCAATGCCCATTGAATTTTGTAGCAGTTATCAATTAAGTTTGTGCTAAAACGATATCTTGCGCCTGATTATACCTGGCTTTCAAAAAAGCTATTAACGGCCCTATTGTCTTTCTTCACTTCAAACTTCACTAGTAAATAAACAGTAAAATATTTTGACATGCTAGGGAATACATTTTTGGAAAAGCTTAGAATGACTGCAAAATGTCTCACACTAATTTAAAACTTTGTTGATACTCAATCCATTAACGAGTACCACTCATTTTCGTTGAAAGTTGTGCATTTTCCAATCAGAAGACAGATTCAAGATAAGATACCCATCTTTTAAGTCAGAGAAAGTGACAACTTGCAACCTTTTGCAACGACTTCTGATAAAATAAACAAAAGTATTTCCTTAAAAAATAATTACACCAACTTGTGATTTGATTTTTTTTTTGTTAATTTTATTAAAAAGGAATTAGATACAAACCAAACTAGGAAAACTACTTCTTGCTTGGACCGGTGGTCGCTGCCAAAGCTGCAACTTCATCTTCCTTAGCTTGAATAAGCACAAGTTCCTGCTTCTTGTTAGCAATGCGCTCCTCTCGCCGTCTGCGTGCTTCACGCACTTTCTGTCTGCGGGCCTCAGCTTGGTCTGCCAACATTTTGCTGCGTTGCTTCTCGGCCTTCTTCTTATGGATGTATTCCATAAGGACACGCTTGTTCTTGAAGACATTACCTTTGCACTTCATGTACAAATCATGGTACAAGTGCCGGTCAATTTTTTTGTTGTCTCGGTACTTCTTCAGCAATCGACGCAAAACTCGCATCCTCTGCATCCACAGGTATTTTGTTGGCATACGGGCATTTGCTGTACCCTTGCGTTTACCAAATCCACAATGACGTCCCTTGCGCCTGGCTTCGGTGTTCTTGCGGACACGGTAACGGGAGTGAACTACTACTGGTTTTTTGATGATCAAACCATCCTTGATCAATTTACGGATATTTTGACCTGTAATTTATGAAACTCTTGTATAGTTTGAACTTTTCAGATAAATTCCGATTATTAATTTATAGCTTACGTGAGTTTGTGTTTGCAATCTCATTGATTTCATTAGGATCCAACCAAACCTTCTTCTTGCCACATCGCATTACCGAGGCTGCAAGCCTCTTTTGAAGTTTAAGCGAACTAAAAAATTAACAAAAATATAATAATAAGTAAATGTCACATTAAAAATTTATAAATAAACACTGGATATAAGGTTTTTTAGGCAATTTTTAATATTATTTATGCGGAACCGTACCTCATGGTGTTCACTCGTACTCGCAGTTTCTTGAAAAGACAGAATATTTGAGAGGGCGGAAGTAGGAGCCATTTTCGAAATGTATAACTTCGAATTGAGAGTATTCAAGGCGATAAATGAGAATCGACTTCATCCAGCGAGAAGATATCTACACTCAGACGCACTGAACTTACACCCCGTTTTCACATGGTATTCAAAGATAGATCAACATCATGATACAACTAAAACAGATAGCGCATTCGCGTTTCTATTTTTGTTTCGTTCTGCGCATCTACGTCACAAGCACTCAACGAGTTTGACGTTTATTATTCAGTATGTGAAATCAAAACAAAACAATGGCATTAATTTGTTTGGATATTTTGTTTTTATAATAAAATGTTAATATTTCTAATATTTTTCATTTAGATAAATGGTTTTAAATAGTTAATATTTGTGTTTATTCGTAAGTTAAAGAAAATTTGTGTGTTTGAGTGAAAGAAATTAATAAAAAATCGAAGTAAATGAAGAGTATGGTGTATTTTTTTTTCATTTTCATTCGGATGCATTTTTCTCCATAGAATTACCTGGGAAGATTGTTTAAATAGTGATAAATTGTTAAATAAAAGATATGATGGTCTTTTTTAGTCAGTGGTTTTTCAACCTTTCAACCTAATTAATAATTTGTTTGTATTTTCTTTTTCTGGACAGTTTGCTTTCAGTGACTTGTCTATTTAGTTTTCGCATTTGGAAGTACATGCGACAACGAAAGAAAAGCTTCATAATCTTCTCATCGCATTTGATCTTTGCTTTCTCGGCAACTTCAAGTAAATGCTGGATGTAGTTTGGACAGATGTAAATGCCTTCACCTTCTCCATTTACGGCATTAAAAACATTTTCTAATGCAGCAAAGTGAGCCATCATTGTGGGATTTGCTTTAGACAAGCCTCCTTCGTCCAAATGATTTACCCAAGAGCTTTCGTCTGGTTCAATTTGTTCCAGGTTTGGTATAGTGTTTTTAAAACGATGGCAAATGTAGCCAGCCAAGTTTTCCAAACCATCGTAAGTAAATGGGAGATTTTCTTCTGGCTCAGAAGCAATAGGCATACTATTGTCGACTTTGACAACGACAAAAATCCTTCATGAAAAAGCGAATATTGTTAAGATGAATCGATTATTAGATTGTGAGATCAAACCTGTCAAAGAAGTTTCTTCCAAACATAAGTCTGGTGTATTATCCACACCTACATTTCCGTTGTCAGAAAGTGCACCTTCATTGTGCCCAAGGATGTATGATTTCATCCTGTACTTGAATGATGGGTACCATGATTCCTGGTGTTAGGTCGATTTTCTGGGCCCATGTTTGAAGAGTTCTGATGGCAGGGAGAGGAAAATTTTTCTTTTTAAGCAATTTGTAAGCTCTGGAGCTAGCAGAATATAGCGTTATTGATCTGGCTATATCTTCCTCAGACCAAGTTAATCTTTTTACGCCCATTAGAATTTTTTTTATTTGACCAGGAGTTAAAATTGTTAGAAGCTTTTCTTCTAAGTTGGACTGGTTAAACTTGGCTTTTTTTACTTCAGTCTCCAACTTATTTATCCTCCTGGTCTTAGTCATTAACTCTGCTTTGAGTTTCTCATTTTCTTCGCGTAAGGTTTTTCTAATAAGTTTATAAAAACAAATTATTTTATACAATTTCAGAATGCATGGATAGTACGATTAAGATTTTGTTCCTATCATAAATGCATACAAATATTATAAGGTACTTACAACTCTTCAGTTAACACATCAAATTGAGCTTGTTCTAAATGTGGATGTGAAATATTTTCCATCAAGCTATCATTTTTGCATTGCTGTTCAGGCAAATTGTCATGCTCGAGCTCAATGGGAACTTCCAGCAACCCACTCACTACTTCTTTTTGCTTTTTCAGCTCCATTCTTTTCGAGCGCTTTGTTGTGTCAGGCTCAGACGCTACAGACAGTTGGGTAAACCGTAGGAACTGCATCTGGTTTCAAAATCCGACACCGTGTGAATCCTATTGATATAAATCTATTTCTGATTCTTATTCTGAACTACTTTTTTTTATTAACTTACCCATTTCATACTTTGTATTGTTTATAAAATCTTCTTTCAAAAAGTGGAGACTACAAATTCTTGCAGTCTGAACATTAATTTTATCCTTGCGTTTAGTGAACAAGACCCACTGCTTCGAGAGATTTAAATTTCCTTTTGGAAATGTATGAAAACTGGAATCTTTCGTTATCTTATTTCTTTCGTTATTGTTGCAGTCAAAAACAGAACAAACATCCATGTTTATTAGTAAATGTTTTTTTTTTGTATAAATTATGAACAATATCACTTTAAATAACTTTATTGATTTAAAAATATTTTAAATTCACTTCCGTTAACATTCACAACAAAAAATAGATTGAAATTGCGCCAAATATACTAGCTCTCTTCAATTAATTGAGTGCTGGTGACGTCACGATAGTTTGACAGCCAAAACCTTACATGCGCAATGCGCTATCTTATTAGTTGTATCATGGATCAACATCAACAAGTAGAGTAGAATTTAAAATTGTGTCTAGCGACACTATTGATAAGCAAGTTGCTTGCTTATTATTTTTGTTCCAATTCATTCAAAATATTGACGAAAATCAAAAGCTATCAGCTATCCCTTCCAGTTTCTTAAATAGAGTGAAATAATCGAATAAAACTGATTTAAGGTTTTATATTTCAGTCGATTTTACAACGTCGAATTCTTTTCAAATTACTTAAAGTAAAATCAATAAACGTAAGCCAATACAAAATTCTTTGTATAGCCATAATGGAGCATATTCATAGTCATATTTTAAACCTCATTCTATTTGAACTGGAGTCTAAATTCAACATCTAGGTAAGACACAGCTGCTATTCATACAAAATTTGGCAGCTCTATTTAGTTACAAACAGATTTAAGGTGTATTCTACTATAATTATGGTACAATTTCATGTAAAGGGGAACGCAATAAAATGCGTTAGCTTGAGAGCCAAAATCTTTGAAATCCTTTAAATTATTCTGTTTGCTGTTAGTTGAGAAATTGTATGTAAGTCGCGCTGGCGCTATTAAAGCACTCCATACACAGTTCAACTTGTCTTTCAATTTAATGTCAATTTCATCAAATCAACTCGTGTGTGGGCTTGAATTTGATTTTTTTGAAGGTTGACGATTGAGTTGGAAGAAAATCAAAAGATTTTGAATTTGTTCAAGTTGATGTGAATGTTTTCAACTTAGTTGAGGTGTTTGTAGGCAAGTCATTTGATTTACTGTCAAACCAAACGCATTCCATCTCTTTCTTACCAAGAAATTAAAGTGAGATAAAAAAACAGAGACGTGAATAATCTCAATAAAATTATCTTTGTGGTCATGTCTGATGTCTCGTCTCTGGTTTCGGTGTGCTTTGCTTGGAATTTTTTTTGCTTGGTTTTGACAATTGAAGCAGAAGTCTTTCAACAACGTTTATGTAGTGTGTGGCAAAGCATCAATTTAGTTAACAACTAAATTGAAAATAAAATTGAATCGTGTATGGAGCGCTTAAGACTTGGATGCACACAGATATTGTCAAACCTTTCAGTGGAATTCGATCTTCAATATTTAGAAGGTCAATCATAAACTTGACAATTTTTTTTCTCAAATCGATACCATTCATACAAATCATCCTCATCTATTTCAAAGGGTTGGGTGGTAGCATTCCAACATCCAGTAAAATATCAACACATACATAGATATACATACGTTCAACATTTTAGTTTTTGTTTTGAAATTTTCAAATAAAATGTCTCGAAACGTAATTTTCTCAATTAGTTTGTTTATTTTTGATGTTTTATAGATTTAAAAACAGCTTAAACATAGGTTCCGTCGTGTTTATTTTTAGACTCGAAGCTATCGTTTTAAAATGGGTTTAAATTGTCTATGAATAACATAAACTCAAGTTTAGTTTAGCAAAGCCAAAATCAGGACTTATCAAAGAACTATGAGTATAGCCCAATGTGTTTAATATAGAGTATATATCAACCGAAACACAGTCGAAATTTCCTAGTAGAACATTTTTCTGCTTAAATTATTATGGAGAAAACATTTAGCGTAATGAAAAATCGTTTCAAATGAAATGTTTTTTCTGTTCTCTCAAATACAAAACAAAAGGTGCAACTTCCCACAAATCAAGTCTATTAAATTAAAAGTATTCACACAATAATGTAAAACAATGGATAAGTTTACCAGTTGATTTACTAGACATGAACTGGTAGTAACCAACTTCGCGTTGGTGTCATCTATTCCTTAACGCTACTAGCTCTTCTGTAGGTTCAGCGAAAAATATGGAGAAACTTTTGATTATAATTTTCGTATTTTGGCAAACTTTATAATAATTGATAATCTCAGTTTCTTTGAAAAAAAAAATTATTGAGGCAAAGAAACAAGAGATGGCGTTTAATAAATGTTTTTCCACCAAACGCACAAAAATCAAGAATAGCTAAAGTGGTGGAATCACTTTTAAAGATAATTTTCTATGATAAGTTAACCATTAGGTAAACGAACTGTCAAATTTTGTATAAGAAATGATTTACAAAATTTAGTTAAAATTCTATAAGGATTTTGGTTGATAATATCAATATCAAATTTATCTGGTAAACTTAAAAAAATAAAATGAATAAGTTTTTAAGGGGATGTCTTCATATAATTTAATACATTTATATTTGCTGCTTATATTTCGCATTTTTGAATATTAACTTTTCTAGATTTTTGTACAAGTTTTTAAAAAATTAATAAGTTTTTGTGAGCGTACAAAACAATTGCTGATGGTTTATATTTGAGATTTAACGAAGCGCTGATTTAATTACACAGCATTTAACCAAAAGAATCAAAATGACATTCACTCAAAATTTTGTATAAAGGTATCCTTTTACACATTTTGTAAGCTAACCATGAGTGAATGTTATTATTAATAAGAACTACTTCTGTAAATCTAGTTCAATTCGAATCACCTGAAAAAAACATAAATACAAATATAGAAGACGCGGAAATTCATTTCATTTGAACTTATAAGAAATTCAATCAACATTAACAAAAAGTGTATTCTAAAACTAAAATTTGTATTTTATATCATTTTAACTTCATTTTAAGCTAAATGTAGAACCCAGCAGTATAGTTTCAACTACATAGACCACTTTTTGGAAAATTCACACTTTTTCAAAAAGAGTTCAAACATTCAATAAAGCATTCATGACATTTTTAGTTTTTTGACAAACATTGCACATCAATTGGAATTTACAAATTTTTTCATATGAATATTAAAGTTTATTTAATTAAATTTCTATTTAGGCAACAAAAATCCTAAAATAATTTTGACAGTTCGTTTCTGCCGAGATAAATATAAGTACGCAGTGCAATCGGGGTGCAACAGGAAATCGAACATGAAGTTTGCACACACACATAGGATCACACTCAGCTGTCAGTTGATATCAGTGATGCCGTATCTGCTTTATCATGTGAATAAGTTAATAATTGGACTCTGGACGGGCTCATTTACTTTCTGATTAAAGTAATTTCATATCATATAAAATTATATATCTTAACTTAACCTATTCGTAGGAAAGGTTTGCTTTTGCTTTCGCTGGCGCAACAAAAAAATTGAGTAATGGCTCCTGGATTATCAATACCGCTCAATCGCTATGAACCTGAAAATGTAGGCATTAAAGCTGTCCTAATTGGACCTCCAGGATCTGGCAAGGGAACTCAGGTATGCAACTCAATTATCTTATTCCACCACGTCCATATTAAACTATACTTTTATTGTTGTATAACTAATTGAATTGTGTCCACGATTCAATTTTATTTAGGCTCCACTGCTCAAGGAGAAGTTCTGTGTATGTCACTTATCAACTGGAGACATGCTCAGAGCTGAGATCACCTCTGGCTCAAAGCTAGGAGCTGATCTCAAGAAAGTCATGGACCAAGGCAAACTAGTGTCCGACGAGTTAGTTGTGGATTTGATTGAGAACAACCTCGATAAACCAGAATGTAAAAATGGTTTCCTTCTCGACGGTTTTCCACGTACAGCGATACAGGCTAAGAAGGTATATATTTTTGTGTTAGTAAATTCCTTGGCTGGATTGTGTTGAGTGCATTTTTCATGCAGCTTGACGAGTTGCTGGAGAAGAGGAAAACTGAATTGGATGCTGTTGTTGAATTTGCCATCGATGATAGCTTGCTTGTGAGGAGAATTACTGGACGTCTTATTCACACATCAAGTGGACGATCCTACCATGAAGAATTCCATCCACCTAAAGTTCCAATGCGTGATGATGTAAATATACGATTCGATGAATATGATTTCTTAGAAAAAAATTATTGATATTTTTCTTTACCAATTGCAGGTTACAGGGGAACCTCTCATCAAGAGGACAGACGACAACGTAGAGGCTTTGAAAAAAAGACTCGAGTCATATCACAAGCAGACTAAGGTACTGATTGATTATTACGCCCAGAAGGGCTTACATTTCAGAGTAGATGCTGCCAAGCAGGCCAGTGATGTGTTTGCCAACATTGATAATATATTTCAACGCCAACGCAGCAAACGCGCTGTTTCGTGATTGCTTTTTAAGACCTTAAAATGTATTAAAGAAGAAAAATTATAGGAAATTGTTTTGGTTTTGATATATATTTCTGTCTGTTGTGTTGTAAAGCTCGTGATCTGATAACTCTAAATGTTTATTTATTGCAATGTCAATCATCTTTAAAGGGAAGAAGTTTTCAAACGAGAAGTATGCATTACTTTCCTTAATTGTACGTTGTCGGGACATGTTACTTTCTTCTTCTACAAATTTTCTAACTAAGTTTGTTTGATAAGAACAAAAGATGCAATTCCCTAATCACAATGTTTACAAAGATATTTTATGAAGGGTAGCAGCTACGAAGCTGATAAACCACCGGTTCCACAAATCACCGAAATCAAGCATCATTGAGCGAGGTTAGTATTAAGATGGGCACTATTAAAATTACTCTTCATTGTTTCTTCCTTTCTTTCCTTCTGTCTTCTATTATTTTTTATGTTGTATGCTCTGAAGCCTTAGTCACTAGGGTGCAGTATCTCTAAACCGAACATTCATGAAAATGTAATGTGATGTTATGTTGTATGGCATTTGAATCAACTTTTTGCACGATTCTTATCCGACAGTGCTTAAAGGTATTAAAATTTATTTATGCATGAATGTATACCTACCTCTATTTAAAAAAAAAAAACAATTACAACCAAAATGTTCTGTCTAAATTTAAATGCCAAAAATAGTTCGTATTTGGTTTGGCATATTTTGTTGTCCATGCCCTGCCTGAAATATGCTCAAATAGGTTTATGAATACGATTACAACTGCTTTTGGGCAATCATCATACATTGTTTAGAATGAGTTCATAATAGCAAAACTTGAAAAAATGAAAAATATAAATTATTTGTTAGAATCTCTCGATATGATTTGTACTAAAAACATGAATTTAAAAAAAGGTTTTAAAACTTCGTGTTCTAAGCTTTGCGGAAAAACCGTTTCTGAAAATATGGGACACAAATCGGCAGGTATTATATATATATATATAAAACCGACAAAGAAGGATAATTTTTGTTGAATATAGAAACCCTTATAACGATTTTAATAAACCATATTTCAAAAAATCCAAATTTAGCTTGAAGCGATGAATTTCCGGATGGCATTTTTTAAAACCATTTTCGGATGAGCAGGTCTTCATTTTAAGTATTACACAAATTGCACGGAACTTCCAACATTTTTTTTTAACGAACTTGAGGCATTTTGGAACCTCAATATTCGGGAGCTTAAAAATAATTGGTATTCATTTTGATTGTTGTTAAAGCTAGGAAAAAAGTGTATTAAATGGCCACATTCAACAGTTGGTCAACTAAATCTAATGGATTGTTACTTAAGAACCAATCCGTTTCCTAATGTTCTTGGATATGTAAACTAATTAGTTTTTTTTTCTTTCTGGACGGAACCAAAATGCTGATTCACTTTTGTTCTTCTGCCATTTTCGTGCAAATTCAGCAGCATTATATTAACAAATACCAACTTGATCGGAAATCGACTATATGAACAAAACTGTTGCCATTCTCACGAAGAGCTTATGCTGTTTGTTTGTATTTATGAACTCAATTTTGGCAGTACTCTGGAAGTTTGTCGGTCTTAAATTTCAAGTTCTATTTAAATAACAAATGCATGACCTGACCAGTTCGTAGAATACGTGGAGCAATATATTGCAAGTAGAAAGAGATTTGAGTTCCCTTATGCTTAAGTTCTATAATACATTCTTTACAAATTTGTATACATTGTCCCACATAAAATAGATGTTCTTTTAGACTATGTGACAGTTTCAGCTCATAATAACACACACTTTCAGTAATAAATAATTTAACATTTTATTTTAAGAAAAACAATCGTTTGCCAATATAGAAGTAAAATAAAATAAATATTGTTTTAATTCCTAGAATTTTTCGTTAAATGATTTGCTTTATACATCAAAACAGCTTCATCATTAAACGCACGAAAATAAGTCTCTGTTCTAAAAGGTTGTCATCAACTCATCCTGGATACTATTAGACCTTAATAGTTGCCTTGGTGTGGGTCCGCTGCCCAATGCTGCGAGATTTTCTGACGATGATGCCTCTGCGTCTTTTTCCGCATGATATGCGTCAGAGAATTCCTTAAAGGATACGTTTTCTTTATTTCATTTCATTTGTAACACAGACAAAGCTTACCTTAAGTCTATTTCCAAGGAATACAGATCTCTCACGCTTCTTGTTCATATATTCGGATGCAGCCAACCATCTGTGTTCAAGACACTCCTCACAATAAGGACGTTTACTGAAAATAAGTTGTAGTTAAAAATATCATATAATATTTTATGTTTTTAAATTTAAATTAAGTACCTTGGGTTTCGCTTGAATAAGAACATTATGAAACGTGTTGCCTCTGGGGTTACTTCACTGTACAGATTTTCGAAACGGTAACGAACAAATGAAATATTCTGTCTTGTTTCTGATTCGTCATTTCCCCTAAACGGACTTGAACCGGATAAAAGAATGTAAGTGATTACACCAACTGACCAAATATCGGTTTGAGGCAGGATAAATTCTTCATTTATCATTTCTGGAGATTGGTAATCCAGCAGTCCACAAACGGGAACCGAACATCCTAGTTTGGAGATTTTCCTCGATGAGCCAAAGTCGACAAGTTTAATTTGCACCGAACGTACAGTCGACATGACAATATTGTCGGGTTGAATGTCAAGGTGGCAAAAACCTCTCCAATGAAGGTATTGCAATGCATCTAAAAGTTGAGTGATAACAGTTGCAACCATTTGCTCTGTATATTCGTGTCTGCTGCTGAAATAGTTAAGCACATCAGCACCTTGAAGCTTCTCCATGATAAATATTTTGATAGGCAAATTTGGTGGACTGTATGCAGCGAACAGAGAAGCTATCCGTTCGTGGCGAAGTGTTCTCAAATGTTCGAATTCGTTTTGAATAGCATTTTCGTTGTTTTTATCGACCTCGAAAATTTTACCAACAATCATGGCATTTGTCGATTTTTGAATTCCCTTGACAACGGTGCTGAATTTACCCCGGTGAATTTCAGAAATAAAGCTATATTTATCACTTATGTCAGAGTCGGTTATCCAACTGAGGGACTCACGTTCCAGCTGATAGTCTACGTGCACTTTCTTTTCTTCAGACACAATTTCGTGGCCGCTTTCCGTGAGTTGTTGCAGGTGTTTCATTGCTTTGGTTATGGTTATTTTCGGAGAATCTCCTCCGGATGTCCTTACATTTGTTGGTATTCCCATTTCGCTCCATCCGATTTGGTTTCTTGATGCAAGCCTGAAGTTATAGTTTTCGTGAGGTTGAAGGCCATGAACTAAATAAAATTCATGATCAATGTTATCTGCTATTGTTGTCCATTGGTCACTTGAGGCTTGTTTGTATTGCAGGCTGTAGCAAAGCACAGCAGAGTTACCATCACACCTGGGTTGTTTCCAACGAAGAAGGACCTCTGTTGCACTGACAGCAGAGGCTTCTGGGGAGTCTGGTGGGTTTGGCAAGTTTGCTATAACAACACGACAACGAGCCGTGGTTTGCCCAACCTTATTTCTTGCAACAGCCTTATAAATTCCAACATCGTATAGACTTGCAGGATCGAATTTCAATATTGATCTTCCATCGTCGTCGACAACGATTCTTATGCGTTTGTTCTCGATTATAACCATATCGTTTTTGAACCATTGTATGCTGGGCTTAGGATCACCAACAGCAAAGCAATGAAGATAAGCAGGCTTACCGTCGGTTATTGCCAGAATTTGTGGCTTTTCCCTAAAGAATGGTGGATTGCCCTCTCTCTGACTTTCAATTAGAGCGTCTGCTTCAGCATACTGATCCAGTCTAGGTCCCAGCTCAGTTCTTAAACGACGAATTGAGTAGGATTCATTAACGGTATACGAACCAATTCGACTCTTGCGTTCATCATCGATTTCTTCATCCATTACGTCCGTGAAACGCCTTCGTTCTCTTATGACGGGCAACTTTTTTTTGAAAAAGAAATTAAAAAATTAACATTTTTAAAAACAAGCAACAAATATAAAGTCCACAGCAATAAAAGAATAATTTTCTTTTACATTTGTTTCCTCTTAAACAACAAAGTCTCTTTAAAAGGAAATATTTAAGAAAAAAAATATATTTTGAGGAGTCTAAAATGTCCGTGGAGACATTATGTTTTAGTTGATAAAAATCGTAAAATAACTTACACTCCAATCCAGATTATCGTTCAAAGCAAAAGTAGGCGATCTTCTATGAGCGACTTTCATGTACTCGCGCAGCCTCACAGGGAAGCTAACATCTCTTAACTGTAGCAGGTAAGTATCTGGACCGTATTGATAACTTTAAGAGAAAAACAAACATAAAAACGTTGCAAATAATAATACAACCGATTACCATACCGACTCTCTGACTCAATTAAACCAAGTTCGTAATCAGGATGTAAATATTTCGATCCTGTATCTTTCCATGGTAGTGATCTTTTTTTGGGTTCAGGTGAACGCTCAGGTGAATTATCCGGAGTGTATTTAAATCCGGGTGGATACACCATTTCCGAAGGATGAGTAAAGGCATCGTGCAAGAATCTTCTGCGGTAGTAATTATTGCAGGAAGCATTGGCATACCAATCTGAATAACCCCTGTAGTAGTTTCTTAGACGGTCTGAGCTTATCTTGTAACCGTCATAGTCCTTTCGGTCAAGCATAAAGAACCAGGGGTGTCTTAAAGCAGTTTTGACATCCAATCGCTCGTCAGCATTATAAACAAGTAGCTTTTTAATGAAATCTCTGGCTTCGAAGCTTATGTCCTTCCATAAGGTTTCGTTAAAGTCCCAATAGCCCTCGCGAATCTTTGTCAAAGTTTCCCTATCCGTTGCTCCTCTGAATGGATTAAAACCAGATAGTAGAACATATGTTATTATGCCCACTGACCACATATCATGCGAGAAGCTAACTCCTTCGCGGTTTACAACTTCTGGAGAAACGTATTCAGGCATACCAAAGTCCAATGTGGCAAGCCGACTTAAATGTATTTTTCGCGAAAGTCCGAAATCACAAATCTTGAGATTATCACCTCCAGGAACCCATATCAACAAATCTTTAAGCTATTTAAAAAATTGTATTATGTTTATAATAGTTTAATGTTAATATATTTAACGCTTTTTATTACCGTTAATCCCATATGACCCACACCAATGTCATGCATGTATTCCAATCCCAACAAGAGCTGTCGCATGTAGCTGCAGATATCCCTCTCAGTGTAGTAATTTCGTTTGAGTAAATTGTCCTTCACCAATTCACCACCAGATGCCAACTCTATGATAAGATTGTAGCCATGATCCATTTCATAAGCATCATGAAGACGTATGAGTTTTTTGTGATTCAGCATATTCATAATTTCAATTTCGTTAAGCATAAATGGACGGAGTTCTGATCTGCCATGCATTATTTTGGCTGCATAGCTTTCACCTGTTGCACGTTCAACAGCATGGTATGTTATACCTTGAGTACCGCGACCCAGTTCATCTCCAATATCATATTTATCCGTAAAGGCAATTGGTTTCGATCTAACGTATGGATGCCTGCCGTAGGTTTTGTATATGTATTGATCTTCGTCGTCTTCAATGTGCACCATAACGGACGTGCTGATTGATCCAGCAACGTTTCTAGCGCTGATTGAATACAAACCTTCGTCTTTTCGAATAGCATCGTGGATTGACAGCACACAAATATCAGGTTCGTAAAAGTTTATCTGAAAATATAAAATTAAATATTAATAGGTACATGGTGTTTCAATTGATTTGAGATGAAATTAATTAAAAAAGTTAATTTAACGAGAATAATATCAAACACTTTTTGAAGGAGTTTCATCGAATTTATCATGCGTACGCCCGGGAAGTTTGAATGTATTTATTAGAAAGGAGCTTTCTTTTTAAATAACATACGCACTCGTTAACTGGTGAATCAACATTAAAACATATTTCCAAAGGCATTAAACTTTAAAAAATTATAATTTAAAATTTTTGAAAGTATGTATGTAACAGTTTAGAGGTTTACTTACACTGGTCCACAACGACCAATACAAAAATAAAATTATAATTTTCTGAAGGGCCTTTAGTTTTGAACCGGCTTCAAAATGATTATGATGCCAAGTTTTTTAAAATATCACCTTTTAATAAATTCAATACTTAAATTCACATTTAAAGGTTTTTGTATACCTAATACCTTTAATATGCCAGGGACACAGTGCAATCATTATGAAAAAGAGAGGGGTTAGGTAAGTGTCGATGTACATTGGTTTTGAATTCTTAAACATTGCATTGTAGAGCGTGGTAAAGCAGTACAACTTAAGTACAATGGTAAACTCATTCGTATAATAGCTTAATGTTATTAAGGTCAAACTCTTTAAAGGAAGAAATGCAGCTGGATATTGCACTACTCCAGATAAGGAAGTTATATTCAAGCTTTTGACGTACATATGTATATGTACCTACATATGTTTTACAAAATATAAGCAATCGTCTGAGACAACCCAAACATAGTGGGAAATTGGAATCGACTCGAATCGAAGGTGATAAGTAACTATCACACTTTTTATAGTCAAATTGATTATCACCGATTTTATTCCTTTTCTAACTATTCAACTAACTTCTAACAATTATCAACTATTGTTAAACATCTTTAACTATAGTCGTTCCTAAACGTTAAGATTGCTAAGATTTGTAAAAATTTGACACCACTGCATCGCTCCTAAACTCATTGTTGAAGTTTCAAATAGTTACGATTTGCAACAATTCGCAACTCAGCTTGAGAGCTGATTTAAAAGCGTTTAACTGTCAAAGTTCAGATGGTAGACATGTGCATTCAAGAGGACACAAGCGTCCACAGGTTTTTTCTCAAAACCCACCTCTGTCTATCAACTCCTACTCTCACCTCCCCGTGGTGAACATCAGGTGCCTAGTACCTCAACTGGAGATTGGGTTCTAACCCCAGTGGAAAGTTGTTGGGGGCAGCAAACGAGAGAGGGGGGAGAGGTGTTTCCACTAAGGCACCTCTCCTTATCCAGACGGCAGCGGACGAATTCTCGAGATGGAATCAACGGTGGCGTCTACAGTTCCAGTAAGGTTGAACTACTTAGTGAACACCTTATAGGGCTTCTACGACTTATTCGGAGCCCAGGCCTATAAGGAGCGGTTTATCCGGCTCCCCGTCCTTGGAGTTATACTAAGGATCTGGCCCTCCAGGTTGGGGGTTGTGCCGTCGGGGTGACTTCACCAACAAGCCTCGGATACGGACGGATTCACTGTTGACAACCCAAGCAAATGAAATAAGGACAACGAACTTCGGATCTGTACGTGGAATGTTAGGTCCCTTAACAGACCACGTGCAGCCGAACAATAAACGGAAGCCCTAAACTGCTGCAAAGCAGATATTACCGCCATCCAAGAAGTGCGATGGGATGGACCGGGCAAACGCAAACTAAAAGACTGTTACCGAGAACAAAGGCAGCGTCTATTTGGGTGTGGATTTGTTGTTGGAACTAGACTCAGGCAAAAAGTCTTGAGTTTCAACAGTGTGAGCGAGCGCATCACGACAATCCGCATCAAGGCTAAATTCGCCAACATAAGCCTTATATGCGCGCATGCCCCAACAGAGGAGAAAGATGAACAGAGGAGGGAGATTAAGCCTGCACGACACCACTTCCGACAACGGATTCAGGCTGATCGATTTCGCTGCGGGGCGAGACGTTCTGGTAGCTAGTACGCAGTTCACACATCTCAATATCCACAAGGGGACATGGAAATCTCCTGATCAATCAACCGTCAACCAGATTGACCACATTGCGATCGACGCACGACACTTCTCCAGTATACAGGATATCCGAACATTCCGAGGGGCCAACATTGACTCGGACCACTACCTCGTTGTAGCCAAGGTACGGCTACGGATATCCCGGTCCAAGCCAAAACAAAGAAGTACTGTGAGAAGTTTCGACGTTAGACGGCTACAATCGCAAGAGACTGCCATGTCCTTTTCCGATCGAGTCTCTAGTAACCTCTTAAGGAGTCCTATGCTGCCTGCATTAAGCATTGAAAACCAGTGGCAACATTGCCTTGCAGCCATCAGAGATGCCGCCTCTGAAGTACTAGGTTTCACACGGCCACCACAGCGAAACCCCTGGTTTGACGACGAATGCCGGCAAGCGCACACAGCGAAACAACAGGCATACAAAACGGCGCTGCACAGGAGGACCAGAGCTGCTCGCGAGCTCTACGAGCAGAAGAGGAGAGAGGAACACCGGCTTCTTAGATGGAAAAAAAGAGAGCATGAGAAGCGCGCGATCGAGGAGATAGAGGGATGTCACAACAGGAATGAGGTTCGTAATTTTTACCAAAAGGTAAAAAAAACCTCCCAAGGGTACAAGCCACGAACCGAAGCCTGTAAGGACGACCAGGGAAACATCGTAGTGGAACCGCAGTCTATGTTGAGAATATGGAAAGACCACTTCTCCAAATTATATAACGGCGATGACGAACCGAATTCCGCTGTAAGGGAGATAGAACCACTCAACCTCGGCGACGCAGATCAACAATTCCGCCTACCCGACCTTGACGAAGTGAAGATAGCTATATCTAAACTTAAGTCAAACAAAGCCGCTGGAGCTGACGGCATAGCTGCCGAACTATTTAAAGCAGCAGGCGATGACTTGGTAGGGAGCATGCACCAACTCATCTGCAAAATATGGTCGGAAGAAAGCATGCCCGATGAGTGGAATCTCAGCATAGTTTGCCCGGTACATAAAAAAGGAGACCCTTTAAATTGCGCCAACTACAGAGGCATAAGTCTCCTTAACATTGCATATAAGATCCTCTCTGCCGTATTATGTGAACGTCTGAAGCCGTTCGTCAACAACCTGATAGGTCCTTATCAGTGTGGCTTCAGACCAGGAAAGTCCACTATCGACCAAATATTCACACTACGGCAGATCTTGGAAAAAACCCAGGAACTTCAAATCGATACCCACCATCTCTTTATCGATTTTAAAGCCGCGTATGACAGCATCTATAGGGAAGAGCTCTACAGAGCAATGTCTAGTTTTGGCATCCCTGTCAAACTTATCCGTTTGTGCAGAATGACGATGGAGAATACACGCTGCTCTATCAAGGTCGGAAAAGATCTCACCGATGCATTTGATGTCAAAAAAGGTTTTAGACAAGGCGATGCACTGTCATGCGACTTCTTCAACATCGTTCTGGAAAAAATTGTGCAAAACTCAACCGTCAACACTAGAGGCACAATCTTCCAAAGGTCCATCCAATTACTCGGATACGCAGATGATATTGACATAATTGGAAGATCAAAGCGTGATGTCAGTGGAGCGTTTTTGAGCATTGCGACGGAAGCGAAGAAGATGGGTTTAGTGGTCAATGAGGGCAAGACCAAGTATATGCTGTCATCAAAAAAGGACATTGAACAACGACGTCTTGGACAAAACGTCACCATGGACAGCACCGCTATAAACACAGACAACGACACCAGCGCTGAAATCAAACGAAGAATAACTCTTGCAAATCGCTGCTTCTTTGAACTTAGAAGGCAATTGAGAAGTAAAGTCCTCTCTCGAGCATCTAAAATCACCATCTATAAGACACTCATCATCCCGGTTCTCATTTATGGCGCTGAGGCCTGGACCCTGTCAAAGAAAGATGAGAGCGTCTTAGGATGCTTCGAGAGAAAAATTCTTCGGGTGATTTTTGGTCCCGTACGTATAGATGGAGAATGGAGGAGAAGATATAACGACGAACTGTACGGGCTGTACATCAGCGACACTGACCTAGTTAGCAGAATTAAAGTCCAACGGCTTAGATGGCTGGGTCATGTAGAGCGAATGGACATCAACGCGAAGGTCTTCGAATCCAATCCCGAGGGACGGCGCAGTAGAGGAAGACCGCGACTCAGGTGGGTGAGGACCTCAACCAACTTGGCGTGCGAAACTGGAGACAGCTAGCTAGGGACCGAGCTGGCTGGAGACGCATGTTGGTTGAGGCCCAGGTCCGCCCCGGACTGTAGCGCCACCTTAAGTAAGTAAATAAGTAACTGTCAAAGTGTCAAAAGTAATTTTTGTGGCTTGGGAGAAAAAAATCAACTTAAAAGAAATTCATCATATAAATTGGACCACGAATGTTCATTGCACAAAAAGCTATAATGTTTTGCGTTGACTGCTCTCTTTACGTTTCATCTTTTTGTTGAAAAAAATTAATATTTGATTCAGGATATGTTTTAAAAAAATGCATTGTTTACCTCATCAATTTTTATTAAATTTCTCAAGCAATTTGGAAGCTGCTTCAATTTTGTATTCGTTATTCAATTTATGATTTAACGTTATAAAAACAGTTTTTATACTTTCTGTTATTGGTAGTTTTACAGATCAACAATTTCTAACAATTGTCGTTCCTAAATGATTCTAACAATTCGTAACAATTACACTTGAACATTTTTGTTCGACATAACAACAATATAGTTAGCAAATGTTCAAAAAAGAACAGAGCTCCGAGCTCGCCGCGCCGTATGTGTAAAATTATACAACTCAATTGAATTCAAATACAATTTCTTAATTAAAGTTTAAAATTTGCTGTGTTTTTAAATGTGGGGTTTTCCATGTGTAAATTGAGATTTACGTCAAAAATTGATTTTTTTCGTGGTGCATGGAACACAATGGCTGCGTTCAATCTCAGACAGATAGGGTATCCGGATACCTTTTTGTTAGTGTTTTACGTGTAAAATAACAACTGATCAAAAACAGCTGAGATGTCAAAAAAGGAATCCAAAGGTATCCAAGAATTTCTGGGGTATGTAGGTATCTGACAGAACAGCTGATTCAACACATGGTTGAATTTCAAGAAACTTGAAAATTGGTTTCAGCTTTTTGTATTTGTTGGTAAGCAAAAAGATACAAAATGTTAGTTGAAGTTGTATTTGAGGATGTTCTGTACATAATAGACGATTTGCCTCCAAATTTTGACTTCGAAGCTTAAATGTTTCTCTCCTTTTTGTGAACAGCTGAAAGTTGTTTTTATTTTTTGACAGCTATCTCAATACAGCTATCCAACCCGTTCAACAAGGTATCTAAAAATCCACCTTTCCTAGATACCCTACCCAACACGAGATTGAACGCAGCCAATTGGAATTATTTTTGTTTGTCAGTGTTTTGGTGGACCTTCTTGTTCGTGTAAGCAAGGCGGTATAGTTGTCAATTAATAAATAATTAATCAATTTATTTTGGGAAATTTTGACAGATCTAGATCAACAATCTTTCTTTTTTCTTTAAACTGAGAAAATTGTTAGCGTCTGGCAGCTCTATTCAGAAACAAAATATTTGTTGGAAAATGACTATTACATACAAATACTGTTTCTTGTTTTGTGCCAATACTGTATTGTTCTTAAATTATATTAATTCAAACCTTTAATCTGCTAGTATCTGTAATTGGTTGCCAGTCCTTAAACCATTTAATTTCAGGATAAGGAACTCCCACAACATGTGCTTCGATTCTTCCACTCTTTCTCGACATAATAAACAATTCATCTGGGCGTTTTTTGAATCGTGGATGTTCGGCAATTTCCAATCTAACTCTTTGTCGAGCTTCTCCATGTTCATTGGATGCAACTGCTTCATAAATTCCAACATCACGATCAAGCATTCTAAATGTAGTAAACAAAAATTAATAAAATAATATTATCTAGAATTGTTCCTTTTCTTAAAGTAGACCAATAACATTCAAATGATAAGAAATTTACGTGCCTGTTGATAAATAACGTTGCTTGGCCATTTCGGGTATAGCTGTAGTCAAATCGGCCACCAGATTCAATGAGAACATCGTTGAAATAATATGTCATCTTAGGCTTAGGATATCCATAAACGAACCACATTAAGTTTGTGTCATGACCCTTGACACCATAAGAAACATCTGCTTCTCTGCGTAGGAATCTGTTGTAATACAAAGAATAGTTATCATCACGTTATAATATATACCAATTTATATTAAAAATTAACTTGTAATAAACCTGACATAAGAAAACCATTGAAGTTAATTTGTTTGAGAATATTTTCTTATAGGTATACTTACTGAGGTGCATGAGCCAGTTTATCATGTGCAGGTCGTTCAATGTCAAAGTCTTTGGGAAAGTATGGTGAAATGTCGGGTCTGAAATCAATTCCTGGTGGTAGATAAGGATAAATCTTTGGAGCTTCAGGAACAAGTTTTTTCCTTTAAATACAAAACAAAATGAGCACTTATGTCTGTACGTAGTCAAAGAGAAAGTTAAATTTTGTACCTATAGGTTTGCAAGTATGGACTTGGATCGCTAACACCAAACTGATTTTCAACTCGAACTCTAAGTCTATAATCTCTTTGTGGGTCAAGATCTCTTATGTCTAAAGCACATCCACGAATTCCCGTTTTGATAGTGCGCCAATCTCCCTCTGGCATATCCATAGCTTCAACCTTTATAAATTGAAGGTATACCTTAGCTCAATTCTCAAAACATAAACAAAAATTTAGAAACTTACTTGATAAGTAACAGGATATCTTGGTGTTAGAGGCAACGATGGTTTCCATGCTAAATTAAGGCGTCTTTCGGTCATTTTAGCAATGTATGGCTTCTCAGACAATGGAGCTGGAACTCCTGATTTTTTATGCTTGTCAAAACCAACATATTGATCACCAATCGATGCATGAGGATGTGGATCCAATGATGCTGAAGTTAAAATATTTATAAATCATAATACCAAATTTTTGTATGGTAATCTTAAAAATCGACAGACTTAAACTTAAGTAAAAATGTAACTTTAAAATAATATATGTAAATGCTGTAATGGTATTACTAAATGGATACTATATTATAATTAATATTTACCAGTATGTCTAAGAAAACTAGTTTTTTGAATGATATATTGATGACATACATACATATATCAAATGAGATCTAATAGATATAAAGTTTGAACTACCAACATTATAAAAATCTTAAGCAGAACAAAAGTGCCATTCTCAAGCCTACAACAATCCTTAAATGCCTGCATTTTCTTATTTGAAATCGTTTTACATAATATACTTTCAAACCTATAAGAAACGCAATTGTTTTACTTTGGCTTTGTTTTTATACCATGCGCAAGATTTCATAAAATAGCTTATGTTCAACTCGCAACTTCAAATGTTTTATATTCCTAAAGACCAATTAATTTATTTGAGAAATTAATTACACTGGTCAACACTGTTTTTGTCACACGAACTTTGTGATGATTTTTATTTATGTTGATGTACCCCCATTCAAAAATAAATCATTATTTTGTATCAGTCACATCCAGTTTTTTTGTGACAGCTACATATTCATTTCTGACCTCATTTACGTGTTTTTATTTGTGCTTGGTTACACTAGCGCAAAAAAGAATGGCTGAGTTCCAAAATGTAAAATAAAAGTTTTGATGCGGCAGTAAAACCCTATTCATACGCATCAGCTACACAAACCTGCTACTTTGTAAGCATTTAACTGTATATAAGTTTGGCAGTTTGCTTAGTCCCGGTCTACATTGAACGATTTTTCCAGTGCCGACAAAAATTTGTTGTTGTAATTGTGTGCGATTGAGAGGTACAACATGTCTTCTGTACCTCTCAATCGCAAACGAAAATTTTTGTCGGCACTGGAAAAATCGTTCAATGTAGACCGGGACTTAGTAAATGCGCATCGACTACGTATCGGATGCGTTTATTAACTTTCTGCTTTGTAAACATGTTTACGTTGAGTTTTGGAACTTATGACTTTGCATCAAATACAAAGCTTTGGGATGTAATATGTCTTTAAAAATACATATGCTGTACTCTCATCTGGATGTTTTTCCCGAAAATTTGGGTGCTGTGAGCGATGAACAAGGCGAGAGGTTTCATCAGGACATTTCCTTCATAGAAAAGCGCTATCAAGGGAAATAGAGTCCAGGAATGCTAGCAGATTACTGCTGGGGAATTAAAAGGGACTTACCAGAAGCCAAACATTCACGCAAGTCATAAATATTTATTTTACATTAAGAAATATTTTTTTATATGTTACTGATTTTTGAACTTTTCATACAAATATAAATCTTGATGTCACAAAGTAACCTGATGTGTCAATTTTTTTCTGTTGATACATTATTGTTTGGTGGCCATAGTACATTCAAAATCTGGTATAAGTTTTCGTGTGACAAAAAAAAGTTTGAATTTTGTTGACCAGTGTTATGAGAGATCTTAGTGAACGCAATAGAAAAAATGTCTTCTGGATGAAAAGCCTGATCTAAATTTAAATGGTATAGTTGTTCATAGGTACAAAACGTGTTCACAAAAAGTGCTCATATTAACTCGTCAACCCTCAAATGTGCAACGGTGCAAGATGAAATTTTAAAAATAAAGGGTTTTCAAAGTAGTGTGGGTACTTACATTTTTTAAGAAATAAAACTGAAAGAAGTTCTATTTTTCAGTTGTTTCATTGATTAAATAAAGTTAATTTTGAACAATTTCTTCGAAGATTATTTCGCGTGAAATTATGAAACTTCAAACCTAGCTTTCACCTTATTTAAGATAAGAATATATGTATATTAAATAAAATATGAATACGTGTTGAATTATTTGAAAGTTACTTTAAAAATACATTTGTGAAGTGCATTTCCCAACATATTTTCTTTAGGTTTCGTAATGATCAAAATATGATACCTTTTAGGGAGGATCGATAGAAAAAACAATGCAATAACGGTTTTTGATATTTAAAATATTGCAACGTTTGAAGTTAAAATACCAACAATAATTTTATGCATTCATCTTTTAACTGAATTCAATAATTTTCCTCTCGAATTTGACTAGACTAGAATAATATCATTGAAGTTCTTATTTGACTGAATATGCATTAAAGTAGGTAACCTAAGTAAAGCCTTTATTAATATAGCTTCATTTAGAATGAATAGTTAAAAATTATTTATGTATGTTACCAACCATCATAGAAAAGTTCTCCATGACACGTTTCTTCTCCTAGAGGATTGAATACTCTGCAAGAGTATCGCCCCACATCAGTATCGTCGACATCCTTAATGTTAAGCCGTATAATTCCATTTGGTTCGTAATCAAAGGAAATTTTATCAGTTGGGAAAAGTTTTTGACCATTTTTGAACCATTCAGCTTCTGGTTCTGGGAATCCTGTGGCACAGGCAGTGAATTTGGCCGACATCCCGTGAGAAACTTCGGTGTCGCCAATTTTTTTCAAAAATGATGGTGCTTCCGATCGGGAATGTTTAGTCCTATCGAATAAAATTATACTCAAATGACATTACTCCATACAAAAAAAGAAAAAGTTACTTACATTTCAGGGACCACTTCCAAATGACTGGTGGTAATATCTTCTCCCTCCCTATTTCTAGCAATACATTTGAAAGAACCAGCATCGTCATGGGTTAGGTTCTTAACGTGAAGTATATGATGATCGCCATCGTTCTAAAAAATAGATGTATGAATTTATAAAAAAATATTTCTATTTTATTTTTTGAGAGTTATTATTTCGAAGATTTTTTAAAGAAAATATTTACCTTAACTTCGTATTTATTGCTGTCTTGCAGTGGTTTATCTTGATAATACCAAAACAGCTCTGGGTATGGGACACCAGAAACAGTTACAGCAAGCTTAGCGTCCTTTCCCACGGCTTGTTGAAGGTTTATGAGTTTCTGTGTGAACTGTGGTTTCTTGTATATTTTACGGACATTTGCTATACACTCAGAAACATCTTCGCCCAAAGGATTTGCCAACAAACAACTATAAACTCCAGAATCTGATGGAAGAACTGGATTTATCGATAAGGCCACGGATTTTCCATCACAAGTCATAAGGACTCGCTCATTTGGAGACAACGGAATGCTATCTTTTGACCAAATAGTCTCAGGAACTGGATTTCCAATGAATGGAGCCGATATAGTCAATTCTTGACCCTCATCAGCATTTACATCACGAAGCGAAGATGAAAATTGTGGTGGATGTTCGAAAGTTGATTCATCAGCTTTTGGCACTATGCAAAGCTTGCCCTTTGATGATATTTTGCCTTTGTCATTTACAGCTGCAACTTCAAAGAGTCCCGAGTCGGTAGGTGTGGCTTTTTCAATAATTAAACTTATGCTATTGTCTGGATTTTCAACAATGGCAAATCTTTTGTCCTTTTCTCCAATTTCTTCACCATTGTGATACCATTTAAGAGCTGGTGGTGGAAAACCGACTACCTTGACATTCATTTTAACAGGATAACCCTCAACGCTTTGAATGTCTTGTAAGTCAGCAACAAATGAAGGCTTGGCTGATTGTGGAACAACTGCCACGTTAACCTTCTTTTCAATTTCACCTTCGCTATTAGCAATAACTATTTTATACGATCCAGCGTCTTGAGGTTTCACAGGATCGATGCTGTTAAATAAATTATTATTTGTAATTCAAATGGACAAAATTAACTTCAACATACCATAAACCAATTACACCATTAGGCTTATTGACGAAATTTAACGACTGTGTTGGATGAAGAGGTGTTCCGTCTTTGAACCATAAAACTTGTGGTGATGGGAACCCAAGAACTTTAGCTTGAAGTGTTGCTGGAGAACCTTCAACTGCTTTGATGTCTTCAAAAGGCTCAACAAATACCGGAGCCATTGGTTCCGCTAAACATAGACAAAAACATATGTATATAATATATCAATTTTGAAAATTAGATTAATTTGACGCACGTTTAATTGCAACAGCACAAAGTGATTTAATTTCTCCATTTGGATTGCTAATGACAAGTTTATATGAACCGGAATCGCTGGGGCTTGCTTTTTCGATTTCCAAACGAATAAGTCCCTCAGGAGTTGCTTCAAGTTTTATACTGAAATATATACATACATTTTTCATAAGCATTGTTTAAGTTTTTTGTTTACATCTACATATATCTTGGTACTCTAGCAGTAAGCCTGATATTTTTATTTTGAAGTAAGTCAAACTGTAAAATTGAATTTATTCTTCGAAAATGTACTCACCCTTCACCTGGGAATATCTCGTTTCCATCTTTATACCATTTTACTTCCGGTGCAGGACTTCCAGATATAGCGGTTTCTAATATCAGAGGTTGTCCTTGTGAAACTTCAACTGATTTTGCTAAAGCAGTTGTGAAGACTGGTGCTGTTTGAACAAGTTCCAATTCGAATTTCACTTCGGTTGTTCCAACTTCGTTCTTTGCAATTGCGGAATACTGAAAATTTACAAAAAAGACTTTAGTCTCTACCGAACCCATATGTCTAATAAGATACGTACCATTCCTTCATTTGTTGGCCTAAAATCTTCAATTGATAAAGAGCTGAAAATTTGGTCTTCATCAATTTCCTTGAATTCAGCTACATATGTGCTCCTCTTCTTGTCGTTCTTCGCCTTATAGTCGATTGGTTGTCCATCTTTGAACCACTCCAGTGTTGGTTGCGGTATTCCATGTACTTGAACCTCAGTCCTCATTGGATGATGATCGCATATTTTTTGGTCCTCAGGTGCAATAACAAATGCAGGTTTCTCAACTTTAAATCAAATTATGTATAGATAGATTTAATTCTTCACTTTTATTGAAAAGAAAATTAGTTTACCGTGAATATTCAATTTAAAATCTTGTTTTGTTGTTCCACATTTATTTATGGCAGTTATTGTGTAAACCCCTCCATCTGTAGGTGCTACAGAGTGAATGACCAATCTATACTTTTCAGCTTCGACATCAGCAATGACTTCAAAGTTTTCATTGTTGCATAGGTTTTCGTTGTGCCTTGACCATGTAACCTTTGGTTTGGGATTAGCATATACAAGAACATCGTACACAACTGCTTCGGATGGAATGCAAAACTGGTCCTTTAAACCCACGATTTCTGGCTTCGAAAGAATATCCAACCAGCAGCTCGAGTTAAGTGAACCGTATTTATTTTCAATGCGGATCTCATAACGTCCAGTATCGAAATGTTGAGCTTAAAAAAGAAACAAACAAAGAACGATAGTGATAAACTTATCGTATTTAAAAAAAAAGATCCTACTTTCTGCAAAAGTCAGCTGGTACGTAAATTCTTTAAGTCCATGTTCGAGATCTTTTTTAATAACATTCATTTCAATATTAGCATCTGGTTGAACAACATTTCCATCTTTCAGCCATGTTATCTTTGGTTCAGGATCAGCAGTAACAACTACTGACAAAGTATGTTTGTTTCCCTTTTCTTCGGATACGTCATGCAGTCCCTTGGTCAATATCGGTTTTCTATATTCAGCAACACCTAAAAACTCAATAAATTTTAGTTAATCCAAATTCAATTAAAAATAAATGAATTTACCTTCAAGCGAAAGTACGCATTTTTGAGACTGCTCTCCAACCTTGTTCTTAATAACAGCCTTGTATTCACCTTCATCACCAAGTTTAAGCTCTTTGATTTCCAATTTGTATTTTTCCTAATGATTGAAACAAAAGTTACTAACTAAACTTATTGTATTTCTTGTATAGCTTTCAATTAAAGTATTAAAACCATTTACGTTTACAATAGCCGTATATTTTGCGTGCAATCTAAGTAAAATATAGTTTCCAAAAATTAAAATGCAACAACTGCGAAGTTATAAATTGAATTTAAACTGCAACTACACGTAGTTGACGTTAATTTAGTATTATTAAATGAAACTAAAATCAATCCTAGGATATATGAACATACCCCTTCGTTTGATATGAGAATTCTTTCAGTTGCCTTCATTGGTTTTCCATTGTGCAACCACTCTACTTCAGGCTTAGGTATACCACGAGCGATGACTTCGTACTTAAGAGGCACTGATTCATATGATTTTGAATCAAACAAATCTCCATGGAGGAGCTCAGGAAGAGCTAAACATTTTAAATAATTGTTGAAAAAATACTAATTGTACGTATCCCAAGCTAACTTACTTAGAACAGCAACTTCAACCTTTTGTGCATTGTATCCTTCTTTATTCATAGCTCTGACTTGATAGATTCCAGCATCAGAAACCTTGATCAAGTTTAATGTCATGTAAAAGTTCTCAATTCTTTGAGAATCACGACTTATTTTGATTCGAGCGTCTGCAGATACTTCTTGGCCATCCTTATACCTAAAGAAAATGCATGAAATATGGAACTTCTTTTGAGATTTTTCTTTTTACCAAGTCACTTCAGCTTCTGGCAAACTGTATATCTCAGCTTCTAATTTTAAGGTTTCACCCACAAGGATTTCACAGTCCTTTGTAAATTTCTTTATTTTTGGTACACCTGATGAATTAAGAAATTATTATTTCCTGTCAAGTAAATATTGAAAATAACTTACAATGTACTTCAACTTGGCAATCACTTTCCAAACTTCCATAAGCGTTTAGAAGCTTGCATGTATAGCAAGCTTGCAGGGAAACGGTAGCTTCCTTCAATATTAACTTGAACTCATCTCCTTCTTCGACTTGCCTGAATTCTTTGCGTTTTTCATCAATTTCAATTCCGTCAATATACCACTTGATTCCTGGCCTTGGATAACAATCGACATTGACATTGAGCTCAACATTCGTATCACCTTCTTTGACGATAATATTCTGAAGTTTTTTTCTGAATACTGGAGGACATTTAATGCGTAGGTTTGTTTGATCCTTAACCGATCCATGTTCATTTTTGGCTTCCATTGAATACTTTTCAGCATCGATTCTTGTGGCATCATGAATTTTTAGCGTATAACAATTGCCATCCACGGACATTGTATACCTTTTGTCTTTGGTGGTCAGCTCAGTTTTATCTTCAAACCATTTTATTGTAGGCGAGGGATATGCATCTATCCTAACAGACATTATAACATCTTCGTGTTCCCCATAGACGTATTCTTCTTCTAGGTGTTTAATTATTACTGGACCACTACGTACTTCACATTCCCAGAACTCTGATGTTTGGTTTAGTTCGTTGGTGGCTGTTATTGAGAATGATCCAGAATTTTCAAGACTTATCTTTGTGATTGTTATCTTGATTTTCTCTGTACTCTTGCCGATACTGGTTGAAGTTATTTTTACATAACTTTCGTTGGTTATGTCTTTTCCGTTATTATAGATTTTAATGTCTGGCTTAGGACATCCTTCGACTTCAACTTCCATTTCAACATTGTCACCAGCAAAACAAGTGATGTTGGAGGGTTTTTTAATTTTGGGAGGTGCTGATAAGAAAAAAAAAATATGAATGATATTCACAGTTATTATTGATAGGTCTTAAGTTAATTCTTGCGATACCATAATCTTATACCACTTAAGAAAAATGTAATGCAAAAAAATATGGATTTTAGTTCGTAAATTTAAAGTATTTCAGAATTTGTACATACCTTGTACTACCAGATTAATTTGCCCCGAAGTTTCTCCCAGCTCATTTTTGGCACTGATTATATATTCACCAGCGTCTTCCGTATTTGTGTTTTTAATAAGCAATGACATAGTTTCTTCATCTTCAAATAATATTCGGTGCCGGTTATCAGCTGAAATAATTTCTCCATCGTGCGTCATTTGTACAGCTGGTTTTGGGAAACCTTTACATTGAAGTTCCAAAATTGCTGTACCTCCAACTGCTACATTTGCTTCTCTATGCTCTATTATAAGAGTTGGTTGCTCAGGTTCTCTGTTTAAAGTTTGAATTGCTCCTTGAACTGATAGCTCAGCACTACATGAAATATTTCCAGTACTCGTTTGTGCTACACAAGTATAAATTCCAGCATCTTCTGGCTTAACATGTTGAAAAACTAATGCTAAAGAATCTTCATCTTCACCGAAGAGGACTTTAAAACGTTCTTCAGGATCAAAGTCAACTCCATTTCTCTTCCAAGTAAATGCAGCTTTCTCACCAGCTGGAAGTATTTGTCCACTAAGAGAACCAAAAACATTTTTATCCTCTGCCAAAAATAAAAGAAACATTAATTTATCATTCAAGCTTGGATTGTTTCACTTGCCTATTGTTGTAACATTAGCTTGGCAAGATGTTTTTCCAAATTTGTTTTCAGCCTCACAGGAGTAGACTCCTGCATCAGAGGAAAGCACCTCAGTTATTACTAGCTCATAAAATCCGAGGTAGTCTTTATCACGAATAATTTGTACCCTTTCCGATTCAAATATTTCTACCCCATCCTTGAAGCTAGGAACGTATGTACAATCATAAAATCGATGTATAAATGGTTATTTGTTCCGAATAACTTACAAATTAACTTTAGGTTTAGGATCACCAAGAACTTTAACCAGAAATCTGAAGAATGAGAACTCCAGCATTTCGGTGTCTTTCAAGCTAACTAAGAATACCGGTTCCTGATCCATGTCTTTGACGCCTACTGCTTTATCTGTTGTTAAGAGAAATGTTTGTAAATGAAATAATTTTATGTTCCAAGCAAACATTAAACTTACCCTCGCCAATAATAAGTTGACTTGAGCTCGATGTGCTTTGAATGCCTGATACAGCTTTTGCAGTATATGTCCCAGAATCACTTTCACTGAAAATGAGAATAGAGAGTTAATTTGTCTTTTTAGAGTTGAAGCTTGATGGTTATTCAATTCTCGTCACTTTTTTCCATTCAATTGTATTAAACTTACCTACAATGCTTTATTGTTAATCGATGATAGTTCAATTCGTTTTCCGTAGCGCTTACACGATCCGCTAATGCATCATTTAATGGCTTATTATCTTTCATCCAAGTTACAAGACCTGGTTTCTCAGCGTACTGAATTTCAAAAACTGCATTTTCTCCAGCTGCAACAAAAATAAAAAAGGTATTTATTTCCTCTTATTTAGGTTGTTGTATTTAAATAATTGTATTTTAAACTAACATTTAACATGAACGCTTTTAAGATTTTTCGTAATTACTGGTTTTGAAAGTGATCTCGATGAATGTTCATCATGAAGTTCACTGCGTGCTCTTGATGTTGCCCTCGAATAACGGTCTTCTAGACCAGATTGAAGACGATTGTCTTTAGATGAAAATATTGAAGCACGGTCCTCGGTCCGGCTTGTAGCAAACCTCGATGATTGTGTTATCGATCCGGCGTAGCTGCTTTGTGAAGCTTCTCGAACGTTTCCTGGGAATTTGTATTATGATTTAACTGGGGCTTTAGAGAATTTATTTAATTTTTAAAAATTCAAACTCCATTATTATGTATAGGTATGTATAGATATAATCAACAAAAGAAAGAAAAAAACTAAATTTTCTATGTGCAACATTGATATTGTTTAAAGGACATAAGCAAATCTAAGGCCTGTGACATAAGGAAAACTACAAAAAGTGAAAATGAAAATATTATGTAAGCAAGCGTTTTTTAAACAATTTGCTTCATTGCGTTTTTTTACAAATTAAAATTTGTTTATGTATATGTTTGATTAAGTCACTATTTCAAAAAAAAAAATATATAATAAAAACTACAAAATTAAAAGAAGGAAATAAAAATTAAAAAAAACCTTAAAAATTAACTAATAACAAGCTATAATTTAGTGCGCTTGAAATTTAAGCTAGCTAAGTGGGTAAAATATACTTTTTTAGAGACATTAAAGTCGCTAAATATGTAGTTGCTTTCATATGAATATCTGCATACGATGGGTCTGGACGCGTTTTACTCCTGTTTGTGCAATTTATGTGTAGTTCAAGTTTTAATTGAGATATAAAACAACTACACACGAGGAATGTGCACTGTGCAGCGCATACCTGTTTCACTAATAAGCTATGTGCGAAGCCTAATCGAATATAGAAACATTTTACTTTTTAATACACATATATTTAACTTCATTGGAAAATAATCTTTAAACAAAAATAAAATGGTTTCTGAACAAAATTGTACACTAACAGCATCAAATGAAAGTTGAGTTTCAGTTTTTTTTATATATGAATTCATTATTTTCAAAACCATTCATAAAGAATCCGAGGTACTAAAGCTTGAAGTTGGCAATTGAAAAAAGATCAATTCATTTGATACCAAACTTAATAGTGCACAATTTTGAACATTTCAGCAGATAAATTAATGATTATAAAATGTCTATGACTTCTCCACTTTTATATTATTAATTATAAGGCCATTGCCATTATGAGAAACCCAATATAATTCAAATAGCAACCATGATATATTTCCTTATTGTTGCTAAATATATTAAATTAAAGTTACACAAATTAATAAACAGTTAATTTAAATTTAAAAAAATTTACATATTTATTTTAACGGTAGGACGTAACTAGAAAAATTCCAAATTAAAATGAGAAAATTGAAAAAGCCTGGGACCAAATACCAGTAAACTTCATACCTACATACATACCATACGACTTTATTTACAAACACATTTTGTCAATTGCCATTGAAAAGTTTTGATTCTATTCAAGGATGTTTTTTTAAAATTATTTCAAACTAGGAACAAGAACCAAGGTTCCTAGGTTTTCTACCTAGCAATAAAACTGCACTTTTCCAATGCATTTTGATGGCCTTAATTCAAATCCGACTTCAAAATTAATATATCATGTCAAGTTGTTAAGGTATTACTTTTTAAAATTAAAAGAAATACGACTTTTTGAGGCTATCTTAATTTATGAAGTAGCTTTTTTCAATAAAATCCGTGATGATTTTCCAAATCTATATAATTCACTTTCTTCAATATTCAGTTAAAATCTTCATATTATTTCTAAAAATATTTGAAAAATCTTGTTTTTAGATTTCACCTACATATCTTACAAAAATCTGAAAGAAACGTTAAACCATTTATGCTAAACCAGTTTTCAACACAAAAAGGTTTGAAAGAAAATTTTATTTCTGTGACGAATCTGTTGTCTAAACAATTCTATTAAATCAATTTTTCGAAATATATTGAAAAATATAAAAATAATGTAGAAAATGGGTACTTTGAAACTTGAGCAAATAGTTAAAATTAAAGTTTTGATTTGAAATCAGCACTAAAAATTAAGTCCAAAACGTATTTATTAAAACTATGAAAGTATCAAATTCAAGGTTTTCTCAAAACTTCATATAAAGTCAAATAAAGACTCATAACTATAATGAGATTTTGCAGAAACTAGGTAAGATACTTAAATGATTTAAATTTTATCTAGAAGAGAAAGATTTGTATGTTTTGTGGTTTTTAGAATTTTTTAAAGAGGCATCTTTTAATTTAAGACATCTTAATCATTGTTTCTTTGTTTTTGTTTGTATTGTATTGATATTGAATGAAATACATATGTTGATTTATCATGAACACAAATATAACTACCTACCCACACATCAAAAATATTCTAATCAAACATTTTAATGATAATATCACCTATGTCAAATTTGTCATCTTTGAAAAATATTATTTTGGAACGCTAACAATGTCAAATTTTTTTCACATACTGTAATGGGACTAAAAAGCTTAAAGCTTTTTTATATTGCAACTGAGAGGAAGGGTATATATACATATGTACTGTACATACATACATATGTACAGTACATATCTATATATCTAATAGTTTTAATTGGATTTCACTTAAATGTTTTTCTTAATTTAAATAGTACAATTGTGTTTATTTAATTGGCTACGTTTATTAAAAATGTATGGAAAAATACTTAGAAGGGAATCATATTCATTTTTAATGAAGCAAATTGAAAGCATTCAAGCATTTCACTGTGATTCTTATATAAATACATATGTACATACATATGTACTTCAAATACACGTAAAAAATTAAAAATGAAATTAGTGTCATACATATATATGTACATATGTGCATGCATACATGCATATGACTATAAAGATTTTATTATATTTTTAAATCGAAAATATATCAATTTTAAATTTTACAAAATGAAAAATAAACATCATGGCTTATCTTAATGCACACAAATTTGGGTTGGATTTGAAAATGATTTCTTATTTAAAATTAACAATTTCAATTTCAATTTAAAAAATAACAAAACTTTGATAATGCCTGCTAGTTGCTTAAACAAATAAAGGTTCAAAAATGTGTTTCTATTTTCTTAAGGTCAAATATATTTACTAATATTTTAATAAGAACGGTGTATTCATTAAATTTAGTCAAAGAATGAAAGGGTTGTTTTTACTTTTTAAACTGTTAGATTGTTGTAACCTTAATAGAGTCATAAGAGAGGTTCCTCTAGAAAAGTGTTTCGTTCTCTAAACAAACTTCTTAATAAAAGTAATTGTTTTTTATATCAGTTTATTGTTTTTTTTTCAGGTTTTCGGGTTTTGTAAAAAAAAGTTGTCGATTGATTTTTTTTTTCAAAATTTTAAATTATACTAGTTTGATATAACGTCACATTATATAATATAAAATTTAATTGAAGTCTCTATTGTTATTGGTTCGTGAGTTGTTTTGGGTCAACTAAAATTTTCACTTTTTTCAAATTGCTATAGTAAAAAAAAACACCTACTAAAATTCTGCATCTTTCTGTGTTATTATCTGTATAAACAAATTTATTTGAAGTATTTCTCTACTGGTTCTTGAGATATGAACGTATGTACATACAGTGTTGGCCAAAACTAAAGCAACTTTTTTAATAAAAAAAATCTTTCTAATTTAAATGCATAAAGATGCATATATTTCATTTCGCTAATAGTTTACAAAAATGTTTGAACTTTAAAAATCAAAATTATAAAAACAAAAAATAAATATTTTACTCCTTAAAAAATTAATTAAAAAATTACAATAAAAAATGTCTTTTCTGTCTGGCCAAAACAAAAGCAACTTTATTTACAAATAATACAAACTACTTAAGAACGTGAATTCTAATCAATATTTTGTGGAGAAACCGTTATTTTGGATCACTGCTCTGCACCTTCTAGGTATACTCTCAATAAGATTCGTGATAATAGTGCTAGGGATACTATTCCAAGCCTCTTTGACTTGGGCAAAGAAGTCATTTGGAGTTTTTTTTTTCGCGTACAATTCTCCGATCTACAATCTCCCATAGATTCTCTATGGGGTTGAGATCCGGAGACTGTGCTGGCCATTCCATCACCTCAACTTTATGATCACGAAACCATTCCTTTACAACCTTGGCGGTGTGTTTTGGATCTTTGTCGTGCTGGAAAGTCCATTTAAGAGGAACATTCTCCTCTACGTAGGGGAGCATGATGTTTCCCAAAATGTCTTTGTATACAAAGCGATCCATTATCCCATCTACTTTATGAATAGGCCCTACTCTCTGTCCAGAGAAGCATCCCCATACCATGATGCATCCTCCTCCATGTTTCACGGTTCCTCTTGTAAACGAAGGATCTAGTCCTCTGTTAATTGGACGAACACGTTGCACACCATCTGAACCCTTAAAATTAAATTTGGATTCGTCAGAAAATAACACTGTGTTCCATTTGGGAACTGTCCAGTTTAAATGCTCTTTGGCAAATTTCAATCTTGCCTTCTTATTTTTGAGCGAAATAAAAGCTTTTTCACTATTTTGAACGATTTCAAACCACCCTCCACCGCTCTCCGGCGAATCGTTCTTTATCTCACTTCCAATGATAGATCTGTTTTAAGTTCTCTGGAGGATAAGAAGGGTTTTTTTTTTATTGCTCGGACAAGCAGTTTATCCTCTCTGAGCGTCGTTGCCCTTGGCCTACCACCTCTGTGGATAGTTTTCACGGTGTTATTCTTGTAAAATGATTTTATTAAGCGAGATATCACTGATTTATTAATCTTAAACTTTTTTGCAAGCTCTGATTGTTTAATTCCACTTCTATAATCGTTAATTAATTTTAATTTAAACGTTGTTGGATATTTATTTCGCGCCATTGAAAAAAAAAATAGAGACCAATCACTTCACAGGTTATTACTCCACAAATTGCATACAGTGAATGACTATTTTCTTTATTTTAGGTTTTGTTACGTTTCTAATGTCCAGATTGATTAAAAGTAACGGTATTTTTTATCTCCTGATGTCATGTGACGAGTTCAAAGAAGAACAGCAAAAAAGTTGCTTTAGTTTTGGCCAACGGTAAAACGAATTGGAGATAATTCTTTGCTATTTTTTTTTTCTTGCATTGTTGCTAACTGCTTTCAGATTTAGTAAAATAATTAACAACATCTCTCTTAAAATCTTTGACTTAGATTCTAGGGATCCTGAAACGTCGAGAAATGTCAAAATCGACAAATCGGACCGATTACAATAACTTCCCATAGGAAATTAAAAATGTTTCTGCAAAATATTTCAGAAACATTTCTTAAACAATTTTTCCTGAAATGTTTTTTTTTTGGTATGGACACACCTTGCACTACAAATTTCTGTGAAGTTCGTTATTTAAACAATCAATTTGATTGAACTTTTGCTTACAAATCACGGTAATTTAAATTAAAGAAATATACCTTTTCTGACAACAAGAAATATTGGAACTGGAAAATTCAAAAATAACATACAGACTAAATTTTCATGTATGTATGTACTGTACATACTCGTATGTCCATACCAATGCATGTGTTGTAAACTTTTTTAGTAAAGCGATTTGATATTTCATGCTTTGAACTCACTTTGTTTTGATTTATAAACTGGACTTAACAGGCAAAATATTCGAAAAGTTATTGCATAGTGAAAATCACGATAGTCTTTTTAATTTTCACAAGTGAAATTAGTTTCCAGGGGGACATAATTTGAAATCAACTAATAAACAATTTTGAAAAAAAAAAATACCTTGACATGATTTATGTAAATTATGATGTAAGTATTTCATAGTATTTGGTTTGCTACTTTCTTAAAGAATAATTATAAATAACTTCATAAACATTTAGAGGGCAAACATGGGAAATCAGTTAATAAATTACTTTATTTTATTGCGGGGTGTTATGTTTTGTGCGTTCTACTTCAAGTGAGACAAGGAATTATTTGTTAGATCTTTAAAATTGTGTTCTTAGGCTTAAGAAAAAAAAAACATCTTACTGATGTAGAATATTTATTTATTTTTTATCAATTGAAATATATAGCACAACCGTTTAGTTGGTCCAGTTTAGAATAATAATTGACGAACGTGTAAATATGTTTGAAAATATAGATATATTTTTAGTTTTGTCAGCTTTTAGTTTAAGCCAATCTACTGGAAAAACAAAAGTCTGAAACAATAAAGAAATTACATTCAATTTGATAGAAAACATCATTAAATTCTAAAAAAAAATTAAAAATAGAAATCTGTCCATAAACGAACTATCCAAATGGTTCAATAAGTCAAGTTAACCCATTTGAATCGTCTGCAAGATATAATATCAATTGCACTTGTAAATATATGGTCAGCTTTTATAAGTACAACTAATTTAAATATACATACATACATCAATAGAAATATAATTCAACATAAAATAGGTTATGTTTGTGATTATCTTAAAATGTAATTTTTAAGCTAATTAAATAAACGTGTAGATATGTATGTTTGTCTGTAGTTACGTAAAATGAAAGAAAAATGTATAAATATGAAAATCTGTAAAGTTGGTACACCATAGATGTAGATCCTCAATACAATATTTGTATTTTGATTTTACATACCCACAAATTTAGTTTATAACAACATACGAGGTGTGTTCAAAAAGTACCCGGAATTTTTAAATTCCGCGGGTCTGGAGAGGGTTCGAAGGTCAAAATTATTTTTTTATTGTGTTGGTATACATGCCCCTAAAGTATGATGCAATTTTCATCTATATTCACTGTTTACTTTGTCTGTAGTAGTTGCTAAGGTTCGACGTGTTTTTATGAGCTCGGCGATTTTTGTTGAAACTGCTGAATTTTGATCAAAAAAACAATCGCATGAACATCGCTCAAGAGCTGTTAAATGACGTCAACGACGATCCAAGTTTGCTTGAAAGGGTCATAACTGGTTATGAAACATGGGTGTACGGTTATGATGTCGAAACCAAAGCACTATCGTCCACCTGGAAGCATCCAATGTCAAGAACGAAAAAAGCACGTCAAGTTCGATCAAATGTGAAGGTTTTGCTTACTGTTTTCTTCGATTATAATGGCATAGTGCATCAAGAGTTCTTATCACAAGGTCGTACGCTTAATAAGGAGTATTACCTTGAAGTTATGCGACGTTTGCGTGAAGCAATCCGAAAAAACGCTCAGATTTATGGAAAAACAGTTCATGGCTTTTGCACCACGATAACGCACTTGCTCACTCGTCGTTGCTTGTTCGTAATTTTTGGGCCAAAAACAATACCGTAGTCATGCCCCAACCTCCATATTCACCAGATATGGCTCCGTGTGACTTTTTCCTGTTTACAAAGTTGAAGAGACCCATGAAAGGACGGCGTTTTTCCTCGATTGAAGAAATAAAGGCAAAATCGCTGAGAATGCTCAAGGACATATCAAAAAGTGAATTTCAAGAGTCCTTCCAAGATTGGAAAAAATGCTGACAAAAGTGTATTATATCTGGGGGGGACTACTTTGAAGGAGACCACATTGATGTAAACGAATAAATAAATATTTTTTTGAAAAAACGAAAATTCCGGGTACTTTTTGAACACACCTCGTAATATTAATTGAAGTTTTGAGATACTATACAAAAATATGTTTTAATTATTAGAAAATAAGATTTTTACGACACCGAAAACTATTAAATTTGGAAAAGAATTAGTTGGTTTTTAATATTGTATAAATACATTTTACTATATACATAACCGCCTCCTCTTAAAATAATTTACATACATACACAGAGAATGTTCAACTCTTTAAGTTAATTGAATCATTTACACATACAATGGGGTATAAACATCAATGTATATAAAATAGAATAGATTTGGAAACTTTGAGTTATTTAAGATTGAATTAAGCGATAACAAATCAAACAAAAAATCTACTGTCATTTTCTACAATCCTTCCAGATTATTCCAATCCTAATGGGTTGCCTTTGTTTTGGAATTATTTTAAACTATAGTAAGGCAATACGGTCAGAAATTCTCAATTTTCAAAAGTAAATGTAAGCGAAGAGAAGCGCATTGAACTGCAAGATATCCGATTGAATCCGGATTTCAGTTAGGACTTTCATCCAAAAATCTTTATATGTATGTACTAACATTATATACACATAAATTCATACTGGTAGCAGATATTATAAGCTAACTGACCATAATAGTCGTTCACTTTTCGATATTGAAATTTCAATCACCTGGTAATTCAGCTTTAGCATAATAAAAATAACTACACTTGCTCCGCTTTTCGGTCATTTATAAGTTTTATGTGAATAAATAAACAAAAGCTAAGAACTTGAAGCTTAGGTACTTAGGTTAGATTTTTCCAGATAAGACTATTAAGCTTAAACTGCTTTTTATTCACATGAAACAATGCTTAAGCTGGACCTATTTAGATTTAGTTTATAGATGAACTATGACTATCTAACGTTAGTTTCTTCTAAAAAAGGAGCTCAAGTTTTTTTGCGTCAGACTTTGTTTGGCCATCAAATTTATTTTCTTGCTTTGTTAAACTATTGAACTGTTAAACTGTTTCCAGATCTGTAGCTTAAATTGATAAAAACCCTTTGTGAAAGTGCGCTCAACCTGGTAAGATGCATAAAACATTGTGAAAAAGTTCTACACAAAATTCTTCAGAGCGTATTGAAGGATAAAAATAACACACCAATACCGGCAATTCGATCCTACAACCTATTATTTATATTATATAGAGTTTTCCAATAAGGACTTGACTAATCGGAGAACGTAAGTCACATCAAATGGTTCATCGGTTTTAATTCTTGAGTCAGCTTGATAGCCATTTTAGGCGTTTTTCTTTTTTAACTCAGAATAGAGCTCTGAACAGAGTCCGAGCATATCGAGCACGCTCTGAACATTCTGAACAAAGCGTGTTCTGAGCGTTCAGAATTATTTTGGAAACACACCTCAACACTTAAGCTTTCACTATTTGACATTCCAATTTATTTGTTATTTTCTTCAGAAACAAGAAATAAGATTCAAAGGTTAAATTAAAATGGAAACAATGAAAAATATGCTGAAGATGTTGTTCCAAGGTTTTCGGACAGAACTTTTAAACAATATTTTCGAATAAATCCAGATGCGTTTGAGACCTTATGCAGATAAATACACGCTATTAATGTACATAATAACGGACTTGGAAGAGAGTATATTTTAATAGAGAAGTCTATCTTAATAGCCCGACTATTATCTTACGCCATTTTAATTGATTGATTTTTTTTCTTCAATTTCACCTGTCAAATGCTTGTGTTCAGCAATGCATTCAACTCGGTCTGCTCAGTTATTTTATTCTGAGATCATAGAGCACGCTCTATACAAGTTCAGAACACGATCAAAACGAAAAAAGAAACGCAAATTTGAAGCTCTGAACGTTCACAGGTAAAAAATAAACACAATTTTTTGTTTGACAGTTCAGGCTCTGCTCTGAACTAAAAAAGAAAAACGCCTAATAAGGCCTAAAAGGCCTTATTTTTGACCAACCCGTTGTCTCGCTGACACGATAACATCACAAAACGAATTTTTGCACTATTATTATTGCCTTTCTTCTAGGGCAAACATTTCTACCGAAAATTGGAGTTAACACTCTTAAAGTTGTCGTCACCGACTCCAAAATCCGATAGAAAATTTGTGCAGACTTTGCTCGTTCGTGTATTTTAACATAATGAAAATTTTGAGTTTACTCAACTGAATAAATTGACAATGACAGTTCGATGATTGGTAAAAGGGTGCGTTCACATATTAAATTAAAGTTGTTAAAGTTAGAAAACCCGATACTTAAAAGTTCATTATTATATTTTTTATTTAAACGAAAAGTTAGCTTGAAATTTGAAATTATCAATCGAATATGTACGAATAGGTTTTTAATGAAGACTAATGATTATTAATAAAAAAACAAAGGCATTTTATTTTGCATTCCCTTGTTTCCGATCAACTTCTTTTAAAAGTGATCTTAGTTTGAGTGGGTACTTTAGCTGTTATTAGTTAATTCATTGTTAAAGTTATTAACAAACTATTAACCTGATAGAAATCGATAGTATTAAATTCATGAAACAATTCGATGGCAGCATAACTGTACATATTGTAATTAGTGTTTATATTTTACTTGAAATGCTTTCAATTAGAACGAATGAGAACATTAAAATATTTAAAATAAATAAAACGAGTCCATTTTGCTATCGCCCTCTTCAAACTTAAATATTTTAAATACTCATTATAAATGTTTCAGATTATACTTAATATTAGTTTTTCGTCAATGTTATTTTCTTCCATAAATATGAAGATAACATTATTTTACATTTTACTAATTTTTAACATTTAAACTCCACAAGGTACAAATATGTATATGGTTGTGTATAAAAGGTCTATCATTAAAAAAAAATCAAACTTACTTTCTCTGGTTGATCGCCTGGAGTATCGCGAAGATGAATATTCGTCCATAGCACAGACGCTCGGGTCTCTGGAAGTTAAAGTACTGTGCTCCCTGAAATCACCTGCCAAAGAATCTTCGGGTTCAATTATTAGAGGAACATCGATTAATTCATAAACAGGTTTTTTTGACATGGGTGGTGTAAAAATGTGCAAAAAATCTCTAGCTTTAGCTTTTTGTACAGTGTCTTCAGCGTAATTTGTTGTTTCGGTTGATTTTAGAACAGTGTTTTTAATGTAACGCATCTTTTGTCTAGCAGTACGCAGAGAGGTATCTAAGCCAATTGATTCGATGAACACCCCATCAATTAATTCTCGGGATTTTCTCTCAAGACTCTCAGTGTGCACCAAAACCTTTTTATCAATTATGGGCGGCGGTGGTGGTGGGGGGTAGTTAGTTTTAACAAGGAGAATTTCAAATGTTGTTTCGTATTTAATTTTTGGCAGGGGTTGGAAAAAGCCAGGCATGCGAAAGACATTTTGCGGAGCCCTATACGGAGTCTCCATGCGTCCACTTTGTTCAATCATATCCGATATTTTATTATTCCAAAGCGTTAAAGAAGCATTATCTGTTATGTTAGTAATATTAGAAAACTGCTGTGTGCCATCATGAGCAGTATTAATTTGCGTATTGCCTTCGGCATAGCTAACAATAGAATCTAAGAATAAGTTAGCGTTAAGAAGCGTTAGAATAATGCGTAAGCAAACTTAGGTCTATCCTACCGTGGGTGTTTTCTGCAGCTTGTTGATCCACTTTTGCAATATATTAACCTAAAAAGTAAAATAAAAAAAACATGCATTATTTTCTATAACTTTGCTTTATAATTGGCCATGAGTGTCAACTTATGTCTAGTTTTAAAGTACATACTTTAAAAAGGAAATTGAAATGAGTGCAATATCGAAAATTTGATAATTTGTATAACTTTTTTTTTTTTAAGTAAAAGTGTTTTTTTTTTAAATTGTGGCATTTTACATAAAATATTATATACATATAAACGAAGCCGAAGATTTCTGCTCCCAAGGTCTTTTTTTCTTTTAGAGTTGCAGACCTCGAAAACTGTGTTTGAAATATTCCAATATCATTTATAGTTTTCGAGGTCTGTAACTATAAATAAAGAAAAGAAAAATGCAGCCATCTTCAGCTTAATACAAATAATGATAAATGATTAAAAAATTTAAGTTGATATAATAATGAGGAGCTTTAACAGAATTCTTATCTTAAATCAAAGTAGCATGTTTTTCTCCTTGAAGAATTGTTGGTTATTTTTTTATTTTAATAATAATAGTTACCTTTAGTCGAGTGTATTACTTTGTGTTGCAACAAAGATTTTAAATTAAGCGTAGGAAATTTTCTTCGTTTCGTTGAGTGACTTGGAGGTGGAGATGAACAGCAGAGTTGAACAGGGATTTAAAGTAAAGATGAGCGCTTGTTTTTCGTAGATCTGTGAACACAGACAAAATATTAAATTATTTTTAAAAAAGCAGTTTAAGCTTAAAATAAATTAAGAATAATTCGTATTTAATTTCTAATCTTATAAACACACAAATGTTTGATTATATTTCTTTTTGCAGTACTGAAATAATAAACTGTTTCGCAAAACTATCGTAAAACTATTGTGTCTTAAACGACACATCAAAAACAGTGCCTGATAGTCTATAAAATTATTTCAGAAACCTAAAGTCATCAGTGCCTGATGGTCTATTAAACCATTTCAGAAACCTTAAGTCAGAATTGAATCTTATTAACAATTCAATGACCGAAAGTGGTCGATTTGGATTATTAAATATAAATAGTTTTATTTTCTTTTTCATTTAAGCTTATTTATGAATGTTAGGATGCCATTAAGAAATACACAAAAACTAACACTAAAAATGAGAGAGAACAACTCCGATCTAAAAGCGATTAGATCGACAATTTATCGTTAGTTAAATGTGGCAATTTTAAGATATATCACTTGGTTTCCTATAATTATTATCATATAGGGTCTTACAATAAAAGGTCTTATTTTGATGTTAAACAAAGATTGTAAAGCGAAAGGAACAATGGAAAACGATATAAACTAATTTACTGCCATAGATACAGTTTCAGCACCTTATCCTTTTCTTGAAATTTTATATGACCAATTCGCTCATTTGCAGCTATATGCCCCTGATAACTCAACGAATTCTATCTTGAAAGTCTTAAACCGATCGGGAACAATTTTATTAACCTTATCTTTCACGTGAAAAAAGTAAAGGTTTAAAATCACAAGATCTCAGTGGCCAATTTGATCACATTTTTGAGAACTAACTCGGTAAAGAAACTGTTAAATTGCGATCATTTCGATATTTATGCGGCATTATTACGAGTATCGTGAATTTTAACAATTTCAACGATAAGTATATACGAGTATATCCATCCATTTAAGTAGATAAAATTACTTCGGTGTGGGGGTTTTGTGCCACTTCTAGTTATATGTTTTCAATGTTAATATCATAAGCGATTTCAATCAAAATGTATTATATTTAGCTTGACATCAATTGTGCAGCCATTCAAAAATTCTGACACGTCAAATTTTGACAATCTACACAATACATTATCTCATATTTGTGTACCATAGCTTCTATTACACATATGTTTATCTTTAAATAATGTCTGAAGCAAAAGAGAACAATTTTTATTCACTGGTACAAACATTGTGCATCTTCAGTGAGTAGTTTTTATTTCAACCATTACTTTTTTATCCCGATTGAAATGTATCATGCATCTTTTAAATCTTAATTATAACTTAAATCCGTCTTACACCATCTGGTAGGTTTTTTAACACTGGTTATTTAATGTGTAAAAGAACATGGTGGTACTTTAAAATTTGAGTTTGAGCAATGATAGGCAAAAATATATCTACTTTAATGAATCTATAATAATGCTATATTAAACTTATAAATATATATAAATGTACATATTGTATGTTTGTCATATATTCGTGGAGTGGAATTGTGGGATTTAAAAATTAATAAAAAAAAAACGAATGTGTAATAAAAACATTATTACTAATTTTCTACGTGAATATGTAGAATTTACTTTGAGGAATTAGAAAAAAAACATTTATATATGTACAGTGGTGCTAGAAACATTCCGGATTTTTTTGGTCAAGTTTATTAATCCATATTTAGCTACCCAAGAATGTACACATTTTTTTATATTTTTTTGTATATTTTCTATAATGTAATTAGATCATACAAAAATTAAAACAAGTTAAAATAATCCACACAATAAATGATAGTAACAAAAAATTAAATAAATTCAGAAATTCATCTGCTAAAAACTAACCGGGTTTTTGTCACTAAATCTTAAAAATTAATATTTTGTCCAGTAACCTTTATTTTTTATAAATTCTTGGCATCGACGAGGCATTGACATTATTAAATTGTCGATTATAGATTCAGGAATATTCTCCCACTCATTCTTCAAAGCTGCAAAAAGAGAGCTTGTTTAAGTGTGCGTTCTCTTTCCAAATGTTATCCAAATGACAAGAAAAACCGTTACCCAAACATCAAGACTCGAACTTTTGTATAAAATCCGGTTAGTTTTGAGCAGGGATGTTATGGGGTAAATTTATATATTTTATATTTTTTTTTTTACCATCAGATCATTAATTTTTTAAAGTAATTATGTATAAAGTATACCAATATGTTTTTAAATAAATACAAACAACAAATTCAGTTTGATTTTTCCTAGTTGATATTAACGAAGGTATTATACAAACAAAAATCCGGAATGTTTCTAGCATCACTGTATGTATATAAGTAGAAACGGTACTGAGCTCGCACAGGGACGTAATTTGATGCACTGGCAATAAAACTAAAATTATTTGTGAAATTACAAGAGTTTCGGGTATTTTAATTATTATTGAAGGTTTTATTTTGCTTATTTGTTGACCAATAGAAATAATAATAATTTGTTGACCAATAGAAATAATAAACACATTTTAAGACACGAATTAATATAGTCAATATCATCATATCTAAGTTTATAGAAAATATACATTTAAAATTGGTTTGTGGTGTGGGCAGAAAAATACTAGATAAATAATATTTGTCTTTAATGCCAAATAGATCAAGTTACGTCCCTTCTTAGCGAGCTCCCTATCCCCTGAATGAATGAACATCATCATTGTAAATGATAATATATGTATATACATAGGTACATATTTTTTAAGCGATAATAACGCACAATATGAGTTATTTTTTAGTGCTGTATTTGTTTTGTTCCGAGCATTATAAACATTTGTACGTAATTATTAAGGTAATATATTCACGAGTCGTTCCATATGTAAACGTGTAAATTAATAAAAAAATATGTTGCAACACTCCAGATTCTGTTTCAACTATGTTGACATATGTATATTATTTACTACAGAAATTTTTGTACAAATCTTAAATGATCATATTTTATTTTTTTTAAGTTCCGAACATGTACAATCTTTTAGAATTCCAGTATCGGTTTTAAAAAATATTTTCCCTCACGATTAATTAAGTGGATATTTTAAATTTTATAAAATAGTGTTGTTACGTCAAACTAAATACATACATTGTTTTTAATGGTATGAACAAATTTAAATTTTCAACGACTTATGGATGCATTTTCTTCTTACATAAGTATAAATGAAGCCGTGATACCCACTTGACATAAGGATATATTTTTGTCAAGTGCAATAAGGCCAAATTTTAGCAGTTAGTCTTATTTCAGTTAAACAAGGTAAAGTAAAACCGAACTGGTTTTATTTGCACCCACCCATCATTACTGTTAGCGTTAACGGTGCAGGGAATTAACTTCACGGGAACTACCTTCAAATGGGAACTAACTTCACCACTAGTGGGAATTAATTTAACCTTTTTTTGGTGAAGTTATTTCCCACTGAAGGTTGGATATAATTTCACTTTTTTGTGGGAATGAATTTCACTTTCATGTGAAGTTAACATAAGTCAAACAAAACAATAAGTCAAAAATTCATTACCTAATATTGAAAATATAGTACCTACAAGTTTTTCTTTTAACAGTATACAGTCGTCGAATTTTGCACAATTTGCCTGCAAATTGGACACAAAATCGATTTAACATAAGGAAAAATTTTATGAAGAAAGTAATAAAAGAATATACATATTTAAACTAAAAGGAACTCCATGTTGACGATCAGATATGGAGACTGAAAAAAAAATTGTAAGCCATTTCGAAGGGGTCAATTTTGGGAATCACAAAATTCGGTAATTGTCTAGAATAGCTACTTTTGCTAAAAACATAGAAAAAAAATTCGGAAAATAGCCAAATCGTTGTATTTTTTCGTAAACTTTAATAAAAATCGGGGGAAGTGCAATTTTGCAACAATTTTTTTTGTTATTATTTAAAAAAGTTGAAAAATGACAGATACTTGTTGCTCGATTGAAATTTTTGAAACTGGAGCCTGAAACAAGTTTTTTTGAATTGATAGCACGGCGCGACGTACTAACAGCTAAGTTTGTAAGGGGGGCATGTTGCCCCTCTGCAACCCCCCTGCTTGGGATCACTATAGGATTTGGGGTGGTTGCGAGTTTGGGTATATGCAAAGAACACGAATGCGTTGTGATTCTTTCATAACTGTGAGCCATACTTGCTTTTTTTTTGTTGGGAATTTCTTTGATTTTAGTGCTCAAATGCAAAAGTTCTTTGCATATACCCAAACTCGCACCCATCCCAAATCCTATAGTGATCTCAAGCAGGGGGGTTGCAGGGGGGCAGCATGCCCCCCCTTACATACCTAGCTGTTAGTACGCCGCGCCGCGCCGTGCTATCAATTCAAAAAAACTTTTTAGCAAAAGTAGCTATTCTAGACAATAAATCAACCATTTTTGCGTGTATGTAAAAAAGTGAACTTTAAAAATTCGGCGTTGTTTCCATTATTTTTTTGGCCTTATTTCTTTTTATAAATGAACAACGAAATAAGGCCACATTTAAAATTTGGTGTTATTTCATTTGGAACTATTTCACGTCACCAATTCAACGCTTGATATTTTTTCAGATATTTCAATCGTAGGTGGGAAGTTACTTCACACAATTTTCTGATGAAATTATCTCCCGCCTTCAGTGGGAGATAACTTCACAAAAAAAAAGTGAAATTAATTCCCACTAGTGGTGAAGTTAGTTCCCATGTGAAGGTAGTTCCCGTGAAGTTAATTCCCTGCACCGCGTTAACAATAAGGGAATGTATGGGTACATGCTGCCTCGTGCAACCTCCTGCTTACACCACAAATTCTATAGTGTGTCCATTAATTTATTTTTGATTTACACTACTAGAGATGCCTAGAGATTCGAATTACGCAAAATATGTATTATTTTGGTTTTGAAAAATGTAATCTTTTACCTTATGAAGAGATAATACCAGTTATAAAGTTAAAAGTTATTTTGGAAAAAATGTATCGCTGAATTTTATAAGGATTATGTTCCAATCATACCGGAAACAAATATTATTATTATTATTATTTATAGTTCCTAGACAATAAGTGTACAAAATATGTAATATACAATTTCAGTTTTAGCTGTCAGGACTTTTAAGTTCAATTTTGTCAAAATTATAAATAATAATTTCATTGCTTTGTTCGGAAGGAACAGAGAAAATATATTTTATGTTTTGGCTAGCAAAAAAATTGAATGTTTCCTTCACTTTTGTGCATTCTATTGTGAGGTGTTGCATGTTGAATTATTGTTAGGAAGCATTTTTTTGTTTATGATATTTATAAAAGGGGAGAAGATGATTGGTTCTCGCTCCAAAAGCAAGGAAGGTACAGGCTTAGAAGTTATAAATTCACGTAACCATCTTATAACTTCAGAAAAACTACCACCTATATTCTCTACCGAATTCCTGGAAATTTTAAAATCAGCAGAGATTACAATGAAAAAAAAAGACGATAATCTGTTCGACAGTCTTTCTACCTTAACAGCGATACAAACATAAATAACCGCTCAACGATCGGAAAAAGAACATTGTAAATTGTTATTTTTTTTTTTTTATAAAAAATCAATTTTTATTCATGCTATTATATTGTAATACATAATACAATATCTATAAGACACCATACAAAACAACAGAAGCAAAATTCCAACGAGAGATTTAATGCCATTTTGTGCAAAAACCATAGCAATTTTAAATTTTCAGAATTTGGCCAAATTTCAGAAACTTGTTATTACTATATAGGCAAAATCTATGTTAACGTGATTTTGAATGCAGAAACAAACGAACATTTGTTTATGACATTTTAGCCCCCACCAAAAATAATGTTGCTAAATTTGAAAATGCCATTAAGGGGCTTATAGAATATCTTAAAAATAGAAATAAAGCTAAATAGAATACAAATCTATTTTCGTTATTCATCATCATCGGTTTGACAACCGGGATACGGTCCTGACTTCATACAACAAGTCTCTCCACTTATCCCAATCTTCGGTCGTCCTTGTCTACGCCATCTCTCCAGCGTAAGTATGGTCTGCAACTCTGTCGCCTATACCATAAAATATACTCAAGGACTTTCCGGGTTGTTTACTAATATCAATTAGAATTTAGCTTGAAAGATAATTGTTAACAAGTGAAAACAGATACTTTCAGATGTATGCTTAGGATGGATGTTCTAGTTACAGAATTACAAATACAGGAAAATGGTTAATGATAAGTTCATTACAACATTAAAACTTATTAGCTTTATGATAAATGCATAAAAGTTCATGCTTTCAATAGCCTCAAAAAATTAATTTCAATAAAAATGTGTATAACCAATGATTATTGTACATAGTATTTTTTTTAAATGGACCATAATTGGGTGAAACATTTTATTAAACTTATTATATTATTATAAACTGAAATAAAAGTTGTAACAAAATTTACGACATGTTTTCCGTTGTAAAGTTGTTATTACTTTTTGAAAAATAAAATTAAATTAAATTAATAATATTTATAAGTGTAAACTAAAATTTAACATTCCGCTAAATTTCATTGTGAATGAGTATGTTGATATTGATCGAACCCTCCGTGGTGAAAATCCAAAACCGGGACGGAGTTTCTTTCACAAGAGTAAACTTCTGGGTAATGAGCAGAACCTGACAGGCAAAAGGGTACCATCGACCATGAGTGAAGGAAGAATACCTTCCAGGGCGATAGTTGATGCAATCTCAACCACACCTATAACACTATCAAATTCAGAATTTTTCCAGTTATTGGTGTCGTTTCAATAGTAATTTTTGATATTAAAAAAGTTGCTATAAAAAACGGAATATTAAATTAATTTTGAATGTCGAAAATTATTTCTTACGGACAAACGATGGCATAAAGTTACCATAGGAATGAAAAGTTAAATAAATTTTAAATAACAAATAATAATTTTTAACCAGTAAATTGATATGCAATGTCAAAAAATATTCGTTTAGAGGGCCGGTTATGGCCATCAGTAAAAATTTCAACAGGAATCTGAGTATTTTTTACTGATGATCTGATGAGCGTTACCAGAAAATTAAAAACTGACTTTATCAGTAATTTTTTAATCATGCATTGGAATTAGTAACAAATCGGAACGCCATCAGTAAAACGAAATTGATTTGGTTTGGCTTTAGACAGTCAGCTGTTCAGTAAAAACTAAATTTCATTATTAAAATGTCTAAAACTAAAACGCGAACACTAAAGGGGTTTTGTATACCTTTAATATGCCAAAGTCACAGTGTGAGCATTAGGAAAAGAGGGAAGGGTTAGATAAGAGGTGCCGGTGTACATTGATTTTGAATTCCTGAATGATAGGGAAAGATAGAACGTGGCAAGGCATTCTACATTCGGGTAGTACGGCTAAAAAATGAATCTCCGTACTTCATAGTACGGCCGAAGTTGGGCTCAAGGGTAAACTGATGGGCATTCCTAGAAACGCGGGTATTACGGTTAAATTGTTTAAGGGAAGGAATGCAACTGGCTATTTCACTAGAGCAAAGTCCGTTAAAATAACGGCAAAAAAGGGTAAGACAAGAAACTTTACGACGATGTTCGAGCGACGTAATCGTGTTGATGATGTTAATGTCTAATGGTTAATGACTGATGGTTCGTTTTGATAGTTTAATCTAGCCCCTAAGTTAAAATGTATGCCTTTAAAATAACAAAACACAATTTTCCTTAAGCTTAAAGCCTTAGCGTCACTTGACATTCGAATTTAAATTTGCATAAAAAACATTTAAAATACATAATTTGTTATTGTAGCTAAATAAGTTGATCCATTTTTTACTACTGTAAGTACGCTTGTTAAAAACGAAACAATTTTGCTAATTTAACGGTGGCAAACACTTCTGCTTAATAATAATATAGCCACATTCATAATTTCTGTGTCATGAATTCATTCAAAATTATGTTCATTTGACATAAAAGAAAAATTCTTTACAAGGGAAGAGGCAGTGGACTATAATATATAAAATTGTAAACAATCTAATTAAGTACAAATGTTTTTGTATAGTATTTAAATTTATTAATTAGTGAAAATATAAAATAAATATATGAACTTTTATTACAAATTGTATATGTATATGTACATACACCTTCATTGATTGTTTTATTAAAAAGTTATATTTATCTATGTATATACATATGTACATACGTAAACAAACAAGCCTACATAAATATTTAAGTATTTTCGTCAACTGTAAAGTTTTTGAACGATTAATCTATTCTGTGAAACTTGTGCCCCGTGCCGTTTGACGAACAAAATGCGTATATACTTCTGTAATTAGCACGCATCCTCCGTAAACATAACCCTGTTTTTTATAAACCTCTGCTCACAGTCATACAAATTTTAAAAGCATAATGACATTTAAATTTTCTTCTCGTCAAGAAACATCTTCATAATTTTGATTCCAAATAAAAATACCTACATACATACATATGTACGTATTTTAAAATGAAATTAAAAATGAAAAACGAAAAAAAAACAATTTTTTTAATGTAGTCCAGCATTTGGCAAATTAGCAGCGGAAGCAACAAAAATAAACAATTTATTTATATTTATATAAAAATAGAATATTTGCTATTACGTGTAACAGATCTACACAGAAAAGTAAACATTTAAATACCTATTTTACATTTTTCTCTGAAATCAAATGATTTTCTAAATTGACATTAATCATTCATACATTAAAATATACCTTTAGTTTCAAAATTGTTTATTACGAATATTTACTTATTTCGCAAGTTGTTTGTGTGTATGGTGTTTATTTGTCGTTTACCTTTGAGTGCGTAACATTAACATACAGGTAAAAAATCGTACATGTCAATAAGAATAAAATACATATCCATCCATCTATTGTTTTTATTTGTTTAGTTCAAGTTCTGAAAGTTTTACCTTGCACGCACTCATTCACGATTTTTGATGAGTACTTTTTTTGAAATATGGGCAAATTTCCATTATTTAACAAATAATGAAAACACTCCACGTGGGTCTGGTTCTGGGTCTTTGCTAAGATTGATATATTATAAATATCAAAATCTATCATACATAAATACTAAGACTGCGCCAATAGATCTTAATCTTTTCGGTTCGGGAAAACAAACTAACTATTTTAAACTCTGCAAATGAGATTTTTCTGACGATACAATTATCTGTGTTTGGGTGTATTAAATTTCATAATTTATATAAAACATACACTTGAATCTTAGAGTTTGCTCATTTTCGATATATACCAACTTTTACTTTTTTTCAAATTATTATATTTGAAGCAAAAACTGCAACATCAGATTAAGGTGGAAGGTGGTTTAATTTTTCATTACATACTCACGAGGTCTTGCATTCCATAAAAATAAACTTATAAACTTTTAATTTAATTGAAGTGTAGAAAGATTGACATTCTACATAAAATATTTCTTTAATTTTATAAAATTTGATAAAACAAAAAATATAAGCTTAAGGTCGTAGCTTTAAAAATTTCACCACACAGTTAAATATTTTAAAAAATACATGCGTGTATTTGTATTAAATTTTGTATGTATTGATTGTAGGTTACGCACACACACAGATACACTTATCAATACTTTGTATAAAATGCATGAATGTATATGCAAATTTTGGGAGATTTCGAGTGGGTGTATATTTGTCGCTCATATACGCTTATTCGTATATATTTTAATATGTGTCTTCGAATATATATATTTTCAAAAAAATTTTGCCATTTATAATTAAATTCTAATAATTTATATTTCTCATCACAAATATTTTAAAAATATATAACCAATATATGGCCTCACATTCACGCACAGAAATTATTTAACGTTTTTTCTTTTTTTGAAAATAGGTATTAGATCTAATAATATTCAATTTTATATGAATTTCACAAATTATTTTGTTACACAATTTTTTTTTCTCACATTTGCTTTTTCGTTCGCTAAAACAATATATTTCGAATATTGGCACGATCTTATCCCTCGCGATGTAGGAAACCGACTGCTTTTTCACATTTGAAATCCACAGGAGCTTTCGAATGTTCACGAATCTAAATATAAATTGCCGGTTAATACGAACGAACGAACTTTTCTTTTTTGAAAAAAAATGTTACAGCATATCAAGCAGTATTTCTCGCCGTTCTTGAATTGAAATCTTTAGAGTTCTGCATATACAATAATTTCTTTGGTTTTCGCATAAGAACTTTCAATTGACTGCAAAAATCGAGTAAAAATTCGGTATTTATGCGATAAATATTGAGATGTGCAATCTCAATTTTATCTATGAATTATAATTTATGTGGGTAGTACTTTCAATAGTATCCTCACTCGAGATAAGCAAAGTTTTGAAATTCGGTATAGATTTTCTCTATAGAAAATATTGAAATTTGTATTCAAGTTATGTTTCCGGGGCTTTCAAAATCCTTTATCAAAGAAAAAAAAATTGAATAAAAACTATTATTTTTGGACAAAAATATTCGAAATTAGAATTCAATAAATATGTTAACTTGTTGTTCAAAGTTTATAGGAATTTTGTTTGTTGTTATTACTTCATTCTTACTTTATCGTAAAGAAAGTAAGGCACTTCTAAACGGACTTTAATTTGTACGATTTCAAATTGCTCTAAATGCACACAAAATTAAGTTATTCCTAAAAGGAAATATAAAAAAGAGGCTGGGATATGACCCACCCTGATAACTTCGCAACAAATTATTAATTACAATATTTAAAATCAACATCTTTCTTTGTTCTAATAATACTTGAGTCCAAAACCTTTTCTTGTCAGTTTGTTGTTATTTTTGTAGGTTTTCGTGTTTTGTAAAAAAAAGTTGTCAATTATATTTTTCTAAAACATTAACTTAAAGTTAGTAACAACATTTTCCATATGATAAAATATTTTGATTTTAATATTTGTTTTTGTTCCCGACATTTTGAGTCGAAAGCCAACTTTTGTCAATTCTAGCAGCATTTTGTGAAAGTTTTTATTTTTCATAAAAGTAAACAAGGATTAGATTTTTCTAATAATATTAACAACAAAATTTTGCTTGGAATGTAATAAAAGTGCCCACTTTTTTACATTATCAAAACCACTTTAATTTTTCAGTCTTATCAACAGCAATTTGAAATACAAAGTTTTGAAACAGAATACTTTTTTTAAAGAAAACATCATAATAATTTGTCATTAGCACAATGTTCTAATATTTTTCCCTTGAACAATAACACATGTACATACATACATATCATACATATGATCATTCATAGGTCTTTAAAATTATAAAAACAAAAACAAAATAAATGGTATCCTTTTTTTATTTTCTCTTTCTCATTTTTTTATGAATTGTTCATATTATAAAAAACAATTGCACAAAACTAATTGATATTTTAAGACTTCCAGTATTATGAGATACAGTATTTTGACAATTCAGCATTTTGAGATACAGTATTTCAAATTTACAGTATTTTGAAATACAGAATATTAACCATACAGTATCATACAGAATTTTTAAATACAGTATTTTGAAATGCAGCATTTTGACCTGCCCCCTTTTGCAGTCAATACCTTCATCTATTATCGAAATATTCGAATCGAACATCAGTTTTTACAAATTGTACGTATTAAAATAACACTTTTCATAAGATACAATATTATTCAGCACACAATATTTTTACCAAGAAATTGGTATCGAAAATCAATTTCAAGTAGTGTTTTTTTCAGGTTTTATTTTTTGTAAGAAAAACCATTTCATCTATTTTTCTCAAAATTTGACCAGATGTTCAAAACCTTATTCTTCGTCTCACAAAATTATTTCGTAGGTAATATCATTTTTGGTACCTAAAATATATTTTAGTTTTTGTTTTTATTTTTTGAAAATTATACTAATTTGGTATCACGTTACATTATATAATACAAAATTAAATTGAAGTCACTAGTATCGTTGGTTTGTAAGGTGTTTGGGTCAACTAAAATGTTCACTTTTTTAAATTGCTGTAGTAAAAAAACACCCACTCAATTCTTTGAAAGTCTTTTCTTCATCTTTCAATATTATTATCTGTAAAACAAAATTTATTTGAAGTCGATATATCTATTGGTTATTGAGATATAGACGAACGAGCGACGATGGAACTTGTAACGTCAAGAAATGTAAAAAAATTCAATTCGACAAATCGGACCGATTGCAATAACTTTCTATAGAAAGTTAACCAAGGAATATCAAATACAAGATTTATAACTTTATTATTTATGATTTTAGATAGGTTTGGTTAGTAAAATATTTTTAAAAATTATTGAATACAATTTTCTATTTAATTCTACCACCGGTGGTATATTTTTGTCAGTATGTGTTTCCCTTCAAAATACTAAAGAATACTGAAGTCTTAATTTAAATGGAAGTTTTTACCTTTTGCGTTGTTTAATTCCTAAAATCGAAAATGTGGTAACATTTTGTATGTATATGCGCCATGGGCCCCAGGAGAATACAATGGGCGCATTCATAAATCTAGTGACTACGTAGTCGAATTTCAACTAGATTTGTGAATGCAAAATTTCACTTCAAAGCTAGTCAATCCGGAACTGTCATATCAATGACAAAAGCAAATATATAATACAGGAAACATTTGTGTTTCCAGTACTTTAAATAGTTTGTTTTGTTTTTAAATTCAATAAAACCGAACATAAGATATAATATGAGTGATTATTATTTTTTTTTAAAACTAAATGATTAATTTCATTTTGAATTCTTGTGTCCTTACCGAGCAGCTGATTGTGAAACGTCAAAACCAGGGTGCACTAACTTTGTAGCCGAAAATTTTACACTACGTCGGAGGGGAAATGCCAACTACTTTTGTAGTTAGATTTAGCCAATCAGAATCCCTTGACTACGTAGCCACTAGCTTTGTGAATGCGACCATTCTCTTTATATGAAAAGAAACCTGAAATATGACTAAAGATCTTTTCCTTCTTTACTTGTATTTTAAATTAAAATATGTACATATGTAAATTCCAAATATCCAAATTACACTGATCGGCAAAACTATGTTTTTTCTGTCCCACAAACAAAAACAATACTTTTTTTAATGGTTAAGATGTTCTTAATTCCAATCTCGCCTCCAAATTTTAAAATATGCCCACTTAAAAATTGCAAAAACAATCAAAGTTAAAACTCAAAATATCTCTTAACAACAAATTGTATGATGATTTTGCAAAGTACATACAAATCTTCCTCTTCTAGATACAATATAAGATGAAAAGAACAAAATGTTGAGTTCTTAAACTCTTAAGAATGTAAGTTGGATATAAAACTTTTGTACCTTAATCTACAATAAATTAAAAAAAAAAATAAAATCATTTTATTTTCTTACTTAGTTTCTGAAAAATCTCATTAATTATGAGTCCTTATTAAACTCTATATAAAGTTTTAAGAAAACCTTGAATTTGATACTTTCATAATTTTGCAGAATACGTTTTGGACTTAATTTTTAGTGCTGTTTTCGAATCCAAACTATAATTTTAACTATTTGCTCAAGTTAATAAAACATATTTCAAAAACTTGATGTAATAGAATTGTTTAGACAACAGATTCGTTACAAGAACAAAACTTGCTTTCAAACCTTTTTGCCTTTTTCGGTTGAAAACAGTTTAATCATAAATGGTTTAGCGTTTCTTTCAGTACCTATGGCGTGATGGTTACTGCGTTGGACTGTCATGCAAGAGGTCTTGGGTTTAATCCCTGCGTGTGCCATCTAAAGTTTATTTTCACGGATACTGCCTCTTGCTAAGAATTGAAAAATCCTCCAAGAGTAATTCTTGTCATGAAAAGTGCTTTCTTAAATTAGCCGTTCGGATTCGGCTCAAAACACAGGAATGGTTGAGAGTTGTAAGTCACTAGGCCCTAGTTCTCAATGCATGTATGTATGCTTCTTTCAGATCTATGTAAGACAAGTGAAATCTAACAACTTATGAAGATTTTTCGAATATCTTATGAAACATTATAAATATTTCAACTGTATTATGAAGAAAGTGATTATGATTTAAGAAAACTATCACGGATTTTATTGAAAAAAAAAAACTCCATAAATTTAAATGGCCTCAAAACTTGGTTGCTATTTTTTGCCAAGAAAAAAGATGTTTGTCTCATAGCCTCGCCATCTTTTTCAAAATTGTTTAATTCTTCATTCTTATACTGTTTATGAACATAAGAAAAGTTATAATCTTCCTAAAACATCTTATCAAATTTATTTCAAAAAATATAACAAAATACATTTTTTTAAACATTTAATTATAAAGTAGAAGACGAATCAATTGCTGATTCCGAGACCGCTCTCTGATGTTTACGTTTACTTTCAAACATTAATTCGATCAAATTCAGCAACTGTTGGTCGGACATACTTTTTGATGTAACTACTTTTTGTATGAATTCACATTTTTCGTCATTAAATTTGTCATGATTCAGGATTTCTTGTATCTCTTGGAATAGCCTTGTTCGGCACGATACATTTGTTTGTGATTTACTGCAGATATAATCAATTATTGTATTCGAGTTCAGGCGGTCGCAAACAACGGAGGATAAATTCTCTTGGATTGCATAGTCAAGGAATTCTTTCGGATGTTTTTCCGAAAGCGTTTCTAATAGTGTTGATTTAAACTTAGGGCTCACATTCATATAATTCGATATGAATCTGCTGAAATTTAATCCGGCTTTATCCGACTGCTCATCAGATAAATATTTCTCACATATGTCTTCCAAGCTGAATTGTTTTAAAACGTAATTAAGCACGTCTGTTTCAGTGCGAAACAAAAAGGGAAATGAAGCTCTGTCTGCACCCGATTCGTTTAACTCTGCATTATCTTGTTTACTATTTTCTTCGCACTTTATTAAGCTACATTTGACTTTTTTTGCTGAGAGAGGCGTTGAATTCAATGCAGAAATATCAGTGACATTATCACTTTGAATTTGGTTTTCCATTTTAGTGCTCCTCCTTAGCATGTGTTTTGTTGTACTCCTCTGTTCTTGATCCAATAATAAGCACCTAAAAAGTTATAAATAAAGCATGTTTAATTAAAAATTATATCAGTTAAGAAAGACTTACCGTTTTGAATTATTCTTGTTTTCATCATCTTTGAGATATTCCTTTGTTATCGATACTGGAGGGTCATGAAAGCTTACACGTTTTCGTTTGAAAGCTTGCGAATCATAAATATCATCCATGCTATCATTTTGATATTTTCTTTTTAAGATACTTGCGGAGGGACTCGCACAAGGCGATGGTAAAGTTTTTGAGAAGACTAATAAATTCATTGGGCTCGCTTTGGAGTCATTCTCTCCAGGTGTCCAGTTGAGGGAACTATCAATTCTTTCCATTTTGGTCACAGGAGTACTTGTTTCCATTTGCTTTGAACTATAACTCTCATGTTTTTTATTTCTTATCATATTGATGAGCTGAGCTCCTCTGCCTGTTAGGTGGGTTGTTTTGGGCTTTAACACTGGGCTTGTACTGTTATTTGTTTGCTTGCGATCAGGAGGAGAAGACTAGAATTAAAATAATTTAAAATTTAAAATATTACAAAAAAATTGGATTTTATGCGTTGATTAATCGAGAGAAATCAATAAAGTTCCCATAAGGGCGCCAAAAAAAATACAATATTTTTTTATCAAAGTGTTCATTTAAAATGGCAGAGTACTGATGGGAATTTTACAAGCCCTTTAGGTACGAGTATACTACTAACTAAAATTGCGGTACAAAGCTAACGCTATTTATTTTGATTATAGCAGAATTTTAAATTTGAAACAATAAAGTTATTTAAACACAAATATAACTTACTGTATCTTTAAGTATAATCGCTTCTACCTGTTCAACATAGTCCTCTAAATGTCCATTATTTTCAACTTCTTCTGCTGCGGTCTCAATTGAAGACAATTTGCCTCTTGTCAACCGAACGTTAGGGATCCCACTAACGTCGTCTAAAACTTTTGTTTTGGCCTGGGGTTTTTCTGGCGTTTTGACTTCTACGACTGGCTTTGTTTTGCTGAATGTTACTATATTCTCTTGTTTAGGCTGAATCAGTTTCTTTGGTGAAATCGGTTTTATCTTTTTAGTTTGGTTAGAATCAAATGGTGGTGAAAAAATTTTGTGGTCTTCTGCAGGTAAGGATTTTTGGACATCTTCTGTTAAAGCTTTATGGTGATCTTCAAGTGAGGCTCTATGGCCATCTTCAGGTAAAGCTCTAGGCTCATCTTCATTTGCTGTTTCACCTATAACAATTTCATCATCAGTTCCCTTAGCAATAACAAGTTTTTTCGGTGTCCATGGTTTTATAAAGGCATCTTGCGATTGGCTCATGTCATTGTAAAGCGCAGGTATGTCCGATTTCTCATAAAATTTCTCCTTCTGACGCTCCGTCAGCTTGTCTGGATTAAGACTCCAAACCGCAGGAATAATTACAAATAAGTCATCATTATCCAAATAATTTTTTATTTTGTTGTACAGAGTTTTTGAAGCAACTTTTCTTGTATCATCTAATAATTGTTTCTTGTAATCATCAAAGAATGTCTTTTCGATGTAGTTACTTCGTTTTTTGTTAATAACGTGCGACCACACATCTTTGATGTCAGCAAAATGTTTTTGCAGTCCATTTTCTCCCAAATAAGTAACAAGACCTTTCAAGCATTTCATGCACAGCTCAAAGTTGCCCTTATTGAAATCTCTTGCCAGATTTATTTTAAGAATATTAAAAATGCCCGATATCAGTTCTTCGTCATACTCAGTACTTGATGCAGCGGATACGAGAATTCGTATGAAGCAAGCGAAATAAGCGTTCAGATCGGAATATATGGCATTTAGATTATACAACTTTTGTAAAAGTGCTGACGTTTCTTTTAGGAATGCCTTTTTACTAATAGCAGCATTCAGTCTTTCAATGGTCATGTGTAGTTGTGCTTCGAACTGATCATCAAAGATTTTCTCCTTTGTCAAGTTCTGAAATTCAGCGTAAGCCTTCAGCGGCCAAACTATCCATACGTTTATTATATTCATATCAGCATCACAACTGCTTTGATGCGACCGACTAAATTGCTTGAGTAGGCTTTTAGTTACCAACTTCCATGTTACCAGAACACTTTTCAGAGATCGTGTAGAGTTTGCAATTGTTTCAGAAATAAACACATCCAAGACCTGCCTAAATCGGTCAGTGTTAAGAAGAAAGATTGATTTAATTATTTCATCAACAGCTTGCATTTGAGTATCGTCAGTTATTACGATTTTACAGACTGCAGCAAGCCAAGTTCCGAGAAAGTTATTATTTTCAACAGCACCAACACAAGACGAGAATTGTTCTCTTCCAACAATCTTTTGCATGTTTTCTGATACACTTTTGTCGTTCCAATCTTGAAGTTTGTCAAAAAGAAAAGCTACAGCTTCTGTATTTTCAATAGAAATTACATTTAATAATAAGTTGGCCAAAATTAGTTCCGAAAATTCACTGCCTGACACTTGAACCAAATTGCAGTCTTTTAAGCCTTCGACAGAGTAGTTTATAATTGACTTCCAGAATTTTTTCATTATGCTCTCATTAATGTTCTTCTCCGTCATGGTGTTAAGTTCAAAGTTCTCCATTTTTTTGGCAATAATTTTGGGCTTGGAACCTCCTAGCATTGATATTAAGGTAAGAACTGACATTTCCTTGAATTCTATACTGCCGCAACCTCCCTTTACAAGAGAATTGTAGCAAAAAGCTAAAAACGTCTCTAAAATCGTGTCGACGTACTGCTCGATATGGGTTCCCAACTTACAAATCAAATACCACCATACTCTAAGTTTGACAATAGCGGCTTGGGGTGTTTTAGATTGAGAAGATTTAAGAGGTATGTAGAGGAGGCGAATTCGTTTGGGGGAACATAGTTCACCATTGTTGGCAAAGATTTCAATTAAAACCTTCCAGCAATAGAATGCCTCCGTGCGAACATTGTAGTCTGGACTCCGAAAGCCCAGCTCAACTATAGATAAAAACGCATTTATAGTAGAAGCGCCTTTCACAATTTCTTTATCAAGGATCCGGATTAACAAGCACCAAATTTTATACCAGCAAGAGTTTGATACTTCACGGTATTTGGGAATTTCCTTAGAATAACTCTGCACAATTTTCGTTTTCAGGGCATTCCATCCGGGCAAGCTATGTAGAATTTTGAAATCAAAGCCACAACGAACAACAGTTTCCATTGCTGCGATAGCACTTTTCTGAATATCTTTATCTTCATCAAAGATTAAGGGCAGAATATCGGTTGTCCAAAAGAGAATGAATTCATCAGTATTCCAGTACTTGTCACCTGTAGTTTTAGTTGTCCTTGCCAGCAAATCAAGCATCTGTAAAGTTTAATATATTTTATTTTCAATTACATCACGTAAGCGGAATTCTTTTTTTAAAGTTCCATCGTCATTCACTTACGTTGCAAAACAAATGCCTTTGGTTATTTTTAATAATTTCTTTCGAGGAATTATATACTCCAGAAAATGCTTTACTAAGCCCTGCATCCATTTTTAAATAATATTGTTAAAAAATTGATACAAAAATTAAAATAAATCACACAAAATTAGTACAAAGAAAATAGAGATGCATGGAAATTCAATTGACACCACAATTCGCGGTTTCAGGTAAATATTTGGCGCGAAAGATTGGACAGCTTGATGTAAATTTTTGTAAAAAAAATTGTAAATGAGTGCGTTCAGCCTTGGAGCCTTGGTTATATACATTTTTGACTAGGCTTGCTGTGTCTGAGTCTACATGAAACGATTATTCGTTAATGTTTTTATGTCTTCTTTGAGAAATGTATTCAAAAAAGAATCCATAAAATAGAATGTTAATAATTTTGAGTGCCTGAGTACTTTAGAATAGAATTGCTCTTCAAAATTAAAGGAAACAAAAACAAAGCTTATTTACAGATTTATCGATGGCATTATTAGCTGCGTCTTATAATGTATGAAGGACTAATGTAGCTCAGCACTTTTCATGTATTTCAACAAAATTTCAAGATCTTAATATTTTTCTTTGTCAATTTGAGTTCTCCACAATTCTAGCATAACAACCTACGGAATGTTTTAATTGCAGACGTTGGTGGCTCTGTTTGGTTTTTAACAAAGCTTTCAGAGATTCTGGTTAAATGTCGCTGATCAATCGAACTTATTAGACGACATGGAGATAATCTTCCGCTTGTATCAAAGGTATTTTTGAACGATATATATAAAATAATTGTGGAAATGAGAGTAGTGATAGTGACTTTTCCTTTGCTTATAAAGTTTACCATTCCTCTTTCCGCAATACATTCGTAAGATAAATGTTCCTATTCTTCAGACAATTTTTTTTTTTAAATATGGGTGTTCTTTCATTGAATTCGATAAGTTCTTTTGTACAGCATTATGGAAGAAATTGACGTATGACAATCTAAAATTGTAAAAATTACATTCTTAATCAATAGTAATCAAACAATGGTGGACGCAATGAACCATTTTGCCGTTTTTTATCAGCTCATATTTCAAAAATCTATAAAACACTGGAAAATTGGAATATTTAACAAGTAATTATTCAATACATACATTTATGAGATGGATGGATGTGAAACGAAGCATTCGCCAACTGGAGGATTTAATTATAAAGTAATTTGAGTGGTTGGTAACTAATCAGAACTTTACTTTTACATTGTGAAATAGAACCTTAATAAAAGATATTGGAATAACTAACACACAAATTTTAAATTACAAACGGTTTTTTGAGAGCCCACTTAATTCTTAAGCTAGCCATTCACGACAAAGCCAAAGAGGTGGCTCGTTGGTTCTGCCGATTCATTAAGATATTCAGCAAGTTCTGCCTGTTTGCACAATCTTATCTCGCCACCTAATAACTATTTATTTATCTCAGGTGTATATCATACAAAAATTCAAGGAAACAAATCCCTTAATGTCTCTTTCCCTAGTTTCATTTTTTTTATATCAGTTGCCAACGTTTATTATATAGGGATACCTTTTTCGGATATGTTTTTTCCCACAAGTGTCGTAATTTCAATATATTTTATTGACAAAAATGGCTAGAAATGTTTAAGTTTTATAAAAGCTCTTTTGTATGTTTATTTTTATTCACATGTATTTGTCTGTCCTCTAAATGTATGCTGGGCAAATTTGGAAAGTGTCCAATTGAACGGGTCCAAATCAAGTGGCACGGAGCCAATTGTCTCGGTCTTGTATGTATAGCCTTCACTTTGTATACATTTAAAACTTTTTGCAAAAATTAAGAAATACAAAAAAGAGCTTATAAAACGAAATTCTTGTAATAAAACGTACATCATAAATATCCTAGAAAACTATGATATGGGCTCATGTAGAACCATCGTAACATTTGTTCGCACCTGAAACGCAAAACAAATAAAAGAAAGAGGAACGCTCATGACTGACGACAGTAGACAGCTGATTAAGAATTGACAAAAGGGTTTGTTTTTCTTCACGTGATAAACAAATATCAGGTAATTTTTTTGTAAATTTTATTTATTGGAATTTTATTAACTAAAAACATTCCTATTACTTAGAAGTTCAAATTCTTTTTTTTTTTCTTTTTATGAAGTGTCATTTATGTCTATTAGTTGAATAGAGTTCAAATTATAAAAACAAATGAATTGAAATGTGTACATAAACCCTTCAATTGAACATCTTGTATAGATGCATATTAATTTATTGTAATAAAATATTGTTTAATTATCGTTACTCATGTTAAATATTTTTATAAACAATCTAATATAGCCATTTTATTTAACAATAAACAATAATATCTCTTACGATATTGGCTTCTTCATTTTTAGTCTAACCGGCTTAGGATTAATTTTACTTCTTTTGTCTGCAAAGAATAATCGATACAACACTGCAATCAGCATTTCTCCATAAGTGACGAAATTGTCTAACAGCGGGTTTTATTTACGATCAGAAGTTGGTCTGTATCCGAACAGTCATCATTTAAGCCTTTGATCATGTATTGAATGAACAAACTATTTTTTTTTTGTTCTTGATCATGAGTTCTAACATCATGAATTAAAAAAATTATTTTAGCACCCCAGGGACGAATAAACTTGTCGAACGAATTTCTTTAGGGTTTCGTTCACCGCTCAATTGTAATGAGACAAAAACTAAACATACATACATAACATGCCTATACCTAGTTAATATTTTTTTTTATTGAATTAAAAATTCAATAAATTCAAATATGGATGCAGCAAAGTTTGTATAAAATTGTATAAAAATACAATTTTTTAATATTTCAGATTCAAAGTATATTCAAAATAGTATCTAAAATTAATTATTTACATATTAACTCTCCAAAGTTTATGGAAGAAATACAACAGTTTATTTGTTAAAAAAAGGAGATTGTAATACAAAATCGCAGAAAAAAATAATATAATTGTTGTTTAAGATTATTTAGGGGTTAAAATTACCTAAAATCTTTTAATACATGATTTTTAAAGCCTCATTTTGAACGAAGAATTCTCATTCTCGTAATAGGAATTAACCAACTTGTCAAATATGTAGGTACATAACCATTTAGTATGTATTTTTGACTGTAAGACAAGTTTGTTTTAGCTCCCGTAGTCCTCAATAATTCTTTAAAAATTCAACTCATATGTCATTATAAATAATAGAATAATAAATGTATTCTATTTTGCATATATTATTCTTCCTAAAACCTTTAGAAATGCTTCAAGTCACTTAATAAAATAAATTTGGTTGCGCTGCAAGAGTTAGATTTGAAAAGAGTTCTTACTATTCAAACACCCATAAAAGCTATAAACACCTACAGTGTTGGACAGAGAATTAGCACATAGTACTTTATTTTAGTCAAAAATCCTTTTACCAGTTGACAAAAGAATTTCTTAAAAACTTTTCACACTATCACAAATAATTATGCTGTACCACCCTGTGATCTTTGGAATTCTATAGTTTATGTATTATTCCAGAAGATAAGATCGCCATTACTTAAGTTTATTTGGCCAATGAATAAGCACACGTTTTTTTTTAAATTGAGTAAGAATTGTAAAATAACAGTAATATTGTTCAGATTTTAATAAAAAAAGTAAGTCTAGGTAGAGTATAATTTTGAATATGATTTGATTAGATGGGCCGACAAATTGTCTTGTACAGTTGAGCTCAGGTTATAATAACGTTGAAAAATAACGGAAATACAATTAAAAAATCGCAAAGCAAGAAAATAAGTCTACAATAGCATGAAATTTTTTGAAACTCATGGGCTCGACCAATACCATCTGAAGAAGAAAAAGAAACAAATTCTATTGATGGTCGGATAATCGCTGCTTATACGAGTACACAAAAAATCCGTTTATGTCGTCAGCCGATATTCGGGATGAGTGCATAAAGACGGTTGGATATCATTAAGTAGAAGAATAATCCGTAGAAGACCACAAAAAGGATTTGATTGGTAACGTTGCTCATCATAGACCCTTGGTTTAAAAAAAAAAATCAGCAAGACTAACGTTCTCGTATCATGATGTGGGATGCGTTTTCATGGCACGGTTTAGGACCAATTGTTAAAATAGGGCAGCAAATGAATCAGCATCAGTATAAGAGAATGTTACAAAGTATACGGAGTCTTATGCCATTATCGTGGATATTTACAATCGCAAGCATACTTCGCGTCTAGTGAAGCAGTGCATTAGTAATCATCAAATCAATCTATTGGTTTGGCCTGCACAGAGTCGTGATCTGGATCTAATAGAAAATCTATGGATTTGTGCTTATTCTAACCAACGTTATTTATGGATTTTTTTGTTGCTATTTTTTTTTAATTATTTATTTTTCTTTTTAAGTTTGTTCATCAGTATTTAAAACATTTTTCAATAAGTTATGTTTCAAAAGCAATCTAAAAATATAATCTGGCTTATTTGAAATCTATATTTTATTTTGTGCTAATTCTCTGTCCAACACTGTATGTATATAAAAGGAATAGTTCGTCAAAATCAGAAGAAAAACTATTTGTTACTATTATTATTTTTGTCCAGGCAAGATTTGCTAATTTTGTTTTAAATCCGAACAATAAGCTGATAATAGTAAACTGTTGCAACAGTAAAAAATGTTAATATTTTTTTTAATTTATAAAACCTACTAGAATAAAATGAAATATAAATATAGTTGTTAAATGTTTAATTAAATGCCTGGGTTTAACTATTTTTAATAAAATTAGTTTAAATTTAGTTAGTTTAGTTGTAATTTGTACAAAATAGAAGTGCGCTTCTATTTTTATTTGTTCGTAAACTTAAATCGTTTTAATTAATATATGTAGTTTTGTTAAAACGTCGTATTTAATAAAACTTTAAAATGCATTTTCTATATTAGGTCCTCAACACTATTCGAAAAATCATGCCTGTAGAAACCATAAAATGTGCAAAAGTGAAAATAGTACCAACATTGGAGTTGGTCGAATTCATTAAACAAAACGCAAACGATATTGAAGATTTGCCTGAATCATTAAAGTCACTTTGTTTAACAAGTAAAAATTCAAAATCTACAACTAAGTCAAACGATAAAATAGAAGAATTAGAAGAGGATGAAGAAACCGATGAAAGCACAATATCCCTCAGTCTATATGATTTTTATTGCTTGAAGAAAATATTAAATGAATTAAGAGCAAGTAAGAAAACAAACCGTTATGCATATGAATTTTTGGAAAATTGTGAAGTAATTTTACCTGAAAATGAAATTACACCACGAAACCAATCATTAGAAGATAGATGCGAAAAGTTGAGAGCAGCGCAAGCGAATACAGCGTATATGAATATAACAAAAAATGTTGATCTGACTATCAAACAAAGACATGAGGATTCATTTGCTTTTCAGTGTGAGTATATTTTCTTGAAGAATCTTGTATTACTTTATTTTTCTTATACATAAAACGGCAAGTAAAGTTAAAAAATAATGATCTATTTTTAAGTGACATACAAATGCAATGTTGTCTTAAATTATTAAGACATTGGGCAGGTTCAGACAACATAAAGGACTTAGTTTGTAGTCAACTACGTTCTTTCAACGCAAAATTAGACCAAGGTAGCTAGTTAATGTTTCAGATGTCATTAATTTCAAACTTGGAATTTGCTTCACTATCTTCTCCCATCAGAAGATCGTACAGAAAGTACCAAAAATAATATTAACTCTTGCACAATGTACAAGTTCATAATAAGTTGTGTTTTGTATTTTAACAAACAATTCCTTTTTCCGTTTCCAATATGACAAGAAACCATTTTACAAAAAACTTTAAATACAATTTTGCAGTATATAAATAAATCACAGAGTTACGAAGTTCAGCTTTCAGCTGAATAAAAAAAACGATCAGCTGGCATTTTCACATAATTAGACTTGTCTTCATTTTAAGGGAGTTTTTTCTTGACTAAATTTCCAGCCAACTTTTTAATGAAGTAGTAATTCTTTGGCAGCTGCCCTATCAAGTCCCTTATGTCGTCTAAATCCGTCCATTCTAAAAATTTCGCGCTTCAAAGTTAAAATTTAAAATTGCATGATAAGAAAGCTGTCTAGAATATGTTGAACAATGTATTTGTATCACTTTGTTTTTACTTACGAAATCAACGTATGTAATTATTGTACTATAATAATGTAACTCGAGAAATAAAATAACAAAAATTGAGTGTATTTAAAATATCTTCAATTTTATTTTTTTAAATGCAACTCCGACAACTTTTTTTTTAAACTAGGAATAACATAACTTGTTTTTTTTTTCTTAAAATGCGCGGCACAAAAGTTTATCCAAATAAATTAATTTAGTTTCTACGTGTGCATTTAAGGGCATGTGGCATGTAAAAAAATTGATTGGTGCTTTGCGCTTAGCTTTGTAGCGTTCACATTTTTTTAAATATTTAAACGAAATAAACGGGTTTTGATTGTAAATATATTGGGCTAAATATTTATAAAGGAATCCAAAATTAAAAAAATTTTTTTGTTCCTTAACAGCACTAGAATCACTAAAAAATCATTAAATTCAGGTAGTTACTTGGGAAAATCAATGGGGCAGTGTGTTAAATATAATTTTTTATTTTTTTTATATTTTTTTCCAAAAAACAATACATTTTTATACATAGTGTCGATCTTTTTTTTTTTTTAATTTATTTATTTATTCCAAGAAAAATTCTAGAAAACTATGAAAAATAGGGCAAATTTGCATTGTGGCATAGGTGCAATAATTGATAGAACTTCCAAAGTATAACAGCCAGCTAAGTCAATTCAACTTTTTTTCAAATTCTAAATATATGTGCAGATATTTGCTTTTAAATTTTTTTTTTTTTAAATAGTTATAGTAACTTTTTTAGACAAAAAATCCAAAATGCTTTCTTTTTTTCCCAATTTTTTTTGGTAATTCATGGGGCGAAGTCATTTTTTTTTTTTTAGTTTTAACTTTTTTTTTAAAAAAAAGGTCCATATATATTACACATAGTGTGGATTTTGAAAAAAAAAAATATTTGTCGCAACATAATTAAAAATGCATTTCAAAATAACAACATTTGTGGTGCAATTGTGAGGGATTGGGAGCTTATATAATTCCAAAATATTTTTTTTATTTTTTTTTGGCATTTTGTTTATTCTATTTAAAAAAGTAAAAAGTTCTTGCGCCCACCATTTATTTAATTTAATTTTTATAAAAGAGGTCTATTTTGCATTTTTTAACAACAAATTTCTTTGTAAACGCACACAATGAAGCTTCCAGTTCCCAAGAATGCCGCTGCAATACACAGCGCTTAGGAAGAGAATTCTTTGCAAAAGAATTTCGCCCGCCCATTCTCTCTCAGATTTTTTTTGTTGTTGTTGGTCTCATGGCTCATTTAGTTTTGTGTTCTTTGTTTTGTAGGCTTGCGGTACACAATAACAGAAAATATCAAAAAAAACTTTTCTTAGACATATTTTTTTATTTCTAGTATGTGCTATGATGTAAGGTCATGGAATCGTGATTTGGGTGTTACGTAGTCAATCGTATAAGCAGAATTTGATTTTTGGTTCAACTTTCGGCAAGTTTTGTTGTTGCACATTGTAGTGTAGGTATAAAAAAGGGTAAATAGGTATCGTGAATTCGCTGTCATATATTTTGTTTTCTTGATTTTTTTGCGTACTATCACTCCTGAATATTGCATTTTTTTGTGATTTTGTTCATGGTCAGCTGCTTTCCTTAGATAAAGGAAAAAGGCAGAAGTCATATAAAAAAGGAAGGTAGCTATGTAGGTACGTATGAAAGAGGCTGGGATGCGACCCACAGTGATAACTTCCCATCCCGTCTGTCGATTTGTCTTGCTTAAAAGTTTGTCTATATGTATCAAATTTTAGCAAATTTGCGTACTATTTTTTGTAGATTGTGTTTTTTTTGTGAAAAAACTGACTGTTGGATTTTTATAAAAAAATTACTGAATATCGAAAACAATATTTTCTGTAAAATTAAATAAGTTTGAAGCCAAAATTTGTAATTTTTGAAAAGTTTTTTGAGTCGAAAGTAAATTTTTACCAAGTTTTAGTACATATTGTTTTTTTTAGGTTTTTATTTTTTGTACAAAAACTGTCAATTCGATTTTTTTCAAAATTTTACTGAATGTTGAAAACAATATTTTCTTATAAAATAAAATAAGTTTGAAGCCTTTGTCTCAAGTTTTTGAAAAGATATTTGAGTCGAAATTCAATTTTTCGCAACTTTGACTAATGTTTTTTTTAGGTTTTTATTTTTTATAAAAAAAACTGTCAATTAGATTTTTCTCAAAATTTTATCAGATGTCAAAAACCTTATTCTTCGTTGCACAAAATTGTTTTGGAGATCAAATCATATTTTGGTCGTAAAATTTTCGAGGTGACAAATTTTTTTTTCAGTTTTTTTGATTTATAAAAAAAAACGTTAATTGGATTTTTTTCCAAAAATATACTCATTTTGTATTACGTTACAGTATATAATATAAAATTTAATTCAAGTATCTAGCGTCATTGGTTCATGAGATATTTAGGTTTAACCAAAATTTTCACCTTTTTTTTTAACTGCTATGGTAAAAAAACCAGACACGCAATTTTCTTGAGAGCCCTTTCTGCATCTTTCTGCATTATTATCTGTATAACAAAATTTATTTGAAGTCGATATCTCTTCTGGTTCTTGAGCTATGGACGACGAAAAAAACGTCGCGAACGTACGGACGTACGAACGCACGCACAGACGTCTTTCTAAAAATCTTTTATTTCGACTCTGGGGACCTTGAAACGTCGAGAAATGTCAAAATTTTCAATTTGACAAATCGGACCATTACAATAACTTCCTATGGGAAGTTACAAATATTAAAACAAAATAAGTATTTTCAATAATTAGAAAATGTCGCCCAACAAAAGAAATTCAAGAAAAAAACATCTCCATCGATAACAAAATACCCACTTGCTTTATAAGATTCGAACCATATGGAAAACACAACAACAAAATATCTAGGTAGAAAGCAAGAACCTATTTCCAAACAAATTCAAGAAAAAACATTTCCATGGACAGCAGAAATACCTACCCATTTGCTTTATAAAATTCGAACCATATGCAAAAGACAACAACAAATCTACCTAACTAGAAATACAAAAAAAAACCGGTTTATCATGCAACGTTGTTCATCCATATATCTTGTTGTGTGAATGTGGGTATCTATTTCTTATTTCTTTGATTGGCTGCTTGAGTGCTTGTGCGGAAATATATCCCTCGCTCTGAGAGACAAAAAAGATCAAGAGGACAAGAGGCAATTGGAAATTCGAATTTTGAATTTGATAATGAAGAGAGTAATTGTTCCTTTCACTAATACATTCAAATACATTTACATGAGTTCTGAGTTCGCTTCTGCGGGAGACATGCCCTTAAGGTATCGAACCCAAAGAGCATGTACGCTGCAGTTAAAAGAATGCACTATTACGAGAACCAAATTTCGTTTTAAAATAAAGTTATGGCTTTATTTTTAAGCATCTCTTCCTCCGCATAAAAGATCATAATATTTTGGATTATTGATAGATGATATGTACATTCAATTCCATTTATGGGCCCAACTCCATTAAAAGAAAAACAACCCCACGCGGTTATGTGCTTAACTACTTTCTTGGTGAATTTGACTTTATATTTTGCTTTTGGGGATGTTTTTTACTTAGGAACGTGATCCTTGACCGCCAACAAATAAGATTTTAATTTTATATCTAGATATTTTTCTATTCACTTATTTAAAGGAGTTGAAATTTAACTTGTGCTAGTGGTGTTATTTTTTTACCAGTACCGTAGTACAGCGAGAAAATCATATATAAAATGTATTCTTTCGATGCAATTTTATGAATTGGAGACTAAATTATTTTTGTCTGGGAAAATTTGACATTTGTAGTTGAAAAAATAAACCATTTAAGTTTTAGATTATAGCTAAAGTTAAAAAGTTAATAGTTACTACAAGATTTAAGTTAATTTGGAAGTTTAAGGAATACAAATGAAATCGAATAAAATGTATTATTTTCTTAAAATCTTTTTTTCAATGCAAAATACAAAAATTCATTACATATACATATGTACACTTACTACAATTCATAATCTTATTTCAATTGTTTACCTATTTTTAGTAAAGGAAGTCAATCGACAAGTTATAGCAGTGCTGCAATTTGTTTGTTCTGTTATAGCAGGTTTCGTATTTGGATTTTTGGGAATCGAGTTAATTGTAGGAAATCTGGATTTTGGATTCCGCTTATTACTTGGAATAATGTGTGCGCTTATTATAGCACTGGCTGAGATTTATTTTTTGGCTAAAAAATTAAATGAATGTGATGAAATGTTTTCAAAAAAAGTTAAACGAGATTAATAAATATTCACTGAAATTTTAAATAAAAATGGAATTACAAAATAGTTTTTATTTAATTTAATTGAGTTTAATTTGTAGAGCTGAATGTTTCAATTTTTTTTTAAGTGTATAAATATTTTGTACATATGTATTAACTAATATACAAAGCACAGCACTTGTGTAAAAGTTTTGAAAATTTAAAAATAAATTCAAAAAATATCTTTTAAAAATTTGATCAATACTTAACTTCAGTTATTTGTTTAAATTCTAAAAGAATATAAATTAGGATTTTTTTATAAAGATTTACAACTCACCGGCACCTCTGATGGGACTAAGTTTAAAAAATCAGTATAGTTGATTGATTCGCTGATGACATAGTTCTCATTTCATCAACTTCCGGACAAATACAAAATATGCTCATAGAATTGACAAATGAATGCAAGAAAGTTGGACTACATAATATCAATAAGTCAAAAACTAAGATAATGACTAACCATATTAAAGATGACATAATGCTGGATAACGAACACATAGAATATGTAGAAGACTATACTTACCTACGACAGACTAAAGCATCTTGCATATTAAGGGTGGAAAATTAAGTTTAAAATTGGTCAATACAACAAATCATAATAAAGCATCTTGCACATGAGCAACGAACTGCGAACTGCGAACTGTGGATGTTCGCATATTTTGACTTTTCTTTCACATGAGCTTTTATTTCTATTCGCAGGTAGCGACGAATTGTCAACCCTTTTCTCCATATTTTCCTCAGCCATCATCTTTCACACAAAAACAAAACAAGAGTGGTATAATTTTGAGGTTAAGTTGAGCGCGAACAATTTATTCGTTGCAGTGTGGATGGTATGTGGAACGCGAATAGAGTTTGACAGTTCGCAGCAACCACACTGCGATTCGTTAGTGTGTTATTACACTCAGACTTTTTTGGAAAGACTCAAATAAGTGCGAAAGAGAAAGTAGGTGAAATAGAAATACTTTAAAAAGTCTCTACCCGCAGAGTTCTGGGCTCGGGATTCTTGGATTGTTTTTGACGTTTCTCTTTCTTGCCTTTCTTTGTTTCTTGGTGTTGCTTTATTATTCTTTCTATTTTTACCGAGTAAACAAGAAATATTCCGCCGGACAAATTCAAGTGGAGCAAAGACCTTATAATGAAATTAAATGAAGGAATGATTGAAAGAGTCTAGCTTGGTAGTTTAAGCTTTGGAATGTTTCACCCGCTGAAACAAAGTGATATCCAACTTTTCCGGCCCTCAAAATTGTATTTTTTATGTCGTTTTCAATGAAAAGCAGGTTAAAAGTGTCTTCATTCATCCTTTTATAATTTAAAAACGATGGTTTATCATTTGATTTTAGTTCTTTTGTCAAGAAAATGAAGGATTCTCTCCAGATTTCAATCCAATTCCTTTTTTTACATTATTCGGAATTAATATCCGTATTCATAATGTTAATAATCATTGCTGTAGTAAAAAGTGCAGTTTTCTTTAATTATTTTTACACTTTGACTTTGTGGATGAGAACAAAAAATGAAAGAGAAGTGTCAAAAACACGCAACCGAAAACAATCCGGGTGTAATAATGCGAGATTGACGGGATGAGTGTTCAAAAGAAAATATGCGAAACACGCAGCATACAAAAAGTCTGGGTGTAATAACACACTTACTACCAAATTGTTTTTACAAAATTCTCTTGTTTTAGAGAACAAAATGCAAATTTTATTATCCTAATATTAGTGTCAATTGGTTTCTTATAATTTAAATGTGTTTTTGTGTGGAATTGACTTTTTGAAATGTGTAAAATCACGTTTGTTCGTCCATTCGCAGTTCGCAGTTCGTTGCTCATGTGCAAGGCACTTAAGTCATTCATTAACCAAAAGAAATAAGAAGTTTCTAGACGCATTACCAATAGTTGGAAACAATTTTGGAGTCTAAAACAAATATTACAATCAAATCTAAGGGACGAAACACGAAAATATATACTAGACTCTGCTATTCTAACTGTTATGACGTATGGGTTACAGACTATATCCTTGACTTCAAGTTTACTTGACAAAATAAGAATATGCCAAACCAAGATGGAAAGAAAACTACTTAACCTACGAATTAGCCAGAGAGTGAGAAATAGAGAAATAAGACGAAGAACTGGTTTAACGGACGTGGTTGAACGAGCAAAACTCCTTAAATGGAATTGGGCAGGACATATATCTAGAATACAGGATCAAAGATGGACAAAAATCATTACAAAATGAACACCACCAGAAAGCACTAAAGAAAGACAAAGTTGGTACAATGACGCAAAAGATAGAGATCTTTGGGCAACATTGGGGGAGGCTAATGCCAGATCATAGAATTTTGACACGCATCCATTTATTTATTCAAACTATACATTTGGATATATGAATCTATGGACGATAAATTGGAAAACAAAGTTTACATCACATATGTAATAAGCAGACAAATAATATGTTTTTAATTTTTAATCATAATGCGAGTAGATAATACAATCATATTAATTTCATTACTACAATTAACAATATCTGTGACCTAATGCTCTCCTGGTTCCCTTAATATTCGGTTTCCTAATGGAAGAGGAGGCCTGTAATTGAGAACGAGCTTTCCTTTGATTTCATTAGCTGGGCATTCAGCTTTAACATCGTAGCAATTTAAATTTCTCATAGCATCCAATTGTTCATGAGACACTTCGACTGGTGTCTTCAAAACGATCCATGTAACTGATTCGGAACAAGGTGGTGTAGTCAAAGATCCTTCATAGGTCCAGTAGGTACATTCTTCTGGGAGGAAGTTTAGCGGGTCACAACCATTAGGCAAAGTTATACGATCACCTTTGTGCACTACGAAAGGCAGTAATTCTGTAACCTTTTCCAATTCAGGATGGTGATTTCCCGTCTAATCATAAACATGAATACATTTGAAGGATTAATATAAAAATGAAAACCTTGTATACCTTTAAAAACAATGCCAATACAGCTAATCCATCCGGAAAGGCAGCTGCTTCCGAAAAGCTACTATACTGAGAAGTATTCCAATGTACAAAATGTAGTTCACCAGAATATGATTGTCCATCAACAGTATGCTCTGAACCAACTTCATCAGAACAACCCCAATGACAATGAAATTGCTCTAAACGATATTGGTCTGTTCCGAGTGGTCCTCCCGTTAAAAGAGAATCATTTCCAATTACATCAATTTTCCAACCATGTCCTAAAGTTATAATCGTTAGGGATGAACACATTTTTAATTATCCTACCATTTGATATACTCACCAGTATTAACCAGACTTTTAGAATCACTGCCAACATAATTCCATATAAGGGAGTTTTCTTTCAAATCGCTGTCACGTTTGGCAGTTAAGGTATTAATATCAACTGGTGATTGTCGATGTCCTGATGCTTGTGGAAAAAGCTTAAACCACTCATGTGGGCCTATTAGAAAAATATAATATTTAAAATTAATTCACATGTTAAGTTAAATGTAGAGAGCAAAGTCATGTTTGCATTGTTAGATAATATTTTTTTAAGTGTAGGTACTTCTATCATTTTATTTTATTGTAATTAACTTCAACTTCCCCCAGTATCAAATGGTTTTACAGGTAGACAACAACCGAAATTAACATTATTGTTAAAATCTATGGAATTGCAGCGAACCCAAGTCGGAAGCCGATCAAAAAATGAAAACTTAAGAAGGTCCTAACTTTGCTGAACATGCATAGTTTGGTTCATATAATACGAAAAAGAGGTTTGTCATATCAAAGCAGAATAAATACAAATGAAAATAAACCAACATTTTGTGTTGTATTTTGTTGAGATGCGCGATGAATAAAAAGTATCCAATTTATTTTATACACACAATTTATTGAACAATATGAAAAAACAAATTAAGAAAGCAGACTTATTGAAAGAAAGAGAATTTTAGAATGATGAAAAAACTACTACAAAAATTATTTAATAAACAACAAAACTATTTAATCAAAATAAAATAATTATAAAAGTGAAATTAGAATAAAGTAAGGTGGTTAATATATTCTTAACATATTTTATTAAATTTTACTTATGAATTAAGAAAAAAACTAGAATGTTTATAACTTTTTGATAGTTTCATGTTGTTATTATGTAAAGCCAATAAGAGTTCTAAAATACTTAAAAAGTTGTAGAAACTTACAATTAAATTAACCATGTACAGTGTTGGACAGAGAATTAGCACATAAAACTTTGTTTTAGTAAAAAATCTTTATACCAATTAACAAGAGAATTTCTTAAAAACATTCTACATCTTTGGAAAATTACAGTTATTTATACCTGTTTATGTATTATTCAAAAAGATTAGATGGCCATTACCAAAGTTTATGTGGCCAAAGAATTAACACAAATTATTAAAATTGTTGTAAAATGTAAAATAATAGTAATATTGTTCAGATTTTATCAGAATTATTAAGTTTATTTAAAATTCGTGATGAATTGCACAAAGACCATGAAATATCATTTAACAGCAGAACAATCCGTAAAAGACTAAATGAGAAGGATTTGATTGGTTACAAACAAATATTTCAGCTAGACTAATGTTCGCTAGAGAATGCGGAAAAAGATCTCTACTATTTTGGAAAAATGTTCTTTAGAGCAATGAGTCCAAGTTTAACCGTTTGAGCTCCGACGGAAAGCGTCATGTTTGGCGTCCAACAAAGCAGGAGCTGAACAGTAAAAACTTTGAAGCACGGTTGTGGGTGTATTAAGGTGTGGGCTGCGTTTTCATGGCAAGGTGTAGGACAATTGTTGCAATAGAGTAGCGAATGGACCAGCATCAGTTTAAGAGCATCTTACAAAGCAATACGGCCTTCACCTGAATCTCATAGAAACGCGAATTTTAAACATTGCCTCAAAAATTCAAACATACATACATTCTGGATTTTTGCATTCGAGATTTTTTTTTCTTGATTTTGGCATTTCGAGATTTTATTTTCTAGAATTTTGTTTTCGAGATTTTTTCCATTCTAGATTTTTGTTTTCGAGATTTTTACTTTCTAGATAATTAATTTCTAGATATCGTGGTAGACCCCTTTCAAGGCTATTGATTCGGTTACATCATCCTCCGTACTGTTACAACAATATCAAGACGAGCTATCAAGTCTGAACATAAACATCCAGCCAGGTCACTCTTATTTAAGTTTCAGGTCAAAGTGGCATTGTAAGAAATCAACAGGCTGAAAAATCAGCCCGACTTGTGCTTTGGAAGGCAGAATCCACTCTATTTTTCTTAAAGAATTCAATCTCTGGTGAAGCAGTTTAGCCGATAGCATGTTTCTAGAATGAGATGAGTATGCAGTAAAGTTGGGCATTTCCCAAAATACCTATCCACTGCCATAGTTTTGGTAAGCAACATGAAAAGGAGACGGTTATTCACAGCAACATATATAAATGTCCCATACCCTGCCCAGAATATTATTTTTTGAAAAAGCGTTTATGAAAAATCTTAACGAGGTTTCCTAACTGCTCAAATTCAAAAACGCAACAACTGTTCCAAATTTGAAGAAAACCCATCTCTGCATTTAGGTTTTAAATAACCCACTTTCATACAATATTGCATTAAATTAAAACATGGATGATTTTGGTACAAACATATTTGTCCACACGCGCGGGAATCTCATAGTAACAATTTTTCACATTCATCTTTTACCTACCCTATTCCATGTTATAATAATTGTGCGAATAATTCCAGTGATTCAATATAATTTTTTGTTTATTTTGTAATAACATGATTTTAATTTTATAACTACCGCAAATTAAATCAGAAATTGTTGACGCATTATAATTAACACCTTTTTTTAAATAAACAACGATACTAATTTATTGATTAACTAGCAAACAACAATTTTAATAACTACTTTGTTGATATAATTTTCAATGTTAGTTATTAATTAAATGTTCATTGTTTCTTTAAATATCGTTTTGTTTCTTTTTTTTTTAATTATTTTGCTTAACAATCATTTTAATGAAAGTGCACATTTTTTAAACCGAAGGTATAGCGTATAGAAGATTACAAACAATTTCATTTAACGAGCCTGTTTGCTCTTACACCAGCTGCCATCATATAACTTTAACATGGAATTTAATAGCTTTAAATTGGCTCAGACAGAAAACTCAATTGGAAGCCGGAAGATAAATCTTAATTCCAGCAGTTCGTTTACGCTAAGCCCAGAGCCAGACAGCAAATACAATAACAATACGTACCTATCTACCACCTTGATATACTAAACAATATATGTATATGCACAGAGAATAATTAGGAAGCAATTTAAACTATGAAATGAAACATAAATTATTTTATTTTATTAACATTTTTTAAGTTCTTAAATCAAAAACTCGTGACAAACTTTCGGCGTTTTTCAAAAACAAAACGACCCGAGCGCAGTGGACTTAAGTTGTTTGCACTCGGACAGTTTAATTCAATCATCAATCATTTACTTTAAAATAATAATAATAGTAATAATTTTTCCTTTCGTTTTCGTTTGTTGACAGTTTCGATTTATGAATTTTTTCACAAGCCTTTCAATAAATTATTCAGCTTAGATAACAAACCAATGACTGTGTATTGCACTCACGAGAAAATTGATCATATGACAGTGGTTTTATAGTTTTTTGTTTTTGTTGGTAGTTCCAAAACAGTAATTTGAATTTAACAGATCACTCACCATTTTCAATATCATATCCCCAACTCATAACAGGAAACAACAGTCCAACACTATGTTGCACAAAGCAAAAGATTAATTCAATTTATTTTATTTTTGTGTATAATTAAATTAAAAATCTTTTAATAAAGTACGAGCAAAGGGGTTGGCTATGGTATGGTGTATGGTATGCTAAGCGTTCTGTGTCTGCTTCTACTGACGACTGGAACTGGAAATTAGTGAAGCCAGTTTTGCAAATTTATTGTGCCTATGAAAACTGAATAAAGCTCATTCTAGCTTTCGTATTCCCAGTATAAAAATTGTTTTGGCTTGTATAGAACAAAATATTTGTCACCAGAGCTTTTAGATTTTTTTTCAAAAAATAACATTGATATATTTTCGTGACTTTAAACTATGCATTTATCTCATGGAATGCAATGTAATAAGAGGAAACAGAAAATAGTTTTAAACTTTTCCGAATAATCTTACAATAGTGGACGGACATTTCGAGTATATACATATGTATGTATCTGCTCTAAAGAGAAAGACCTACATATAGACAGAGTATAGTTTTTAAATTTCTTTAATTAAGGGTAATCAATAAAAATAAAACTGCAAGTGCATATTGCTGCTAGAACGGCCTTCAACGCCATAAATGCAACTGAAAGATTTTTGAAATAATAATAAACATAAGAAATTTTAAAATAACTACTTACGTATTTTGCGAAAATTAAGAATTAAATTCCACGTTTAAAAACAAACATACAACAATATGTACTTATTTATTAAAATAGACAGTTAAGGGAAAATAAAAAAAGAATGAAAGTATGAAAGACTAAAATAATATAATTTACGCTGCACGCGACTTATGTGAATTATTTTAAGCCCCCTCGTAAACCATTCATTACACAACAAACAATAATTATAACGTTTCAACTGTAAATATCGATAGTTTAAACTGTAAATGAATGTTGTTTTGTTTGCGTTTTTCTCGTTTACAACAAGCTTGGTTGACGGTTATTTTCTGTTCTTTTTCTGTTACTTTTCCCGACAAAAATGTTAACTAATGAAAAATAATACTGTTGTGTAAAAATAATATTTAATAAACTAAAAACTGTTTTTTTTGTCTCTAAGAGTTTCACAATGTAGGTAAAAGTAAAGTTCTGAGTAGTTACCCAACACTTAAATTACTTACCAGTTAAATCTTCCTGTTAGCGATTAGTATCCTTCTCATAAATGTATGCGTTGGGTAAATACTTGATAGTTATTCCAATTTTTTAGTGTTGGTAAGGGTTTTGAGAAATAAGAATCGAGACAAAACTGCAAAATCGCTTAATGTGTCCGCCATTTTGGGTAAGGATATGATTTTTACTTATTCGCTTTTTTTTTAATATGCGCTGAAAATATCGATCTTTATAAAAGACAATGCGAAATAGAAAACAGACTTCGTCCAAATATTCTATTTACTTTTTTCATAATGCTGTAAAAAAATTATCGAATTCATCATGAAAGGTATCAACAAGAAAATCCATTTTGATTAAAAGAGGAAATTGTGAATTTAGGGTAGCACTTTTTACACTGTTACCTGTTAGTTATCAATGCTATTGGTTACTTCTTCTTCCCAATAAGTAACTTGGCACATTAACTTCTAGTTAGACCTACCCAATTTAAATTATTGTGAAACACAAATGTGAATTTTGTCTGCTGATTGGGTTCCAAGTTGCTTAACTGTGACTTTACCTTTATATTGTGGAACAGGCCCTAAGACCACTAGGGACAGCAAAAGTGTTCTTTTTTTTCAAGAACAAATTTGATATATGTATAAACCAGAACACCTTCAAACACATCTTCAAACTTATAAAGGTTTTTGTCTCCATATTTTTCCTTCAAGTATATTTACAAACAAAAATTCAGTTACATTGTATGCTTTAATGAGTCGGTCGCCTTAGTTTTTATAATTTTCGATTGGGTCACCTTTCTTAAAATATAGCCTTCTATTCTTGTGGCAAACAATTGCTTAGAAGTTAGTATACTAGCAATCAAAGCAAACATGAGGAGTAAGATTTCTATGATCCAAACTTTAGAATATTGAATACAGATTATTCTACAAGAATAAGCTTTTACCGTTTTTATATTGGGTTTTCCATCTAAAAGGCGGTTCGATTTTAAAAATTGAATAAAACAAGTTGTATATGAGATATCAATGACATTGGGCAGGTTCAGACAACATAAGGGACTTCATTTGCAGTCCACTTCCTTCTTTGAACGTATATTTTGACCAAGACAACTAGTTAATTTTTCAAATGTCATGAATTTCAAATTCAGAACTTTAATTCGCAAACCTCTACTTTAAGTTCATAGTACAGAAAGTACCAACAAATATTTTTTTTTTTAATAACTTTCCAGTCAACTTTCCATTAAAGTTGCCTTAATTGGAAGGTAGTTTTTTGGCATCTGACCAATCAGATACTAGAAACATGCCTAACTTTCAAGTCCCTTATGTCGTCTGAACCTGCCCATTATATGTATGTGGAATACGAGTATAACATCGACTAAATCAGAATTTGACCGATGACATTGATTATGTTGCCTTTGAGGGCCGCGACCGGGGTTATTTTACGGTTTATTCGTATAGATCTGCGCTTAAGAAAGCCTCACAAGAGAAACTCTAAAGGGTGGAAATCACCACAAACTCGGTGGCCAATTCATGTCGCCTCGACTCGCAATAACCATGAAACCGCGCACTCGTGTAGGGAATTGATTGTGTATTGAGCTGTGAGGCAACAATTCGGTGTCCATATCATCCAATTCAGGCGACTAGAAGTAAGTGATCATCGACCAATAGCGATCACCGTTGACGGTGATGGTTTGGCCATCATTTTCGATTAAAGTGCCTTGCACATGAGTAACGAACTGCGAACTGCGAATGGACGAACAAACGTGATTTTACACATATCAAAAAGTCAATTCCACACAAAAACACATTTAAATTATAAGAAACCAATTGACACTAATATTAGGATAATAAAATTTGCATTTTGTTCTCTAAAACAAGAGAATTTTGTAAAAACAATTTGGTAGTAACGAATCGCAGTGTGGTTGCTGCGAACTGTCAAACTCTATTCGCGTTCCACATACCATCCACACAGGTTACCTAACCTAACCTACCATCCACACTGCAACGAATAAATTGTTCGCGCTCAACTTAACCTCAAAATTATACCACTCTTGTTTTGTTTTTGTGTGAAAGATGATGGCTGAGGAAAATATGGAGAAAAGGGTTGACAATTCGTCGCTACCTGCGAATAGAAATAAAAGCTCATGTGAAAGAAAAGTCAAAATATGCGAACATCCACAGTTCGCAGTTCGTTGCTCATGCTCATGTGCAGGATGCTTTAAGCATCTTGCACATGAGCAACGAACTGCGAATTGTAAATGTTCGCATATTTTGACTTTTCTTTCACATGAGCTTTTATTTCTATTCGCAGGTAGCGACGAATTGTCAACCCTTTTCTCCATATTTTCCTCAGCCATCATCTTTCACACAAAAACAAAACAAGAGTGGTATAATTTTGAGGTTAAGTTGAGCGCGAACAATTTATTCGTTGCAGTGTGGATGGTATGTGGAACGCGAATAGAGTTTGACAGTTCGCAGCAACCACACTGCGATTCGTTACTACCAAATTGTTTTTACAAAATTCTCTTGTTTTAGAGAACAAAATGCAAATTTTATTATCCTAATATTAGTGTCAATTGGTTTCTTATAATTTAAATGTGTTTTTGTGTGGAATTGACTTTTTGAAATGTGTAAAATCACGTTTGTTCGTCCATTCGCAGTTCGCAGTTCGTTGCTCATGTGCAAGGCACTTTAGACTTCAGCTTAGATATGGCAATCTTTACTTCGTCTATTTTGGGAAGACGGGATTGTTGGCTTTGGTCGGGTTGGTCCTTTTGTCCAGACGGCAGCAGAGGAATTCCCAAGATGGAATCAAGGACCTGGTCCTTCAGGTTGACGGTCGTGCGTCAGGGTGACTTTCTGACCACATAAAGAAAACCCAGTTGCGAAGCTCCATATTAACGTTCAATTGTTAAAAATCTGCAAAAAGCAAAATAAAGCTTCATTTTGTTTGTCTTCCCTTCACTTCGCAGTTACCAGCAAATAATAATTAAAATACAAAAATGCTCTCAATCGAAAGAGTTAGTTGTGAATACATTGAAATATTTTGGCCTGCACCTAGGGGGCCGTTCATAAAATACGTTCGCACACAAGGCGGGGGGAGGGCTCTTGCTGAGTTTGATAATGTGTGACAAGGGGGGACGGGGGGTCTATAGTAACGTGACGTTCGCCATTCATTAAAACATTTTCAATTAGTATTTCTTTTGACTATTTTTGAAATAAATGAAGAAGAAGATGCTGCAATACCGATTATAGATATTTCGGAGCATTTACAGAATCCTTGGACTTCTGATTAATAAAAAATTTTTAACATGTTTAAATAATATTTATTTATTCGTTTTAAAAGATATTTATTACTTTATTTAAATTTTATTATAAAAACTAAATAAATATTTAAATTCTCAAAATTTGTGTAGTATCATTTGAAATTTATCATATTCAGGAGGGGGGGTCTCGTTTTTGTGCCGAAATATTTCTAGGGGGGGGGGGGGGGTCACAGAAAGCGTGACACAGCGTGACAATGGGGGGAAGGGGGTCAGAAAAAGCTGATTTTAGCGTGACGTATTTTATGAACGGCCCCTAGGCATATGCATACTTTTTTGAAATTATTGGATATATCAGTTTCCTGGTTTGGGGTACAACTGTGTTCTCTTTTTTTTCTAACTATTGTTTCAAACCATAACAATCGTCATTAGACAGCGCCAAACAAATTAAAGTTTCGAAAAAGTTTCGCATTATATTTGACATAAATCAGGAAAAAGCAAAAACACGTTTGGTGGACACCGGTATTTGAAGTAAAAAATATTAAAAGTTTTAATGTCAAATATAATGCGAGACTCGTTCGTAAATTTGTAAGTTACTCGTTTGGCATTACCGTTGTTCTACTTTCATTGATAGTGTCAATTGAAAGTAGAATCGCAAATGAATCTGTTCTACTTCCGTTTTTAGTATTTGCATATTATAGATACGATTTTGCGAATTTGCACATATCATCGGTGGGTTTCTATCGACGATCATAAGAAGACTAAGACAGGTGAAATTGTGTGACCTATGCAGAACCCCGAAATGGGAAGTTTTATACTTAATATATTATTCTCTTCTTCAGTTATGAGCTCAAGAAACGTACAGAAATTTAAAAAAAAATACTAACAATTTCACATTATGCTCGTCTTCATATATGTACATTGGTTTACATAAAAAAGTAATTTCTCAAAAAACTAAACAACATCAAACAAATATAACAACTGTCCCAACCTTCAAAAAACTTTCGCTTCCCCCACTCGAATCAAATAACGAAAAGTTTCCGTAGGATTGTCCTGGCATAATAAAATGGAGTAATTTCATTTAATTTTTTTTATGAAAATATTTCTTTTCACTGTTTCATTTTGTTGAAATAGGGGCATGATATGGCGAACGTATCATTAAAGATATGTATTTTGTATGCAATAATTTTACTATCCACCTTATGTAAAGCTTTTGCCCAAATTGATAAGTTTTTAAAGGTACCGAATGAAAAAATTTGCAAAAAAAAGTTAAATACATATATAATTTTTGTGTCGAGCAACAGTTTATTTTTTTTCTATTTTTAGTTACTTTGTATTTTTTTACTTTTAAATTATTATTTATTTTATTTTTTTTTCTTAAACATAAAACCGGTACATTAAAAAACATTGTTTTCCTCGTTTTAGTTAGGCAGATATTTTTTTTTTGTACATTTTGAATGATTTTTTACTTTTTCATACCTTATTTCAATTATTTTACCTTTGTAAGAATAATTGAAAAACAAGGTGGTTTAATAATGCATTTTCAAATGAAATAATTTATAATGTAAATGTTAAATAAATATGTACGCTGTTGACTACGCTAATTGGATATATTTGATTTTGGTGATGGATTGGATATATACAATGCTTTGGCCGCTTCCCTCTCACTTCCGTATATTTTGCCTGCTTTGGGGGCCATATTTCCCAATAATTGTTGAGAAACTTTGTGTGCGGAGCGCAATGAAAATGCCCATTCCTTTAAACCAATTTCGTCCTGAAGTAAATAATTTTTAAAAATGTTTTTTGTGTTATATAAAATTAATTACAGAATTGGTTAGAATAAGCCTTCCATCACGAATTCCATCATTAATACGAATTTGAATACATTGTTCGCCCTTATAAAGAACAAAATCTGGTGAAACTTCTTCGACTTGATCCATAAAAAAGAGTTCTGGTTTATTGTTGCCACTCTCAGTATGAAGTTCCAGTCTGTAATACATTGCATTTCTTTAAAAACTTGTTTTTTTTTTTAAGTAAATTTAACAACAATCACCTATTGGGATATAACTTTGCGTATTTGGTTTGCCACACTGATGCAAATGAACCTCCCAGCTTTTTGATATAACCGTGAAGTATGCAGTCAGATTCTCGCTCGTTGGCATCAAAATGCATTTTCTGCTTCGATTTGCGTTTTTGCTCAATTTTATCTGTCTCTATGTTAACAGCGTCAAAAACAGTTTCGGCTACTTCTTGTTGCCATCTATAATGATTTAAAAAGAATGTATTCCATAAATAATTAAATTGCAAACAATATTCTTCGGAAAATAAAAGAGAGCGCAGCAAATTAAATTTAATTTTTAAAGCGTCAAGCGGTAATGCTAAATTAATTAGTGGCATTGTACTATTGTTACCAATATACCTTTCAGAGATCGTAAGAGGAAAATATCTATATTGCTCCTGATCTGATTCCGTTAATTTTATTCCCTTAGTATCTTCTTCGTCAAATGATCCTATATCAAAAGCATCAGCTGCATTTACTTCTCCTCTCGGTGGTATAAGTGGAGGTGTATATTTTTGAATATAAACCTGGTTCCAGTCGATTCCAGTAAAAAACGGATGTTGTTTTATTTCGTCAGCTCTGTTTTTAAAAATAAATGTGTAATTTAATATTGACTATCTATTTGAAAAGAAAACAATAAAAACTATGCTATTGCTATAGACAAAAATGATAGAGCCTTTTCAGAATTGCCATTTTTTTTATGCATAAACATTGAACAAACAATAAATTTAAGTTTTCCTAAGTGTAGATATGAACTTAAAAACGTATAGCCAAAAGTAGGATTAAGTTTATCAAGTATTATGTACAGTTTGTTATGATATATAATTTTGTGTATTAATTTCAAATCATACTAAAGACCCACCCAGCGACAGCGTTCTGATTAGCTATTTTGGCCAGACATATTATGTGCTTCAAAATTCAGGAAAAGTTTTTAGTTATATTGATAAATTAAAGTTCTATTTCTTATAATAAACTTGAGTAAAAAAATGTGTTTCATTTTTCAATTATGTATAATTCGTTAAAAGAGCTTGTGGCGTAATCTTATTCCTATTTGTTTAAGATGAAGGAGAATCATGAACGACCTAACTATAAAAACGTGAATCAATAATATAATTGTGTGATAATTATGCAATCCCAAGAATAATTAACAGGCGATTGAAATAAATACGAATAAAATGCGAATATCACCAAGTAGGGGGTTCAGAACATCTTTTTAAACCACCACAAGGACACCTGTGTTCCTTTTTTTATATTTAGGGTTTTGTATACATTTAATATGCCAAAGACACAGCGTGAGCATTAGGAAAACTTGGAGGGGTTGGCAAAGAGGTTTATCTGCTCATTGGTTTTGAATTCTTAAATATTGCAATGACAGGGAAATATAGAGCGTGGCATTATATTCCACATTCACATAGTACGGCTAAACAATGAATATCTGTTCTTCATAGTACGGCGGTTAAATTGATTAAGGAGAGGAATTTCACTGTTCGAGTGACGTAATTGAATCTATGATCGTTCCCCAAGCGGTTGTTGGTGGTTTACATACCGTAGCCAAAAATATCGAGATGTTCAGTTTGTATATTATTAGTATTTTTGAAAATTTTAATAAAAACAACTCCGACTTTTAAAAACTTACTATTTAACTTCAAAAATTTCTAAGAACTTTAGTAGAAACAATTAAAAATAGGTATAACAACAATTTTCTTGCTTTTTTCAAAATAAAATTAAGAATCAACATGTGAATTCGATAAAATCGATGGAACTCTGGTGTCAATATAGACTTTAATAGGCTGCTAATTGTATCTTTGTTTTTAAACTAAAATTTATTGACGAGATTTAATCAGTACGGAGTGTGTAATTGGTGTAACTTTAAAGTATTCAATTAAGGTTGAAATCAATAAATAGCAAATACACATATAAAAAATATCGCTAAGTCGTGTCATAATATTTCTAATAAGTCGCCTTTCGCTAAATCGTGAAATATATAAAAAAACATCGTAAAGATAGACGAAAGAAAGAAAAAACCATCATAACCCTATGGAAATAAATGAAGTGTATAAAAGGCAATTAGTAAAAATAACGTTAAAAAAAAAAACAACAACCAGTAAAAAAGATTGGGATTGGATTACTGGAAGATAAAGAAAGGGTGTTTTGTTGTAGGGTCGTTTAGCTAGAATCTGTTTTGTCATGCTCTAAGAACAAGATCATTAAATTGATTTACTCTTAAATCTTTTTTTTTTTTTCTATGTGTTCTTACTTATTTTCTGTACTTGTTTCTTAATGTAAATGGTTAATAATATTCATTACAGAAGCAAATAATTTTAATTAATCTTAGAAATAAAAAAGCATATAAACCAGAAATAGCGCAAGTATTAATAAAGAAATATTATTCATACCCTTTGCCCATACAACCCAAACGTTTTTCAGTATCTCTCTGTAGAAGACACTCCAAAAGATTTTTTAATTCCGCACTGAAAACATCCGGAAATTCGATATTCTGAAATACAAATTAATATGACGCTATATATATAAATATAAATAATCTTAAAGCACTAGGGCTGCAAAAATAATGGAACCTTTTTAATAATACTCTTTAAAGTTTCCGAAAGGTTGTCAACTTTAGTTAAATGTATTATCAATTATATGCACTTATATTTTCTATACGTAATATATTTTCGCAAAATTCTAGTTCTACTCTTGAAAGTTGAGGTGTTGATTGGAACAATACGAATAAATACTCTATTTCATATTTTAAGGGGAAATACACAAATCAGTTTAAAAACGCAAGCATTTCACAAAACTTTTAAATAAAAAAAAACACATTCTGATTTGTATCTTATCTTCCTTCTGATGTACATACGTATGTGCATAGCTTATTATAAAATATATCCTTAAGTTTGAAGAATTCTACTCTCCAAATTATTTATTCTTTTTTATTTTAAACAAAAATAAATTACCTCCTGATACCCTACAAAAAACATAAAATATTTTTAAATGGCTCCAGAAACCTTTCAAGGAAAAATGCTTTAAGCTTACAAAAATGAATACAACTTCGTCTCTTGTATCTTTTTTTTTTATGTAAAAAGCTCACTGAAAGCTGGGAGAGTTGAGCTGTAAATTTATCCTTAAACTGACATTTGTTGGCAGTTGGTGCTAGTTTAGTTTAGCAATGCTGAATAATCTTTTACTGATCAAAATTCAAATACAACATACAATCAAAATAAATATTTCTAACTTCAATTGGAACCCTTTTTTTAATCACAGAAATGAATGGCCTATATGATAGCGCTGATGTTAATGCACTTGATTACCTTATGGCTCGCGTACGTACACCTAATCCATCATCAGCCGAATTTTGCTCGGACGTTGTCGGCCGAACTCGGCCGATCGAACCAAACATATTGAAAGGGAAGAGAGCGCGTACACGTACACCACTGAAAGCGGCATCGTCCTATGACGCCCGATAGTAACCGATCAACCGACATAATCCAAACATGTTTGGATTTTTCGTCAGTTGTAGGGTCAATTCATACCATAAAGTTCTCGAAAAAAAATATGGATACCGAAAAATGAATTAGCTGTATTCACAGCGACCACCTCTCTGGGATAAATTTTCAAAAACTTGTAACAACAGAGACATTGCTTAACAACTATGGACCGAAGTTTCTTTAGAGATGGTACTGACGGTTCCAGATATAAAGAAAAAATGGAGTAATTTAAGGGACCATCTTGCATTGAAAAAATTATTATTTTTACATCCAAACTTCACATATTCAGTTCTGACTCCAAACCGGTATCGTCCGTGGTCGGAAGCAGTGTATGCAGTCGAACGCCCGAGACGGTCGTCCGAATCGTTCCAAGCGATATTGGCCAATAATTCGGTTTTAGTGTACGCGAGCCATTGGAACGTAGACAAATATCAACTTAAAATTAAGTTTGCAACGAGAGACTCTTTCAAAAATAATTACATTTTATTTTTAATTTATTTTGCGGTACACATAGAAAGGGAGCGATTCTGAATTTTTTTTTGTTTAAAATCTCTAATTTCTATATGATACTTTTTTAATTATTCGGATTAGCCATTTAATATTTAGTGAGCTTAATTAAGTACCCACCCGAACGTTTCGCTACAAATTGCATTGAGTGTGGTCATCGGGAAGCTACCATAAAAATGTTTTATAAGCGAAGTTTGCAAGTTATAACGGTGCGTTGAGGGTTTTGTATCTTGCTGTTGTTGTTGGGAAATGCAAATGACCACCCTGTTGGTGGTAAGCGGCAGTTGGACCGACCGTGAAGAGTTTAAAATGGAATTCCAAGTTCGCGACACATTAAAGCTATTGTCTCGATTGAAATTTTGGTGACGTTTTATTTCAATCGCTTGAAGACGAGGGATGTAATGCCGCTCGTTCACTTGAACCTAAGCTTGTTCAAAGGGTGTTCGTCTGGGTTGTTTAGTATGTGTTCGCACATGGCGGACTTTTCTCTTCGTTCTTTGCTTACAGCGCTAATGTATTTTTTAAGCGTGTAGCAATGCTCCTCTGAGTCTGTCCTACATAAAGAAGCAGGGTACCGCATATACTCCAGGGGTTTGTAGAGGGAATTGGTCTTTTGGTGATTGGAGGTAGTTAATACATTTTGTAGTTTGCGAAAATATAGATTTTATATCATATCGTTTTAAAGCTTTTCCAATGTGCCATTTTGATTCCGCATCATTTTCACATCAGAAAATGCAATGGAGTCATCATTTTCTTTTTCCATTGTGAACTTTTAATTTTGGGTGTTGTGAGTACTAAATTTAACTCGCTAAGTATTTAATATTTATAATGCGGCTAATCTGAATAATTAAAAATATATATCAATTAAACAACCGCAGAAACCTTAACCATTCTATAATATCTGATATGATGTTAAAATTAAAATACAAATGCATGTGTTCAGTTATAACTCAAATAGAATAAAAAGAACGTATATACAATTCAGACTATGCTAATAAAGAATCCAATATAATTTGTTCGTCGAGTGCTGACATAAAAACTGAAGGAATTTAGTAAACCATATTTTTTGTTTCTAACACATCACAAATTCTAAACTTACTTAGATATAATATAAACATTATCAAAAAACGAAAAATAATAGAACATTGAAATGTCAATGTTTATATAATTATTAATTAAATAACAAGGACTTAATTAAGTTAATATAAATAATATGTACAATTCTCCTTATCCGATTTACGTAGTATTAATTAGTAGTTCTTATTTAATTGATTCCTTACTTACCATTGTTAATGTCATGCGATCAATTTCGTGTTTATCCTTTGTTTTGTGTTGTCGAAAAGGTGAATGACCTTTTAAAAGTTTATATAACATGCATCCAAAACTGAACCAATCAGCACTAGAATCATATGGAGTTCCTTTTGAGAGCACTTCAGGAGCCATATAACCATGTGTTCCTACCGATGCATGTGGTTTCTTTCTTGAAAAATCACAAGCTAGACCCAAATCTGATATTCGTACGTGTCCATTTTCATCTAAAAGAATGTTTGCAGGTTTCAAGTCTCTATACACGATAAAACGTTTGTGCATATGCTCCAAACCGAGGATAACCTACAAAGTAAAAAAAGAAAAAATTGAGAACACAAATATTTTCTTCTTCTTGCACTGTTTTGGAATCAAAATAACATATGCACATGGACAGATTGCCGCCTACCAAAAAATAACATTATCTTTAAAAAAATCAAAAAAATAAATAATAATTGGTGGGTTTTGTTTTGTATTTCATTTCTTAATACAAAAAAAAATGTAAATAATTGGTAGGTTTAAATTCTCTATTACAAAAGTTAAAACTGGTTATTAACTAACTTTAAAATAATAATTGATTTTATACAGGCATAGATTTAAGTTTTCTTTAATTCAAATTTAAAGTTGTTATACAAATTTGTATTTTATTAGAGATCGGAAAAAATTAAGAGGTTGAAAAGCTTCTTGGATAATTTAAGGCAAGGTCGCAGGACATGAAGAGATTTGTCCGCCCCACGGAATTTGAATTTCTTGTAGTTGAAAAAATGGATAAGAAATGGGGTCTATGAAATAACTCCCACGAAATAAGTCCCACTTTTAAAAACGAAATAAGTCCCACCAAAAATTGCTTAAAAAAATGAAATAACTCCCACGAAATAAGTCCCACTTTTGAAAACGAAATAAGTCCCACCAAAATGAAATGATTTAAAAATTTACTTGAAATGAAATAACTCCCACTTAAAATGATATAACTCACCCTTGAATAATATATTTCTTAAATTAATTAAGTCCCACTTTCATAAACGAAATAAGTCCCACTAGTAACAACGTTTGGATTCGTAAATGGATTAAGTACAGATCAATTGTTCTTATTATTAAGATGGAAACCGTTTCGGAAGGACCATCAGATTAAAATTATCGACCTTTATAAATGGCTTGAAGATCCAGTGCATGGTAGACGGTATTATAGTTTTAACGTGGCATTGGGATTAGTTGTATTTTGTAATGGTGATATTAGAAAACATGGAACATGGAAAAAAATTCGGAAAAAAGCTAAATCGGTGTATTTTTGTGTAAACATTAATAATAAATCGGGGGAGGTGCAATTTTGCAACAATTTCTTTTGTTATCAATAAAAAAAAGTTGAAAAATGAATTTGAAAAGGTGACAAGCAGTTGTGTTGTGATCGCGTACTTGACTTGGTCGGTAGGTGACGGTGAGCGAGGAGAGGTAAGTAAGTGTGTGAGTGAGAGTAGTAGTACTGATTTGCGTGAATTCGCCCAGAGGTGGGGCTTTGTCAATGTTCCCAGTTTGTTGTTGAGACGAGAGTTAAAAGGCCAAAGACTTAACCTATTATCTATCGAATGTTTTTAGACTATTTGCTATGCAAAATAATTTATGAATTTTCCTGAATAATTCTTTTAAAAAGCATAACGAACTGTTTGACGCTGGTAAGCATATTTGAATCGAATAAACAAGCGTTTTTTTCCACTTTTTAGAGTAATTTGTTGCTTTACAACTTTTGTAAAGCAACAAATTAACCTCAAAAGTGGAAGTGAACGTTCCGTGTTATAAATTGTTTGTGTTTTGTTCTACAGATAAAATTTATCAATTGCTTTTGAAATGGGGGACAACAAGCTTGTTGCTGGTTCCCACGATGACAAAAAGTGTATGGAAGCTGCAGAAATCGTAGAGGCATGTCAAATTCAAGTAGATGATGTCGAAAAAGAAGAGCAGGAGAAGGAAGGAATCAGATGTGCGAAAGAAAGAGCCTATTTTAAGAGTCTTGAAAACAATCCGTGGCTAATGCTACAAGAGCTGATCGGAAATGCGAATACATGGCCATCTTTCATAAGAAAAGCATTTTTCGAGTCGAAATTCGATGATATGAAACGAATGATCGTGACAAATTTTTGTATTGCCAATGGGGTGAGGGAATAATTTCTACATGAAGTCTTAACATTAATTTTAAAAAGTTTCTACACTAGCGATCGTCGTGCTCAAGTGACAGCGCGTTTTAAATACTTAAATGATTTCCACGAGGGAAAAAATCGTCGGGCTCGAGCTCACAGTTATGACGTGATCATTCGAAAACATGTTTATTTGAAGGGTGAAATAATTTACAAAAAAAAATAAAATAAATGCGATTACTTATTTAAATATGGCTTTTTTATTCAACTACATTTTTTTTTAAAAGCAACAAAAAGAACATTATGAAATTCAATGAGAAACAACGTGAAGAGCAACAAATAACGGCAAAAATTATTAAGCATTCACTTAAAATGCAAAATTATGAAAATGAAATAAGTCCCACTTAAAACGAAATAAATCCCACCAAAATATAAATTTAGGGGTATGAAATAACTCCCACTTTACAAAACGAATTTATTCCCACTCAAAACGAAATAAGTCCCACTTAAAATAAAAACGCGTAACGAAATAAGTCCCACCAATTGACGAAATAAGTCCCACTTTTAAAAACGAAATAAATAGCAATTTTTGGTGGGACTTATTTCGTTTTTAAAAGTGGGACTTATTTCGTGGGAGTTATTTCATAGACCCAAGAAATGGTTAACATCGTTGCGCTCATTTTTGTTATAGTAATTGCAAAAAAAGTAGATATGTATAACCGATTAGGAATATAATTTAAATGCAATTGCTCTGAAAATTTTATTTTATTTTAGCCCTCACAGAAAGTCCATTATTGAAATGATTTAGATTTTAAAGCAATATACTTTCATCAATTTTCTTGATACCATTAAACGGATTTCCTGTCTATTATCTGTGTTAAGTTCTGTGAGATCTAGAGACACATTTCCTTTTCGTATTCATTCCTGGTGTTTATATCTACTGCTAATGTAAACGGTGATAATCCAGTCCCTTGGTTCAAGGCATAGTTTGACTGAGTATGCAACGGACTCAAAAAGTACTGCGACTTAGATATTTTTTGAAGAAACACATCTTGTAGGTTGAATTTTTGTCTTTGCTGGCTTCTCTTTAAAGTGTTTCTCTATTTTTAAATTACTTCTAAAGATCACTACTAAGTACTTATACTCGCTGACAACTTCCGGTTTTCTGTAATTATAGAGGCAATTCTTGCTTGCTCGTAGTCTGGACTCTCCCTTTGTTGAAGATCATAATCTTAGGTTTCTCTTCGTTCACAAGTAAGTTCTATCTGGCACAGTATTCACATAATCGATTGATTATCACTTTTAGCTTTTTCGGTGAGTGAGCTAGAATCACTATATCAGCTGCAAGCACAGAAGTGCTTTAATTGTGATTCTATTGATTTAAATCCTACCAGGGCAGTATGGCAGTTAAATCATCGATAAATAGTGCAAACAGCAAAGGACTCACAGACATCCTTGTCTCACTCCTATCTTAGTTTGGAACTATTCAGACAGTATATTTTAGAAGGTTTTTTATAGCTTTTCCAAACTTATGTGATATTTCTTTGCAATATAATTTGTACAACAACGACTTCCTGTCCACAGTAAAAAAAGAGCCTTAAAATACACAACGAACGCACCGTCGTTGCAAAATGGTGCTAAATTTTGTAAGCCGCATTTAAAAAGGATCAAAGCCATATTAAGCTCTCGAGCGACAACGCCGTTCTTCAAAATGTCATTGCTTAGGGTTGTTACAATTTGTATGAGCTCTACAGAAACAAACTCCCTCAGAATACAATCCAAACCGGATGCTTTGCCATCTTTGAGATCTCTTTTCACTGTATACGTTTCTGCATCAAAAATGTCGTTTGATTGGACCGAATTCAAAGAAATGTTTAATATAAATAGGTGCGTACGTTGGTGTCGAACTCGGCAATCAAAATTTTTTTTTGAAAAAAGCCTTGTAGCAATTTAAATTATTTGAGAAATGTTTGCATTCACCAGAATTGGTAAATGGGACGTAAACGTTTCTAGTAATACATTAAAATCAATAATAGCCTAAGGTCAATAGCTACTTTCAGCACATAGATTGATAACTGAACTTCCCTGTTCACCCACTTAAATAAATTTACACATACTCGTATATCACTTCTCGATACACCATGTAAAACTCAAAAAACCGAAACTTTCAAGCATTTCGATTAAAATTCTCCCATTTCTACTCAACGTTTCATATTTAGAGTTTCTGGTTGAAAACAAATCCGTTATTCAAGATTAGGATGTATACATTTTAAAATGTATACATCAAATTAGCATTAAATTTTTGAATTTTAAATTATTTAAAACATCGTACAATTTTTCGTAGTCATCAAACAATTTAAATATAAAGGTACAATAAAGAGCCTTTTGTGCGTTCTGTTTCCATCTACCTATCTACCATACTTTTTGAATTGTACCGTTTGAGTAGTTTATTTTGAATAACTTACCTCAGCTGCATAAAACTTCATTTGGGCCTCATTGAATACACCGTGTTGAGACAAGTGATAGTGCAAATCACCACCATTCATCAAGTCGAGAATGAAGCATAATTTATCTGGAGTATGGAAAGCGTAAGTCATACACACGATAAAAGGACAATCAGCCTAAAATGGCATAAACAAATACAAGGTTGATAATTTTCAAATAATAATAATAATAATAAACATACCCCAGTACTAACGGCTGAGAGCATAGTCCTTTCATTAAGAGCTAAGGTTTCGCCTTGTTTCATTTTTATTCGCTTTTTATCCAAGCACTTCATTGCATACATTTTGCCACTATCGGCTTTTCTACAACCATAAACTTCTCCAAAACCACCACGTCCTATTATTCTGTGGACACTAAAGTCGTTCATGGTAAGCTGAAATAAATAAGCAAGTTTATTGAAACAAATGACTGTATATCAGGGAATATTTTGTTTTAATGAGCGAACAATTCCAATAAATTATATTTTTTGTTTGTAACATTATCACTGTTCATAATCTATTTTTTTAAATGTTTTTTTTTTTAACTAAAAAACAATATTAAATCGATATTTATGATACTTACTTGCATATTAAGTTCTAAATTTTTCCATTGACAAAAACGAGTAAATTTATCGCTGAAAGTATTTTTAAAAAACAATATTAACATTAAATTTTATTTTTGTTTTATGATTTCGTAAAACTTAATGAAGATTAGATATAAATATGTATGTAGGTTGAGCTCTGGTTATAGAATAAGGTTATAATTTCGCATTAAATGTTGAAAAAAAATATTTTTGCATAGCAAGATAAAAAAAATTAATGTCTATTCATTGAAGGACAAGAATATGCCAAAAATAAAAAGTTCAACATCAAATGAACTGAACAGTTACAAGAAACGTAAGTCATTTAATTGAATTTTAAGCGAATTAATAATGCATTTTTCATGTTCATTTTACTTGAGCTGTTTCGATAAATCTTTAGATTGCATTGATTGTAAATATTTATTTTAAAAGATTATACGATAAGTTATCTTTAAATTGTTTTTAAACGAAACTTGTTTATGTTTTAAGAAAACTTACCTTTCCACGAATTTTTTGAAAGGCTTCGATTTGAGATGACTAAATATTTCTTCGATATAAGGCTAAAAATGTTAATATTTTATTTAGTTTAATCTTTTACAATCATCAAGAACTTACCTCAAATAAATTAATTGGAACTTCATTTTTTAATAGATACTTCTGAACATTAGCAACTGCCTCTTTTGAATATTCCTATTGAAAAAATTCAAACAAAAAAAACATAGAAAAGATATTATTAATAATAAATACAAAATACTAAATTATAAAAAACAACAAGGTGACTATGACTCGAAGCCACTCTTGAAAAACAAGTGTTTCCTAATGTATATTCTATACATTTTTCAGGCTTCGCAGTCATAAACAATTTTTAGTTTAAGTTAAGGTAGTGCCTTGAAGTACCAGTGGCGTGCTGATTAGTACGTAGGACTGTCATGCCATGGGTTCAATCCCTACCTTTGCCATCTAAAGTTCTTATCACGGGTACTGCCTCTTGCGAGGAATTGACAAGGAGTAATTATTATCATGAAAAGTGCTTTCTCAAATTAGCCGTTCGGATGGGCAGTAGGGGACCTACTACATCCCTAACAACATTACTCGCCACAGGAATGGTTGAGAGTTGTAAGTCAATAGACCCTTGTTCTCAATGGACTGTTGTGCCACCTTTTATTTTTACAGGTGTTTGCTGGCTGATAAAGCCAACACATTTAGACCAGTAGATTGTCCGCTTTGATGCTACATGTATCTAAGGGTTTTCTCTACTCGTTAAATTATTTGGTGCTAATCAAATCACTGGTATCATTATAAAAAGTCCCTTAAATGGAGTCCATATGCGATTCGGTTTCTCTATGGTGTCATGCTTTAGCATAAGTTTACATGTAGCCAAGGGTATACCTATGTTAGATTTGTTACTAAGTAAAGGTAAATTGGTTATATTTTTTTCAGGTTCGTCAGCTTTGCAGTTTCCTAGAATGTCTCTATGGCCTGATACCCAACAAAGGTGTTTTGCAATCCTCAAGAAACGAAAGCCAATTTAGGGCTGTTTATAGTCTTATGATTTTATGGTTCGATATCACGTCAACGCAAATTGGGGCTGAGATCATTTAAATTTTTGTCTATGCACAGTTCAAAAATTAAAATGTGATCGAGAATCAAAATACATATTTGACTTACATATATCTAATTAATTCAAGGAGTACAAAACAAAATCAAAAAATTATTTGTTTGATGTCAGTTATTTTTTTTAACAATTATTATCTAAGCCTAATCTTTACTCCTCTTTCGCAAAACTAGAAGTATTCACAATATACTATTTCCTTTATTCTTTTTTCATCAACAAAAGTACAAGTTCGTAAACAATTTTTCTAATTTTACTGACTTTGGTATTAAACTGCATAATGTTTTATCTAAACGTAAGGTCATTTTACAATATATTGTACGTGTAATGAACAACAACTTACGTGCGTGTGAGAGAGCATTTCCTTCATTATAAAATTGTCGTAAATTTCACGTGCCAAACTTCTTCGGTCATCGCAGCATTCCGTTTTTTCAAATGCTTTTATCTGTATACATAATGAATGATAATTAATTTTCTTTAAAGTTAATTTTACAAAGAAAACAAAATTAACAAAACCTGTTCATAAAATTTAAGATGTTGTATAGGTTCCTCAAAGTCACCTTCACAAAACTCTTTGAATAAAAGATATCCTATAAAAAAAATGTATATTACTTTTGAAACATCTTTTTAAACATTTTAAGTATAGTTCACCAAAAACTTGATTGAAAATTTTATGGAAGTTTAATTCATTTTCCTTTTCCATATACTTGTACATTACACTTCGAACACTGAAAGAAAGAGATTAAGAAATTTTAGTTTGTATAGAGTCAAAATTATCATTTTAAAAAAACTCGTAATATGAAAATTTTTGCCTATATTAAATAAAAAAAAAAAAGAAGTTCGCTAAAATAATTGACCAAAAATCGGAAAAAAAAACATTGCAAATTCGAATATACAAAGAAAATGTTTTTATAATTTTAAATGAATGTTTAATCAAGAATAAATTGTTCATATTTTCAGCTGGGGGTGTGGACATGTTTTAGTTTTGATGTCGAGCCCATCATAAATACCAGAATTATTCTGATGATAATATCGCTGACCAAAAAGTACAAGCTTACAACTAAAATGATCTCTTGCAAAGAAGTTAGATAGAATAGCTGATAGAAAATTTGTTTTATTTTATACACTTTAAAACTTTTGAAAAAATACCAAAAAGGAATAAACAAATCGCTTAGTTGAAGAAACAAAGTAAAATAAATCTTATCTTATTTGTGAGCAATAGACGCACAAATACTCCCAATCGCTAAATCGAATGAAAAAGATAGAAGTTTTATACTTGTAAGCGAATTATACGCCAACCATGATGTTATTCATTTTTGGACATAGGTTGACAAACAAAACAAACTATGTAGTATGTACTAGGGCAAATCTTATTTGTGGATATTAGGTAGACCAAAATGCCCTTCTCCCGTTTTTATAATAATTATAGTGTAATTTGTATCTCTTTGAATTCGACTAGGAATGCAGAATTCTAAAAATTCGAATACAATTTTTATAACTGCTAACTTTTGGAATTTGGCAGTGTTTATATTTCAGAGTAGTCATCTGGGGTCACTTTTACTTGTACATTCCATTGATGATGTTGAGAGCATTATTTCTTTGTGAAACTTGGGTATATATGCCAATGACATACAAACTATTAAAGTAATATCTACTCCTATCGATTCTTCTCTGCTTCAAAAAAGACTTTTCTTACATAGTGTACTAAAGATTTCCTCTAACTCAATTTTTTTAAATGTCATTATATTACTTTTTCTCTTTAACCTTAACCTTTGCTTAATTATGACTTTTGTTTCATTCTGGATATTGGTATTTTATGTGATAAAGAACTCAATTTTCGTTTAAACATAGATATTATTCGTTTTGTTGCAAAAGAAAATTCTAGCTTAGGTTTTACTAGGCGCTGGTCTAAAGTATCTTCAAACCCAAACATAACAAAATCCCTTTTTACCACATTTGTTAGACCTCTTCTTGAGCATGCCAGTTAAGTTTGATCTCCTTATCAAAGCAGCCACTCAATACCTCCAATTGTCAAACATCGTTTACCACCTAATCGACTTTAACACCCTTGCAAAACATCACGCCGTTGCAGACATACTTTTCGTTCTTCTTGAATTAATTTTTGTTTATACAAATCCAAGTAACCTCTGATCTATTCCCTTCTTTTGCCTTCATTTACCGAAAAATTATGCCCACTTTTACTCTAATCTTCCTTAGCTCTCTTCTCTTTTAGCTTTAAGTTTGAATAAGTTTACTAGATGGTATAAGGTAAAACTACCTTAATATTGTTATTATTATAAGTAGTATGGTCACATGTACATATATACTTGTATTCTTAGCATATAATGGCCAGACTGGTCATTTCTTTTAAATGTTTCGCAAACCACCAAATCAAGACAGTTAAAGGTAAAATTGCAGTTTAATAGAAGATAAATTTAAATAACTCATAACAAAATTAAAAAGTTGTTTGTTTTTAAATGTTTTGATTGCTATCCTTTAGTTCTTAAAGAGCCAAGAATGTTGGACTTGAAATTCTCATCTAAAATATTTTTTTTTTTTCATAAATCGACATTATTACATGCTGTTTTTTTTAGAAATATTCCAATTCTCAGAACAAAAAGAGCCATAAGATCAATGCTTAACAGGTCATATTGTCTATCTCACAAAACTAGTATTCATGCAGACATTTTTTCTTAGTTTTGACTAGCTACATATCTTCTTTAAAGGAATCAATTCTACCCTGTTCCTAATACATAGCCATATCGAAATTGCAAAAGCAACTTTTATAAATATTTTCACACCATGTCTATCATATAAAACCCCTATTAAAATTCATTGTTTTATGTGATTTCAATAATGTTTAATATTTATCTTTCTAATGAAAAGTTGGCAGATATCTTTACTTATACTTTAACACCAATTTTAAGTTTGTGTAAATATTAAAAAAAAAAGATACAAAAAGAAAATTATTTTCAATAGCAACTAACAAATCAAAGTACCTACTACGTATGTATATATTCATATACATATATTTATATACATGCATATGTTAGAAATTATTGTTTTCACATAAAACTAAAAGGTGTGTTGCTTGTGCATTGTTATAACATATTTCTATTTCTATTTTTGATCATAAAATATCTTCAAATAAGTGCTTAATTCTACAAAATAGAGGTTTTTATTCAGGAAACAATTGTATCCATCATGTGTCATCCAAACTTCGACGTAAATCGAAATCCAGATGAAACGAATTCGACTAAAAGTAGAATTTTATTTTAAATACCTACGATACGAATAATACTAGTCATACCTACTTATAATATTTTCATAGTATTATTCACTTGAACATAAATTCCTGTATTTATTGTTTTTGTAGGCAAGCACGAGCACCTAGGTATAGTATGGAAAAATATATTGTGGCCGGCTAAATTTATACAAAGTTTAGATAAACAAAAACTTTAACTGCACAATCGAATAAAGAACTCAAGAACTCAAACACTTCATGGGTTTTTATTGCTTTTCGTTTGTTTTATTTCGTTCGTACAAGAAGTGCAAAAACTTAAATTGCTTTACACATTTTAGAGGTACATACATATGTAATTCTGCAGTTCTAAATTAAATTATTTTAAAATAATTGTTAAGATGAAAGTTTTGAGAGATTTTAAGTTTGGATATCACGTTATTTTATAAACTACACATAAAAGGGGATACAAATATAAAACTTATGTGCCATTGGATTTGTCGATTGGCAATATATGTATAGGAAGGTACATAATGTACACATTTTAATGGTTTCGTCTTTTGTTCGTGAGATCCCTACAGCATTTCTTTAAAGTATAATGAAGCCTGATTAAATATTTATTTTGTATTTACCTTGGGTCGGGTAATATTAACTTTTTACTTGCTCTTGCTGCGGGGGTGCATTTAGATTTTTCCATTGCCATTAAATAGCTGACATCGGCCAAAACAGCCTCGAGATCCGCCATTTTAGAGCAAATCTAATTTATACCGCAGGCTTAAGTGTTGTGTTTTCTGAACTTCTTTTCGATATTTACTTAAGGTTAATTTGATTGCATTATCATTACTCTGTTTAATGTTTTATGTTTATAATAAAATCAGGGGAAAAATTAGAATACAACATTTGACAAAAGGCAACGATAACGACACGACGTAAGCTGGTCAATTTTTCTGTATCTAAATATTTTTTTTTTTTCACTTATCAAATGTCACTTTGACAGCTTGATTTTGTAACAGAGTTATTCAAAAAAAAAGAGTAGAATTTTTAAAGGCTAGCGGTTATATTGAATGAATGAACACAGAAGACGCGCGGCTCGAGCGCTAATCAAATATGTAGTTGTTCACATTGTACTTTTTTGTAAGTGAATCACCCTGCTCCAAATAACAGTCACTTGATTTTTGTCACAGGAAACATTTATTCAACTTGACTAAATTTTTTTCTCTCTTGCACTTACAGAAAATTATTCAACGATTTAGTTGAATGTCCTATAATACCTTGTGGTGACACAAACTAAGGAATTGGTTCGAGGTGATCGTCTAGTTTGTGTCAAAACACAAACTTAAACGTTGCTCGAATGGGCGACAGAATGGTTTCTGCATGTGCGCGGACTCTCATATAAGTCTATAGTGCTCAGTTTAGAAACCAAACAGTTTCGAAACTAAAAGTTGCATGTGCGCGCTTAGCCTAACATTTAATAAATTAAATTAGTTTCCAGCTAAATTCTCCCGTTAGTGAGTTGTGCCTTTACATCCATCCTTCTCATAAATATTTCTTGGGTATTCCAATTTTTCAGTAGAAAAGATTGACAAATGGAAGCTAAGAAAAAAAAATTAATATAGTTCATTGGGTCTTCCGTTGTGTTTTAATTTCAAATACGGATTTTTCATATTGTAAAATAGGAAAAAAAAACGAGAACGAAGTTTAATTTTTTTTAGGATGAAACTGATCTCCTTATAAGCATTGTGGAGGAAATAAAGGAAATCCGTTACATAGCACGAAAACAAAATTTCTGAGGACAGCTTGAAGCCGCTTTCAACAGCAAAGTGGCGTTCAATTAGGAGGTGCAAAAACGCTGAAAACCAAGTATGAGGGCATCAAAAGGAACACTGGGAAAAATTAGCTGCTCTTCATGCTGAGACTTCAAAGTCTGTTCTTACAATATCACCTTCGGAGGAAAAAGTTAAATCAAAAATATTACTATTATATATACTATACTATATATTATATATTACTAGAGCTGCTATGATAGTGACAATGTCCAAGACAAAGCTGGTAAGCTTGGGAACTGGTTTTTCTTTATATATTCAAATCGCTATAGATTGAAAATTTTAATTTTCAGGTTAGATTAGAACCAATCTATGGATGTCAGCATCAACCCGGATGATTGAGATGATTTGGTCAAACTCAAAAGTCGGGTTGTCAATATATTTTGAAATTTCAGATATTATTAACATAAGCTATGATGGAATATAGGCATTTTGCCTAGCCCACAAAAAATAGTGTCTCAGCAATCGCTACCTAGCCTTTCAATATGTTAGTAATTTGTTTGATGGAGCTACAAATGAACTGTCAATGATAGCTTAAGACTGGCCTTATCTTATTTTTTAATCCAACAATAAGAAACTCAAAACCGATAGATTTGAATTTTAAATCAAACATGAAACCTTTAATCTATACTTATTTTAAAAAGTGCTAAAAGTTAATTAAAATATAATAAATAAAATTTACGTTCATCGATTCTGTCATCGATATCATTATTTCGATTTTTTTACCGACTGAATACTTCCATGACCATTCAACGGTTGAACGCAACCTCAGAAGTAAGTGTCATAAAAGTCAAATAAATAGTAAACCAAAATCCGAATATGTTTTACATACTTTAAATTTTTATCAAAACATAAAATTAAGTTTAAATCAATTTAAATTACAATACAATGGCTGATCAAAGTAAAAATCGTATGAACCTAGCAGCCATCAAAAGGGTCGATCCTTACGCTAAAGACATAGTAGACTCGACAGCACATGTGGCATTCTACACATTTAACTCGGATGAGAACGAATGGGAAAAGACGGATGTTGAAGGAGCTTTCTTCATTTATAGCCGAAATGCGGAACCATTCAATAGTATTTTCATTAACAATCGCCTCAATACAACATCATTCGTAGAACCAATAACCGGGCAACTGGAAATTCAGTCACAGGCACCATTCCTTTTATATCGCAATGAAAGATCCAGAATTCGAGGCTTTTGGTTCTATAACAGCTCCGAATGCGATCGTATTGGTGACCTGGTTTGCAGCTTGATTCAAGACTGTGTTGTGAAACAGAAAACAACTGGAGGTGCTGCAAATCAAAGTGTGAACATATTCAACATGCTTAGCAGAGCACAACAAGATTTTCAGAGTGGCTTAAACAGCGGAGGTAACAATCAAGCTAATTTGGGGTCCCGTAACGTGATGAATTTCTTTGCTGCTGCCAAGCCGACTCCATCGTCTGAACTACCACTATTCAGGCGTCTATTGTCAAATACCCTGTCCGTTGAACAGTTAGAGAAGCAACAAGTAAAAGCGCCACTCAGTGAATCGTTGCATCAACTTCCAAAAATGGAACCTGAAGCAATGATCAAAATGAACTCGATAAAGAAACCAGAACAGCCTAAATGTGATTTGGAAATGTCCCCCCTTGCAAAGTTCCTTAACATACAAAATATCATGAAACCGGCCTCACTCAACAAGGATTCTGAACTTCCGAGGGATATATGTCCTCCCGTAGAACAACCGAGCGCCCCTAAGCCAGCTTTAATGCCTCCGACCATGTTTGAAAAGTCTATAAAACTCGATAAAACTCTTCAAGAGCCAAGTCTAACTTGTAACCCTGTTAAACCGTTAACACAGGCGCAACTTGTTAAGACAATTTGTTATTTAATCAAAAACGATTCGGAGTTCGTAAGGAAAATCCATGAGGTCTATGTGAAGCAATTCTCTGAGATATCTAATGATTTTTTGGATGATTAAAGTATTAATTCACAAAACACCACATTAGTATGTTACTTCATTAAAAATGGTTTATATAAATTTTATTCTGAAAACGTTTGTTGGTGTTTCTTTTCGAAAACTTATTTTCCATTTTTAAATTAAATTTGTTTCAATTTTAAAAAAAGAATGCCTCGAATGTAAAAGTTTTTTAAAAACATAAATATGAATAAAATTTAGTGCGAACAATATTATACAGCACAAAATGCATTTATTTTAATTTTATTTTATCAAAAAAAGGTAATAATTTACCTTAATTCTCGAACTAGCTAACTCTACTTTTTCCCAATATGAGTATTGTTAGGAGTTTTATTTCCAGACACTTCGGGGAATCTATATTTCTTTTTCTACAATTTACAAAGGATAAGCAGCAGAAAAATATTGCACACATTTTGCTGGACGCTATTGAATTATCGTTTTTTAAGTATGATGAAAAGTTATATCGCTTTAAATTGAATGATTTGGGGAAGTTTTAAAATTTATCGAAATGTGAAACAGTGAAAAACAATTTCTTGTTCTTCAAATTCGATTTCTTAATGCGAAACATTTTAATATCTTCTGCGAAGTTTGCTAACTAAAATATCTATGTAAATTTATTTGATGAAAAGTATTTTCAATCAGCTTTATTTTTCTTGTCAGTTTATAATTGGAAAATCTCAAGGATTGCAAAACATCGCAGTTTTTTCGAAAATATAGGAGATTTTATTTTAATTTGTGCGTCAAGAGTTCAAATACTTTTAGAATGAAATTCAAAGACTAGTTCATCATGATGTTCTAAGAAATGAGACTGAAAAAAAATAATTGTAAAAGCTTTCTTTTTTAATAGAAATAGGTTTATTTTTAATTTTTGGAATACTTTTTATCAAAGAAAATAATCAAGTTCTGTTATCCGAAAATATAATCATCCTGGCCAAGGCCGAATTACCCACTTCATCCTCACCTCAGGGCTTGGTGATAGTCCCTTTTATCATATTTGATATATTTTTGATTCTGAACTTAAGGTCACTAAATAGAGCAAAATAGTCATCAAAAACAATATTTAACACAATTACTCGTGCCTAAGATGCATGGATAACTTTTACAAAAAAAGGAGAGGTTTGACAAAATTGCGAGAAAAACACAAGCAAGAGCTACATCAGCAATATACAGCAGAAGAATTATTATAAATATGATGTCAAAGTGAGCTGTCTAAGCCATAAGTTGAAAGCAGTTGGGAAACTTTTTTTTTTATTCAAATATTCTAATTAGATTTTCGCGTTGAATTTGATTTCGAACGCAATTTCATTCATACTTCAAAAATACCAAGAACACTGGCAACTATACCATACAAAATAAACTGACAACTTTAAGAATGATGTGAACAAAATACAAATACTTTTTCGGACCAAGTCCATATAGAGAAATAAGTAATGGGCTATTAAGTCAAACTCAGTCTGAAAATTGTAAAAAGAGATTGTTGCAATAATAAGTAAATTTATATTTTGCTTAGTTTCACATACATATATTCACAAAATCACCTTCAAGGTACACGGAAACATTTATGAATAACAAAAAAGTTTTGATACTAAGCTGGATAGAATTGTTTACTTAAAATGTTTTTTTAATTAGCCATATTTAGATAAGAAAAAATAAAACAGAACTTCTTACATTTGGATTAAATGGTTTTTCAAATTGACAAATGCCATTTGGCAGTAATTTGCAATGTTATTATTATAATTACTAAGTTAAGATGTCTAACGAAAACACGGCTACGCTTAGGAAATGTATATTTATTTGCCATCCAGATTTAATCCTTTAAATGAGTTAATGAGTTTTGCATCCAAATCCCAAGTAACAAGTTGACCGTCAGTTCCTGAAGTGCTAATTTTCTTGCATGACAACTTGTCTCCGGCATAAATTCGAACGCATGAAATAGCATTTTGATGAATCGATTCGATGAAAGAATCGGAATTTTCAGATCTTGAATTACGATCCAGCGATTGAAAGATTCGCATAGCTGATTTTCCACTAGATTCCTTTTTTTGTGAAGTGTCAAGCTTAGCAGAGAAACATATTTTGTTTCCATCTAAAGTGAAAATAAGAGGAACACAACTATGTCCAGCGACCACAACTGAGTTAAGACTTATCCAAACACAGCTGAGGAATGGAAGATGTTCGGTCTTGCATCGTATAATGTTTCCATTAGTTGAGTCTGCAATATTGATGCAACTATCATGTCCAACCCAACATATACGATTGCCATCACCTGAGAAACTAACGCTATGGATCCAACCACCGCCAGTATTGGCTGCGTTTTTGAATTCAGCCATTAAATGTCCCAAGGTCATGCGATTACCCCATGGTGTTGGAGTTGGTTGTTCTTCAATGTCTTTTATGTATGCTGAAAAAACACGAACCTGGAATGAAAGAAAAATGTATAAAAAAAAACATAGTTGGAATAAATAGCCTGAGGTAATTTTAGGGTATGAATAAAAAACAAAATTCACGTGCTTTTTAAAATAGAAGTCAACTTGGAATGAAAGGTTTTTGGCATTCAGAAATGAAAATTATTTTTTTTATCTTATACTATATAAACGCTAGTGCCCGTGACGTGATGGTTAGAGTTCTTGGGTTCAAAACCTCTCCATCTAAACTTTTTTTCGCGGGTACTGCCTCTTGTGAGGAATTGACCAATCCTCCAAGAGTAATTCTTTTCATGGAAAGTGCTTTCTCAAATTTACAGTTCGGATTCGGCTTAAAACTGTAGTTCCCCTCCATTCCTGACAACAGTACTCGCACACAGGAATGGTTTAGAGTTGTAAGTCACTAGGACTTAGTTCTCAAAGGATTGTTCCGCCACCTAATTCATTTATTTTATTTATTTAATACATATATAATTTCAACATTATAATATGTACACATTCCTTATTTATGAGACTTTCAACAACCATTTCGGCAAAGCTGAGAATACTTATTCTCTCTTGATGTGGATATTCAATTTCAAAATAACTTTTATTGTTCGCTCAAAAGCATACAAAAACGTTAATGGAAAGAAACAATGTCATGGCTTTAGTTTGCAAGTCATTTATCGCACTATGAAGACATATTCAAAAAGTTTGACTGTTTAATGTTTGGTAATATGATACCGGAAGATTTCGAAGACGCTAAAATCATGAACTGTATGCAATCCACCTTGAAGTAGATATCGTGAAAAATATTAGGGACGCCCGAAGCCTTGGGTTACCCAATTGGATGGCATCGGCTTGCGACCGGGATATATGGACAGATTTGTTGAATGAGGCCAGTACTGGAACCCGGTTGTCAAACCGATGATGATGATATTGAATATGATTCCTTATCAGACCTTATATTTTTCGAAATAAGAAAGGAAATACCGTTATTGGCGTGTAACCGGCAGTTTTAAAAGAAATATTTCACAACTGGGTCATATCACTGTTAGCGTTTAGTAAATAGTAGATCAAGTTATACAACTAGACACTACTTACTTGATTATTTTCTCAAAGCAAAGTCATCGTTATAAAAGTAAAACAAATTTTAATAACTTTGCTCGAAGGTTGCAGTATTGCCAGTAAAGTCAAGCGACGATTTAAGCTACTCCAAGGTCCAAGCATAATGATAACTATAAATAAATTAAATCGCATAACTCACCTTGTTGAGTTATGCCAGCGGTCAATTTGTGTATAAATGTGTGTTTATGAAAATACGTTTGGAATGCCTTTTTCCATTTTTTTTTGCCAATCAAAAATTTGGTTTCGGTCTGGGATTAGATTGATTATATATGTACGGGAAAGTAAAGAGTCAGTCTTCTAAGATCTCAGAGATATCCGTAATCTTAAAAATATAACCATTTCTCATATTTTTTTCTCTTTTGTTTTTATAAACTATAAGATCAAAATTGTATTTTTAAGATCGCACTATTCAAATATTAGGGAAAGAAATACAAAGTTAATTTAACTTAAGGGGGGAGGATTCTTTTTATACGGCTCTGGAAAGCAGAAGAGAGTATCCCTTCTTTTAAGAATCAGTACTGTCATTCCTTTCCAATTGAACATTTTCGGAAGTGTCCAAAAACCTTCATTACCAAATTAAAACCGTTCCCAAAGCATGACATGAAAAATATTCCAAAAATTAGTAATGGCAACACAACTTTAAATACATTATTTCTTTTTTAAAGAAATAGCAGTACATATTATATGTAGAGTAATTGCAGTAGTCGACTGAATACAAACAAGGCCTTGGAGGCGATAGTTGACATTTAAATGAAACAATTTTTGCTCTTGCCTGGGATAAGGTTAAAGGGCAAAGAGAATGCCAAGGATTCGATTTCATTTGAACATTAACTTACGACTCCAGCCGATAACTTGACTTTAACCGATTTATTTCAATATTTTTAATTTCCACCAGAAGTTAGCCTAATTTCTGAAAGTTTCTTTGTTATGTATGTTGAGAAATCGCTCGAGAATGTGAAACTTTTGCAATGATTCATACAAAAAGTTGAGTCATATGAATGGTGATAAGATATGTAAGTGATAATTTTTATTTTTATAACATTAATCTAACCTTATAGTCCGTCGATCCCGCAACCAAAAGAACATTATTTGGATGCCAATCTAAAGATGTAATTGTTGATCGAATTGGCTTCTTAATATGCTTCGACACCCACCAATCGTTTTCGGATTCGAAATAACAAACTGAGATCAGACGGGCACCCGACCCAACTGCGAATTTGTTCTCACTGGGAGACCATTTAACGCAAGTAGCAGCTCTATTAATACGGAGCAACACCAATGTCGGTTTCCATTTTCCGTCTTCACCTTGCGACCACACGTAAGCATTGCGATCGGCAGCGCAGCTAACAATACGGTTTGTGTTTCTAGCCCAATCAATGTCCATAACACGCAAATCATGCTGGTTAAGGATGTCCACCAACTTCCAATTAGAGTCCCGGGAATAAATATGAATCTCGTTGTTATTAGGAGATAAAGCAATTTCTACACATATAAAAGAAAAAAAGCATTAATGAATAAAAATCATTTCTTTTTTATTTCTACTTACGTGAGCGATCCTTGTTCCAAGCATGGCAAGTTATTGCATTGAGGGATCCTCCGAATGTATAGGTTTCAGTCATTTTTATTTAATTTTTGTATTTAACTATTTTCTAAAATATTAAACTCGTGGACTCTGGTCAGTCTACACGAATTTTTAGCAGAATAATCTTTTTAAAAGTAATACCTCCTTTTTTGTTTTGCACAGAAAAAAATGACGCAGAGTAAAAAACACTCCCATTCAACAAACGTCAAATGGTGGACGTGTTCAGAGAAAGAGAATTTAAAACAAGGGCCTGTTTCATAGATTACATACATCATAATTTTGTATGAAGTGATGAGTTCGGTTGTATGATTTTGTTTTACAGTAATTATTCATATCATCTTTTTTATAAATTCTATATTATTATAGTGAATTTACACGTATCTGCACGTGGATGCAAAATAATGAAATGGAAAGAGAGAGAGAAAATCAAGAATGCCAACGTCTTCAAAAATGCAGATTATAGGAAATCGGATGAAGATTATAGTGAAGGCGAACATCTTCATCTTTATTATAGTATCTTCGTCTGCATCAGTTTTGTAACAATGTTGCAAGACTTTCTTACAACCCATTTCTTCTTTATTTTTAAAATTCGTTTAAATTTCCTTTTAATTGTGAGGTTCATGCAACTAATTGCAATATTTTTTTCGTATTAGTGAATTCCGAACTTATTAACATTATGTTTTTACTATATAAAGAATTAAAAGTAATGTTTTTTACTTTTTGTTTTTGGCTTTCCGAAAATATGTTTCAATTTTCTTACAGTTTTTAAGCTTTTATTAGGTCTTTTTATTTATTTTATTACAATTTCGATAAGGCTTGCGGTAATACAATACTGTACTGTCAAAAAGTTTAAAGTATTTTATAGGAAGTAAAAAGACTTACCACTGATGTATTCTCTTCCACTTTCAGGTTTTGACATATATCCCTCTACTTTTCTGCAATATGCAGATGCAGATACATCTAAATCCACAAATAAAGCAGTTATTTTTTACGTTCGCCGCGCCGTAGGCACAATATGACTGGAAGTATTTTATAAAAAAAGGTAGCCACTAGGTGTTGCTCCCGTATAATCTCGCGATGATAGAACTAAAGATTTATATTCAGAGATAACATACAATCAACCTACAAAGGTTATTATTATTTCTGGTTAAGAGTGTTCACGAACAAAGTTGGTTGTACAAAAACAAAAAATGGAGATTTATAAGAACTTTAAAAATATTGGGCAGTATAAGGGACTTCTTTCGCAGTCAACTGCATTGTCTCAAAATCTGTATGGTGGAGAAGAATCGTTAAGCTTTTATTTTAAAGGTCACAAAAATACCTTTAATATGATATCAAATTTATTTTTTAACCTTTTGTATCCCGCAAGATATAAACAGCTATTTCGGCAAAGAACAGATATACATATCTTAACTTGAATGATTTTGAAAATGTTGTCACTCATGAGTCATGACCCCAATTTTAATTCATAATAAAATAGATATTCCCATTTCATAAAATTTCACAAGAATGTAAGTGTCTCAAAAACTATTTGCGTTTAATAAAATACAATGCTAAATTAAATTCATGTTATTATTATTCACTTTAAATGTTTGTTATTATCTTAAAAAAAGTTATATGAAATAGGGTTATACTTCACAGCATCATTTCTGTAGTCAGTCTTCTCTTACTTTTGAAAAAAGTACGAAATTAGGCTTTGAATGTTAATAACTCATTTGTTTGAAAATGTCACTAAATACGTCAACAAAGTTAAGTCTTTGATAAGTTGTAAATGGACGTTAATTGTGCAAATTTTAAACAACTCTAAGTTCGCTTTCACAGCTTAACTCTTTGGATTCAAGTGTTTATCCAGGTAACGATTTCAAATTTGAAAAAAAAACAATCAACTTTTTTAAGGCAATGTAATTTAGATTTTTTTCTTCTTTTCAATACTATTGATCATGATTATTTAAAATTTTGTAGTCGTTTTCAATAAATGTTTCTGTTTCTAATAAATTACAGCGCAAAGAGGTTATAATAATTTGTTGTAGTTACTGTTTGGAAACAACAAATATTTTTTTTTTAAAAACCTTTTAAAGTTTTTTAAATTAAAAAATCATTCAGAAGAGAGACTCATAAATAAAGTTTTCACAAGTTATAAAGAAACATGCGTTTTGTTGAAAAATATATATAGTTTTGTGCAGTACTTTTAAAATTTCAAGTACAGATTCGAGTTCAACATGAAAATTCTTATGCAAAGTATTGTTTGGTTTTTTGAAAAGAAAAATAAAAGAAATCAAAGCTTGATATATGGAGCCGATTTTACATTTTTAAAGCCATTCAAGTGAAGCATGTGGAATTGATTTTAACATATTGTGACCCTGATACCTTCCAATATTGACAACATACAATGGGTTCATTTCTTTACTTAAAATAATTTTGAATCTTATTTCCCATTGTTATTTCATATACAAATCAAATTAACAGAACTCGGACAGACCAACAATCACAAAAAATGAAATTTAAGAGTAATACCTATACCTAATAAGAACGAAAATCTTGCTAAAAAATCAACTAAAAAAGAGTTCTTATAATAAATCCCTTGTCCAGAACATAATTAAAAAATCCTCTGAAGTTGGAAAGCTGCAGCTCAAATACTCAAAAGAATACAACAAACTCAAAACATTTAAAACATTATACATTTAAAATAAAAACAGCACTTATCTTTATTTTTATCAAATCCCCACAATTAATTGAATGCAAAAGTTTGTATGTAAATAAATAAATGAGCAAACCAGATAAATACATTTTGTAGCTTAAAAATAAGTCTTCAATTTTTTGTCACAAATTTCATGCTTTTCAAAATCCCTTCTTGTTTTTTTTGTCAATAAAATTAACTTATTCTTAAAGTAAGACTAGACTAGACTAATTATTTAAATAAAAGAGGTACATACTTTTTTTTCTAATATTTACTTATTTTCATTTTCTTGTACAACTTTTTAATTTAGATTTTTGAGTTAGAGGTGAGCTGTTGTCCTTTCCATAGCGAGCTAGAATTTCTTTTTTAAACGATTCGAATCTTTTTCTGTTAATATTATTCTGCTTTTCTCTCCAAGCTGGTTTCATTTTTTTCATTTGTAAGCCCCAGTGACATGTGAATACCGGGGATAAAACATGGAAAGTATAACCCGCTATAAACATTTCGTAAACCTGAAACAAAAAATTTAATTACAAAAAAACCTTAAATATTTCATAGACATTTTCTATTTTTGCCATTTTTTTTTGGATTGGAGCAGAAATAAACTAAGATGACACTATTAAGTTTCATGAATCATAAAATTCAACAATTTATTACTGACTAATCTTTTGAACAATCATATACAAAGTGCTCAAGAAAGTTAATGTAAAAACAAAATTTATATACGCAATACCAAATACGATACACGGACACGGAACCGAGCGACCACGCGACCAAAAATTATGCATTACAACTGACCAACCATAAAAAAATCGAGTGGAAAACTCTTGATTGACTATCTTATTTCATTTGTAGTTGATTTTTTAAAGAAAAAATAAAGGAACAATGTTTACAAACAAATTTGTTTGAATTGGACAATAAAGCGAAATTGGCAGATTTATAAAATACGATAAAAGGATGTGAACCAAAAAAATATTATGTGTTATTCTGATATTACTATACCTGAGAATTGCGGGTAAATCCGTATCCCAAGAATCGTTCATCGTGAGCCGGAGAATCATCTTGCGCTACATAGAACGGTTCGTACAAAAACTCAAAGTTTGTTACGTTATGACTTATAAAAGTAGCTAGATCAGATCTTGAATCCTTCTGCCATCTATAATGAAAAAAATCGTTAAAACAGTTAAAAAGCTGAGTCAGAAATTTAAATATTTACCTCGAAAAATTTGTAGCATACTGATTGTAAATAAACACATTCTCATGGAATGGCCTGGCCAGATTTTTCTTTACCAGCCGGAGAAGTTCAACTTTGTCAGCTGGAAATTTGGCTCGACTATCAATTTCATAAGTTGGAATAACAAAGGCGCACATTTTCCTGCAATTTGTTTCTCTCAAAAACACACTCAAATGTGTGAAAATATCTTCACTGGGCACAATGTCCACATCGGTTAAAAAAACATACTTTGTTTGGCAACCTTTCCTTGCCAGGTTTCGCAAATGATTCTGTGGATAGACGTTTCTTAATCTCCATTTTAAACTTTCAACGCTTCTAGATTTTAACATTTTGCTTAAAGTGACCTTCGGTGAATGACAGTCAAAGCTTGTGGTGTACGCGAAATGCTTTTGGGATGTATTTAGTGGACTTGTTGATTGCGGAACAAGAACGTGAAAACTAATGTTGTCATTGATGAAATCAAAGCATAGTCTCAAGTATGTAACATAGTTTTGTAAAATAGAAAACTCCTCATTATCGGAAACAAAAACAGCCAGGGAAATGGGACCCATCCAATGTTTGCTGACTTGGACAATTGAATACAACCTTTCTATGGAGCTTTGAGTGGCCAAACACACTATGCTGCTGGCGGATAGCTTTGCAAATCTGTCTCCCACCAGAGCAAAGTCGAATATTTTGTACAACCTCTGATTGTCCCATCTTCCAATTTCTGAATTAATGCCACTAAAAGCCAAATTGTACGGATAAAAGACGGATACTTTGCTTTTTTTAGGAACAACTATTTCATTTGTTATTCTATCGTCCAAATTCTTTGGTGCTATCAAAGATATGTTGGGGCTTTTGTTGTGAAAATAGTTTCTCGAATTTAGGAAATGAAGTGTCCATAAAAAATTGCAAACCACAAACACCGAAACTATTCCAAAGAATGTCGATTTGAACTAAAACATAAGAAACGTTTGTCTCGTTAACATTTTAAACTATTTTTATTCATATTAAAGTACTTTACCATATTCCTTCCATCCAACGCGTTTTACGTTTTTCTTTGCAGCTATTAATTTTTTTGTTGAATAAGGGTTGATGGCGAATACATTTCAAGGAATGGGGTTGGTAATTGGGTGGTTAGTGGTTAGTATAGTACGATAGTAAAACATTTGACCATGGTATTTGCAACGCATGTGTATTGCACACATTAAACTTAAAAGAAATTACTTTCTATATCACATTTTATATTGCTTAATATTGCGATAACCCCCTTGATTTGAATTATTTTATCTTTCCAAGCATCTAAACTTGAAGATATTTTATGTATTCAAAAATCAAAACAAATTAAAAACAATAATTTTGCTTGTTTTTTCTTCTCAGATGTTTTTTCAATTTGAACCGAATGACAGCCGACTCGCATCTTTCAATAGAAAAAGTGATGTGATACGTTCCAGGTTTCAAAAAATGTAATAGGGCGGGCACGTTCTTCAATAAGTTCTTTATGTTGGTCGTTTTTATTTTTTAACCCGGAATTATGATTGTGAAAAGAAGAGAAATTAGCTTCTCGACTTGAAATCAGAATCGAAAACAATGGCAAGGCAGTTGTCATTTTATGTATCGTAATTGCATGAAATAATTTATTTTTTAACAAACATTTTTGTGGATTTTTAAATGAACAACAAAACATACTCATAAGGGGACAGTAACAGTTATATCTATTATTGGCATAGAGGAAATATATTATCTAGAGTCCCGACTTCATGGGTTTGTTCTCTTTCTCTACAAGCTTAATTGAGAGAATTTTGTCCATTAGGCTTGTGTTAGTTGTCACGTGCATATCTTATTGGGACCAAGCCATTATAAATGTAGTTGTTATGGACTTTGTGTCATCTTGCCAACCGCGGGGCAAAAAACTATGAGGCAAACTCAGCCGTTCAAAAAAGTGATCCTTTAATAATCCGATAATATATTTCCTCTATGATTATTGGTTTGCAACAGGCCGTTTATAGCTATCATTGAAAACTTTAGTCAAGGAAAAAAATGTCCTGGGGTGGAATCGGCTAAGGTGATAATTGACTATCATATTTTGATAGTCAAATTGACTATCATTTTTATTCCGTCTGTGTAAAATGATTCAACTCAATTCAAACCTATGGTGTGCATAAAAAGTTTTTCAAATAAAATTGGATTAAAGCTCAGCACCACAAAAAGGAGACTGATGAGTGCAAAAGTGGCAAAGCACGAAATAGCTATATCTCCATCCAAAACAATGAGTGGTAGCACCTTTAAGTTGTTGTTGTTGTTCAAACATTCAGTCAATTCAATTCGATTGAACATTTTCAGATTCAAATTGTCAAAATTCATTGTTGCAATGGTGAAATTTTAAATTGATTCCTATAAAACATCTAAATAAAAGTATCAAATTGGCTGTGTTTGAATAATATTCTTACTTTCCTTGATTTTTTTTTAATCTCGTAAGCTTTTTCGGTCACAGGAATGTGTTTTTTGAACGAAAAATAGCTATCTAAGAAAATATTCCAGTCATTTGTGTAAGCGTCTGGTAGCTCTATTCGGAATAAACATATTTGTTTGAAAACGACTATCACATTTTTGTTGTGACAGCATTTTTAGATATCAATTTGACTATCATCTTACAAAGATCAAATTCGTTTATTTTGATTGTCAATTATCAACAATCAGCTTAGCCGATTCCACCTTTGATTGAAATTCACCGTACCTTTTATCCGACAAAAACCTGTCACCGATATTGTGTGAAATTAAAACAAAAACAAATCGTTTTACTTTTGTACACAAAAGATTCAGCTGTTCAAGAAAATTAATTTCCGTCCGGAAAATAGAGAAAAAAACAAATTCTAGCGAAAAAATTATTGCTCAAGTAAACTTTTTTTTCGCAAAAACTAATTCTTTGTGTGATTTCCGATCGATAAGTATGTACATATTTTGCATTTCTAAGCAAAAGGAAACATATTCAAATATCCATTGAAAAAGTTTTCCGGATTGATTTCAATGATAGCTATGACTAAGTTTTAAATTGTAATAAATCGCACCAAACTTCAAAATTATTAGAATCTAAAAGTGTATTCAGACGATTGCTAAACAAAAATTACATACATAAGTAAACATTGGATACTGATTTTTATGTTTTGCAACAGAGAATTTGAACGAAAATTACATATATTTTATATTTTTGGGTTGACAAGAAATCGCAAACGGGTTTCAAGGAACCGTTTTCAGTAGTTGTAAGGATATCTATATTAAAGTTACATTCAACTGTTTCAAAAATAAATGCTTTATAGTTTTTATTTTTGTTTATAGATTTATTTTGCAATAATTCAATAATTAGACTCTTAGGTATTTTAAGGTCATTATGAACGGCTTTCAAAATTGGAAAGGGGAAGTACAGGACTTATATATTAAAAAAAAAAGTGTTTGAGTTGTAATATTTCATTTTAGGCTTAGAGCACTATTTGCAAAAATTATAAATTTGTAAAATTTGTGTGGCTCCGCTTCCAAGATTAATTTTAAGTCATTAATATTTAGCTTTTTTAACTATTCCTTTTGAAAAAAAAATTGAATGTAATTAAAATATTTTGCCTTTTTTAAGGTTAACAAGGCGTTGCAGGCGATAGTTGTTTTTTTTAGTAAACCATTTCGAATCCGACTCTCTGGCTTATATTCATAAACGATCTCTTGTCTGCAACTCCTAATCCATTAAACTGTGTCACTGATGACATTACCTTCAGTTTGAATATTGTCTGTATTTGAATGAAAAACATCTCTTCTTAAAGGTACAAAATTACGCAATTTCGCCAGGGAAGAAAAAAGACATTTTTTAGAAACTTAAACTCTACACCAAAGGCTACAAAAGAGAGCAATCCGCAGCTTACCACTTACTTTAGGCACAAACTCTTTTTAAGTTGCGATTGTATGACTAGTGTACTCTCTGATGATTATCCACTCAGGTAGCTGCTAGGTTAGCTACTGTTATAGTTTTTTAAAAATTATTTTACTAAAATCAAGCACACCATGAATTACGAGTATTATTTAATCAAAACTTCATATATCATACACATTCCTTATATATTTTGCTTTCTGTACACTTTAATTTAAAATAAGCTGTATCAATACGTTTACTTTTATTAAGCGTTTGAATACATAACCTAACAAAACATATGAAAATTGGTTAAAAATTAATATAAAAAAGATAGTGTTTTAAAAATTTTAACAAAACATCGTGCAATATAATGAATAATGTGGACTTAGTATGTACATACATACATATGTATGTATGTGTTTTTTTTTTTTAAATTTCAGTGGACTTCATCCACCAAAATCAGTGAATTTAAACTGCTGGACAAAAAGTTGTGTAATGAACGACAACTGTGAGCACAACTGACAATAAACTGTGTCAGAAAGTTCATTTTATTTTAATTTGATATGGATATTAAAAATGATTGTTCTTATTTTCGGCTCTTTCTCCTTACAAATGTTAACCAGTAGCAGTGTCTATGTGGTTAAATGGAAACAATCTTCCAGTTTTTGCAAGGGCGAGATCTTGGTTAGCATCATAAGGTTGTTCTGTTACATAAATATTTAACGGACAATATTACGTGAATGGAACAAACTTCCTTCCTTTGGAATTTGAAAGGCCTTTATAAACTTGTGAGCTTTAAGAATATTGATTATTATTAAATTGATCAAACGTTTGTTCAAGAAAACAGTTATTGTTGATATTCACCATTCGTCCAGCAAACCAAGGGTTTCACCTCGAAGTGAGAGATCGATTTTTAAACAATATTTAAAACAAAATGAAGGGATAAACAAATTTAAAGCTTACCATATCCCATTTCGCGGTTGACCTATTTTTTCGCCTTATTTTAAAGAAAGAATACAGAACAGGAAAGTTTTGCAGATTAGTATTTGACTTCAAATTAAAATTATACAAATATTTACAAACAAACAATTATAATAAATTGTTAGACAAGGTTCTGAAAATTTTGTAAAAAGTACCTACAAAATTGAGAAATTTAAAAGAAGTTAGGCATTTTATTCGTGTAATTGAAACAAAAGCCCTATTCAAACATTTCAGTAGGTACCTAAAGTAAGAATATTTTCTAGGCTCCACAAATAGTTTAATTAATAACTTTCGTTAATTGAACTACTACCTAAAGACTTAAATGAAAAATACTAGTAAGAAAATCGTACTACTCTATCTGTTTTTATAACAATTTTTTTTGTTACACAAACACTTTTTTTAAAGGATCAAGTTGTCCTGAATTTGAACTCACCTCAAAATTTGTCTACCTAATCACGTTTTTAAAATATGAAACTTTAAAAATACTCAAGACAACAAAAACCGTTGTATTTTACGTTAAGCTAAAGAACAACAAATCCATTAACAATAAATTATATGACGATTTTGCAAAAAGTACAAATCTTTGTCTTCTAGATACAGTTTAAATCATTTTTGTATCTTACGTAGTTTCTGAAAATTCTCGTTAGTTATTAGGCTTTATTTGACTCTATGTAAAATTTTGAGGAAATTTTGAATTTAATACTTTTAGAGCTTTAAAATAATATGTTTTGGATTAATTTTGTGCTGATTTCGAACCCGAACTTTGATTTTATTTTTTGCTCGAGTTTTAAGAATACCTTTTTTCAACATTTTTTTTAATATTTTTAATACATTTCAAAAGCTTGATCTAATACAATTGTTAAGACAACCGATTCGTTGGAAGTTCCGGTTCGCCATTTTCTGTTGAAAACCGTCTTAGCACAAATGGTTAAGCGTTTCTTTCAGATTTTTGTAAGACAGCTGAAATCTAAGAATCTTAGAAGATTTTTCTAAGATTTTATGAAATATTATAAATATTTGAAATAAATATTGAAGAAAAGATTTACAGATCTGGAAAACCATCACGAATCGTTGCTACGTCATGCATTCAGATAGCCTCAAAGAGCCTTCTAGATGTGTTTTTTGTTCTCATTTTTAAAGTTATATATCAAAAACCTTACATGATAGACCGATTGAAAAAAGTCAATTTGATTACCAGAAACAAAACCTCATCGACCAGTGTAAGCGAGTGTTTTTTTTCGATCTTTTGAACTTTTTGCTTTCTGCAAAAACTGCAATTTTTAAAAATTATTTTTCTTCAAAATACTCCATTTTTCAAAGCATATTTCTTGTTGGAGCTTTTTAAATGTCCATTTCAAAGAAAACACAAAAATAGGAACAAATAATAATGTAAATTTTATAATATAAAAATTAATATGAAATGAAGTCCAAAAATTCAATACATTATAGCTTATAATGTATTAATTTGAAATTTGAAATAATTTTTTAATTTCAAAAGCTTATGTTTATTGTTTAGGTGAAGTTAATTTTTTAGAGCGTTCAAAATCTTAAAAAAATACAAAAATTTCTTTCTAAAAACATGTGCTAATGTTTCAAATCCAATATTAAAATAAAGTAAAGATACAAATGCCTTGTGCTTTAAGCTTCAGTTTTGTATCTTAACATTTTGTATGTTCAGAGTCACGATCGCTCGCGCCTTTCAATTCAACCTCAAAGTGTGTACACTACACAGCGACAAAGACAAAAGTGAAACCAGTTGGTAATGGTATCTGAAAGATGCATGCGCAGTCTGCCTGGTTTTTAATTCGTATTTCGTTTCGTATTGGATTTGATTCTTGATTGTGTTGTGTGCAATTATTGAGTGACTTTTTCAACAAAAAATAAATATACTAATCCCAGTGTATCCATACATACATTTTTGTTTTATTATTGTTTATTTAAAACAAAACAAGGATTTTGTTTAATTAAAAAAACTTTGTGCTACGATCACTCCCTTTTTCAACGGAATCAACGAAAAATCAAAACCTAAGTACCTTATACAAAAAAGAAAAAGAGTATTGGCTAACCAGATCAACTTTCACAAAGTGCCTTGCCAGTGTTGTATCTTGTATTTCTGTATCTCTGTATGTATATAGAACGCGAAAATAGTGCCTACGTTGATCAACAAAGAAAATAAACGATCTCGAACTCTATCAATATAGATACTTTGGAGCATGAATTATGGTGTAGTCTGTAGTGTTTTTACGGATAAAATTTGTATACATTCACATAGCTGAATGAGAGAGGTTAGTTTTATTATTTGTTAAGTTTTGCTGAAAGCATAAATTTGGGAATTGGAACTTTGGGACGAAAAAACATTCACATTCACTGGCAGTGGTATTCTCAACTCTGGGCTCTGGCTCTGCTTCTGCTCTGGCAGGCTACAGCAAGCAGTACAGCGAAATGTAGTAATAACAACTTTTATAGCTTCGACTGAATAGTACCCCTGCCTTATGTAGTAGGTTAGGTTGTTAGGTACATAATGTCGTATGTAGGTAGATAGATAGGTATAGGATTATGGTTGAAATTTAGATGAAAGTTTTTTTTGCACCACAATGGATGGATGGATGGATGGAGTCGGAGTGAATAAAAAGTTGGTGTGTAAATGTGGAAATGTGGTTCTTAAATTTATTACAGTGCATTTCTCCGAAGTTTTGAGTGTGGCAATGGCAACTACTGGCAAAAGAGCGAGAGAGAATTGATTCAAAATTTTGTAATAAGTTTTCTGGTTTGCGTTTGGTTAATAAAAGTTTCAGAGTTAGGCATTTATAGCATAGGTACCTGAGTAGCTTAAAAAAAAGTAAGTTGCAATAACTACCTAGTTTTGTTATACTTTTATTGTTATTTACAGCTAGGTACACTTTAAAAAATTTTAGTTGTAATGTTAAATTTTACGTGAGCTTTTTTTGTTTGCTTTTTGATTAAGGAATTTTAAACAAATGTCGGGAGGGGAAGGGCACTTATTATTTTTTTTTTTTTAATTTCAAGGTACCTAGTTAATAAAAAATAATCTGAAGGTATAAATAAAATTGATAAAAACTTAGTACCTGCCTGCCTATGTAACCTGAGCGTATTTGACCTAATAGATAATAGAGGTACATAGGTACCTACCTACTACAATTTTAACACACATTTTTACAAGGTGAAATTAAAACAATTTAAGAAATAAAGCCTAACTTTTAAAATAATCTTCATTAAATATTTGATATGTACCTAGGTACCTACCAAGCTTATTTGCTTGAAATTAATTTTGTTTGTTCTTATTTAATTAATAAAAAATAGTTGTATTAGGAAGGTTTTTGCATTGTGTAGGTATGCACATATTTACTTTCTAGACTATAAAACATTAAATCCTGGTAAAAAATGTAGAAATAAAATAGAGCTAAAAAAAAAACGTGTGGATGATTGCCTAAATTTCCAGTTTAGGTGTCGAAATTTTATAAATAACATAGCTATAGTTATGTGTGTATATAGATATAAAACAGGGGAAACGCGGGAGACTTGAACCTTTCGCAACATTTCACTTAGTTCACACTTAAATTCAATGAGGTTGATAGAGGTTTACATGTAAAGTAGTATTTGTAAAGTATCATTAGCAACAAAATCTGGAATCGGCATTTTATCGTAAATAAATGACATAAGAATATCTATTTACTGAATATAATAATAGGAATAGGAAGTTATCGTATTCGGTTCGATTTGTCAAATTGAAAAAGTTGACATTTCTGGACGTTTCAGGGTCCCTATAGAATCGAGATCAATGATTTTTAAAGAGATGTTCGTTCGGTATACCATTTTTCATCGTTCATATCTTAAGAACCAATAAAGTTATTCACTCCAAGTACATTTTGTTATTCAGTTAATAACACAGAAAGATACAAAAAGAACTTTCAAAAAAATTGAGTATGTTTCTTTTTTTTTACAATAGAAATTATAAAATAAATTAAAGTTTTGGTTGACCCAAAAGATCTCACAAACCAATATTATTAGCGACTTCAATTAAATTTTATATTATATATTTTATATTAAACTAATATTGTTTAAAAAAAAAATCAACTATAGGTTTTGTATAAATCAAAAAAATGAAAAGAAAATGCTAATTTGTGAGAAAAATCGAAGTAACGGTTTTTTTACAAAAATTAATAACCTTAAAAAACACTACTAAAAGTTGGCAAACATTAGTTTTCGGTTTGAATATCTTGGCAAAAACTAATTTCATTTAATACAAAATATTATTTTCAACATTCAGTAAAATTTTAATAATAATCAACAAAAAACGTTCTAAACAAAATTGGTAAAAATAAATGTTGGATTCTCGATAATAAATGAATGAATAAATGGAGATATTGACTTGAAAATGATTTTATTATATGCTTAGTTTTCTTGTTAACGTAAAATAGTATTTATCCAATTTGTATTTTTTTATATAAAAATTAGTTTCCGACTAAAATTCTCGGGATTGATTGATTTTGATTTGATTTTTTAGAAAAAACAACAACTTTTTATACAAAGCACGAAAACCTACGAAAACAATAAAAATACTGATAAGACCCAATTATAAGCAGAACAAAGACAAATTTTGACGCAAAATTGTTAAGGGTTTAATAATTTACTAGTTACTAGTAAATTGCCTTTTATTAAAAGACGAGCGTCCATACATGTCTTAAAAGTGACAGTTCTTGAAAATAAACCAAGCAACTACGCTAAAATGGACCTATTAATTGGAATTCCCAGCTGTAGACTGGACTATTTCAACCACTGCTCTTATAAGAATAAGATGTTACAATCGTTTAAAATTAGGTAAATCATCTTTTAAGCTGAGTAAATTGCTGAAAATGGCTTTGACATTTTACTAATACGTTTAAAATTTTGCGCCATTGACTTAAAATTTTGTATCTCACACAAAATATTTTTTCAGTGTGGGGAGCATTCTATCAGTTTAAATGATACCAATGACAGAACTTAAAATACTGTGTATTTAAATTTGGAGTAGTTTTTAGAGCCAGGTTTGATCATTAACTAAAACAAAAAGAACAAACTTAAAAACTCAAACAAAACTAAAGAGAGAAGAATAAAGATTTATTTTTAAATAGATACATAAATATATATAGATTTATATTATTATAATTATTTCTAGGCAATAAATGTACCTACAAAATAAAATACAATCTCAGCTTTAGATGTCAGTTCTTACAATTGTGCGATTTATTAAAACACTCTTTTCCATACTTGATTATTGGAGTCATAATTATATCAATTTTTTCATGAACATTCCCTATAATTTTTAAATGAATTCACTGAAACAATCTTTAAAAGTAAAAATTTTAAATACTAAACTGAATTAAAAAAAAAAAACGAAGAAATGTCAAAATAAACCATTTTTGCGTGTGTTTTATGTGCAAAATTTAGAATTTAATAATTAATTCAAAACAAAACTATATTCTTTCTCGCTCAGAAAATTTGATAAATACTATAAGTGTACCTACGCTTCGCTGAAGAAAATTCGAGTCAAACTTTAGGCGTGGGAAAGCGGCCTTAAATGATACACTTTAGGAGCAAACTTCTGTTAAAAAATGCTTTTTAACTGTATATAAGTACTACATTTTTAAAGCCATATTAGCTTAGTTAAAAAAAAAAGAAACACGACACTTCGGGTATGCTCCAAAACACCAACACTTTTTTAATAAATCGTTTTTGTTTTTTTTTAATACGTACTTCTGTTAAGCAGCAAACATCATTTGATTTTTTCAACTAAATCTTGAAATATTTCGACGTTTGAAGCGACCAAAAACTATTAGCAAAAAAAAAAAAACATTACAAAAAAAATAATCAATTGATCATATGCCAGCCCATTAACCTAACATTAACCTAATTAAAATATTGTCTCTGATGAAAGAAGTTTTGTATGTTTCAAAATAAAATAATTGGAACTAGGCATTTATGTACCTATTACCTAACTGCGATATTCCATTATAAATAGAATTTTTACCTTACAAACACAAATCCTTACCAATCTTAAGAAAAAAGTAGGAGTGGATATATGTATATAGAAGTACAAGTGTTATGTAGGTTATGTCTATGGGTATACATATTTACATACATGGAAAGATCGGATCAGCTTATGTACAATCAAATTATACAGTCAATAAATCAATTTTAAAATTCAAGATCCAACACTTTCTTTTTTTGAAAATAGAATAATAAGGAAACATGAAGTTGTTACTGTTTAGTATTAGAATGTACAAACTATACATTTGTGCACTTCCTATAGCCGGTGAATAAATTTCTCATTTTTTCAAGGTTATTCATTGAGAACCCATAAAAAAACTAATGGCATACCCAAGCATAAAATCAAGGACAGTGCAATTAAATCCTTTCTATACGTCCAACGAATACATTAAGCAAAAAAAAAACATATATTCAAAAAGGACAATAACCATCGCATCGATAACTGATACATCGCCCTATGATATGTAAATTCAAACAGATACATAGCTCAACATTAGGCAGTGATGGTTTAGTTTAGAGAAATGAATATTGTTCATAAGAAAGAACATCCTTTTTATTGAACGCAACATGGTTCAACAGTTGGAAAGGCAATAAAACTGATCAACAGACCCTTCTTATGAGAATTAGGTGCTAGAGATTATGTAAACAAATCCTCTGAAGTCCATGCAAGTCTTCAAATAGGCACATAGTTCTTTTCATTTTTATTGTGAATATCTGCAACTAGTATTATTTGGTTCTTGATAAGAGAATGAGACTTACTCGTGCTTGTTGCGCTTCAAAAAATTTGAAAAGTTAAAGATTTTTTCTAACTCGTTTTCGGAAAATATTATAATATGTAAATATATTCGGTTTCTTTTAAAAGTATAATGAATATACATCTATAATCTTATGTTTTGTTTAAAAAGTGGATAAAGTTTAGAATCGCAATTTAACGATCGACACAAGGACGAAAAGTCTGTATTTCATTCTTCTTATAGTTAAAATAATGTAGACCATCAAGTGCAACTTATGTGAGTATAGAAATTAAACAAAATTAAATTAAATTTCAAAATGTGTATTATTTAAAAAAAAAACCAAGTTATAAATAAAAGATGTTTGCTGGTTAAAAAGACATTTCTGATTTTAAAAAGAAATTTTAATATATAAATTCATAAATGTTGCCAAGGTTGAAGTATTGATGATTAAAGATTCAAGTTTTTTGCCCTTGAGGTAAATTAACATAACTAAGCCAAACATTTATTTGTTGAATAAATCACCGTAAAACATATGTAAAAAAATCCATATGTAAAAACATGCATAAATGTACAATATATGTTCATAGAGGTTTACCCATATTTATATCTTACTCAGTTTGTTTAAATTTAAAAAAGTTAAGTTTCAGAGAATTGTTTTTAGAAATAGAATGCTGAAAACCACAAGGTTTAAATGTTGGTCAGTTATTGATATTTATCGAAAACTTTTAACTATCCATGCAAAGCTATGTTTTTAATCGAGAAATGATACCTAACTATTGAATGGGAATTGAGTTCCCTACGGCTTTTCAGTAGGTTTTCATATACAAACAAGTTTGTTTGTTATATAATAAAATGTTGCAAATAAAGACAATTAAAAAAACAATGCTACTATTCACAAAGGGCTGGGATTCCCTAAGATAAATTTACAAATACCAAAAAACACGTTTTTACACTTAATTAAACTTTATTTCAATTGTATGTTTTTCACGTACTTTCAGTTTAAAAACGAGATTGTGTTTTTAAAGAATCGAAGTAAATTGTTCGTTATTGTGAATGCTATTTACAAATTGTGTCAAACAGCTAAACAACAAACTTCGAACTATTTAAAAAAATGCCTTTTGTTGTATTAAAAAAGAGCATTAGTATTTGAACGCACCCAAATATAATCTTCTGCTACCTATTTTGCAAATTCATTGTAAGCTTGTAGAGGCAAGAATCTTAAGGACAAATTAATTAACATAAAAGCTATGCCTTCTAAAACTTTGGCTGAAATTAGTAAAACTCATGAACTTCGATCCAAAATATTTTAACGAGATTTGATGTTGGCGATAACCAAAAGCTACTTATTCAATTTATTCAAAAATGATTGAAGTTCAGAAAAATAATACTCGCGATGGTATTATAATTCTAGAAAAATATTTAATTACGAACCCAGTTTTACCTCCAAGACTACAATACAAATTGAAAAACCAAATTTTGGTTATAGTCCTTCTATTTTACGCAAGTGAAAAAGATGGTTATTTAAAAAATTTAAAAAAAAATTTGATTGCAATAGAGGTGCAAATGAGCGAACAATTTGTTAGTCAAGAATTAAAGCACGCCAAGCATTGCTTTATTAGAGTTCAAAAAATTAATCATGAAATATACGAAAATGTTATTTTATTTAAAATTGTGTAAATTACAAAAGAAAAAAGTTGGTAACCAATAGATTTTTCATAATGATAATCATATTATTTTATAGCATATGATATTTTTTTATTTACCAAAAATTAAACTGCAGTTAAGGATTGACAAAGGAAGATGCCAAGTAACGTGTATTGTTTATCACAATTAGTCAAAGATGATAAAATTTTCAAATCATCCCTGCTTCAATTCCATTTTGAGATGTTTATTATTAAAAATAGTTTGGTCATGAATTCAGTCAAAAAATCATTAATTAAAATTTCCATATCGGCCGAATACTGCAATAATTGTAGAACCATCTACTCCACAAGGAGATTGAATATTTATATGATTATAGCGAAAAAAACAATCTTTCGCGGAAATCGTTTAAATTTATAAATACATATAGTTCTGAAATATTTGTAGGAATACGAATGTATCTTTAACAATGTTAAGCGATGATAAATCCTTGTGTTTGTAGACTAATTCCGTTCTATTTAAAAAAGAGTTTAATTTTTAAATCTTAAGTTTCGAGTTTCAATTCTTTAAACTAAGTTAGTAGAAATGGTGGCCACGAGCAGTCTAGCTCGGTGACACAATTAGCGCTGCGTTGCGCCGTTTTGATACCATAAAATACTCGCTTGACCTGTAAAGATAAAAGGGGGATTATAAAGAGAAAAGTACGCCTCAGATCCACTTTGTTGCGTTTAGAAAGGAGATCAAATCTTTGATCTCCAGTTCTGAGAGCTCATTGAGGTCGTTGAAAAAGGACTTTCCCAATGTTTTGGCTCTCGTTTTGGCTAAGGCGGGACACTTGCATAGGAAGTGAAGAACAGTTTCTTTTTCTCGCTGGTCCTCACAACTACGACAGAAAGTATTGTGGGGGATGCCCAGCTTAGATGCGTGTTCTCCAACAGGCCAGTGTCCGGTGCATGTAGCAACGACCCTGGCTGTCTTGCCTGGGTCTGCACATGAGATTATTAGTACGGGATTTGTTGTAGGTGGGCCATATCCTTCTAGATATGATACAGTTGGTTAGGCTGTTCCACCTGTGGTTTGATTCAGCGAGAAAAATAGAGAAGATCTTGCCCTTCATAGCACCAAGAGGAATGTTGACTCTTTCCGCGAGTGAGCTATGAAGGGCTGATCCTTGCCTAGCCAGCTCGTCAGCTCGTTCATTGCCAAATTGCATTATTGAGAGTTTAAACTATTGAAGAGTTTAGAAACGCCTCAACAATTCAACCTGACCTTAGCTGATCCCCTTCTTGACATCGCACAAGAAAACTGTGGTGATCATTACCGCCCGGCACCCACTAGGAGGGTTTGATACCAGGATTTTTGCCATCTTTTTTTTTTGCCATATCTTTAAACTAAAATATCTTAAAAAATAAAACAACATAAAATACAGTTTCCATGTTCAAACTTTGAAATCGAATTTAGGCTTTAAATATATTCGAAAAAGTTGAAATGATTTCTGATGCTATTTTTTTTAAATATGTTTTTTATTTGTGTTTTCTTTTATTGATTTATAAAAAAAAACAATATAATTTCGAAATAAGAGTTTGTATAGCTTTAATTTAAAAATTTAGTGTAACAACACCAATATTTTCGAAATTCAAATAATAACTCTAGTTAAAAAATTAAAGCTTTGTGGTTAATACTTTGTTGTATAGGGTCCGCCATCTAACGTTTTTTTTCAACTAATACTTATTTCGTGAATGGTAACACTTAGCTCATGTCTGATTTGACAGATAATTAGTTTTATCTTTCCGCTGAACAAATATGGTTGTATATATGTACGCTTGAACAACGCTGGAAAATATTGCCTGAGATCAACTTAGAGAAGATGCCGATTTTGCTAAAAAAAATCATCTTTTCAGATGAAGCTCATTTTGATCTTGGTGGGTATGTTGACAAGCAAAATTGTCGCATTTGGGGAATATAAAACCAGCACGCATACATTGAAAAGCCGATACACCCAAAACGAGTCACTGTTTGGTACAGATTTTGTTCCAGAGGCATAATTGGGCTATTTTTCTTCGAAAATGAGCTAGGAGTGGCCGTTACAGTCAATGGCGATCGTTATCAGGCCATGTTGAACGAATTTTTGTTCACAAAAGGAGGAGAAAGATATTGGCAACATTCGATGTTTTTATAGCATTTTCAAAAAAAAAAGTTATTTGGCGGACCCTTTATTTATGCATGCAGCTTGTGTGTGTAATTTTTCAATTTTCTGTGAATACCTTATTTTGAACATATGTATGTGTTAATAATAATAATTAACAACACATAATTGTTTTTTTTTGCGACATAATAAGGACTGTTTGTCAAATTGAAATAACAAACAAGTTGCAGAGACTATAAATGTTGTCTTTTTCCAAAATTTTCCACAAAAGCAATTTTTTGCGCTTATTATGTTATGCCATATCCAAAATTCATAGATACTAATGGTAAAAACTCAAAACTTAAATTTCCGTTAAAAACAAAGTTTTGGTTTCCTTTTTTTAATCAATCATTAGCAATATCATCCCTTGAAACCGGTTAAAATTGAACTCAAAACACTTAAAAGTAATTAGTCGGTATATTTGTCGAACTTTTTTCAATAAAACCCTGTTGATATGATACGACTAAGTTAATAGTTAATATAAATATGAAGACCTGTATTTATATTGGAAACATAGTTAAAATTAATTATTTCAGATCCCGTGTTTAGGAAAACTACACAACGGAATACAAATACATATTCCGGACTCAAATGGAACGGTAGGCAACTGCCTTTAGTTTGAGTTCGGAAAATTCTTATTCCATGGTGTAGTTTTCCTAAACACAGCTGAAATAACTAATTTTATGTATATTTTCTTTATAAATACGGGGGAAATGTTTATACTCGTTTAATACATACAGTCAGTCAAATTCATATGAACAGTAGGTTTAAAATATTTGTAACACTTTTTAACCAAAAATGCATATTATTGTAATTAATTTGAATCACAAAATATTCTTAATCATAAACTTAATTTTGTCAAATCAATCAAAATCAGATAAATAATATTTAACCAACATTTAGGTTCATCTGAAAATAATTATCTATAAACTAAGATCAAATTTATATTCGTACAGTAATTTTTAATTCGAATTTCGTTTCAAAAAATTCGATATACATTTTTATCACTTAAACGTCTGCAATTTCAGAATTTTGTTGGAAAAAAATGGTAAAAAAAAAAACAATTTGAAACGTACATAGGTTGAGCTTAGAAAATTGATAGCTTAGTACCATAACGATGGTAAGTAATTAAAGCAAATATCGGCTTTTGCAATCAGTAGTTAAAAGGTATGAAAATGTTGAAAATCACCTTGAAAATAATCCGAGAAATACCACACCCGATAGGCAAGATATCATGAAATAAAGAAAAATCCTCGAATTAGTGCATCAAAACTTGCTGAAAGCTTGTGTCAGGAATTTTGAACATAAACTCCGAAGAACTACATTCACGATAATAGTTCATAATATGTACTGTAAACAAAGTTAAACGGCTCAACTTTACACAAGTTTGAAATCCTCAGTAATTTTTGCAGACGAATCAAAATTTAATACCTTTGGTTCAGAAAGACCAGTTCATTTTTTACCAGCACAATGACCCAAAGCATAAAGCTTATAATACTCGGAAGTGGCTGTCTTATAACTGCTAAGTAATTATTGTACAAATTTACTATAAATAAAAACATTTTGTCTACAATTTTACTAAAACAAATTTAAAAAACACATCATTATAATTTTTAACTCATGAAATAAAAAAGAATTGCAATACATTTTTAAAGAAAATGGTCTTAATCAGACCGGCCTAGTTTAAATTAAACGTTAACATAATATAAAGAAATAAATACTCAAGTTTTAATTGTAATCATATTCTTCTAAACAAAATTATACTTTCACAAAATTAAACAAAAAAAAATGACGCAAAGCACGATGTTTGCCATTTAAACATCAAGAAGCATAAAAAACTTAGTAAATATTATTAATAATTTTAGCTAAAGTATTTGTATTCAAATTAAACACTATGAATTTAAGTGACGGGGTAGGTTTATATAATGATCCTATGTCATAAAAAATTATTATTATTTGTGTAAACACACCTGATGTTCATTTCAAAAATAATAGCAAGTTGAATATTATGTACATAATAATAACTGTGAGTCGTAAAATCACTCCAGTAAATTTTAGTTTTAAACAATCAACGACGTATGTACATATTATGTACAGATTCTTTAACACAAAGGCGAAGGTTAATACGTAGCTTTAAATATTATATCGGATTACACAAATTTAATAGTTTATAGGTCATATTTACATACGTCTTGTGTATTTAAAAACATCCATGTAAAATCATCCGCCTAAGGTGTTATTGATAGATTTTATGTTCTCTTTTTTTTTTATAATGAACGGGCACACAAGGGGTTATTAATACCCTTAACATGTTTAAAGTTTAAACACAGTGCGAGTTTTATGAAAATAGGGAAGGATTAAAGAGGAGATACCGATGCAAATTGGTCTTTAAGTTTTGAATATCAAAATGATAGGGAAAACAGAGCTATGTAAAGCATTCCACATTCTCGATGTGCGGTTAAAAAAAAATTCTATACTTGACAGTACGTCCGAAATTGAGCTCAAGATTAAACTGATGTGCATTCCTAGAAGTACGAGTATTACGGCTGAATTGTTTGAGGGGGGAATGCAACTGGCTAATTCGACAGAACACTGTTTATAAAAATATCGGTAGAACAACGAAATGCATGACAAAGGACAAGGATGAGAATATAAAAACGAATATGAAAAGCTGAGGGTACTGTCATCCGCGAAAAAATTTAGTGGGTTAGAAGTTTCAGACAAAATATCATTTATAAAAATAAGGAAGAGCGTCGGAGACAAAACGGAGCCATGGGGCTCCTCTGAGATCACCAATGGATCTATTGCTACGAAAGCCATACTGCCGGTCATTAAGAAGCTTCCGTTCTTCGAGATATTTCTTTAGCTGATAATTAATCAGCGTTTCCATGACCTTGGAAAGAAGGGCTGTGAGTGGTATTGGACGATAGTTAGAGAGGGAGGATGATTCGCCCTTTTTTAGGGACAGGCTGTACAAATGCTGTTTTCTATCCGCTCGGAAAGAGACCTGTAGAGAAGGAAAGATGGAAAAACTTACGCAGTGGTTTTGCCAGCGTTGAAGAACACCTCTTCAGAACAATAGGGATTAGGGGGAATACCATCCGGGCCAGCGGATTTGTATATGTATGTCAAGGTCTTTCAGTACTCTTGCAACTGCACGAGTGCGAAAGATTTGTCCCATAAAATCGTTTACGCTCTCAAGAACAGGAGGACTCAAGACACTCTCTGGAAGCGTCGAATTAACAGCAAACTGTGCTGCAAGCAAATTGGCTTTATCAATCGAGCTTACATAGGGAATGTCATTGTGGACGAACATTGGAACCGAGGATGACGTGGTGTTTCGTACGTTTTTTACAAATGACCAGACATTTTTACTACCTTTAGGACATTGTAGTATTTTTTGCCTTAAAAACTGGTCATGCAAAAATTTGGTTCGTCGAATATGGCCTGTACAAGTCTTTCTAGCTTGTTTGAACTTATTCCGGTTTTCCTCAGAGGACAATTAACTCTCTAACTAACTCTAAATGTGAAGGGTTAGATTTTTGTTTTCTTTTGGTAAAATGTACTCATTTTAATAATTCCTGAATCGGTATATCCTCGAGACCTTTCCATTTCCAGCCACATTATTAAATAGGCCCAAATAGCAGGATATTCGAAATGACATTGAAAACTATTTTGTTTCCTGCATGAAACCTATAGTTTTTATGATCTTAATAATGTACGTCTTTTATAATGTAGGTAAATTAATAACTTATTACCTCATATATTTTTTCAAAGTTTCTACATAAATAACCAAAAACTTTTTTCTTCTAAGGTCATTTCTTTTATTTAAAACAAGAAAAGTAGGTATCAATAATAAACCCAAAATGTTTTCCTGTTTCCCTTTGACATTTAACCGAATGCTGAATTAAAAATGAAAGAAATTGGTCCCAATATAAGCCAAAAAAAAAAACAACCAAGAAAGGTCTTCTTTTTAGCAACCTAAATAAACTTTTATTTCTTTCCCACTTATTTTTCCTTCCTCATTTTATTTTACCTTTCCATAGGCACGTATACATGTATGTATGTATTGTATATGTATGGATATGTGTTCACATCGTTATTTTATAAACTTGAAACAAATTTTAACTTTTTAAAATGAAAACAATGGCATTGAACCAAAATTTTACACACGCAGACTGAAGGCTTTTGAAATTAGTGTTTGTTTTTTCCTGAAAGTTAGATGAAAGCATAGTCAATAATTTCTGACTAATGGCGTTGGCTGACCTTATGGCATCACGCGTTTTTTTATAAAAATAAGTTGATGATTATTATATTTTGAAGAACCCGTTTCGAAAGGCGCTTCTGGTCTAAGTTTTGAATTCATCTTTTTTTTTTCAATTTAAAAAAATGAGGTAGGTACCACTTACATTTCTTGTAACTTATAGGTATCAATACTTTACTTAAATACCAAACATAAATATAATAAAAGTAAATGTATCTATATATAAAGCATATTTCTTAAAATGAAGGTATCGTAAAGAAGGTAAGTACAGCTATGGCCACCATAATAGGCACATTTCTCAATTTTGAGTTAAGATGTTGTTTCCACTTAAATAAAGCTAAAACGTCATAAAAAAGCTATGTTATACCTATAAACAGTAAATATGTTGTCAAATAATTCTATAAGAATTGTTTGTGTACACAAACGATGTGTGCCATATACTGCATTAAACAAACATTTTGAATTAAGCTAACCTTAATGCACAATCTACCTATTAAACCATAATGCTTTTAAGGCGTTAAGTAGGGGCGGGATCACTTTAAAGTGTTAAAACAAAAATGTATATGTTTGGAAATTACTGAAACATGGTTTTTTGTAGCCCACTGTGAAAAGCGTTCAACTCTAAGCTTATAAAACCAATGTTTAAACTTAAGGTTTACTTCTCTTGGGTGATCGTGTGTCCAATTCTTGTTTTGTAGGTATGAAAAAATTTGTAAATAGTCGTATGTATTGTCTTCCTCTAGATTTCCTACAAAATTACTTCTTGAAGTTGGCGTTTCCAGCTGGATCATGTCCAAAAGTATATTGTATATAGATATGAAAACAAATTGTATATTTTAGTGGCATACTCAATAATTAATATTCTCAATATCATTGAGAAGCATTTCATCGAACGCAATATAAAAAAGTAACGACATAAGCCTTCTAATAGTATTAATCTTTGCAGAATGTTAAACTGAAATGCTGTAGTCAAATCATCAAGAGTGTCAATAAATAGTTGGCTCTATGAAAAATAGATTTAATTACATTAAATTTGTCAAATTTATATCACATATAACATTTTAACAAGTAAAATTAATCGACATTTTTCGACACAGAAAGCAAGCATTACAAAAAACCTTTTTATGTACCCACATCTGCACTTCCTGTAAGAAAAAACCGTAAGAAACAGTTAAACCAAGAACTGTGACATAAATTCACAGAAATAAGTAGTGTATTTCATAATTTAGAACTGTTAAAACACGATTGGGATAAATGTAACCTGACCAGGTTCGAAAGGGCTATGTAAATCAAGCTTTTCTATTTTTTCGGATAGACTTTTATGAAGCCTTCAACAAATAAACTCCAAATTCCTCCAAATTCTTGACAGCCAATATTATATTGTCATTAACAAAATATTAACCATTTTGAAATTTGTTGCATTAAACATGTGCCAAAAAGACATGGTTACCAAAAATTATGTTTTGTTCCTATTAATTTGGCCATAGCTGTATATCGGGAAGTTCTAACGACTTTTTTGGTTTCCTTTTATTTAAAAAAAGAACGTTAAATTAATATATTTGCGAAACAAAAGAAAGAAATTTACAAGGTCAGATTTGTATACTTCTTTCTAAATGTCTTAATATTTATAATAAATAATCACATATGCATGAATAAATACGACATTCAAACTAGGTAGGTACCTTACCTATATGAAGAGCTTAAGTTTTGATATATTTTAAGAAAGTAAATTAATCTGGTATTTGTTCAACTTAAAAAAACACTTTGTATAGTTCCTAGGTAGGTAGATAGGTAGGTAGGTAGGTAGGTAGTTATATATGTATATGATATACGAAACCAGTGCTTTCCTTTTCTTTTTCGACCTTCACATTCCATTTTATATGTATAAATGTGCATATGTATGTATGTATGTAGCCAACCAGCAAAGGCAACAACCAACCAATCGTCGCTTTTCATTCTTCGATTGTTAAAACTAAAAGTCATTTTTATAAATTTGAGATTTTCATAAGAAGCTTTTGTGTCGATGCGCGATGGTTTGTTCACTATTCTCTTTACATTCGATGGATTGATGAAAACAAAATTTTCAGTGATAGTTAATAGCAGCACGTACATACATACATACATACATTATATTTATAGCCATAGGTAGCTAGTTGAGCAGTGGAGCGCTTACCTACTTTTAATATTAAATACTAACTCTTTTCCATCTGCATTTCGATCCAACAATACCCAGATGATAACGATTTCTGCTTAATAATACCTAATACATACAATAAACTTGTATGTACATACATTTGTACCTACGTAGGTACCTTCCATAATAGTTTTATTAAAGTTTACAACTGCTTTTGCTAGCGAAGCTATAGGTAGGTTAGGTATAGGTAAGGTAAGTTAAGGTATATGAACATTTAGTTGGTAACGAAAGAAGACTCAAACATCTAACTCAATAGCAAAAAGCACAACTTATTTTCTATTAAAACGAGTTTTTCGTATAACGCGCGCTTGCCCAACATACTTGGCCTAGTATTGAAGTTATGCAATTACTCCACTACCCTTCTCCAACGTTTTAAACATTACCTACATACATATCTACGATACTTTATATAGTATATTTGTTTGTCTTCTTCTCACTCTTTCCTCCTATCTTTATTGTGTTCCTTTCTCATATTACGAAATGTAAACAAACGCAAACAAGTTTTATTTTCAGATTCAGAGATTCAGACACAACTCAACTCACTTTTACTTTTAAAAACAGCTAAACAAAAATCTCTAACTTGATGTTATGTTGTTGTAGTTGTTGTAGATATCGGTTGCTCTGTTACTTTTGCTTTTGGTTTGTAAATTTTGTGTTGAAACCCGGAGAAAGCTTTTATGTGAAGAAACTTAAAGAAAAAAACATTATCTACGTGTAGCTACATAATCGTTCATCCGTTGTTTCGCATAGTCTCCACCACCCGCCGTCGTCGTTAACACCGCCACCCGCCACCGCCACCGCCCGTTGTCGTCGTCGCGCCGCTCCGTCATCGCTTCGAAATGCATGTTATGTGAAATGTATTGTTGTAATTTGGAGTGATCAGAATAGTAAAATGTGTGAGGTACCTCCTAACTTTACTATTATATTTTGTACCTTCTTGTAACAAAACAAAAATGCCCTAAATTAAAAATGTTTTTAGTAAAACAATACTTTATGTTTTTACAAATTTGACCACTCGTGAGTTTGGTTTTTGAAATAAGTGATAGTTTAGTGACAAAATTGCAGTGTGTGGTATTTTCTAACTAACATCCTTTACCCTTTAAGCAATCAGCCAAAGCCCGAGTCACACAGATAACTTGCTATCATACAACTCTACATACATAAATATACAGTATTTATGTACTTTTAAGCAACAAATCCACATTTCTTGTAGTTTGACTTTTTGTCATGCAGAGAGAAGCTTTTGGTCAATTGTTTTCTATTGCCTTGCCTTCACCACCATCGCCATCATATCGTGGGTTACTATTACTTAATTTTTGTACCTCTCATTACTTTTATGTGAATTTCGACATCGAAAGAGAGTTCGTTTCGTGTTGAGTGTGGATGATCAAGTCGAGCTTTTTCAATAGATGTAATTTCCATGATGACATAGTTTTAAAGTTAAATTGGGAGTTGTATTGGGAAACATGTTGCTATAGAAAAGTGATCATCATTTGAATATCCAAATCATATACAAAATATGTACACACATAGTATCTAATACAAATTTAACCGAAATAGATAACTAAAGTTGAAAACCCTAAATACTTCTGTATTTGTTTTTAATATGTTTTTTTTTTGTTAATTTTTAATCATGGATTTACAAAGTTTCAACGAAAAACTGCAGCTTTTTAGTGACTGTAATATATTAAAAACTAGAATTATAATTTTGGTTAACGTCCCTATACATTAAGCAATTACATTGTTTTATGTACTTATCATACATATGTCTTATGCTTAATTTATTTACTATTTTTTTCGAATTGTGTAGAATATGGTTTTATAATTCGATTTCCAATCAATCGATTCAAATGTTTCTTTTTTCATAACTCAAAATTGAGTTCCGTTTCAAGGACTTTAAATCGTCGAATGGTTATACTATAGACATTTTGTTTTTTAAATGCATATAAATGCGTAATACACATTTTACTTACTTTACTTACTTTTCGCCACTATTGTGGCGAGAAGTAGACTTTGTTAATAAAACAGAAATAAAGGATAGAATTTAATAAAGAAAGAGCCAGTCACAAAAAGGAGAATATGAATCGTGAAAAAATCGTCACAAGTTAAATTGGAAACGTTAAAATTAGAGAAAATTACTTTTAAAGTTTTTGAGACTTTGAACAATGTACATACAGTATCTGTGCTTCTTTAAACTAAAAAGAATTTTAAAAAGCGTAGTTTAAATTTCTTTAGTTAGAAAGTATGCAAAAATGTGTAAAAGGGTTTGAATAGGCTATATAAATAAATAGTAAACATTTAATTTATTAAATGTGCAGCTCTTTCTTAAAAAAAAAAATTGAATCGTTTTTTTGTGTAGGTATGCTAAGAGCAAACAGCAACACATTTTAAAAGTTTTTATAAAACCGAAATTGATGTACATACTCAATTGGCAGATATTGTTTTCCATTATAAATTGCATTTCCTGCATAAATAAATTAAATAAATTAGGTGGCGAAACAGTCCACTGAGAACTAGGGCTTAGTGGCTTACAACTCTCAAACATTCCTGAGTGCGAGTAATGTTGTCAGGGATGGAGGGGAACTACTGTTTTAAGTCGAATTTGAACGGCTTAATTGATGAAGCACTTTTCATGACAAGAATTACTCTTGGAGGATTTGTCAATACCTCGCAAGATAAAAACTTAAGATGGCACAGGCTGGGATTCAATCCAAAACCTCTGACATGACATTCCTACGCACTAACCAACAAGCCACGGTTACAACTCATTTTCGATTTCCTCCATACAATGAAATAAACATCCATTGACTTCTTTTAAAAAATATTGTTTTTTTTTAAGATCAACATTAAACCTCTTATTGGAGAACCCATACAAACTTGGAAACACAAAAATTGTTGCGTTTATTCGGTTATTGTAGAAAAGTGCGCTTACGCCTCAGTGTACTTAAGCCTCATAGGTACATAAGTTTTTGTTAAATTACTAGAATAATGGTTTAGCTTTCCATAAAGCAAGCATGTCTATTACAATAACTAAAATGTGTATCTTCTTATGGGAATCCGTTCTTTGGTTTTACTTCTTTGTTACTCTGCATCAACATATAGTATATGAGTTACTTTGAATTAAAAAGAAATCGAATATCTTAAGGGGGTATTCTAGTGTAGAAAAATCTAGTGAAAAAATCAAAATTTTTTTTTCATATTTCCAAAGCTTAGACATTCAAGAATATGCGTTTAAAAGGATTTTTTTAATATTCCTATTATTTCACAAGTTAATTGAAGGTCATAGAAACTGGTTTTGAAGGTCATAGAAACTGTTCTGTCCTTTTAGTTTCATTTTAAGTTACTTTTGTGGCAACCTTTATACTGAGTGGAAGTGCTAGCTCTGACAACGTGTCAGCAGAAATCGCTGATTAAAAATATGCACATACATACGTATTCTGTATCATTCTATAAGTAAAATTGTCGAAAACTTGTCTCAAAACTCTGAACGCGTTTTTCTCGAAACTACTTTTTTTCGAGCTGGCGGTAAGGATATATCGAGTTCTAATAGACCGATTTTCTTCAAATTTGGAGAGGATGTTCTTTATACATCTCTTTATCGTGTGGTTCTTGCCCAAAAATATAACTTCTCATTTAGTATTTTTAAAAAATTCGGAATTGTTGAAAAATATGCAACAAGAACATTTTTTTTTTTCAAACTGCTGCCATTTTGTTAAAAAGTTTTTTTTAACTTATCCAAGGGTGAAACAATAGCGACATCTATAATAATTAAGAATCCGTCTGGTTTTTGTTTTTCAGATCACCAGGAGGGTTGGTAGGATGCACGCCAAGACACCCTCTTTTGAATGATAAACAAATTTATATTAAAAATATTTTTTGTTTCCTTTATACAACGCTTCAAAAACCGGGCGAAATTCATGTCTCTACACTAGAATACCCCCTTAAATGACTCAACTCCAGCCGACAAGCATCACTATAAAACTATAAAACGAAACTAATACAATTAGTAAAAAAATGTTTTTTTTACTTTTACTTACTTAACTGTAAACTTCGTCGCAGCTCGAAAAATTAGTAGATTAAATATGCATTTTCTTTCATTTCTTTCAAAAAAGTATTTTACAAAAATCCAAGAATCGTATCATTAAAACAATATGAAAAGAACTGTACCTAGATGTGACCCAAGCTATAATAATATCTAATAAGTCTAAAGCTTTCTCAAGGTGGTAGTTAACGATGTTTTAATAAACAGGACGATCAGTACATAGTACATAGTAAAAGACACTATCCTGTAAACAAATAATATGGTATATGGGAAAAAAGTATAGGCAAAGATTTTCATTGATAATTCCTATTATTAAGTTCCTTTTAACTATGCAAAGTTGCATAACTCAAATGTTTTTAAATTAATTGGAATAAATAAATTCTTGTATTAGTAATTATGCTTAAAATTTAAAGATACATTTGTATATTTAGGAACATTCATATGAGTTTCTTAATCGAAAAAATAGGACAAATTCTGCCTTTAAAGAAATCTATGTTTACAACGGTTAAAACTTTTAATTAAAATTTTTAATTAATAATAAACAAACAAAATCAATTATATAAAAAAGTTTAAATGTTAATTCGTTTTTTTTTTGCAGAAACCTAGAATGTTGATGCTGCAATATAGTAAACATGGAGAGTGTATTCTCAAAGAAATTAAAGCTGCTTTCCGAGGTGAACACCCGGCTGATTTATTAATTGTTTGTGAAAACAAAGTAACACTTCATGCACACAAATTGGTCCTTGCGGCTGCCAGCCCCTTAATAAGGTACAATTTATCGAAATACATAAAATACATTTTAAACACTTTAAAAATTCTAGGATGCTCCTTGAAGAAACTCAATTTTTAGACTGTACCACAACAGTTTACTTCCCTGATGTCAATGCAAATTATTTTCGGTCTCTATTGGATTTTCTGTATTCCGGACAGACGTGTATTCCTTCAAATGATATAAACTATTTGCATGATCTCTTACTTTTATTACAAATTAAGTCGGATTATTTGAAAACTTGCGATTCTCAGTATCTAAATGTAGCAAAGCACGAAAATGAAATTGAATTGTACAGCTCTTCTTACTGCAGCAAGGACATGCGTAGAAAAAAAAGATTATCTAAAACCGAGCCACCCACCTCCCAGAGTTCTGGCAAATGGGAAAATTTAAGTGACGAATGTAAAAAGGAAGGCCGCAAATCAAATCCCTCAAGGGAGCATCATAATGATCGAGTTTCTGAAAAACCGGAAGACAAAAGATGCGAAGAACCGTTATTTGATAAAACAGCTGCAACCACACGAACCGAAATATCTGAAAATAGGAACTTGAATACTATAGGCGAACGAAGAATGTCATCGGATCCCGTTAATTTATCACTTGGAACTCGAAATATGGACGAAGAAAGCGACACACATATCCAACCAAACGAAGACAAAATAAATCTATTATGCAAAGGACAGGACAAAAAGAAAGGGCTATCACTTCTACCAGATTCAGAGGTTCTCAAACAATTACCAGACCATCAACTTTTACAAAACTCTCCAGAAGATTACGTTGTTACACCGCACAGAAAACGCAGGCCAGGTTTTCATAACTCGCCTAGTCAAAACCAGCCTTTTCTTCCGTACCATCCTATGATAATGGATGAGTTAAGCTCACAAAAATCGTCTTCCACTTATACATCCGAAAGAAACATGCTGAACTCAACAGCTAGGGGTCTTATAAATACCGATGATCTATTTGTATACAACCACAAAAACGTCGGAGCAAATAGAGAAAAAATGACAAGTCCGGATCAAAACTTGCAAATAAGCTCACCATTCATTTATCAATGGCAATCTTCCCACAATTCAACTGCGTCATCTCAAATTGATATGTCCTCACCCAACATGAATATGTCAACGTTGGGTTGTAAAATTGATCCAGCCGAAGCCGATGGTCCCAATTCGAGTGTCAGAAGTAGTGCAGCCGCAAATCAAATATTCAACAACAATGCTGGCAGCAGCACTGTTCGAGAATATCGATGTGAATATTGTGGAAAACAATTTGGCATGTCCTGGAATCTGAAAACTCATTTGAGGGTTCATACGGGAGAGAAACCGTTCGCATGTAGACTTTGCGTAGCAATGTTCAAACAGAAAGCCCATCTTCTTAAACATTTGTGTTCTGTCCACCGTAATATAATAAGTTCGACAAATGACTCCGAAACAATAAAAGCGTATAGCTGTTGTTTCTGTTCAATGGGATTTGAATCAGTGCAAGAGCTCATAAGACATTTATCAGGCCACCATAATAATCTACTTTTAACAAAAAATTTAAGAGATTAAGTTGTATAATGTATAATGTATAATGTATAATAATTATAATTATACCTACTGTTAAAGATAAAATCAACTCACAACAAAAAAGTATTTGAAAAATAGCATCTTTGGTTTTGTTGATGTGATACAATTAGACTGGAAGATATCATATTTATTGAATCCGAATTAAACTGAACAGGTCTCCAGGCTACAATAGCACAATCTTCAAACACTCCGTGCTTTACTTTTAATATAATACTAAGTTGTAAATGCTTAGATATTAGCTTTACTTGTAAGCTCGATAGATCACATTTGGCGTGTAATTAAGACATTCAAGTTTTACAAATTGTATTCCATTTGTTGTATTAAAATAAATTTAAAATGAATTCCATAGATTTTTAAGGACACTCTTTGATTAATAAAAAAACATTCACTGAAACATAATAAACCACACTATTTAGTTTTTGTCTTTCTTTGTTTTGGGGAATAAAGTTAATTTAATTAATTAATTTAATTAAATTATTTAATATTTGTAAAAAGTAAGTTTAATTAAAAGGAAAACAAAAAAATAGGGGTTCGAAGGTCTTACAAAGAAACTAAACAAAATACAAAACACTCATAATCTTTGAGTGTTAACTTTGCGTAAAAACGTTTCTCATACGCCACCGAACACAAACAATCCCTTACTAAGGAAAATCAAATTCGAAATGAAAGAAGAAACATAAACAATACAAAATAATTATTTTCTGTTGTAAAACTAACATTTTAAAGTCTTTATTAGTATAGTAACCGTGTAGTTTGAACATAAGATACTTTGCCCTGATACCGACACTTCTGATTTTTTGGTGAGTTGTTTGTGATCTAATCCAAGTTTCCGACCTCGAGCGCCAAATGCAAAATGAACACGAATTAGAAAAATGGTGAAATGTCAGCGGCTTTTGCGTTTATTGGAAATTTTTTGAAGTAGTATTTTTTTAGGGCTCTAAAACTTTTCAGAGTCTGCTGAAATATGTACGTGTGTCTACTTAAAGTAAATATAATATAGTAAAATAACAAAAGCAGAGAGTTTGCTATGAGTTGTTTCATAATACTGAAAAATAAATGAAATAGAGGGACCGAATCCGAACAGCTAATTTAAGAAAGCACTTTCCATGACAAGAAATACTCCTGGAGGATTTGTCAATTCCTCACAAGAGGCAGTACATGTAAAAAAAAAACTTTAGATGACACAGGCAAAGATTGAACCCAAGACATCTGGCATGTCAGTCTAACACACTAACCGTCTCGCCGCGGGTATTCTCACAATATTGGATCATGACATGGGTTGTAGGGTATATGTAAGTATGTTTTTTTTACACAATAGTTAACACTTTTTTACACAATAGACCAAATATTATTACGACATGATTTTTTCTAAAAAGTTGCTTTAATTTTGCCCAAACAACTTCTTTTGCTGCCTTGGAAAAGTAATTAGGAATTCTTACAAAAATTAAGAAAACAAAATTGCCCCTCATAAAATTTGACAAAGGTATCCCTATTATTTGGTAGACAATCCATATTGCCGCAGAACAACTTCACACCGTCATAAATTAAGCGAATAAGGGCTTGACATTTCTTAGCAGGGAGGGTATACCAAGCTTGGCTTATAGGTCCACCAAATTTGAGATGTTTTGGCCTCTTGCCTTGTTGTATGGCATACAAGTCTGGACTTTCTGAAGCCCATACTAGAACAGTGGTAGAATTGTGCTGGGACAAATGGTAAAGGAGCCGACATTTTCTCCCCAGTTCGCTGCAGCAATACGTTTTGAAGTATTTCGACACATTCCTTTCTAGTGAGGATGCCATCAATGCAATTAATTGGCCCGACGACGTGCGAACGAAAGTCATAATTTGTGTATGTATCTGAAATATACACGTAGGAACAAAAAATCAAATACATATAGGAACTAACACTAAGAATCAGGGTAACTAGTGAAGAAAGAAATACTTACATTTTTGGGAGCACTAAGCCCACTGTGGGCTATGTTAGCATTTATAAATCTAATAAGGACTTTTTTTAATTTACAGGCTCTCAAGGGGTTATAAATACCCTTAACATGTTTGCGTTTAAACACAATGAGTGAGGATTTAAGAGGTGATAAAATGAAGAGTAAAGTGATCAACATTGCTGGAAGTGAAAGTATTACGTCTGAATTGTTTGAGGGGGGAATGCAACTGGCTGATTCGACATAACATTGTTTGTAAAAATATCTGTAAAACAACGAAAGGCATTAAACATTGGCGCAGCGGTGATCGAGTGATGAAAATGTTTCGATTATACATACATATGTACATAGTTCTATCGCTTATCATTTTCAAAGCTTTCTTTTGGATCCTATCTTAAAGACTTAAACTTGTTTTAGTGCACCTGCCCAAATATTCAAGTCATATTCAAGTTTTGGACGAATGAAAACTTGACAACTTTCCCAATCGGGTGTATCACCTTAAATTCTTGAGTCAGCTTGATCTTGTACGGAAATAAAAACCAACGCAAAATAAGCCATAATGTGGCCTAAACGAAGTTCAATCCTTGAGAACGCCGCCGTGGAATTGACTGATTTGTGTCATTTGCTACGGACGCCTAAACGATATTTTCGACAAACCGAATAGAAAAGTTTTGCAAGCGTTACTCGATCGTGTCATTTTTATGATAAAAATGTTAAGTTTTTTGAATAAATTGACAAGAACAGTTCGATGACTAGTTAAAGGGTGTTTTCTATTTAAAATTCAACAAATAAGTACGTGATGTAAAATAAGGCCAAATAGAATTTGATCGAAAATTACTAAAACAACTTCTTTTTGTCGTTTTCCTGCATGCTTACATAAATATCTATAATTCTAGCATCCAATATTTTGGATAATACGATTATCGTATTATCGGGATTTCGGGTTAAATGACATCAATATTTTGAATTGAGATGTCCACCTATTCGGAAGTTTTGATATTTCTTATAGGCCACGACACAAGTCATTTACTAAAAGATGTTTTGACTCAAATGTTAGATTCGCTTTAGTCATATTTTAGGACTCTAAAATAATAAATTTGAGTGCATACGTATGTATGTACCAAATAAAATATCATTGTATTCAATCCAAAAAATACATATACCCTTAATTATTTAATGTTTGTAAAACTAACCTATTCTTTTTCAAACTGTGTCTTATTCTAAAACCAAGATATACATTTTAAAAAAAATGGTTATATCTTGAATATAGAAAATGCAATTCTTTTTTTAAAATAACTTGAGTTTTCAAGGGCTATACGAGAGTTTTCAAGAACCAAAATCTAGTCTACGCCGCCATAGCTATACAATATATAGTATTTCATACTTCAATAGTAAATAAAGTGCACAACTGGTTCGCACAAACTTGCTCTTGTATCCAAATACTCTGTTTACAAGTAGTACTTATAGTTCAAAAATTAAAATGCCATTTAGTAATTAATCAAAAAAAACTTGATTTATCATACATTTTTTTCCAAAAGCGTTAGAACGGTTTTTTTTAATTATTTTTTTATATATACAATTTTTCAATTTGAGTTAAAAAATATTTTTAGTATGCAATTATTTAAAGCGTTTACTTTTTACATTTGATTTTCGTTAACAACTGATGGCCCGTTTTTGAGATATCGAATTATAAAACAAACAAAACTGTGTTTTTTTTTTAATCCAAAAAAAAAAAAACAATGCGGTACCCTTCTAGAAAATATTTGTTCCTTTTAAAGAACCAAAGTTAAGAAGAAATATGTTAGATACAATTTAATAAAAATCTATCGATTCGCTTTTAATAAAACTCGAATTTTCGACTTTGGACCAATTAATTGTATCGGGACTACTGTTATTGGGCAGGTTCAGCCGACATAAGGGACTTAAAAGTAAGGCAAGTTTCTTGCATCTGATTGGCCAGCTGCCAAAAAATTGCCTTCCAATTAAGGCAACTTTATTGGAAAGTTGACTGGAAAGTTAGGCAAGAAAAATCTCCCTTACTATCAAGTCAAGTCAACTTTATGTCAAAATGACAATTGATCATGTTTTTTAATTCAACTAAAAGCTGAACTTTATTACTCAATGATTTATGTATTTATTTTCTGCACAACTCCATTTAATGCTTTCTTTAAAAAGGTTCCTTGAGAAAGCACTTTTCATGACAAGAATTACTCTTGGAGAATTTGTCAATTCCTCGCAAGAGGCACTACCCGTGAAACAAACTTTAGATGGCATAGGCAGGGATCGAACCCAAGACCTCTGACATGACAGTCCAACGCACTAACCATCATGCCACGGTACGACAACAGGGGTGGAATCGCGTAAGGGTATTGTTGACCATCAAAATGGATGATTTTGCTCCACGTAAGGTGATTATCAAATTGACTATCACCTTTTTGATATGGTTTGTTAGTGACAGCTATTTAGGTGTCACTTTCGGGTTGGCTACGAAATCCCGCATCACGAAATCCCGCGTAACGAAATCCCGCAAAACGAAATCCCGCAAAACGAAATCCCGCAGAACAGAATCCCGCATCACGAAATCCCGCGTAACGAAATCCCGCCGTTTCGCTCCGTTTTCAAATTTTTTCGACACCGCTGTTTTCATAGGAAAGGAGACACTCTTCGATGAGAATCATGGATCATTTTAAATTGTTTGGAAGACAGCGCTGTATTGGTTTTGGCCAATCAAATCGCGAGAATCTGTGAAACGAAGGAAAAAAATTTGTCGTTTCAAAATTGTACTTAAGCAGGAATATTTTTGGAAATTATTTAGTAGACAGCGGGATTCCATCAAAAGTGGTTGGTTGGACACAGATGCCGTGCAACAGGTAGGTATGGAGTGAGTCGTGATTGGTTGGTTTTTGGTAAGTAGGGTTAAGGTAAGGCATTGCTTGGGATGTTCTCAGCATTCAGGAATAGCAATATTCCTTGGATGCGTAAAGGACATTTTAAGCATGCCTAGGGGTTGGGTAAAGCGGTATGGGGCGATTGGGTTGGGGTGTAGGACGCTCAAAATGGTGTTTAAGCGTTAAAGAAATTCAAATTTTATTTTGAGGTTGAAAACGCTTAACATTTCGTTTAAGCGTTTAAGAACTTCAGAAATGGAGTGTTAAAATGTTCTTTTTAGGACTAAAAAAATTTTTAAAGAGTGAAACTAATTTCAAAAAAAATTTCTTAAAAAAAAACTTTCAAAAAGTGAAAATCTTTTTTGAACAAAAGCACCTGCGGGTGGCCCGCTTCGCGGGATCTCAGGATTTTAACTCCACTTTTCGGGGTACACACCCGCTCACGCAACTCCGTTGCTCCGCTTAGGGTATGTAAAGTCGCCAGGCAGGCGCCTATAGAAACAACTTCTTTCAATAAAAGCACATGTAGGTGGACCGCTACGCGGGATCTCAGGATTTTAACTCCACTTTTCGGGGTTCACACCCGCTCACGCAACTCCGTTGCTCCGCTTAGGGTATGTAAAGTCGCCAGGCAGGCGCCTATATAAACATCTTCTTTCAATAAAAGCACGAACGAAGGAGGCGTATCCAAAGCCAATTGAAAAAACAGCCATGCATCCTTTGAAAAGAGTATAAAAGTAGTGCTCATTTCGCATTATTTTCAGTTTACTGACGTATAACGTAAATTCGTTATACAGCCTGGAAAAGAGGACAGCCTTCAACATGTTCATGAGGAACAACAAACCGGATATTATACTAATCAGCGAAACCAACGTAACTAGGAGGAACAACATAGACATCGTGGGATACAAAACCTTCCGACAAGACAAAACCGATGACCGAAGAGGAACCGCCATAATGATGAGGGACTTAATCTCCGCATCAAGCAAGGAAGTACTGATTTCAGGACTCTGTACAAGTGAAGCCACAGCTGTCCGTATAGATCTGGGATACGGAGAAACACTAACCATCGTCAGCTCATACTTCAAATGCGGCTCCACCTCTGGAAATATTCATGTCGACCTGCACACCCTCAACCGAGCAGTAAAACAATCGACATATGGGCTCATTGGCGGTGACTTCAATGCGAGACATCAACGTTGGCTGGATACTTCCGACAGCATCGAGGGCAAGGCTGTTGTGGACTGGATGGATACCAACAGCGAAGAGCATTCTTTGGTCGTGGTCTCACAGCCAAAACCAACGTTCCCACGAACACCATCAACATTAGACTTCTTCCTTGCTACATCTAATTTTGTTTTTATACTTCCAGAGATTTGCAACTACACCTGCTCCACAGTTCCAAGTGACTCGGACCACGAAGCAGTTTTGCTTTCAGTGAAACTGAATCAACCAGCCATACTAACAGCAAGGCCTCAAGCGGAGTTTATCAACTACAGGAAGCTCAACATCGAAAGACTGCAGAGAGACGTCGAAGACAATCTTGACCTACCACCCACAAACAGGAACCTAACCACCGAGGAAATTGACAACACGGTCGACAACCTGGAATCAGCTCTTTCCAATGCACTTGAGGTACAAAAAGTACCCAAGTCATCGAAGGACCGTTACCAGCATCTACCGGAGTATGTGCCCACAGACAGAGGATAAGGAAGCGCCTCCAAAGGATACTGCATCGGGAACTCAACACCGTCAACCTGGAATACAAAATAGCCAAAAAAGAACTGGAGCACACCAACATAATGTTCCGAAACGCTATTCAACACCACAACGACATTGCTTTCAAGAAGAGGCTGCAGGCCATTAAACCAGGACCAGACGCATTCAAGGAAATAAACCGCCTTATTGGAAAAAACAAGCCACTTCCGGAAGTAATGCTCAGCAACAACATAGAGCTTACAACAACAGCAGACAAGGTCGAAGCCTTTGCCAACCACTTTGAGCAAAGCTTCACACCTTCTCCATCAGCAGACCAGGCCTTCCGTATGGAAATCGACGCCTCCATCCAATTGATCCAGCAACCCAATACTGAAGCAGTTCAGTTCAACGATGCCTGTCCAGCTGATGATCCAGCAGAACACCTGCAATTCTGCAATCACGAGGAGATTGCAGAAATCATCGGCAGTCTTAGGCCAAAGAAATCAACTGGAATGGATGGTGTTTCCAACTTTTTAATAAAGAAATTTCCGCAAGTTGTGATGACAATTCTAGCGATTATCATCAACAACTGCATAAACAACTGCCACTTTCCACAGAAGTGGAAAACAGCAAAAATCGTGGCCATCCCGAAGAAAGGAGCAAGCAACCTGGTCTGCAACTACCGGCCTGTATCCCTTCTTAACAACATGAGCAAGATTCTGGAGGAAATTATACTCAGGAGACTGAAAAGATTTTGCAACGAGCGCAGCATCATCCCTGCAATGCAGTTTGGTTTTCGTAAAGGTCACTCTACATTACATCCCTTGGTGAAATTCCAAAATGACGTCACCTCAGCTCTCAACAGTCACCGTGTTACTGTAGGATGCTTTCTGGATGTTAAGAAAGCATTCGATAGCGTCTGGATTGATGCTCTCATCCACAAGCTCCGTATTTTAGGTATCCCTCAGGCACTAATCAAAATGTTATTTTCTTTTCTTTCTTCCAGGAAATTCTTCGTGGAAGCTGATAACAAGAAATCAACAACAAGGAACATTTTGGCTGGAGTGGCGCAGGGATCGAAGCTCGGACCCTTTCTCTACAGCTTAATGACGTCGGACCAACCTGTGCCATCAGACTGTGAGAATCTCCTCTTTGCAGATGACTCTCTCACATACGCCTCATCCATCTCACCTGTCCTAGCAATCCGAAAGGTTGAAGCCCACGTATGCAGACTCTACGAGTACTACACCAAATGGGGAATCAGGATAAACACCGCCAAATCGGAGTTGGTCTGCTTCAGGAGACCGGTTTTCAACCGCAGCCGCTGTAGATCGGCGGCAGCATGCAGGAACCTATCACTGAAGTTCCCTAATGGATCAACCATCAAATCTAAAAGGAACGCCAAATACCTGGGAATAAACTTCAACGAGCTGTTTCGCTTCAACCCGCACTCAAGAGCTGTGCTTGCCAAAGCCAACCTAGCCTTCCACTGCATCAATCCCCTATTGAAGAAGAGGACCGGACTCAGTAAGCCAACCAAACTGCTGATCTACAAGCAACTCCTCAGGCCAGTGATCAGCTACTGCTTTCCAGCATGGTTTACGATTTCGAAGACAGCGATGCAGAAACTTCTTTTATTCGAAAGGAAGCTGCTAAGGATTTGCACTGGACTACATTTTGATAGGCAAAGGCGCAAGTACTTCAGCAATAAGCGGCTCTACGAGGAAGCCCGGATAAAGCCACTGGACATATTTCTAGTTGACGCAGCTAGAAAGATGATTGAAAACATAACCAACCACCCCAATCCGCTGATGAGAAGGATGACCAACGAGGAACGACATCCCGAACCAAGGTACCTGAGTGCCATGGATATCCCCGAGAAATTGACAACGGACAACGCTGAAGCAGTTTCCTTTTATGCTGACCTGGAGTCAGCATATCAACGCGGCTAGATGCCGCAACCCAACCCAAACCAACCAACAATAGGACAACCAGGACTGAACACCCTGAGATGAACCACGCCATGGAATACAATTTAAGCCAGTTATAATTAAGTATATTAATATGTTAAATTAAGTCAATGTAGTTTTTTAGGCCGATTTTGTGTCAAATTACCTGTATTGTTAAGTGTTAAATAATTTTAGGAATAAGTAACATTGTATATATATTTTTGGTTCAATAAAATAATAATGTAAAAAAAAAAAAAAAAAAAAAATAAAAAAAAAAAAAAAAAAAATTATTTTCAGTTCTTCTTAGAACTCCATGAGGTAAACACCTCACTCAGAGATATGAACTCTTGAAGTTCAACCAGCGCTCTATTGAGAGTGGCGAAGCGCTCGAAGTGCTTTTTGGCGTTTTGGTTGATTCGATATGTGAATCTTCCTTTACGCTTTAAAAGCATTTTAAGCGTGTTGAGTTCGCTGCCCATTAATAGGCGTTTTTATTTTTAAGCGTTTTAGAACGTGCATAATGGGAATGTTCTTAAACGCTTAAAAATTGATGCTAGACATTTACTAGCTTAAAACGCTGTTTGAGCGTTTTGAAAGTTCTTTTTAGAGCTAAAAAAAATATTCAAAGAGATAAAAACAATAATTCAAGCTTTTGGAGCGTTTTTTCCAAAAAAATCGGTTTTAGCTTAAATACGACTCTAATGTCCGATTTCATAAACAAACACTAAAAGCACTTTTATCTAAAAGGTTTTTAAATTTTATCAGGCCTTTAAATTTTTTCGGTTTCACCAAGCTTGAAATGGGAAATTTCAGGGATATTTTTGTTAAAATAGAGTTCTCCTCACAACCCTGTAAAAATAAAACCCCTTTTTTCTTTCTATTAAGCGAATTGTGTGAGAAAAAAAGAGAAAGCATTATATGTTGAAATAAATGACAAGAATCGCAAAATACAACAATGTAAACTTCTTCAAAATCAAAAATCAAGTGTCGTTCAAAAATAAAATATGAAAATCTTATTCAGATGAAGATGACCAATCTAATATTCTAATTAAAATTATATAAAAATGATATTATAAATGCAATGTTGAATTTGTTTACCTAATCATTCTGTATCTCCAATTATTGAGAACACAAATTTTACAAAACAAAACATCAGCTGTCAATCTATCATATTAATTTTTAAATGACACTTTTAAAATTTAATGAGCCAAAAATGGGCATTTAGTTTTAAAAGGTGTTTAAAAGCTTGTTTACTTTAAAAACGCTTGGTGAAACCAAAATATCCCATTTTACAGTTTAAAATCCTGTTAAATGTATAAAAGCTGTTTATGAAATTGGGCATAAGCGTACTAAAAATCAATTTTCCCATATAAAATATTCAAAGAGAAAAATCAAGATTTCTAGCATGTGGAGCGTTTTTTCCAAAAAAAATAATTTTTTCCATACAAATACCCTGAAGAAGGCTAATTTGGCGGGAATACATTTTAAAATCAAATTTGCCATACAAATAGCCTATCAAAAAAAAGTCTAAGTAGATACTACCATAAGCGAGAAGAAGGAAAAAATATTTTTTCAGAGCAAAATATTTTTCACTACTTTTCCAAAAAATATTTTTTCCAAAGTACTATCTTATGCCGTACTAGAAATCCTGGCAAAAAGGAGTAGAAAAATCCCGCCGCGATCGGCGGGATTTCGTTACTCGGACCATTTTCTGTGCGTGTGTCACACCAAAAATATCAAATTTAATCGGCGGGATTTCGTTACGCGGGATTTTGTGTTGCGGGATTTCGTTACGATCCCGTCGCTTTCATATATTTTGGTTAATTTTTGTGAGAAAGATAATTTGTGTGAACTTCAGCTCCACTATAAATTTTAAATTTAGTGAAAAAAGTGAAAAGATATCAAAGCTAAAATAAAAATAAGTGAACAGTAATGTATACTTTAATGCAAATTTTCTATCAGTGCACCAGAACGAGAAATGACTACAAAAAAGTTCAATTGCTGAGAACCAACTTAAGGAATAAAGCAAATATTTTGGAGATTCCAAACCCAATGAAACTATGAAACTTTCTATGAATATTTATTTTATTTTATTTTATCACAGGTATCAATACAAATAAATTTATATCGTCCGGAATAGATATCGCCGGGGTGCTAGGCCCATATGCCTGTTAAAATAATACATTTACATATATAGTGTTAAGAAATATAGTTAGTTGATCGTTTTGAGTAGAAAAGTTGATTTTGAAATGTATGTAAATAGGTTAAATTTGATTAAGTTTATGTTTATTTAGTAGCGGGAATAGCAGTTATTTACAACATAATGTATGTGTACGTATAAATTATTTATTTCAGATTCTTGAAAAATTTTCTATTGAACAAAGAAACGTTTGTGTATGTTTTGCGGTTGCTCGATTTACCATCAGGAATAACCATCAGAAATATCCTTCAACAGGCTGCAACTTTAAATCTTCATGGAGGTGGTGGTTATCAACGACAAGTTGGGGCTGATTGGGCGCAGCTGAAATAACCGCTGCAGTTATTACGAAAATGCTGTCGGTTCTATGCCACTTTTCATTAAATTTGAGCCCTTGGATTCAACAAAAGAATATATTTTTGCAAATTATAACAAACATTCTTATTAATTTATAACTTTTATTAAATATAGTTATAGGTATACTTACATTTTCAAAGAAAGAAAACTTTGCAAATTGAAAATTCAACACAATAAACACAACAGCTGATCAAAATGACATTTATGGCTGTTGCAATTTATACCAAGTTTCCCAAACTTGGGTAAGTGCTGACAGCAAATATTAAAGTTTTAGCGTTTAGCGATCACTTTATACAGAACAAAGAAAAGGTGATAATCAAAATTGACTATCAAAACAGTGACAATCAACTATCGCCTTACGCGATTCCACCCCAGTACTCGCACACAGGAATGGTTGAGAGTTGTAAGTCACTAGGCCCTAGTTCTCAACGGACTGTTGCGCCGCGCCACCCAATTTATTTATTTATTTTTATTAAAAAGGTTCCTTGTAAATTTGGAAAAGAAATAAGTAATATTCCTTTAAAATACAAATCATGATGGACTTGCAGCTTGCCAGAGGAGTGTTTTGTAGAAAATAATGATTTTGGTAATTTTTGTACTATGAACTTGAAGTAGAGGTTTGTGAAGTAAAGTTCTGAATTTCAATTTCATGACACTTGAAAAACTATCTAGTTGCCTTGGTCAAAATTTACGTTCAAAGAATGAAGTTGACTGCAAATGAAGTCCCTTATGTTGTCTGAACCTGCCCATTTTTAGCTTTTAAAAAGCAAAAAAAAATCCTAATGCGAATCAGTTTAAAACCATAGTTTCCAAGTTTGAACTGAGACGACCCAATGGTTTGAGCATACATTTTCACATATGTATGTACTGTACATGTCTCCTTAATGCAGCATCATGTCATTCTTGCATTCGCATAAAATTGTGAAAGTTCAAAAATTTAAGTTTTGATTGTTTTAAGTTACGAGTAGTTTGTGGGATTTATCTTTCTCTTATACTTTGCAATAAGTTAATCAGTTAAAAAAAAAATAACATGACGACGCAAAAATTAATTACTTTTAACTTTCAATCGCACTTTCAAAAAACATTTTAAAAAGTATAAAAGAGGTTTGTCATAATACAAATTCTATATACTGTTGAAAAAATTCAAGCAAAGTAGAAGACAATGCACTATATTTCGGACTTGTTGAATTATTGATTCAAAATAGCTTGCAGCCTTTAGTCCTTGAAAAAATTTTGGCAACCAGCATTACGGTGATTATAAAAAATGAGGTATATTTGGTATGGGGGGGTGATGTAGCGAGCCTCCCTGTAACCCCACTGCTTGTTCACACTATAGGATTTGGGAATATGTGCTAGGTTTGGGTGCATGCAAATTTTGTTTTCTTTTAAAAACCTGTTATTTCCAAGAGGATATAAATTTTGTTATTTGGTTCAAAAAGAATGGGCTAAACCTTAACAATATTAAATTTCAGGCATATCATATTAAAGCGTTTATAGCTTAAAAGATCTTGGAGTTCTTTTTAATTCTAACCCCGTATATTAATTGTATCTCTATGTTAGGATTTATTTAACGTCGGTTTAAAGAATTTCAGGATTCTTATGTTACTCTAGCTCTATATAACAAGCATTACTCTTGGAGGTTTTGTAAATTCCTCACAAAAGGCAGTACCCGTGAAGAAAAAAACTTTGTACGTGGCACAGGCAAAGATTGAACCCACATGGCAATCCTATGCACTAACTATCACACCGCGGGTTCTACATCGGATAAAGCTTTTTCAAATGCAGCCTCTATTAATAAGGAGACTTAATAATGTTATTGTTTTTATTCATCAACTCATAACTGGTGTAATTAATGCACCTGATTTATTAAATTGTCATCATCAACTCATAACTGGTGTAATTAATGCACCTGATTTATTAAATTGTTTGAGATTAAACTACCATGGATGTAAACACAACACACTAATTTTTAAACTGCTTGTCTCTTACTAACAACTAATACTGCACTAAAGTGCCTTGCACATGAGCAACGAACTGCGAACTGCGAATGGACGAACAAACGTGATTTTACACATTTCAAAAAGTCAATTCCACACAAAAACACATTTAAATTATAAGAAACCAATTGACACTAATATTAGGATAATAAAATTTGCATTTTGTTCTCTAAAACAAGAGAATTTTGTAAAAACAATTTGGTAGTAACGAATCGCAGTGTGGTTGCTGCGAACTGTCAAACTCTATTCGCGTTCCACATACCATCCACACTGCAACGAATAAATTGTTCGCGCTCAACTTAACCTCAAAATTATACCACTCTTGATTTGTTTTTGTGTGAAAGATGATGGCTGAGGAAAATATGGAGAAAAGGGTTGACAATTCGTCGCTACCTGCGAATAGAAATAAAAGCTCATGTGAAAGAAAAGTCAAAATATGCGAACATCCACAGTTCGCAGTTCGCAGTTCGTTGCTCATGTGCAAGATGCTTAAGTGATGAGTCAGACGAGCAGTTTATACAGCTAGGTTCTACATTTCACTTTCACTCGAAATGAAAACGATTCAAAATGTAAATTGGAGATTTTATTGACTAATGTGATATATGTATGTCAGCTACTATAATTTAACTCGAAGTGATTTCGAAAAGTATTCGGACACATAAAATCGATCGAATGATAGAACCCTGAAAACAATTTCGCTAGATTTGTTCGAAGTAGGTAGTAACTATATTTTTCAACCCCATAATCCACTATAAGGCTTGTTTCACACTATACGGTTTTGACCGTACGGTAAAAAACCGAACGGCGCCATTTTGCTAGAAACCGTGACCGTATAATATGAAAGCGTATATGCTCTTCTTCGCGCCTCTAACAAAATTTTGCCGTACGGTCAAAACCGTATAGTGTGAAACAAGCCTAAGATTCACACAAAACTCAACAAATTCAGCCCTATCATGAATTCCATCGTAATCGGAAATTTTTACGAATTCCGAAAAACTGTATCATGAAATCCGTTCGTAATGCAAAATTGTATGAGATTTTCCACTACGAACGGATTTCATGATACAGTTTTTCGGGATTCGTAAATATTTCCGATTACGATGGAATTCATGATAGGGCTGATTATTTTTTGAAAAGCATGCTTATTTTGTTTGCATAAAACACGTGAACACAGTGGAAAATAGAAGGAAAACAACAACAAAACAGGTGGGACAACTCGCAACCCCACATTATAATACCTCACTTTTGGTGTTCTCAATATTGTGTTAAAAATTTCATAAAACCGCTTGTCTGCGTCTTAAGTTAAGGCCCGCCAAAGGTCGCGATTCTACAACTCCATTGATGTTAACACATTTAACATAACTACAAACACACTTCCTTATACGCTCAACCGTTTCAGAGGTAAAGCAAAGAGAGAGTGTAGCGCTCATCAAGGTTTGGTCAAAATTTGTCTTTTATCGTTATGTTGCAATTTCGTTTTATAGTATAGTTTTTTTTTTTTTAACGACACTATTATTTATTTATACTCTTAATTCGGTCTTTATCATAACTATCGTTTGTCAAACGTCTCGACCACACCTACCCTGATTAGAGAGTTTAAGCATTACAAATTAAAAACAAACATTTTTTTATATAAGTTGTTGAAAAGCCACTAGCTCCGGATTTATTACGACAGATTTTATAATAATTTTTGCAAAATGCAAGCTTATCATAATATATAAATACAACAATTTAATAGGTAATTATAAATTGTCATACAGTTTGCATGTATATAATATATATGTACTTATTTATTGTTAAATAAAAAAAATAAATAAACTGTTCAACGTGACTCATTCCGTTTAGACTTTTTCTTCTTTTCGGTCCGACTTTTCTTGTGTTTACTAGAACTCTTTTTTGATGACTCTGCAGATGAGGATCGTTTGGAGGACTTTTCTTTCTTATGCTTACTTTTCTTTCTTCGTTTCTTACCCTGTGGCGTCTTACTTGAAGATGATGATCCTGCTTCGCTAGGCACTGGCGAAGGTTTTCTGGGTGTTGATTTTGCAGTCACTTCGGACCTGTTTTCCTTGACTGTTTCTTCATGTTTAGGTCTTCTTTCCTCGTGGTGTGTATGTGATCGGGAATGAGAATCTTTTACTTTACCAAAGTGTCTATTCATTCCAATTTGTTCGTTTCTCATAGACGGCGAACTATTATGGAAAATATTATGTGAGTTATATTCAAAATCGCGGTCATTATCTCCTCTGACATCTTCGCTGTTTGGCATGGAAAAGTCAAAGTTATCCCATTTTCCAGCGTAGTTTTCTGGAGTCGTGTCGATAAATGATGTAGGTGTGTTAAGCTCCGAGCCGTTGTTGTCCATTATCTGCTTGCACCTCTCATTTTTGTATATAAGTGGGGATTTCTCCGTTCTAAACGGATTTTTTGTTTCCCTTCTCACCTCGGACTGTACATTTTCAACAATATGGTCATCATCGAGGTGGCGATTTATATTTATGTCAGGCGTAAAAGTTTCAGCTTTATCGTCCATGGATTCGTCATTTGATCCCTTGAAATTGTCTTTTTTGCCAGAACGGTTTCTACTTTCATCAGAACCCTTCTCATTTGAATTGGCCATTGAATCCGTATCCCTTCTTGATTTTTTGTGATCTGGGTGCTTTTTAGGTTCATCCTTATGACGCTCCCGTTTTCGCTTCTCTTTTTTATCTTTCTTGGACTTCTTCTCTGTTTTTTCATCTTTTTCTTTCTTCTTCTTTCGATCTTTCGATCTTTTATCTAATTCCGGTTTTGGTGGTTCCTCATCGGGTGACTGCAAACTCTGCCTTCTTTCCTCGTGATTTTCTCGTATTCTTTTTTCAGATCTAGGAATCTCTTCGAATTTACTCATAGAAACTTTACTCCTTCTTTCATTTCTTTCATGGTGAAACTCATACGGCACGTCCCTATTTTCTGGTACTTCAGTCTCAAAAAACATTTTTCGGGAACTGGATGGTCCATAATTATCAAACATTTGATTGCCATTTTCACGCATTTTCGAATTGTGTCTTCTATTTTCTTTTGGACCGATTTCAGATAGACTTCTTGTTTCACTGAATCGGCCTTGTGGCCTTTTATTGTAACGCATCATCTCTTTTTCGTGGTCTATTCGATGACTTTGTTGCAAAACATGTTTGGGAGGATGTCTGTTATCGTGACGTAGCATGTCAATTTCTCTTGAGTGGGACCTAAGATAAAATATTAATAATATGAGTTGCCAAGTTAGTTGTAATTATATTTTAAAATGAAAAATATTGAATTTATGTTTTTATTTTGATTTAGAACAAAATTAGCTCATACAAAAATGAGGATATTATATGATTTAAGTTTAAAATACATTAATACATTTTAATAAAAAATTACCTGGGATGAGACCTGCTTCTGGAACGTCTGCGTATCGGTGATTTTGAAAATCTTCTCTGTGGAGGTGGTGAGTTTGATCGAGAAAAAGACCTTAAAGAAAAAAAAATAAATTGCAATTAATTTTTATAAAAGTAACCCAGATCCCGTTTCTAAGTAATCGGTTTGAAACCAATCATTTGAAATCGATGTCTGAACAATATTCAAAATCTGATTAGATTATGTTACCTATTATTTCCTGGATAATGATTTCTATGACTCCTCATAGTTTTTTCTCTTTCAATGTTTCTGTGGCTAGATGGTTTTTCCTGACGCAAAGGGGAACGGTTTCTTCTTTCATTGACAGGAGAATTCCTATGTCTAATCCTCTTCTCGGCCAGCGGAGAAGGTTCCCTGGGGCCTCTTTTGCTCATAGCAGGCGGTCTGTGCCTTTCAGATCGTTCAGTAGCCAAACGTTTCATTTCTTTTCTTTTTTCTTTTTCTTTCATTATCCTATTGAAAGCTTCCAATGGATCTTCGATGATGCTGTAATAATTGTTAAATGCAATGAGTTACTTCTCCACGTGGAAATGCAAGTACGTGTTTTTTTAAATAAATATTTTAATAATATAATAATTCAATTTTTAATTTGCGATACATAATTTTATAAAAAGAAATATGTTTACCCTGTCTCAATTGGGCCAGCCATTCCTTGATAATACGGTTGTATATTGGCGTGAGGGGCCATTTGACGCATTCTTGGATTTTGCACGTAAGGATACGGAGCAGCATTTACGTTATAGGAATCCCTGGGATAGTAATACCTGGAAATTTACAAAATATATTAGTTGTATAGATGTTATTTCCTTAAGATTCTTAAGATTAGAATAAGTTAAATAATACATTTTCAACACATATCTTACCTTTCAGTTCGATTGCCATAATTATTACAATATCCCATATTTGGTGGTACAATTCCTTGATTATGTTTTGGATGTCGCATATATGAATCCGGTCTAGGGGGATATTGTTCAGATGGATTTGATCTATGTGGCAAGTCTGGAACTGAAGATCCGTAATAAGACGACTGGTTTTGTTTAAATTGTTCCTCTGGTCTTTGATGAGGGTCCGAGTTGTGTAAAATTTCCCTTTGTGGCATAACCTTAAAGTTATATTAAAAAAATGTGTTCCCTAAATTTACACACAATTCAAAAAGGTTGCTCACAAAACAAGCATATTTAAAAAAACGTATGCAATTGAGCTGTGCATAGGCTTCTAAAATATGTAAACTTTGTAATATACATGAATACTTTATGCTAACAATGTAACCTAATTCTCTCAATACAAAGTTAGTTAAGTATAGTTAGGCATAACCAAAGCTTTGTACATTTCCTTTTGATCGGTCCATCTCAAGAAAATGAATACAATTGGAATTTACACTACCATATCTAATAGCATCTATGTGATTTTATTGTTTCACATTACATAATTTAATTTACTTACAACTTCAACACGTCTTTTAGGAGAGCCTTGTTCAATGTCAGGTTCTTTTTTTTGTATTTCTTTTTCTTCTAATTGTAAGGGTTTTTTTACTTCTTTTTTCGGAGACAAAGATACTTCCTTCTTTGGAGATGATTTTGGCGGTGTTAATTGCTCATCTTCATGCTTTGGGATTACTTCCTTCTTAGGACTGCTTTTTACGGGTGCTTCAGTAGTATTTTCTTTTTCTTTTTCTTTATCTTTTTCATTTTGTTTTTCAACTTTTACTGGTTCCTCTTTTGTTTCAGTAGCATTAGAAACGACTTCATGTACTCCTGGGTAAAATAATTTTATTATAAATTATAAAATTTACGAAAAATAAGTTTTTTTTTATAGGTATACAAAACAATTAAATATATGTTGGAATTTATACCGCACTATTTTAATTTTATTCATGCACTTAAAAAAAAAATAAGTAGGTCTCAATTTTTAATCAATGATAACAAAACATTTTTCTAAAAGAAACTATTGAAATATGGTTTACAACATTTTCCAATTTTGATAGGCACATATTTATTAAATCATAAACAAAATTCGAAAAAAAAAACAAAAGCAAAACCGAACTACATATATGTGTATAATCAGAAAATTATGTGTAATACTCGTGCATTGAGTATTGAAATACTCAGTCTCAGTCTTTATTAATCAACAGCTGAGCGTATTATTTTTAAAGAAGTCAATTTATTTTCAAAGGAGAATTAATTTATCTTACCATTATTTTTTCTCCTTCTTTCATAGCCAGTCTCATTTTTGAACGTGTTAACAGAACTACGTAAAAATCTATTTGGAATCAATGAGCCAGGTGATGTTCCTTTTTCCTTACAATCTGGACATTCATTTTCTTCTGATTCAAGTAAAGCAGTACGAACGCCTATTTATTAGAAGAACGTATATATATTATTAAGCTTGATATTTTGTTATATGCTTTTCAATACTTACAATCGTCACAAAATGAACTACCACAACATGGTATCATTACGGCATCGCGAAAAATATCCTTACAAATGCTGCACAACAATTCATCTGGAACTTCTGCTTGTTTTTCGGGAATAACTATTTCTTCTGTTATTGCTTCACTGTATGAAAAAATATATATAATATATACGATCAACAGATAAATAATCTGAACAGTTTTTATTATTGCTTGTAAACCGCACATTTGTTTTAACGTATAACTTAATACAATTTCTTAATTATAATCATGTTATTTTTTGTTTTAATTCAAAATGTATATTTTGTTTGGTTCTTAATGCTTTAGCACAAAAATAAAACTAGATTTTTGATTTTTAACCCGAACTTGTGTTTGAATTTTTAGGGGTTTTGTTTTATTTTTATTTTCCCAGCGATCACAATATCAAAAGCAATTTTGTGTATTAAAATTTTCAAATACATTACATTACATATTAAAATATATATTAAGAACATTTAAAGAAAACCTTAAAATAGTAAATTTATGCAATTAAATCATTGTATTTAGCATAGGTTATATGCCTCCAAACATCAAGAAGACCGATTATATTCTCTTGTTGCAATCTTAAAACCATTTTCGAAAACGTCAAATCCAAATTCCGGCTGATAATTAGTACTTCAGACTACTACGGAATTACCCACGAATTTTCTATTTGTTAAATACTTTGTATTTTTTATTGTCTAAAATAATTTTAACATATCTGACTATGGATTACAAATTAAATCAACATTTATTTTGGGATGGCGAATCTAATTTTCTATGCATAAATGATCAGTAATTGGCAACCCAACTCAGGCTTCTCAGGATTTTTTGCGATTAAGAAATTTGCTCAAAATTTTAAACAGCTTTTTTTGCGAGTTTAAAAGCGCTTTACTTAAACCATTTTAACTTCTTTCTAGTATCATACTTAAACAATTTTGTAAATAAACTTCAGCTGGACACACCTACATACATAAAACAGTCCATATTTATCTGAAATCTATAACTGTCAAAGTGACTTATTATACTAAGAAATAAGAATAAAGTTTTCGTAAACGTTCTAATACAAAAACAATCAGCTTAAACAAAATTCATTAGAACAATATAGAAAATAGTCAACAAAATACAATATAAGTTCTCAGCTTGTTACATTCATACATTGTTTAAATTAAAAATATAGATTTTTCAATGTTACTTTATGATTACGGAATTACTTTAACGGTGTTTAGTAAAATTTGTTTAAGGAACTTATTGTAAAATTATTTGTATTTATTGCACATCATTATATAACAGTAATAATAAAGGCATAACTCTGGAACTGATGTAGATATTATTGATTGAATAGTTCATTTGAATGTCGACACTATCTGTTTTGTATAAATAGTTGACGGCAAACATGGATGAAATTCCAACAAATGAGCTGCGTTGTAAATGTCTTGAACTGATGCAGATTAAATAACTGGGTGGTAAAATTAATAAAGATTTCAATATAAATAAGCACTAAGCCGACAATATATGTGGAGCCCAAGAGACAAAGGCTTAAAATCTTGCATACGTTTTTTTTTCTTGTTCAATTAAGTTTAAAAAAGACAATTAAATTAAGTGAATGTTTGCAGCGGGTTTGAATTTAAATTTTATGTTGATGACCCCCAAAAACGATGGTGTGAAATTTCTTCAAATTAATAACCACCTGAAATATTCTTTTACATAGTTAACAGTAGATTATTTACTTATTGATTAATAAATTATAACAGTAAACAAAAATTTAATATAATATAGTTTTTTTTTTAGAACTTTTCTCTTTGCTCTCGATTTGTAATCATTCTGCATTGAATGCAAATCAATTATCAAAATAAAATTGTATGTATTTTGTTCTTCCTGCCTTGTGTCATATCACAAAATAGCTAATATGTAGTGTTTACTAAGTTCATTTACGAGGTGTGTTCAAAAAGTACCCCGAATTTTTAAATTCCGCGGGTCTGGAGAGTCGGAAGGTCAAAATTATTTTTGTATTGTGTTGGTATACATGCCCCTAAAGTATGATGCAATTTTCAGTCATATTCACTGTTTACTTTGTCTGTGGTAGTTGCTAAGGTTCGACGTGTTTTTATGAGCTCGGCGATTTTTGCTGAAACTGCTGAATTTTGACCAAAAAAACAATCGCATGAACATCGCTTAAGAGCTGTTAAATGACGTCAACGACGATCCAAGTTTGCTTGAAAGGGTCATAACTGGTTATGAAACATGGGTGTACGGTTATGATGTCGAAATCAAAGCACTATCGTCCACCTGGAAGCATCTAACGTCAAGAACGAATAAAGCACGTCAAGTTCGATCAAATGTGAAGGTTTTGCTTACTGTTTTCTTCGATTATAATGGTATAGTGCATCAAGAGTTCTTACCACAAGGTCGTACGGTTAATAGCAAAAAATAATGTGAAGCAATCCGAAAAAAAACGCTCAGATTTATGGAAAAACAATTTATGGCTTTTGCACCACGATAACGCACCTGCTCACTCGTCGTTGCTTGTTCGTAATTTTTTGGCCAAAAACAATACCGTAGTCATGCCCCAACCTCCATATTCACCAGATATGGCTCCGTGTGACTTTTTCCTGTTTCCAAAGTTGAAGAGACCCATGAAAGAACGGCGTTTTTCCTCGATTGAAGAAATAAAGGCAAAATCGCTTAGAAAGCTCGAGGACATATCAAAAAGTGAATATCAAGAGTCCTTCCAAGATTGGAAAAAATGCTTACATAAGTGTATTATATCTGGGAGTAATTACTTTGAAGGGGACCACATTGATGTAAACGAATAAATAAATATTTTTTTGAAAAAAAAACGAAAATTTCGGGTACTTTTTGAACACACCTCGTATATGCGGAATGGTATGAAATGTAATGTAATTTAAATTTCATTTTCCAAACTATTAAAGAGTTAAAAGAGTTCTATACAAACAAGATAAAGCTTTTTAAGTACAAGACAAAAGGTGCCAACAAAACAATCAAGAACATTGCACCTGTACAATTTTATAATAGTGACCACTAACATCCACAATACACAAATGAATATTAAATATTTAGAGACGGATCAAAATTAAAAATGTTCGAGAAAGGAAGGACCATTGAAAGCGCAGAACTAAACAAAGATATTTTATATAAGGCCAACTCATAACTATCAAAAACTTTCAAATGAGAGTATGGAATTCGAACATAAGGTCAGCTGAAATAATTTTTTCTAATTTAGGGTAGTCGAAAAGAAAATTAAGTACATTACAAATAAACATGTATCCGAAGTATTTAGCTCTAAAAGGATTTACATGTTGCTATAACGAAGCTTATTCAAACTAAGATTGAAGCTAAAATTCAAACTAAGATAAGCTAAAAACTTCTCTCTGCTCTACATTCTCAAGACTCAACTATTTCTCCTAGATATATGCTATATGGTATATACAGTGGTGGCCATAGAATAATAATAGACAATATTGTAAAGATATTCAACCTTCTTTATGTTTTCAAAAAGTTCGTCTGAATATGTTGGGTTTTTCGACATTAGTCTTCTCTCGACGCCTGTCTACAAGTTCTCCATAGGATTCAAGTCCAGACTTTTGGTGGGCAATTCCAAAACATTAGTTTTGTATCTGAAAACCACTGCCTAAAAATCCGTGTTGTATGCTTTGGATCGTTATCGTTCTGAAAAACATAACTAATGGGCATGTGTGCAAATGAATAAGGCTCCATGACATTTTCCAAGATACCTTTATTAACATGTTGGTCCATTCGACCATTTACCCTTACTAATGAACCAACTACATGCCACGAGAACGCACCCCAAAGCATTATGTTTCCTACTCCAATTCATTCTTCTGAGGACGTCTAACATAAAATTTACCATCTGACCCGAATAAGTTTAATTTGGATTCATCATCAAATGTATGTTTTTCCAGAACCTCAAGGCTTTATTTGCGTCAAGCTTAAAAAATTACTTTTGCTTCTTCAAATTCTTTTTATAAAAATGTGGTTTTTTCCTGGCAATGCATCCACGCCTTATGGTTCTAGCTGATAACTCTTGACTCAATTGGGGTGAACAACCCCTTTTATTGTTGCTGAAGTAATAAAAATCGGCTTTGCTAATTCGGCATATCACCCTGTCTTCTTTTGGGGTTTATTTTCGATCTTTTGGTTTTCTTTTTGAGTTTTAAAGATGTCAATCTTTTTCTAGACTCAAATTGAACCAAATACCATCTTTTTTCGCATGGAATCCACTGACTCGTTTCCGATTTGATAGCACTGCACTATGAGCATCCGGAATTCCGGACTACAAGACCTATTTTTTCCCATTTTTGTAGCTGTATTTTTAATTAATTAATATTAATATTATAAAAATAATTAAAAAAACAAAGCTAGACACAATCAACTCACATTGATAATGATTCTCTTTTTTTGTTTAAATTCTTCCATACAAGAATTTTCTAATATAACGGTGTAGGTATTACAAATTGTTCGCGTTCAAGGAAACTTATATTCGGAACATAAATGTCAGCTTTCATAGACTAACGGTTCAAGCTAAGAACACTGGACATATTATATTTAATAAAGTGCGTTTAGAATTGTTGTTTCTAATTAAGTATATGACCACCAATATATAAGTTGGACAGGCAGCGGGATACTGTATTTCTTGAAACTAATTAGTAATTCCCGGGTCATAATGGTTACTGCCCTCGTGGTAAGAAATATTCGGTTAAGTCCCTACCAGTGTCATCTAAAAGTTTTTTTCATGGCTAATTCGTCTCATATTAAGTGCTGTACCTCTATCCACACATCGCACGCAGAAATAATAGGCCCTGGTTCTCTGCAATCTGTTGCGCTACTTAATCTAATTATTTAATTAGTCGAAGCCTATAATTCTTTCACTTTAATTTTTTCGTATTTCACATGGATTATGGATTTTTAAATAGAAAGGCTGTTAACATATTTATAAACTTACATTTGTATGAATATTTTGTGTGTAATTTTTATTTAAAAATTATGTCAATTTTCCCGAATTAAAGCAAAGCGACTTAACATAAAAAGTTATCTCTTTTGTTTGTAATTGCATATATGAACTTTCAGAACCGTTTTTGATCAAAGGTATGAAAAAACACTTTTTTCGAATTCTTCAACTTTTTTGACATAACACCAATATTCTTAACTCTCGAAAAGAGAAACTAAAAAGAAACATCAAGACCATAACATTATTCCTCAGAGTCTGAATTAAATATTTCTTAAAATTCGTTATAGGCCTAAGTTTCATGTGACTGTGATGGGATGGATTTTGTATTGACTAGATAATGCGCGGCTCACAAAATCCAGTCAGAAATTATTGTTTCTTACTGGTGGAAACCTCATACAATAGTCTTACCAACATTTTTTTCATTATGAAATTACTTGAAAAGGATGTAATAAAAGTTGAAAACAGTATTCTCTTACACTCCTATTTTAGACAGACCGAGCATTATTACCATCAAGAGGATATTATAACTTAATAATATATATCTCAGTGTAAATTGAAAAACGATTTATTATCTCAATTCTTAAAATTTAATATCACACGCGATTTAAACATACATATTTATACTAGCTTCCAGATTCTTTTTACATATTTTGCGGTACAACTTTGGAACAGGTATACAATGAGTAACAACTGCTTGCAACAAATATATACATGTTTTATTCGTAAGCCAATGTTTAATGACGCCCGCCCTAACTTCCTAACCCATAATCAAAGCTTTGTTTTTTTTTTTTCTTTTTTTCTTATTCTTAAAGTAGAATGGAAGTCTTTCAACAACGTTTCGCTTTAGACTATTTTTTAAATAATTCGTACGTACTTCTCGGCGCCTTTCTCATGAAGAAAAGATTTTGGTATTCCTGTATTTCGACGTATCTCAGACTTTTTTGCACTGGAATGTGGCAAAGGACAATTCTTTATCCAATGTCCATTTTGATGACATTTATAACAGCGATATGTTGGAGGCACTTCCCCCGTTTGGCCTGGACCGCGTATTTTTTGATACCTGATAGAAAAACAAAATCCTACATGTATTACACAATTAAAGGCATGTCGAAGAAATGCTTTTTTACCAATGATGAAAGCTTATATTCGTATCCAAATATAGATTGCAGTAATTTTAAAGGAAACAAGTGACAATCATACAAACTATAATTTAAATATATAACTTACCCTCGGGGATCATAGTCGACAGTGCTCTGTGCCATCATAGCTTGTATTTTGTCTTCTTCGCTAGCATTCATTTGCGAGAGATCTAAAGTGTTACTATCGAATTTCGGAACATGGCTAACCACTGGAGTATTTTGCGGTTGAGAAGAAGTATCTCTTGATTTTTTCGAGATTTGAGGAATTCTCGATATAATTAACGATGTATTTTTTGGTATAAGATCATTGTCATTTTGATATTCTAAAAAGAAGAAAAAATTTAAATAACTCAGTATTTTTGATTTTGGATTTTTTTATATTTTTTTTCTACAGTAAAAACGAATCAGTTGTTATAATACATATATTCTAACTTATGGTGGTTTCGAATTTGTTATTAATTTTTTGTATAAGTCCAAGTCAAAATGTTGGCTTAAATAAATTAAAAATAATAGTTAAAGTCAACTAAAATAATTTTTCAAATTCAACAACGTGGTTCAAAATGGTAATATGCACAATGATGATGTACGGCATGAAGTATAAGATAGTCTCCTTATTTATCCTTTATTTATCATATACCTTTGTTGTGTCTTTTACAAATATGCCAACTTCAAACAGAATTTGTCTTCCAATTGAAAGTTAAGCTTTGGTTTTATACCTTTATATTTTAATGTAAAACTTCCACACCAACTAAGATCAATAGTTTTGAGGAGGTATTGTGTATCGCAAGGTAAAATCTGTAGAATATAACGAAACTCAGATTGCTTTTCGGTATACGACAATTTATAATACAAATTAAAGAAAATATGTGAATGGGATTTATCCAAGCTAGATCAAAATGCAAAGATCATATAATATCCTTTTCCATCATACAACTTCTATTCATAAAAAATCACTATCTCAAAGTTTCCAATGGTTTTGATACAAATAAATACACGCAGTGCCTAAATTAATTATTGGTAAATATGTATTATTATTAACATTTCAGAAAAAAAAACCGGACAAATATGTTTTTCTTTTTTAATCACAAAATAAATTTGATGCGAAATTTGCGCATTAAACCACAGAAAGAACTAAATTTGTATTAATAAGTGGTCGTCGAAATTTAATTTTAAAAGAAACAAACGCAATTTTCCTAAAAGGAACAAAGATAAGAGTTTTAGGTTTATAAATTCCTTTACATTTGTCATATATTTACTTGATTTAAATTGTATGCATTACCATAAGTATGGTCAAAATGGAAGAAAAACATAGATATACAACAAGAAATATGCAAAAACATTTTGAAGAAGGTTAATCTGTACGTGCTTATACAGAAATTGTTAAAAGAAGCAAGTCTACAATAGGAGGTATTATAAAAAGATTTAAAACAATAAGATCCGTCAAAAATTTACAAAAATCTAGAAGACCTAAGAAGTTTAGGTACAGCAGGCAATGAACGTCGGATAGTAAAACAAGTTTAAAAATCCCCAAATAATTGAAGGCGGAAGTAAAGAAATATTTGTAAAGAGGCGTTAACCCTGAAACCGTGCTGCGATAAATCATTTTTCATTGAAGAGTGGCAAAAAAAACATTTACCAACAAAAAAAAACCAGTCAAGACTCCCAAGCAATATTCTGCCTATTTTCATAATTTGAATTCTATTGACACTGCAAAACAAGGAGTTGGCCTTCTTGTTCACAAGTCAATCCCCCATAAATTTATACCAATCAACTCTTACATTTCAACAATTGCCGTAGAAATAAATCTTAACTTCAAAATAACCATATTATCCCTCTACATTCATCCAAAACAAATTTTCTCTTCACCCGACTTAGAAGACATTATAACAACAATAAATTCTCCACTAATAGTTACTGGAGACTTAAATTCATGGAATACACTTTGGGGTTCTCCCTCGACAAATAACAGAGGTAAAATAGTTGAAAATTTTGTATTAAATACAAATCTTGCCGTACTAAACGACGGTAAACCAACACATTTCTCAACACACAAAACTTACACGCACGTCGACCTGACCTGCTTCCAAATATCACCTGGAATAGGTCCGACTTCCTGCACGGCAGCGACCATTTTCCTATCTTAACATGCATTAGTTTTAATGATCAATTAACGCAACATAAACCTTCTCCAAAGTTCTTAACTGACCGGGCAGATTGGAAGCTTTTCCAATCAGGTCCGTAAAGCTGGAAACACCACAATCGAATTTCGAAATTCTAATGATGGGGTGATTTAGGGCTCTTTTTGGGCTTGACGTCAAGCTGGATACACCACACCTTTAGGTTCATAATTTCAAAAAACTGATGATGAGGGAATTTAGGGCTCTTTTTGGGCTCCTAAGTTAGCGAAACTCCAAATTAGTATCTCCACCCCTTACCTTCTAAATTGAGTCGCAAAGTTGAAATTTTTGGAGACTTTTTAAACCAAACTAAATTTTTAAAAACTAATGATAGGGTCATTAAGTGCTATTTTTGGGCTCCTTAGTTCGCAGAACTCCAAATTGTTTTTTTAAGAACATATCCCCAAACTTAAGTCGTAAAGCTCAAATTTTTGGAGACTTTCTCAACCAAACACAATTTTAAAAATCTAATGATGGGGTGATTTAGGGCTCTTTTTGGGCTAATTTAGTGCCGCAATCCCGACTTGGTTTAAAAATCCCTTCCCCCTCAAACTTGTGGTGTTCCCAGCTTGACGTCAAGCTGGATACACCACACCTTTAGGTTCATAATTTCAAAAAACTGATGATGAGGGAATTTAGGGCTCTTTTTGGGCTCCTAAGTTAGTGAAACCCAGTTTGGTATCTCAAGCCCTTACCCCCTTAATCACGTCGCAAAGTTGAAATTTTTGGAGACTTTCTAAACCAAACAAAATTTTAAAAATCTAATGATGGGGTAATTTAGGGCTCATTTTATGATAGTTAAGTGCTCTTATCCCGGTTTGGTTCAAAAATCCCTTTCCCCCTAAAAATTAATTTCAAAAGTTCAAACATATTTTTCTTGCATTATCCTGACGAAATTTGAATAATTTTTAAATTTGAAACTGAAAATAAAATTTCTGTGGAGAAATTCTGTACCCGACGTTTTGAAAAAAAAATACCATTCCATTAAAGATAAGATAATTTGCAAACAAAAATACCAGTTTCGTGTTTTTATTCCCACTGGTTTGTGTTCTACAAAGGAAAAATCAGTTTGTGATGACGTCATTCCCAGCAAACTGAACTCCACAGGCTTAACTCATTTATATTTACTCTTATTTTATTTTGGAGATTTGTATATCAACCAATTATATTTAAACAAAACTGTCCAACCAATCAGATCAGGAGTTTCTTTTTTGAAATCAAAGTAACCTTCATCGGAATTCAAAATTAAACTAATCAAATTTGAATTTACGCATATTGAGAATGAGATACGAAATGTGCACACATTTCAAATTTTTCCCCGCTTCCTGAAAACACAGCGGCGTTTGTGTATGTTAGTAAGAGGAAAGTAATTAGTTTGTTATTGTTTTGTCAGTAGGTTTCTGACCTTTCAGCCGAAGTGTATGCATGCGGAAGCCCTTTTTCCTTCACAGAACGAAAAAAGTCATCCTATTGACTATTTTGGTAGTCAATATGACTATTTGGTAGTCAATTTTCAGCCGATAACCGGGATAGTCAATAGAACACTTTTCGGTTGTCAATTTTGGGATCCAAATTTTTTTTACAATTTGGTAGTCAATATGACAACTTTGGTTGAATGAATTTGAAACTCCGGTTGTCATATTGACTAATGAGTCAACTGCGGTAGTCAATATGACAACTTTGGTTAAAAGAAATTGAACCTACGGTTGTCGTATTGACTAATGTGGTAGTCAATACGACAACTGCGGTAGTCGATATGACGTACTACAGTTGTCATATTGACACAAACAGCTCTTGCATTACACGCGATTGAAAATGGACATCATCCAGACTTTGACGGTGCCGAGGTTCTTCAAACCGAAAAACACATCTCCAAGAGATACACACTAGAAACTTTACACATCCTTAACAATAAAAATAACATGAATAGAAAACAAGACACACAAGATATCTCATCAATATATTGCTATCTCATTTCCTCTAAACCCTAACACACAAATTTTGTATTTTCAAATTAAGACAAATCTTCATACGAAGTTGCTACAGTTTTTATAATTGTAATTATATCCTATTTAGATTTAATGACATAACTTCAAACTTGAAAGTAAGTTTAATATACTGTTTGTTATAATTGTTGTGCATACTTATAAGTTTATCTATTTCTGTTTTCATAAAATAAAGTCCCCCTGAAGAAGGCAACAATCCTTGCCGAAACGTCGGGACAAGTTAAAGAATTTGTTTTCTTTACCAAAATAAAGTGACCAAATAGCCGACGCAAAACTAAATTTTCCCCCCCTTAATCTAACACTAAAATTGGTCAATACAACAAATCACACTAATTAATTATCGCAAGTCCAACGCCATTTTTTTCGCAGAAATGCCAAAGCGGCAAAAATCGAAAGCTTCAAAAATTTTACCTCAAACCTAAATCCCAATACATCTAGTAAACAAGTTTGGTCAGATATAAGAACACTTACAGGCAACTACATACGTACCCCATTTAATAAAAGTAATTGAAACTGACAATGAATCCCTAACGGATCCACACAAACAAACACCCTACTGTTATAAACAGTTATCGACCTATTTCCCGTCTACCCTGCACAAGCAAGGTGTTAGAGAGAATGGTCGCCAAAAGGCTTCTTTGGTTCATTGAGAAAAACGAACTTACAAATCCAAATCAAGTAGCTTTTAAGCACACCCGCGGTACAATAGATTCACTTCTACACATAGACGAATATATATCAAATAGCTTATCATGCAAGAATCACATCTCAATCGTTTCAATAGATTTCGAAAAGGCTTTCGAACGTATAGGTAAACACATAATATTGAACAAACTTGTCAAATGGAATATTGAACCTAAAATGTTTCATTTTATTAAATCATTTTTGAACAAAAGATCTTTTGGATCCAAAGTTAATAATTGCTTTTCAAAAATCCATGCAATTGAAAACGGAATCCCACAAGGATCTCCGTTATCGGTCATTCTTTTTATTATAGCTTTTAATGACATCGGCGAAATAATATTAAACTTTAAAAATATCGATCATTCAATTTACGCTGATGACATATAGGCATTTCCACAGAATCTTTCATTTTCAACAATTGAATTTTTTTTTTTTTTATTTTGAGGCACATCTATAAACAAACATTTTCTTGATTGCTTATCATCTAAATAACAAGAAAATACTTGCGTGATTCATTTTGAAACATCGTTAACATCCGTCACGTAATATCCGGTACGTTAGATCAATGAAAAGCATTGGGGAGAGTACGATAACTTTGGCGACAAAGTTTAATGACGGATTTGTATAAAACAGTTAAAAACAATCATTTTTTACTATGGGAGGGGGGGTCTATCTCCCCCCGTTTAGGCGGTAGGGGCAGTTTAAAAAAATATGTACAATAAATGAAAAAAATAATTAAAAAATAACGGTAATACCCTCAATTAAGTATTATACCTTTTTTTAAAGCCAACACTTTTGTCTATTAGCTTGTTTTTAAATCAAGTCAAAACTATGCATAGTTTTTTAAAAAAAAATTGTTTTAAAGTCAAAATTTGTGCAAAAAAAAGTTAAAAAAAAGGTTTAAAGTGTAATTTTTCAAAACTTTCAGATTATCTACTATTTTTTTTCTTTAGAATTCATTGCTTTTATTTGTTTTTGATCAAAAACTGAAAACTAGATGACTTTATGTCTTCTAGTTCTTGAGAAAATTGAAAATTATCAAAAAACATATTTTAATTAAATTACTTTTTCATTGAAGTATTAACGTAGTCTTATTTTGATTGTAATAATCGAATATGGATTAAGATATACCTAGGGTAAATTAATTTTTCTTAAATCCAGCTTATTTAAATGCAAAAGAAACTTTGCATGCACCCCATCTTGCACCCTCCCCACCGTGCACACACTCCAACTTGCACCCACCCCAAATCCTATAGTGTGCCCAAGCAGGGGGGTTGCGGGGGGGAGCATGCCCCCCTTTACAGATGCCACTGTTGCATTCACCCAAACTCGCGCACACCTTACTGTTGCATACACCCAAACAGTCATTACGCATACGCAAATACCATTATTACTATCAAAATAAGACCACTCAAGCAAAAAAAAAAGAATTAAATTAAAATAGTAGTTATGGTTATTTTCAATTTTCTCAAAAACTAAAAGACATAAAATCATCTAGTTTTCAGTTTTTGATCAAAAACAAATAAGAGCAATAAATTCTGAAATAAAAACAATGGTAGATAATCTTGAAGTATTGAAGAAGTTACACTTTAAACCTTTTTTTAACTTTTCTTACTCAAATTTTGAGTTTAAAATTAAATTTTTATTTTCAATTTTCTCAAAAACTAAAAGACATAAAATCATCTAGTTTTCAGTTTTTGATCAAAAACAAATAAGAGCAATAAATTCTGAAATAAAAACAATGGTAGATAATCTTGAAGTATTAAAAAAGTTACAATTTAAACCTTTTTTTAACTTTTTTTACTCAAATTTTGAGTTTAAAATTAAATTTTTCAAAAACTACGCATAGTTTTGACTTGATTTAAAAACTGGCTAATAGAACAGAATGTTGGCTTTAAAAAAAGGTATGATACTTAATTGTAAGTATTACCGTTATTTTTTAATTAATTTTTTTCATTTTAAATAACAATTTTTTTAAATTGCCCCTACCGCCTAAACGGGGGGAGATAGACCCCCCCCTCCCATAGTAAAAAATGCTTGTATTAAGCCCCTCTACCAAAAACCGTTATTATATCTTGTCGCCAAAGTTATCGTACTCGTGCCGTGCATTCAATGAAAAACTATCATTTCATAATAAATTTTGGTTTTTTACTGTCGTACAAACTTTGGAATTTAGATCAACAGCTTTTTTTTACTATTGATTATTCGTAATATTATCATTCACAATCATTTATTTAGCTGTTAGATCTTATCGATAGGTGTGCCGCTAAAAAAATCACATATTTTATACCAATCACGTTTTCAATTTTAAACTTTAAAATGGCATTATTTATTTTGAAATAGAGGCACATGATCCAATTAAATTTTAATTGATTTATTGATTGATAGAGAATAATTTAAGCCCATAAAATACTACCAGAATCGATCGTTTAAAAAGTTACATAGAGAAAAAGATCAGATTTTAATATTTGTAAAAACGGAGGTACGCTAATTTAATTGCTTTGTACTATTTTTTAAATGGTAGCACACCTTTCTTTCGAGGTTTTTCTATCAGTGTATATTATAAATAATTATATATTAATGATGTTAAGTTGTTTCAAAGGTTGTTGAAATGTTTTTTTTTATAAAACTTAATAAATTTGCATCTGGTACGCTTGAAATTTGCAATATTTAAGCCTATTTTTTATTAATTTTAATTAAAAATTTTAATCCAATCAAGTCAAAAGTAGGTTATATAGTTGAAATAAGTTATGATACGAAAATCTATCCACTTAGAAAGTGCCAATTTCATTTCTAAGGCTTAATATACTGTGGTAACATGAAAGTTAAAAATACTGTGGAAATGCCCATATATGTATATAATGTCTAAATGTAATAATGTCATCCAATCTATTAATTTATTTAACCCTAGAAAGATAACCATATTTCATAGACCATAAGAGATACAGAAGTCATAAACGAAATCTGTAACTGGTGTTTACATTCTGGTGCGAAAATATCCTTAAATAAAAATAAACATCTACATGTAAGTAGAAAGATTAAATGTTCTAATTTTAACATTGAAATGAATCATGTAAACATTGAGACTGTTAGTAGTTTAAGTATTTTAGGCATATTTCCGTACCACACCAATCAAAAATATGATGGCCGAAGGAGGATTTAACAGTATCGCTGAAAGGATGAACCATCTTACCGCACGTTTGGTACCAAAACTCTTTGAAAGGTATAGATCGCCAATACACGCAGATTTGATTAAAATTCTAAGACGTACAAAAATACCAAAATAGCCTTCAACCTTATATGCAGCTGTTTCTTCTGCAAGAAACCTCGATATCCATGCTAAAATAAAATGTACACCCATCGAAAAACAACCTCCATGGTTACTACCACCCAGTACCATCAACACTTCCCTGGCAAAATATCCAAAAATCATAAAACCAATTGACACATACACACAACTGTTTTTGGAACTCCTCAACAAATATCCTGAAAGCAAATGGAATAATCTCTATACGGATGGCTCCAAGTGTGACGAAAGCAAAAAAACGTTATTTTCACAGACAGTTTATCTACCTTACAAACTATCACTAACATCAAACGCCGCACACCTCTGATAAATAATATCCGTGATAATATCATATCAAACAAGGATAAATTAAAAATTATCTGGATTCCTGGTCATACAAACATCCAAGGTAACGACGCTGCTGATAGAAAGGCAAAGGAAATATCAACTCACCCCAACATCGAAACATCCCAATTTAGTCCCACTAAAAAGGACTTAACTAAATATATTAACCAAAAATTTCGAAGACAGATCAAAGATAATTGGAGTTCATATATACACCACTATACCAGTTTCAACAAAGATTGCTCACCAATAACCTACCCTTCAGATACCCCAACCAATATGAACAGATGCTTCATTCGACTTCGTCTAGGACACACCTGGTTAACCCACAGCTACATACTAAGAAGAGAACCCCAACCAACATGTCACATTTGCCAAACAAACAAATTACTTACCATAAACCATATTATAATAGAATGTAACACCATTAATCAAACTTGTAATCAATTAAATAAAGAAAATTTAAGTTTTCTGTTATCAAACTCATTCGCAAAACATATCAAAGACATTTATGACATATTGAAACACCTAAAAGTAGAAACATTAATTTGATATTTGTAAATAATTATTTCAAAAAAGGGGGAGGAAGTAGGGGGTTTCAGGAGATCGTGTACAATAAGTGCGCTTTCTCCTGACACCCTTGACTTCCTCCCCTCATATTTAATTTCATATTTAACTATACATTATTTTTAAAAACATTTTGTAAAACTATATTTTCACCACAGCCAAAAGCGTTTATGCTAGTGCTGTAGTTTGTTTAACATTAGTTTGTAACATTTATGTTGCGATTAATAAATAATAATAATAAAACAAGAATGCAGAAAAACGACCCAAAAATAAAGGAGACAACTGAATCCAGCAGTTCTTAATTATGCATAACCATGCCAAATTCTATGCAGAGATTGGGAAAATAATGGATAGAAGCCGATAAACTATGCGTAGCGTCGTGCATAGTGTTAAGTGTGTGCCTAGCTTTGAAAGTCTGAAGCATATATGTATGTATGTAGTTCTTCCTGGTCAAAACATATTCAAAAATTACATTAGCAATAATTGCTGAGTTGGGACAAGATTTTCGGAATAAGGTTCATTCCATGACGTTAAGAGGATAGGCCGGTTACAACAATCGAGTTACAAGATGAAAGAAAAGTGAACCAAATAAGTAACTTGAATACATGATCAAAAACAAAGACAGGTCAAAAACTTTTTGGGATGACTTGGTCTTTTCCGACGAAAGCACAAAGCTAAATGTTTTACGATCGTTACAAAAACAACCCCAAAAATACGGCTCATGATTTATATAGGTATATGGTTAAAATAACTTTCCAAACACACTTTCACACCCACCACAATTTGTGGAACATTTGTGGAAAGAATTATAACTATTTGAATGAATAGGAGTAAAATGCAAAATATTGAATGCGAAGTCACCCAAAAAATATGATAAAATCTATGTCAAATAGTTTAACCGCTGTTGTTAAACAGAAGAGCTTGCCTATGCTTTTAATTTGTCCATCGTCTTTGACTTTTATAAAAATATGCCAAATAAAAGTAATTTATCCAAATATTGACTTCAAAATTTGTATCGATATAAATTGAAATTGACACTAGAGGCACTATCTTTCAAAAGTCTGTCCAATTGATGACTTTGACATAATCGGAAGAACTTAGCGTGACGTGAATGGGGTTTTTGTGAGTATTGAGAAAGAGGCGTAAAATATGGGTTTAACGGTTAATGAGGGCAAAACAAATTACACACTGTCATCAAGAAGGGACCTACAACACCGACGCTCAGGCAAAGCGTCACCATCGACAGACGTAACTTTGAGGTAGTTAAGGACTTCGTCTACTCAGGCTCCGCTATGAACGCAGAAAACAACACCAGCGCTGAGATCAAACGAACAATTACTCTTGTTAACCGCTGTTTCTTTGGGCTAAGAAAGCAATTGAGTAGCAAAGCCCTCATCATACCCGTTCTGTTATACGCTGCAGAAGGATGGACTATAACAAAAGCGGATGAAAGCACCTTGGGTAGTTTCGAGAGAAAAGTTCTTCGCGTGATTTACGGTCCCTAATGCATAGAAGCGACGTAGACTTAGCCAGAAGGGTAAAAGTCCAACGACTGAGATGGCTGGGTCACGTAGAGCGCATGCAAACCGTAGAGCGCTCCGGCCCGGAAAGTCTTCGAATCCACACCCACAGGACAGCGCAGTAGAGAAAGACAGCGGATTAGGTGGCGCGCACAAGTGGAAAGAGACCTCACCCAACTTGGAGCGCGAGACTAGAGATATCTGTGTAGCTAGGGACCGAGCTAGATGGAGAAGTTTGTTGGGTAAGCCCCTAGTTCACACAGGACTGTAGCGCCACCTTAAGTAAGTAAGTAAAAAGAAATTGATACAAATAAGTTCAGAATGACGGGATTGTCAATCTCTGTCCATTTACTGTGATGAAGTTTAAGAAGCTAAATGTATACTAAAAATGTATTTCCGGTACAGTCTTGTAGGTACTCATTGTTACATGGAATGTTTAGGTTTACTTTATGCATACGACAAAAATTTTATTAAGGCAAAGAACGCGCTATGGTAAAAAGTAAGAAAAAAAAGTAGCAGTTTTTTGTAATAATAATAAATAAATATAATTCACATTAAATAAAAAGAAAATGTACGATATTTAATTTTATTTATTTATGTTCCCTTTCCTTACAATAATGTTCGATTCATAAGAAGGTAATTATTTGGTACTAATTAATGCAAATTTCATTTTATTGCAGTTAGGTTTTTAATCAAAAGTAAAATGAAACAGAAATGTTTTTAATATGTTTTTAAACAAATTATTTTCTGTCGATTTATGAATTTAACCGCAAAATAATTAAGAACAAATAAATTCACCTTATTACCATAAATTTATCTGAGTGAAAGTTTGCAATGCCATGTTACCACAAAACACTAAACATTTAAGACAACAAGTTTTAAAATCAAGACTACATATTTAATATTAACTTACCTTCTTTTGTCTGAGCATTAGTTATTTGTAACTCAAAATCGTTTGTTTTCCCAAGACGTTTTTGCTGCACGACCGCTTTCCGAAAATCATTTACTGATATGTGAAGTCCATCAAAAGTAATTGTATCGAAATCTAAAGAGCTCTTGAATTTGTAATGTACAGACATATCCTGTAATAAAGCAATTTCGATAGAAAATTAAAAAGAGAAAATATTAAAACTGAGCATAGACTTCACATTTAATGAAAATAAATAGATGCAACGTTAAGGCGAAATCAGTGTTCATTGCTTAGATAGGGTAGGCGTCATTGAGGTTATGTATATTATCTATAATCGATAGCAAAAAACACTCTTCACGCTACAAAGCTGATCAAAAAACATGAAAAATTAACAAATTTTATAATTATATAATGAATTTCATCAATATATAATGATTTAGTTGACCACATACGTTAAAGAACGTGTAAATATTCTTAATTCTTTTTTTTATTAACAAAACAGTTTTCCCAAACATGGAGATTCTTAGTTCGCGGTAATGAATTAGGGGTGATAGGGAGATACAAAGATAATAAAAGAAAAAATAATTCCATACACAAAATAAAATAGAAATTTATAGGCTCAATAAATTTCTGGTGTTTAAAGTTGTAATAATAAATTTTGTTTAATTTATACCAAATTCCGACGTTTGCGAAAAAATATCCATCCGAAGGAGCCAAATCATAAAATTGACAGCAAAAAGTTAAAAGATGCTTCCTGGATGTGAGCTCAAGCAACTTAGATACTCTAAATTTCCGCTAGGGGAAACTTGTGTTTGTGTACCGACGCCATTAACAAAATTAAGGTGCTAACAAAAAGTTTAATGCTAGGCCAAGTGCACATCAGCTATTTATAGAGCGCTATTGGGTGATCGAAAATTAATCTTTGTCATTAAAGGAAATACGGGAAATACTAAAGTGTAAAAGTGTAAAGCCAACCAAATGGATCAGCGCCGATTCAAAATCGACCATGTGTGGGGAAACTGAGATGGCTCTGTCAATCTATTTGGAATTTTAGCTAGTCAAAAATCAAAAAGTCCGAGCCAACGATCCAGGGCTGCTATCGAATGTGGGGAATCAATGAACCAAGTAGTTCTGTCTGTTTACACAATCTTAAATCGTAACCTAACAAATATCTAACTTTCTCAGTCTATCTCATTAAAAAATATAAGAAAACACATCCTTAAAATTAATTTCCCTCTTTTGATTTTTTCTAGGTCAGTCGCCAACTTTTATTTTATAGGGTTACCATTTTCAGTCATGCTTTTATGCTTACAAGTTTGGCAATTTTAAGATACTTTTCTGAACATATAGTTGTATATTTTTTATTTATTTTACATAAGTTTCAGATTTCTTCTATATTCTTAAGTTTTATTGCAACATTATTTTGTTCAGGTTTTGATGCACTTTTTTCAAGATTTTTATTTTTAATTTTGAGGTTTATGTAACTAATCGCGATACTTTTTTTTACATCAGTACGATACCTCTCCGAATCTCAATGTTTTTTACTATACGTACATTTATAATTACCTTTTAACTATCATTTTAAGACTACGGAGAAACACTATAGGTCATTATCATTACAATTTTTAAACGTATGCTAAGTTGTGATCAATCAAATCTGTAGCTTAAGCTGTTCATAAATAAATTTAAACTTTATGAGTTAACCTGAAGGCTAGCTTTAAACATACATAGGTAAAGCTGCTTTGTTTGAGTTGCTATTTGTGATTTTAAATATCAAAATACCTTTTGACTAGTTTCAATATTTACTAACAAGTACAAGTATTATACATTAATGAAAATTAATATTATTTATTACTCTAAATCGGTATGAATATTGAAGAAGGATTAAATATTTTGGAAAACAAAAATTTAATAATGTGTAAATAAAGTGTATAAGTGTGGATCCTTTTGACCTAAATAATAAACAGTAATACTAACGATATCGACCAAAAAAAAGAAAATTATGTTATAAATTGACTTAACATTGAAAAACTTTCTATAGTAAAAGAGAGTTATAGCGTGTAGGTTAATTCAAATCCATCCAATAGGGGATCTCCATGACATTTCTCAACTAACAGTTATAAAAAACTTGCACTACACTTGGCAAACTTCGTACTGTCAACAGATTTCCGGATTCCGTGGAGTCAACTGCAAAGATCGATGGCTGGTCATGTTACCAACACAATAGGTAATTATTGCTTCAACATACGTTCCAGACATTATAATCGAGTAGGGACCAACTGTAAACTAAAGGCACGCTTACAAACAGCAAGGACTACACATAATAGAATTTTGCTTGAAGATTCAGGTTACCCTTTTTACTTCATAATGTTTACTGCCGTCAGGAATCCTCTGAACTCACATTTTTTATTTATAGCTTAAATAATAAATTACTTTATTTCCACTTAGGTGAGCAGAAGGTCTGGATATGATTAGAAATGTTTTTTGACATTTCTCATATCAATTAACTTTATTTGAATAGTTGTAGTTAATTTTGTCCATAAACTGCAGGTCAGCAAAACATTGCAAGAAAAACGTCTTTGAATGGAAGCTGTGTTTAAGTAGATAACAATGGAGATCAAAACTACAGACTTAGAAATCATGACTTTAAGTAGTAAAGGAGTAGGTGGCAATAAGTCAAAGCTGGCTACTAGCAGTCCATTTCTAGTCGAAAGAAAGAAATCAAACTCAAATAAAAAATTATGTAAATCAAAACCTAGCTTCTTACATTTGTACGCATTTATGTCTTTGGGGACAAAATGACATATCTTTAGACTTATTGAATATAAATTCGCTAAACAATTGAATAGTTATGCAGTGCATAGGAATTTTATGTGACTCTATTAAAAGTTGCTTAAACTCGTATTTATAAAACGCGTTTCTTTATACATTAATTTATTTAGTGCTTATTCAAAAAAGTATCAAAATGTCGAAATCTATGGTCAACCATATGTCATCGGATAGTGGAGTAAACAAACAAAAGAAAATAGAATCTAAAGCTAAAAAAATTAGTACCTGAAAATTGTATTCATCCGATATAAAAGAAAATATATCATCAGCATGACATATCTTTGAATCAAATGAATATAACTTTTAACACTTTTCTAGAAACTTGACCTCCAACAAATTATCTAAGGTAAAGTTTTATATCATCAAATATAGGAATGTTGATACAAATACATATCGGATGAATATGTATTTGTATCAACAAATACACATGCACAAATGACACATAACCATACCCAAACGTGCACAAATGACACATTACCACACAAAAAATATTCCAGGGTTGTTAAATTGCACGACCTTTAGAGGCCACACCACACGTCCACGACGCAACGCTCACCAAAAGTTTTCTTCAATAAATTGATTGTTTCGATCCGTCACGCGAACCAAACCATTGTTTTTGTAATATTGTACTAGTAAGTAATTTGATGAGGAGTAAACTATTTATATTGATGACTAAGTGATCCTAAATCAAGTGACAGCTGTCAAAAAAAAAAAAAAAAAAAGTTTTTCCACATTGAAAACAACACGTCTAAAAAAACAAACGTTAGTACTCGTATAACATTGGTTAGAATTGAAAAGGAATTTGTATTCTTTTTTTAATCACCCCTATCACAGAGTCCCTCGTAGCGAATCCCCGAAAATTTTGTTACGCTACGAATACGAATAAATTTACATCATAAGCCCCGAACGAAATCAAAAAAGCATTGCCACAGAGAAATACTAATTTCGGAGTGTCAAAATCAGCTGATTTGCATCAAAATAAGAAAAATAAATAAAAGCTCGTTTTTCATCGTTCGATTAAGTTCTATTTGTTTTTGTCTTTAAAAATTGATAATATTGCCGTTGCAATCTTTGCAATAAATGAAGAAAATACACGAAGACGACGAACACTAAAAATGCAGCGCAATATTTTAAGGGATGCTTTTAACCCCTTGGATCTTGAGGAAAAAGTGTTGGTAACATATTTTAAACATTCCACTGCTTACAAAGAAAATTGATTTGCAGATTTAAGAAAAAATTTCGGGAGAATAAGGCAGCGTTTATATATATATTGGAGATCCTGGATAAAGAACTCGACCCTTGCGTGTTTTCGAGTTCAATCACACCAATCATTTGTGATAACTTTATTTGCCCTTCAAAAAAAAAATACTAAATATAGGTAAACACTTTCACATTAAAACAATAGTAAAACTTACATGATTCTTTTTATATATTTTATTTTTATTTTATTTATCTTCGCACGCTAAATATTTTTTTTTTCGTTTTCAATTGAACTCCCATCAAAATAATTGTTCGTAGAAAAAACTGCCAAACTTCCTATTCATTCGGGGCTAGTGATACCACTTTTCACGAACTCCGAATTTCATAGCAAATTTTTTTAGTACGACGGGAGCAATGATACTTTTTTTCGGGGTTCGTACTACGAATCTCTTACGACGGGGCCTGTGATAAGGCTGAATGTCAATTATGGACAGTAATCAAAATAATATTTCATCACTACAGTTTCCATTTGTATGTTTTATTCAAATGTAACACTCGTTTAGCTTATTTTGGGTCTATGCAACGTTAAATAAGTTTTATAAATAATACCTTCACGTTTAGAGGCATTATAAGGAGTAGATACATTTAATATGTAGGCTCCATATTAAGTCTTCAAATAAGTCTGCATAATGATGGATTTACATGTATCTGCACTTCGAAGCCTGCAGAAAAAGAGGATGCAAAATAATAAAATCACAATGGTTGGATAGAGAGAGAAGTTCGAAAATGCCGACGTCTTCAAAAATGAACATTACAGGATATTCGATTATAGTGCAGACGAATATGTTCATCAATCAGTGTTTCCACAATATTGCCAGTGTAACAAAAGCCTTACATTTCTACTTTATTTTAAAATTTGGTTACTTGGGGTCTCCATTGAACATTTACGATGACAGTACTATCGGCATGTCATCAGATAATCCAATAGAGACCAACAATCCAACATCCAGTCCATGATCCGGTCATCTCAGTTTGGATTTTATAAGCGGATCAAAATCCTGTAATCAAATTTGACGTTTGTGTTGTGTGTAGTGGTTAGCGTCCATTTTCCAGTCTTTTTGACATTCAAATTTCATTTCGTTTAAATTGTCGTCGAGTGCGGTTATGCTTACATGTTTTTAGTGTATATTAAGTGAAATATATTTAATTTCTTATATTGTTGTTGTTTACTACATATTACTCACCTATTTCAGTTATAATGAACGATTGGCGACTAACCACCGGTGACACGCTGAATTTGATAAATATATACAAAACAAAAGAATGTTTGTGGAGCAGTTACATAAGGATCCAGCTGATATCATGAACAAACTGAAGTGCCTACGAGCAGCGTATGTTAATGAAAACATGGCCAGACCATTCCTTGCCGTAATAGCGTAACGCATTCGTGTGTGTATTTTTTTATATTAGGTTCAACCTGTTAAAATTTTGTTTAAATATTTATGTACCTAAATTCATTAATTCAAGGTTATCTTTACTAGGCACAGAACAGCTTCAAAGCTGTCGACCGACATCATACAAAAATTCTTATAGTCTGCACCGTCCTCCCATAGTAAGTCCTTGAGTAGGTGCGCCTCCAAATCATGAAGTTCTCTTACTTCGAGAAATGGATTCACCCAAAACCTGTGTTTTCTTTTATCCTCTTGAACAGTTAGCAGTTTTAGTTCCTCCAGCTTCTTAACCAGCATTAATTTTTTTAAAAGGGCTAATTTTTGTTTACCCAAAGGCATTTTTGTTTATATAATTTGTTTGAAATTTAAATTTGTAAAAAACAACAACTACCGACACAAAAGGTAAATCAACAAAAAAGTAAACAACAGATTAACCGTTGTGTCAAATGTGACATTTTAGGTTGCTCATGGCAAGACATAATACGCCCAGTCAAAAAAAAAACACTGGATTGCGGAAGAGAAGTTGGATTGGATTTTACTGTTGTGGAGCCTCAGGGTTACTATGTGTATTATTACACTCAGACTTTTTTGGAAAGACTCAAATAAGTGCGAAAAAGAAAGTAGGTGAAAAAGAAATACTTTAAAAAGTCTCTACCCGCAGAGATCTGGGTTCGGGATTCTTGGATTGTTTTTAACGTTTCTCTTTCTTGCCTTTCTTTGTTTCTTGGCGTTGCTTTATTATTCTTCCTATTGTTACAAGTATATTCCGCCGGACAAATTCAAGTGGAGCAAAGACCTTATAATGAAATTAAATGAAGGAATGATGGAAAGAGTCTAGCTTTTTAGTTTAAGCTTTGGAATGTTTCACCCGTTGAAACAAAGTGATAGCCAACTTTTCTGGCCCTCAAGATTGTATTTTTTATGTCGTTTTCAATGAAAAGCAGGTTAAACGTTTCTTCATTCATCCTTTTATAATTTAAAAACGATGGTTTATCATTTGATTTTAGTTGTTTTGTCAAGAAAATAAAGGATTCTCTCCAGATTTCAATCCAATTCCTATTTTTACATTATTCGGAATTATTATCCGTATTCATGATGTCAATAATCATTGCTGTAGTAAAAAGTGCAGTTTTCTTTAATTATTTTCACACTTTGACTTTATGGAAGAGAACAACAAATGAAAGAGAAGTTAGTGTCAAAAACACGCAACCGAAAACAATCCGAGTGTAATAATGCGAGATTGACGGGATGAGTGTTCAAAAGAAAATATGCGAAACACACAGCAAACAAAAAGTCTGGGTGTAATAACACACTATATGTAGCTTTTTAATGTTTTGTTACACCTTCTGAAATTTATGAGGCTTATTCAACTACTTGCAATATTTATCTTACATTAGTGAGTTACTTACATTAGTGAGATACTTTATCTTACATTAGTGAGATACTTTTACATACACGTATAATGTAAATGTAAATCCACTTTAATTCCTTCATAAATTAGGTCGTATATAAAGTGAAAAGCAGTCTTAAGTTCTTAACGAAATATTATCTGCATGTAAACAGTACCTTATCAACACACCAAAGAAAACAGTTTGAGAGCCTCTGATCATAAAAGTCAAAGTACTAGATCTCCAACACAGTCTTCTGTGCACAGATATTTTCTAGTTGCAGTTTAGAGAGACGGGCAATGATCACTCTTTTCATTTATATATTTTCGTGTATTTCTAATAATAATAATGTTTAAAAATAATTAAAAAATAATAATTCATTGCACTTAAATTCAATGGTTTTAAGTACATTAAATCTCTCCAAAAGTGCAAGTTAAATTGCTCAGATGTAAAAATATATAAATTGCAATTGCACTGATATTGCTTCCATAATTTATTGTACCACAACTCAATCCACATAATATGTACATACCGATGTATATGCTCAATTAATTGGATATAACTATTGAATTTTCTAATTAGGTTTTTTTTTTATATTTAATTTAAATTGGATATAATATACCTACTTGACAAAGTGCTGGATATTGTGAAATTTAATGCATCTGAATTCTTTTGTTTCGAATGCGATTTGGTTGGAGAACAAGTCCGATAGTTTATTACTAAATTAAATTAGATAAGCGGATGCGCAAATACCTTATACCTATATATTTATACCTCTGTAGGTATATAGATAGATTCCTGTGGATAAGCAGCAGTACAGTATATAATCCATAAATATTTGGACTAAACTTATAGCTACTGTTCATAATAATATACGCTTTACGCTTTGCTTTGGAAGTGGAAGCTATTGCTATTGCTAATGCTAAACGCTGAAGCTGAAGTATAAAGAACAATTTTGTTCTCTTGTATATACTCTTGGCTAGAAATTTAAAAGAATGTATATATACCTACGTATATAGTATATAGATTATTCTGCGTGTATAAAGATAATTAAAAAAAAGCATGTTTACATAAAAAAGTGATTTTAAAAGTTTGTGTGTGCTGCAACAGGTATAAAACGACAAGAAAAGAAAAAATGTCAAAACGTTCTACAAGTATAAATATAAGCAAATGACAGTAATTATTGTGGCTCAATGCATTGAATCTGAATTCTGAACTGAATGCTGAAGAATAAATAAAACGAAAAGGAGGGACTCAACTCAAAGAAACTGCATTTATCAAGATTTCTTCTACAAACTAAAATTTCAGCAGCAGCAGCAACAACAGCAACAGCTAAGAGCTAACAGCAGCGCACGGAGCACCTTCTGTGCCTTTTGGAAAATTATCACACGAACACGTCGCATGATTTGTTGTAATAGGAAAACAAGGAATTGTTAAGGTATGTCAGGTTGCTTACACAAATACTCATGCAATTGAATTATATACATATTTTCTTTCTATATATTACACATTTTAGCGAATGTACTTGTTGATGCAACATGCCTATTGTATTGTATATAGATATATTTGTATTTATATGGGGAAATAAATAAATTGAACATAAACAAAGTATAATAAAAGCATAAAAACATTTTTTATTGTTAGATTTCTTATGTGAAGGGTTCTTTTTTTTCTTTTCTTGTGATTTTTCATCTTACCTGTAATATTTTTATAATAAACAAAATAAACATATCTAATTTATGTAAAGTTTAGATTAATAATCAATAATCTTTTGAGTTTTGAATTAGAAAGATATTTTGGGAGATGAAAGAATTAAAATACAGTTGGTCAAAAATGTTTGATCAGTAGGTACATGTTGATGTCAAAAATGAAGAATCGTCAATTAGGTTGTAGGTAAGCAAAAATAAACTTGTTTTCGGGTGGGTCCTATAAAATTCGCTTAAAGTTTTTCCCTTACAGGCATATCAGTAAATAGCTAGGTTAGTAAACAATTTATTAGAAGATTTTCGAGTGGCTTTGGATATTTGCACTATACAAAAAAGGTATGTAGCCTACCTCACTTCCTAGGTATAACAGTTTTCATTGGGCTATAGGTACCTAACTGCAGTAAGTCCAAAGTCCAAAACATTTTAAGAGAAATATAGGCCCTGCAAGACGGCTTATGTTTTGATGAATTGAATCATCGGGGATGTACCTACCTAACTACTTGAGAAAACCTGCCAAAATTGTTGACAGTTTTGATTGAATTCTGAATCATTGTACTTATTCTTAATATTTTTTTAAGTGGTTTGAAACTATTAAACTTCTTGTCTCTGTTGATCATTCATAAAATATCACTGTCCGATTCAAAATTAAAATAACCATCATCAGTACATAAAACAATAAAACAGAATTTAGGTTTCCATTAAACAAGATCACATGAAAATAAAATCAGTAGGTGTACAATTTGTAAATAAAAAAGTTATAAATAATTATAGTTTGCTTTTTCTAGTATGTATATTTTTGAGGAATAGATTTAAACAATTTGTAAGGTTATGTAGCTGTTTAGGCTAGAAAATGAAAAGGTAACAATGTCAATATCACTAATTTAAACAAGTTTTCTGAAATTTTCTGCCATCTACCGTTTTTTCAAAAAGTATCCAACCGACTTCAATACATGTATTGGCTTTGGTACTCTATGAAATTTATAGTTGCCGAAGTGTGCAGATTATTTCTTAGAAACGCATTCGCACACCGTGGCCAATTGTACAAAAATACAATTAAAAACAAGATTAAAAATTAAACACAGATGATATTCAAATCAGAAGTAAATAAGTGTAGGTTGTTGCTCAATTACAACTTCATTAGTTGCATAGAATATTATATTAGGATTTTCAGCTTAGGAAAATCTAAACTAAAATTGTCTTTTCTTGCGAAGAACATTATTTGTTCATGCAGGAAACCACAACTAATAAAGTTGCCTTCATTAGAAGGTCAGCTGGCCAATCAGATTCTATAAACTTGCCTTACTTACAAATCCCTTATGCCATCTGAACCTGCTCAATGTCATTAACATAGTTGCAGCTGCTGATAACGGGTCAACCCTGTGTTAAAGTTTCAGCTAAAAAACTGAAAATTGATAAATGTCATGTGCAAGGTTTTCCATTAAGTTCTCCTTATAATTAATTTAAAATAAAACAAACTGAGTGAGGGAGTATATCGTTATTTATTCGTTTCAAAGGTATATCCATGGCATTATGTATAGAATCCATCAATGATCGTTCAAATATCCGTCGCAGCTTCTCTGAGTGATGCGCATATCTTAAATGTCCAATTTTCCTTTTAATATTTACAACAGCTCCAGTCCCCTTTTGAAGGAAAACACATGGTTAGCTATAGTATTTTCTACGTGTTAACCTGGAAAAGTTTTGGTTTAGTGAAGTAATAAAGGGTATAATTTTTATTGAAGAAAACATGTTATAAGTGTTAGTAAAATTTAAGAAATAAACGAATCTTTGGACTTACTTTTAAAATAATCTGAGGTTGAGTCAAATTATCTTGAGAAACCGACAAGGAGACTATTTAAGCTAAAGTTATTTATAACTTGTATGCAAAGTAAAAACGACTATTCCAAATTTTCGAACTCCCTCAAGTTCAAAATGCAATCAATTAAAGACCAAAAAAGGATAACCTGTATTCGACACGAATGTTTTTTATGTTTTCATTTGATACATTTACCATATTCACTTAATTTTAAGAATGTTATCAGCTTCTGACTACGGTCCTTATAACAGGAATAGCCCGTTTTCTATGTTTTTAATATTTGTTGTCAAAAGGAAAGTAAAAGTATTAAAATTATTCCGTACATATTTAGCTTGGTCTATATAGGGTTTATTATCGGTTTTGATTGACAAGCTTAAACCTACGTAACACGAAATAATGGGCAGGTTCAGGCAACATAAGGAACTTCATTTGCAGTCAACTTCATTCTTTGAACGTAAATTTTGACAAAAGCAACTATTTAGTTTTTCAAGTGTCATGAATTTCAAATTCAGAACTTTACTTCGCAAACCTTTACTTTAAGTTCATAGTAAAAAAAAGTACCAACAAAATTATTGTCTACAAAATACTCCTCAGGCAAGCTACAAGTCCATCACGATTTGTATTTTGTATTGTAAAGAAATATGCCTAACTTGTTTCTTTTCCTATATGACAAGGAACTCTTTTACACAAAACATAAAATCGAATTGTGCAGAAAATAAATAAATCATAGAGTAATAAAGTTCAGCTTTCAGTTGAATGAAAAAACATGATCAACTGTCATTTTGATAGAAGGAGACTTGACTTAATAGTTAGGGAGATTTCTCTTGACTAACTTTCCAGTCAACTTTCCATTAAAGTTGCCTTAATTGAAACGTAATTTTTTGGCAGCTGGCCAATCAGATACTAGAAATTTGCCTAACTTTCAAGTTCCTTATGTCGTCTAAACCTGCCCAATGCAAATCTGTCTCTAAAAAAAAATGTACTTGTTATCAAGATATGCACGACGGGAAAAGATTTGCAAAACACCAAACTTTGTACAGACATCTCTCTAAAAACGATGGATTAAGATTTTGGCGTTCTTAAAACTTGGATATTTTATGAACCAAATTTACTTTCAAATTGGTGTTAAAAAACCATTATTTAAATAAATTTAACATAACTACATATACAAACCAAATTTTTTAAACAGCCTGTCCTGTAATTCAATGTATGATTCTGTATTATTAACTCCTTGTTATGAAATTAATAAGTTATAGTCGATCTTGCATACAAATTCAAAATACCTACATGCTATAATTGTACTTGAAGTAAATGGTTGCATATACCTGAGCAACACATTAAAATATTTTTACAAATTGTTTTAATTCTTTATTTTATAATGCCCAAATAGATTTTTTTCATTAACTTTAGTGTTTATTGGAGTTATTTTATTATGTTGTTTCTATTGTAATTGTAGTATTCCCAAGTAACAGATAATTTTAAAAACTTATAAAATCCACAAATGTGATATTAAATTAACTGATTTTAATAATTTGTATTTTAGAATGGCCTTAAATAAAGATTGCAATAAAACAAACATCGCAGAAGCAGATGCATCGAATCAAGTTGGTTTAGTTGTGAGAATCGACGGTGATTCGGATAACAATTTACAAGCTTTATTTGATAGTGTCCTAAAACCGGGCGATTCAAAACGACCCTTACAAGTGCCATTTCGTATGCGGAAATTACCGAACTCGTTTTTTAATCCGCCGTTGACAGGTTCAAAATCGCCAACTGTTTCACATTCACGAGCAAATAGCACTGATTCAGCATTTAGTACGGATTCGCAATCAAATACTTGCAGCGAAAGCCAAAATGTGCATCACACCCCAGCAGTGGCACCGTCGGGTCTGCTCATTAGCCATTCGAGAGCTCATAGTAGTCCAGCATCTCTTCAACAAACTTATGCCGGTTTGAATACACAACCTGCTGCCGCCACTGGCACTATTGCGAAAAATAATTGCAATCCAAATGCCAATCCACAAAGCCAATCCGACAATAGTATTCAACGTATACACATGAAGCAAAGATCGTATGATGTTATAAGTCCGATCCAACTGCAGAATGAATTGGGAGCTCTTCCACCAGGCTGGGAACAGGCAAAAACAAATGACGGACAAATATATTATTTGAAGTAAGTAGAAAAAGTTAAATTTAATTCTTTATTACCTTAGAGTTCAAAAATAGATTCGCAAGCAATTGTTCGCTATCAATTGGGACAATTTGTGGCCAAGTGAACATTGTAATCAATCTTTCGAACAACCTGCCGGGTTAAGAAGTTTGCAAAGGTCTTGATTTGAATTCATAGTTAAGTAATGTAGTACTGAACTGAGTGTTACTCTATTCTAAACAATCTACATTTGAACTATATATACATATATTAGCACAACTAATAGATAATTTTGTTCATATTATGTTATTATTTTTAATACCCAATCTTCGAAATATTATACATAGTATTGAAAAATTTGGCAAATTTTAAGTAGTCGTCTAGTATTTTATTAACAGCTAAAAAATAGGGCAAAAAAATGCATCTGCCAAAGTGCAGGATCGAAAAATGAACTGATTCAACAACATTTTATGTTAAAAAAAAATATACATGCCTGCCAATTTTAGAACTTATAATTTTAGTTATTGGTCGATTTGTCTTATATAGTTAATTATTTTCATATGTTTATTTTCAAGTTGCAATCACTTCGTCCTTAATGTATTATGTTTTTAATAGTTTCGCTTAAGTTTATTTTAGTTTCGTAGAAAATTAGTTTTATTCTTAGTAACTTGTTTTTTTTTTTGTTTATTTTTAGAAATGTTTTTTGCATAATTGATTTCAATACTGTTATGATTTCTACATTTGAGGCTTAATTTTTTTAGTTCCTTAGTATTTGCGAAGTTGACAATAAATGATGATAAGACTTAAATTTTATTGTCTAAAATACTTTTTTAGAAAAAACTACTTCCAATTTCATAATATGGCATATTTTTACAGTTACTTCATAATAATAAGAGTTTAAGTTCGCTTATAATTTCACAATAGTAATTAAGCAGTTTGTTTTTGCTTTGGATATATGTATGTATGTAATTTGACGATAAGAGCAGTAATTCGTTTACTATGATCACATTATTATTTCTTGACTATTGAGGATTTTTTTTATTTTTCTACATGCCACAGTCAGCTAAATAGTCGGACTTATCCCATGCTCCGTCGGAGAAAATTTGGGCAATGAATGAGAAAAGAACATGTCTTTACTCTTCTCCTAAAAACTCCTAGATGACGAAAGAATCCATTTTTACACAGATGGATCCAAGACAAATGAGGGAGTTGGTAGTGGTGTGTACTCAGAAAAGCTTAATCTAAGCATCTCATTCCGCCTCCCTAATCATTGCAGCGTCTTCCAAGCGGAAATTTAAGCAATCAAAGAGAAAACGTGATATCAACTTCTGATATACGCATCTTCTCTGACAGTCAGGCTGCTATCAAGTCTCTTGACGGCGTCTCAACCAAATCTCTAACGGCCCTCGATTGTCGATCGTCTCTTATGGAGAGCAGCAATTTAACATTCACCTATGCTGGGTGCCGGGCCACAGAGCCATCGCAGGAAATTGTAGAGCCGATGAACTCGCTAAAAATGAAACTGTCATACCTATTTCACCTGAAAGGGAGAAGATAGGTATACCAATAGCTACATGTAAACTTCTGCCACTCTAGGTGGCACAATTTACCAACATGCGCAGCAACAAAACTAATATGGCCTTCATTGGACCTAAAGCGCTCTAAAGATTTGCTATCCCAAAGCAGACTTCATATTAGCTCCCTAATAGGTGTCCTTACGGGACACTGTCTTATAGACAGACACGCAATACGACTTGGTGTAGCCTCAAATGACTTCTGCAGAAGCTGTATGGACGAGGAAGAAGAAGAAACAATCTCTCACCTCCTCTGCACCTGCCCTGCTCTCTTTTTATGATCCCAGTGAACTAGCTAAAAAGGATATCAGATATCTCCTTCGCTTTATAAAAAGCTCAAAATGGTTCAACTAGTGGGAAGTAATTCTCTAGATTCATGTGGTATCACAATGGGCCTTTCTTCTGGCCTAAGTGTGTGGTTTTTGTATCCACGACCACATTAACCTAACCTAACCTACTCTTCTCCTACTAATTTTTTCCGTGATTTTGCTAAAATTGCACATTATAAATCCATTAACGTCCAAAACAAAATTACTTGAGAAAAAATCAAAACGTTCGATTCCTAAATTACAAACATAAATATGTCCGTCTGATTTGGTAGTAATTTCCCAATGTTAGATAGTTGTTGTTAAAATAAAATTTCTGATCCTCAAAAGAGCCAATTGAATATTGTTGGGTATTTCGATTTCATGAATGTGAATCTATTCGGAGCCATTTTCTTCACCACAAGTTGAACTCAATGTAAGGATTTTTGTACTTAACTTGTTTTACATTCAAATCTGAAGTTGATACATACATACATATCTGTGAAAAAATCCAAGGGAAATTTAAAAAAACACGAGGAGATTCCTCTTAAAACTCTCAAGTTTTTGTGGACTCTATCGTCAACTTAAGAATTTCCGGCAAGTTAAGTAATAGAGAATAAAATGGCTCAATGTCTTTTATCTTTTGCAAAATATAAATTCTTATTCCAAAACAAAATATTTTGCACTAAAAGATATTTACTTCAACATTGAGCAACCAACTGAAAATAATGACAACCTACAACCTACTCTCGATGATACCCTTGCTTCGGGTTATATAATGAAAGTGCTTAGTCCGAAAAGATGCTCAGAACCTTCTTAATTTTTTTATTCATACCAATTGAATTACCTATTCTGAAAATTGTGTTTTGAGCTCCAATCTTAATACATAAGTTTAATTATAGAAAAGTTTTGTAACTTGAAGTCATCAACCAAGATATACAAAGTCTTATTTTATTTTATTGAGATTACAATTTATTTTAAAACAGTGGAAAGACCTTTATTTAGTCACCCAATTTCAGTTCTTCATTTTGAATACAAGTTATTTAAAAAACACAATTAATTCTTAAAACGTCAGTCCTTTGGCATGTTACAACCCCGAAAACCAAATCATTGATTTGAGAAAAGTTATCAATTTACTACAATCTGTGATGTATATAGTTAAATATATACTACAACTTTCATAATGCAGTGTTTTCCACTTTATTCAAAAAAATAAGAAATTTTGTGTTTAGTTTCATTCGTCAATCCGTTGTGTGTTATTTAATTTTGAAATTCGTGCGAAATATCGCCGACTTACATTCAAATGTTAGTAATGAAGTTAGTTGTGGATCGCACAATTTGACGACCGCTATAACTGTACCAGAGTTTGGGTTGTGTTTGTTGTCTATACACGTGCTAAGCCAGTCAACATTTCAGTTCAATGGTGAGTCGTTATTTTTTTGTTAATCTGAAGTTTATTTTTATTTATGCATTAGACTATAATTTGTTAAAATGTAGTTTGTTGATATTCGAAATTACGAAAAAAAAACATTAATCCTAATTAGGTTAGGTTAGGTTAAAGTGGCTTTTGGTTGGGAAGTCCAACACAATTAGACCAAAATATGGTCCGTTGTGATACCACATGGATCAGTTGATCAGCTTAACTCGTTGAACCAATTGGAGCTTCAAATGAAGCGTAGGAGACAAATAATGTCAGAATTTTTTAGATCGCTGGTATCGTTGAAGTAGTAGTCTCTAAGGTGGATTCTACGTCTTTGTGATAAGGCAGGGCATGTGCACAGAAGATGAGAGATTGTCTCTTCTTCTTCTTCGTCCATGCAACTCCTACAAAAATCATTTGCAGGGGCTCCAAGTCGAATAGCATGCTTTCCTATTAAGCAGTGCCCAGTCAGGACACCTATAACGTAGCTAATGTGCAATCTACTCAGAGATTAATTGTTTTGAGCGCCTGGCGCTAAGATTAGGCCAAATTAGTTTTGTCGCTAAACAGGTGGTGGTGTTATTCCACCTGAAGTTTGTTTTCTCTATGGTATCTTGCCTTAGCATTAGTTTACATGTAGCTAAGGGTATACCTATGCTTGCATTGTGAGCCAGGATTTTAGCTTGGAACACGCTACAATGATCGGGTAGACGAAAGGAGAGACTTAAATTTATTCTATCTGAGTATACGCCTGTATAAAAGTTTATAGGATCATCGTTCAAAAATGGTGTATTCTCCCAAGAAGACCTGGGAGGTATAGTCACTTTGAAGCTATAATTATTAAACTGAGGATGGGGTATGGTGTAGTCAATATTACTGTTTATAGTTCTGAACGAGTTCAAAATAGTGGTGTGGCCAATTCCATTATTGATCCACAGAGAGGAGGCTTGAAGCCGTATGGCTGTATTAGCGGCCGTTTGCTTGCTGAAAATGTCCAGCGGTATTAGATGGAACAGAACATCAAGTGAGGCGGAGGGGGTGGAGCGAAGTGCTCCTCCTGACTTTGCTGAGTTTATCGCGATTTGTCGCTGTATCTAGCGCCGTCCACCATACCGCTACTCCATAAGTAAAGATCGGCCTTATGACCGAGATATATAGCCAGTGTGTAATGCGGGGCTGTAGGCCCCATTTATTACCAATGGCCTTTTTACAGGAGAACAGGGCTACTGTGGCCTTGTTTATTCTCTCTTGAATATTAGATTTCCAACTTAATTTCTTATCCAAAATAAGACCCAAGTATTTTGCTTGTTCAGAGAATTTAAGTGGTACACCGTTTATGAGGGAAGGGTCAATGAGTGTATTTCCTTGTGAAGAGGACAAGGTCGGTTTTTTGTGGGTTAACGCCTAGTCCACACCGATTTGCCCATCTGGTGATCTTATTTAAAGCGTTTTGTAAGAGTTCTTTTAGTAAATTGGGATGTTTACCCGTTACTGCAATAGCAACATCGTCCGCATAAGCAAACACTCTGTATCCCTCTCTTTCTAGAGTAATTAGTAATTCATTTATTACTAAGTTCCAGAGGAGAGGGGATAGGACACCACCTTGTGGCGTACCTCTGCTGACACCCCTTTGTGCAGTAAAATCGCCCAGTTTTGAATTGATAATCCTGTTTATCAGCCGTCTTAATTATAACCTCAAGTTTTGTCTTTTTCGTCAGTCCGTTGGCGTCAGTCCTGTGTCAGGTATCGCGCCAGAGGACTGACGTGTTTCCATAGCACTTTTATCTTAATTGCTACCGAGTATAATCATTTCTATTTGTAACCAAAATGATCTGTTTAAATTAGATGAAAAAGAAGTGTCAGATGTTCTTAAGAATCAAATAATAGAAAAAACTACCCGTACCAAACCTCATTAAAAAAGAAAAGAGAGTTTTTACCAATTTAAGGAAAAAATTGCTGTTTTCGAAAATTAATTCTATATTTTTGCAATATTTTATTTTAAGTATCACTATCTCTTTAGGTTGTTTTAAGGCATAGCTTATTATATTTACTTGATTTATTAGAAAAATACGCACTGTTAAGTAAAATTACCTCAAAATAATATAAAAGTTAAGTATTATAACATTATAATATAAAAATGTTAAGAGGCTGTTATGAAGACTGGGATAGGTAACGTTCGTAGTATTATATTGTTATTGTTCTTCATTTCATGATCATTAGTACTTTTAAGATGAGTATTGTAAGATTTTTTTTACATATATTGTTTGTTGATTACTTAGAAATATTTAGGAAAACTATGTATGTGAAAGTAGTAAAAGATAAGTGAATAACGTTACGTTAAATATCAAAAGGCTGTTTTGAAAACTGATATAGTATTTTTTCCCAGTATTACATATTAATAATTATTTTTAATTGTTACTAAGTGATTTTAATATGTACTTTTAAAAGACATGTGCCATTATTAAATCCTAAGAGATTTTCACTAATTTGTATTAAATTTCATTATAATACTTTCAAAACTGTGTATAACAAACATGTATCAGTACTATGTTACCTTGTCAGTCCCCTGGCAGTCAAATTCTAAAATGTTTAAATATCTTACAATGTACTCAAAAAAGTGACTGGCCTGATTTGGAACAATATATTAATTAGATTAGCCGTCATATACACCCGAATTTGTAGAAGTTTGATTCAATAACTATCGTAAACAAATTATCCTCAAAAGTTACCCAACTTTTGAATAATCACCCATAAATTATATTGTTTTTCATTTCTGTTTTTGTATTTGGTTGCTTTTCTTTTGTCACTTCTTTTTTATAATGAAAAAGTCATAAAATTTTTGTGCGATATTATTTTTGTGTAAGTTATGCTTTAGATAATTATTTATTACTCATATTTTATTTAGTTATGTTGTTAAGTTTTCTTCATTTGTCTTTATTTTGTGCATTTAATTTTTTTATAGTGCATGATATTTTGTTATATATGTAATTATTTTTTATTTGGGTTCTAGTCATATTACAAAAACAACTCAATGGGAGGATCCCAGAGTTCCAATACAACGGCAGCAGCATCTCACTAATAGAACTGGTAATTATTATTTTAATTTATTTTTAAATTATTATTTTGTTATAATTTACTTAAAATCATGGTATGGGTAGGATAGAAATATTTTTTTTTTTAAATCGTAAAATGTATAATGACTCGTCTTTTTTATGTCCGATTACATCAATGTTATATTTATTTTCAGTTAATCCAAGAAGCGTGAGTAAGGATTCTGCGGCCTCTACTGATTCTTTGGGTTCACTTCCAGAAGGTTGGGAACAAGCACTCACAGAATCTGGTGATGTTTATTTTATTAACCATATCAATCGCACAACATCTTGGAATGATCCACGCATACGTACGTTTTCTAATATTTATAAATATTTCGTACAATGGTTTGCAAAAGTCTATTAAGAGGAATTTATATTTTTCTTAGTTATACATATGACTGAATATTTATTGATTCGCAAATCTTTATGGTTTGCATTTAAAACTGTTAAAAATATCCTGTAAGGATTGGTCGTTCAAAAAGCGTGTGCACGAGGTGGCACCTCAGTTAAGGGCTTTATAGACTGTTTAAGTTAACACAAAGCTCAAACTCATGTTTTACTTGTAAAGAATGTATGTTTTTGGAATAATTCTAAAATCAGATACAAGTTGTAACATTTTCGTTATTATGGACAGGTTTTGTTGTTTGCATAGCTTTGAAAAATAAAAACAAGACTAGTGTCTTAATTCAGTTGACCAATTGTCAACAAAACTAAAAGAGAATCATTCCACATTTCATTTGCACTTCACTCGAAATGAAATCGGCATTGGAAAATAGTAGACAAATATAATTCGAGCGATTGTATTTTATAAAAACTTCTTTTGATTTAAATTGACTTATTTGGGGATGTTTTTAAAACCAATAAAATTGTGCAACACTATAGACAAATTTAACTGACAAAATCTATTTCAATCGATTTTTACAACCTCAATAACACGAAAGATAAATGGAAGAAGGATGATTTATCTTACCATGTTCTTAAATACTTTACATTTAAAAAAAACATAAAGGCTAAGATTACTTTAAATCGTAGCATTAAATCTTTTTGCAATGTTTTTGATAAGCAACAAAGATGAATTCGTATCTAAGCAGTCCATTTATATTTTGTGCACTTCTGAGATGTTACTTTGTGTTAAGCGCTTTTGATTTTACTATCCAAAGAATGTTATGTTGTATATCTGCCAATATTTGATAAATTGATAATTACAGACCAATTGCATGCGTAATCCGTATTAAACTATATTCGCTTATACTAACCTAATGAAATGCAATTAATAATATTAAGAAACAAAAACAAACGGGAAAGTTCATCCAAAAGGATGTACTAACTGTTAGATGCATTGAGTAATAAAATTGACCCGACCATGAGAGTAATTTAATAGCGCTTTCATAGAAACCCCTTATGGCTTCAGTAAATATACTTAGACCTAGGTGCCAATAAAATGCATTTTCTTTGGCGATGATCGCATCCTTCACTAAACGTTAAATACGAAATAATTATTTTTTAATTTTGTTTACTGTCAAACGAAAGTATACACTACAATAAAGAAAAAATCCTACTCCAATGTATTCATAAATGTCATTACAATTTTTGACTTTTCAAATAAAAGACCAGAATACGTTCGTCAGGTGAAAACATTTTGTATTACCCTCTCTCAAGGGTTACATGTTTCTCTTTGTTTAGAGAAGATAATGACTAATTCTCCCAATAAAGTTACAACAATAAATTCCATCAATAATTTCGAATTTTTCCACTAAACATTTAAAAATTTGGAATTTGCAATTTATTATAGAAATATAAAATACTTAAAAACATGGGATATTTTATTAATGTGACAATTGTAATAAGAGTAATTTCAATTAAATATGAAAATGTTAGGAAGACTATTATTTTTTGTGTAATAATAAGATTACCAATAAAATCTGTCTGGGTGAACAATTGTCAAGTGCAAATATTTAGTTAATTGAACAAAACAGTCCAGAATTCTTGTTCCGCTTCATTAGTCACGTCTTATTTATGTTTTAATTTTAATTAAGTGTTATTCAATACTTAAATAACTGTAATTAATTCAAATATTATAAATTTTTTCACATAATTATTATTAAAAATTAACTATTTGTTTTTATATTAAAATGTTACAAGTTACAAAAATCGTAAAATTGATCATAAAGCAAGACAAACCCAAAACAGAAACATTGAATAAATCATGAATCGAACATTATTTCATACAATCTAATTTGCCAAGGCAAATACAAATAATTTTAAATAACGATACTAATTTCCATAAACTAATATTTTGTTAAATAAAAAATGTAATACTTGTAGGAGTTACATCCTTTAAAAAGGTATCACTAAATGCAATCTTTGTGTATATAGATATAAGTCTTCGTGTCGTGCAGGAAAGAAGTTGTAGTGGTTTGTTTAATACCAATTATAATGCTATGTGAAAATTTACATTTGGAGACACAATTGGGAGCTATGTAGCTTTTTGAGCACTTTAATTGACTGAAAATCTTCATGTTCGAATAATTATAATTCATGCTAAAAGCCTTCTTTTGTCTTTAAAAAACTAATGAAAAGAGTTGTATTTATTTTAAATATAAAACCCGAGTAAGCCTTCTTTACACGTGATTTATATCTATGCACATAGACAAAAAGTAACATTTATTTAAATTATAAACATCTTAAAGTGTAACCCACAACTATGGAATAAAATTACCCATTCTTCCTTTCTCCTCTTTGAACTCTAACTTTTAAGGCAGGAAAACAAATTCTGATAAAAAACTCTTAATTCTTGTTATCTAATTATTCAAACCAATATTAACCAAAATAATCATAGTAAACTTCTTTCATAAATGCAAACAATTTTATATTTTGTTTTCTATTTAATTATGTATTCAAGCCATTTATATGCAAAAACCTTCATCTGCTGCTCGTCCAGAAATGAATTGGATGGAAAGCAAAAGTATAGATAAGGAGCGTGATTACTTAAAAGCGCGCGACAGCGTTCAGGTAGTAATTTTTTTTTCACATTGTATGTACATGCATACAAATTTTATAATAAATTATTATTATTCTTTATGAGCAGGAACAGCGTACTCGAATTGTAAATAAACTTGATTTACAAATGGATCCGTTTTTATCAGGAATGCCCGAACATAGCAGACAAGAGTCCGCTGACAGTGGTTTGAGCTTATCATCAAACAACTTCTCAGTTACCCCGGACTATTTATCACAGATTGGAGATAGCATGGATTGTATAAGCGGTAAATATGGATTTTAAAAATAAAACCAACTAAAGTATAGGCGATTTTACAATAATGTAATGTTCATTCTTACAAAATATTAATCAATACATATTTGATAACATGTCGTTCCAAACTACTACCCCAGCATCTTATACGAGGTGTGTTCAAAAAGTAACCGGAATTTTAAATTTCGCGGGTCTGGAGAGTCCGAAGGTCAAAATTTGTTTGGTATTGTGTTGGTATAAATGTCCCTAAAGTATAATGCAATTTTCAGCTATATTCACTGTTTACTTTGTCTCTGGTAGTTGCTAAGGTTCGACGTGTTTTTATGAGCTTGGCGATTTTTGGTTGTTTAAACAATGTTTGACAAAAAAACAATCGCATGAACATAGCTCAGGAGCTGTTAAATGACGTCAACGACGATGCAAGTTTGCTTGAAAGGGTCATAACTGGTGATGAAACATGTGTGTACGGTTATGATTTCGAAACCAAAGCACAATCGTCCACCTGGAAGCATCCAACGTCACCAACGAAAAAAGCACGTCAAGTTCGATCAAATGTGAAGGTTTTGCTTACTGTTTTCTTCGATTATAATGGTATAGTGCATCAAGAGTTCTTACCACAAGGTCGTACGGTTAATAAGGAGTATTACCTTAAAGTTATGCGACGTTTGCGTGAAGCAATCCGAAAAAAACGCTCAGATTTATGGAAAAACAATTTATGGCTTTTGCACCACGATAACGCACCTGCTCACTCGTCGTTGCTTGTTCGTAATTTTTTGGCCAAAAACAATACCGTAGTCATGCCCCAACCTCCATATTCACTAGATATGGCTCCTTGTGACTTTTTCCTGTTTCCAAAGTTAAAGAGACCCATTAAAGGACGACGTTTTTCCTCGATTGAAGAAATAAAGGTCGAATCGCTGAGAATGCTCAAGGACATATCAAAAAGTGAATATCAAGAGTGCTTCGAAGATTGGAAAAAACACTGGCATAATTGTATTATATCTGGGGGGGACTACTTTGAAGGGGACAACATTGATGTAAACGAATAAATAAATATTTTTTTGAAAAAACAAAAATTCCGGGTACTTTTTGAACACACCTCGTATATTATTAAAGATTGGCTTCTCAGTGACGGTTGAAAAGTTTTTCAATTAATATTTGTGCTGCTCAATAACACTTAATCAAGGTATAGAATATTGTAAGATCTTACAAAATAACCTGTTTTTTGCCAAACTCATGCGTAGTGCAGTAGAAATATATATGAACAACAAATACAACATTTGCAGGAGAATCGCTGTTATTCCAGTATCGAAAGTAATTTACCACGTTTTCAATTTTAGACATTGGCACGTTTGAAACTTTCTTGATTCTAACTGTCTGTGATTGTAGATTAGTGCGCAACATACAAACAACCTATGACTTTTTTTAAACTAAAGATGAACTCTGATATTTCGACAGAATTAGTTTATCAATTTATTTTAACTAATTTTTATTAATTATTAATAAATAATATTAAATAATTTAAATACTTTTGGAATGACTTTTCCTAACCTTCAAGACCTCCGAAACAAATACAGATACAAACATTTAAATTTTACTTCTACTTCTAATTAAATACAGATTATTCCTGATATTTTCTCGACATATCCTCTTTAAAATTGTGCATTTTATTAAGTTTAAAATATTCCTGATCTCAATTTCACTAAATTTTGTACAATTAAATTATTCTGACAAATTTTTAATTGAATATACTTTCAAATATAAAACTCGATTACTGCAGATTTTTTTTCGCAATTTCTTAGTGTAATATATGTACACTCTGCTTCACTTGAATACGCAAAACAATTTTTGAAAATACTATTTACTTTTATTCCAAATATTGATGGGTGTGGTGTTAATGTTAGATTATTTAGAGAAATTTCTTTCCAAGATTCTCTTTTACCCAGCTGCAGTCATTTTGATGTAAACACCTTAACCTTAACTATTCCATAATAACTGATAGCTTTCAATATAAAATACCTCCTTTACAGTTTTGATGAAGTTTTGAAAATCTTTTCTCAAATCGTGAAAATGGAAGGTTGACCCATCAGGGCCACCGAAATTAAATAATTTTATCGTTATTTTTCAAGATTATTTGAGTTTTAAAAAACTCTAATAGCATAACTTTCCGTTGTTCATCAAATAGCGGTTTTTTCTTGAATTTAATTAAGATGGCTCGAATTTTAATACATAACTCTTAAAACTGTTAAAAAAAACTTGCGTTTACTCCAATTTTGTGTTGTTTTTTTTTTTGTCCAGAACCACAAGAATCTGATTTTTACCTCCCTTTTTGTTTTATCTGTACGAGTCTTTATTTTTTAAGTAAGAATAAAAGTTATTAGAATTTCGGCCAATTTTATCAACTGCTGCACGTCCGGTTAGCGTTAGGTCTTTGTGTCTAATCAAGTCGATTCAAGCTTTTGAAACACTGCTAAGGCATGTAGATCTACCCATTAGTCTTACAAATTTAGCTCAGAAATTGATGTGTTCAGTTGACTCAACAAAAACTTCTTCTCAACGTATGAAATTGTTTACAAGTGGCCGAAAACACGACTCGCAGTTTTATATGTACATATATTTGTTTTGTATTACCCGTAGCGTGATGGTTAGTGCGTTGGACTGTCATGCAAGGGGTCTTGGGTTCAATCCCTGCCTGTGCCACCTAACTTTTTTCACGGGTACTGCCTCTTGCGAGGAATTGACAAATCCTCCAAAAGTAATTCTTGTCATGAAAAGTGCTTTCTCAAATTAGCCGTTCGGATTCGGCATATAAACTGTAGGTCCCTTCCATCTCCGACAACATTACTCGCACACAGGAATGGTTGAGAGTTGTAAGTCACTAGGCCCTGGTTCTTCATGGACTGTTGCGCCACCTAATTTATTTATTTTTTATTATTTGTTTTTAAATGTTTTGCTTTACATCTTAAGGGAGTAGTTAGCATCGACAGATGCCACAAAAACCCTCAATATTTTTAAAAAATGTGAAAACATTTTCGAAAATGTTTGTGCGTATTAAGTTGAAGCGGAGTGTACATATATTGAACCCCAATCAAATTTCGAAAACCATAATCTAGAAAGCGGAGATCTAGAACACAAAAATCTAGAATGAACAAATCTCGAAATGAACAAAAAATTGTGTGAATATTTGAGATTTTTGTGTAATTCGAGATTTTTGTGCGTTCGAGATTTTTGCATTCTATATTAAAAACATCTTTTTTCGAGATTATGTATGTTTTATGTGACCAATTTTTTAATTAATATTTGTAGATTTATGTTTTGTAATTCAGGCTATTTTGGTCAATTGATTTTAAATGCAAATAAAAAACTTTATTCCATCTTTTTACCCAACGTTTCGTCGCTACTCACGACTTCTTCAGGGGTTTTATTATGATCTTTATTTATTTAACATTATGAAAAAAAAAAATTTTGTATTTATTATTTTATACAATTTGTCTAATTTAAAAAAACTTACATGTTGTTTTTTGTTGTTGTATTTTACATTGTTTGTTGGTTTTGTTTTTTTTTTTTTTTTTTAAACTTATTTTTATTTCGTTTTAAACAGGAAAATGAAAAAGAAAGAAAAATATTTAAACTATTTAATAAATTAACATTAAAAACAAGAGACTAATAAATTAAAAAGACAAACATAAATTATCACAGTGTAGTTCAGGTACTTATTTTATTGCTAATGCGTAGCTTACAATGGTGTTGTCTCGATCTTCTTGAGTGTTCATCGTTCTTCTTATTTTTTGTTGTATGCGCAAGCTTTCAAGAGTATACCTCGTCGTCATTCTCTTCTCTTTGTCGAGTACTCTTACATCATCGAAATTTGGTATGTGGCCGCTATCAATTATATGTTGCGATAGCCCTGTTGATGGTTTTTTCTTTTTTATGTCCGCTTTGTGCTCCGTCATTCTTATACCCAGTTGTCTTTTTGTTGTTCCGATGTAAGTCAAATTGCACTTCTCCCCTTCTGTCCCTCCGCAGCAAACCTCATAGACAACGTTGTGTTGTTGGTTCTTTTCAATCGGAGCTTTGGTGTTCGTGAAAATGTTCCTGAGTGTTGCATTTGACTTATATGCGTATGATGCGCTTTCTTGTTTAATGATTGAATGTAAGCTTCTACCGTCTGTTAACTTTGGAATATAGCGCATGCTGAAGTACCTGATTATGCTGTTGTTGTTATTAGTTGTTGTTATTTTATTTATCGGGTTTGTTGTTTGATTTATTTTCTTTTGGATTAGGTTGTTGATTATAAAATTTGGATAGTTATTCATTTGAAGAATGGTTTTGATTTTATTTATGTTGTCATCTTTGAATTGAACGTCACTTATATCTAGTATTTTGTTTATGAAATTTGTTGCTGTGTTAATTTTTTGTGAATTACTTATCAACACAACCTAATTCACAAAAAATTAACACAGCAACAAATTTCATAAACAAAATACTAGATATAAGTGACGTTCAATTCAAAGATGACAACATAAATAAAATCAAAACCATTCTTCAAATGAATAACTATCCAAATTTTATAATCAACAACCTAATCCAAAAGAAAATAAATCAAACAACAAACCCGATAAATAAAATAACAACAACTAATAACAACAACAGCATAATCAGGTACTTCAGCATGCGCTATATTCCAAAGTTAACAGACGGTAGAAGCTTACATTCAATCATTAAACAAGAAAGCGCATCATACGCATATAAGTCAAATGCAACACTCAGGAACATTTTCACGAACACCAAAGCTCCGATTGAAAAGAACCAACAACACAACGTTGTCTATGAGGTTTGCTGCGGAGGGACAGAAGGGGAGAAGTGCAATTTGACTTACATCGGAACAACAAAAAGACAACTGGGTATAAGAATGACGGAGCACAAAGCGGACATAAAAAAGAAAAAACCATCAACAGGGCTATCGCAACATATAATTGATAGCGGCCACATACCAAATTTCGATGATGTAAGAGTACTCGACAAAGAGAAGAGAATGACGACGAGGTATACTCTTGAAAGCTTGCGCATACAACAAAAAATAAGAAGAACGATGAACACTCAAGAAGATCGAGACAACACCATTGTAAGCTACGCATTAGCAATAAAATAAGTACCTGAACTACACTGTGATAATTTATGTTTGTCTTTTTAATTTATTAGTCTCTTGTTTTTAATGTTAATTTATTAAATAGTTTAAATATTTTTCTTTCTTTTTCATTTTCCTGTTTAAAACGAAATAAAAATAAGTTTAAAAAAAAAAAAACAAAACCAACAAACAATGTAAAATACAACAACAAAAAACAACATGTAAGTTTTTTTAAATTAGACAAATTGTATAAAATAATAAATACAAAATTTTTTTTTTTTCATAATGTTAAATAAATAAAGATCATAATAAAACCCCTGAAGAAGTCGTGAGTAGCGACGAAACGTTGGGTAAAAAGATGGAATAAAGTTTTTTATTTGCATTTAAAATCAATTGACCAAAATAGCCTGAATTACAAAACATAAATCTACAAATCTTTTTTCGAGGTTTGTGTCATTCGAGAATTTTGTCGTTCGATATTATATCATGATCCCAAAAAAAATACCGGTATTGTCAATAATCAAAGTGTCTTATAATATTGTGAACTTATGATAATATTGTGCAGGTTCAGACACAAGGGACTTCATTTGAAGTCAACTGCATTCTTTGAACATACATTTTGACCAAAGCAACTACTTAGTTTTTCAAGTATCATAAACTGCAAACTCGTAACTTTACTTCAATAACCTCTACCTTGAGTTGATCGTGCAAAAACTATCAACAACACAATAGCCAGTCCATCTCGGCTTGTAGTTTGTATTTTTAAGAAATATGACTTACTCCTTTTACAATTTGAAAAGGAACCCTTTAACATGAAACAGCAAGTGGAATTGTGCAGCAAAAAAAATACATCACAGAGTAATAAAGTTCAACTTCCAATTGCATTAACAATTATGATTAGCCGTCATTTTGACATAAGTGGAATTGACTTGATAATTAGGGAGATTTTTCTTGACTAACTTTCCAATAAAGTGGCCTTAATTGGAAGGCAATTTTTTGGCATTTGGCCAATCAGATACTAGAAACTTGCCTTACTTTCAAGTCCTTTATGTCGTCTGAACCTACCCATTGCAAGAAACGTCATAGTCAGCCATTGGGTTCTCTTTTGGTTATTCTCCGCTAATTGGCAGCTTTTGTAATAGTAATAAATAACTGATCTTAGAATTGTATGCACTTAGCTTTAGTTATGTGTCTCGTTGTCAGATTGACCTAACCAAATTGAACCCCAAAACCATTATTTATTTATTATTATTCATATTAAGTTTACTCTGTTGTTTAAATTTCAGAAAGTGGAGGGGATCTAAACTCTGTAAGTGGCCTGGAGTCACCGGATAATTTAGTTTCATCGCTACAGGTAAGTCTGTTTAAAATAACTTTTTTGTTTTTTAATTAGAACTGTGTTGTTCATATCACTCTCGAGTTTTAATATAACTTACGCATCCCTTAACCATACTTTAACCAAGCAAACACAGTGAAATAATCAAAATGGTTTATTTTTCGTAGTTTCTTCTCAAAAACTTCTTCCCAAAATAATTTAAATTCTCAGTTATCCAAGAAACCCGAACGCAATATAATGTGTGTTCCTTGTCAGTAGGGCTTTAAGCACAGTATTTACATATAAAAGATCTCAGATATTTGGCTGCGTCGAAAAAGAAAATCGGCCCGAGAGAACTTTTATTTCTGAACTTGAATATTATTGTTGTATTCTAAAAATAATGTCTTTCGTTGTTTTATCGATATTTTTACAAACAATGTTCAGTTGAATTAGCCAGTTGCATTCCTCCCCTTAAACGATTCAGACGTAATACTCGCACTTCCAGGAATGCTCATCAGTTTACCCTTGAGCTCAATTTCGGGCGTACTGTCAAGTATAGAGATTCTTTCTTAAATCGCACATCGAGAATGTGGAATGCTTTGGCCAACTGTATTTTTCCCTCCCACTTTGATGTTCAGAACTTTAAGACCAATCGGTATCTCCTCTTAACTCCTTCCCTATTTTCCTAATGCACTGTGTTTAAATATAAACATATAAAGAGTACTAATAACCCCTTGAGTGCCTGTAAATTATAAAAAAAAAAAAACTTTGGCGGGCACCGTTTTAAAATTATGATGTTCCTGGATTTTCAACAATACTCTTACTTACTTATTTAAAATTGAAGGTTAACAACTTGTTTTTGAACGACAAGTGTGTTTAGAATCACTAATAGTTCACCCATTTCAATCACTCTTTTTTCCATGTGGCCGCCAAACGTTTGGTATTTTGAAAAACAAAAATCGTGTATCCTTTTATAAAGTAATTGAAGTAAAGTCTTCTTAACTCACTACATACTTACGTATTTTGAAATTGAAATTATATACCAATAAACAATTGTGAAACTAAATAAATATTATTTTTTTTTCAGTTAACGGACAATTTTTGTAATGAGCTGCTTAATAATGTACAGAGTTTGGTTAATCCCGTTGCTACCAAGCAAGATGACATAGATTGGTACAAGATAAATTGATATATGTTTTCATCTATCATTATATTATTTTTTCCAATGTATTCTTACATGGCGAGATAGATTGGCAATCACGAATTAAGTTTTAATATATATTTTTTTTCTATTGGATCAAAAATGTTCATAATTTAAATAAGTTCATGATTTTGTAGTTGTTTCTTAAATGAGGTAAGCTTAACAAAATGGGTAATATCAACATATGTATGTATGTAATAGTTTTCAGAAACTATTTTTAAAAGATGTACATACATTTTTCTAAATGTACTACCTTAAATGTTTAGCCAGAAAAAACCCTACTAAAAGTGTTGAATAATACTCTCTGTGTGTTGGAGAGGAAATTTCTTGGAAAATTAATACTTTTTGACATAAAACGTAATTTTTGATATCAATACAAAATGAAGACAATAGCTTCCCAGTTGAAGCATCTGTGTATATGAAACTAGATCACCCTGCTATAAAAGATATTCATATGATGATGATAAACCTATGCATGTAAACTTCCATGAAGCACGTAAATGTATCTCTCCAGAATCGAGCTTTCAAAATGTGTATTGAAAAGGATACATTTGATGAGGAAAGTTTAATGGTCAACCTGGAAAGTAATTTCGGAATTAAATGTGAAATTAAACAACAAAAGTAACGGTAAATTTAAAATTTCACGTAACCATTTTTCCGCTGACTCGATTTTCTTAATCTCTTCATTTTGTTTGGACGAGACTTTAATTTACTTCATCACAGATTTGATTTCAAATTGTCCAAACACGTTTTAAAGATTGCAAATTAATGCAAAGTCTTCAAATGAATTTTTACTCAATACTTATGGACAAAACCCCACGGGCTCGAAAATCCGCCTTCTCTTATAAGACAGCAAAATACATTTTTTAGGGCTAATTTTATTCCAAACCACCTAGAAATAAATTTGTGAAACAAAAAAAGGTAACGGCAATCGTTTTTTGGCTGGTTAAAAAACGTTATTAGAAAATTAACACACAGTGGTTAAATTTGAAATTTAAGGGGATCTGAAATAGTTTTGTTTTTGTGCACCAGGCACACTTGTACTGAGGAAACTCTCCCATAAGGGCTTGTTAATTAAATTTTCGAAGTAGTTGCGAGGACTTTCCCCTGGTTTATGTTCCTATGTTGTAAGCTGTAACAGCATTGACATACTAGACATGGACTGCTAGTCGATTCATATTACCGACGAAAATACCCCTTAAAAGCGATTCCATCTATTGATGAAAAAATAATAATTATTTTTTAAATGCCATCTCTTGTTTTTAGCTCTTAAAAAGCTTTTTTTAAAGAAGCTCAGGACATCTAATAAGCTGTACATATACAACCGCACAAACAATCCAAATAGCTCATAGCTATATGTGTATTTGGATAATAATCAACATAAAACGGGTTTATAAAATAAATGCAAAATTTCCAGTCATTTGTTTAGAAAAATATCTTAAAATTCCGAAACTTGTAAGCAGAAAAGCAAGGCCGAAAATGGTAACCTCATATAATAAAACTTGGCAACAGACCCATACAAGATAAAAAGAAGGAAAGTGACATTATGGATTTGTTACTGTTTTTGTATGAGATAGACTGAGATAAATAGATAGTTATTAGGTGGTGAGATAAGATTTGTAAACAGACAAAACTACTCGACTCGTTGATTCCCCACACGACAGAGCTGAGCCTTGGCTTGTCGGCTCGGGCCGGGCCTCGTTGATTTTTGACTTGCTGAAAATCCAAATCGATCGACAGAGCGAAACAGAGCTACTTCAGTTCCCTATACACGGTCGGTTGTGGATCGGCTCGGGTCTATTTGGATCTTTAGCTCTGTCGTGTATGTTTTTAATATAAATATTGCAAAATTTACTTTTAAGTTCCAAAAGTGTCTCCATATTTCCTCTGAATCTACATAAGGGCTAGTAGAATTACGGAAATGATGACATGAGTTTGAAGTTTGGCTTCTAGCAGTGCATATCTAGTATGTCCATGTTAACAGCAAAAACACTCTATACTCTGTCCAACAAAAATAGTCAGTACACGTCTTATGGGAGAGCTTTTTTCTTGCAAATGGTGCCAGTCAGTGGTTTTATTCCCTTTTTACCTACTGAAAAAGAAAATTCAACCACTGACTTACACATAAATTGTTGTTGTAATTACGCTTCGACGAGCGTACATCCCCACAACCTTTACCATGCGCAGCCAAAGCCACACACACACTGCCACTGATAAATAATGTGTTCACAAACAACCCTCTTCGTATGTATTGAAAATAAGCAGATTGTTATTAGAGTTACCATTTCCACGTTAATGCAAATCATGGTGGATTTTTCTTTGGATTTTGTTTGGGAGCTTTCAGAATGTGTGCTTTTTTAAAAGCTTTTGAGAACAAATATGGGAATGGTGTTGTCGCTTGCTGTTTTTCGGTAAGTGAAGTTTATTTATTATTCTTCGTAAATTAACCCTTTGTTCCCGGAGATGTCAACTTTTTCAAATATTTGTATAAAAACTTAAAATTTATATAGAATGTGTATAATGAATAATGCATTTAAATAAAAAAAAATAATATTCACTAAAAATTAAAAAAAAAAACCAGTAGGAATATAAAGAAAAAATATAGAGTATTTGGTTTAATTGCGAAACCACTAGGAAGCAAAGGGATGAGTTTAAGCGAAAATTATTTATAATACATGGTGTAATTATAGATGGTGAAAAATAGTGATTTTGTTCATAAAAAAAATATTCTTTGAAAAAGTGTTTATTTATACGGTGTTTTATAATCAGTGCCAAAAAAAGAACTGCTTTTATTTTATTATAAATCTGTGCTGTGTTGTTTATAAATTGTGTATTTGTGAATATTGTGTGATACAGAATCGAAAATTTTCATTATTTTTTCATAATTGAATTTATGTTACTCTTAGTTTTCACAAAGGGGTTTTTGAATTCGGGATTATGTACATAATTTATAAATTTTCTTAAACGGAATTTATTTTTAACTTTCAATTTAAAATCAAAAGTTGGTATCCCTACTAATATTTATCAGAGCTTTTTCGAAATTTATAATGGGCACTACGGAAACCCTGTAATATTTGCTCTCTCTCACAGCTTAACGAGATTTCACTTCAGTCAGAGTGAGAGGTAAACGTCCTATCTTCTCTGTACTGACTATTTTTGTTGGACAGAGTATAGTAAAGATATAAATCCTCGGCAGCCATATTGGTTTGCCTACAAGCTAAACCGGAAATCGAACTCATAAACTCATTTAAGTATGCGTGTGATTTCTCCTCTAATTTTATTAAATTTCCCCTAAAAACTTAGTAAGTCATTCTATGTATGCGTGAAAACACGTCAATTTTTCTCGTTGAATTCGTCCACATTACAAATACAACAATGTAAACAAATGGGTTTTGGAGGGTGATACGTACGAAGGATTTATATCTTCATATTGAGTGTTTTTGTATAACAGAGTATAAAACAATATTTGTTTGGTTTCTTTCATTGACATACTATACATGGACTGCTAGTAGCCAACTTCACGATGGTTCCACTTTTAACGGACAAAACACTAGCGCAAAGAGCACTATGCGGAAAAATTGTGTAACATTTATGACACTTGACATTTTACCTTCTTTCTTTTTTTCTCACATGTTTGTTTATTTTGTGTTGTATTTTGTGAAAACAAGTTAGTAGTGATAAATTACAATTAAAATAAAAAGAAAAGAAATACCTAGGATATTAAAACAAGAAATAGTGTTTAAAAAAATATATAAAAATGAAAAAATGTTCAATTCTAGGATGCATTTCGCATCAATTGAACAGATATGTGTCTTTGTTTTTGTCAGTATATTTTTAAGGAATTTATGATCCTAGCTAAAATCATGTTTTTTTACCACTATTTAGACTGGTTCGTAAAGGCGTAATCAGAGAAGACTGGAAACGAGCTATTGAATCCCTCAATGGCCAGGTGATAGATTCAAGTCGACCGCTCCAGAACTTTTTAATCTGTGATCTTCACTTCGAAACAAAATTTATTAAAACGCTTGGGACTAACAAACGTCTCACAGAGGATGCAGTTCCAACTCTCTTCCCTAGCATTTATAACATGGTGGAACAAATGTAAGATTAATCATTTATTCAAAACAAATTCAACCTAAAATTGTCTAATTACAGAAAAGAAAAAGTTCAAGACGATCAGATAGATAACTTTGACGAAGCTTGTTGCAGGATGGAACAGATGTAATATAATTCAGTTTTCATTACAAATTCTACATAATTTTTTACTTTTAGGATTGAACCACCAATCGATGAAGTTCAAGATCATCCAACTGATGACTTTGCAGAAGCACCCATCAAAAACGAGCAAACTGCAAATAACTTTGATGAAAGGTACTTTTTATATCTGGAAATTTATATAAAAATCCAGACTGGAACAATGTTGATGCTATTGTATAAAACACTCCGAATATAGTTAGTTATTCCCGCTTTATTAGTAGTAGTAGTAGTATTAACACCCGTCTGTTCACGGTGGCGGCGGCGTTTGCGAGCCTAGTAGTAACTAGTAACATAGTATAAGTAATGGTAGAGCGGAATGTATAGGGAAAAATGTTAACAAAAAAAATATTTGAAATCACTATACATACCGCTTCGTCATTTCAAAACTATTCACTTAATTTTAGTAATTTAAATGGTTATAATATCATATATAGGTTTACTAACTTACTCTGGAAGCTATTTTAATTTTAATCAATTATTTAAAAAAATTCCATACAAAAAGTATTAAATCAATTTTTATCAATTTTGTAAAAAAAGACGAAACTCTTTTTGTATAAACTGTTTTAAAAATATTTCTTTGTTTTTAAAAATGGAATTAAACGCTTTTTATCTTTTTATAGGTATAGCGATATTATCACTTATTCGCCCGAACAAGACGATGTAATTTTAAATGAAGCTATGTTGGCTGAAAGGTAATAATTTTATTGTAGTTAAAAAAAATAATATTATATTCTATTTTCCATCTGTTTGTAGCCGTAAACGGAGGTTTGAGGAAGAGACGGCTACGCCCAGAACGTTGAAACGTAAATGTTTGCGTTACAAGCAATTATATGCTAAAAAAAACAACAAGCTTAAGGCATCAAGGCGCAAGCTAAAGAGGAAAGAGATGAAAATTCAATCTTTAGAATCCTTGCTTGATGACCTTCAAAAAAGAAATCTCATTTCGGAGAACTGTTCGCAGATCCTTCAGGTATTTACCAAAAAATTTAGATTTTTTTATTTCAATATTTTTTTAATTAAATATTTTCTATGTATATACATATATATATACCTGCATTTACATATATTACATTCAGAAGACATTCCACCCAATCGCACTGCACAAATCAGGATCGAAAAATTGAATGTTTTCGTTAAGTGAACCGTTGAGAACGAATGAACCAGTCTTGTTAAGTAAATTAGATCGGTTTGGTTTTGTTTGAATTTAACTTTGAAATTTAATTTTAGTCTCTTCTTAAAAAAAGAGTTATAAATACGTTTTTACTTTAAAGTGAGTTTTATTATAAGAATTAACATTGAATAAACAAAGGATTACTAAATAATATTTTCATTTCGTAGTTAAAATAGTATAGTTTTCGTCACTTATTATTTTTTTCAACTGGGCCAGTACTTTCGTCGTCGACAATGAATTGACTGAACTGATTGCATTTTCCATTTTGCTGCTCGTCGTCATCTTTGATTCCAATCTCTCCTCTTTTCTTTTTAAAAGTCTAAGTATATGTTGGAATTTCCACAACAAATCTTATTCTTAATGCACGGTCTATGGTGTTTACAAAGGTAGACTAGGTTTTTTTTCCTTAATTTTAAGTAGCTCGTAAGAAAAAAAATGATAATTTCTTTATTTTTTCAATTTTCCAATAAAAACAAATAGCAATTAAAATGATAAAAATACTATCTTATAGGCCGAAAGGCATTAGTTTTAAGTAGTTCATGAATTTCTTAGAGCTCCACGATGGGGCTACTAAGTTTAATATATTTAAGTTATAGATCATACACTAGTTTTAATCCCTTTTTCTAGTATAAGGTAGTAATAAGTAACAATGAATAAAAAATTAAATAAAACTTAAATGTTTAAGTTTCTTATTACAAAATGAAAACGAAGAAGGAGTTTTCTTCGCAGGTCTATGTTCTAAGTTCAATAATATTTCAATAAATATAAAAACGTTTCAAATAAATATATATTTAAAATAACAAATAAACATTTTTTGTTGATTTTTAGACATACGATAGCAATTTAATGAAGATATTGCAAGGTAAGAAGATAGCTGGAAAATACCCTGTAGAACTGAGGTCCTTCGCATTGACCTTACATTTTTATAGCCCACGGGCGTATAAGTACGTAAGGTCGCTCTCTAAAGACAATTTACCAGCAGAGAGTACCTTGAGATCCTGGTATAGCCAGACCGAAGTTGGCCCTGGGTATACCCAAAAATCTATAGATGTCCTCATTCTTAAATCTATTGCTCAAGAAAAGAAGAACAGAAAGTTGGTCGCATGTCTGATGATGGACGAAATGGCCATTAAAAATCATATACAATGGGATGACTCCAAAAAAAAATATGTTGGCACCATAGATTATGGAACAGATTTCTCGTCGACTGAAGAACTTCCTCATGCAAAAGAGGCACTTGTTTACCTACTTGTCGGAATGAACGGGGCATGGAAACTTCCTGTTGCATACTTTTTATGCAACGGCTTAACCTCGTCTGAGAAGGCCAGTTTCACTAGACAGGTGGTAGATTTCGTAAGTCAAACAAATGTCGAAATTGTTGGTCTTACTTTCGATGGTCATCCAGGCAATATGGGCATGCTGCGATCTTTGGGTGCCAGTTTAAAACATTTTGAGCCGAAATTCGAAAATCCTGGTAATGGTACTAGTATTTCGATATTTCTCGACGCTTGCCACTGCCTTAAATTGATACGTAATACGTGGGGTACAAAAAAAACATTTACGGATGAAAGTGGTCAAGCAGTAAGGTGGGAATATATTGAAAAGCTTGTCCATTACCAAGGAGAATTAGGACTTCATTTGGCAAATAAATTAAACAATAAACATTTAAACTGGCACTCAAAAATAATGAATGTAAAACTTGCAGCAGAAACGCTGAGTGAGAGCGCTGCAAACGCCCTTACTTTTCTGCTAGAAGAAAACGTTGCAGGATTTGAAGGTAGTGAAGCGACAATCAAGTTCATCAAAACTGTAAATACTATTTTTGACTGCTTAAATTCTAAAAGCAAATTTGGGTTTTCTTTCAAAAGAGGCATTACCGAAGAAAACAAAAATGACATATTTGATTTTTTCGAAAAAGCTATTGAGTACATTTCAGGACTTAAAATCGGACAGGAAAAAATTATATGTTCTAAAAATAAAACAGGTTTTATTGGTTTCATCATTGCTATGAAAAATATAAGAAACCTGTATGTAAGTCAAGTAGAGGAGTTAAAAAACCTAGATTACATACTTACATACAAGTTGTCGCAAGATCACTTGGAGCTAATTTTTTCAAGTATTAGATCCAGAGGAGGATTTAACAACAACCCAACCTCCATGCAGTTTGCTTCAGCGTATAAAAGACTTTTGATTCACAATGAAGTGCGGTCGTCTACTCAAGCAAACTGCATTGCTTGCGACGAAACGAATATTTTAATGGCATCTTCAAATGCACCTTCTAAAAAAGTCACGTTGGAAGAAGTTAATGACGATGAATTAGTCATTTTTGAAAATATAATTCCTTCGAATGATTTTGCTTCCAACGAAATTATAGTTTATATAGGTGGATTTGTGGAATTTAAACTAAAAAAAATTTTGAAATGTAAAAAATGTGTTCAGTTTTTACTACATTCCGAAAAAGTTAGTTCTAAATTAATATCTTTAAAAACAAAGGGGTTTCTTACATATCCGCATAAGGATACTTTTAAAATATGTAAGACTGTAAGAACAAATATAAATGTATTAGAAAAAGAAAAAAAACTAACAAATAAAAATGTCTATAGCATAATAGTTTTAAGTACTCTTAGATATTTAGATTTAAGCAATATTTATAAGGAATTGGATAACCATATATTAGATGGCGATGCTTTAGATAATCATAAGTATGAGTTTATGAAAAAAGTTATCGAACAATTTTCTAAAGTACTTTTACATTTTGTTGCAAAAAAAAAAAATGTTAAAAGCCATCAGAATCTAGTCCGCAGTAAACTGACAAAAATTGTGCAATTTATGGGCCAATAATTATTTGTATTTATTATTTATTTTGTTTTAGCTAAACTAAAAGCCTTACGTTTAAAAACCCCTTTTTCGTTTTAGCTAAACTAAAAGCCTAACCATAAAAAAATCCTATTTTGTTTTAGCTAAACTAAAAGCCTAACCATTAAAAAACCCTATTTTGTTTTAGCTAAACTAAAAGCCTAACCATAAAAAAATCCTATTTTGTTTTAGCTAAACTAAAAGCCTTACGTTTAAAAAACCCTATTTTGTTTTAGCTAAACTAAAAGCCTTACGTTTAAAAAACCCTATTTTGTTTTAGCTAAACTAAAAGCCTTACGTTTAAAAAACCCTATTTTGTTTTAGCTAAACTAAAAGCCTTACGTTTAAAAAACCCTATTTTGTTTTAGCTAAACTAAAAGCCCAACCCTAAAAAATCCTATTTTGTTTTAGCTAAACTAAAAGCCTTACGTTTAAAAAACCCTATTTTGTTTTAGCTAAACTAAAAGCCTTACGTTTAAAAAACCCTATTTTGTTTTAGCTAAACTAAAAGCCCAACCCTAAAAAAGACCTATTTTGTTGTTGTTATTATAAGAAAACCTATTTTGTTTTGTTACTTGTATGTAATATATATATATATATTTTTTTGTTTTCTTACTTGTATGTATATATTTATTGTTATATAAAAAGAAACTTGAAATTAAATGAGAAAAAAAATTTAACCATATACAAAAAAAATGCCTTTTGATTGTTTTTATTTACTTCTATTGAATACTATTCGCAGATAACGTTCTGAAGGATGAAGGTAGGTATTTAGATACTAGATGAATTTTAGAATTAATAGCAAAACTACAAAACATTAATAATAACATTGCTATAATATATTTCTTTTCCATTAACAATATTTATTTTAATTAATTTACGACCTTATCAAATGTCCATTTTTGTCTAATCCAACAGTACCTGTTGCTACAAGTCTCAAAGCTTGTGGAAAAGCATAGTGTTCGGCTTTAAGAATTCTCTGTGTCAATGTTACTGCTGTATCCTCAGGTAGTATTGGAACGCTTTCTTGGACAGTTATTGGTCCTGTATCGACACCCTGTTTTAAAAATTTAAATTAGTCAAACAATAAAAAATCGAGGTGCAGTCTTATTCTTACCTCATCGATAAAATGAACCGTGCATCCAGATTAAAAGTCACCGGCATCAATTGCTTTTTGTTGAACATGCAAGCCTGTATGTTTCGGCAACAGAGATGGGTGTATGTTTATTAGTTTTCCCTTCCATTTCTTAACAAAACCCATACCTGCTTGACGTTGGTTAACAATACAATTTAAGACTTCTCTAAAGTGTGTGATAAGCAAAGCTTTTTTTTTTTAACCATAACCGAACCCAAACAAGTATTTGCTAGATAATATATCATTGACAATGAACACCTTAGAACAGCAAATAACCCAATTTTGAATTTTAAAGGTTATTTATGACTTAAAAGTCATGCTGTGTGAATCTAAAGAAAACAAATTTACTTGTATGATTGCTTGTGCAAAACATGATTTGAGGTATGTGTAAGTCGTTTACCTCCGTGTTGTAAACAATTCAGCTTTTTGCAATCTCTTGCTCTTATCTGCTTCAATGTCAGTGCCACGCATTTGAATACTTCAATTAAGTTTTCTTTATTATTCTTTGATTTCAATTCATTGTTCAGAGCTAATCCATAATTTAAGATTTTACTTGTTCTGGTAGATTTTATGGCACTGATTTTGCCAATCAAACTGGCGCATGAGATTTTCTGCCATTCAGTGCATTCTTTGGATACAACGAAAACCATTCCAAAGCCACAGTTAAAGTTTTTCAATAGGGTATTTTCACATATTTCCAGCTGTGATGTGAGCTATCCATAAACTTCATTCACGAGGTCAATTGCCATCACGCTGCAACAGCACCAGCACCAGCAACAGCAACAACAGTAGCAGAATCAGCAGCAGCATGGCAGTGGAGCGCTATTGCGAGCGCACGCGTTTAAAGTAAACTCCTCTGCGTTTACGTTTGAGCTGCGCATATGTACGTATGTATGTATGTATAGCTTTGTGGCTAAAAGATAAACAAATGTTTTAAGTTAAAATGTACTCTTTTGTTAAGTGAGGCGAGGGCTTCGGTTTAATTAGCCTTCACTGGTAGTTTCGTAGAGATACATACCTATACCCGGCCGTTCCGTTGTGTTAATTAGAGGTGGTTAGAAGTTGTGTGGTAGTTTTTACTGTGAATTGAAATTTAAAATGTTTTATTTTGAAAAATATACATAAATTAAACAAAATACTCACAGCGCAAATCCAGCTTCTGCTTCATTTTTGCACGAACTGTCAAAATAACAAAAAAAAAAAAACATGGCATCGTTTGTCTTCAACAAATTATGCTAGATGTCGATACTTTCTATGTCGGAAAAAGCTTAAAAAAACTAAATAAAAACAGATGTCGCTAAAAATTTCATAACTTTTTTTGCCACTGTCCCTGAAAGGGCTAGTGTAGCTAATTTGAAGTGGAACCATTTAAATTCAAATTTTGTATGGAAAATTCACACCACTAGCAGTCCATGTATAGTATGTCAATGGTTTCTTTTCTCAAAACTATTCAATTCGGGAAATAAATCTGAACGCGCCTATTTTCTAGTGCCAACATACCTTAAAATGTTCTTCTTCGCTCTGTTTCTGTTTCTTTCCGTTTGGTTTCTCTGCTCACAGCCAACCATAATGAAAATGTCAAACGCGTTATCAACATGTCATTAGCGAACAACATTCCGTAATATATATTTTTTTTAGTTTTAAAAAACATGAATTTATCATTAAAATCGAAATAAGTTATATTTTTAAATAAACCGAGGAAGTGGTATTCGCCTCAAAACAAAATAAGTGCATTAAGTTAACTATAGGTACCACATCAGTCAAAAGATAGGGCAACCGCAGTGTTACATTTTAGGAAAAGGTAAATACCCTTTCGTAAAGAAGCAAGAAAGATTATTGCAATATAGGAGGGGCATCCACTTCTGGATTTCCTTTTTTCTTTTCATTTTCAAGTGGTTTGTGTTGTTTAAAGTTAAAAAATTCAATTTAAACTATTATGGAGTTGATGTTTAGTTATTAAATAGAATTGCTTTTCTTTTTTCCAATAAGAAATGGCCAGTTTCGATTTGGTATTAAGAAAAAAGAAGAAGAAAATAACCTGAAATGTTTTACTACTCTACCAAAATGAAACATGTCTATATACAAATATGTAGTTATATCTTATATCCATCTACATTTAATTATATATTTATAATCATATAGGTGCGTAAATTTGCATGTATCAATGAATACATGCACGTGTAAACAAAATTATTTTAAGCCTTCAAAAATTGATAAAAACCCAAATAAAATGTAAATGGTTTATGAAAATTAAAGCGCGTATCTAAATTCCAAGCATTTCCAAGGACAACAATAATTATCGGAGTCAAGAGCGCTTTGTCTGTTCTTAATTTTTTGTCTCTTGGAAACAAAATTAATTAAGTATGTAGGTACGATTGGGTATAGCTTGACCATGGCCACACAGGTAAGATTCGGAGAATAGAATAGAAGATGACGTATGTGAGTTTAGCTTTCTTCCCAAACATAATAATGTGTTGGCTTTTTTTTTTTTTTTGAAATTTGAAGTAAGGGTCATACAATGACAATATACTGGCTTTTAATTTTTTTAGACTTATGTACTACTAACAAGATTGACTCATCGTCATCACAAAAAACTAATTTAGGTTCATATAAAATATATTCATATAGGTATATGTAGGTAGTAATTGTTAAATCCTGATTGCAAACTTAAAGTTTGTTAGGTGTAGGTTGTTGAGGGTTATTTACAGATTAAGCATGTAAGTTTCCGCTTTTGTGTCAATTTTACGAATAAATCGATGTGACCTTACACTGATATGATTGCAAATTAAATATATTTGATTTGTTGAAGTTTGCTTTCCTTACTGACGCGTAAGCTTTAACTGCTAATATTTTATTCGTTCAAATTATTACTTCATAATATGTTTGTACCTACACCTTCTGTAAAATGAATAAAAACATAATATTTTTTTTTAAATACAAATTTAAAAGAATCAGGGTTAGCACAACCCATTGTTGTTTACTCACAGTGAGTGTTATAACCACTTTTGTTGTTTATTTTGTATACAATTTTAAAATTTGTTTAAACAATAAGAAATAAATTCTTATTTTAGTATCTTTATACGTAATCAAAAGCAGATTGAATAACGAAAGTGTTTCAATCATAACACTATTATATGTTTTTAAAATATGTACATACAGGAACGGACAAAACAAAAGTAACACTTTTGATGTGATAAGATTTGTTAATAAAACTCGAATATTTAATGCCATATACAAATTGTTTACATTTTATTATTCCGCTGGAACGATAAGTTTATGCCGATAACTGTCGTAAGTAAATAACAGTCAAAATATCACAAAACGAAGGTCCCAGTATTAAACTTTAACTTTCTTTTGTAAATTATGGAATTACATAATAAATTATCGACATTCTTTATAGAGGTCCTGTTTCTTGTGTTGTTTTGTAACAATTTCGTTTCTAATATCTAACTCTTTTAGAAAGCATTGTTTTTACTTGCGCACCCCAAAGTTTTGGTCGTCGTCATCTACGCCATCTCTCCAAGCATGGTCTACCACGCTGTCGCCTATCATAAAGGACTTTACGGCCTGGTTTCTCTTCGCTCATGCCAGCTAGGTGTCCAGTTCACCGAAGTCTACCGACAACAATTATACGTAAGATTTTCCTCGCGAACGCACCTAAGTGGTGGCAGTGCCTTTTACAAAGCACCCAGGTCTCCAATCTATATGTGAGTACTGGCAGAACCGTCATCCTGTACAGCAGCTGCTTAAAAGTTAAGTTATTGATTTAAAAAGCTTTGGCAGGCTTAAGCAGGCACTGTTGAAGTTGAGCAGGCTGCAGCGTATTTCTTCTTCTATGTTGTAATCGAATGCTTCTATTGACCCAAGGTGTTTAAAGGATTGCACCTTTTTAAATTCATGCTCCGCTGCCTTGATAGTATGACTAACTGTTCTTTTCGCAGTCGACGGATTTTGTGTCGCCTTCTTGCTTGCGATCTGGATGGAAGAATCTCGTACAGCTTGTTCGGTTCTCTCAATGATGGCCCTTCTTGTTGGCGTGATTCACGGATTGTTTTCTCCAACGCCAAGTGTAAGAGGAGACAGGCCAAACCATACCACTGTTGTAAACCATAGTAGATGATGATTCGTCTAAAGAGCAATCCGCTTTGCTTGTTTTATTGGTCATGGTCAAGCTACATAGTCGTATCAATTTATTTGGGCCTTGCATAGCTTTACGATGACTATGCTATTGTAGGCGGCTTAAAAGCATGCCCGCGATTCGTTACTACCAAATTGTTTTTAAAAAATTTTCTTGTTTTAGAGAACAAAATGCAAATTTTATTATCCTAATATTAGTGTCAATTGGTTTTTATAATTTAAATGTGTTTTTGTGTGGAATTGACTTTTTGAAATGTGTAAAATCACGTTTGTTCGTCCATTCGCAGTTCGCAGTTCGTTGCTCTTGTGCAAGGCACTTTAAAGCTAGTTTAGTTTAAACAAAAATAATAATTTTCAATAACATAACGTAAAATCAAGTGTTAAATTAATTTTTTATTGTATTTTGTAGATCGGCTGCGGTGTCAAAAAATAAAAATGGGAAAACTCCTGTCAAAAATATTCGGCAATAAGGAAATGCGAATATTGATGTTGGGGCTTGATGCTGCTGGAAAAACTAGTATCCTTTTTAAAATATGTATAGCTTTTAATATTGTTATATTATTACAGTATGTATGAGTTTTTTTTACAAAATAATACGATGTGTTTAATTCATAGAAAAAGTTGTTTGTTTATGATTTAAATAAATTAAACAAATTTTACGACATCATTTATTTTACTCATAGTACTTGTATTGAATTTTTTGGTAGATAAATACAAAATCTGTTCTTTTTTTTACATTTGACACGGACAATACTCTTGTAATCTTTGTTTGACCGGAAATATAAAGAGCATCTCTTGTATCACTTTTTATATAAAATAATAATTTTAATTTTCATTGCAGAACTTGAAGATTAATGTCTTTTTTAAAAAAAGATAAAATTGCATGCTACACAAACTAAACTAAACCAAGCAAATCGATCTGTAATTAAATTCTATTTAAAAATATAACATTGGACATTTGAACATATTAACCACTACATCTTTAGAAATAGAAAAAAATTGTTCAAATAAGAACAATAATACTCATGAACTGTGGGTAATCAAATGTATATATTTTTTGTATCTTCTACAAAAATTTCAACCAAATTTTCCTTAACTGCATATTTTAGCTATTTTATATAAACTAAAATTAGGTCAATCTGTTACAACAATACCAACGGTAGGATTCAATGTGGAAACTGTCACGTACAAGAACGTGAAATTCAATGTTTGGGATGTTGGGGGGCAGGATAAAATCCGTCCTCTTTGGAGACATTATTATACAGGTATCGTACATATATACACATTTCTCTTTCTAAATGAAAAACTAAATAATTTGAGTTTCATTGTAGGAACGCAAGGACTAATTTTTGTAGTTGATTGTGCGGATCGAGATAGAATTGACGAAGCGCGCACAGAATTACATCGAATTATAAACGACAGAGAAATGAGAGACGCAATTATATTGATTTTTGCCAATAAGCAAGATCTATCCGATGGTAATAAAATTTTCTATTTTTTTGTACAAACTTTAGTGGTTAAAAAGATCATTTGATGTTTCACAAACCAGAATCTCTTTAATTAATCAAATTAGTTTACCAAGTTCCACTGAAGGTGAATTGCATAGTTTTTCTTTATAAAAATTGATAAACACAGTATCCGTAGGACTAGCATTTAGTAGGTAATGAAAAATATTTCACAATTTGCTATGATTACATCAAGTAAAATATAACAAATGCCTAATTTCACCTTAAATTTCAGAATTCAGGATGAATAATACCTTTTAAAACATTAACTCGCTGATATCATGCTCAAACTGTTTAACGAACAAATTTTTCACTTGATAAACTATTCATATAGGAACATTAGACTTACGTTTAGTGAAACAATAACTTTGCCAACAACATTTTAGATTAATAATAAGAGATTGTTCATCGCTTATTTCTTATATAATGTGGCATTCATATCTCGTTTTGAGCTAAAATGGTCATTGAAGGAGCAAGAATTTCTTGAAGATATATCACAACTCTTTTCCTGATTTGCATTTTTTTTAAATTTAAATTCAAATGTGCAGATCTAAATTTTTCGAGAGTGTGAGATATGTTTGTTTTAAATTGTGAAAATATTTTATAAATAGTTATTTGAACTACCAAGGCTGTAGAAAAATTTAAAGTACAGCTAGTACCCGTGGTGGTTAGTGCATAGGACTGTCATGCTAGAGGTCTTGGGTTCATTCCATGGTTGTGCCACCCTAAGTTTTGTGTCATGCCTCTTGCGAGGGATTGGCAACTTCAGTAAGAGTTATTCTTGTCATGAAAAGTACTTTCTCTAATTAGCGTTTGGATTCAGTAAAAAAACTGTAGGAAATGACTCGCAAATAAGAATGGTTGAGAGTTGTAAGTCACTAGGCCCTAGTTCTCTGCGGACTGTTGCGCCACCTAATTTATTTATTTATTTAGACCAAGCTGCTCTGTCAGCGAATATCACTAACCTAATAAATTGTGTTTTTAATGAAAACATTTATGCCTCAATTATTATGTTTTGAAGTGAATTTTCGTTTAAGTCTTTGATATTTCCTAATCTTGATATTTTGTTTTGTTTGAAAGTTTATTTATTTACTTTTATAATTGCAGCCATGAAACCACATGAGATTCAAGAGAAACTAGGACTCACAAGAATACGAGATCGAAACTGGTACGTGCAGCCGTCATGCGCAACATCTGGTGATGGTCTGTACGAAGGTTTGACATGGCTCACGTCGAATCATAAGTTATGAGAATCAATTAGAAAAATTAATGTTTTTACGATTTAAAAGAGAAAAAGTATATATATTTCTGATCTAGTGTTTTCCCATGTGAGCAAAAAAAAAAATAAAATTGTATGTTAAACATTTCAATCGCATACACAATTTTAAGATTCTAGCGTTAGACCTATGTACATGTAAATTAATTTTAATTAAACCTTAATTTCCATGGCAGATTTTAAGTTTGCTTTTCAAAGATTTAAATTTTATTTAACTATCCTTATTGAATAAGACATACTCTAATTTTTGATTTCTCGTTCAATCGCTTTTCGAAGAAAAAAATATTAAGTGTAAACAACACTGCATTCGCTTCAATGCTCTTTGCCTAGGAAAACAATAGTTTAGGAAATATGTATAGTAATTGTGTATATGAATAAATTGTATATAATATAATATTAATTTTCGGTTCAGAGCTAAAAAGCTTATTTTTATTTGCCCTATACGTAGTGAAAACCACTTTTAAAAGTATTCGATTGAAAGATATTCAATAAAAGAATCAATAAAATATTCCAGTTTTAATAAATTATTTATTACGATCAGTCGTTTAACTATATCAACAGCGTTGTAAAATTACTACTGCGATCATTACTTTACTCTTACATTTATGCATTTTTTTAACTTGTGCACGGCTGATGTTTAAACCACAACCAGGTACAATAGCCAAAACAAATTATTTTGAATAGCTATTAACTTTTTTTTATTCAAGGTACTACAATAAAAATTAGAAATGTAAATTTTGTAAAAGTTCACCAACCAATACAATGACGGTTCTAAATAAAAGAAGACCAAACCCAACACAGAATGTGCTAAAATAAAATAAAATTTCATTTACTGATGAGTATTCCTAGCTATTGCACTAGAGCATTCGTGGAAAAAGATCAACCGTTACAAATCGCCTCACATTCTCAAATAGTATATGTTCAAACGCTTTAGAACAAGGTTATGAAGTTGACTATGTATACACTGAATTTTCCAAAGCTTTGATCAACTTAGCCATGAAATAATTTTATTTAAACTTGAAGCTCTTGGTTTTCCACCATTTGTCTTTGATTGGATCGAATCTTACCTTGAAAACAGATCCTATGAGGTAAAATTTAGAAATTGTCATTGAAAACCTTTTGTTGCTCAATCTGGTGTTCCCCAGGGAAGCCAACTTGGCCCTTTTCTGTTCATCTAGTCAATTAACGGCGTAAAGTCATGTCTGAAGTTCTCATTTTTGCTGATGACATGAAGATTTTTAAAATAATAAAGTCCACCCATGATCGTATTCTTTTATTAGCCGACTTTGATAGTTTTACATTTTGAATAGCTCTTAAAATGCCAGACGATAACTTTTACTTAAAAAACGAATTGGAAGTGTATTTGATTATTGTATTTCGCAGTAAAAACTGTGTTGCGTCTTCACTTTTAAAGTGTTAGGTGTTTATTTCTGTTCCAACTTAGAATTCACACACCACATTCATTTTATTGTCAAAAAAGCAAGTTCTATGTTTGGTTTTATAAAACGCAGTGCAAAGGAGTTCAATGATCCCTATGTTACTCTTTTGAAATAAATTTTACAATTGCCATATCGTCCTCATCTTGAATGTGCTTCACAAGTATGGGCTCTATTACAAAATTCATAGAAAACGTATTGAATCAATTCAACATAATTCCATTCGCTTTGTTCTTAAGGGTCTTCCTTGGGATGATGTGCCTCCCTATGAAAATCGGATTCAGCTTCTTCAAATGCAATCTCTCGATCAAAGGCGTGTTAATAATGACTTAATATTTCTTCATCAACTCATTAATGGTGAAATTGATGCATCTTATTTATTATCTTGTATAGGTGACCTAAACTTTTCATCGATTGATTTAAATCTAAATAAAGTGGGATTAAAATAATCATTATTTAGAACCCAGTGCTCCACTATCGTAAACATCTTTATTTTATTTTTTGTTCTCTAATGGTTCATGTTAAATGTTAATTATGTTTTGTATTTTGTGCGTGTGTTAGGCTTTAAATTTATTATTTTCTTACTAACAACTAACACATGCACTTGTGATGAGCCTCTGATCGATTGGTAGTTGCTATTTATGCTAACTTCTTTCTGAAAATTCTGAATTGTAAAAAAAAATGTTTCAGTTAGACAACGCAACGGTCGCATACAATATTAAATTCTGTTCAAGAGATAAAAGTAAGTTATTTGAACACTTGTACACTAAAAATAATAATACAAAACTGGGCTGGAATCCGCTAAGGTGATAATTGACTATCACATTTTTGATAGTCAAATTTGACTATCATTTTCATTCCGTCTGTGTAAGATGATTCAACTCAATAAAATTCGATTGAACAATTTCAGATTATAATTGTCACAATTCATTGTTGCTATGGTGAAATTTTAAAATGATTCCTATAAAATATCTAAATAAAAGTATCAAATTGGCTCTGTTTAAATAACTTAGGTACTTATTTACTTTTCTTGCGTTTTTTCCAATGTCATAAGCTTTGTCGGTCACAAGAATGTGTTTTTGTACCTAAAAAAGGTAGCTCTATTCAGAAACGATATATTTGTATTAAAATGACTATCACATTTTTGTTATGACAGCTTTTTAGGTATCAATTTGACTATCACCTTACATAGATCAAATTAGATAATTTTGACTGTCACTTATTAACAATCACCTTAGCTGAATCTACCCCTGCTTGCGTCGGAGGAGAACAACTTAAAATTTAACATCTTTTTCGGCTACGTCAATTATTTGATAAGTCCATAAGATACGCATTCCTGGGACTGAGAGCTGTTCAGTCTCTTTGATATAAGGCCCAACTATGGATTGTGGTATTGAGAGGGTATTTTTTCTACAGAAGACAACATTGGGTTTTTTGAAGTATTACGTTCTACTGGGTCTTCCATACCGAGAATGCCTTTGTAAAATTAAGTGCATTAATCGTATTTTCTTCGAACCGATTTACAAATTTGTTTAACTTTGTCGTAAAATATGAGATTATTATCGGAGGAGTCAGTATTGCTGAGAAATCTATATGTCGGTCATTAAGAAGATTTCGTCCCTCAAGATATTTCTTAAGTTGAAAACTAATCATGACCTTGGAAAGGAGGGATGTAGACATAGACATGTGTACCAGCTTTTACTTTTAATTTTACTGTGCATTGCAAGTACTAATACCAAGTGCCTGACGCTTGAATTTTTAAGTACCAAACACTTTATTTTTTCAAGTACCATTCACTTGATTTTTTTAAGTACTAGGCATTTGATATTTTTCAAGTACTAGTACTCGGTACTGGATTCTTGACAAAGAACTGAGAATACGACAAGTTGTTCATTTTGTAACAAGAATGTACACGAAGAGAAGACGTGTTGTGCTAAATAAAGTCCAGAAAAGATAAAAGTGACCTTGTACATTGAAGTGAACAAAGTGTTGGGCAAAATGTTTCTGCTGAAGGAAAAAATTTAAAATAAATTCGTCTTTTATGGGATTTTCACGCTATTTTCGAAAACTACTTCAATTTACCACAAAAACCAGATACATAACTGCTGTAACAAAAATTGATTATGAAGATATTTAAGGAAGGAGCAATTTGTGGTTGTTCAGAATGTCAAGAAATTGAACTGGAGAAGAAAGAAAGAAAGTTGTATAAATGTGGATAGAGGATAAAGAGAAGAATAAGAAATATGAAATGACGATGTTCACACGACCGGCTAAGGACCGATCGTAGTGCTGGCACTCCTCGCTGTCACTCCGGATGTCAGTGCAGTGACAGTTCTTCTTAGGCTGGAAGGAAAGATGTGACAGATGTCAGAAATAATAAATAGAAGAGAGGGAAAAAAAAGAGGAACGGATAAAGACGACGGATTGGAAAGAAAATGGAAGAAAAAGAAAGAAAGGATAGAAAAAGGAAAAAGACCTAAGAAGGTGGGAGAGGAGGCGCAGCCGTCCGCTGCGAGGGTCGCGGCATGCTTGCTGTGCTCGGCTGAGCTCGCCGGAATGGGGGGGATCTTGCCCTCGCGAACGGACCTCCTCCTATTTCAAAAACATAAATCATGCCTGGAGAGATCGAAAAACCTAAAAAGCGATACCACCACTGATGATCCACCACACTTGAGGGCTGCAGGTGACGACGCAGCTTGGCCTAATATTCCCACCCCTCCGTGGAATCCGGCAGGCCGTTGGAAGTCCGGATTCCCCTTTACTGAAAATCCTCTAATTAGTCATCATCAAACCTGAAAATGTCATTTTCGCCACTTCCCCTTGCTTACCTTTAATCACCCCCTAGAATAAAACTTCAAAACTCCATTGAGCTATCGCTCAACCCCAAAAATCACAAAAATCACAAAAATTCGATTTTGTTCGACATACAAAGCCATCAAAATTAATCATTTATTGATGCATGAAAAGCGGAAGCGAAATTTGATTGAATACATTAAAAATCAATTTGATTAAACAAGAAATATGGACATGTAATTTAAATTATTTGAATATAATAATAAAATCAAAAATTTTAAGAAATTATAATATAAAAATGGTTATTTAAACAATAATCAAAAAACATTAAAAATATATTAAAATACCAAAAAAAAATCTGGAAAATATACCGGATTTCCTTGGTAAACCAAACCCTCCCCAAAGATCTCGCAATTAATGGAACGGTGTATCAATTCACACCAATGAGGACAAAGCGAACACCCTTAGTATCCTACCTACAGATAGAGCTCTATGTGCGGTTCGTACGTAGGGGCAAAATCTTGCTTCCCACGAGCGAGATTGGAAAGAATTCCCTCCACGGATTCTTATCAAATTGCCGGTATAAATATTTTTCCACACTCTTTTGTGGCACGCAAAAAAAAAATTTTAAAATTTAGACAGTAACTTTAAATTTTATATAAGTAAAACTTTCAAAATGGACGTTAATATTTCGCTTGACGAATTAAATTTTACGAATTAAATTTTAACACAAAGAAATATATATATAAATGCTTCGGACGCTCTTGCGCGTCGCTTCGCTCTACCCCGCGCTCTTGACTGAGGTACGCATGCGCTTTTGAAGGGGATTTAGAGCTTCTTGCTTGAGTTCAGGAACTTTTGCTTGAAGAATTTTAATCTTGAATGGCTTCGGTTTTGACGTACGACACTTCGTGCGAATTGAAAATCTTCGGCCAAAATCGGCTCGGTCTTCGTAAAGATATGGTTTCTCAAAAACTTGAGTTGGGACCACAAAGATAAAACTATACGTAAAATAGAACAAAGAAAAACCCGAAAGGGGTGTCGTTCTGCGGCTTGCCGCCGGCACCTAATTTCACATTAACGTTAAAACCTGAATCCGATACATACTTTCTTGAACAACCTTACTTGGCACCCGGAGACTCACGGGCTATATGCTCGCTCACTTTCAGAAACAACCTGCCTCAGTCTTACGGCTATCTTTGGCTGCTCGTTGGTCGTCTTTGACAGAATCTCCACCCTGCGTCACCAATAAAACCACACACAAAACACAAGAATCAGTTATCGTTTCCCAAGAACTATCACTTTGATTAAAACTTATCGCACTTACCCTCTCTATTTGTTAATGTAATCTCGAAGTTACCCAGATCTCAATATTAACCTCCTCGGGAATCGTTTATTAAGGCGCTCTTTGTTCTCTTAAAAACCTATCGACGACTATTGTTCTTCAAATGCCCTCTAAGCAGAACAAAAAACTTCCAAAGACCTTCTTTCTTATTCTCGATCTTTCTTTTTTTTCTTTGTTCGATAATTCTTAAGCCGCCGCCGACAATAGTTTTTAGCCGGTTCGCTGGCTAAACACATTGTGCCACTGTTCGCGCGTTCAAATTCACCACGGTTTGGCGTTCGTCCAGTCCGAAACAAATAAAGTTTGTGTAATTTTTTTTCTGTCTTGTTGTGTCAAAATACCTATCTATTCGTGTTCGTCATTTATTTTTGTTGGTTTACTAAATAATGTATCATTAGGTTAGTTTCGTTGTCGCTTATCGTTTTACTATCACTATATTTATCTAGCACAAATTATATACATAAGTGTAAAACACAAACAAAAACTATAAAAACACTCATAAACTATACAGTATAACATCAAAACAAACATTTCCTTATTGTGATCATTCACATTCTTACATCACTTTCAACTCACATTCCACGACAAATTCTCAAACCTTAAACAAACCACAAAAACAATCACTCTAACCTATTCATTACCCCGACGACTATTGCACACCTCCCTTAACATTTTAGGAACTATTCCAGGGCGCTTTCCAGGATGACTTTCCAATTGTCTGTCATCATCGTCTCTTTTTTCTTACAGCCATTTGCATTTTGTTTCAATGAGGGATGAGCCGAACAACAACGACGACGAGGTAAGTAAACAACCAAAAAAAAACATCAGATTAGTTAGTAAGCGTAAAGGAATTATAATAATTATTCTTTCTGTTTTAATTTTAGGTAATCTACAATTTGCAGCTACCACGGCTCATCATCGCCCATCTCCGCCAGGCAAGGAGTAAACAATATCGTAAGTAAACACAGGATCACTTACTTATTTTTTTTTCCATTTAATTAATTAATTTGTTTTGATTTTCATTTAGATCTTTCTCATAGCGCCGACGACGCCTTCTTGCCGAAAGGGTGCACCAGTGACGGTGACGGCGGTCGCTCAGGATTTTTCAGTGGGGAAGAACCCACGTCCCAGCCGGGCAACGAGTAAAATTATCGTGTGTAAACGATTACTTAATTTTTTGTTTTTATATTTAATTAATTCATTCGTTTTGCTTTTCATTTTAGATCTTTTCTTCGCGCTGAAGACGCCTCTGTTTGCCGACTGTTCCTCCAGCCGCACCATCGTCGTTCTAGGCAGTCGCAACAAAACTCCGGCACTGCTTGAGGGATTCACACGAAACAGTGACGGTGACGGCTGCCGCTCACAGTGGGGAAGAACCCACGTCTCGAGCCGGGCAATATCGTGGTTTAACTTATGTAGTTAAGTTATTTTTCAATTAGTTCTAGATCTTTATTTTAGTTTAAGCTATATTAGGTATGTATGTAAAATAATTTACATTTGTATTTGAACCTTGCTTTCATTTTTCAATTTGTAAAAAAAAAGTAGTGTCAAATTTAGATTAAAGAAAACAAAACAACAATAAATGAGACGAGTGCGACGTATAAATATGTTTAAATAAATCTGACCTTAAAACTAACAACAACAAATACAAAAAAAAATCACAGATGTTTTGCTCTGGTCAAGGTGTAAAGGGCCTTGACCATATCACAGTTAAAATCTTTTTGTCCCGCGTTATCGCTTGCGAGATTTGTGAAACGATTTATTAGGGAATTTATCTATCGGAATTAATCCTGCCTGGGATCTTGGACCGACGGTGCATTTCGGGACTTATCTGGAATTTTAAATCTAATCTTAAGTTTTCTGATAATGTCGTTTGTTCATACACCCCGTCCATCTTACTATTCTATTCAGTTTTCTAATCAAATTTGTTATCACAGTTCAACATTTACCTAGCCTAATCAGTCTTGTATACAAAATAATCATGTTGGTGTATTGCACAATTATCCCTCAAGTATTTAGTCATTCAGTAGGTAAAACATTTTCATATCGCAGGTCGATCTTAAATCCTAGATGGTATATAAGTATAAAAAAAAGTATATAAATATTACAGTCGCTCTTCTTAAAATCTAGTCAGTCTTTTCAAAAAAAAAAAATTTTATCACAGGGTGTTCTTTATATTCTAATCAGTCTATGTCTCTTCATGTTTTCATATCACAGTGGGCCTTAATACTATTTTAGTCATTCTTCATAAACAAAAAAAAAAATATATATCTTCTCGTATCACAGATTAGCACTTAATTCTAACTTAAAGTAAGACTTAAAGCTAATCAGGTACAGTAGTGGACATTTTGGTCCAAGAGTACAGGTACTTTTGGACTTTCGTCTGAACAGGCTTGTTCGTTATCACGGGTTATTATTTCTAGTTCAATGATATCTGGTGATTTCGCACCAAGCTTAAAGCTTAACTATAATAAGTATTGTTTTGAATTCTTGTTCTGACTGGAGACATGTTCTGACTAGACACATGTTATGACTAGACCTAGTTGAAGTTAGTGTAAACGTTCAACAAGAAAACCTTTTCATTGCTTGATATCTTTTGCGTGAAGGATACCTATGCTTTTACCAACTAGATTCTCAAGTTCATAAAGGTTTTTACCTACAGGTTTAACTACACGACACTTAACATATTTTGGACATAACTTGGCTGACACTAACTTAAACGAATCACTAAGGACGAAATTACGATTGAATATGCATTTACTTTTGGGTTAAATATTCTTTCCCTTGTTTCTTTATATTGTTTTAAGCGTATGTAGAAACTGTTTCTATTAATGTCTATCGTCTTGTTACTTATATTATCTTTTAATTTGTCTCTTTTTAATATTGTGATGGGTTGGTTGTTTATGTTCAATTGTGGTTGTTCAGTTACAATGTCCGAGGTGGTTCGTGGGGGGTCTGTGTCGAACGCGACTCCCCCAGGCTCCTCGCGTTCGACCTCGCGTTTTCCGGTCGACATTGCGGACAATTCGGTTTAATGACGCCTTCTTTTCTGCATCCGAAACAATATATCCTATTGGACGGAGAAGGACAATCTACATAAGAATGACCAACCGTGTGGCAATTCCAACACTTTAATGTTTTTGTTTCGCTGCTGCTTTTGTTGGTTCTGGGTCGGACATTAGATTGCTGGAAAGCGTCTATATGTTCTTCCTCATAATCGGGATCTTCGTAAGCCAGCTCGTTTGCTGCAAACCGGTTTGGTTGCCTTACTGGTCTAGCGACGTCTCGCTCACGCTCGCCCCCACGTGATGGGAAGGCATATTCAGCATCCTTGCACGCTCGCCTCAGCTGTTCTAAGTTGAAAAGCGCTTGCGGGTATACCAATCTCCCGATCCGCTCGTTCAAATTCCTTTTCAGGATTCGGACTAACTCATCCTCGGAGATCTGAATTCTCAGTTGACTCTTCATTTTGTATATCGAAGCAAAATATGTGTCGATAGACTCCCAAGCTCCTTGGCGTCTATCCATGATATCCCTCATGATCTCTAGGTCGGACTTGGAGTTCTTGAATTGACGCATTAGCGCGTCTCTAAGTCCAGCCCAGTCCGGACGATAACTTGTTCGCTGGTACTGCCAGTACCATTCGTACGCAGTCCCCGCTAGTAGTAAGTGGAAGTCCCTTAGGATTTCCGCCCACGTACATCCGTGCTGACGTTGGAGTAGCTCTACGCGAAAAATGAAGTCTTCGACGGTCAGTCGATCCGGCTTTCCTTCGAAAACTATCCCCCACTTATCTATGCGAATCGGTTGTCTCCCCGGTCTTTGCGGATAGTTGGGTGGTGACCTAAACTGGGGTTCAGGGTGGCGATCTTCCCCCTGATGGTATCCCTCTGGTGGATATGGCATCCTGTGTCCATAAGGCTCCTGACCGTAGGGATGGGTTCGCTCAACATATAGCCTCTCTTGGATCATTCGCCTAGAATGATCCGGCTGTGGTGGAAGTCTATCAGAAAATTGACTTGCCTGCGCGTGTAGAAACTCCGGAGTCACTCTTTGTGAATTATTAGACATTGGTGGTGGCAAGTTCCTCGCCGGAAGTTGACTCGGCGGAGCTTGAATACTTTCAAGTGCAGCTCGGGACGTCGACGGCTGAGGTTCCTTTGTCGGCCTGACTCTTTCTGAGAGTGGTGGAGTTGGTCGCGTGGCGTAGTTGATTTCCTTCATGAAATCTAAGAATCCTCGTTCTACTTCACTTCTGACGGTTTCTGAGACGTTTCCGCTTATCGAGCTGGTGTAAGATTCGTACGCGTTCACGATAGCTAGATTAATTAGCGTCTTAAGTTCAGCCGATACGCTACTGGCAGTTATTTCCACCTCTCGATCTTCACCGTTTCTAGATGTTTGCCCAATCAAGGTTGCATCTTGGGTCGGATACGCTGGCTCAAAGTCCATCAAGCTGGCATTGTTCACCCTTTCCGCTGGAATTTCAACTCCCCTCGTTTGGTCTGACCTTCGATTTCCCTCTTCTGCTGAAGTCAGATTGCTATATGCGGGAGTGGTAACTGTATTGTCGGTTTCATCGGACCCACTGGTCCCGCGTGATGTCCCTTGGACAGGTGGATTTAGTCCCATCATATCACCCACGACCTGGCCTTTCGAACTACTTGGCTTGTCCATCAGTTCCGGATCTTGATTGGTTGGATTGCTCGGTCCCTTATCAATAGATGGTGGATCTTGACTATTTTGATCAATCAATCCGGGTGGTGGAGTGCGACTCATGGGCATGGCGTCGTCGATTCCCACTATTTTCAGTTGTCGGCGGGTGACGGGTCTATGGAAAACTTGTGTTTTGCGTGGTTTTCTCGGTTTCTTGACCACAGAGTTATCACTCATAACCTACTTCCAAAAAAACTACTCTATGGTGACTCTCCAAGAAATCCTAGCAAGTTATACGGATTTGGTATCTATACCTTTTCCTCTATAAAACCCAATGACCTATTGCGAACTAGTGTCAAATGGAAACGACTACAATAATAACTAACTCACAAAGAAAAATCTGAAAAATTTGAAAAAAATACATAAAAAAAAAAAAATCCTAAATGGTAATTTGCAATAAGTATAACTAACATATAAGAAATGAAAATAAAAAGATAAATCTGGAATAATTAAATGACTGATTAAATAAACAATAATAACGAAAAAATTTGAAGTAATAAATAACAAAAAAAAAATGATTAAATAAATAAATAAATAGTAAACCAAAAGAAATAATAAGAAAAACAACAAGAATAACTAAAAATACGAAAGATGAAACTACCTAAAACTTCAAAAATAAAATGAATAAATTAGTAAAATACATAAATCAACAATTGAACAAAATTAATAAATAAATAAATAACAAATAAATAAATAACAAAAAGAACTAATAAGAAAAAAAAGAAAACCTAAAAATACGAAAGATAAAACTACACAAAAACTTAATAAATGAAATGAATAAATTAATAAAATAAATATAAAGTATAAATAATAAATAAATAAATAACAAAAAAAATTACAAGAATAAATAAAAATACGAAAAACGAAACTACACTAAAACTTCATAAATGAAATGAATAAATTAATAAAATAAATAAATAAATAATTGAACAAAATTAATAAATAAATAAATAACAAATAAATAATTAAATAACAAAAAGAACTAATAAGAAAAAAAATTACAAGAATAAATAATAATACGAAAGATGAAACAGCACTAAAACTTTATAAATGAAATGAATAAATTAATAATAAATAAATATAAAAGATAAATAATAAATAAATAAATAACAAAAAGAACTAATAAGAGAAAAAAGAAAACCTAAAAATACGAAAGATAAAACTACACAAAAACTTAATAAATGAAATGAATAAATTAATAAAATAAATATAAAGTATAAATAATAAATAAATAAATAAATAAATAAATAAATAAATAGTTGAACAAAATTAATAAATAATTAAATAACAAAAAAAAATCATGAATTGCAAAAGAGTTTCACTTCTATGAAGCAAATATGAAGATTTTATCTAAAATAATATACGGTTCCTTACTAGAAAAAATGAAATTATTAAACCTAGACTCTAAAATACTATAAAATTGTTGATGTCAAAACTGACTAACAACCAAAAATTCAAACAAAAATTGAAAAAAACTAAAAGAACTAAACCTAATTGTTAAAATCTTGAGCGATTAATCTAAAGATTCAACCTACCACTAAGTAATGAATTTTATTATTATTTTTTTTTTTTTTGCTTTTTTATTTATTATTTTAATTTTTTTTTTTGGAATTTTGTGTTTTTGACTTAAGACCTAAACTTATTTAATACCAATCACCAAATTGACAAAAAAAAAATACACAAATAACTAAATAAGAAAATAACGAAAATAAAATTACGCTAGACGCAAAAAAGAAACATAAACTAATAGATGGCAAAACCTCAATTTCCACAAAAAAAACTTAATCGCTTTCAAGAAAACTTCTCGCAACAAAAATAAACCTCTGCAAAAACGTAATCAAGAAAATATCTCTGAAACCTTTTCAAAAATAATGTATGAATTGCTATCAAAATTGAAATAGTAATTGCTATATGTTTTGTTTGAGTTTGTATTTGTGATTCGGGGGTGTTTGGGGTAGCCAGGGAAGTGGCTTACTCTGAATTTGTGTTGGCGAAATTTTATGACTTTCATTTCGTTTGATGATAACTCTCCAAAAGAAAATTGTTTACTCAAAATGTGGTGGATTTAAAAAAATACATTGAAACGACACGTAGACAATTTCAACTCGTTCCTGCCGTCAGTGTCGAAACATCGCGTCGCAATTTGACAAGCTTTCTAAAGAGCTATCTTGACAAAGACTTACGCTATGCTTCGATCACGACGACAAGGACGACTCAAACTAGAGATGTCAGTTGCGATTTCTTTAGACTCCGACCTGTTATCCGCAATTCAAAGGTTATGTAAAGACTATACCTATGAAGACATGACAACCTAACTCGAAGGAACACAACTGACTAAACACTTAGATGTTCTGACCGTTCTCGTCTCGTATGCCAAATCGAGTCGTCGCAATTAAAACGCCTTCTCAAGAGCCATCGTTATTAAGACTTACGCCTCGACTTGACATATTTAACGAAAAAAGTCGGGACATTAGGAAAAACTAGGACAAAACCGAAAGTTCGCCATTTGCAATGTTACTTGCCAATGGATTACCTTCGGGCACATACGTTGGGCGCCATTTGAAATAGAAGAAAAGTAAGGAAGAGAATGAGACTAGAGGTATAGAGGAAAGAGGAAAGAATAGATGAAAAAGAAATATGAAATGACGAAATGACGACCGGCTAAGGACCGATCGTAGTGCTGGCACTCCTCGCTGTCACTCCGGATGTCAGTGCAGTGACAGTTCTTCTTAGGCTGGAAGGAAAGATGTGACAGATGTCAGAAATAATAAATAGAAGAGAGGGAAAAAAAAGAGGAACGGATAAAGACGACGGATTGGAAAGAAAATGGAAGAAAAAGAAAGAAAGGATAGAAAAAGGAAAAAGACCTAAGAAGGTGGGAGAGGAGGCGCAGCCGTCCGCTGCGAGGGTCGCGGCATGCTTGCTGTGCTCGGCTGAGCTCGCCGGAATGGGGGGGATCTTGCCCTCGCGAACGGACCTCCTCCTATTTCAAAAACATAAATCATGCCTGGAGAGATCGAAAAACCTAAAAAGCGATACCACCACTGATGATCCACCACACTTGAGGGCTGCAGGTGACGACGCAGCTTGGCCTAATATTCCCACCCCTCCGTGGAATCCGGCAGGCCGTTGGAAGTCCGGATTCCCCTTTACTGAAAATCCTCTAATTAGTCATCATCAAACCTGAAAATATCATTTTCGCCACTTCCCCTTGCTTACCTTTAATCACCCCCTAGAATAAAACTTCAAAACTCCATTGAGCTATCGCTCAACCCCAAAAATCACAAAAATCACAAAAATTCGATTTTGTTCGACATACAAAGTCATCAAAATTAATCATTTATTGATGCATGAAAAGCGGAAGCGAAATTTGATTGAATACATTAAAAATCAATTTGATTAAACAAGAAATATGGACATGTAATTTAAATTATTTGAATATAATAATAAAATCAAAAATTTTAAGAAATTATAATAAAAAAATGGTTATTTAAACAATAATCAAAAAACATTAAAAATATATTAAAATACCAAAAAAAAATCTGGAAAATATACCGGATTTCCTTGGTAAACCAAACCCTCCCCAAAGATCTCGCAATTAATGGAACGGTGTATCAATTCACACCAATGAGGACAAAGCGAACACCCTTAGTATCCTACCTACAGATAGAGCTCTATGTGCGGTTCGTACGTAGGGGCAAAATCTTGCTTCCCACGAGCGAGATTGGAAAGAATTCCCTCCACGGATTCTTATCAAATTGCCGGTATAAATATTTTTCCACACTCTTTTGTGGCACGCAAAAAAAAAATTTTAAAATTTAGACAGTAACTTTAAATTTTATATAAGTAAAACTTTCAAAATGGACGTTAATATTTCGCTTGACGAATTAAATTTTACGAATTAAATTTTAACACAAAGAAATATATATATAAATGCTTCGGACGCTCTTGCGCGTCGCTTCGCTCTACCCCGCGCTCTTGACTGAGGTACGCATGCGCTTTTGAAGGGGATTTAGAGCTTCTTGCTTGAGTTCAGGAACTTTTGCTTGAAGAATTTTAATCTTGAATGGCTTCGGTTTTGACGTACGACACTTCGTGCGAATTGAAAATCTTCGGCCAAAATCGGCTCGGTCTTCGTAAAGATATGGTTTCTCAAAAACTTGAGTTGGGACCACAAAGATAAAACTATACGTAAAATAGAACAAAGAAAAACCCGAAAGGGGTGTCGTTCTGCGGCTTGCCGCCGGCACCTAATTTCACATTAACGTTAAAACCTGAATCCGATACATACTTTCTTGAACAACCTTACTTGGCACCCGGAGACTCACGGGCTATATGCTCGCTCACTTTCAGAAACAACCTGCCTCAGTCTTACGGCTATCTTTGGCTGCTCGTTGGTCGTCTTTGACAGAATCTCCACCCTGCGTCACCAATAAAACCACACACAAAACACAAGAATCAGTTATCGTTTCCCAAGAACTATCACTTTGATTAAAACTTATCGCACTTACCCTCTCTATTTGTTAATGTAATCTCGAAGTTACCCAGATCTCAATATTAACCTCCTCGGGAATCGTTTATTAAGGCGCTCTTTGTTCTCTTAAAAACCTATCGACGACTATTGTTCTTCAAATGCCCTCTAAGCAGAACAAAAAACTTCCAAAGACCTTCTTTCTTATTCTCGATCTTTCTTTTTTTTCTTTGTTCGATAATTCTTAAGCCGCCGCCGACAATAGTTTTTAGCCGGTTCGCTGGCTAAACACATTGTGCCACTGTTCGCGCGTTCAAATTCACCACGGTTTGGCGTTCGTCCAGTCCGAAACAAATAAAGTTTGTGTAATTTTTTTTCTGTCTTGTTGTGTCAAAATACCTATCTATTCGTGTTCGTCATTTATTTTTGTTGGTTTACTAAATAATGTATCATTAGGTTAGTTTCGTTGTCGCTTATCGTTTTACTATCACTATATTTATCTAGCACAAATTATATACATAAGTGTAAAACACAAACAAAAACTATAAAAACACTCATAAACTATACAGTATAACATCAAAACAAACATTTCCTTATTGTGATCATTCACATTCTTACATCACTTTCAACTCACATTCCACGACAAATTCTCAAACCTTAAACAAACCACAAAAACAATCACTCTAACCTATTCATTACCCCGACGACTATTGCACACCTCCCTTAACATTTTAGGAACTATTCCAGGGCGCTTTCCAGGATGACTTTCCAATTGTCTGTCATCATCGTCTCTTTTTTCTTACAGCCATTTGCATTTTGTTTCAATGAGGGATGAGCCGAACAACAACGACGACGAGGTAAGTAAACAACCAAAAAAAAACATCAGATTAGTTAGTAAGCGTAAAGGAATTATAATAATTATTCTTTCTGTTTTAATTTTAGGTAATCTACAATTTGCAGCTACCACGGCTCATCATCGCCCATCTCCGCCAGGCAAGGAGTAAACAATATCGTAAGTAAACACAGGATCACTTACTTATTTTTTTTTCCATTTAATTAATTAATTTGTTTTGATTTTCATTTAGATCTTTCTCATAGCGCCGACGACGCCTTCTTGCCGAAAGGGTGCACCAGTGACGGTGACGGCGGTCGCTCAGGATTTTTCAGTGGGGAAGAACCCACGTCCCAGCCGGGCAACGAGTAAAATTATCGTGTGTAAACGATTACTTAATTTTTTGTTTTTATATTTAATTAATTCATTCGTTTTGCTTTTCATTTTAGATCTTTTCTTCGCGCTGAAGACGCCTCTGTTTGCCGACTGTTCCTCCAGCCGCACCATCGTCGTTCTAGGCAGTCGCAACAAAATGTAAGAAAGTTTGTGCATGCAATTGAAAAAATATGATATGTTTTTACACAATTCTCAATGATTAATTAGGTCCTTTTAATGGACGGAAAAGAATTATATCGAATTCAACGTTCTATCTATGTTTGCATCCGGAAAAAGTACATTAATAGTAGACCCCCAACATCGGGCCTTTTAACATCAGTGGATTATTTTTTGTAGGGTTATGTGAAGTCGTTTGTCTACGCAAACAAAATACCTAATTGGCGCCCGAGCAGAGAACCGGCAAATTGCATTGTTCTTGTTCTGGAAATAGTAGACTCCCAAGATCGGGCCTTTTAACATCGGTGGATTATTTATTGTAGGGTTATGTGAAGTCGTTTGTCTACGCAGATAGACCCGACGACGCACGCCTTGAAATAGAATATTCGAAGCGTTATTGCTGACATGCGGCAAAAAATGGTACTAAATTGGGCCTCTCGGCTGGAGCTTATTCAAGCCAGCCGCGGCGGCCATTTGCCCGAAATAGTTTTTCAAACATAATGTCAAACCCTAACTTTATAATAAAATTAAATTTTTGGTGATAACATTAAATTATATTTATTTTTGAAAACCACACGTTAAAAAAACACCTTTTACAATTTAAAGGAAACTTATGGGGTTTTCCATAGGTGAATTCAGATTTCCTTCAAAAATTGATTTTTTAGTGGCTTATGGAACACGATTGGAATTGTTTTCTTTTTTTGTCATTGTATTAGTGCAACTTCGTGTATGTATTAACGAGTGCAGTAGAGCTGTTAAATTCCCAACTAAAATTGTATTAGTATTGGTGAAAAGAGGGGTAAGTCTGCCGAAACAGGGGAAGTTTGTGTTTCGATAGATCTGCATCAAGAATAAACTGATTTATTTTACCCATGTAAAAACACCATTATATTCTTATTACCAAATTACTGTTAAAAAGGATAAACTGTAAAGTTGTTATATTTGCTGAAAACAAAAATTAAAGATTCATGTCACCTTTGTTCTTGTTTAAGTTTTTATTGAATAATTTTTTGTTTTATTTGGTTAAAATTTGAAGAATTATTGTGTGTTTTAATTTTAAGTGTTGTATTAAAGCTAATGGCCTCTGAACTGTCAAAAACAAGATTTGAAACAAGTTTGAGTCTGCCCTGGGACAAATACATTGATGGCGCTAGTTAGCGTTAAGACTTCATTGAACTTAAATATATGTATGTGTTTTAATTAACAAATAGTTGAGGTTCGATTTTTTTAGTTTTAAGGATACAAAATACTTAATTGGCGCCCGAGCATAGAACCGGCAAATTGCATTCTTCTTGTCCTTGAAATAATGACCAGGAAACTTCTTAAATGGCGCGACAAAACTGTTTACCTGGAAATACAGTTTCTTTCCTGCATCTTGAATATGTGGATATTCGTAAAGGACTGAAAAATTATGTGCGAATTTGATCGTGCCACTAGTAGTAGGTCGTTTAATGACTAAACGAGGGAAATGCGACCCTTTCCAGCCGGTTCTCTTTTAAAAACCTGTGATCTTGTAAAGATTATATGAGCTTTCCACTGTGAAAAAGCTGTTGTCAGTGTGGGTGCCGCGTTGATTGATGATTCCGGGCAGTGTTTGGCCATGTTTAAACGAAACAAACCGGATATATGACTTAAATAGAACATGGATGCCGTAAGCCTAGAAAAAAATGCTCTATACGCTGTATAAAAATCTAGAGTTCATAATTTTAGAACTGTGAAAGAAGGTACCCAGGATAAGTTGCTATAGAAACATAAATATTTCTTATATAAACAGATAATTAAGAATTCAAAATCCCGGTACCAATCCACCAATCCACGAACTCAATCCCTCTTCCTAATTTATTACAAACTTGACAGTTTCTTAATTGTAGGTTTGATTTACATATGTATAACGAGCTTTGTCCAGTTGGTGTGTCACTAATTGTATTTGTTTGTACATATTATGTAAGTAGTAAAAATAAACAATTAAGAAAAAAAGAATTAACAATTTAAAAATAAATCCACGTTATTAACTTACCTATATATTATATGTATGTATGTAATACATCAAAAATAAAAAGACATGTTTGGTGTTAAACTAATAACTTTAATGTATTAATAACTGAACTTTTATTATACAAAATTAAAATTATTGTAAGTAGGTACAAATACACTTAAGGAGAACACAAATTAAGAATTTACATACAATTAATTAATTAATTAATCATTAGAGGGAATAATAATTGTAATCGAAACGGCAGGTTGCTAAATAAATATTATTTACATCACATGTAGACTTATATTAGTTAGAACTATCCGCTTTTAAGTATCTAGCTGCTGCCGCCGCCTAAAGGAAAAAAATAATATGTGTTAGAAAATTATGTACTTTTTTTCTGAGATGATTGAGCAATTTAAGAAATCATCTTTCTCACTTGTGATTCGAAGTGGAGAGTTCAGAAGATTTTACGCAGCAAGATGAAATACATATATAAAGCAAATTTAACGCCCGCTGTTACTTATGTAAGCCCTGTATGAGAAATGATTTCATTTGAAAATAACATATATTTCGTCAAACTAATATGAAAACCTTTCGGGAAGAAAGTTAAAATATGGATCCAAAACTATGCAGGTATTAAACTTTAATTACTGGAACTGGAACCGCGAGTTAAACTTTCGCTGATAACTTCAACAGTTTATTATTTTTCTCTTCTTTTTGGAAGTTACGAATATATTAGAATGACGATGACGATATATGTATGTATGTATGCACAACGTACGAACTTTTTATGACCCAAACTTTTCTTTTCTCACAAAGACTTAAGAATGGCAACGTGATAAATAGCAATAATGATTTTGTTGATAATGAATATGAAGATTAACCCATGCATGCACACACACACATTAAAGATCCAAACAAATGAAATATTGCAAAGTATTTCAAACCAATAAATATATGAATATGTTTATTGTTTTTCAATAATTTTGCGCTTTTAAATAATTTAATATAAATTAATTCTAATTCTTAGGGTAAAAAATGTGAAAGAACACGGTGTAAAGTATACAACGATCAAATATGTAGATGTTAAAAAGTTTTTACAAAAAACAAATGTGTAGACTTTAATTTATAGACCACCACCAGAGCGGTCAACGCTTATTTTTACTTTGAGGTTATCTGCTTCGTGTTTTTGTTCCTCTAATTCAGCCATTCTTGCGAATCTTGAATACGCCACATTTCCGGTTTTAATGGCAGACATCATCTAAAATGATATTAACAAATAATTTCAATTAGATTTTAAAGACGAATTTATATTAATTAAATATTTTATATTCACTCAAGAAAAATTGGAGAGTTTAAAAAAAATGATTTTTCTGTGCAAACTGAATTCAACTCAATTTTTTTTTAAATTACCTGTAAATATTCGTCTAGCTCAACTTGTCCATTCATATTTGTATCGATTTCCCGAAGAATTTCATGCAATTGTTCTCCTGATACATCAGCTTCTCCGAAACTCTAAAATTGTGAAAACATTTAATATTAATAATAAACGATAACTATGTTTTTCAATTACATAAACTACACTGGATTCTGATAAAGGATTAGGGATTTGAATTAGTGAATTAAAAAAAAAACAACGTCGGATGAATTTGATTTTTTTTTCATCTAATACAATTTTGAACATTGATGAATTTGATACAGAAAGGTTTTATTTCTATGTATGGTTTAAGTATTTATATGCTTGACAATTTTGGCAAGGGTTTTAACACCATTGGGCCTATAGAAACGGACATAATCCCGAAAACAAGGCTCTCGCGACTTTTGACGGATCATAACCATAACATATGACGCGGACACGAGATGTTATAAGGTGTATAAGAATACACCGATTGGCAAAGTGTTCTTTCTGGCACTTTTCCAATGGGTTTTGATGGCCTTAATTCAAATCCGACTTCAAAATAAATGAATCACGTGGGGTTTTTGAGATATATATGTACACACATATGTACATTTAAAAATATCAGGGTTTTTGAAGCTACCTAAATTTGAAATGAAGTACCTTTTTTAAAATAAATTCCATGATGGTTTTCTAAATCTATAATGACTTTTATGCTAAAACGGGTTTCAACTCTAAAAAGGTTGAACGGTTTGAAAGTAAGTTTTGTTCTGGTAACGATTCTATTGTCTACATGATACTATTATGCATATCAAGTTTTTGAATACATTAAAAAATATATGTAAAAATAATGTTGAAAGCGGGTATTTTTAAAACTTGAACAAATAGTTAAATTTTAAGTTTGGATTCGAAGTCAGCACTAAAAATTGAGTCCAAAACGTATTTTTCAACGCTCTAAAAGTATCAAATTCAAGGCTTTCTTAAAACTTTATGTAGAGTCAAATAAAGACATAACTAATGAGAATTTCTAAAAACCAAATAAGATAAATATATAATATACATAGATAATGAAATTGTATCAAGCAGAGAATGATTTGTACATATATGTAAATTGCAAATCATTATACAATTTATTGTTAAAAGATATTTTGAGTTTTAGCCTAGCCTTAAAAACCTCGTTTTTAGTTGTTTTCAGCATTTTTAAAGGGGGAAAAATGCGAATTAAGGACATATCTTAATCATTTGAAAAAGTATTGTTTTGTTTGTGGGACAGAAGGAAACGTAATTTTGTCGACCAGTGTTATTTTCAGCTATTTTTTGGCCGAAATTAGTTTAAACGCGCTTTCAAGTTATGATATATTTTAAAATTTGATTTAAATGTCAATAAAATTATTGGGCAGGTTCAGGCGACATAAGGGACTTGAAAGTAAGGCAAGTTTCTAGTAACTGATTGGCCAGCTGCCAAAAATTTGTCTTCCAATTAAGGTAACTTCATTGGGCAGGTTCAGCCGACATAAGGGACTTGAAAGTAAGGCAAGTTTCTTGCATCTGATTGGCCAGCTGCCAAAAAATTGCCTTCCAATTGGCTGCGTTCAATCTCAGACAGATAGGGTATCCGGATACCTTTTTGTTAGTGTTTTACGTGTAAAATAACAGCTGATCAAAAACAGCTGAGATGCCAAAAAAGGAATCCAAAGGTATCCAAGAATTTCTGGGGTATGTAGGTATCTGACAGAACAGCTGATTCAACACATGGTTGAATTTCAAGAAACTTGAAAATTGATTTCAGCTTTTTGTATTTGTTGGTAAACAAAAAGATACAAAATGTTAGTTGAAGTTGTATTTAAGGATGTTCTGTACATAATAGACGATGAAGAAGCTATTTGCCTCCGAATTTTAGAAGCTAATTATGTTTTATCTTACAACAATTTTGACTTCGAAGCTTAAATGTTTCTCTGCTTTTTGTGAACAGTTGAAAGTTGTTTTTATTTTTTGACAGCTATCTCAATACAGCTATCCAACTCGTTCAACAAGGTATCTAAAAATCCACCTATCCAAGATACCCTATCCAACACGAGATTGAACCCAGCCATTAAGGCAACTTTATTGGAAAGCTGACTGGAAAGTAAGGCAAGAAAAATCTTGACTATCAAGTCAAGTCAATTTTATGTAAAAATGACAATTGATCATGTTTTTTAATTCAACTAAAAGCTGAACTTTACTACTCAATGATATATTTATTTTCTGCACAACTTCATTTAATGCTTTCTGGAAAAAGGTTCCTTGTAAATTTGGAAAAGAAATAAGTAATATTCCTTTAAAATACAAAATACAAATCATGATGGACTTGTAGCTTGCCTGAGGTGTGTTTTGTAGAAAATAATGATTTTGGTAGTTTTTGTACTATGAACTTAAGTAGAGGTTTGTGAAGTAAAGTTCTGAATTTGAAATTCATGACACTTGAAAAACTTACTAGTTGCCTTGGTCAAAATGTACGTTCAAAGAATGAAGTTGACTGCAAATGAAGTCCCTTATGTTGTCTGAACCTGCCCATTGTTTTCCCAGTTTATATCTCTAAGATTTCTAAGAATTTTCTCAGATGGATTCACACTTAGCAATCAAATTTCTCTTATCAGATTTCTCACAGCAAAAGTGAGTTTGTTGAGAAATTTTGTTCAAATATATTTCTGAGAATAAGAAAATCTCTTATATCTAAGAAATATAAACTGGCTAATTATTCAAACACTGCACTATTTTGATTTGATTGAACACAATTTTTACCATAAAAATTGTTCCTAAGAATTTTTATTATAGTTGAGTAAAATGAGGTTTTCACCTCAGAATTATTTATGTGTAACAAGTCTCATACATATATGTACATATGTATATTCAAAAAATCAAACAATTTGTTGATTCCATATCTAGCCAATATTAATGGATATTCCTAATAGAAATTTTGTTTCTAACTCTAAAGGATTTTAGTTTTATGAAACATCTACATATGTGTGTATGTATGTACATACATATATGTTGATTAAAATAATTTGTTCTATTTGTTCTATGCCCCGGGCGGCACTTGTTTGAGGGGCGGCAAAAAAAAAGGTTACCAAAACAAAAAACCCTGCACTTGTTGGAGGGGCGGCAAAAAAAAAAAAGGTAACCAAAACAAAAGAACCCTGAAATAATTTTCGGTAAACAGAATTTCGTATGGGGTGGCATCCAATCGACCTGTACCTATACCACCACAAACGAGAACAGATGCAGGAACTTTGCTTATAGCAATGCAATCCTTTTCTTTTCTCTGCTTTTTGGGCTTTTGGAAACCTGTTCTTCATGAAATAAATGAATGTCAAATTTACTTACAAACCGAAGGTCTTGACCTTTATCAATGTGCAGCTAAAATCAGTGCTCTACTGACTTTTCTTGAAGACACATGAGAAAAATTAGTCAAATTAGGCATTTCCTTGGATCCTCCCAGAAGGAAAAAAAGGAAGTACATCTTTGGTGATGGAAGCACAGATGTTGGTCTGTCTCATGACGAAGAGTTGAGAAGAAAATTGTTTTCTTCCTTAGATAAAATCATCGTCGAAATCAAGGAGAGATTTAACCAATTGCAAAGTTTGGCCAAAAAATTCGACTTTCTTTCAGCTTCCAAGCTACTGGCTGAAAATTTTGATTACGATTCGGAACTTGCATTCAAAGAGCATGATGTATCTCCCGATGATTTCAAAATAGAACGTGGTCGATTAAGAGCCTTTGCATCTTTATTGGAAAGACTTAACGATCTTGAAAGAACAAACCCGCTTGAAATATTCAATTTCATAGTACAATCGAAGTTAGAAACAAGTTTGCCAAACATTACCATTATGCTGCGTATTTTTCTAACAATAGCAATAAGCAATGCCGGATGTAAGAGGAGTTTTTCAACACTAAAACTAAAAAGAGGCTAGGATGCGACCCACACTGATAACTTCCCATCCCGTCTGTCGATTTGTCTTAATTAAAAGTTTGTCTATATATATCAATTTTTACCAAATTTGCGCACCATTTTATGTTTATTTTTTTGTTATTGAATATCGAAAACAATATTTTCTGTGAAATAAAATAAGTTTGAAGCCAATATTTTTAATTTTTGAAAAGCTATTTGAGTCGATTTTTATTTTTACCAAGTTTTAGTATTGTTTTTTTTAGGTTTTTATTTTTTGTAAAAAAAAATGTCAATTCGATTTTTCTCAAAATTTTATCGAATGTTGAAAACAATATTTTTTTAAAGATAAAATTAGTTTGAAGCCAATGTCCCAAAGTTTTGTAAAGATATTTGAGTTGAAAATCAATTTTTACCAACTTTTAATAATGTTTTTGTTTAGGTTTTTAATTTTTTGTAAAAAACTGCCAATTCGATTATTTTCAAAATTTTACTAAATGTTGAAAACAATATATTTTGAAAGATAGAAGTAGTTTAAAGCCAATATCTCAAAGTTTTGAAAAGATATTTGCGTCGAAAATCAATTTTTACCAACTTTTATTAATTTTTTTTAGGTTTGTATTTTTTGTAAAAAAACTGTCAATTCGATGTTTTTCAAAATTTTACTGAATGTTAACAACAATGTTTCTTATAAGATAAAATAAGTTTGAAGCCTTAATCTCAAGTTTTTGAAAAGATATTTAAATCGAAATTCAATTTTTACCAACTTTGAGTAATGTTTTTTTAGGTTTTTATTTTTTATAACAAAAACTGTCAATTAGATTTTTTTCTAAATTTTATCAGATGTTAAAAACATTATTCTTCGTTGCACAAAATTGTTTTGGAGATGAAATCAGATTTGAGTCGTAAAATTTTCGAGGTGACACATTTTTTTTTTCGGTTTTTTTAATTTATAAAAAAAAAACAGTTAATTGGATTTTTAAAAAAAAAAATAATTGTTTTGTATCACGTAACAATATATCATATAAAATTTAATTCAAGTCTCTAGCGTTATTGGTTCATGAGATATTTAGGGTTAACCAAAATTTTCAAATTTTTTTAAACTGCTATGGTAAAAAAACCACCCACGCAATTTTCTTGAGAGCCCTTTCTGCATCTTTCTGCCTTATTATCTGTATAACAAAATTTATTTGAAGTCGATATTACTTCTGGTTCTTGAGCTATGGACGACGAAAAAAAAGTCGCGAACGTACGGACATACGGACGTACGTACACACGCTCGCACAGACATCTTTCTAAAAATCTTTTATTTCGACTCTAGGGACCTTGAAACGTCGAGAAATGTCAAAATTTTCAATTTGACAAATCGGACCCATTGCAATAACTTCCTATGGGAAGTTAATAAAAAACTATCTCAGGTCAACAATGAGTACTCTAAGGTTAAGTAACCTAGGAATTCTAGCCATAGAAATGCAAAAAACTGATGCGATTGACACCGAAAGAATAATAAAAGAATTTGTGTGTAAAAAACAAAGAAGACAAATAATTTAAACATTTTCTACGTTTTATAAATTATTAAATATGGGTAACGTACATAAGTCAATGTCAGTTGAGTTGCTTGCCACAATGTAATTAAAAAAATCAAATTTGCTTAATTTAAAAATCGAAACAAATGTTCATTAAAAATAAAAATATACGAAACTTTCCTTATTTAAATGAATACAAAAATTAAATTTTTGCTTTGTACTAGTAATAACCAAAATGAAGTGATTTAAAAAATTAAATATAATTTCTTAATCTTAATTTATTTTTTGAGCTTTATTTTATAGTGAGTATGCAATTTAAAACATTAACCAAATTTGAATGTTAGGTTCCTTAAAATGTGGTTACTTTCAATATGGTTATAATCGATATACATTACCTACAAATAAATGGATACTCTGTAAGTATAGTTCATTATGGAAGAAATGGTAGTGTTCACCAACTTTGACAAACAAATTTGGGGCGGCAAAATTTGATCTGCCCCGGACGGCAAAAACCCACGCTACGCCACTGGGGTTTGTATCTACTTCTTTGTTCAAGATACAATAATAGTGAATGATTTTCACCAGAGCGATAATAACGGCCAAAATTTGAGAATATGGAGCTTGCGATATGTGGTGTCACATCACAACGACAAACAGCCAACAAAAGTAGTCTCTTTTGTGTGAGAAGTTCAATGGACGTCATATCTCACGTCGCATCGTCGTCATCGTGGCGATGTCTTTTGACTGCCATTTTTCAAAGAAAAGGTGTGCGTCAATAAGCCACGGTGCAAGAACAAAAGGATTAGATAATTTATGTAAATGAAATTGAATCTCAATTATGCCTCTGCGTCATTAAAAACTAGAATTTTTGTAAACAAAGGATAAAAGGGAAATTAGCAGTAAGCTAACTTTCTAATCCCTGATCAACAAACTATCGAAAAATTGTCTTTTTTTAATTAATACAAAATAGTTACATAGTATGTTTAGAATTTTTGTTGTGAATAGGTTCAAAATGTTCGATTTTAGCTTATCTCTGTATATTTACATACATATGTACATATATAATTAAACAAAAATATTACCTTCATAGCGCGACGAATGTCGGTAATAGAAACATATCCCTTGTTGTCTTTGTCAATCAACTTGAAGCGTTTTATGTACAATTGTTTTTCGTCTTCAGAAAGGGCAATTGGAATCTTGTCCTTGGATTGCCTATTAACATGTTGTCCCATTTCATTTGCCAGGAAATCGGTAGCTCGTTTCATTTCAGCCTATTAAATAGAATAATTGAAATACAATTTTAACATAAAATTAAAAGTAATCTCACTATTTTCTGATCCTTGGACCATTTTAATTCTTCGCCCATAATGTCAATTATAACAGGTAAGGCTTCTTGAGCAGCTTGCACGTTCAAAAACGCCAAACGAAGTCTTCTTGCAATCATATCCACAGCATTACAAGCGTATTCGCGAATACCATATCTGATTTCGGCGTCAATGTAGGGGAATTCGGGATGAATTCTGTTGCCAATAATTGGCCATCTCTTGCCAGTTAAAGATGCCATCTTGGAAACGGCAAAAGCTCGATCACCATATGATTTAGCTAAATGTTGGGCAACTTCGCATTCTAAGCCAAAATCTTGCACAAGTCGAATGTACATTGTTGGTGTCCAACCTTGGCCGCCCTCAATTTTTAAGTACGATGTTACAGCTTCGGCTCTTTCCGGTTTTAAGTTACATGCTAAAATAATTTGTTTGTTATATATACATACATATAAGCACATGAAGTAGGAGACACTCTACAGTCAACTTACCTTTAATTGCTGCATCGAGGGTGTGCTCTGCCATTGCTCTGTAAGTTGTCCATTTTCCACCAGCAATAGTCACCAGCTTTGAGGGGCTTACATGTACAATATGGTTTCTAGCAAGTGATTGAGTGTCTTCCTTATTTGGATCTGACACCAAGGGACGAATACCACTCCAAGCTGATAGCACATCACCTCGCCTCACTTCAACATCAGCGTTAAGATAATTTTTGATTTCACTTAAAATAAATTGAATTTCGTCTTCGGTGGGACTGGGATTGTGCGTAATTTCGCAAGGTAAATCTGTTGTTCCGGCAATTGTCTGTCTTTGCCAAGGTAAGAAGAAAATAACTCTTCCATCTGAGGTACTGGGATCCAACAAACCCATCTGGTCGGGACTGTAGTAGCCAGGAAGAACAATGTGCACTCCTGAGCTTGGGCAGCATATACTCTTGACAGTAGGGTCATCCATTTTACGAATACTGTCCGTAAATGGACCAGTGGCATTAATGATACACTTAGCCTTAACAGTGAATTTCTTTCCTGATATATGATCAACAAGTTCTGCACCACACAGAACATTATTACCGCTACCATCTGGTTTCTTCAGTAATTTTAATACCTCAACATGGTTACAAACGGTTGCTCCATGGCGTGCAGCTGTGAGAGCTACAGCTAGGGCCATTCTTGCATCATCCTGTTGGCCTGTTAATATTATTTTTTAATTAAAAAATTTTGTTTGTCGATATCATCAGGAAAAATAAGAGTTATAAATATATGAATATTTATGTATATGTATGCTGAATTTAGTTTGACTTCAAAAGAATCAGCTAGTGCCTTAGGTACTTAACACTTTGCAGTAATCAACTTAGGCCATTTCCGTTCCTACTCTAACCCCAATATCAGAAGTAAAACAATTCACTCTTCTATTTGCCGCTAAACTAGCAAACTGTATTTATGATTTTGTCTGAAGATTACTTATAACTTGCAAACGAAGCCTCGTTTTTGTTTATGTATAATTTGTTTAAACTAAATAAATAAATAAATTAGGTGGCACAACAGCTCGTAGAGAACCAGTGCCTAGTGACTTACAACTCTCAACTATTGCTGTGTAAGAGTTTTGTCAGTGGTGGAGGGGACCTTCAGTTCTTATGCCAAATCCGAACGGCTAGTTTGAGAAAGCACTTTTCTTAACAACTATTACTCTTGAAGGATCTGTCAATTTCTCACAAGATGAAGTACCTGTGGTGAATAAAAATGTAGGTGGCAAAGGCAGGAAATGAATCCAGAACTCTAGCATGACAGTCCTACGCACTAACCATTACGTCGTTACCATCATTACATTTTTTGTTTAACCCAATAACGTTTAAATAAATCCAAAAATTTAGAGCTTAAGATTTCTCATTCAGAATACGTGGCATCCACTTTCTTATACAATTTGAGACTTTTTACTCAAGAGGAGACTCTACTTGTTGAGTTTTATTATTAAATAATTGTTCCTAATCTTTGAGTAAGCTTTAAATATAAACATAAGAATTGAAAGCCCTATGAAACATTAAATAAATAATGTATCTTATCGGGCTTATTTTAGAAAAAGCTAAATGCAGAATAGAATCATTAAACCAACCTAATGTAGTATTATTGTCAAAGTGCTTCAAAAGAACATTGCATTGAAGTTTCAACTCAAACTAACTCATGGAAGCTCCTTAAGTTCATACATTATAAGACTTATTTAAAATGTATTTTAAACGCAAAAACTTACCATCATAATAAACAATAGCTCCACACAGCTTATCCTTTTTCAACATGGGGAAAAGTTCCAGAGCATCTTTTTTGGATAAATAATATGAGCTCTTAACATTTCGGTCGCCTGCCACCAAATCGTAAGCTTTTATTCCAACCCAAAAGTAAGGTACCTGCCACCATCTATAATTGAAATTAAAACAAATTTAACCAGCAAACTAAAAATTTGTTCACACATTTAAATTTACTGATATACTGGAAGCATAATTGGAAGTGGGTGAGCCAAATGAGGAGCTGATTCTAACATAGACGCTCTTTCTGCTAAAGCTTCTTTTACCATACGATATTGCTCGTAGTCTAGCTATTTGAAACAATGTTTTTTTTTTTTTAATTGTAATTAAGTTATTTTTCGTATAATATTTATGAATTCTTACTCCAAGGATAGCTTTCTGCAAGTATCTTACGCCGCCATGGATAAGTTTTGTGGATCGTGATGAGGTACCACTCGCAAAATCGTCCGCTTCAACAAGTGCAGTTTTCAAACCTCTAGTCACAGAGTCAAGTGCACATCCGGATCCAGTTGCACCCCCACCAATAATAAGTACATCATATTCTTCTCCACTTTGTAGTGATTTGATTTGTTCGCTACGGGGTGGTAGTGTGCGCTTCCTTTTTGGGGGACGAACTGCAGCATTGTCAACCTGAGATTAATTTAAAATTTAATTTTTGAACATTTAATCGCTTAATCAAAAGCCCTAACCACACGTCGTTCACCACAGTGCACATATTAGAGGTTATATTCATAGTTTTAAATTAAATACAATTTTACAAATGCCATATGTATGTACATTGTACATACATATCTTTGCAAATTGTGTACCTATCATAATTCATGACCAGCCCAAGACAAATGAAAGCATTATGTTTAGAGCAATTTTAATGGGATTGCTAACAGTTTCTGGGTTATTTGATCGCCGGATGGTTATTTTTTTTTATTCGTGGAATAGATTTCCATGGTTTTAAATGAAGGTCAAGTTTGCTAAACAATACTCGTATTCACCGATGATGTTGTTTGGTGGATAATTTTACTTCAATGGGCAGGTTGAGGCGAAATAAGGGACTTGAAGGTAAGGCAAGTTTCTAGTATCTAACTGGCCTGCTGCCAAAAAATTTGCTTTCCAATTATGGCAAGACTTTATTGGATTAATAATCAAAAAAAAATCTTCCTAACTATAAAGGCAAGTCTAATTACATACATACATATGTCAAAATGTAAGCTGATCAAAATGCAAGCTGATCAGTTTTAACATTCAACTGTAAGTTGAGCTCTATAACACTGTCGTTTATTTATTTATAGCACAATTTTGTTTAAAATGGTTCCTTGTCATATTAGAAGAGGAATAAGGACCTTTTTGTTGCAATAAATGGACTTGTTCCTTGTGTAAGGAGTTTATTTTTTGATAACAATATTGTTGGTGCTTCCTGCACGATTAGAGATTAGATTATAAAAGATTTATTTCAGGAAAAAAATACATAATATACAATTCATGAAAAAAATAAATCTTAAGGTGACATAACATTTAATTGTTGTCTGTCAGATTGGCATAGAAATAGACAATATTTGTATCTAAATTAACATCAACAAAATTATTTATTAATTATTACATAGTTAATGTGTTCGAGGTTTAATATATACAAAAAAAGATTTACATTATGTAGTTAAGATACTTAGTTTAGTAGATATTATTTACAAAAAAAAAAGAAAAAATTACATTATTTTGATTTAAAAGAAAGAAAAAAAATTGTATTATATTTTTACAAGAATTCGTTAATTATCAGTTTTCTATATTTAAGACAAGTTGCTAAAAAGTTGTATAAGGAAGGGAAGTTTTTTCCATTTAACTGATCATATACCTCCTCAATAGAAAGTATCTCATTTCCAAAACATCTTAATCTCGTTTTTTTTATAAATTGGACATCTGCCTATAAGGTGATAAGTATTTTACACTTCATCCAGATTACAAACTGTACATATACCAACTGTATTTTTCTTAAAAGCTCTTGCATTGATATTTAAAAGACCACACCTGGCTTTAAAAATTAAACTTACCAGGTGTGGGCTGTTATCATCTGTAAAGTAGGGTGTTATATCATATTTTAACTGTGGGTAAACATCATGAAATTGTGATCTTCTGGCATCACCAATGTGATTTTCATGCTCACGGGCTTCTAAGGCTAACAAAATACCTGTATGAAGACTTCTGAAAGAAGAAGTAGTAAGGTCAATATCAATATTGAGTTTTTGACACAAGTCAACCCAGTCTAGTACCCAAAAGGTTTTTTGAGATATTGTCTCCATAGCAAGTATTCTTGGCAATCTTCTTTCAGGATACTCTAGTACTTTATTGATATATTCAAAGTGAAGATGAAGTGAACGGAGATACTGAGATCTCATGCCAGTTTCAATCAGTAACATGTAGTTTGGAGTATTATTAGGAAGATTCAACATCTTTTTCATAAAAAATCTAAAAAGTTTTTCCACTTGATCAAAGCTTTTTGATCCCCATACCTGAGAACCGTAGAGCATTATTGACCTCGCAGCGGCTTCAAATATTTTAAGTTTATTAGAAAAGTTTATATTAGGGTGGTGAATATACTTTGACCACGTTGAGTTGATACAACATTTCGACATCGAAAGCTTTAAATCAAGGTGTTTATTAAACGAGAGGTTGTAATTAAGAGTAAGTCCCAAATATTTATAATCATTAACGACCTGAATCTGTTCGGAACCATATTTCCAGCTAAGTGAATTTGATAATCTAGGACCAACTCTAAACACAACAACTTTTGATTTGTTAAGGTTAACTTTTAAACCCCATAAAGTGCAATAGGACAAAATAACCAGGTCATCTGCATATAGTAACACTTTTACAACCGAATCTGCAAAACTGACACCTCCCGGTAAATATGAATGTAAATCATTTACATAAAGGCTGAATAATAATGGACTCAGTAAACATCCTTGTTTTACACCGACATTAACATTAAATGGGTTCGAAAGAGAAATTCCATCCCAAACCTGGCTAGTTGTATTGTTGTAGAGGAGTTGTAAGGTTTCTATTATCTTAGTTGGTAACCCCAGAGATGACAATTTGAAAAAGAGTGAATTACGTGATATAAAATCAAATGCACATGAAAAATCAACAAAAAAGGCGAATGTTTTTTTCTTCTTAATGCGGTTTAAGTGAATTATGCTCGTTAAATTAAATATGCTGTCAATTGTGGAGTAACCAGCTCGAAAACCTGATTGAAATTCACATAGAATATCATTGTCTTCAATCCAACCATTTAATCTGTTTAGAATCAGCCCTGTAAAGATTTTATAAAGAGTATCCAAAAGAGATAGACCTCTGTAGTTTTCGCAATGATTTGGGTCACCTTTCTTAAATAAAGGTATAACAATAGAACTACGAAATGAATCTGGTACATCACCAGTGAGAAATATTTTATTGAGTAGGATGAGAACTTCTTCAAGATCAACAGGTAAAAGATAGTGAAATATACATAGGTCCAAGTTTTCAATTACTGACTTCTGAAAAATTAACTATCTACCATGGTCTAATTTTGCATTCAAAGAATGCAGTTGACTGCAAAGACACTTATGTATGTATGTTGTCTAAACCTGTCCAATTTCTCATGAATTTATTTGTTGTTTGTTTGTTTGTTTTTCACAAAAAAAAAACAACTTCTGCAATGGAACTAAACACTAACAACAACAAAATATTTGTATTTTGTAGAATTTCTTTTTAATGTGTACTGCGAAACTATTCTTTGTCACTCTTCAAACGCATTTTTAAGATTATGACTTGAAAAAAAGTTAATAAAATTACCGTGATAATTGGGCTCCTCCTTTCAAGCGCCCAAATAGATACAGCTGCTCCTATGCATGCTCCTAATGTGGTAACACCCGCTTGGCATAATCTGGAAACCATCTTCTACAATCTGCTTTGAAAAATCAAAAAATTAAAAATATAATGAAATTTCTTTATCACAGAAAATCTAATAATGTATTTTTATCCCGATTGTCTATTTATTGCTATCTATAATAATACTTTGCGGTTTGCTATCAGATATGTGATATTTTATGTTGATACAGGTATAGATTTAATTTTATTATAGAGTTAATTAAACACTGACCTACAACTCACGATTAACATTCTAATACTATAAAGATCGAAGATATAAACCGATTTCGTTGAACTCTGATTTTAATAAATAATAATATTTTTGCAATGTTCTTTTGATTTCAACACTGACTGCTTATCAGTGAGTTTGCATTCTTCATAATCGCACATTCCTAAATATGTATGTATTCTCAAATTACTATTTGCAAATAATCTGTACGTATCACATAATTCATTGATCGATCGAAATAGGCACTTCAACAAATCGTCTAAGTTATACTTGCGTGAAATCTTATCATGTGGCACTGACCTTGTTGATATCGTGTGTGAATGAAACTTATAGAATGGATTTCACGTGATTGCTGATAGCTGATATTCTTACGTAACATTATTATCTGGCTTATAAGTGCCTGCCTACACAATCCATTCGTGTTATTCGATATTCTTTTTTTTTTTAATCTGTTCTGTGCTTTTCCTGTCACTTCTATTATTTTATCAATTCACTTTGGATTCTGTAAAGAATTCTACTTTAAGCTTGTTCTAGTCTTGTCTAGCTTGTCCTTCAAATTATAATCTTTTTATTCAATTTGAACAATGTTTATTTAAAAAAAAAAAGAGATAACAGAGTACGGAAGACAAATTGGTTTTCCAATATCTAAATGAATTTCGTGCCGTGTGTAAGAACGTTCACAGAAAAATAATGGAGGGAAATTACTTAAAAAAATCAATAAAATGAGAAAATTGCAGACAAAATGCCGATTAAACATTATTTCCTTTTATCTATTTGAATAACTTTACTTAACTTTGATGATCATTTTTAAACTACTTAAGGAATTTTTTACAATTCTTCAACCGTTTTAATAAAAACTACGTCTATTTGGAATATATTAAGAAAGTCTTTATTCCTATCGATTTAAAATCTTTAGCTTTTATTTTATCACATAGGCACATTTTACTTTAACGATTTACACGCCTTTGTTATGATCCACTTGAAGTTTCAAAAATATTAAAACCATGGTGGAATGAATGTTGAATAGCAGGAGGGATAGATCGTCAGTTCTGTTTCTTACTATTGGGAACTATTGTTAACATTCGTTAACTATTTTCTTCCTAAACGTTAAGATTGTTGTTGAAGTGTCAAATAGTTACGATTTGTAACATTTTGCAACTCAGCTTGGGAGCTGGGTTGAAAGTGTTGAACTGTCAAAGTGAATGATTTGTTTACAAACAATAAATTGTTTTTTGTAAAAATTTTATATAAATATTTTAAAAACATAAGTATGTACATATGGATGTATGTACATTTGTATATTGTTTATCTCACCAATTTTTATTAAATTTCTTAAGCAATTTGAAAGCTGTTTCAGTTCTTCTTTCATTATTTAATTTGTGATTTAGGGTTATAAAAACAATTTTTATAACTTTTGATATTAGTAGATTGATAGGTCAACATAATTTCCAACAATTGTCGTTCCTATATATCATTCTAACAAACTCCAAATTCGTAACAATGACACTTTTAGAATTTTTTTTTGACATAACAACAATAGTTAACAATTGTTTGAACAGACCTAAGTTCATATTCTTTTGATACATACAATTGTTTACATATCGTGTATAGACATATTTAGGTTATCTGCGTGCCTGATATTTCAGTATCACCTCAATTCAACTTGATTCAGTTTAAAGATTTAGACATCTTCTAGTTCAATCTAACTACTATTTATTTATCTTTTTTATGCTAGTTTTTGTTATTTATAAAAATCATCATTTATTAGTACTATTGCTCGTCTAAAAAGTTTATGAGTCAAAGCGACTTTGTTGCCACAGTTAATCTCGAAACTAATAGTGACAATATTCTTTTTCTTGTTTATACAATAATTTAAATTCAAATATATGTAAACTAGGACAAGGACAAAATAAAAATTACCAAGTCTCCATATTAACCACAATAAAAAAAACGTTAAGAGAACCAGGAGAAAAGTTAACGGTGTATGCTAAGTAAGTATTAAGTTAAGTTTAAAGTGAGAAATAAAGAACATTGAATTGACACCACAGGAATCAATTAAACGCAGTGATTATATTGTCAGCCTCTATTCAGTGGTTTTTTTCTAATCAAACGTTTTGAAAAACTCGAAAAATTCAAAATAGCATTAAATTCAGCCTCTCATCTGCTAAGATCAGGAATAAGACAGAATTTGAAGATAGATTTATGAACTGTTCTTTGTGTTATTTTCAGACGGCGTCGTTAAATAAAAATCGCAGTTGGATTTTAATTACAGTGGTCGACAAGGTTTTGTTCGTGGCGATCAAATTGCACTTTACAATTATTTTTAGGATAGCTTAATTCAAAACCGACTTTAAAATTACTCTATAACATAAGGTTTTTGAGATTTTACTTTATAAAATTTGAGACACATTTAGAAGGGTTTTTGATTCTACCAAAATTCATGCAGCACCAATCAGCACTAAAAATTAAGTCACAAAAGTATTTTTCAAAACAATGAACACATTAAATTCAAGGTTTGCTCAAAACTTCAGTTAATTTCGGTTAAGTTCATTAATGTAATAATGCAGCAGTAATGCAAGATTTGCGTTCATAAATGTAAATATGTACACTGCATTACTGCAGTCGGTAACTCTGTTCAAAAAAACAGTATGACAGCTGAAATGCGATCAAACCTGCAGTCATTTTATTTCTGTTGCCGCTCTGCAGGAAAATGTCAGAACAAGATGAGAAGGTAAAATAATTGAATATTTATAAAATTTTTGGCAAAAATAAAATGATTTCCTATTAATAAGTTGAAATATAATATTTATACTTCATAGGAATCAATGAATGAATGAATTTGTTCCATTCAAAACATTTGAAATAAGTCCTAATAAAACATTTTTATTGGAAATTTTGAAAGAATTTTGTTAAGACACTAAAAAACCAAAACCCTTGTAACTCAAAGAAAAAAATTAATTACTTCTGTCATTCTTTTTTTATAGGCGCCTACTTTGGTGACATTTATGAACTGGTTTTTGATACTGATGTATATCTGCCGCATTCTTGCAGTAGTTTTTCCGTTCACAAATGCATTGCATGAATTTTTTCGGCATAGCTTGTGCAACTAGTTGCATTTTTGAACTCACCCTTCCTTCAAAAATTGATTTTCTTTGTGCTGTATGAAACGCGATTGCAATTGTTTTTTGTTTGTCATTGTAATTATAAGTCTAACGTCGTTTTCAATTGGCAATCTGGACTTGTTCTTCGATTCGGAATCCCAATTGAACAGGTTTTTTTTTTATTCCGAAGAATCTGAAGTTTAGTGAGAATGTATTGGTTGAGTATGACATGTGTCACATATATGTGTACTGTATTCGCGCTAAATTTCATTTTGTTTTTGTGCTGCAAACATGGAGGAAGTGACATTTAAAATTTATGAATGTGTGAGTGATTCTGCTTCTGATTCTGTTTTTAAAACCAGAAGGGAAATTCTCTTCTTTTCAGAATCAGAACTGTCACTTTTGCCCAATTGAACGCATTCAGAATGCTTTTTTTCACTTCCAGATTGCCAATTGAAAACGACGTAACTTTGTGTACAACAACAACAACTGCGGTAGAGCTGTCAAATTTCCAGCTAAACATTTTTTTTTAAATTAAATAAGTATGAGCGCAAAGAGTGGCAAATCTGCCGAAAAAACCAGATCTGCAGATTTGATTTTAAATCAATTTTTTTTGTCAGATTTAGATAAAAAATAAATTGATTTATTTTACCCATGGAAAACTCCATTAGAGCCAAATAAAAACTAATAAATTTAATAATAATTTACAGAAACTATGTAAGATACCAATATAATTTAAACTATAACTAAAAGATAGGTTTCAAAAAGCAATTTTGTATAATCCCGTAAACTTGCACCTACCCTAAATTCTATAGTTGCACCAAGCAGGGGAATTGCAAGATAGCAGTGTATGCCCGCCTATTTCATTTGTTAAAGTACAATAAGGTTCTTTAAAATATATTTTTCATTTTAAGAACGATGGACTAAAACAAAATGTATAAATAATAAAAAATGTACACAAAACTCCTGAAAATTGGTCTTATTTCTCTATTGCAAGCGCACTTAGCTTTATTTCACGACGCCACTGGCCTAAACATTCGAAGTGTCTAAAGCTTAAAAAAAAAACACTCCTCAATGATGTCATGAAGAAACAACGCTTGTGTTTTGCCAAAAAAAAAAAAAAAAAAAAAAAAGATATAGAATTGGAAAGTTGTTTTTTTTCCGGACGAAAAAAGTTTAACTTAAATATGGTCCATATGGATATAAATACATCTTTGCATACATATAGCCATGCGAAGGCTGAATGCAGTTTTAAAACTCTACGAACAAAATTAGGGCGTTAAAATTCATTGCAACCAAAAAATAAAATACTCATACATACGTCCGAGAGTACTATTGTTTTATTAAATTAAACATTAAACATACACACAAATAAACAAAATTCTATCATTCATATGTTTTGACACTTTGAAATTTATTTATTCAACTTCCAAGCCAAATGCATAGCAGGTAATGGCTTTTCAAAGTTTGTTACTTTTTGATTGTCCTTATAATTACAATTTAATATTTTGTCGGTGTTAATATCGTTTGCGCTGCACTTTACTTGGTTAAATTTCAATCTTGTATTAATTACCATTATTTGTTTTAGATAAGTTTCATCAACTATTAATTAATTTTCCTATGAAAGGTTGTTTTGTTTTGTTTCCATTCCATAGTTGAGAAAACACTCAATATGAGTTCCCAATTCCAAACATGTTCTCGGTTCAGGAGTGTATGAGCCTTTCAACAAATAGACACGAACAAGTCATGCTAGTTATTCAAATAGTCGCCAGAGTCTAATTAAATTAAAATTTTAAAAAACCATATGGAACCCGTATATTCACTTTTCACTTTGTACATCAGAAATAAATATTGGCGAAATTGACTCCTCCAATTCAACAGTTGAATCATGAAAACCAGAAGCACAAAATCGTTATCATTTATAACTATTTCAAAACTATATTTTGCACAGGGCGCAAAAAACCATTATACCGGCTATGTCTACTTATGATTTCATTTTCAACATTGTGTGGGGTGCAAAATAATACAAATATGGTTTACATACCTATAAAGAGGTGTGTAGAATTTATCAAGGTACATCTATAGAGACAAAAAAAAACTAAAAATCTTTCAAACTAAAAACAATACAAAAACTTGAACGCATTCCAAACCTTAACTCGACAGCCTACACTAACAAAATATCTAATTTTGGATTTGACATTCAACTAGGTACATCCCTATCGAAATTTTAGGATCACTTCCTCGTCTGGCATTTTCAAAGCAATCATCATAGAAGTTTGTGTATTTGAATAATAACTTTCATATCCTACATATATGTATGTAGGTATAACCGAAATACGTGAGAAAAATATCAACATCACATTAATCTGGCGAATTATATAACTCGTTTAATGACACCTTGTTAAAATGTAGAAAAATTTCACAATGAGCAGAAATGTGATTTATCTGGGAATTTTATACATACACCTCCTAGGAGAGAAATAAGGTCACTGAACCACAACTTATCGTTAAACTATTTTCGGGTCTCGATCTCGATAATGAAAGTAACCGAATGTAAAACGTCTGTTTTGACTTCAAAAATATCAAAATCAAAAATTAATCATTAAAACGCGTAAGCCTTGAATTACTTTTAACAGCAATAGACACCGAGATCCGATATGTATGTACTCGTATGTATGTATGTAATCTATAAGTGCTTACTTTAGCTGCGATAAAAATTTGTAAACTGCACATGCGAAGTCAAAAAGAAGACTGGGCAATGTGCGATGTTCGGCACATCGGCAATTCAACCTCGCAGATGAAATCAACACATTGTATTATTTTGTATAGAATATTATGTACATGAATGTGAATGATTTTTCACAAACATTGGCAACCGCAATAAGTTTGCAGATGATGTAATTTTACATTAATTGTTTTCGTTTTCGTTTCATTTTAGTCAATTTAGCTGTTTTAGAATTAGAATTGTTGAAATGGTGTGATTGTAAGTAAAAACTACTAAATAATCTGTCCTCCATTGTTCACATTCGTTTTCTCTGTTCATTATTATAACAAATCATGTACATACATCGGTATTTAGATATGAACATTCGATGAAAATGTTCGCTAAAATTTGTCATAAACAAATGGTGGTGAAGGTGATTCGTAGAAAAGGTATTTGGATTTTGGAATGTGGTATTAGGTATGTGGGAACTGGTAATGGAAAAGAACAGATACGCAGTGGCAGTGATGCCAAACTATCTTTTGGTTTTGTTTGTTATGACTAAATGCGTGGAACGTTTTAGATTTTAGTAATTGTCAAATGATTGCGTGCAATTCGTGAAGTTTCCCATAAACTTCTTGTTTTTTTGTATTGGTTTCTGGACAGAAGTTGATACACAAAACAGTGTTTTTGGCCCGTTTGAATGGGCGCATTCATAAAGCTAGTTACTACGTATAGTCATAATTCAACTAGCTTTGTGAAAGCAAAATTGCACTACAAAGCTAGTCAATCCGGAACTGTCATATTACTGACAAATGCAAATACATATATAAAATAAGAAAAATGTTTGATTTAATAACTTTAAATATTTTTTTTTGTTTTAAATTTCAATAAAATCAAATATAAGACATAATTTTAGTAATTTGTATTAATTTAATTTTGAATTTGTGTGTTCTTACTAATCAGCTGAATGTGAAACGTCAAAATCAGGGACTTCTAACTTTTTAGCTGAAATTTTTACAACTCATTTTGTAGTTAAATTTAGCCAATCAGAATGCCTTGACTACGTAGCCACTAGCTTATTGAATGCCCCCAATGAGTATGAATTTAATTTTTAATTTCCAGACAATTAAACAATTAGATATGTATGGAAGATAGATTGTAGGTCCTATCCAAGGGTGGATCCATAATTTTTAATCAGGGGGGTTCACACTCTTAACATAAAGACGGGTAAAGTAGGTTGAAAAACCTTACATTTGCATATTTCAAGGGTAAAAGTGACAATTTTTGTTATCAGTTTCTTTTAGAACACTGTTGTCCAACAAGGCATGATGGTCTAACTATTTAATTTAGACGACTTCATGCATGTGAAAGCATTCTAAGATTCCAAAGGTTTCTTAATATGCACAATAGGCTAGAGGAGTTTTGGGGTGCATTTCATGCATAAATTATGTTGAAACGCATATATTTTTCCAAAAATAATATATTCTGTTTGTTCATTTATATAAATGCGTAGAACGCTTTCAAAATACATATATACATATTTGTAGATGCAAAAAGCCCACATTGAGAAAGTTTGCCAGAAGGAATTTATTGTGAAGAATTTTCTGGCACTCACAAATTACACTTGGCAGTAATTCTTACTTCAATCCTTGAAAGATTCAAAGCTTTGATATTAAATTAATAAATATAAAACGTTCATTATGTTTTAAAATCAGTCAAAAAGTAGATTTTTTTCAATTTATTAAGATCTTAAAAGTTTTTGTATTTGATAAATAATCAATTTTGAAAAAAAAAAATCAGAAAGCCTAAAACATTTTTTGTGCATCACAAAAATAAAATGGAATTAAAGACGAGTTTCAGAAATTTAAATTCAACTTTAGTTTATGTAAGGAAAATAAAATTAATGTTTTCTCAGAATATAATATCAAATTGAAACCAGTTCTTATTCAAGGTTTTTTTCTCATTTACTAAGTTTTTCCAAAATTAAAATTTAGTAAATACCTTTAAGATTATTACAAATATTTTAGTTGTTTTTTTTTTGTTGAATTACTAAAAAAATCTGCAGATGAAATCTAATCTCCTCTTATAACTGAACAGCATGAGCTTTGTGGCTCATATGACTCTCCCCCCTGGGTCCTCCATTGGTTAAAAGTAGAAAAGTTGTGCGGCGCAATTGGAATAAACCTGGATTTTTGATTTATAGTGTTCTTGGTCAAGTCCTCAGTAAAAGTACATTTTTTTACTCAGTTGTTTTAATTTTGAAGTCAATACCTTCTTCTATTCTCGAATTATTCGAATTTTAAAAATTCAATTTTTTCCAAAGATATTCAAATCGAAAATCAATTTTTACAAACTTTTAGTGTTGTGTTTTTAGGTTCTTTTTGCAAAAAACGTAACTTCAATTTCTGTCAAAATCTTACCAGATGTTAAAAACATTATTCTTATAGTTGCATGCATTTATTTTCGAAGTAATATTATTTTTTGTTTGAAAAATATTTGAGGCAACAAATATTTTTTTCAGTTTATTTTGAGTTATAAGAAAAAAACGTAATTGAATTTTTTTCAAAATTATACTTATTTGCTACCACGTCACATTTAATAGTAGTTATTGGTTCGTGAGAAATTTGGAATCAACCAAAATGTTCACTTTTTCAAATCGATATAGTAAAAAAACAACCATTCAAGTTTTTAAAAGTCTTCTCTGCATATTTTGCAAAACAAAATCTATTTGAAATCGATATTTCTACTGGTTCTTAAGATATGGACGACGAGATATGGTATCCCGAACGTACGGTCACATCCACATACAGATATCTCTCTAAAAACTTTGATTAAGATTCAAGGGACCTTGAAACGTCGAGAAATGTGAAAATTTTCAATTCGACATATCGAACCGATTGCAATAATTCCTATGGGAAGTTGGTTTCAATTTGAATGTATGGTATTTTCCAAGTGATATTATTATTATTGCTAAATCAAAAAACAGGTCTTCATAGTTTATATGTATCTTAATGTACAGTATATGTATGTCTGTTTAATTAAGAAATCACAAGTATTGTGTAGTAGCCCGGGCATGATGGTTAGTGCGATGGACTGTCATGCAAGAGGTCTTGGATTCTATCCCTGCCTGTTTTAATTTTTCCAAAAAATTTATGAATGATTTTAAAATACACTGAGTTACAAAAAAAGTGGCGCAGTCATACTTTAATATACTTTAATAATACTTATTTAATATACTTTAATAATACTTATTTTTGCAGAGGTATTAGGTGCCTCAAAGCCTTCGAGATCGTCACCAAAAAGCGGTTGAAGTGTCTCACAGGCTTTAATCGGTGGGAGGGATCACTTTAAATGCTTAAAGGGTGAGCGGCGTTTAATTGTGAGGAGGTCTGGTTGTATACCAAGACTCACGATACAGCACGAGTGAATGGAATATGCTCTTCACTGACAAGTCCAGGTTTTGTCTAAGCTCACCAGACGGACGTAAAAGAGTATGGAGAAGATCAGGTGGGAGATACAATTCGACAACAGTTGCCCAGCGGAAAAATTTCTGAGGAGGTTATGTCATTGTGTGGGCAGGAGTTTCCGGGCACGGAATAATTGGGCTGTGCATAGTGGAATGATCGTTGAACTCCAATAATTACACCACCAACATTCTGGAAGAATATGAGGTTCCTTTCGCATCATTTATTGGCAAACATTTCTTTCTGATTTAAGACAATGCGAATCTTTTTTACATATTTGAAATTATTGCGAAATTTTAAAGTGCGCCACTTTTTTTGTAACTCAGTGTATTTATCAGACAAAAAAAGTTGAAATTTCAATAGAAAATTAATCTTTCATATCATTCAAAAATATGTAGGTACAGCTGCGAGCAAAAAAATAGCAGTGCACGTAAAATTATTTTAAATAAAACATAAAACATGAAAAGAGTTTTGATGTTGGAAATTTTTTTAAGTAAAACTCCTTAAGATTCATTAAAATTTAATTTTTTGTAATAATGGAATTTAATTTATTGCTAATTAGCTAAGCAGTAGTCCAAAAACAAAATAAACCTCAAAATAAAGCGAGCAAAATAATAGCAGTGATTTTCTTTTTCTATTAAATTAAAATATAACAAGGGCACAAAAAGTTCTTTTCAACTGTATTTTATTTAATTAAAGCTAGTATTTGGTAGTATGACCATTATTTTTTATAACGGCTTCACAGCGACGTTTCATTGACTCCACAAGTCCCTGACATCTTGATGGTGTTATTGATTGCCATGCCTGCTCAGCAACGCTCCATAACTCTCCGTTATTTTTTGATTTTGCCTTGGATACTTCTATTTTAATATCTGCCCAAATATTCTCGATGGGATTGAGGTCAGGAGACGGTGCAGGCCACTCCATGACCTCAATCCTATTATCATGGAACCATTGCCTGGCTGCTCTGCTGGTATGCTTTGGGTCGTTATCCTGCTGGAAGACCCATTTGAGGGGCAATTCGTATTCGGCATATGGCAGCATAGTGTTTTGCAGGATATCCACGTAAGAGTGCTGGTTCATAATGCTTTTGATGCAGTATATTGGGCCAACTCCATAATAGGAGAAGCATCTCCAAACCATTATACTGGATCCCCCATGCTTAATAGTTTTTGTAGTGTATCTAGGGTTATATTCCATGTTCAGGGGTCTTCTCACAAACTGCCGAGATCTTTTACCACCATAGAGAGCCACCTTGCTTTCATCGGTCCAGAGAATGTTTCTCCACTTTTCGGGAGCCCATCCATAATGTTGGCGAGCAAACTTTACCCTTTTAAAGTGGAACCTTTCTTGGACGCGAACATTTAAGTTATGCTCCCTTAGTGTTCTCCTCACCGTATGCACACCGCACGGCACCTCAAGCTCGTCCGCAATTTCTGTAGCTGCTTCTGTAGGATTATTTCTTGAAAAGCGGACCACACGTTTTATATAAGATGGTGTAAGAGATTGTTTTCGTTAGGTTAGGCGTTCCTTAGCATCTCCGCTGAACAGCCAAGAAGTTCCTGAACCTTTTTGTACGTTTTGCCTTCAAAAATGATCTTTATTATAAATTCCCGCCTCTCCAGTGTGTAGTGTTTACCTCAACCCACTTTAAATTATTAAATTCAATAATTTGATTACAATTTTAAGGGAAATATAAAATAGAATAACAGGACTTGTTTTTATAACTTTTGAAATCAAAATTTGAATTAAAACACAATTATTTAAATTAAGTTTGTCAATCACTGCTATTATTTTGCTCGCCTAAAATAGTGAATCACACTACACAAAGTGACATTTAAACAAAGTAATGAGAATTTACCGTTAAATTATCACTTGCACCTTTTAAGATAATTACTCTGAGTACCTACCAAAATAAAGTGGAGTTGCGAAAAATTGGCTGTGTTAGTGATTTATGAAAAATTATAGCTTGTTGCCTATTACACTGCTATTATTTTGCTCGCCACTGTATGTATGTATGTACATATATGTACATAATATATTCTTAAAATTATTTTAATTCAAAACTGGCAGGAAATGCCATAATTTTAACATTTTTCGCAGATCTACGTTTGATGAGGATTTCCGGTTTGCCCTAATTAATAAAGTTGGACCTTTCTACTGGCTTCTTAAGATCTTGAATATGTACCTTTATGCGTATACAAATGTCCATTATTTCTTTATTTATTGAATTATAATTAACAAAAAAAAATTATTGGAAATACTAAAATAAAGCGGAAAAACTTGAGTGCTAAGATTTTATAACTTTTATATATTTGGTAAAACTAGTGGTTAGTAATAGTAAAGCTCTGGTCAAAGTGCAGGACTTGGTTGTGGATATGATGTGGTGATGTCGTTGCTGTTGCTGCCATCATATTTCAACACCGAGCGCAACTTTACAATCGAAAACTTCTTCACACCCTTCGACTTGGCCTTGAAGTTGCTTGATAAAAAATCCCACCATCTTAAGAAAAATCCAAAAAAATAAAAGATACGTGCTAAGACGTTCTATAATAGAGGAATTTATTGATGACAGGAAACAGTGTCGCCCAGTCCACTCACCTATCTTTGGATTTTCTGAAAGAATGACGTTGGTGACTTACATATGTTCCAAAGCTAAACAAGCAGGTTCTTTTGTTATCGACGCAACAGAAATGCTTCCTGTTTCCAAAATAAGCCAATGAAGATACTGCAACAAAACCAAAGTGGAGGTGATGTTTTCGAACTGGCGGAGGAACTGATGGAGTGTGCAATGAATGACCGTTCACACCCTGTAACGCAAAAAAAATGGGGAAAACTTCTTTGGATGCCCTTTGCCTCATAGGAAGAGGTCTTGCTTACAGTCCCGCGAGAATTCCTTGCAAAACGAATAGATGTCACCTTTGTTCAAGGGAAAAAGACACATAAACCAGACCCGTCCGTGACAGTTGCGGAATAAGATATTATATTCTTATTGAAATAAAAAAAATTAATGAACAAAATACGATTGCTATTAGATATTATGTAGTGAGGTAAAAAGGTACCCCATGCCTACTTTCCCATCGACGACACTTGGAAATATCTTCCCATAACTTTCCATCGTAGGAAATTTAATTCACAATGGCCCCTATTATGTGGTTTTTAGTTCCATAAACTTGTAACTGAAACTGTTAACAATGTACTAAAAATATTGTCTGCCTCTGCACAAGTGTTTAAATACCAGAGCATTTTTTATACTTATGCATTTGAGCTTAAATTTTTTGTTCAATCGATTTTGAGGTATAAAATTATCTTTTTTCGGCATTCGTATCTTCTTCGAAAGTATCTGTGATCCACGCCTATTTTTTAAGTAAAATAAAGTGCAAAGGTTTAAGATAAGGTTTCTACATCTTACTTTTTAAGAAAATGTGTTCTCTTTGTTCTTTTCCAAGATGTGCCTTTTTCAAATATAAGCAATCGTATGTTTTTTTTCTCAATTATAATTACATAGTTTCTTATTTATGTATGTGACGTGAAAATACGATCAGTGCAAAAGAAATCCACATTATCGAAAATTGTATTCGATCTTTTGATTGTCTATTTCTATTTTTACGGAATCAAGTATCACCGACGAGAAACAAAAGACAAAATTTGATCGACATTCATAACCGATGAAAGCTGATGTTGATATTTTTGAGTCGAGTTGGTAGCTTAAAATATTTAATATCGAATTCGAACAAAATTAAACTTTGTTTTCTTTTGCAGGAAAATGAGTATTATGATCAAGATTTCATTCCACCTTGCAATATTTTTTTTCACAAGTATTACGATCCTTGTTTTGGTATTTTTTTGAAAGGAGTTAGAACGCCTCCAGGGCCTTAATTTTTTAAAAGCTAGATAATAGCGACTTTAAATGAATTCCATTTTTATACTTACTGATTTGTATTTCTTTTCTGAAAAAGTGAAACATAATAAAAAATAAAAAAAAAAGTATTCCAATAAAAGAAAAAGACAACCAAAGAGAATAAAAGAAACAGAAGGGGCAAAAATAATAAAACAAAAAATAAATTAATAAAATGTTCTTTACTCTTGCATTAGTCATGTAACAAAAATCAAAAACAAAATAAAAAATATGACAAACATTAAATAAACACAAAGTAATACATAAATATTTGCACAATATTATAATAAAAAAAGAAATAACATAGAAAAGCAAAAATCGAGCAAATACAAAAAGTAACAATTTACTGATCGAAGCATTCGTGAGATGTTAATGATATTATTATATTGGTTATAATAATATTATGAACATCATCATAAGTTTTTATTAAAAATTATTGATAAGAATTAAAATAAAATAAAATCATAACAATTATAACAACGATAAAAACAAAATGCGAGTTTACTTCTCAGGATTTTCATCATGTAAAAATAAATAAATTGGAATACATAATATTTGTTTTTTTTTTTTTAAATCCTGTTCATATAAATAAAATTTAATTCATTAAGTCTTTTATAGTAGACAAATTTATTAAAAACATTAAACTACAAGAAGGTTATAATAATTGTATGAGATAAGCAAACTAAAACAGCTGCAACGTTTATTTGTTTTGTTTCTTTTTGTTTTCCATTTTAATAATAATAACTAACACTAGTTATGATATCGTTTTTATCATTTTTAATAAACGCGAAAAACTGTTTTAAACCGAACAAGTCTTGACATATTTATGTAAATGTTTCATATTTTTAGCTTAGCAAAAATAATTATTAAAATACGAATTGACAATTCATGTTACAATACAATTTCTAATTTCAAAATTCCCTAAACGAGTTTCGTTATTACAATATGTATCTGTAAACGAATGCAAAAACCACACTCTCATTTAACATTTAAATTTATAATAAAAAAGGGTATAGTTTTTTTGTTTTTTTTTTCTTTTTTGTTTTTGTTTTAATATTTAATTGCATATTTTATATAAATAATATATTATGTAGTTGGAATCATGGATGGTGTGAAAAAAAAAACCATACAGATGTGATGGTTTTTATTATTATTATTTACGTTTAATAATGTCATTATTTATTTTATTCTTTCAAGTGAAAGGGTTTGCTTTTTTATCTAAGAACAGATTTAAAGTAACAAATGGGGCTTTCGCTTAGTAATAACCTGAACATATATATATATATAGATATACATATCTTCAATATAATCTAAATAAAAACACATAATAAAAATCACTTAATTGCTAGACAGTTAAAAAATTCAATTCATTAAACGAAACATGATTGTTACAACTAAATGCATTTTATTTTTATAAAGTCAGTCAGTCGTATAAAACTACAAGTCATAAAAATTACTTAGATCGGAGCGTTTTATTTTTGTTTCTTTCTTCTTTTCTTTTTTTTTTTTTTTGTTTGAATACACAATCAATAACACTGTAGATGTTTTTTTTTTTTATATATATATATAAGAAAACATTTTAGATCATTTTAGTCTAGTTAATAATTTTTCTGTCAACATTTTAATTTTTGTATTATTAAAATATGTTGGGTTTATCTTACTTTTTGTTCACGTATCAAAATATTGAAATATATCAAAAATATAATTTAAATATTAACACTAGATTAAACAGCTTATTTTAACATTTTGAGTATACAACAGTTAAACAGCTTAGTAATACAAACTTGCAAAGATTTTTTAAGGAAAATGTCCTCAACATATACACCTACTGTACATACTTGCGGGTTCAGAAGCAAATTTTGAATATTTTATTTCCTTACATTTTTCATTTTTTTAATTTTCAACAAACAGAAAATAAATAAAAACAAAGAAGACTAGTCTTAATTCAGCTAGAGAATTTTTTAATAATTTTTTTTTGTTTAACGCATGCTTTAATATAACCACTACCAACAGAAATAATTAGTTTGGATTTTGTTTTATTTTAATTTAATTAAGACGACACTATTTAAGCTTTATTCAAAAAGCTAATTGGCAAAGCAAAAATCGCAGTGGTCAAAACTAAAACTAAAAACAACATAAATGTTGGGATAGATATTATAATATAATAGTATTAATAATAATAATAATAATAATAATAACTAAACAGCAGTATTATTTATAACATTATAATTTTCAAAATGCAACACAAGAACATGAAATATAATATTATAAAAATAGTTTTTTTTGTTATATATTTTCAATCTTAAGTACACATATTTAACTGTTATATACATAATATATATCTTATTTATATATATATATGTATATGTATATTACGGAATGTCTGTCATGTTCATGCTCTTTCAATCCAGAAAAAAAAATATTTATTTTTGAGATCTTAAAAAACAAAATGTGACGTCAATATAGCTTATTATCTAATTCGAGAGCAGATACAACTTAATAATTTTTATCTTCATTATACTTCTTTTAATAATCATGTAAAAAAGTAGTTAGCTACTTATTATTTATATCATGGTCAGCAATACTTTTGATAATATAAAAATAGTTTAGTTTGTAATAGAATGTAGACTCTAGTTTTTTGTTTGTTATATAAAAATATATGTATACGCAGAAGTAATATTAAGCTTCATCAAAGACTTATATATATATCATGTATAAATATATATATATTGAGTTATCAAAATAAAAAGAAAAGTACGCATTACTTGCAATACATAACATACATACAGCAAAAATAATACTATAGTAGTAATACGATTTTTAATTTATTTTTCTTTATTATTATTGTGCAATTGTTGTGCAAATTAAGTTTTAAATGAATCTTTTTATTTAATACATTTTGTTCCCATTTACATGTTTTTTTTTTATTTTTTAAATTTAATTTAATTTTAAATTGTCAAATGTTTTATTTCAATTAAAAAACATTTCGTTTTTCAATAAATTTTTGATTAGATATAGTTTTTATTGTTGTGGTAAAAAAGACAACAAATTCATTAACATCTACTTAGTATTATAATGTAAAGAGGAATATGTACGTTTAATCAGTTACCAATATATTTTTATTTTAGTCCACAATTAGTCTTTGCTGATTGCCAATATTTAATAATATGTACGTAATAATAATAAAAAAGAAACTATATCATTAACTTCACGTGTTCTTCTTAAACACTATCGTTTATTACTTTATAAATAAATAACAAAAAGTATTAAAATATTAAATTGTTTTTTTTTTTTGTTTCTGTTTTTTTTTTATATATAAAAATATATTATAAATGCAATTGTCTTTTAAAATATCTACATTAACATAACGAAAAAATACAAACAATAAATACATAAAAAAAAAAAAACAAAAAAAAAATAAGAACATTCATAAAAAATAAACAAGGAAAACATATACAGGTATAAATAAAAAATAATAATTAAATAGTTAATAAATAAGTGTTGTACATGCACCGGATACATTTGCATTACAAGCCTATCGGTGGTACTTGAACATAGCGATAAATGTATAAGCGATAGTCCTTACTAGCTAAGACAACACTTCCGTCGTCCATCAAAGCAACGTCGAAACACTGAGCGTGTTTTACTTTTGACTCAAGAGCTGACACCAACTGACCGTCCTGTGTGAATATTGTCAAGTTAAAGTTGTTGTGGTTGTCGGCTATCAGTATTTCACCATTAGAATTGATTCCGACTCCAATCGGATAGTTGGTTACGCCTTCTCCTCCGATCTGGCGCAAGTACTGACCTTCGTAATTAAATACCTTAACGCAATGGGCCCGATTGTCACTTATAAAAATTTCCTGTTTATCATTTACAATAACTCCATTGGGAAATTCCAAATGCTTGCTGCATCCGAATTTCTGAATAACATTACCGTTTTGATCAAATATTATGACTCGCATTACTTTACATTCCACCACAATAATGCGTCCCTTATTATCTACTGTAACGCCACGGGGGTGTTGCAAGATATTAGCACCAAACTTTCGCACGAATTGTCCATATTGATTGTAAATCTGTATTTGGTGTGTTGGGGAACGTTCGGTAACTATAATGTCTCCAGATGTTTTAACAACAGCCACACGATTAGGATACAACAGTTGGCCATCTCTTTTGCCACATTCACCGAATTGGAATTTGAATCGGCCCTCCTTGTCGAATATCTGGATGCGATGATTATTTGTATCGGCAACAATTATGTCATTTTGAGCATTGACAGCAACTCCACTTGGTTCTGTAAATTGTCCCTCTGTAACCCCAAATTCACCAAATTTGCAATGGTAAATCATCTTTTGTCTCTTGATCTGTGATTTTGGTGGATACATTGTAGTGGACAAGAGTTTTGAAGTCAAATCCATAATGCTATCAGATGATGGACTACCAACGTTGTTATTTCCAACTGACATAACATTGTTATTACCCAGATTATTGCATGCGGTTTTACCCAAAGACGATATGTATTGCTCCGAAAGACCAGTGAAAATTGTGTCAGAGCTTCCATTGCTCCATTTCTCGTATGGATTCAATTGCATATTTAGATCAGTGCCAAAGCTGCTTTGAAAGCTGTTATTGAAGCGTTTGGACGATACGGCATTAGAATCGAAGCTGTTGGTGGAATGAGTGATTGCATTTTGAGAGGCAGCAGATACGCTGTTATTGACAAAAGAAATGTCTAATATATTCGAGTTCATGGGAAGAGCTCCCATATTATTTGAATTATTTATGGTTAAGCCATTCATTGAAGATTGATTTGTGTTGCTTGGTGTTGGCCTTGCAATAGGTGGTTGTTTTGTTGTCGTTGATTCGTTTGTTGCACGTATATAGCCAAAAATGTTGCGAACACCAACTTGAATTGACTGATAGTTAGAAACAAATTCAAGTTCAAATGGTACCTGTAGGTCTTGGACAACGGATTGGTACTGATATTCAACAGTTTTTCTTAGAGCCAAGACATCTTTTACGGTATTGGGCTTTACAGGTGTCCTTTCAATATTATCGCATGCTTGTAGTGCTTTGTCAACTGCCTCTTTCGATCGATTTACGCATGAATTAATTGCCAACATTTTTGCATTGTGTAAACTTTCGAGATCTTTTAAGATCTCTTGTTTTCTTTCGTCCAACATTGAATAGAAGAATTGGTATGTTTCGTTAACTTCACTGTGTGCCTTTTGATACTGTGATTTTATCTGGTTAACAATTAAATCCGAGTTACTAACAACAGTAACGATTTCACCAACTTTTCCACGAAGTTCTGCTACTATTCCTTGAATAACGCAATCGGGTTGTTTGTGAAGAAACTCTTGGGAGTGTTCTACTTCATGCAATGCCGATGAATGTTCGCTAGAAACACAATCCTTGCAAACAAGTGCACTACAAGTGCGACAAAAATAGTTGAGTAGTTCATTCTTATGTTGATTACAAAAATACTGACTAGATTTGGTCATTGAGGTGGAGGGTATCAATTGTGATGCAAGTAAATTGACGTCGTCGCGATTTGATATACTGTTGGTTGAAGAGAGCTTCGTCATAAGTTCGTCTTTACAATTAAAGCAATGATTCTGTGATGAGACTCCTGTGTTGTTTTCATAAACACCGTTAATTATTTTTGACAATGATGAATTTGATCTATTGGACTGTGATTGGAATATATTCGAAATAGAGTTGCCGAATTTAAATTCGTTTATGCTTGATAGTCCAGAATTACTGTTCAATGAGTTTGAAATTGATGGATTTTCAATCAAACAAACATTATGTCCATTAAAACAATGCATAAATTCATGCGCAGTTACACAATTTGAGCAAAGGAAATTAGCACATTCGAAGCATTTTGCTACTGCGTCTGATTGCTTACTTTTGCATGCAGTACAACGTGGGACTGCAGATCCATTAGGAAAACTAATGCTTACAAGATTTCTTGTGATGATGCCATTGCATTGGACAGTGTTTTCCTTGTCGCTAGCGTGTTCGTCAATACTTTGAATTGTCGACAGGCCAGAAACTGTTCCTCCGCAATTTAAACCACTGCTTGACGAAGTCGATGACGCCGATGATGATGCGGATGATGTTTGGTGTTGGGAATCAATACTGCTTGTTGCTCCGCTGTAATCGTCACAAATTGCAGAGTCACTTACTGGTGGCGAAGAACCGCTTAAGGTTAATGGCGAGTCTGACAAATAACCATTATGATCACCGTATGATTCAATTGAATTTGTTCCCCTTATAGAATCAAGTGATGGCGTTGGAGAAGTAGCCATTTCCAACTGGTGTGTTTTTAATGCAAATATATGTATGTAGATTTGATGTTATTTATAATGTTTTTCAAACTATTTCTCTTAGTTTATAGAAATAATTAAAGCTTCAAATACAGTCATTTCGCTCCGATGTAATTTCAATTTTGGCTAGAATGGGAAAAACTTTTAATAGAATTATATTTTATGCATATTTAAATCTTTAAATGTAGGTACAATTTGATAAATAGAAGCTTTCAGCTGGAATTAGGTATACTTAAACCGTAAATTCTACTCTTTTGGACATGATTTTGAAGTTAGTTCATAGCAAATTAGTCTTATCAACAAATCAAAATTCCCATTATTTCAATAGTGCTTGCTTACGAAAAATGAAAACTACTTACAAAAACTTTGTTTCCTCAGTTCTTTGAAGATGATAGGTAGGTAGTTATTTTTGTGAAAATTTAATACAAAACTGGTACTTGCTAAATCTAAGTCATTAACAGAATATCGTTGTTTAACAGCTCAATTTAGAATGTTTATACTTTGTTATATATAACGCGAAGACATGTGTGTCATGTTCTATGGTCTAGCTAGACTTTTTGGTTTTAGTTTAAATCAACTGATTGAAATTACATAAATTAATGTATTGATAATTGTCATTAGTAAGCTTAAACTAACTGCTTGTAAAAACAACAAAAATATTGTTTATAACGAACAAGAAAGGTGTAGTGAATTTCCTTTATTGGCCGTTATAATAATGCAAGGAAACAAGAAACCTGATCAGATCGAACACTCACCACTATTGTCAACCCTCTTCGATGATCCACTTTCACTTCCTTCCGCAGGGGATGATACATAATATGTATGTAGGTATATAATATAATTTTGTATTTTTATTTTGCTTACAAAACACTATAAGTTGTAGGTACCAAAGTTGTACACAATTGAAGTTTTACAATTCCACCCCTTCAAAAAATTGCGAAATGAATCAAGGAAGAGAACAAAAAAACACACCCATGCGCTCAGACAAGGGCTCATCACGCACACACTTGCGTATTAACGGGGTGGTTTTAATTCTGCAGCTGGTTGTTTTTACATATGCTTCGCTAGGTTTTGTATCGTTTTTGATTCTCCATTCTACCTATATCCATAACGTTTGCTTTCAAAAAAAATACTCATGTTAATCCTATTGCAACATTTGAAAGAACAAAATTTGTATTGTTACTGAATACCTATTCTTTCGTGAGCATTGGCAGTGTTTTGATTTTTAGACAGATGGTCGATTATTATACAGCTTTATACTACTAAAATTGTTATTTGATAAAATAAAAGGATGCTAGTTACCAACCCATATGGGCATGTAACAAAGAAAGAAAAAAAAAGACATTTTCTCGATCGCGACCCACAAATTCGTTAGAATTTCAAAAGTGAAGAAATAGGTTGGTTGGTATACCATTTTACATTTTACGTATACTGCATTCTTTAAACTTTACGATAAAATAAACAAAAATGTCGTTTTCTTTTGTAAGAGCGATCTTATAAGCAAGTGTCCGGGATGTTAACTCGACACAATTTAATTGTCTTGAGCACAACTGGGATCATACTTGTCATTTCGTTTTAAATTTGAATGTTTTTTGAAATCGTTTATGTTGTGAAAAAGTCCTTTATTCCTTTTTAACCCTTGTGCATTAACCGAATATTAAGGTCAGTTTAACTACTTACGATCATCAAAGTTTAAGGAATTAACCAAATTAAAAAGTGAAGTAATACTTCAAAGTTCAAAGTGATGGACTCAAATACATTTTGAGGTACATAGTATATATGTTATAATTGCGGAATCAGAGATTGCAAGTGGTTAATACTTTTGCCACTTCAAAATTCCTTGTTTCCTCATCAAATAGGTACAAGAAGCTGGTTGATGCGATCTTTACTGATAACTTGCTTGATAGCTTTGAAGTTTCAACTGAGTTTGCTAACCGTGCTACTGATTGGTAATTGTTTTATTATTAATAAAAGAAGACAGCACCAACCAAAAACCTAAATGTAATAGGAATTGAATTCTAATACAAATTTAAATTAAGTTCCAAATATTGGTTAGACAACGAAAAAACTAAAATAAAATTAGAAACTTTTATTTTTTGAAAACTAACATAATCGATTCAACATCGTTTAATTATACGATCACAATCATGGACTCTCTAGTAAAAAAGATCTGAAACAACCTAAATGACATTTGAAACGAACGACTTACTCGAGTTGCATACTAGTATTACTTACATATGTATATTCCACCTCTAGTGACTCGGTTTGATATACAGTGATGGAAAAAATAATAGAAACGATCTTAGCTTGCAATATTGTAATAAAAACCGTATTGGGAAGAGTATAAACAAATTTAAAAATACCTTAATACATTCAATACTTTAAGGAAAAAATATCTTATTAAATTGTTAAAGTTTAACAAAACGAAATAATTATAATAAATCTCTGAAGTATTTCCCACTAATTTGCCTTGGAAAAAATAATAGAAACAAATTAAGAATTGTACTGTGTTTTTAAACAGAATTATTAAATGGTTAAAATGGCTTAACCCAAAATAGATGATCTTTGCACATCTATTTTGAGTAGAATAATCGCATCTTTTAATATAAAGTTAACAACCTTGGCATGTCTTGAAAAGTGTGGAATACCATCAATTTGTTTTATTTTTGACCTTAAGATATTCTTGTCTTAGTCCCCCTGTAGTTTCTTTTAAATTTACCTCAGACATATTCTATTAAAATCGAATAGGTTTGTTGGGTCGTCCATTAAGTATATTATGTTATGGAGATTATTCTTTCTACAAATTGCTTGAATCCTCATTAATGGCATGTCCTCTTCGGCATAAAAAGCATAACTTCAATACTTAGAGTTCGAGCACATGTTTTGTATTTAATTCAAACAATTGGCCTAGCTTCAAATAGTGAAAAAAAAAATTTACAAAAACTCATAGTGCTTCCACCAAAATCCTTAAATATCGTCTTCGTGTATTTGGGATCGAACCTAAAGTTAATTGAATATCTGACATGATTTTTCCATCTTATCTGAACAGATGATCAAAAATTTTAAATTCGACCCCAAATACACGATGATAGTTAAGAATTTTGGGTACTTGGAATTTTGTATCGTTTCTATTATTTGTTTCCATCACTGTATTAAGGGGCCGTTCATAAAATACGTTCGCACACAAGGCGGGGGGAGGGCTCTTGCTGAGTGTGACAAGGGGGGACGGGGGGTCTATGGTAACGTGACGTTCGCCATTCATTGAAACATTTTCAATTAGTATTTCTTTTGACTATTTTTCTTTTTTGCTGCTGCAGCTGGCCCGCTGCCCCGTTTTTGTGACGAAATATTTCTAGGGGGGGGGTCACAGAAAGCGTGACACAGCGTGACAATGGGGGGGAGGGGGTCAGAAAAAGCAGATTTTAGCGTGACGTATTTTATGAACGGCCCCTAACGGGTTGACACATCATTGAACTAAATATTACATTTTGTATTTTTTTTAATTAATTGACATCGACCTTTTTGCTATCAATGTCTTTTGGGAAGCAAACTTTTCTGAATATTTAGTAACATCATAGTTAATCTTCAATTACCGTCTCCGAACAGAAACACGTATCAATATTAAAACTTAACGAACTTGTTACCTATGCTTACCTATTTGTTTATGTTTAAGACAAAATTTGACAGTTTGTTCTCTTGTTTTATCAAATTCCGATTTTGAAGGTTTCCCTTTCTTCATTTTTTTTTTTGGAAATGATATTACATTTTATGTTTAATGACATTTTTGGCCCTTTACAGTTATGTATATTTTTAACTATTTTAAAGTTAAGGCTATCATGTAACTTTTTTCTTTCAATTGCAAAAAAGAAGAAACGTAATCGAGGCCTTTATCCAACTGAACTAAATTTAAATCTATTTTACATTGTGTTGATTGATCATAAATGTCTTATCATGTTTAACATTACAGTAAAAAGGAACTATGTAGTTTAAGTTTGGCAAACTGAAAATATAATTTGGTTTTTTTTTTTAATTTTTTTAAAACAAAAACTGCGAATTGCTATTTTAACGAAAATGTGATGAATACAATAATAATACTCCTAAACCATAAAGGTATTAACATACATTTCTATGAACTAGGTATACCTACCTAGTAAAAGAAAAATAATGGACCAAAACAACGGAGAAATAGAGTTCAAATGGTTGGTTATTTTTTGCACAATAATGTAGTTAGGAAGAAGACCAAGCCAAGAAAATGAAGATAAACAAAATTCAAAATTTATAAATAAAAAAAAACTAAAGAAAATGTCACCTCAAATATTTTACCAACAAAAAATGACATCATCTCCACAATAATTGTAAGCACCGAAGGTAACATTTTTGACTTCTCTTAATTTTTTTTTTCGAAAAATAGAACAGTTTTTTTTACAAAAAAAAATTAAAATTGGTTTCTGACAAAAATATCTCAGGTAGGTATAAAAACAGATATTGAAATCAAATTTATTTTATCATATGCAAAATATTCCGTTTAACTTTTATTTAATATACCTATTAGAAAAAACAACTAAAAATTGATAAAATTTGCATTTTGAACTCAAGTACCTTGAGAACAAACAAAAAGATTAACTTCAAACTTTTTTGTATCTAACACAAATATTGTATAACTTTTAGAAATATCGAAAGACGAGCACGAAAATGAAAATTGTCAGTGTGGGTCGCATCCCATCATCTTTTCAAAATAGTACGCCGGGTTGCATTAACAATTTTTAATGTAATAGGGAAGATTTTGGAGTACGAAGGAATTTTTAAAATTCCCTTCTTGATTTGTTTAAAAAGCCACAGAACAAAAAATGTAATTAATATGTAAACCTTTAAAATTGTAAAAACCTTCATATGATTTGTTTAAATGATATTTCCTATTTTTGGAATTATTAATTTGTAATAAAAAAACACCAGGTTTTAGTTTGTAATTCAATTAACTTATTTCAGAGAGTTCCGCTAACTATTCCTTTTATCAGTAGGTATTATTTTGTAATTCAAATGTAATAAATACCAAAAACTATAGGTGTGTAGTTTTAAAAATTAAATTAATTACATATTTAGTAGCAAAAGTTAAGGTTCACATAGCTTTATATGTAGGTATGTATGTATGTAACTATCCTTGGTAAAATTTGAAGTAACTTGGTACAAAATTATAATGATAAAAGATTCTCACGTACAATGTTTTTATACACACAAATATTTGTATTATACCTACATTAAATAAATTATTTCAACTTTGATAAAACTCTTCCAAGTAGCTATTTATTACTAAGCATTATTTTTGTTTAAATATTCAATAAAACCCGGCCATTGACTTTATGCTCATACGTAGGTATCTATCTATACATGACTTTCATTCCTCTAAAAAAGTTTATTAGTTTTGTATAATTATACTACCTTGCATAATATTATACAAACAGTCATTTGTTTTAAATACAAAAAAAAAAAACTATCCGAATCCCATTTGTTTTCAGATAAACATTTTATCAAAAAAAAAGAACTAAATAAATTCAGGTTTATTCTGCAAAAGTATTTGCCTCTTGGGTTGATTGTACTAAATTCAAAAACGCGGGCGAAACCCTTTGTCTACCTCTACATTCTTTTTCTACCTTTTCTGCTTTTATGGTAAAGATACACAATGAAATAAAAATATAAAATAACTAGAAATACACAGCCTCGTCCAGTTTGCAGATGTCTTTTTCATCACAAACACACACACACAACACTCACACTCATACATCCATGCTAAAACGTTAAACCCAGTCCCTGTAGGTATATTGATCTATTTGTTGCCTCCTGTATGACAAAAGCAATAACACCAAGCAAAACAACCAGAACCAGCCAAACATTATTTCGACTAGACTTTCATGTTGTCCTACCTTTACTTCTCTTCTCGATATAAATCAATCAAATCAGAATTTTAAAAAAGTGCTTTGAATAAAAAATATATATCTACGTTTATATATAGGTATATACGAATATATATATATTCGTCCATATATTATATGTAAAAAACATATTTATCATAAAAAAGGATAGTTTTGTTATATAGTATTTAATAAAATTGAAAAATTAAAAGTAAAAAATTACTAAAAATTATTAATTTTACCAATTATTATAAAGCTAGAGAAAACCATTAAAATTTAAACTAATAAACACACAATAAGTAGATAGGTATATACAGAGACAGAATTTTCAAGATCAGGTCAAAATATGGAATTCAACGTATAGTCAGAGCTCAGTCAGTGAAGCCTTCAACTCTAAAACCAAGGTCATTACTATTTTTATTCGAAACGTGTTTTAGTTATTGTAATCGGCAACTTCTTTAATAATTGTGAAACAACAAAATGTACGCCACAGCACAGACCGTCCGCACTAGAGAAGTCACAGAGGACAGATAGAGTAGAGTAATATAAAATAAAATACAAAAAGAAAAGAAAAGAACAACGAACTACCAAACCAAAGAAGAGACATGTTTTTCTTTTTATTTAAAAACGTTTAGATAATTGCGGAAGTTTGTTAAATGAGATTCCACTCCACCAGCTACCAGCACCACACACCTCAAATCAAATATACTGCTGCTGCTTCTGCTGTGGCTATGTGGGTACTTATTTTTGTTTTTTTTTTTTTTTTTCAATAAAATGCAAAAATAAAATTGGTAAAGTTAAATTAAAGAAAAAAAAAAACAAAACTCCTATATTATGTACCAAAAAGTATGTATAATAAAATAAATTAATGTTTTCTTATTGTCCGCCAATGCACTAAAAAAGGGACAACTGATAAATCCAAAATGTTTGTATATTAAAATAAAAAAAAAAAAACAAAAACCACACAAATCGTTAATACCAGTTGAACAATTTAATTTATAAATTAACAAACCATGTTTTCTGCGCTGAAGCCAAAGCTAAAGCTGAATCTGAATTAAATGAACCCTCTAACATAGAACGTTGACCCTCAGAGCTGGGGACAGAAAAAAATAATCTTGTTCGTCGATTGTTTTAATGAACACGCGGAACTAGTCAAAATGAATAACAATTAAATATCTTCGACAGTAGTTCGTACTTCGGATATAATATAATTTATTTTTTTAAATTGTTTTTATTTTTTTAAATTGTGCAAGAAGTAATAAGCTTGGAACAAAAACTCAGCGAGCGTACAAGCCAATCCTATCCTTGACTGTTTTATTTTTTTTTACTGGCCGACTGTCTGTGTCTGCACAAAACCAAGGAATAGTTCTTTGTTAGAGGGGAAACGGAATGGAAATGGAATATGCCGCAAAATGGCAGATTTTATGTATCCAATTTTTCGAGAACAAATTTTTATAGCGTTTCCTGAACACACAATTAGAAACAATGGATATTTAATATTTTATTCATAACAAACCTTGTTTTTTATGTTTTTAATGCTTTTCCAATTCACAAAACAAATTTTTGTTGCAAGCTTGCAGGCATTGATCTCAGTAAATCGTAAGTTCACAAAGTATTCGAATTTTTGGTTTGATATTTTATTAGTAAAAAGTTCACACTTTGTCGGTTGGAATTGGAATATCCTTATGTACTAGTTTATTAACTCAGCTAATGCCGTTTATAAGTACTTCTATATTTGTTTAGTTACTTTTTTAATATTTTAATCCCGATTATAAAATTTTCGTCGACTTCAACTAAAACAATATTTTCCAACACGCAACCTTTTGTGACTGCCAAACAATACTAAGCATTGAGCAAGCAAAGCAAAGCAGTACAGAAAAGAAACAGAATATGGCTACGGCGTGGAGTGGAGTGGAGTGGATAGACAAGCGCAAACAACGGCTGTTGGTCGGGATGAAAAAGTGAAAAAGAAACAGAAATAAAACAAGAGGACGCACACATTCGCGTCTATAGGTGTGTTGTGTTTTGTTGTGTAGGTTGCTATATTGGGTACAGTAAAACCGAATTAACTAATGAGCTTCTTTGCGCCATATTTCCTGACAGTTAAATGGGTTCATTCAGTGCCAGTTATATTTTATTTACAAAAAAATTACCTTTTCCACAAATACGTGGTGTATAAACTATGATAAAAACATAATTATGTAGAACATTTTGTGGTAAAACACAAGTTTTTGCGAAAATAAATCAAAAACGAAAAAAAGAAGAATTCAGCTCTCTGTAAAATAAATTAAGGAATGCATATTGTTCTCTTTCTCCCACAAAAAATCAGTCACATGGTCCATTTGAACGAATTTACAGTTAATATGAATATGCAAGAAATAATAAAATTTGGATACGAATAACAAAGCATTTTAAAAAATTAAATTATGTTTCGTTTCTACTTACTGACAGAAGTAGACTTGACTTGATAGTTAGGGAGATTTTTCTTGGCTTACTTTCCAGTCAACTTTCCATTAAAGTTGCCTTAATTGGAGGGAATGCGATGACTTCTTATTTCTTTAGATTTTCGAAGTTTTGAAATTTTTTCAAAACCCTATAAGCTTTTGTTTTTGTTTCCTGCTCAAAAACTTTCTGTCAATTCAAATTTGGATGATGTTGTTTGGAAAGAACATTATCCAATATCCAATTATTTGAAAATGCAAAAAAATGTGTGTTTAGATTTACGATTGCAAGAAGTCGGACAATTTTTACTTTTTTTTCTGTCACTTTTGACCGATAAAATTTTCTATCAACATGGTTGATAGAAAATTGGTTAATACATTTTTGCGAAAAATCTGCCAATATTGGAAGATCTTCCAATCATGTATAGGTACTTAGATTAACATGTTAATACATTGCATGCAAAAAAGTACCTATCAGAATTTCCTCCAATCATTTGACATTTTACTGTACTTATTTTGCTCTTTCTTTGCAACTATTTAGTAGTGTTTAAAAGCGGTTTTTATAACCACTGTGAATATTTCAAGAAATTATGATTCTAAAAATACACCTTTTATTTCTTTTCGAAGTATTGAATTAATCTGACTTGTTTCGTTTGTGAAAACGAACATAAATGAACTTAGAACACTAAACTCCGAGCTAAATTTTCGGATATAAACACATAATTTTCAATTCAAGTCAGTTTAGAATAAAATCGTATATATGTACGTCAAAAACTCGCGCTGTCAATTATTTTTGATTGAAAATTGAATATTTCCAAAACAACTACATAATGTAATATAATGGGATTCCATGACTGGAAAGCTTTCTATGTGGCTCTTTACTAAAGCTATTCCAGCTTCGCTTGTTTTATTTCCCGGAACATTTCGACCTCTCTTATCATTTCCAGTAAAAGATCCAAAATTTGCACCATTGATAGCAGCATTGACTGTGACTGGTCCATTTGAAACACAAAGCGTTTTCTCAAAAAAACTTGCACGTACTCTGTGCCTCTTGTTTTTGTTTTCTAAAAAGTATCGTTTAGATATTTGTTTTTGTTTTCTAAAAAGTATCGTTTAGATATTTGTCGCGATTTTTGATTGTTGGTGTTTGCGCTTCTGCGTTTTGGAAGCTCACTTTGTACAAATCTTAATATAAAGTCTTTTTGCCTGTTATAGTTTGAAAAACCCCAATACGTTGCACAAATTGCTTGCCTATCGGCCTCAGAAAAAATGAGTGCATTTGAACTTACATTTTGAGCAGTCTATTGGTTTAGGAGCCTTAGCAGGTTGGTTTTTTTTTTTTGTTGAATAGGGGAGACATTTTGCTCGAAGAGATTTCGCTACATTGGCCTTCCAGGTTTCTGGGTGATTTTGTTTTCGTCTAGTTAAGGTTTTCTCCTTATTTTCAGCCATATAGTCTGAAAAATCAGAGATTTCAGATTCTTCGTGCTCTAAATTGGGCTGAAAAGTTGGATCTTCATCCGAATCACCACTAAAATCCCTCTCCTCACTGCTGCTGTCATAATCGACAAGCCGAATTGCATTGTTTTGAATCTGCAAAAGTGATGACCAGCAAAGAAATATTTTAAATTAGAGATGCAAGAAAATAAAAATAACGTTGAAACCTACATTTATTTTTACAGGTTCAATCACTTCATCCTCGTCCATAATAATGTGACTCTGCACTTCCTCAGCAGGTCCTTGGTTCGGAGGATCAATTCTATTTATAGCATGCAATGGTAGTAGCCCAGTCTTACCATCCTCATTCAACGAAGGTTTATTGTTTTATAGTGCAAGTTGGGCTAGGTATCTTCCTCTCGAATTATTCATATTAAGATAATGATACTTTAACCGTTAATGTTATAATAATTTAAAACAAATTGTCAATTAACTGCACAAAACCCGAAATCTTGCAATTTAACTTAAGATTCAGATCAAAAAGTATTTGAAGAAAATTATTTACATTCAAAAAGCTATGATTGAAAAACAAATCATACTGTACAAAAGCATACTGTACAAATAATTTTTTTTTTAAGGTTCACGAAGTACGGCTATAGAATACAGTATTGGCAAGTAAAAATCATTAAGTACGTAAATGATTTTTTCCTGCCGCAAAAACGTAAAATTTTACAGTTAATGATATTTCAAAATTTGAAACGGGTGCTTATGGCCGTTAAATACACATAATGAGTTTTTCCAGGGATAGCTTACCAAAAAATTGAGTCATTGGCAATATACAGTCATTTTCGCTCAAAATTTGACTTATGCGGCATATACATTGTTCAAATGCTTGTCAAGCATGTGAAAGTGTATTAATAAATTTTGTTTGACGTGTCATATACACACATCATGCATAAACTTTCAATCATTTATATTTATTTTAATTTTGAGGTGAATAGACGTGCGATTATTTTATCGGGAAAAATATTTTTTGCGAATTTGATCGTAATTAATTTTCCGATACCCGATGTTTCCTCTTCGACAAATATTTAAAAAAAGTTTGCTTGATCAAGCAATCAATTTCGAATATACATTATATCAATGCTGTCTATCTGATTGAAGAAAAATCAAAACATTTTGATTTTGCTTCAAGCATACACACATTGTATACGTGTTTCATTTTAACTAATACTCTCTCACATGCTTGACAAGCATTTGAAAATTTGGATATTTTTACATCATTTAAATTAAGTTTTAATGTAAATAAAAAATGTATGTAATTACTATGATTTTTTAAAGTTTGGATCTGCCCCCGATTTGCACCAATATGTAATAAATTTGGTTTAAAATTTTGATCAATAAATAATAAAACACTTAAAAGTAAGTTATTTAATATATTTAGAATTATAAATCATCACTTTAATAGTTTCAAAATAAATAGGAAAAGAAAAACAAATCAAATTATAAATTTAAAGGTTAACTTCAGCCTAATCATCGTCATCATCACTGGAAACGTCATCTGTTGGTCCAACAGTTTCACTTTTAAGAGCCTCGAAGAAAAACAGTTTATTGGGTGGAACGTAGTTCTTTACAAGTTGCATCACATCTTTATATTTAGCCATTTTTAAAGGCAAAGTTTGATCATGCATCGGTTCCTGAGGCAGAACAGACAACTTTTGGTTTCAACATTCCTCATTATAGGAAAATATTCGAATATAGGCATTCCAGTTGATGAACAGACTGCAACAGTTTCAATGTGCTCCTTACTATATTCAAAAATGCGATATTGCGATATTTTGAATCGAATCTTTTCTGCATTTATTATCACTTTTTTAAAATGACCTTCGTAGTGTTGACTGAAGTTTAGAATCATATTTTGGTCAACATTACCAACTTTAAAGTTTTTAGAAGCTTGCTCAATACATTCGGCATATTCAGTAGTGGTGAAAACACAAAAATTATAACCTCTTAACTGGAACTTTAAAACGTGACTAACTTAATGCAAATAACGTAAGAATTTCGTTTGTGTCAATAAGGAGGCAGATCCAGATCTGCCACTTTTTTGCACCGAACGCACTAGGGTGGCAGATCCAAATTTTGCTATAACGGGCTTATTTTTTGTCGTATCGACCTCTGGTTTGCACCAATGTATAGATTATTTTTTTCTTCATATGGTGAGTAAAAAAAACGGTTTTGCGAAAAAATGGACTTGCCCCCCTTTTGATGCAAGGTCCTCATTTGTATCTAATTTTGTTGGGCTACTATAAATTCGACCACTTTTTATACAAACAAAAAGTGTTGTAACTTATTTTTGAAAACAATTATAACTTACATAGATCTCCAGAAAAAAACTAAATTTACTGACGCAAACTTAGCTTAAGCGAAATTCCTCCTTTTTTCCCAGTTAATGGTCTAATTTCTTGAGCATAACTTCCCCTTACAATTTCAAGCTATACAAATTATCTTTAATTTGAGACCATTGCTAATTCTGTAAAGGCAAACTTAATTGTGTAAAGCTTTTCTAATTGAGCATATTTGAATTAGTAAAAGAAAAGTATAATATTTTGGTAAGAAATCAGTCTTACAAAAGTCAACTACTTTTTTAAAATTGATTATATAAAATAAAATAAATATAATGAAATATTCATGTAAAATGAAAGTTTTGATTGAATGCGATAGCAGAATTCGGCTGTACATTAAAAATCTCGGAAATAACTAAATATATTGTAAGGAAAAGAAATTCAAATTAGATTCAATGTAATAAATAGTATTCAACATATATTTATTTTAGTATTTACATTTTAATTTTGTATTTGTCACTTATAACTTACTCTACCTAGCATAGATCATAAACTATCTTTGAATATTTATGAGAAAACAAATATTGTTTAAAAGTTGCAAAACACGCTAAGTTATATAACTTTTTTTTTATTAAGTACAACAAAAGCTCACTGATATTATGATTTGTTTAAGATAACTAGAGTCTCAAACATTAAAAATGCACCTATCTACATTTTTAATGTTCGGAAATCAAGCCACAAAATACCACTATGGAAAACATTTCTAATGACTATATTTGTGTTGTCATCACCATTAGTTTATGAAAAGGGACTAGAATAGTGGATTTATTTGTATTTTGTATTTGGACTTCAGTTCGCCTATATTAAGGTGTTAACCGGCCGGCGGCGGCGTTGAGCTATCCATATCCATTGCATTTTTTTTTTAAATATAAATGCATATGCTCTAAAATATTTCGCCATCTGAAATGTGTAAAGGAAATTATTTGATTTAAAAAAATGTTAAAGCGCACAACTACATAACTCTAACAATGTAACAAAAATTATTTATGTAAAGAAAAATTAAAATTGCTTAAATATTATAAATTTACAAAAAGTAGCAGTAAGAAATTCCAAGTTTTTATTTGAACATTAAAGGTCTTTAACTAATTTATTTTATAACTTTCACACTTCTGCGTTAAGGAATTTAACGAAATTGTGGCAAGAACTACAGAATGCCGACTGCGCTATCCTTAAGCAGTAGTGAAAAGCTTACGAAGAAGAATATCTGCTGTTATAAAACGTGTTCCATCGGGAAATGGAAGGGTAGTATCACCTGGTAATCCATGTCTTTTTAATTGCTAGGATTTTTTTACGTTTCCTTGATGGAAATTTGTTGAGTGTTAAAAAACAATTTCATGAAAACTTCAGAACTCAGTCACAGTTAAATAATATTCAAAGGATATTTTATAATCAGAAACCATGAAGTGTTGTGTCATTATTTTCTTTTTAAATGAGTTAATTTTTGAATTGTTTATGTAATACTATTAGTCGCTATTGTAGCAACTTAAACAAATAAACAAAAATTAAACCTGTAACTATTTATTGTAAAATTTCCTATCAAATACGTGCACATAAAAAACAAATAAAAAAATACTACTTATGTAATTCCTTTCCAATTTAACAAGGAACTCTTTTACACAAAACATTTAATAAAATTGTACAGAAAATAGTTAAATAACAGAGTAATAAAGTTCAGTTTTCAGTTTAATGAAAAATAATGCATTACCTTATTCACTTAAAGAACTATTTTTAAGTACGCACGTACTATGTCGCGTTATCCTAGACTCTTGGCAATCAACATCACAACCAGGTGCTGTTTTTATCAAAGCACAAGTCTTTATAAAGTCTATCGTCGAATATCCCATAGACGAACTCTCATTTACAACTGCATCTGGATTGCTATTACTCAATTCCGTAATAGCTCTTGGAAATAAAGTGTTATTCCCCCGATACTCTTGTCCCTTAATGGTGTTTACAATTTCGTTGTTGCTGTCTTTTTTTGTTAACGATTCTGCCGTCGCAGCAGCTCCATTTGTCTTCACTTTTAAAGAAAATGAATCTGTTGAAGTGGGCGATTGCACTAAATCTAGCGTTATATAATTAACCACAGCGCTATTTTCATTCGTTGGTGTTTTGTTCGTCGATTCATTTATTAAAATTGGAAGATTAATACTACTGAAGTTCTCGTAACAACGCTCCTCTAGCGAACTAGCCGACTTATCAATGTCAATTACATTCTCGTACATATGCTGTTCATCATCGTTGATGGGCAAAAACTTTCGGGGATGCTGCAGACAATCAATTGAATCAACATTTTGTATATTTGGTGCTAGCTCCTGCGGTGGCACGTCTTGTGACTTATTTTTATTTGGTATATTGTTATTGAATTCATTTGGCTTAATGGGAAACTCCTGATATAAATTACTGTTAGGATTTGTAAATCTGCTTGTCTGTGCGTTTAAATGGATAACTTCATTTGTAAAACTGGCGCCCTGGAACGAGCTTGGAGAATTCAAGTTAGAACTCAAAGGACTACTTTGTGCGGAATCTTGTCGGTAGAGATTTGCTCTGTTTTGCAGAAGACTAGATGTTGCAGACGATGGTTCTAAATACGGATCTTGAGAATGAGAAGAGGAAAGATCTAGCGAAGTGGGAAAATCAGTACAGGCTAAAGGGACTGTATCATTGTTTCGGGCGACTGAATTAATATAGCTCTGGAACAAACGGTGCATGTTCTCTGCATTATGCATGCGGAAAGTATAGATTCCGGGGCCCGTCATGCATCGGCGACCGGCTTCAAAGCTAAAGACATCTCCTGTGCAGCCATAACGTCGCAAGTGTTGCAATGCCCACTTTATAGTTTCGCCCATTTCGGGAAGGAAGGCAAGCTCTTTGGGCGACAGCTCCAGAAAGCCGTTCTGTATGGTTTCAGCGTCAGCTGATATGCGACAAGCATTCACTCTGTACACATTCGATGATCTAGAAATAGAGCTAGATTGTATTTCTCTGAGCTCTTCTTTGCTGTTGATGCAACCCATTGTTGTTTTTTATTTTGCTTCTTAAGAAAATAAAATGCTGGTCCAAAGATCATTCCATTTCTAGCCTTAAGTTGTCGATTATAGTTGAAGTATTTTAAAATGAATCGGAGATTTGTTAAGTGAAACAATTTTTAAAAAAGTATAGTGACAGGTTTTAGTTAAACACATTTCAGATATTTTTTGATAATATTTACAACATATTCGGTTTTTCTTTGCGTTTTGTCCACGGGCAGCCTCAGAAACAGAAACTAGAAATCACTACTATAAAGAAATTAGCCCTGCGTGCGCTTCAGACTTCGGTTAATCGGTTTTGATGATAAAAAAAAATTGACAGTGGGTTCTTTCAATGCACCTAGTGACTGTTTGATAACCTGTATTAAAAGTTACGTACTGGAATAAAATTTTCTGAATATTAAAGTTTTGGTAGAAGGAGGATATAAAAGTATTTATTTTTTGTTAATTTATATTGGGTAAGTCAAAATTTTCATTCTAGCTTTGAATTTCATAATGGCAGACATATTTCATGGGAAAAAGGTAATTTCAAATAAGTTAATTCTAATAGGAAATCTGTCCATAATGTATCACAGATTCGAATTCTTCGAAACAGAGAAACAATTTTAGTAAAATTGAGTTGCATATAATGAGGCTGATAATAAACATAAAATTGTCAAAAGCTCAGCTCATGAACATTTGTTGAAACTGGAACTTAAATAAAAAAGAAATGTTTACTTCATATACAATACATGCATGAGGCTAGTTGATGATATAAATTATTTTAATAAAAAAATATTAATTATAAAGGAAATTTAAAAGAAATCTTTAATAATAATAAAAAATTACTTTAATCATTACAGATTTGCAAAAAATGTTATTGGATATCAGCTTGCTATTACCATGTTGGCTGTTTGACAATTGAGTCGCGCTTTGATTGTAGCAGTAAATTAGAGTTTAAATAAGCAACAGCGAAAATATTAACATTATTTGATAAATGAGTTGAGGATAGATTCTGTGTGAAACCTAATTCCCTCTGCCTAGTCATGTTGAGAAGGATTATTGTGGAGGACAGATAATGTTGCTTTAACAACAAGAAATAAAATTATTCCCAGAAAAAAGTTTCTTTGTGAGTATCTTTATTAATATAATCTGTTCGATTAATATATATTGGTATATACTACAAATTTCCTGAAATTACATGTTGGTTTAAATCTACATTGTTTTATTTAAAAAAAATTAAGTTGCTTACTTTTAGTTATTTTCAGGAATAAAATTATAAAATAAATTATACTTTGTGTTGTTTTGTGGTCTTGATCTTTGCGCTTCCAATTACAAAATACGTTTGTCTGGCTCTTTTGAATTTGCCCAGCTGTTTTGTTCATTTAACGAAGGCTTCGTTCAGTGGGAAAAAGATAGAAAAAGGGTTTGTTCGAAGACGTCGGTGATGCCAATATCTTTAAAGATTGAAAGGTGTGTTCGAGATGTCGGAGATGCCACTGTCATCAACACTCCCCCCCGGTATGACGACCTACATATCCTTTGAGGTCGACTTACCATTCAAAACATCGAGGACTGCCAGCTTAACAGCGGGCCTTTCATACAGCCCTGATGTAGTTTGGACGGTTGCACGCCTAACTTGGTCATTTTTTCCAAGAGTGACATCTATTACACGTCCCTTGGGCCATAGGTTCCGAGGATTTGCTTCGTCTGTCACTATTACGATATCTCCCACGGCAATCGGTTTCACAGGCTCAAACCATTTTGATCGGCGGGTCAACGTGGGCAAATACTCCCGTATCCATCGTTTCCAAAATAGGTTTGCATACTGTTGCGACTTCATCCAGTTTCGTCTCAACAAATTGTTGTCGTCTGTTAAGATGCTATCCGTTTTCTCGCCACTTGAGGCTCCCAGCAAAAAGTGATTCGGTGTCAGGACCTCATCATTGTCGTCTTCGAGTGGGATATACGTTAGCGGTCGGGAGTTAATCACTCGTTCAACTTCTAGCAACATGCTGTGCAGTACTTCATCTGTAGGGTTTCTTGTTGGCAAGATTCGGTATAATGTTTTCTTCACTGACTGGATGAGCCTTTCCCAGCTTCCACCCATATGTGGGGAGGCTGGAGGGTTGAAGACCCACTTAGTGGTAGCACTTGAAAACTCATTGGCTAATTGAATTTGCTGTTGTTTTAAGGTTTCTTGCAATTCTCTTTCCGCTCCATGGAAGTTAGTTCCATTGTCACACCTTATTTCTTGTGGTATGCCTCGGCGGGCAATGAAGCGCTTGATTGCGAGAATGCAAGAGTCCGTTGTTAAGCTGTTGGCAACTTCCAGATGTACCGCGCGGATAGTCATACACGTTATCAGTACTCCCCATCTTTTCTCAGTATGCCGCCCCACTGTCACATACATAGGGCCGAAATAGTCAATTCCTATGAAAGTGAACGGCCTACAAAATGGTGAAAGCCTTGCTGCCGGTAGATCACCCATTTCAGGTGGACTGGGCCTAGCCTTTCGATTCTTGCAAAGTTGACAACCCTTTCGCTCTTTTTTTACAGCTGCTCTTATATTTGGAATATAGAACTTTTGTCGAATTTCGTTCACAACGGTTTCGTTGTTGTGATGATGATACTTCTCATGATATGAATTTATTATTAAACTGGTAATATGATGTCCTTTGGGTAATATTATCGGCCGCTTTGATTCTTCAGTTACACCAATCACAGCATCAATTCTCCCGCGAAGTCTTAAAACATCATTTTGGTCTAAGTACGGAGATAATTTTCGGATTTGACTTGATTTATCGAAAGGCTTACGAAGTTCTACAGGAAGTTTGATATTATTCTTCAAGATTGCTATTTCATCACGAAACAAATCTAACTGCGCTTGTCGATATAAATTATTTTCGGCTTCCACATATTCTTCTTGTGCTATGAATTCGTCGTTCCTTAGTGCAACCCCTCTCTTCTTTGCTGTAGTGTTCCATATGAAACGAGAAACATATGCTTGAATACGTACCAGTCTTATCCATCTTGAACAGCGTTTGGGTTCAACCGAGGCACGATTATATACTGCATGATAAAACAAAACAGCTGGCTTAAGTTCTTCAGGCGTATCTGGGATTTTTGTCGAATTAGCTGGCCACTCATTTTCAGATTGCTTGAGAAATGGTGGTCCAACAAACCAACGGCCACACGTATCAAAATCAGGAACCTTGTTCCATTTTGTGGCATCATCTGCTACATTAACCTTTGTAGGTACATATCTCCATTGGTGTGTCTCAGTTGTCTCGAGTATCTCACTAACTCTGAATCCCACATACTGCTTATATTTCCGGTGATCGGATTGAATCCAAGAGAGAACTACTTTGGAATCCGTCCAAAAGATCTCTTCGGAGAATTTGATAGTGTGAAACTGTTTTATACTGTTTGCCAATCGTACTCCCAATCTTGCAGCTTCGAGTTCAAGTCGTGGTATGGATGTGATGCTAAGTGGAGCGACTCTTGTTTTTGCAGTCACTATTCTGCATTCCACTAGGTTCCCTTGAGTCACACGAATGTAAGCTACGGCGGCAAAGGCATTGATACTCGCATCTACGAAGATGTGCAGTTGACAAGAATCGTGTTCACCAAACTTGATTTGTTTTAAATAGCATCTTGGAATTCGGACTCGGTGAATGTTCTTGAGGTGGTTTACCCATACGCGCCACTTGTCATATAAATTACCATGGATAGCTTCATCCCAGCCGAGTTTAGAACGCCAAATCTCTTGCATTAAAATCTTTATGTAAATTAGTGAATTTGCGATCAGGCCGAGGGGATCAAAGACACTCATCAAAACACGTAACACTTGTCGTTTGGTTGGTTGTATATCTTCTGCTAGGAGCTCACTCATAGATGCTTTTGTTGACACTGCATATGTAAACGTGTCTGATGAAGTACACCACCACATACCCAACACCTTCTCGGAAGAACTCTCTGGGTTGATGTCCAAGCTTCTTTTTTCTTCTGGTCGTTGCACACCCAGAGCTTCGATGACATGTGATGAATTTGAGATCCAATGGCGAATTTCAAATCCGCCATTTCGATGTATGAGTTTGACTTCCTCGGCTAGTTTTATCGCCTCATCTGCTGTGTCAACACTATCCAGGAGGTCGTCAACGTAATGGCTATGGAGGATTGAGTCAACTGCCCTTGGATACTCGTCCGAAAATTCTTGTGCATTTTTGTTTTTAACAAACTGGGCACAGCTGGGAGAGCAAGTGGCTCCAAACGTTAACACTTGCATTACGTAAACATCTGGTGTTGAATCAAGATCATCATTCCATAGAAAACGTTGGGAATGTTGGTCCTCGCTTCGTACACCGACCTGGTGAAACATCTCACGAATGTCCGCGCAAACTGCTATTGGTCGTTCTTGAAAGCGATATAAAACTGATATTAAAGAAACCAGTTGATCAGGCCCTTTCAATAACACGGAATTAAGTGATGTTCCGTTCACTTCAGCTGCGGCATCCCAAACTATTCTGTTTTTTCCCGGTTTGTTTTCATTGGTAACAACAAATATTGGTAGGTACCAAGTTCGCGGGAATCGCTTTTGCAGTTCTTCTACAGATAGTTTGCGGATGTAGTTTTTTGCTTCATACTCTTTAAGTTGTTGTTTTATTTTGTTGGCCAAATCTGGGTTCCGACTTAGTTTTTTCACAAAACAACTATGTCGTCTAAGTGCCATCTGGAAACTGTTTGGCAGTTTGACATTGTCGTACTTCCATAAGAGACCTGTGTCGAAGTGACATCCATTTCTTGTGGTGAGTGCTTCAAGCATTTCGCAGGCACGTTCTTCATCTTGTGATTTAACCCACTTTTTTGGTTCTAAAACACCAAGACTGTCCAGAGAAAAGTAGTTCTTCATCATATTTTGAAGGGTATCGTCGTAGTCGCTATGCTTTGCGTTTGCACATTCGCACTCATGGAAATTAATATCAAAAACTGACTCACCTGTCTTATTGACATTGACTGAGGATGGTCCATATGCAATCCATCCTAATCTCGTCTTTGTTGCCACTGGATTTCCTTCACCTCCTTCTACCACCTTGAGTGGAATTGCTAGCTTGAGGTTATCCAGTCCAATCAGGATTCGAGGAACAGCTTTTTCATAAGATTGAATGGGATACCCTTGCAGATAAGGATACTTCTCCGTTAATTGTTTGACGTCCAAGGATTGTTGCGGCAAATTAAGGGATTTCACCGTCCTGATGAGTGGAATCAAAAATTTCTTCTTCGGATTGTCTCTGCTCGAAACGTCGACAGACACTATTCTTGATTGGTTTTCCTTTCTATGTGTGTTGCCTGTCCACTTCAGGAAGAGCGGCTGCTGTTTGCCTTTCAGATTGAGCTCATCCGCCAAGGAGTCTTCCATCATAGTTAGTGATGATCCGTCATCTAAAAAGGCGTATGTTGCGATCTTCTTTTCGTTGTTATATAGAATAATAGGAACAACTCGATATTTGATGTCTTCGGCCGAACTATGTGCGTTACAATTTAGTTGTATTTTTTGTATGGCAGGGTGCTGGTTTGAATCTGCGTTTTGCATTGCAGTAGCGAATGTTGTCGTTGTCGAATCTTTGTGTAGTAGTCGATGGTGCCTATACACACAACCATTCACTCCACATAAACTATTCACTTTGCAGGGAGATTTAAGATGGGAAGTCAAGCATGTGCGGCAAATACGATTTTGTTTAATGACCTGCCATTTTTCATTGATGCTCATACTCTGGAATTGCTTGCAGAACTCGATTCCACTACATGCCTGGTTGCAAACTGTACATCTTTGCCTGTTGGATAATTGCCTTGTCTCATTTTCTTCCGCATGCGCATTTATGTGTGCTTTTTCTTTTCGCCGCGTCTGTGTTTTTACATCGTGATCGAAAGATATTCCTGGACTCACTCTGCATATGTTGTCGATTAGCCTGTACAACCAGGCATTGAAATCCAATAGATTGACTGATGGCATATCTTCAATAGACGCAGCCCAGTTCAACATCAACTGTGTGGGAAGTTTACTTACGAGATCATCCAAAAGCTCAGCATTCTCTAAGTATGGATATAGTTCACAGGCCTCCATAGTAGAAATTAAATTCTGCACCGCCTATGAATATGATACTACCGTTTCAATTTTATCTACATTTACTTTGGTTTCAGCTTGGATCTTTTGCAGAAGTGACTTTATAATTATTTTCGGTCGGCCGTACATGATTCGCAATGTGTGCATGATGTTTGGAACATTTGATGGCAACATCAACCTGCCACGCATTGCCTCGAGGACTCGTCCCTTTAAACATTTTTGTAGACGCATGAGATTCTCTTCGTCACTGAACCCACACAGCCTTGTACTACGTTCAAAAGTACTTATAAATAATGGCCATTCCTCAGGGCTACCATAGAAGTTCGGCAGATCTCTGGACATTGAGTGCCGATTTGCCATTTGAACACTGTTGGGTTGTGAAAGTTCGTGAATCGGAATTTGTTGGTTGAATCGGACTGACTCTGGTTTTGGCGGATCGGGTAGTGATGTTGCACCTGGAAGGGGTTGCTTGTTATGCGAGGAGTGTGCTCTGGTTCCCATATGATAATTAAATGATGTTTTTTGTACTGCATTTGTAGCATACACATTACGATGTTGTTCGATTTGCACACCTTGTTCCATTTGCACCCACTTCTCAACTACTCGGTTAGCACTTTTCACAGAGTTTGTGCCACGTTGACTACCTTCCACCAGCAGGAGTCTCTTTTTTTCCAAATATTCTTCGTCCCTCTTCTTCTCAAGTGCTCTTGCCTCTTCAAGAATCTCCATCTCTATATCCAGACGATTTTTCGACGATGACTTCTTTGAGCGAATAGATCCTGCAGGCGCTTTTTGTTTCGTTTGGCAATTAAGGCAGCTCCAGTCTTCATCTTCGATGGCCGCCGTAACATTTGCACATATAAAATGGTACCACTCATCGCAGTCATCACACTGCACCATTTCAATTGTGTCTGGAAGCCCACAGACCTTGCAAGATATATTATTTATATTCAGTTTGCGACCTTTAATTCGTTCGCTTCTCCTCATCTTTGGAGTTTTGTCATCGTGAACAGACATCTCGTTTTCTTTTACTTATTAGTGTAAAAGAAATTTGTAGAAATTGTTGCTTTAACAACAAGAAATAAAATTATTCCCAGAAAAAAGTTTCTTTGTGAGTATCTTTATTAATATAATCTGTTCGATTAATATATATTGGTATATACTACAAATTTCCTGAAATTACATGTTGGTTTAAATCTACATTGTTTTATTTAAAAAAAATTAAGTTGCTTACTTTTAGTTATTTTCAGGAATAAAATTATAAAATAAATTATACTTTGTGTTGTTTTGTGGTCTTGATCTTTGCGCTTCCAATTACAAAATACGTTTGTCTGGCTCTTTTGAATTTGCCCAGCTGTTTTGTTCATTTAACGAAGGCTTCGTTCAGTGGGAAAAAGATAGAAAAAGGGTTTGTTCGAAGACGTCGGTGATGCCAATATCTTTAAAGATTGAAAGGTGTGTTCGAGATGTCGGAGATGCCACTGTCATCAACAGATAACATATGCGATTCTATAACGTCTTCTCTCTTCATAGAAGACTTTTTTTTTAAAAAAAGTATATAATAAAGCTAGGGGTTCAAGCACCAGATAATACCATTTTGGTTAAGTTGCTCGAAACTTAAAGTTGCTTAGTGTTGCTAGAAGTTCTTCGTAGGAACATTGTTGTCATTGAACTACTTGATATGGACCACTAATAGGCAACTTCGAGTTGATGTCATCTATTCCTTAACCCTAATAGCCCTTCAATGCCTCAGTGGAAATATGGAGAAACGTTTGGAACTAGATTTTTATTTTGTTAATTCTTGAAAAAAAAAATAAGATTGTTGAGGCCTAGCAACAAGAGATGGCTTTTTAAAATTAATTAACAGTACATAACTATTATATCAATGATTTATGTATTGATTCTAAAGCAATTATTTACCATAACAAAACAGATATGAATTTCAGACACTATTTTAACAGCAGAAACCAGTTTTGTTGGAAACTAAATACACTGTCAACAAACTGGCCCTGAATATTCTCTCAGCCCCATGAGAATTTTATTGAAGGATACAAATATATACGAAATCGAACAGATTTTGGTTTTGTTTCTGAACGCTGGCTGTGATGACGTTTCAGATAAAATTTTTGCAAAGTCTAATTTTCGACTTTTCGTGTTGTTCCTTTGAGATATAAATTATAAAATTGTTACTGGTAAAAATAATTAATTATTATAATTATTTAACAAATGTTTGTTTATTATGTAAAGAATTAGTTTCAATATGCAAAGTTCTTTTTCCAAAACGAAAGAAATGTTTATTATTCGTGCGTTGGAAAAAATTTTATCTGATAAGGATATAAAACGGTCTCATCATTCCCAACTAAAAAAGTCGTGCGACGCTGCGCTAGAGCAAATCAAAGCTGAGCTTATAAGTGCTGGACAAATTGCAGAAGGCAATGAACTTCCCTGCGCTGCCTTGCCGCAGCCCAAAAATGCTGAAAGCATTATTAATGCAGAGACTTACTTTCTGCCCTTCGAACTTGCTTGCCAGAGCAAAACATCCAGAATAGTCATAACAGCGTTAGACTGCTTGCAAAAACTTATTGCCTATGGTCATCTGACGGGCAACATACATGATTCTGTGAATCCAGGAAAACTACTTATCGATCGTATAGTCAACACCATTTGCAGCTGTTTCAATGGCCCCGCTACCGACGAGGGTGTGCAATTACAAATAATTAAAGCTTTATTGACCGTTGTCACATCTCAGCATGTCGAAGTACATGAGGGTACGGTTTTGCAGGCGGTAAGGACGTGTTATGATATATACTTGTCGAGTAAGAATCTTGTAAACCAAACCACTGCTCGAGCAACACTTACACAAATGCTTAATGTTATATTCACGCGAATGGAAAATCAAACTTATGAAGAGTACATAGAACCACAACCCCAACCACCTAAACAATCTTTGGAGAATGGCAACGAAATAGAAACCATCGCTGCCGAAATCGTCGATCAAGTAATAACAGGTAAGTAAGAAATGTAAATTAATTAAGGCGAAATTTAGTGTACAGCTCGCTAATAAATAAAAAGTAGGTAATTATTTCTAAAACTTTTTATTGCCAAAAAATAAATGTCTGGTTTGTAACATTCTTTATTTATTGAAAGCTGATTTCAAATACAGAGATAGTGCCTTTCAAACAAAACACAACACCCATTCTAGTAAGAACTTTACAACTTTCCATTACTATTGACTTACTATTCACACTCCCAATCATTCAGTAGCTTTTTTGACTCTTTCAATTTAGTTTTAGCTACTTAGTATTTAGTCTCGTCTGTTAGTTTGTCAAAAGCATTTTGTAAGAGTTCTTTTAGGGTGTTAAGATGCTTTCCTGAAACCGCTATAGTAACGTCATCTGCGTAGGCAAACACTCTGAAACTCTCCGCATCCAGACCAGTTAGGATTTTATTTACCACCAGGTTCCAGAAGAGAGGGGATAGAACACCACCTTGCGATATCCCTCTGGGAAGAGTTGCTCAGTTTTGAGTTAATTATTCTTCTAGTCAGCATTAACATAACTGGATATCAATCAATCTTTCTAAGGTCTTAAAAAGGAATGATGATAGACTTATAGTTTGTAGATCTTAAGGGTTGACTTGTAAGCATGTGGATTAAAAATAAATAAATTAGGTGACGCAACAGCTCTTAGAGAACCAAGACCTAACAACTCTCAACCATTCCTGTGTGCTAGTAATGTTAAGGATATTGGGGAACTGCAGTTTATATGCCGAATCCGAAATACTGATTTAAGAAAGCACTTTCCGTGACCACAATTAATCTTGGAGGTCCGAGTCCTAGTCCTAGGCACCAACGATCATGCCTCGGGTACCACCCTCATGAGGTTTGGATCTTCTTTATCTCCTAATATTGTCTCGTACATTTAAGGCGGTCTTCATTTCGGAGTTGGAACGAGTTTGTAGTCGCTGATTATGTTATAATGTTTGTTTTTTAAACCACCTCCTTAACCATCTCAATTTGAAGGTCACGATGTAAACCTGTACATAGATGTACATATTTTTTTCTTTTTATATATCAACGTGCATTTGGATGCCATAAGTCCAAACGAGTGTTAGTACTTGCTTATATAGCATTAGTTTGTTCTGGATAGATAGGTCAGTTCCTTTTGACAAGTTTATACAGATGGATCAAAACCGACGCGAGTTGGTGGAGGCGTGTACTACGACGAACTAAATCTATGTTTCTCATTTTGTTTTTCCAATGACTAACGTTTTCCAGGCTGCCTTCTCTTGGCTCAAAAAAAACGTGATATCGACTTGCGCTATACGCATCTTCTCATACCATAGAGAAAATAAACCACTGATGGTCTTATACAACCACTTGCCGGTCAACCAAATTAATTTTTCCAATGCTTAATGCTTAACGCTGTAAGGAACTCATTTCGGTTGGTAGATTGCACATTAGCTCCGTTATAGGAGTCCTAACAGGAGATTGCTTAATGAATAGGCATGATTTTCGCCTTGGAGCTCATACAAATAATATTTGCACAAACTGCATGGATGAAGAAGAAGAGGAGAATGTATTTCATTGTCTATGTTCATGACTTTTACTACATGAACCTAATGATCTAGGAAATTCTGACATTTATTGTCTCAAACGCTTCAAAGCTAGCATTAACTGGTTCAACGTGTAGGGTAGATCTACAGATCCATGTGGTATCACAACGGACGAGTTTGTTGTTGTTCCCCTTAATAGCCACTTTAACCTAACCTAACCAGTAGTACATTCTTCTGTACTTGAAATTTAGCTCTTTTCTTTTTGATGTGCTCTTTCCATTTAAGCTTTGCATTCAAAGTTATTGCTGTATTGGAGTAAGGTACTTCTGTACTATCTATAGAAATTGGAACATTATTTATGCTTTTGTCTCTAAAATGTATATGCGACGATTTTGTTTCATTTAGTTTGATACGACATTTTTGCGTCCAAACACTTACTTGTGATGAAGAAAATGAATTAAATTTATATCTTAAAAAAGAAAATATTAATAATTGCTAATTTAATGTAGTACAAACTTTACTATGAAATTAGGTTTCGAATTATTGACACTTGCCAGACCGACTATTCTTACATCTTGACTCATTATGCTGGGCTATCAGTCAAAATTAGAAGATATATACTCTGTTTAACTAGAATGCTTCTGTCAGCTAAGAAACTTGTATGTATATATGGGCATTTCCACAGTATTTTTAATTTTCATGTTACCACAGTATATTAAGCCTTAGAAATGAAATTGGCACTTTCTAAGTGGATAGATTTTCGTATCATGACTTATTTCAATTATGTAACCTACTTGTGACTTGATTGGATACAAATTTTTAATTAAAATTAATAAAAAATAGGCTTAACTATTGCAAATTTCAAGCGTACCAGATGCAAATTTATTAAGTTTTATAAACAAAAAACATTTCAACGATCTTTGAAACAACTTAACATTATTAATTTGTAATTATTTATAATATACACTGTTAGAAAAACCTCGAAAGAAAGGTGTGCTACCATTTAAAAAACAGTACAAAGCAATTAAATTAGAGTACCTCCGTTTTTACAAATATTAAAATCTAATCTTTTTCTCTATATAACTTTCTCAACGATCGATTCTGGTAGTATTTTATAGGCTTAAATTATTCTCTATCAATCAATAAATCAATTAAAATTTAATTGGATCATGTGCCTCTATTTAAAAATAAATAATGCCATTTTAAAGTTTAAAATTGAAAACGTGATTGGTATAAAATATGTGATTTTTTTAGCGGCACACTTATCGATAAGATCTTACAGCTAAATAAATGATTGTGAATGATAATTTTACGAATAATCAATACTAAAAAAAAGCTGTTGATCTAAATTTTGAAATTTCAAAGTTTGTACGACAGTACAAAATCAAAATTTACTATGAAATGAGGGTTTTTGATTGAATGCTTTTCATTGATCTAACGTACCGGATATTACGTGACGGATATTAACGATGTTTCAAACTGAATCACGCAAGTATTTTCTTGTTATTTATATGATAAGCAATCAAGAAAATGTTTGTTTATAGATGTGCCTCAAAATAAAAAAAAAATGTTTCAATTGTTTAAAATGAAAGATTCTGTGGAAATGCCTATATGTGTTTCTCCTGTAAGATTAGACGAAGATTCTCCTGTGTTTATTTGTTTTATATTTGAAACTGTTCTGAAACCTTTATATATATAATATATGTATGTATGTTAAATCCTATCTGCAAAATACACTTTTCTGATCTCTCCTTTGCAATAAAAATTCATTTTAGAAGAAATTTCGAAAAAATAGAATTATTCCCAAGAAAATAAAAAAAATGAATCGTTACTTTTCTGACCCAAAATAATTTTCTATTTTAGCTGCTGTGGAAATAACATCAGGAACATCAAAACAGAACGATGTGAAACCTGTAGAAGGTCCTGACATCGACGAAACCACACGCCATGAGGACAGCGTAGAGACCCAAAGTGAAAATGACGCAATTATAACAGCAAAGTTCACACATATTTTACAGAAAGATGCTTTTTTAGTATTTCGTGCTTTGTGTAAATTATCTATGAAACCACTGCAAGATGGTCAACCTGATCCAAAATCCCATGAACTTCGATCGAAAGTTTTGTCATTGCATTTACTTCTGTCAATTTTACAAAACGCTGGCCCTCTCTTTCGTTCAAACGAAATGTTTGTCATGGCAATAAAGCAATATCTTTGCGTTGCGTTATCAAAGAACGGCGTTAGTTTGGTGCCGGACGTGTTTGAACTTTCACTTTCGATATTTGTTGCCCTCTTGTCGAATTTTAAAGTTCATCTTAAAAAGCAAATTGAAGTCTTCTTCAAGGAAATATTTCTTAACATCTTAGAGGCATCTTCCAGCTCATTCGAACAAAAGTGGATGGTTATCCATGCACTGACTAGAATTTGTGCAGATGCACAATCAGTTGTGGACATTTATGTAAATTATGACTGTGATCTATCATCAGCTAACTTATTCGAGAGGCTTGTAAATGATCTCTCAAAAATAGCCCAAGGCCGACAAGCCTTAGAACTAGGTGCAAATCCCTTGCAAGAAAAATCAATGAGAATACGCGGCCTTGAGTGCTTAGTATCGATTCTCAAATGTATGGTGGAATGGAGTAAAGATTTATACATAAATCCAAATACACAATCAACAATATCTGACAGTGCAAATAAACCGCAAACCAATAATTATGCCTCTGAAGAAAACATGGAATATATGAAAACCAGATCTCTACACGGAGGATCAAATTACAGTCTTAATTCATACGAAAGTAACAAAAACAAGGAAGCCTTTGATCTGCCAGAAGCCCTCGAAGAACAAAAGATGAGAAAAGAAGTAATGGAGGCTGGAATCGATTTATTCAATAGAAAACCAAAAATGGGAATTGCGTTCCTTCAAGAGAAGCAACTTTTGGGCATTGCAACCAAGGACGTCGCCAAGTGGTTACAAGAAGAAGAACGCTTAGATAAAACTTTTATTGGCCACTATTTGGGCGAAAACGATGAGAAATCAAAGGAAGTCATGTGCGCATATATTGATGCCATGAACTTTCAAAACATGGAAGTTGTTTCTTCGTTACGACATCTTTTAGAGGGCTTTCGGCTACCAGGTGAAGCCCAAAAGATCGATCGACTTATGGAAAAATTTGCAAGTCGTTATTGTGAGTGCAATCCGAATAATAAACTATTCCAAAGCGCCGATACGGTCTATGTGTTGGCATTTTCAATTATAATGCTAACAACAGACTTACATTCCCCCCAAGTGAAGAACAAAATGACAAAAGAGCAATACATAAAAATGAATCGAGGCATAAGTGATAGTAAAGATTTACCAGAGGAATATTTGTCTACGATTTATGACGAGATAGCTGGCAATGAAATAAAAATGAAAAATAATGTTGTAAACAAACCCGGCAAGCAAATTATAACAAACGAAAGAAGAAGAAAACTGCTGTGGAATATGGAAATGGAAACAATTTCACAAACAGCAAAAAGCCTTATGGAATCGGTTTCTCATGTAAAAGCCTCCTTTACATCAGCAAAACACTTGGAGCACGTCCGCCCCATGTTCAAGATGGCTTGGACACCCTTTTTGGCCGCCTTCTCAGTTGGTTTACAAGATTGTGATGACATGGAAATTGCAAGTTTGTGCTTGGATGGTATAAGGTGTGCAATTAGGATTGCTTGCATTTTCCACATGGATCTAGAAAGAGATGCATATGTTCAAGCTTTAGCTCGTTTTACTCTGCTAACAGCGAATTCTCCAATAAACGAAATGAAAGCGAAAAACATTGACACGATTAAAACCTTAATAACAGTCGCTCATACAGACGGCAATTACTTGGGATCCAGTTGGCTAGACATAGTCAAATGCATCAGCCAATTGGAATTGGCTCAACTGATTGGAACTGGTGTACGCCCACAATACTTAAACGGTCCAACGACATTAAAAGACGCACTTAATCCTAGTGTTAAGGAACATATTGGCGAGACGAGTAGTCAAAGCGTTGTTGTTGCAGTCGATAGGATATTTACTGGATCAATCCGACTTGATGGGGATGCAATTGTTGATTTTGTCAAGGCATTGTGCCAGGTAATTTTTATCTGTACATACATTTACAAAATACCTATTATATTTTGGATCCAATACTTTTTAAATTATTCTCAAATCGCAAATTAAATCAAATCACCATTTGTGATTGCGTGTATTTATAAAAATAAATATAGACTTTGTTTTCGACAGGTATCTCTTGACGAACTACATAACCCCCAACCCAGAATGTTCTCATTACAAAAGATCGTAGAGATTTCATATTACAATATGGAGCGTATCCGTTTGCAGTGGTCACGCATATGGCAAGTACTTGGAGAGCATTTTAATACTGTCGGCTGCAACGCTAACGAAGAAATCTCCTTCTTTGCCTTAGACTCCCTAAGACAATTGTCAATAAAGTTCATGGAAAAAGGAGAATTCTCCAATTTCCGTTTTCAGAAAGATTTTCTCCGACCATTTGAGCTTATTATGAAGAAAAACAATTCTTCTGCAATCAAAGACATGATTGTGCGTTGCATAGCCCAAATGGTAAATTCGCAAGCGAACAATATTAAATCAGGCTGGAAAAACATATTTTCCGTTTTTCATTTGGCTGCCGGTGATAATGACGAGGCGATCGTTGAACTGGCATTCCAGACAACAGCGAAAATAATTAACGAATTGTACAAGAAGCAATTTGCAATAATGGTTGATTCTTTCCAAGATGCTGTAAAGTGTCTCTCGGAATTTGCATGCAACGCAAAATTTCCAGATACCAGTATGGAAGCCATTCGTCTAGTCCGAACGTGTGCACTTTGTGTACACAATGCCCAACAGTTATTCACAGAACACGGTGGAATGGAGAATGATGTTGCAGTGACCAAAGAGGATCGCGTATGGGTCAGAGGGTGGTTCCCTATGTTGTTTTCTTTGTCCTGTGTTATAAATAGATGCAAACTAGACGTAAGAACACGCGGACTGACAGTTCTTTTTGAAATAATAAAAACCTACGGCGACACGTTTCAATCCAATTGGTGGAAAGATTTATTCAATATTATATTCAGAATATTTGACAATATGAAATTGCCTGAGCATATAGCAGAAAAAGCCGAATGGATGACCACAACGTGCAATCACGCCTTGTACGCTATCATAGACGTATTCACACAGTATTTTGATGTTCTTGGACAATTGCTTTTAAAAGATTTGTTTGCACAGCTGCATTGGTGTGTGCAGCAAAACAATGAACAACTAGCAAGATCGGGGACAAATTGTCTTGAAAATCTTGTAATATCGAATGGCTTTAAGTTTACGCCAGAAATTTGGGACGACACCTGCACTTGCATGTTAGAAATTTTTAAATCAACATTGCAAAACGAATTACTTTTGCACTATCAAAATAATTCTAATCATACAAATAAAAATCAAAGTGTCTTGCGAAAAGACGATGACGGCCACCAATATGCATTGAACAATGGTTCGGAAAAGAACATGAAACAATACACTGCAGAATCAATGAGCAGTAGTTACGTGATTGACGCATTGTTAATCAAATGCGTTGTCCAGCTGGAGTTAATTCAAACAATTGATAATATTGTTTTCTTTCCAGCGACGTCTCGAAAAGAAGATGCCGAAACCCTTGCCCTGGCAACAGCTGATTTATCGGGTAATCAAGGCAATGCTTTGATAGAATGCCAGAGGGAGGAACAAGGGATGTACAGCTACCTAGATACGAAAAATCTAGTTCAATTAACCGATTGTCTGATGCAATCTCACAGATTTGCCAAACAATTTAATCTAAATCCTGAGCAAAGAAACATATTGGGCAGGCCCGGTTTTAAGGAGCAAGTTAAACCAAACATATTGAGACAGGAAACAACCTCATTGGCTTGTGTATTGCGCATTTTATTTAAAATCTATGGAGATGACAACCGCAGGGATGACTGGCCAGAAATTGAGAACAAATTGATTTCGGTCTGTATTGAAGCTTTGACTTATTTCTTAAAACTACAAACCGAATCGCATAGAGATTGTTGGACATCGTTGCTTTTGCTTATGCTAACGAGATTATTGAAAATGACTGATTCAAGAGTAAGTATTGGTAAAAATCATTTATATTTTTTTTTTTCAGTTATAAAAGTTGTTACCTAAATAATTATAATACTGTTCGTATTACTCTTTAGCCAAATATATTTTACAGATTTGTCTTTGTTTCTAATGAGTTTCTTTTTTAATTATTGTTTACAGTTTTCTATTCATGTTTCAAATTACTATCCGCTTTTATGTGAAATAATGTGTTTTGGATTAAAGCCCGAATTAAGAAGTGTACTTAGACGAGTGTTTCTACGAATTGGTCCAGTTTACAACATCACAAGCAGCAAATAAGTTCACATTTGTGTTTTTTTTTTTTCAGTATGACTATTGTAAATAAATTTCGAATACGGAAAAGTACAATTTGTATTTTGTTTTGTTTAGTTTTGTATTATGTAAAAATAATAACATGCCTTTGTAAAATTACGGAAATGTTTATTCAAAGTAAAAATAAATCAAAAATATGTTAACGTAAAATATTTATAATGTTTTGCAATAGAAAATGGAGAAAACTAAATAAATATTTTCTTCTTGGAAGCTTATCGTGAAGTAATAATAATTATTATAATAATAAACACATATACAAAAAATGGTGTTTCTTTCAATTGATCTGTTGGCATATAAGAATAATTATTAAACACAAACAAGAAAAGTATCTCACATTTAAGATCCATCAAAAATTCTATTGACTTTAGTAGTTTTTAAAAAGTAATAAGGGCCTTTCAAATATTTGGTATATACGTTTTTTTTTTTTTTTATCGATCTTTTTGAGTTTTCAGATGAAAACAAAACCTGGACACTTGTAATGTACTCCGATTCGAAAAACACATACATACATCATTTGGCATTACGGCCGTTCAATACTAATTGTATTAATAATTGCATTTCAATGTAGAATTACAAATAACTTTTACCGGTATCAAAAGTTTAATTGAGTTACATAGAAGGGCTCCTTACATACATGGTTTGAAAATCTGAAATTTTGTACATGTTTACTCATTTTACATTGCTAATTACTTTTGAATTACATAAATTCATTACACATGAAGACTCTTTCGTTACGTACACATTTTTAATTGTTGGTGGAAGTGACCTTTTCCAAAGTGATGAGAATATTGATGACGGGCTTAAGGTCAATGAAAAAAAAACAATTATTTATATTGTCACGACGTTTCTTTCATGTCTATGAACATCATCAGGTGTGGCAATTAATCTTTATTTGCATTAATAAATTGGTTACAATTTGTTAACATTGAAAAACTATGAAAACTTACACTTATTACATGAATATTGCACTTAAGAATAAAATCATTTGATTCACAACAATTTTTCATTGACCTAAAGCCCGTCATCAATATTCTAATACATTTTTAAGTTTAAAATTTCATCTGTGTTTCAATTCGTTTCGCTAAAGTTCACTCTCATGTGAATAAACCCTTAAATGTTTTTTTTCGAGAATCAAAAAATCAAAAAAATACGTTACATCATATAAAATATTGTATATTTACGTTATTATTGTACACAAGAGTAAATAAAAACATTTAAAATAAATATTATCAAAATTATAATCTACACTTGTATATTAATCGAAAATTCATATGCGCTGTTGCAATTCATAATTGAGTCTCTTAATGTTTTCAGTCGGTCTAGATTAATTTTATGTTGTTTCGATCTGTAATTTTTATATTTAACACTGTCTACTAGTTTAGTTAGAAGGTAGTGCAACCACATCACATTTGTTTGGGGCTCATACATTTGCCAGTTATTACTGAAAAAATAAATACATTAGATCTTAGTATGAATTAATGTTATCTTAAAGCTTTTAAAATTGTTAGTTAGTTAGTTTTTAAATATTCTATTAATTTATGTTTTTTACATTTTATGTACAGCAGTTAAGGAAGTAACAGACCACGTGCAGTCGAATAATTATCGGAGGCCCTAGACTGCTATAAAGCAGACATCACCGCCATCCAGGAAATACGATGGGCCGGGCAAAAAGAGGATGAAAAACTGCGATATTTACTATGGTGACTGCTACCGAGAAAACCAACAGCGCTTATTTGGATGCGGCTTTGTCATTGGAGCCAGACTTAGGCAACAAGTCTTGAGCTATAGGTGCATCAACGAGCGCCTCATGACCATCCCCATCAAGGCTAAATTCGGCAACATTAGCCTGATATGCGCGCACGCCCCCACAGATGAGAAGGATGACAACACCAAAGATATGTTCTTCGAGCTCTTAGACAAAACATATGAGCAGTGTCCTAGCTACGATATTAAAATTGTCCTGGGCGATTTTAATGCCAATCTAGGAAGAAAAGACATCTTTGGTGGAATAATCGGGAAAAACAGCCTGCACGACAACACTTCCAAAAACGAATTCAGGCTCATAGATTTTGCTGCGGGCGAAACGTCATGGTAGCAAGTACGCGTTTTCCACACCTCAACATCCACAAAGGAATTTGGAGATCTCCAGATCAATCTACCGTCAACCAGATTGACCATATTGCGATTGACGCCAGACACGCTTCCAGCATCATGGATGTCCGAACTTTCCGAGGAGCTAACATCGACTCGGACCACTACCTTGTTGTAGCCAAGGTAGCACTTCGGGTTTCCAGGCCCAAGGCAAAACAGGGAGATGCTGGGAGAAGGTACAACGTCGAACGGCTACAACCGCAAGAGATCGCCAAATCCTTCTCCGACCTTGTTACAAGATCTGTGCCGCCAACACAATGTATCCAAAACCAGTGGCAATATTGCCAAGATGCACTCAGAGAAGCCGCCTCTGGCGTGCTGTATTTCAAGCAACCACCAACAAGGAACCCCTGGTTTGATGAGGAATGTCGGCAGGCAAATGCAGCCAAACAACAGGCACGCAAAGCGGCGCTGCGTAAAAAGACAAGAGCTGCTCATGAGCTCTATGAGCAGAAGAGGCGGGAGGAACACCGACTTCTCAGAAGGAAAAAGAGAGAGCATGAAAAGCGTGCTGTCGAAGATGTTGAGGGGTTTAAAAGCAGGAATGAAGTTCGAAAGTTTTATGAACAGGTGAAACGAAATTCACAAGTACATAAACCTAGAACCGAAGGCTGCAAAGACGAAAGTTGAAACATCATAGTGGAACCGCAGTCAATGCTGAGGATATGGAAGGACCACTTCTGCAGACTGTACAACGGCGACAACGAACCGAACCTGCTGTCAGGCAGGATGATCCATTCAACATAGACGACGAAAGCCAACAATCCCGTCCTCCCGACTTAGACGAAGTAAAGATTGCTATATCTAAGCTGTAGTCTAACAAAGCCGCTGGAGCGGATGGCTTGAATGCCGAGCTCTTTAAAGCAGCTGGAGATAAGTTGGTTAGGAGCATGCACCAACTTATCTGTAAGATATGGTCGGAAGAAAGCATGCCCGATGAATGGAACCTCAGTATTGTTTGCCCGATCCTGAAAAAAGGAGACCCTCTAAACTGCACCAATTATAGAGGAATCAGTCTACTTAACATCGCTTACAAAATCTTCTCTGCCGTAATATGTGAACGTCGAAAACCCATCGCCAACAACCTAATAAGTCCTTATCAGTGTAATTTTAGACCAGGAAAGTCCAAAGTCGATGAAATATTCACATTACGGCAGATCATGGAAAAAACCCAAGAACTTCAAATCGACACCCACCATCTTTTCATCGATTTCAAGGCCGCATATGACAGTATCTACAGGGACGAGCTGTATAGAGCCATGTCAAGTTTTGGCATCCCTGCCAAACTCGTCCGTTTGTGCAGGATGACCATGGAGAATTGACGCTGCTCCATAAAGGTTGGAAACAACTTAACAGAACCTTTCGATGTCAAAAAAGGTTTTAGACAAGGTGATGCGCTGTCATGTGGTTTTTTTAACATCGTACTTGAAAGAATAGTGCAGAGCTCCCACGTCAACACTAGAGGCACTATCTTTCAAAAGTCTATCCAATAGCTAGCATATGCTGATGACATTGACATAATCGAAAGAACTCAGCGTGTTGTCAATGGGGCTCTTGTGAGTATTGAGGCAGAAATGGGCAAAAATGGGTTTAACGGTTAATGAGGGCAAAATAAAGTACATGCTGTCGTCAGGAAAGGACTTACAACACCGACGTCTCAGTCAAAACGTCACCATCGACAGACGTAACTTTGAGGTAGTCAAGGACTTCGTCTACCTAGGCTCCGCTATAAACACAGAAAACAACACCAGCGCTGAGGGACCAAAGTGTCGCTATATAAGACCCTCATCATACCCGTCCTGCTATACGGTGCAGAAGCATGGACTATGACAAAAGCGGATGAAAGCAAATTGGGTGGTTTCGAGATAAAAGTTCTTTGTGTGGTCTACGGTCCCGTATGCATCGAAGGGGAGTGGAGGAGAAGATGGAACGACGAGCTGTACGGGATGTACAACGACGTAGACTTAGCCAGAAGGGTAAAAGTCCAACGACTAAGATGGCTGGGTCGGAAAGTCTTCGAATCTACACCCACAGGACAGCGCAGTAGAGGAAGACCGCGGATCAGGTGTCGCGCACAAGTGGAAAGTGACTTCACTCAACTTGGAGCGCGAAATTGGAGACATCTAGCTAGGGAACGAGCTAGATGGAGAAGTTTGTTGGGTGAGGCCCTAGTTCACACAGGACTGTAGCGCCACCTTAAGTAAGTAAGTAAGTTAAGGAAGTAAAATATAAATAACCCAAATAAATAACGTCACTAAAATTTATATTCTAAGCCCATGTTTCATGTTTTTATAGTCCACTTCAAATCGACTTTTCAGTTGGAAAATACAACTAAAGGAAAAAATTAAAAACTTCTTAATTTAGAAGGCTTGCAGGTGCAGTGATGGAATTTGAGATAGAAATGTATAAAGTTTTTGGAAAATCGCACGCATTCAGTTTTCCAACTATTTAGTAGCTACATAAAGTGAGATGTAATTTTTTTAATATAAAGCGCACACTTATAGGTTTTTGATTCCTTTTGTATGCCAAACACACAGAACAGTCATTGGAAAAAACAGAGAGAATTTCAAAGCTAAGGAGAAAAAAGCAACCGGCTTTTTCAACAGGGCATAATCTGTTAAAATAACGATAAAGGGTTTGGAAAAACGACTGAATATGAATATATGTATGTAAGTGTTGGCTTGCTGATTAGACTGTTATTATTACAGGAGTTGCTTGTTTTATCGGGCCAGTTATTGCTATCATTGATTTTCATCATTGAAACCAACCCTTGGAATTTTTTGACTGGTTGGTTATAGGTTTCATTGAAAATTTCTGTCATTGGATAAATATTTCCTAAATAGAATCCAGCATTTTTTGATTAGAATCAAGGATTTTAACTTACAGTTAAGCATTGATAGCTAAACCACAATCACGCGTTCGGTCGTGCTAGCAATAGAACCAATGGACTCTATGAGGCAATCTGAAATGTTATCGCTTAAGATCGTAAATATCGTAAGCTCGAGCTTAACGCCCAACCTGAATAGATCTATTTTCTATTTTGTCGCGTTTTGACAGCAGTGTCTTCCCTTCCGTTCTTTAATTTATAAAAAAAGAAAGAAATAAATTAAAAAAACGTAATTAAACTTTTTTCCTAACGCCTAAGGTTTAAAGCTAAATTACATTTTTTAAACTCTACATCAGGTCGCACTTTATGACACATGACATATCGTAAAATAACGTAAGGTCGATAAAAAGCCTGTTGCGTGGTTTTGGTTTGGGGTGGTTTAGTTATCATTTAGATTTTTGACTGATCCATCGGAAGTCACAAAGATTTTGTTTTGAGAAAAAAGTTTAATTGCGCATTTATTTTTTGATAAAAATGTATTTTTCCATTTTCCGGACGGAAAATTAATTTTCCTGAACAGCTGACACTTTTATGTTCAAAAGTGAACCGAATCGTTCTACTGATTTGTGTTCCAATTTACCACAATTCCAATGATTTGTGTTCCAATTTAACACAATTCCAATGATTTGTGTTCCAATTTTACACAATTCCAATGACAGATTTCTGTCAGTAAACATTTCTGGTGGATTTCAATCAGGAATTTTTAATGATCGGTATAAACGACCTGCCAAAAAAATTCCAATGATTGGTTTCAATGATGAAAACCAATGATAGTTATAATTGGCTACTTAGAGGCCAGCTGGTACTTTTATGTCAAATCTGAAACGAATCGTTACACTGATTTGTGTTCCATTTTCACACGATTCCAATGACAGATTTCTGTCAGTAAATATTTGTCGGTGGATTTCAATCAGGAAATTTTGTTCAATGACAGAAAATTTTAATTGTAGCTATAAACAACCTGTTAAAAAAATTCCAATGTTTGTTTTCAATGATAAAAACTAATGATTGAAATCGATTCGGAAACATTTTTGAATCGATATTTGACGGTGTTTCCCTTTGATTAGAAATGAAAATTATTTTTTTTTTCTCTAAAATATGTATTTTTCTATTTTCCGGATGGAAATTCATTTTCCTGAACAGCTGATACTTTTATGTTCAAAACTGAAACGAATCGTTCCACTGATTTGTGTTCCAATTTCGTACAATTCCAATGACAGATTTCTGTCAGTGAAATTTTGTCGGTGGATTTCAATCAGGTAATTTTTTTCAATGACAGAAATTTTTAATGATAGCTATAAACGACCTGTCAAAAAAATTCCAATGTTTGTTTTCAATGATGAAAACCAATGATACCTATAACTGGCGCCTTAGGGGCCGGTTATATTGATGAAAGCTATGACTCGCTCCTAACTGGTCCCTATTTTTCTAGTTTGAAATATAAATAATCCGTTTGTTTTTTTTTTTAATACTATAACTGCCCAAAGATAAGAAATACCATAAAGAATGTTAAGATTTTTTCTAAGCAAGGTCAACAATCGCGGATGAAGACACATTTTTGCGTTGATTACGGTCGGGACACATTTATCAGTTTTCTTTCTCAATCGATCTTGATAGAACGAAATCTTAAATAATTAAATTATATATTAATAAACTGAAAAAGCTTATCTAAGACTAATCAAACATTTTTGTCGATTACGAAATTCGCAAAATTGCGTAAACAGGGTGTTCTGAAGGTAAAGAAATGATTGTACATTTAAGATGCCAAAAAAGTTGATCCCCTACAACATAATGAGTTATGTATTATTAAGGAAAATATTTCAGTTGTATTATAAAAGATATCAAACAACAATGTTTATTGAACTATGCATATTTATGACATATGAGTCAAATTTCATTGTCAATGCCTCAAATTCATATTTAATTATTGTTTTCAAAGTCGACAAATTTAAGATATTTTAAACTAATTTAAGAACATTTTGTTAGACATTTTAAAATATGTAATACAAAATGGAAAGGATGATATTTTTTTATTTTTATCTTAGGAATGAAACAGGAATTTATGCATACATACAGTAGCTCCCACGAATAATCGCACACAGAAAATGTAAATTTTTGAAATGCAATTTCTCCAAGAAAATATTCAAGTAGTAGAACTTAACCATGATTTTATAACATATTTAAACTTAAATTAAGTTTAAATAAAAAAACTAAACTTCACGTTATTGTTTTATTGCCAATTAAAAAATAAATAAGCAACAAACAAAAAATAAAAACAACTCCTTAATTAAACCTCCCACACATATTCGGACACTCACTGTTTTTGCACTTTTCCCGTCAAATTAAAATGTTATGTTTGACCTTGTATTAAGGAAGGATTTTAGTTACATTGAAGGTAGTTTCCTGCTACACGTCGAAATGTTACCAAAAGTAAAATAAAAGTCTTGGGAAATTCAAAAATTTGTTCCAAAGCAGAACTCAGTACGAGAAATAGCAATAATTGTTCAAGAGAGCCCTCCACAGTGTAATACATAATTTCATAATTTAAAAACGAAAATAGGATTCATAATGTGAGGAGAAGGAAAGGAACTGGAGACGTTGACGTACGATGAAAGGCTACTTGTTAGGCAAATGGACTAAAATCCCTTCTTATGTTCGGAATGTTCGAAAATAGGCCACGAGGTCGGTCTTCAAAATAATGACCGAAATGTCCAGCTGTGTAAGAAGCTATACATCAGTGAAAATAGAAACTAAAGACTTAAGTTTGCTTATGATCATATAACACAGGATATGTCTTCTTGGGGTAAGGTGGAACTATATATTCTTGTAGTGTAAGTTAACCGATATTCATCACAATACTAAAAATTAAGTTTTGTTCACGGACGACAACAAACTTAACTTGAAAGATTTAGTAAAAGAATGTTTGCATGGCGGGAAGCAAATAAAGCATTTTTTCACAAGCATACACGAGTTACTGTAAATAATGGCGGTGGGTCGGTCATGGAGATGTGTTATATGTTATGGTGTTAGTAAATAACATTTTGGGGATGGTAAAATGTATCAAAAGTCTAACATTAATGTTTCGAAACGAAATTTAGGGTCCAGTGTCATTAAGCTCGGAAAATAAGACAATTTCACCTGCTACCAGAACAAATACCCAAAGCACACATCTTACAAGCTTGCGGTTATTGTATAACTGCCCTAAAGTGTTTAAATCGCAAACACAGTCACCGGATCTAATGTTAATGAGCATATATGGGATGGATGGGGACGTCGTGTTGCTCAAAAGAACTTTAGAAATAGTGAGACTCCTCCAAGAGTAATTCTCTTTTTTGTCATGAAAAGTGCTTTCTCACATTAGCCGTTCGGATTATAACAACTCTAGGTCCCCTCCATCTCTCACCTATTTGCTATTTAATGGCTTAAATTGTAATTTTGGCTTATTTAAAATAAAAACGACTTCAATATTATGAAGTTCTACACTCTCCATACATTTTTTTGTTGAAAAAATTGCATTTTTCCAATTATTTCTGGCAGCTACTGTATAATTAAAATGAAAGAGATGATAATTCTAAATTTAAAAACATAATGTTAATATTAATTAATTAATATTCTATAAACTAAACATTAATGAACTTACTTCAGTTTTTCCTTCATCAAACGATAAATATCATATTGATAGTCTCCTTTTGCACAAAATAATTCGTCATCAGCCGAGAGGTCATTGTAAAAACTATTTCTATTTAACAATATTCTTGAGAGCGTATAATCGATAATAGTAGCCTTAACACCGTTTGTTGGAATATTAATAGTCTTCTTATTTATTGTGAATTCAACAGTCTTTTCGTTAGTTGTTTGTATTAAAATGTTTCCAACATGTAAATCACGATGTTCAAACTCCAAAGCTTTTTCGGCTACAGCCAAACTAAAAGCAACCTGTTTGAAAGATAGCAATTTTTTAAATGGAAATTTAAATAATTGAGGCTGAAACTAAAAAAAATACAAAATGTAAGGTAAATATCTTCTTCTAATTTATAAAAAAGAAAATAGTGGAAATGAATACTTAAATTTTAAAAATATACAACTCTTGTAAATCTGATGACAATAGAGATAAAAGTTTATATCCTAGATATGTATAAATGGTATAATTTGTCTCCAATATTTTTGTTAAACGTTTTCGGTTACCAAAAAAGATGTCTTCCTAATAGTAATCTAAATAATAAATTCGTAAATCCTTTCAGCACAGAAAACAAATAACTCACAAAAAATACATGTGATTTTCCATTTCAATTACAGTTTAGACTCTCTGAGTTACGTGAATCAATCAATGGGCGATCATTGTTTTGACAGTAATTATCGCTTTAAAAATAATAACCTAATATTCTTTTAAAAGCAAAACTATTATTATTTTTCGTGTTGGAAAACTTATCAGGGATGTTAGTTTAAATTTGCCGGATTTTTCAATAAAGGAAACACTTAATTCTTAAAGTAATCCCAAAATAGTTGTATTTAAAGTATTGACCATTACATACTTTGCGCATTTTTCAGACAATTAATGGATACCATTCGAAAAAAATGTATCTCTCGAGGCAAACCATTCATGAGCCATTTTTCGATTTCTTCAAAATTGGCGAAGGACGGCGGGTGCGATATTCTTTCCCAATTGAATGATTTGAATGTGTTGTAAATAACTTTAGCGGTATGATTCAGCTTTGAGCGTTTTTCGATCAATGAATGATTCAAGTTGATAATTTGCTGTTGGTAACGATCCGTAATCACTGTCTCATCAGCTTTTAATAACTCGAAGCACACCACACTGGTCCCACCAAACACAAAGCATTGTCTTACTTGCTAAGCGATTTATTCTTGGATTTGATGGGCCGGTGACGAAACCAAGTATCACATGTTCTAACCACTAAAGCATGTTCCCATAAGTTTTAACCAGAAACAAATGAGCTTAAGCTGCTTTTTTCTTTTGATGAAATAAGCAACGAATGAGTACCCGTGGCATGATCGTTAGTGCGTTGGACTGTCATGTCAGAGGTCTTGGGTTCAATCCCTGGATATGCCATTTAAAGTTTTTGTCACGGGTACTGCCTCTTGCGAGGAAATGACAAATTCTCCAAGAGTAATTCTTGTCATGAAAAGTGCTTTCTCAAATTAGCCGTTCGGATTCGGCTTTAAACTGTAGGTTGTAAGTCACTAGGCCCTGGTTCTCAAAGGACTGTTGCGCCACCTAATTTATTTTTTATTTATTTTAAGCAACGAGTTCCACAAATACGATTTACTTGGAACACCATTTGACAAATTGACTGAGGTAAACAATTATGAAGCTATTATTTTGGCAATATTTAACTTGTGCATTTTTAAGGCTGATGTCAATAGAAAAATATTACATAGATGTTAAATCATAGAAATGTATATATATCATTATAGACATCTATTGATAAAGTCGGCAAATTTTAACTAATACACCTGGTGGGACCGGTCCTGAGCTCATTCACAAGCATCTTTTCCTATCCCGATCGCGAGCCCAAGCAATCCAGTTACACACCCATTCTAGTCTATGCCATCTCCGGCAGCGGCGGCTGTGTCTTAATTTAGTTCGTTTTATGTAAATATTCATATACAAACCAGCGGAAGTTAAAATGAAAGCAATCCGCAAAATAAATAATCTCATCATAATCATGTATGTCATACTAACCTGCAAAAATATTGAATAAGCTTGCTCTGAGTTCCGAAAAACATAACCTTCTAAGTCTTTTCCACCAAAACCTATTTCTAATGATACATATAACTGATCATTTTTAAATACTTCAGGATGATCATTTTCGGATCCATTATTTTTCTCATAAAGTTCCCACAATTCTATTAGATGATCGGGATACTTGCCTCGAAAAGAACGTACCTGTAGGAAAAAAGAAAACATTGCTTACATTTTTGTTCTCCTATTTAAAACATCAAACCATTGAACAATTACAAATAGAAGGGGAGACCCGGTTTTTGTTCGGCGTGTGATCAGTAGAAAAACGTTAGGAAATTATTGGAAGATCATGAAATTTAACAATTGCTGTAGATTGTAAACAAATTTAAAAACAAAATATTAAAAATATCATCATTTCTTTCGATATACTATATTTCGTTAAAATTGGTTTGTGTGCTGTACACAAGAATCCTAAACAATATAACGTCGCCGTAAAACCTCAGTGTCACTTCTATTTATATTTATTTAATGATTAAACATTAATACATTTTTGAGAAAAACGAATCCCGTTGTTGCAAACGATTTGGTATGCCTAAGCTTACTCAGCTCGCTTGTTATCAACACTTCAGGCAATATTGTTTCGAACGTTTTTTGGGGTTCTCCATTGACACTTATATCTCCTTCAATGGGTATTATCTTTATCACAGTTTTTTCGTTGCTGTTATCCGTATTGGCAAACACTTCTCCATATGTACCTTCCCCTATTTTTTTACACTTAGACAGCACATTCTTTGAGTAAAGACTTGAAAAAGGCAAATGCTCGGATTGTTTGCAAATTTTCAACAATTCAAGTTCACATTTGCGCTTGGGAGAAATTATTGAAGTTGTTCTACGGTGAACAAAAGAAGTCTTACGCGAATTTCGTATGTTGAGAGTAAAGCAATTTGTACTGTTTGATGCAAAACTGTCCAGATATTCATCTGAAAATTGGGAAGATGTTTAGATAAACCATAGTCGGGAGGCAAATTATTATTTGTTTTATTACATTTGGGGTGATTCTGTCGTTTCCAAACCGTTAGTGATCTTCTCCATTTTCCTGGTGGCAGTATTACGTTCAAAAATCTATTTTCATCGCATTGGAAAGCAGATGTGTTGTTTTTCTCCAAGACTGGTTCAGTTTTAATATCAGTTTCATTGTGTTCGTTTAACTCTATCACCGGTATACTTCTGGTGACATTTTTTGTAGAAGAGGGCGTGGTTTCTTCAATGGACTCAGTTACTTTTTTTTTGAAAGTATACAAATATTTAAATATTTAATTTGTTTAAATATCGTGTTGCATGACTTACCTCTGTCCAAAATGGTTGATTTTAATTTGCATGATGAGTCCCATGTATCTTTTTGATAAGCATTCGTAAGACGCCACGAAGTTATTGGAGACAAATGGCAGTCGAAGGGGCCAACAGCTTTATTAACAAGCTTTGGTGTTGAAATAGATCCTGATGTCCTTTTTCCCAAGTTTTTGTTATCTGGTTTTTCAGTATAGGATATATTTTCCTTCGAAACTTCGACACTGCTATCATTATTAAATGATATGCGTACATTCGGTTTTAATAAGTTTAGCTCCCGAAGTAACCTTTAAACAAATTATTAAGATTTTGACTAACTAAATATTTGAATTTTTTTTAATGATATTAAATACAAAATTGAGTAAGAATATGGAAGTTAGTTATAACTTTTGATTGGCTATCTTCTTTTATTTTATACTTTTTTTTTAAATTTTAATTATTTTATCAGCTTGTAATTTATTTTTAATGATAATAAGGATTTAGAGAAAACAACAAATTTGTTTTTCAAGTGGGAAATATTGTGTTTAATTCGTAGAATTGTAGCGAGATTAAAGCCTTATGAATTATGTTTAGTCTTTCACGACCATAAAGAAAATGGATAAGGCAAGAATATGGCGGACCTTAAATTGTATGCGGAAGGAAGAATTCATCAGTAAAATGGCTGTTCTACTCATGATTAAACTATCATCTTTTTGAAAAACTTAACGCAATGGTAAACAATTATTTTTTAAGGTGAAAACTTTTTATATTATAAAATGTATAGATTAGTCATTTGGTTTGAAATCTAAAAAAACAACAGAAACAAACATGATGTTTTATCCCAGTCCATTAAAATTACAATAGTGTTTTGGGTTCTGTGTTCTAAGTCCTGTTCTTTTGAACCTGTTGAAAATGCTTAGTTTTGAATTAAATACTAAAAATTATTACATATGATTAAAATAAAGAATGAAAAATCATTTTTCTTACGGCCTTTATTCGACTGAAACTAGAATAAAATTCTCATATTTGGGTAGGTACCCCAAATATCCAGTATCCACTACGCAGAAACCCAAATTATCGATGAGTATCTAGATGTACCATTTCAACTAGCTGAAGTAATTCAAGTCATCAAGAACGCCAAATATAATAAAGCACCAGGAGAAGATGGAGTGTCTTTCGAATTTTATAAAAATTGTTGTACTGAATTCGCCCAAGCCCTTACAGATGAGTTTAACAGACTTTTCGAGAGTGCAGACTTTCCACAGAGCTTTAAAAAAACTATCATATACCCGCTTCATAAAAAAGGAGATTTTACAAATCCAGCTAATTATAGGGGGATATCCTTCCTTAACTCTGTATCCAAATTGTTTACCGCTCTAATCTTCAGCAGACTAACGAAATGGATTCAAAACAAAAATATCCTACACGAATTCCAAGCTGGCTTTAGAGAGAATTATTCCACAGTGTATCAAATCTTTACGCTGCTTAACATTGCCCAAATATATAAGCAAAAATATAAGAAACTTTATGGTTTGTTCGTAGATTTCAAATCAACTTTCGATTCCATTCCACGGGAGGCACTCTTTTTCAAACTCTACAGGATGGGGGTAAGCAGCAAATTGGTTAATATAATAAGAGCTCTGTACGAGAACAATAAAGCAGCGGTATGGGATGGATTCTTCTTGTCTGATGAATTTCCAACGTGCGTCGATGGGTGTGAAACAAGGTTGTATTTTGAGCATGCTACTTTTTATACTGTTCATCAACGATATAACGGATGAAATTGGGGGTGGAGTGGAAGTTAGCCGTATAACAATACCAGGCCTTATGTATGCTGACGATATTGTCTTCCTAGCCGATACAGTTAATAGTATGCAACTGAAGATCAACAAGCTTGAAAAGTACTGCAAAGCCTTGAATCTAACGATAAATTTAGAAAAAAAAACAAAATTCTGGTGTTTAGAAACGGTGGAGGGCGATTCTCGAGAAACGAAACCTGGACTTATCAAGGGGACCCTATCGAAATTGTTAGAGAGTACAAGTATCTCGGTGTTTTAATAACATCTATTTTAAATATGGAAAAACATCTAAAAAACAAATTATCGGAAGCAAAGCGCGCAATAAATTCAGTTTGGAGTACATGCATTCAAAACAAATATGTATCCCACAGCTCAAAGCAAAAAATCATACAATCAACTGCCCAGTCCATACTTTTGTATGCCGCCCAAGTTTGGGGATATGCCAACTTTGACCAAGTCGAAAAGTTCCAACGTTACTGTATAAAGCGTATATTTAGACTTCCCATTAATACGCCAAATTATATGATCCATACAGAAACAGAATGTTCACCCCTTATTTTGGTAACGCTAAAGCTGCACTTTGACTATATAGTAAAAGTAATGGAAATGGAAGAAAGGAGCTTAGGTTAGGTTAGGTTTGAACGGGCTGACGGTTGATGTTGTTACCATCACACTTAGATCAATGTAGATCCGTTGTGGTACCCCGAAGTGTTGTAACTTCCTGAAAAGATATAATAACCTATGAATCATGTGGTTCGTTTAACCATTTAGAGGTCTTGACAAAGTTTAGTAAGCTTTTGCCTGGCAGTTCTGATAGTTCCTCTAGTTCATTAAAGAAGAAGTTGCCTAGAGTTTTCTTCCTAGCAAGACAGAGTGAAGGACAGTGGCAGAGAAAGTGAGGGGTGTCTTCATGCTCGTTTTCATCACCACAGCCTCTACAAAGGTCATCAGTACTGAGCCCCATCTTCTTCTTATGGTAGCCGAGTAGGTTGTGACCTGTAATAATGCCGATAAGGGATCTTAGGGAGGGTTTGTTAAGAGTTAAGATCCAGTCGGATCTTTTCTTATCGTATCTAGGCCATATCTTCCTGGTGTTAACATAGGTTTCTAGGAGATTCCATCTATCATTGGATTTGTGAATGATGGTTTTACTGACGTTATGTTTCAGTTCACATAACGGTATCCCTATATGATGGTTCCAGTGTGGAGCCCTCCCTAGCAAGTTCATCCGCCTTTTCGTTGCCTGGTACATCACTGTGGCCAGGAACCCAGCAGAGTCTTACGTTATGCTGTGTGCCAAGAACCTTTAGCTCTTCGCGACAGCAAGAGACAAGCTTTGACTTTATTTGGGTGGCAGAGATAGCTTTTATTGCTGCTTGGCTATCAATGAAAAAAGTGATGTCCGCGTGTGATATCGCCATCATGGATATGTGTTTAGCAGCGTTTTTCACTGCCAAGATCTCAGCTTGGAAGACGCTGCTATAGTCGGGGAGCCTGAATGCTTTGGCAAGGTTTAGGCTTTCAGAGTAAAAACCTGCACCTACTCTATTGTCCATTTTCGAGCCATCGGTGTAGATGGTAATGGTTGAGTCGTTGGTGTAGGGCTCACTATTTTCCCAATCTAGTCTATTGGGGAACCTAGTACTAAAAGATTTGTTGAAATCTAAGTAAGGGCTCATATAATCTGTACAGATATTGTTGTCTACGTATTTCGTAAGAATAGCTGCGTGGCCACTCTGGCTAGTTTTCCAGATGTTAGTTTGACTGAGCCTGAGGGCGCTGTTTGCTGCTGATTCTTGGACGAATAGGTCTATTGGGGGGAGATTGAGGATCGTTTCTAAACCCGCAGTTGGGGTAGTCCTCATCACACCACTAGTGCAGATACAGGCCATTCTCTGTACTTTGGTTAGTGTTTTTTGGTTCGTGGATTTCTCCAACGCTTTCCACCAAACCAAGCTGCCATAAGTTAGAATCGGTCTGACAATGGCAGTGTACATCCACATTACTATTTTGGGGTTCGGTCCCCAATTTCTACCCAGAATCTTGTTACATGAGTAGAGTGCAATTGTGGCCTTCTTATATCTTTCTTGGATATTTGGACCCCAATTGAGTTTTTTATCCAATATAACTCCGAGGTATCTAGCTCGGTCGGAGATTCTTAGTGTTGTATTATCTATTTTAGGTATTATAAACGGAGGGATCTTCCTTCTGTTTGTAAAAAGAACCAGTTCTGTTTTAAGGGGGTTTACATTAAGACCGCAAACAACGCAAACTGCGTCAAGGAATGGCAAGAACTTGCAAATTGTTACGGATGTGACCTCAATTTGTATGCTAATGAAGGAGCAATATTACTCTGAGGAGAAAATTCCAGAGCATTATGGAAAAATCTGGCCCGTACCTATACAACAGATAAGTTAATGAAGCTCAGTCTTCATTACACGGGCTTCACTACAGCAGCGTTAAATATAATTTACAAGGAAACACATACTTTTTGGATAGGAATAATACTGATATGATAAGAACTATATTTATGGTAAGAGGTGAACTTATAAATCTTAACTACATGCCACACCGTCCTGAGCTGCCTATATTGTGCGATCTATGCAACCGTGAGGAGAGGGAGGACGTTTACCATTTTATTGCTGTGTGCCCAGTTTTAAATGCAATTCATATATAGTACTTTGGAGAAAGGACTCTTGAAAAAGAGGATTTGATGGATGTGCTGAATGGCGACCGTGGTTGGTATGTTGTATACAGATACACAAAAAGTGCACTAGATTATAGAAGGAGAATTGAAGATACTGATTTTTAGAAAGAAAAAAGATTGTTTCTATTGTAGAGAATAGTAATCACACGTTTGGTTTGAGGTTCGTTTGTTGACTGCTGGGCATTGATCAAACATAATATTATGCATCCACTTTCAAAGTTAGTGCACTGAAAGTTAGAAAGCTCGTGTGTATCTGATACGCCTGGAGAACCATTAGTAGGAATGGTTCCCAAGATGTAACTGAATACTGTTTTGGGGGTTTTATGTTAGTTTCCGGGGAATTGAGGTTGGCCTTGATTCCCACGACAAATAATGATGAGGTTGACATTACACTATTTCCGATAAATTAAATATAAACCTTATTTTTACTAATTGAATATACAAAAGTGTCGGTCAGGTAGACGGCTTATAGCCAAACCTAAAGACTTTAGCAAAAAAAAACAAAATATTGTAAAATATTGTATTTTTGTATTTATCTTTGAATAAAAAGTCATTAAAACTAAACTAACTAACTAACTACCCCAATAAGCCACTTGAGTCACTGGGAAGGTATTCAAAAAAGAGCTCTAAAAATAATAGCCGACCGACTAAAACATTTGCATCTCTCGAGCTCGAGCACCGCCGCAATGTTTCATGCCTGTCGTTTATTTTAAGTAATACAAAATGAATGCTATGAATACTCATCAATTTACTCTTTAAGGTCAACTTCAACCGTATTTTTCTTTTTTATTTATTTATTAGCTTAGTAAAAGCTTTAACTTAATCTAGAAATTACAAGCTAATGCAATCTTTAATTTAAGCTGGAACTTACGAGCTGACCTTAGCCTGTTTTTCTTTTAATTTTTAAACATTTAAGAAAGATGGGCCCAACAGCCAACATTTAAGTTCTCTTATATGTTCTGGGCACTTTTTTTATATTCTGCGCGCATTAAAGGGTTTATGACAGAGTGTGAGCAATTAGGAAAGGATCCTAAGGTCTGCACATTAAAATGAGAGGGAAACATTGAGCCTGTTAAAGCATTTCACATACGTGTAGTGCGGCTAAAGAAAGAATTCCAAAACTTAACAATACGTCTGATATTGTACTCAAGGTTAGACTGATGAGCAGTCCTAGAAGTACGAGTATTACTGTTAAATTGTTTGAGAGGAGGAATGCAATATAGGTTCAAAGTGACCGGAAATTATCGCTTTCGGAAAAAGGTAATATTTTTACATTTTCTTACATTTAATTCCACAAAATTAAAGTTACACCAAATATAAAACAAATTGAGATCATATTGAATTTTAACAAAGTTCAAGGTGTTTGGAAATGATGGTTTTCGGGAAAAGGTAATATTTTTAAATATCTGAGATGACTTCCTTCAGGTATCAGATTGGGTAAAGATAGGTTTTGAAAGGGAGCAACGAAAAGATATCTGTAAATTCGATTCTTCAAGTAGAATCTCATTTTTAACCAAAGAGTAAAATTTAGTAGAAAGCCAAGAGCTTTGAATTTGGTTCAAATAATATTGTGAGAAATTGTAAGACTTTGTCAAAATCAGAGTAGATTGTGTCAGCTTCACGTTTATTCTCAAGAGTCATCAATGTTTGGGAAACTAGTTCTTTTACGTTTGTAGCCGTTGGCTTACCTTTAAGAAAGCCGTTCTGAACGAGTGAAAATATTGACTTACTACATTTCTTCATAAAATAATCTTTCGAAGAGTTTTCCAATACATTTTAGTTTTGTATCGGCCTATAGTTTTGTATTACATTTTTGGGTCCTTTTCATGAATTGGGAAAATAAATGAGTCTTTCCAGTAATCGGGAAACACCCCTGCGAGAGTGATAAAAGGAAATGATCAGTGAGAAGATTAGACATTATATGCATACATTTGTTAAAAGATTAAATGGGGCGTGATGGTTAGTGAAGAACTTTTATGACAGAGGTCTTCGGTTCAATTCCTGCCTGTGCCTCTTAAATTTTTTTCAAGCGTACTGCCTCTTGCTAGGAATTGACAAACTCTTGCCATGAAAGTTACTTTTTCAAAGCTGTGGGCCCCTCCATCCCTGACATTACTCGCATACAGGAATTGTTGAGATTTGTAAGCCAATAGGCCCTTGTTCCCAACGGACTGTTGCGCATGTGCATTGGTATTTTTGTCTTATTCTATCCTACTTTCCTAATTGCTGGAAGAGGATTCAAACCCTTGTGTACCCGTATAACATATGAAATTATGCACCAAAAACAAAAAATCAAGATGCTTTAGTTCTGACCAACACTGACAAAAGACTAGGATATTCCAGTTCTCAGGCTCAAAAGCAATTTCATCGAAATCACGATTATTAACAAGGTCGGAAGTTAAGTGTCCTAATAAAAACTTAAATCGACATTAGAATAAATCAATAAAACAATGATTCAACGAACAAAAAATTAAAACTTACGATCGTTTGTTAAGAAGGCGATCAAATGAATCCTTCCATATATCATCATCTAGTGTTACATCAAAAACATTATCTGAATTTTTCATTGCACCAGAACACAGTTAAAAAATTCGTCAAAAATATATTTCTTATATGCAAAAAATATAAATAATAGTTCACTGTTTACAAAAAATAAAAACATTCATTACAAATTGAGGAAAATCATAAATCAAAACAAACTGTCGTTTCGTTTTGAATTGTAAATAAAAATCATGAGAAAGAGAAATTTCCAGTTTCGAAGATCGAGCTTCCAGTTTTTTCACTGAACCTTAGGGTTAACACAAAATGGATAATCTTAAAATATTTTCTATGCAATTCTTTTCACGGTATACAACTCTTGATAAATTTTATTTACATTTGTTAGACAGAGACAGAAGTTCAAAATCAAGAAGATATTCATAAATGCATAATGAAGACTTGAAGAGGCAATATTTTGGGATAAATATCTTTGCCACACTTTTTTATCTTTTAAATTTGCAGAAAACATTTTAAAGTACCATTGTAAGTACAAAAAAAATAGTTTAACATGAAAATCAAATTATAATAAAATTCTGGCGAAATTTTGCTTTGATATAACTAACATTTTCAATAATAAGTATCTTTGTTTTCAAAAATTCTAAATTGTTGCTAGTTGTCGTTGTTCGTTTTCATAATCATCTTCTCTTTGATATTTTTTAATATTTTTGTAATTTTCCTTAATTTCATTATTATACAAAAATTCCAAAACAAACATTTTAAATATCTATAAACTTTTCGGTTATTGCTGAATTTATACCAATTTGTTAGATTTTTGCTTGTTAAAATATAATAATAAATAATAATATAATAATAATATAAATATTAAAATTTGCTACTTTTTGAACAGAAATTTGATTCTAATAATTTCTAATACTACGTTTCCACCGGGCACTAAACCGAGATTTAGCTAGATTTGTCACAAATCTCCTTAAAATTTCGAAGATTTACCATACAAATTTTAATCTCCTCAATAAAACTCATTGAAATCTACTTGGAAACATTAGTTTGTCAAATCAAACAAACTTTTTTTTCGGAGAATAATTGTTGAACCGACCCATTTAAACGCCAATTTCGTTTATTGACAGATGGAAATGTCAACAAAAACTATCTGTCTCACTTCCATATGATTCAAATTAAAACAATAAACAACTTTCAAGAAATCACAGACGAAATAAAATGTAAGTACCTATACAAAAATAATAAATATGTACTTTTAATAAAGTACTTTTCGCATTTGAGCACTAAAAACAAAGAAATCCCCAACGAAAAAAAACAAGTATGGCAACACTGAACAAAAAACGGAAGAAATGTCAAAATCAACCATTTTTGCGTGTTTTGTATGTAAAAAAGTGAACTTTGAAAATTAATTTAAAATAGAAATAAATGTTTCCTCGCTCTAAAATTGCTATAATTATTATTTATTTGTGCATATCTATCAAATAAAAAAACCGCGTGTCGAAATTCGTGCTGCGGTAATGGAAAGTTGAGACATATTTTGGGATAAATATCTTTGCCACATTTTTGTATCTTTTAAATTTGCAGCAAACATTTTAAAGTACCATTGTAAATACAAAAAAATAGTTTAACATGAAAATCAAATTATAATAAAATTCTGGCGAAATTTTGCTTTAAAATAACTAAAATTTTCAATAATAAGTATCTTTGTTTTCAAAAATTCTAAATTGTTGCTAGTTGTCGTTGTTCGTTTTCATAATCATCTTCTCTTTGATATTTTTTAATATTTTTGTAATTTTCCTTAATTTCATTATTATAAAAAAATTCCAAAACAAACATTTTAAATATCTATAAACTTTTCGGTTATTGCTGAATTTAAACCAATTTGTTAGACTTTTGCTTGTTAAAATATAATAATATAATAATAAATAATAATATAATAATAATATCCCCCTCACGGTTTTCGCCTTGTTGTGGCGAGGGGGCTTACGTCTAACTCTCCAGCAATCCAGCTGCGGAGTAAGACAACTAAGAAAACCAGAGATGCTAATCTAATAAATATGAAAATATGGACAAAAGTTTACAAAAAGAAGAAAATCGAACGGGGATATACGTTCAAGTGTCGGCAGAAGTCACGGCTGCCGGCGAGGGCTTGGCTTCGCAAGAAGCTAAGTCGCCAGTAACAAAAGTAAACTTAGAGAAAGGAAAACGAGAGCTAAAAAGACAACCGGTCATTCTCTCAGTGGATCTCCTTCCCGACTTAGATGGTCTAACTATCAAAGGTACGGAGACCTCGGACAGATCTCCTTCCATAGGTAGTCAAACCGAGGACGAGCTACTGATGGAACCGAGTCAAGAAGAGACTATGCTGAAGTCTGCTGCACCCCTCAAAGCTTCGAGGCAACGCAGCAACTACAGATCCTCTAAAAGATTCGTGAAAATGACCGAGTTGAAAGACCCTGCGACGCTCAGTTCGAGAGACAAGGCTCTCCTAAAAAAGCATAAGAAGCTAGTTAGGAACTTTGAGCGGCAGCTGGCAGAGACTGTCACTGCACCCAGGGAAATAGCGAAGGAAGTGAATACCAAAGAGTCGGAGAGCAAAGGAGTAGATGCTGCCAAATCTAGGTCTGTCCCTAAAAAGGCAAACCGTGAACAGGCTGGCAATAACTCGACCGCTCGGAAAGACAAAGGTAAAGTTCAGGCGACTTCCAGTAAGAAACAGCAAGCCAACGCTAGGAAAGACCAAGCATCGGCAAGCACCTCTTCTGGAACGAAGCCAGGAACGTCCAAGAGGCAAAGATCGGAGGAGACGGTCAAGCAAGACGGTGCTAAAAAACAGAAAACCAGCAGCTTCGACACCACCCCGATTGACCTACAAATTGCCATAATAAGCCGTGACGACCCAGATGGGAAAATCTCGGCAAAAAACTGGCTCCTTGTGGAAAACGAGATCCTCAAAGCCATGATGGCGGCATCAGAGAACGATAGTTCGGAGGACTATGTCTTTGATGGTGCCGGATGGTGGCGAGGAGTTAAAGTGGTCTGCTGCGGTGACCAGAAATCACGGGAGTTCCTGAACCAAACAATCGCCAACATTGGCGAACTATGGGAAGGTTCCTCCCTTGAAGTTCTACCCGCCGCAGCTCTACCACTCCGCCAGCAGTTTAGTATCTGGATTCCCCCTCCTGCAGAACATGAGGACGCAGCCATTATTAAGCTGCTGGCGAAGCAGAATAAAGAGCTTCCTATTTTAGAATGGAAGCTCCAACATTCTAGGAAGAGTTATGGTGGCGAAGGGAAGGACCTCTTGTTTGTGGCAGACAAGAAATCTGACCTTCTGCTCAAGGATAGAAAAGACGTGCTGAGGTATGGTCTCGGAACCGTAAAGGTTAAGAGGCATGAAGGCAAAGGGGAGTCAAAAGCTGCAAGTGGTGCAAGTAAACCTGCACCACGCTAAAGCAGCAACGTACGACCTTACGCTCTTCATGTCTCACGAGAACGTGGATGTGGCCTTAATCCAGGAACCATGGTTAGGCAAAAACCGTATCCGTGGGTTGAGGTCAAAGCACTACAACCTTTTCCACTCCACGTCAGATGTAGGTAATATTAGAAGTTGCATCCTAGTGAAAAAATCAATTAACGCTTTCTTCCTATCTAGGTACAGCAACAAGGACAACACGGCAATCAGCGTCGAATCGAATGAAGGAAACTTCATTCTAGCGTCGACGTACATGCCGTACGAGGAGGAGAGCCCACCATCAAAAACTGTCCGCGATCTTGTGGTCCATGCCACAGCAAGCGGCACACCTTTGGTGGTAGGATGTGATGCCAACGCTCACCACACTCAATGGGGCTCAAAGGATATCAATAAAAGGGGTGAGTCAATTTTTGAATATATTCTCTGTTCTAATTTATCGTTATGCAATAGGGGCAATCACCCTACCTTTCGAAACAAAAACAGGGAGGAAATCATAGATTTGACACTTAGTAGTAATAATAGTAAAATTTCAGTTGAAGACTGGAGAGTCTCACCTAAAGAATCTTTTTCAGATCACTTTAGGATACTCTTCTCTATAGACAGGAACATTACTGAAAAGAAACCTTACAGGAACCCAACTAGAACGAATTGGACAGAGTACGAAAAATGGCTGAAAGACTGTATTGATCCACCAGAAGACAATACAAGTCTAAGTACTTCAACCATTGACACTGTTGTCCATAACTTGTCTAGTAAAATGAGAATGTCTTTTGAAAAACACTGCCCTTTATCTCGTTCCAATAACTCCACTAAACCACCCTGGTGGAATGGTGTACTAAAGAAACGCAGAACAGAGGTCAGAAAACTTTTCAATAAAGCTAAACTGAGTAAATTAGAAGAGGACTTAAAGTCTTATAGAGCCGCACTTAACACTTACACCAAAGAGTTAAGGAAGGCCAAAAAGGATTCGTGGGCTAAACATTGTGAATCCATTGAAAAAACAAGCGAGGCGGCAAGGCTCCGTAGAACCCTGGCCCTTAATCCCACGATCCCGGGGTACATAAAACACCCTGATGGATCATGGTCGAACTCGAGCCTAGAGACGCTTGAACTCTTCATGGAAACTCATTTCCCCGGTTGTAAAAACCCAGAAAGCTCCGATTGCTTGCAATCGAACACGCTGGATTTTACTCACACGGAATCAAAGTTAGAACTAAATCGGGTTATTACTGAGCAGAAGATTATCTGGGCAATAAACTCGTTCAAACCCTATAAATCAGCGGGACCAGACGAGATTTTCCCAGCTCTTCTTCAAAATGCTCTCAAAGTAATAACTCCGTGGCTTAGGGTAATCTTCATAAGTTGTATCAAACTTAGATACGTCCCTAATAGCTGGAAAAAGGTCAAGGTAGTCTTTATCCCAAAAGCAGGGAAACCGACTCACTCGACCGCTCAGGATTATAGACCAATAAGTCTCTCTTCGTTTCTCCTTAAGACACTGGAGAGGATAATTGATCTACATGTTAGAGAACTTCTCAACGAAAACAACTTGTGCAACTACCAACACGCTTACCTCAAAGGTAAATCAGTGGAGACTGCCTTGCATGAAGTAGTTTCACATATTGAGAAAAGTCTTGAACATAAAGAATATACCCTGGCAGCATTTCTTGATATCGAGGGTGCGTTTAATAACGTAAAAACGGAATCGATCAAGACTGCCTTAGTTGAAGTTGGGGTTGAATCTGTCATTGTCGATTGGATCTTCACCATGTTAAATGGCAGAATTATCAACTCTCAAATAGGAGTTAGCACTATTGAGAAAACAGTTACTAGAGGCACACCACAGGGAGGAGTCATCTCACCCCTGCTCTGGATCCTCGTAGTCAACAAAATTCTCACAAAGTTCAAAGATCAGGGCATTAAAATAGTAGCATATGCAGATGACATAGTGGTTTTAGTATCAGGCAAGTTTCTCACCATCATCGAAAACATTATGGAAAATGCATTAAAAGATTTATCTTCTTGGGCAACTAAGAACGGTCTCGGGGTCAACCCCGCCAAGACAGAGCTAGTTTTGTTCACGAAGAAAAGGAAACTGGAGGGCTTCAACCCTCCCAAACTAAATGGCATTCCTCTAAAACCTTCTAAGGAAGCTAAATTTCTAGGAGTAATCCTTGACTCCAAGCTTACATGGAAGCGTAATACTGAGGAAAGAATGAAAAAAGCACTATGTGCATTCTACACATGCAAAAAGACCTTCGGTGTACGTTGGGGTATGCGACCGCAGGTCATCCATTGGATGTACACAGCGATAGTCAGACCCATTCTTACCTATGGCTCTATTGTATGGTGGAAGGCGGTGGAAAAATCAAGCTACCTCAAGAACCTGAATAAGGTACAGAGACTAGCCTGTGTAGGAATAACAGGGGCTCAAAGATCCACACCACAAGCTGGATTGGAAATGATCTTAGACCTCCCGGCTCTGGATGAGTTCATAAAGTGCACGGCAGCCAAAACTGCAATTCGTTTAAGAGAACTGAGTTTTTTAGGCACAGCACTTATGGCCACGGGTCAATCTTACAAAGATATGACACGGTTCCAGGACTGAGGGAGACCACCGATTACATCCCCCCTTTACTAGATTTTGACAGGAAATATTCTATTTTCATACCAGAAAGACAGGGTTGGGATCCCAATTCACTTATAAGTAAACAGGGTATCCCTTTCTACACTGACGGTTCAAAAATGGAATCAGGAACAGGTGCTGGGGTGTTTTGCCAATCTCTCAACATCAGAGAGTCATATACACTCCCGGCTGACTGTAGTGTCTTTCAGGCTGAGGTCTTTGCCATTGGAAAAGCAGCTGAATTGGCACATCACGAAAAGCTAAGCTCTTCGGAGATTACTTTTTTCGTGGACAGCCAGGCTGCTATCAAAGCCTTAGCCAGTGAGACCATTAGATCAAAAGCAGTTTTAAACTGTAGGAAGGAATTAAACAAAATCTGCCACACTAACCAGGTAAAGCTCTGCTGGGTTCCCGGACATAGCAATATAGAAGGGAATGATATAGTAGACGAACTAGCCAGGAAAGGGTCAAAAGCAGACACAAGTAGTAGCGACCATTCAGTTAGGGGACCACTCGTCCCGATTGGGGTACTCAAGAGGAAGATAGACCTTAGACTAAAAGAGAAAACCAATATCTCCTGGAAATCCAGGAACGATTGTGCAATCTCTAGAAGTTTATGGCCTAATACAAATGAAAAAGAAACTCGGTATATTCTATCGCTGAGTAAAAAGAACATTAAAATCTTGATAGGTGTACTAACAGGTCATTGCGCCATTGGCACAATGGCTAATAGAATAGGGGCATTTGCACCCGATTTTTGTAGGAGCTGTCAGGATGAGGAGGAAATGGAAACCATTAAACACCTGCTCTGCGACTGTCCGAACCTCCAAACCAGCCGACTCCGTCATTTCGGAAACAGGTTCGTTGGAGAACTGGATGATCTAGCACAGGTCTCAATGGCGAGCATGAGGAAATTTATAGATAGCACAGGCTGGTTCGTTAACGAGCCAGTCTTCGCTAATCGACAGAGTTGAATTGAACTGAGAGCATCGATGCTAAATTTTTACTTTTATAGGGGATCACAATGGACCAATAGGCCCCCGTGTACGCAACAGCTTCTTGCTGTGCACACCCCTTACTACCTAACCTAACCTAACCTAATAATAATATAAATATTAAAATTTGCTACTTTTTGAACAGAAAATTGATTCTAATAATTTCTAATACTACGTTTCCACCGGGCACTAAACCGAGATTTAGCTAGATTTGTCACAATTCTCCTTGAAATCTCGAAGATTTACCAAACAAATTTTAATCTCCTCAAATGAAGATTTCAAATAAAACTCATTGAAATCTACTTGGAAACATTAGTTTGTCAAATCAAACAAACTTTTTTCGGAGAATAATTGTTGAACCGACCCATTTAAACGCCAATTTCGTTTATTGACAGATGGAAATGTCAACAAAAACTATCTGTCTCACTTCCATATAACTCAAATTCAAAACAATAAACAACTTTCAAGAAATCACAGACGAAATAAAATGTAAGTATACAAAAATAATAAATATGTACAAGAATATAATAAAACTAATTAATTACTTACAGATAATGAGTGAACAAATACATATTTTTTTTCTTTTCGAAAGGAGAATAATTTTGAAGTTTGGTTGTTATGACATAAACCAAACGTCAAATTAATCTCCTTTGGTAGAAACACCTCATGATTTATTTTAAATCACTTGCCTTAAGGCTAAGCGCATACATGCAACTTTTAGTTTCGAAACGGTTTGGTTTCTAAACTGAGCACTATAGACTTATGAGAGTCCGCGCACATGCAGAAACTATTCTGTCGACCATTCGAGCAACTTTTTGGTTTGTGTTTTGACACAAACTAAACGATCACCTCAAACCAATTCCTTAGTTTGTATCACAAGGAATTATAGGTAACTGCGCGGACATTCAACTAAATCGTTGAATAATTTTCTGTAAGTGCAAGAGAGAGAAATATATAGTCAAGGTGAATAGATGTTTCCTGTGTATTGATTTATTTCGTTGATTACTTTCGGAGTTGCTTATGTGCGCGATGTTTGGGCAACTAACGATCGAACTATTTGGTTTCGAAAAAGTTGCATGTGTGTGCCTAGTTTAAATCTCGGATTATTTGTTGGTGGAAACGTACTATTAGTAGATTATTCGAGCGTTTTATTAATTTTGAATGTTTTCTTTGGAAGGTGCAACATGGAGAAATAACAATAGCATTATTGAGTTGAGTTTAACGAATTATAATAAAAAAATAAATAAGAGTTCCACTTTTCATTAACAGCTGAAATTCATAGTTGCATAAATTCGTATTCATAAACCATTTCCTACAAATTATAGTTATGCACTGTTTAAGTTTTTTTATAATATTTCGTTGAATTCTCAAGATTTGATTGTGAATTTGTTGTAAATATCCATACAATCTTACTTCGCCAACTCGACTTTTCAATCTGAGATCGCAAAGCATTAGTACAAACCTTATTTCGTCCCCAATATTGTACTGCAGATCTATGGTTATGTCGAGAATCTATATTTATTTTTAAATTCTCCATTGCTTAGGCCGATCGGATTGAATATTTTATTATGTTCTTTCCATCTAAATTTGAATTATTCTTTTTAAACCAAAAAAATAATCTAAAAAGAAGGAACATTTTAAAGGCAGTTTAATTCTTATTTTATTTCAATTACATATATACAAAAATGACAACACTATAATTCTCTTACATATGTACATCAAGTACGCTTTAAGCTGAGTGTGAAAGGAGCTCTTCAACTTATTTATGAAACACACTGGAGAAATGAACTGTCAAATTGAATTTTCCATTTATCTACTTCCTACCACACGGAAAAATCGTGAATTCAGCCACGCTCAGCTATTTACTCCATTTGCTCGGTTATTTTATGGAATTAAACGTCTTCAGATTCTGCAAAATAAAGCGATGAGAACTATAACAAGAAGCAGTTTTCGAACACCTACAGTCTGGATGCTGACCTGCCTAAAATGGCTATCTGTGAAGCAGTGCATTATTCTGAATGTTCTGATGTTTGTTTTTAAAATGAAATATAATATGATGCCAAAGTATCTTACATCTAACTTACAATATGTACAAGATGCCCAGCCTTATTCTTTGAGAAATAATTGTAACTTTAGATTCAAAATGTATAGAGACTCCAGAACACAAAATATGATATTTCATAAAGGTTTAAAAATGTTTAATGAACTTCCAAGTAACATCAAAATTGAAACGAATTTAAAAAGATATAAAAATGAGTTAATTAAACACATTCGTAGAACTGTAACTTTATAATATATATATGTAAACAGGCAATATATTTAAATTATTTATTCTTAAAAATAAGTTATTATGTAATTGTAAATAGTAAAAAACATACTAAATAAATGTATACTACTACTACATTTTATAAGTAACATTTTGGCGTTTAGAAGCATTATAAGGATTACCTAACCATATAAACGCTCTATTTTGCATTTTAAAATAAGGCTGATAATTTTTAATATTATTCAGCCTTTGGAACTGAAGCAAGCTTTAGATCTCTGCAATTTGGATCAAGCGGAGTTTTTTTAGCTTTATCACAATGAAATGAAACATGTTTGAGCACACAAACCAAAAAAAAAAAGTGTAACATTTTTTCGAATAGAAAAATCAAAAATAACTATGTGTTTCACGAGCCCTTGCGAAACATATGATTTCATAATTCATAATCACCCTGTATTTTTGGTTTGAACTACACTACACGCCATTAAAAAAATCGTTCACTAAACACGCTTCCATTTTCAAACTATTTCACTGGACGCACTCTCCACAAATTGTTGGTTTGTGTGTGTGATTTCGTTAATACGAAACCTGACATCTTTGCTAGGTAGAGCTGAATACTTTTTTGTTAAAAAATATAAATTTTGTTAAATATTGAGCACATAAGTGATTAAAATTAAAATTTTCTAATCAAAAAAACTAATTTAATCGATGTGAATTAGAAATTTGTATGTGAGGATACCTTTTAAATAAAATTTAATGTAAGTATAGCTCTCATGCGGAATTTCTTTTGCATGCGATAATGTGAATTGTGAATTGCACCAATTTATCTTATGCACTGAAGGGTATTTAAAAAAAAGTATTATTAAACTTAACACAGCAAGTAAATATTATTTATAAATTGTATCATAATTTGCCGCTGTAAGGAGTTTTTCTTTTCCCACCAACATAAATGACCAAAAAGCGTTCCGTCTTTGAGAGGACTATGGCGACGGAAAGCCAAATGTCAGTTGTGAATTGTGATGTGAGTTTCGATTTCGATGTCGATGTCGAGTTGAGAAAAAAGGTCTGGCATGTTGCAAATGAAGAAAGAACCCAAATGCATTTGTTTGGCTTGCAAAATTTTTGGAAGATGTTGGCGGTTCTTGAAAAAGATATGCGTTTTATTTTCTTGATGGTGCAAGTTTGTTCTTTATTATTTTGGAGTAAATGCGGGATTTCGTTGAAAACAAAACATTTTATAGAAATACATTTTATGATTAAGAATCTTAAATTTATCTCCGTATTTTATGTGACTATTTTTCGCACAATGTTACGAAATAATTATACTAGGGTACCGTATCATGAAGGCTTCTGTCCTTAGAACCAAGAAAAACCCACACGCGCCTTTTTGAAGGAAAGCAACTATGATTTTGTTGCTGATATGTTGACCTATACATAAAGATTATGTATGCTGCGTGGTTCTATTAAATATTTTCTCCTAAAATATATTATGTTCGCAAGTTTAAAATAAACAATTGCAATTTTTGTTTATGATAGCCGCTAAATGATCAGCAATCAGCTATTATTTGTTTGTGTATCAAGAACAAAATTCTCGGATATGGTAGATCAGCTCTTATTTGGCCCATTCAGGATAAATGTCTATAAACTTAAAACGTAGTTTATTTTCATTTCAGTATTTGGTTTATATTATTAGGGAAATCTGTACTTCTTTTTCGTTGTATGCTTACAAGATATTTTATTTACAAAAAAAAAAATTGAAATTACCAACAAAAATTATATACACCTTTCCTAATTTTGTATGAAATGCGGTTCAGCTGTTAAAGATCAATTCTTTAAAAAAAGGCTTATAAAAAGATGATGATTGATTGAGAAATATAGATTAATAGTATTGTTAAAGGCTTTTTACTTCTGGTAGTACACCTTTTTATGATTTTCAGAAAGTTGTATTATCGGATTAATCCAATTATACCTAATGTTTTTTCATAGGAGATTACCCGGTTTCAAACAACAATCGTCTTTCAGCAAATTCCTCCCAGTTCCGTTGGATTAAGTCCTCTTCATTTTGTAAATGTCATCTTGATGGAACAAAGAAGAATGTAATAATATTTTTTTCATATTCAGCTGCGATTCATTTCACTGAAAGGATTTCAAAAGAAATGCTAATACATTTTGGTTTTACAGTTCTGAATGTTGATGTAAAAAAGAAAATATAGTCAGATAAAGCACTCAATGCTACGAAGTTTTAAAACCAAAACGATTGCTTGAAATGTGGAGTGTAAAAATCTCAGGTGCTCAATATGCTTCAATTGTTAATTATTCAGATATTTATATTTTGAAATATTTTATTTTCATTAATATGTTCAACATAAAAGGTTAAATTTCAATTTTACTCTAACAGAAAAACTTTGTAATCATTATCATATTAATAGAAAAAGATTTTCTTTAATTTTTTTTTTGAATTTTGGTAAAATTTAAGTACTACATTTGTTGTTATTTAGGGTTTATTATATGTACCGATTCTTTACTGGTTGCGTGTAATTAAAGGTTCCATCTGAAAGGTAGACAGCTAGCTGGCTTTTCTAATTTAGTTATTCGTTATAATTTGAGCGTATTTCAGTGTTTGGATTTTTTTTCTTTAAATTTTGTCGAATGTCTAATAAATATAATAATAATAAATGTCTAATGTCCATATAAGTGCTCCAAATAAAGTTTGTACAATTTTCAATTAATCTTATAAAGGAATTGGAAGCCAAAAAAAGATAGTTTCATTTAAAATTTTAAAATAAATTTCCAAATACGGTTTGTCATAAATTAGAACTTCGGCCTTAATTGAAAACGTCAACAAACACTAACCTACAAACAAATTGTACTCAGCCAAATAAAAGCATCTGTGGACATTTTTCAGACTATATCAAGAATATGTTAAGTTATGTGTACTATATAAGGTAAACTGGGATTAAGCGCAGATCTACCGAAAAGCAATTTTCGTATCAAATTTTTCACATCAGCTGCGTACTAGGTTTTACCTCAAAAGAGCTTCTATTTATATGTCGGTTTTCCTTAAAATAATCCTAAGTGCAGCGATGACTACATCAACCGCCAGCCCATTAACCTAACCTTAAAGTACTCTTAAAGAATTCACTATAATATTCCTTTTTAAAATTATTTATTATGTATGAACTACGTTGTAAATATTTATGTTAGAAGTTTATTTCTGATGAAAGTTATTTTTATTTTTTTTAATTGCAGCTTTAAAAGTCCAGGTGGTTACGAGTGTATTGTTCCAGGAAGTTTGTCGAACTTTATGAAAATATTTTTGCAGTAAACTTTTAAGCGTTATAATACTAAACATTCATAAGTATCAAAATTTATTCCAAGAGAAAGGAACGATATTTCTTTTACAAAAAAATGGCGGTAATGTTAACGACAGAAGAAGCTAGCAAATTGTTAGACTTCTCGGAGAAACTAGATATCGGTCTTTTGGATAAAATTGTTGAATGTCTCTACAGTTCACAAGGAGAGCAATTACGTTTAGCACAAGATATTCTTACAACGCTCAAAGAACACCCAGATGCCTGGACTAGAGTTGATAGTATATTAGAGTATTCACAAAATCAGCAAACAAAGTTTTATGCTCTGCAAATTTTGGAAGAAGTAATCAAAACACGTTGGAAAATTTTGCCAAGAAACCAATGTGAAGGCATCAAAAAATATGTCGTCGGTCTTATTATAAAAACATCATCCGATCAGGATACTATGGAAGCCAATAAGGTTTACTTAAATAAGTTAAATATGATTTTGGTGCAAATTTTGAAAAGGGAATGGCCCAAAAATTGGAACACCTTTATCTGCGATATAGTTGGAGCCTCTAAAACGAACGAGAGCCTCTGTAAAAACAATATGGTTATATTAAAAAATTTGAGTGAAGAAGTATTTGATTTTTGTGGCGGACAGATAACACAGACAAAAGCGAAGCATTTAAAGGATGCTATGTGTCAAGAATTTTCCGAAATATTTCAACTATGTTCATTCGTCCTTGAAAGTTCTATGAATGCGCCATTGATTGCGGTTACCCTAGATACTCTGTTGAGGTTCCTCAATTGGATTCCTCTGGGGTATATTTTCGAAACAAAGCTGGTAGAAACACTTATTTTTAAATTTCTCAGTGTCCCCATGTTTCGTAATGTAACACTAAAATGCTTAGCAGAAATCTCTGGCCTTATAGTGCCTAATTATAACTCCAATTTTATAAAACTCTTCAAAGACACGATGGAACAATTGGATCAAATGATTGGACAGAATACTAATATGAATCACATATATGCCAACGGTTGTGACATGGAACAAGAGTTCGTTCAAAATTTGGCCATGTTCTTATGTACTTTTCTTAAAGAACACGGAAAACTCGTTGAAGATGTTAAATATATTGATTATTTGAATAAGGCTCTACTTTACTTGGTTATGATATCGGAAGTGGAAGATGTGGAAATATTTAAAATCTGTCTCGAATACTGGAACAGTCTTGTAGAAGATCTATACAATTCAGATAGTATTAATTCAGTTCACATACAAACCGATGTGGTTTCTTTACTACCGAAAAGAAGTTCATTCTCACGTCGCCGATTTTATGGAAATATTTTATCCAAAGTTCGTTTTATTATGATTTCTCGTATGGCAAAACCAGAAGAAGTGCTTGTTGTTGAAAATGAGAATGGCGAAGTTGTTCGGGAATTCATGAAAGATACAAATGCTATAAATTTGTACAAAACCATGCGCGAAACACTGGTATTTTTAACCCATTTGGATTATACAGACACGGAGCGCATCATGACCCTGAAGCTCTTAAACCAAGTGAATGGAACTGAATTCTCCTGGAAGAATTTAAATACACTTTGCTGGGCAATTGGATCAATTTCAGGTAATTTTTTTTTAAATTGGGCACTCGGTATACTTATGATTGTCATAAGATAATACTCGACTTAATCTCAGTTAAGCTATCCAATGAAAGCTATCTCCTTTGTTCTAATAGCTTAGTCAAACCCAATCCACAAAACAAAAATCAATACGATTTCTCAAATTAATATAAATAAGTTTCCCGTACGTGGATATATTTCAGCCGTAGTATATTCCTAATGCACGAACAGTTTTCATAAGCGCCAATGGCAGTCTTAATTTGGGCGGCTGTTTTAGGAAATTAACACTGAAATTTGTCTTGGAAGTTCGACGAAAAAAAGGTTAATTTTCCCTACTGTAGAAAGTGTGACAGAAAGCTTAAAGGTATGTGAATTAGGTCTTTAAAAGGTATTTACACAATTGGTGACATTGTTAAGGGTTTTCACAACATACCAAGAATATGTCAGTTATCAAATTATTCAGTCATTAAACGGTCCGAAGCGCCCTGAAATGCCATGCAAGTACTAAAGTCAAGGCTACACATAATTCTCCCAAACATTTTCTTCGAATTTTAACAATTGTAGCACTTAGAATGAGAAATGTTTAATGGAATTTTAATCGTTTATTCTAAAAACATATTCGTCAGGAGCTTTTCCCATAGATAGAAAAGTTACTTTTTCTCCATATTACTTTAAACTACAGGGTCCGTCAGGTATGGAAGATTTGAAAAATTTGTTACACCACCAAATCTGAAATTTTATTTATGAATGTATTCTTTAGATGTTGCCTTTACAAAATATTCGAAAAATCATACACCTTTAAAGCATTTGAGGTAGAACTGCTGGAATATCTTGAGTTATTGTCCCACTTAGGGTTTCGAGTACACGTGGTTTGCTTATGTTTACTCGTGCTATCTCAAAGATAGACCCATAAAAAGTAATCAGGTGATCAAGGGCACCATTCTACATCACCACGCAATTAAATCAGGCGTCCAGGGAATGTTTCTCTTAAAAAACTTATTGTTGCCCTTGATATATGGCAAGTCATCACATTTTGTTGCAACCATATAGTGTTCAAGTTGATACGCCGTCTTCTTAGTTTCGGCAAACAAAAATCACGCAGCATCTTCAAGTAACGAGCGTGACATATAGTCGATCGACGAGAGCTGACTTCAACTACTTGACGCACTCTTTCAATAGTTTTTGGAGTCCTTACCTTTCGATCACCTCCTCGCGCAGTTTTAGGTGTGAAAGAACTAGTTGTATGAAAGCTATTCATCTACTTCATTATCGTAGCATACTTTGGAACACTAACTTGGGGGTCAATATTAAATGATTTCGGAATCATTTCTGTGTTTCAATGCCCGAACGGCTTCAATGAACGTTTCAATGAACGTCTTGTAAACAAAAACATGATGCACAATCGACCACGGCTCCATGGTTACCGAAATGGCATCTCTCACCGAGTCAGTACTACCCATACTTATAACAACTCAGTTTGTCCCACCTCGCTTGACGCCCCGTTCTAATCTTTCATACCTCGCTTTCGGACCCTGTATTTATATTTTTTGTCACAAGTTTCTTTTTGGTATAAAATTTAGTTCCTAATTAGAAAAAAACCTAAAAAAGTAATCTATTGATTAGAGCCGTTTTCAAGGAAGTGCATACGTGAGTGAATTTAACAAATCATTACAGCCGTTACCATATATTTATGTTACTATATAAAAATGAATATCACTTATTAATTTGTATATTTGTTTAAATAATTAAATTGTTAAATTTAGGTGCTTTCATTGAAGAAGATGAAAAACGGTTTTTGGTCACCGTCATCAAAGATTTACTGGGCCTTTGCGAACAAAAAAAAGGCAAAGATAATAAAGCAATAATTGCCTCCAATATTATGTACGTTGTTGGACAATATCCGAGATTCTTGCGGGCCCATTGGAAGTTTTTAAAAACTGTGGTGAATAAATTGTTCGAGTTCATGCACGAGACACACGATGGCGTTCAGGATATGGCCTGTGATACATTCATCAAAATAGCAATCAAATGCAGAAGGCACTTTGTAACAATTCAACCAAACGAAGCATGTACTTTTATCGATGAAATCTTGAGTACAATGAGTTCGATTATATGTGACTTGCAACCGCAGCAGGTAATCTAAAAATATTTATTTTTAGTGAAAAGAAGTAATGGTGCTAAACATTTTTAAAATTTTTTTTTCAAACAGGTGCATACATTTTATGAAGCTGTGGGTCATATGATTGCTACGAGCACAGACCAAGTTCAGCAAGATGCATTAATTGAAAAGTATATGTTATTGCCCAACCAAGTTTGGGATGAAATTATTTCGAGAGCGTCTAAAAACGTCGACTTTTTGAAAAATATGTCTGCAGTTAAACAACTGGGAAGCATTTTAAAAACAAATGTTGCTGCCTGTAAAGCTCTTGGGCATGCTTACGTTATACAACTTGGAAGGATTTACTTAGACATGTTAAATGTTTATAAAATAACATCTGAAAATATTATTCAGGCTATTGCTCTTAACGGAATAAATGTAAATAACCAGCCGCTCATCAAAGCCATGCACGTAGTTAAGAAGGAGACCCTTAATTTGATTTCGGAGTGGGTACTGCGTTCGAATGATAACCAAATGGTCATGGAAAACTTTATTCCTCCGCTTCTTAGTGCGGTGCTTCTTGATTACCAGGTGATTTTTTAAAATTATTTTTCCTAGCTTAAAACATTTGTATTATATGTTTATTGTTTTTTTTTTTTTATTATTTAAGCGTTGTAAAATCCCAGCAGCTCGTGAGCCAAAAGTTCTTAGTACAATGGCTGTTATAGTGTGCAAGTTAAAGGCCCACATCACAAATGAAGTACCAAAAATTTTCGATGCTGTTTTTGAGTGCACCCTTGACATGATCAACAAAAACTTCGAAGATCATCCTCAGCATAGAATTAGTTTCTATGAACTTCTCCAGGCAACAAATGCCCATTGTTTTAAGGCATTTTTGAACATACCACCAGCCCAGTTTAAACTTGTGTTTGATTCTGTTGTTTGGGCCTTTAAGCATACAATGCGAAACGTTGCTGATATGGGCTTATATATTTTATTCAAGGTAACATTTTGTCTTATCCTATAATTAAAATGCTTTGCTTTCATATATTTTCTTCATAGATGTTACAAAACTTGGAACAGCATCCCCAGGCAGCACAAAGTTTTTATCAAACCTATTTTACGGATATTTTAATGCAAATATTTTCTGTTGTAACTGATACTTCTCATACAGCGGGATTAGCTATTCATGCAACAATTTTAGCATACATGTTCTCCCTGGTAGAAAATAATAAAATAACCGTCAATCTTGGCCCAATACCAGACAATATAATATTCGTCCAGGAATATGTGGCCTCACTTCTGAAATCCGCATTTAACCATTTAACTGATCAACAAATCAAAGTGTTTGTAACCGGCTTGTTTAATTTAGATGCAAATGTTCCTGCTTTTAAAGAACATCTTAGAGATTTCTTAATTCAAATCCGGGTAAGTTCATACATAATATAATTTTTAGTGTTATTTGAGTATTAATGGTAATATCTGTCAATAAACATGTTTTCCGAACATATTTAAATTCTGAATCAATTAAGGCCAGAACCAGTACAATTCGAACTTCCCTAATGAGGGGATTTTGTTCTAATTCGATTCAGAATAAAAATGTGTTTTAAAGGTAAGCTTTTTATGTTCAGATGTTATTAATTTCTTAAATATTTTAAAATCAACACACATTTGTACATATTATTCATATAAAGTAACTGCTACAAAAAAAAAAAACAATACAACTATGGTAAAAAATGTGGCGTATACTTACTTTTTATATAATTTCAACTTCACAATGCAATTTAACATCTCTGTCATTTTGTGAAAATAGAAAAGATTTTAGACTTAACAACGTAGCGTTATGTATGCTTAAGAATATTTTCGACCCTTTCAAAGGTCTTGAAAGAAAACCATTTCATCAACAACTCTTTCTTTTGACCCCAATTATTATATTTAGTACTATGTTGCTGTTTATTCAATAGAAAAAATACATTTATTAAAGAAAATCTTTTATTGATAAAAATAATATATACAATTTAAAGCTTGTTGGTAAACTTTTTGAAAGTTACGTTCTTTCGAGCATAAATAAACAAAAAAATGATCGAAATCGGTTGAGCCGTTTCTGAGTTCTTACGATTGCTGACGCACAGCAATTAATTTGTATATATGGTATATAGATATTTTGTTTATGTTTTTTTTGGCATTTAATCATATTCCTATAACTTCTGATTTAATGACAAATCAATCGTTTTATTAATGTACCCAAAATAAATATTAAAAAATGAAAGATTTGTAGACATTTCAAACCACGAACCCTATCATATGTCTTGTATGAGTACCTTTATATTTAAAAATACCTTCTTGGGTATAAAAACCAAAATCTCTTTAATGTAATTCGGTTGCAAACTTTTTGAGGAAATTGTACCTTACTATTTGAGTACATATACATATAAATAGATCTATACATAAAAAAGCTAAGATAAATGTTGTAGTCCGTAGCATTAGTACCCGTGGATTGATTGTGGGTAGTGGGTTGGATTGTCATGCCAGAGTTCTTGAGTTCAGTCTCTGCCTGTGTCACCTTAATTTTTTTTCACGTTTACTGCCTCTTGCGAAGAATTGGCAAATCCTGCAAGAGTAATTCTTTTCGTGAGAAGTGCTTTCTCAAATTAGCCTTTCGGATTCGGCATATAAACTGTAGGTCCCCTCTATCCCTACAATTACTCGCACACAGGAATGGTTGAGAGTTGTAAGTCAATAGGCTCTGGTTCTCTACGGACTGTTGTGCCACCTTATTTATTTATTTTAACATTAGACATACTTTATTTCGAAATTAAATTTGTTTGACATTTTTTCACTTGGACGTATAAAATTGGTTATTGAGTTGTAATCTAGAACTCAATTTCTGAGACTATGAGAACTTACAACTTAATTACAATAGCTAACGGAATTTTGTAAGCATGTTTTGTATGGAGTCACTAAAATTTTAATTTTTATTTGTAACATAAGAAAAGCCCCACCATATTCAATAGAACAAAAAATAAAAGACAGTTATTTTAGTTAATTTGAGCTTAACTTAAGCTAATTATTTTAATACTTTTTAAATTGTATGCCTTCAATAAGTTCCTCTTTACTGCTGTACTGCTTCTCACCTTCATAAACCTTGCGTGTCAGCCAACCCCATACTTTTCGGTGATATTCAAATTGGGAGATTATGGTTTCCACTAAATCTTCTGTATATTTTGGCTTTAAAGCCGCGTTTTAACTGACGATACCATAACTCCTCAAGAACAACTTTTCATTTCTTAAATCATGGAAGTAATAATTATATCCGTCCGGTCCATCCTGGTTGAACTTCTTTTTATCTGAAAAGATCAATTTTCTACAATCGTTTGATATGATGCTACCATAAGTAGTCCACGCTATGTAGTGCCTTGCAAAATTGAGCCGTTGTAGCTTATATTTATTGTTTAGCGGAGTTTTTTTTTGCAACTTCGGGTGGCCTGGGATTTTTGATGACTCGACTCATAGTCATTTGGCTTACTTCTAATCCAGTTTCATGTCTGATCTTATTCACAGATTGTGTGGAATTGGAGGCTTTTCTAATGGTTTTCCGTTTATCTTTACCTGAAAGAATGGTGGAAGAAGGACACCCTTTGTAATTTTGTTCCTTATAATAACGGGTCATTTAATTAGTTACTAACTACCTCTGGGCTTGTGTTAATTTTCCGAAAGTCAAAAGCTCATATTTTAGCAACTTCCGTTTTACTTAAATATTTTGATCGACCCATTTAAAAATAAACAATAAAAACATTTTTTAAAAGTAAGAAAAACAACTGTTTCTTCCCAATAGCTTTTTTATGCTATTCTAATGTTACAAACAAAAATACCTTTTGTGAATATAAAAGAAATTGGCTTTTAAAAGACCGTTAGCTTTAAGAAATTATTTAGAGTATTTTTAATCTCTTATCATGTCATTCAATATTTAATTCCATACGTACAAATCAAAGAAGTATATAACTAACTGTAAGAAAGTTAAAGTGGGGGCTATTCAAATTTTACGGGCTCTATGATCAAAAAAGCCATATGTATGTATATATTTACAATGCATATTTGGGTATCAAAACAATAACTTTAATTAACTTTCCACGTTCAAAGCTGAAAGTTAAAACTCGCAAGTAATGTTTAAAGGACATGAAAGAATTGTAGAGTACATTTTTACAAGTAAGTTGTTAACTGTAAAAAATACTAAGACCCTCCGACCCTTCTTTGCAGTTTTTAGAATAGAATAAGAAAAAATATTATTTTATTTGTCGATTCGACTCTCCAACGCCTACTGAAATAATTTATCAATTTTGTCTATGTATTTTAGGAAGTAACTGGCGAAGACGACTCCGATTTATATTTGGAGGAACGCGAGGCTGCTCTACGTGAGGAACAAGCTAGCAAAAGACAAATGCAGCGCGCTGTGCCTGGAATGTTAAACCCGCACGAACTGCCAGAAGATATGCAGGATGAATAAGTTATTTAATTGTATTTTAGTTCTTGAGAAAAAAAAATGTTGAAATTGAATAACTGTCGAAGTATGAATGTAATATATATTGGAATAAATTTTATTCAAAATATGATAATATGTATGAATTCAATTAATATTAATTTGTTACCACACACACTGATCCAGTGATTACGACTAAGAATAAATTGACGTCATTAAAATTTAGTCTAAATAAATCAGAAAAAATGTAAACGAAAAATATTGTTGGCACCGTACATTTTAAATAAAACTACTGTAAAACAAACTTGAAAGCTTTTCTTAGCTAGTATACAAATTAAATGGACATTTATTTCTATCCACGCCTTTTTATATTTCTGCCGTAGAAGATCAATGGAGTCCTACTTCCCAAGAAGAGAAGAATTATAGGGAAGTCAACGTTTAGACCTTGTGGAAATAATTTTACGAACTAAATTTCCATAATTTTAAACACTCGTATACATTTATGTTTCAGAAAAATCAACATAATCAAGTCGACATCTTTTTTCAGTGCTTGTGGATGTATGTTATGCCAAGTCAAACAAAAAATCGATTCTTATCCCCTGCAAAAGTGGGGAAGATTCGTTAACGGGCAAAACGATCGGTAAACTCTAGGTATTGTATTACGCACATTTTAGGGGAATATGTGTCACTTTTTTCTGATGCACGGCAATGGTAAGCTGCGTAACCGAATATTTGCACGAAAATTTTCGCTTGGCCTACTATTGCCTTTCCAGGGTCGCTCAGGAGATTTAGATCTCTGATCGAGGAATAGACGAGACCATCGTTAATAACCTTATCCGAGGCATGTTAAGGCGAATAACTGATATGTGTGAATTTCGCTGTAGTCAATGAAGCCTTGCGTAAGAAAAAGAAAATACAAACTTAAAATATTAATGCTTGAAACTTTTGGCCTTTTTGTTTTATTCGACAATTTTATGTTATGTGCATTGGGGCAAAGCCGCCGATTCTCACGTACAACATCGAAAATTTTGTGAATATTGAATTTATTTGTTTTAAAGGCACAATGCCTTACCATGACGGAAAGATGTTGTCTTCCAGATCACTTGACTTGGGTCGATTTAAAGCTTAGTTCAATCGAAATCAGCTTTAAAGTTAAATGGGTCGATTCCTGTCTTTTCTTTCTCTTTTCTAAACATTTAAAACCACAATGGCAAAATAGTCTTTTCTGGACTCAAACTCAAAATGTCTCACTTTTTTGCCAACAAAATGTTTGCATTTTTAAGGACCTAAGAAATGTATGTTTGAGGGTTGTTTTTTAATCTGGTTAATCTTTTACAAAGCAAATTTTATTTCAATTCTTCAGTCATTAGGATCGTATTTTTTCATTTCTAATATTTTGAAACCTCAATTTTAAGCATTCCGAACAGGCTATTGTTTTGAGAATATCGTAAACTATTACAACTGTTAGATATCTAATTCAAACTAATACTAAGTTACTCAAATTTGGACTCTGCTGACTGAGCATGAGACACTCAAAAACTACAGTTATTTACAAAGTATTGTTTTTCGATGGAAAAGAAATATCTTTTGTATCACCCTGTGTCTGTTCTTTTCAAAAAATATTTTAAAAGGATATTCTTAGTTGCGCTGCGCACAGAAACATTAGTTTTACTGTGACACATAGTGACAAAGAATGTCCTTAGTCTTAACCTTCTATTCTCGTGATTCAAAACAATTTATAAAAGACACTCAAATATTGTAAATTTGATAAACTTATACGTTTATTTGCTTATTTTCTTCTTATTTCAATATTAATAGATTTTATAGTCAAATAGATTCAATGTGATGAAATGGTTGAGTCGTTCGTCATGAAGAAAACATCATCAGCAGTTCGTTGTGATAAAACTTTTTTATATATATCAACCCTAGAACTTAAAAGCTCTTTGAATGTCCTGATTTTTCCAGTTTATTGAATTTTCATAGAATATGATTCAGTGTTTTTTTTTGCGATTTTAATTACAGTTGTGTAAAGAAATGCTATTTAAATTCGTTCAAGCTATGAACTAATAGTGCAAATAAAACTTCATGGCTATCAATAACATAACCAATTTTATAATTAGTAAATCGTTTAGTTGAATGAGAAACATACAAGCATCTAAAACAAAAATAAATCAACATTAAGAGGTACGTACCTATTTATACATATAAAATTGAAATCTACTATTTTACAAAACTATTGGTAATATTTATAATTTACGCTATACAAAAAAAATCATCATTTTCTTTATTCAAGTTTTTCTATTTTTTAAAGAAAAACATTTTGAATATTTTTAATGTATTCATTTGTTTTGAGCTTAAATTTAAATGCCGAACATTTAAAAAAGCTGAACAATTAGGTATAACAATCGAAGGAGAGAAATGATTAACAGAAAGAAAATAATACCTGAAAATAATAATCGTCATTAACATAGTTCCAGAGTTAATAGGAATTAGAGCTTTTAACTCACAGTAATTAAAATATGGAAGAAGAAAATTATGTATGGAATAAATCGTGTGTGTTTTGTTTTGTTGTTTTTTCAAGACTTTGTTTTTTTTATTTTCACAAAAGATCGACCCAATTTATTTTTATAGTGCTTTATATTTATAAGCTATAGAGTTAGGTAGACCTAGGTATGTATTATCTTCATTTCATATTTCTGTTTTAATTTTCATAAGAATTAAATTAAATTTATAAACTAAGGGATGTCGATATTAGTGATTTTTTTTTTGCTTAGAAAAAAGGGATGAGAAACATTTACATACATATTACCAATTTAAAATATGCGAACAAAATAAAAATGTTGAAATAAGTTAATTTTGGCCAAATACACAAAAGCTAGACAATTTAAACTGTTGATCATTGGAAAACATGCGCATTAACAAAAATATAACAACATGTATGTTATTTCGAAGGGTTAAAGCGCGTAATTTCTCAATTTAAATATACTATTTATTGTCTAAGGACCTGATCGAATAGTGGGGGCGGATCCCGAACGCGGCATTCCGGCATAATGCGCAATTGCCTTCTGCGTTCTACAATGATAAACACAATATAGAACACAGCGGCATTTGTCGTGGAATCAAATAAGCAAATACTTTTAAAAAATTGATTCTGATAACGAGATGGATAAAATATCCTTTAAAAGAACTTCGTTTCGGCTATATCGTACTTTATTTTGAACATACCCGTTGCGTTGGATAGTTTTATATACATATATAGGGATAGTTTTAACTTTAAAAATTGTGTGGCAAAGCAAACATTGACCTGTTTTGATACATGCATTATGTAGAAACGTAGTTAAATTTGTTTTCTTTTTCTATATCAAGAACAAAGTACTTTTTTCTTAAAATATAGTTGTCCTGAATAAGAATTTCATCTTAAAATTTTTCTATTACAAAACCTTTTTAAAATATGCAACTTTAAAAATTCTATAAACAGCCAAAGACGGATTTCTTAAAGCTAAGTTAAAACACAACATATCAATTAACAACAAATTGTATGATACAAACCTTAATCTTCTAGATACAGTTTAAATTATTTTAGTATCTTACTTAGTTTGTGGAAATTCTCATTAGTTATGAGTTTTTATTTGACTCCATATGAAATTTTGAGTAAACCTTTGGTTTAATGCTGTTATAGTTTTGAAAAATATGTTTTGGAGTTTATTGTAAGTGCTGATTGCCAATCCGAACTTCGATTTCAATTATCTTCTTAAATTGTAAAAATAACCGTTTTCAATAATATTTGTATACCTATATATTTTAAATATATAGGGTATAGGGTTTTTCAATAACGTCGGGTGGATGCATTATCACCTAGTGAACCTCGCGTGGGTTGGTGTCGTCCCATATACGGCAATTTTGCTTGTTAACACAACCATTCAGCGAACAAACTGCGCGGCGTTGTGTATGATCATGAACTTTGAGCTCCTGGGTCAGTTGGGTCTTGTACGAGTGTAGGCCCAAGTCCCGACGCGAAATTCCCCAAGTTGAAGTCTGCGAAAAGCCGAGTTCTTGTGCACGGCGAGGAATAGACTGCCTCGGGTTCTGCTGTACACTTTCACGGATCGCGGTGATGTTTTCGGCCGATCTTGCGTTCCTTGAACGTACGGGTGTTGGCTGATTGTTTACTGAACCTGTCGTCTCAAATTTGGCCACCAAACGTTAAAGAGTCGACTGTGAAGGGCCACCACGTCTACCGCGCGCAACGATTTGACAGATGTCACCAAAACAAAATGGCCGCCACGGGGCTCCAAAATATTCCCGCGCCAATTTAAAAACCCTTTATACAAAAACAAAATTTAGGCGACGGATTCATTACAAAAACGAAACTTAATTTTAAACTGTTTTTCACTTTTCTGTTTAAGGGGGTATTCTAGTGTAGAGACATGAATTTCGCCCGGTTTTTGAAGCGTTGTATAAAGGAAACAAAAAATATTTTTACAATCAATTTTTTTATCATTTGTTTATTGATTTGTTGTTCATACATACAAAAATTAATAAAAAAAAAATTAAAATTAACAAAGTTACAAGCAGTCAAAGTGGGGGGTCTAAATAAAAGAGGGTGTCCTGGCGTGCATCCTTCCAACCCTCCTGGTGATCTGAAAAACAAAAACCAGACGGATTATTAATTATTATAGATGTCGCTATTGTTTCACCCTTGGATAAGTTAAAAAAAAACTTTTTAACAAAATGGCAGCAGTTTGAAAAAAAAAATGTTCTTTTTGCATATTTTTCAACAATTCCGAATTTTTTTAAAATACTAAATGAGAAGTTATATTTTTGGGCAAGGACCACACGATAAAGAGATGTATAAGGAACATCCTCTCCAAATTTGAAGTAAATCGGTCTATTAGAACTCGATATATCCTTACCGCCAGCTCGAAAAAAGTAGTTTCGAGAAAAACGCGTTCATAGTTTTTAGACAAGTTTTCAATTTTACTTATAGAATGATACAGAATACGTACATATAATTATCACTTCAAAAATAAACACGTTGTCAGAGCTAGTACTTCCACTCAGTATAAAGGTTGCCACAAAAGTAACTTAAAATGAAACTAAAAGGACAAAACCGTTTCTATGACCTTCAAAATCAGTTTCTATGACCTTCAATTAACTTGTGAAATAAAAGGAATATTAAAAAATCCTTTTAAACGCATATTCTTGAATGTCTAAACTTTGGAAATATGAAAAAAAAAATTTTGATTTTTTCGAAATTCTACACTAGAATACCCCCTTAAAATCGTTTTAGCACAAATGGTTTAGTGGATTTTTCAGATTTTTGTAAGACAGGAGAAATGTAACATTTTATGTAGATTTTTCGAAAACTTTATGACATACTATAAATATTTGGGGATTATAGATTTCAAAAACCGTCATGAATATAATCGAAAAAAGCCAATTCATGAATTTAGATAGCCCCAAAAAGCATTATATATGTAGAAGTATTTATTCGAATTTTAAAAAAGTAATGTCTCAAAAACATTACGTGATAGAGTGATATTAAGGTCGGATTTTTTGAGTCAGGGAGGTAGGAATTAAACTTTTTTTTAAATTGCAATATTAGCCGCGTTTTATTATCACCATGATCTGATCCGGATCAGATCATGATAATAAAACAGCATTGGATCATCATATTTTTTATTATTTAAAGTTTGGTAGCAGTGTGAAATTCGTTCTTTCAAAAGTGACATTTCAAAATAAAGCAAAAAAAAAACAGTAAGTATTTATTTGTATTTTTTTGTCTTTTTATAATAAACTTTCATATTTGTAGTTCTTATTTGAAAGCGATGATAGCGATGAATCACTCTCGTTAAATTTGTCCGCACTACTAGATGATACGAGTAGTTCCAATTCCTCAACAGACGAAAATACGCCTCCAAATCATCAGAACAAAATACATTTTTTGGAAATTGTGAATACGTTTTGCGACGCAGATTTTAAAAAACACTTTCAGCTTCATAGGTCAACTGTCCACATTTTGATAGGTATACACAAAATTTTTCTTATTTTATATTAACGTTTATATGTAAATATTACAATTTATTCTAGATCGGTATAAGTTATTGCCACGATTTGTAACCACACCGAGAAGAGGGCTGCCGAAAACTTCTGCTGAAAAAGAAATATATACATTTCTGTGGTATATGGCGAACACAAATACTTTTCGTGAAATTGCGAATTTATTTCGCATATCACGTTCCACCGCTTGGAGTATTGTGAGGAGGGTGACTTTGTGGCTTGGTCATGAATATGTGAAGTGGCCAAACAGAGAAGAAATTGCCCAAAATATGGCTACAATAATGGAGGCAAAAAAAAGATGCCAGGAATTTTGGGATCACATATAAGAATCAAGGCTCCGGTTTCAAACAAAGAAGATTATTTCAACAGAAAGCATAGCTACAGCATTCTACTGCAAGGTGTTGTTAATGCAAAGAAAAAAATTATAAATGTTTTCTGTGGAGAAACGGGGAGCTTGCACGACAGTCGACTTCTACGTAGATCCGATCTATACAAGGACGCATGCGAGAGGACAGAAGAACTTTTTCCTTTTAACTCGTTTCTGCTTGGCGACTCAGCATATCCAATATCCATGTCTTGACTGGCTTATTCCACGCTTCAAAGACAATGGGAATGTAACAGCTGCTCAACGTAAATTGCATAGAGGAAATATATTATTATCTAGAGTCCCGACTTAATGGGTTTGCTCTCTTTCGGCCTACAAACTAAATTGAGCGAATTTTGCCCGTTAGCATAAGCATGTGTTAGTTGTCCCGTTCATTTCTTATGGGAAAATGCAGATTCTATGTAGTTGTTACGGGCTTTTAAGAGAGTTACCTCAAATAAAATTTGAGGGTGTTTCAGGCAAGACGGGTACCAGTCGGGACTCTAGATAATATATTTCCTCTATGGTAAATTGAATGAAATTCATTCTTCGGGACGAATAGTAATAGAGCATTCATTTGGTCTACTAAAAACTCGTTTCCGAAGAATTCTTCATTTTACTGAGCAAACAAACATACCTAAACTCTGCAGTGAATTTGTGGGTCTGCGCATGCATATTACATAATATGTGTGTAGATAACAACGACGAGTTAGAAGAAAACCATCAATTCGAATCGTTTCCAGAGCTTGATTTTCATACAGAGACCTCAAACAGTAATAGGCGGCAGCAGTTACTAGACGAATTAATAAACAGACATGTAATTTAAATATACAAACCATTAGGTATTATAAAAGTATTTTAATTAAACTTTCTTTATTAAACTAAAAACAAATAAAAATTCATTACAAACAATAACTAGTATATCTCTTTTTTTAAAACTATAGGAACATTACATACAAAAAAATATAACATTTCATTTCACGTTTAAAAACAAAAACATCACAAATTCATTTCAACACAAAATACAAATCAAAAATAATTCGAAAAAATAAACGAATTAATTCAAAAACTATCCAAAAAAAGAAGAAAAGTTGCTAAGAGAATTATTTAATAAACCATGACATACATACATATGCTTATGACATTTATGGTTTATTAAATAATTCTCTTAGCAACTTTTCTTTCCTGGCTAGACGAGCTTCTCTTCCTTTTTCTGCTTCATCCATTTTTTTTTTTAATCTTTTTGCCGTGTATCCCTCAAAATTTCGTTCCTTTCCGCAGCCCTTTTCTCCTTCATCACACAATATTTTTTTTTGTTTATCATCCCTTGCTTCTTTGAGGAGGTTGCGCCGATGCCGATGAGTGAAGAAGAGGACGCTTATATACTTATATATACTTGATTCTGTAAAACAAAACAAAAGAAGTTGTTAAAATCTCTACCTAAACAAACATATCGTCCCCTCAGAAGCAAACTGTCATAACTCAAAAATTTGCGATTTTGAGTTAAGTATACAGAAAAAATCAGTAAAAAAAATGCTATCTTTTGGTCAAACTGTCATAATAATACTTCTTAAACTGAAGGCGTGAGGGCGAAAGTGTCGTTGTGCATTTTTAATAACGTCCCTGAACTATTCATCAGTAAAATGACATTTTCAGTTTCATGTCACTATGTCAGCCGAAGAATGAATGAATGAAACGAAGAGCTCAGTTTTATTTTCGACACTTTTTTATTTGTGGCACTTATCTTAAAGAATATTATTGAGGTATGATATAATTAATTTTTAGGAAAAGTGACACTTTGTTATTTGTGACACTTATCTAAAAAAATATTATTGAAGTATGAAAATTAAGTTTTAGGAAAAGTGACACTTTTCGTTATACGTCATTTCTCACACCAAAACCGTAATTATTTTTAATCCAAACGTCATAAGTCTTGCAATTTTTTGTTTTTTTTAAAGATTTTTAAAAATTTAATTATACCATTTGATAGAGGACAAAAAATTAAATTTTTTTTGTTCTACCACTTTAAGCTCCTTAGATAAAATCCAGATAAAAAATCATTTTTTAAGATTCAAAATTATTCAAATCGCTTTTCTGGAAAACTAAGAATTTTGAGTTACGACAGTTTGCTTCTGAGGGGACGATATGTAATTATGTTTTTATTTAAATCCCCTACCTGGCTGCGAAACACTAACTGTTTCAATCAGTTTTGTAGAAGAAGTAGATGCTTTTGGAGTTTTACTGGATTCTGTAAAAAAAAAAACAGAAAAAAATTGTTAAACTATTTGCAAACACACATAAATTTAAAGCTTATACCTTTCTGTAAACCACAAATTGCTTCTGGCAGCCCTTTTGTTTGTTTGCCACACAAATTGATTGAATGAGTGTTTTTTATTATGGGATGGGAACCAAATATTTCATCCATTTGGTCCTCAAAAGGAGCTTTGATTAAAGATTCTCCAGTTTTTTTGTTGCTGTCCACAGCAGTCTTTTAGGCTCTTAAAAGGTTTTTTAATTTAACCCTGAGCATATCCTCTGTTGTTGGTTGGGTCTACAGAAAACAATAAAAATAGGATTAAATTATGATCATTCAACTTAAAAATCAAGTACCTACCAAAACTTCAAGTGAAATTAAATCCTCCAAGACATTTTTCATGGCAAATTTTTTGAGCCGGGCATTTTCAAATTCAAATTTTCTTCTACTGTAAGCATCTAGAAACGCCTTGGTTTCTTCAGCACTCCAGATTCTTCTTGGCCTAAAAATGAAATCAAATTTGATGAATGCAATACGAGATAGGTACATATATTTAATTTAGAAATTACTTACAATTTTTTTTGTGTTTTCCATCTTGTGTGGCTGCAGATTTGGGAATTTATTTACTCGTATTTTTTGACGTTTAAAGCAGAGTTGCCAAAAGAACATTTCATTTCATGAATATTTTTTTGTTGTTTTTTTTTGGGAAAAATGATATCCATTAATTGGGCTAAATATAAATTTTTTGCACTTATTCATTTTAAGTTCACTAATTTATGTTTTATTTTGTCAAAGGTTTTTGTTTTGTGTGTTTGATATAAAAAGTAAATAAAAATGAAATTGCTTAGTTTCTATTTAAAATATTTTTTTGTTCAGTTGGATGGAAATGTAACTATGGCAATATGGGTTATATTTTAAATAGTTTGTAGTGATACCAACATTTACATGTTATATTACAAAGTTGCATCCCTCTCTGTGCGAAATAGAGAAATAAATTTTGGATTTCAAATTAAGATCCAAACACAAAGCTGGATCTTGATTTGTTGTTGTAATGCATGTAAATCCATGATCTGGATTAGATCATGGTGATAATAAAACGCGGCTATTATGTTAAGTAACATTTTTGTCATCTCACATCAGAAAATGTTAGAAATTTAAGTGAAAGCGACGTTTTTTTTTCATTATTTAAATTTTTTTAACGATTAAAACACATTTCATTACAGGTAAAAACATAATGCATTCGGTCGGGATTCATTCTGCATTGGCCATTAAAAGGCAACGTAAGCGTAGAGATGAGCAAAAACGCGCACGGGGAAGGCGTTATAGCACTCAAAGTTCTGACAGTGGGGATACCCTTCATTCTCCTAATGGATCTGTCAAAAGAAGGCACAATCATTATAAGACATCTGGTAAAGCTGGTACAGAAATGTTGGAAACCCAAGTAAGATATCAATTTTTCTTAATTTATGTGTACTACATTGATATCCTTTCCACTCTACCTTTAAAAAAATCAAGTCAGATATATAAAAGCATTTTTAATATGTGAAATAGGGTATTATTATTATTGTTATAGCAACTTTTTCTCTTACAGAATATACATGTATTAGACGGGCTTTAAGCATTTTTTCAATGAAGTTGTTTTTGAAAAATCGGTTATTAAGCTTAAGAAATTAAGCGGGTGTTTTTTTAATCTGGCAATACTTTTTTCTGAGTTTGTCATTTTGACAGCTGTCAATTGATTTTTTTGTAAGCGAGAATATTCGGCGCATTATTACTGACATATGATGGCCCCAAAATTGGGCCTTTTGGTTGTAATTTATTCGAGCCAGCCGCGGCAGCCACTTGCCCGAAATCATTTTTAAAACATAATAGGAAACCCTTATCTTCATAATAAAGCTGAATTCTTGACCATTTACACTGGTCAAGTGCAGTGCAGTTTTGGTTATTCTGCATTATTGATTATTGCATAAAATAAAGCAATATAATTGATTATATGCAGAATACCTCAGTGGGCCATTGTATGGGCATAACAACATTAAATTATTTGCGTTTTATTTCTTCTTGAAACACACGTCTAAAAAAATACCCTTTATGTGTGGGAAGTTACATATGTGCTTTTGTTGAAAAAAAATCAATTAATTTGAAATTGTGTGTGTTAACTTCAGACTCAATCATCTTAAAAATCCCACTTACGGCTTTCCAAAAACTTCGTAATTTTCATTTAAAAATATGTGCTCCATCTCCTTTTGCAAGATTTATTGATTGGATTGATATTTCATCCTTCCAAGTAAAGTTGCTTATTTTATAAAGTGACTAGCAAACCCGGCGAACTCCGTTTCGCCACCTGATGGCTTCGTTTTTTGTAACATTTCGTTTGGGGATTAAAAGATGAAGAAAAATTATTTTTTTGTTTTATATTTGAAAAGGAAAAACTTTATTTCATTTCACAACAGTAATGAATTCATTTCGATTACAAAAATGAAGTGTAATTTAGTTGAACTTCTCTAAGTAAAAAATGAAAGTGAATCCAAAGTAAATACTGAATCGAAGCGTTATACTTGTCCGCAAATTTACGTTTCATTGAAGTGCTCTTTGGTAAACCACATTTTTTGTTTTTTGGTCTGACGTTAACACAAACAAAGCGGATGGTTTCCCAACTCGTGAACACGCAACGTATAGCTGCCCATGTGAAAAACAATGATTTTCTAAATTTATCCCGCAAGCACTAAGCGATTGGCCTTGCGACTTGTTAATTGTCATTGCGAGCGCAAGGCGAACCGGAAATTGCAATCGTTTGAAGTCAAACGGAAGATCAGTGGGAAGCATTGGTATTCGAGCAATACATACATTTTCACCTGTGTACTTTCCGTTAATAATGGTTGCCTCAATCAAATTCGGCATAAGTCTTTTCACCGCAAGTCGAGTACCGTTGCAAAGTCGTGGTTGATTCAAATTACGCAATATCATATCATAATAACTGAACAAACTTTGAGTTGCATGCAAGTTATGTGGTGGAAATCCTGGTTACTCCAGAGAGTTCAAAAACTCCGTTGGATAATTTACTACATCATCGGGATTTGTTATGGAATCAACGGATTTGTATGGTGAATTGTGAAATTCAGTGCGTGTACATCATTATTCTTTGCGGCGAGAATTGCTCGTTGACTTAACCAAGCATAATTCTCACAAATTTTTGGGAAAACATTTTCAATGAGAGCTAATTGAGAGTCTACAAATCAGCAAAAGTAGTTGGTAAGAATAATTAATGCAGTTGTCGCATCAACTGGCACTTTTCCATTTCCAACAGTTAACAATTGTTTGGAAAATTGTGCAGCACTTTGATCATTTTGAAGTTGAACTCTCATATTACTGGTAAGCGATACTGTTATTACTGTTAACGATAACGGGGAATTACTGGCAACGTCTGCCTGAAATCGCCTGCCAACAATATCATCAAGCCGTTGTTGTTACTTCGTCGAAGATCCTTCAGTGTGAAGTTAAGTGCTTCAAGTGATTTCTTATGTGCCATTGTGCACTCATCCCAAATAATGAGCTTGCATTGCATCAACAATTTTCCCATTGCACTGGATTGGGAAATATTGCATGTTGGAGTATCAATTGTGTTTAAATTGAGTGGCAACTTAAGCGCAGAATGTGCAGTACGACCGTCATCTAGAAGAGTTGCCGCAATTCCAGATGATGCTAACGCCAAAGCTATGTCAAATCTTTTTCGAATAGTGACCAAAATCAATGAAATGACAAATGTTTTCCCTGTTCCTCCAGGTGCGTCCAGGAAGAATAGACCACCAATATTATTGTCCACCGCTTGCATTAATGTTTCGTATACTTGTTTTTGCCGTTCATTCAGCAACGGCACATTAATTCGAACGAATTTCTGCAATGTATCAACATTGTATTGCAGCTCTCGATTTAATTCTTGGTTCATTGCATCGCGCATCGATCGATTTGGCGCAATCATTCCTACTTCAATCAGTAGCTTGTTTGCAATCAGAATCATTTCTTCATTGCAGATTTCATACGTTATTTAAAGTCGATATCTCTGACGTTTCTAGAGATATTGTTGACTAAAAAAGGTTCCCAAAAGTAAACTTTGGTTTAGAATATAGGGCCCTTGAAACGTCAAAAAATTAAAAAAATTTCAATTCCACAAATCGGAACTTTTACAATAGCTTTCTATGGGAAGCTAAACGGAGTTCAACGCTTTTCTGTTTTTTTCCTGAATTTTGTCTGCTATAAACCTCACGGAGCCCGAGACCTTTCCAACGAATGCAAAACCGTTTAAATCGGTTCGTGCGTTCTGGAGTTATAGCGTCAGGAAGAAAAACCCGACTTATTTTTATATATAGTAGATTTGGATGTTTATTTATTTATTATCTATGAGTAGCCTGGAAACGTACTTTTCCCGAATGAAGAAATAACAATTTGATTTCGCAAGATTAATTTATAAACTATTAAAGGAGTTATTCACGTGAACGATTTCTCAAGCCGAATAATATCAAAAGGCTGAATAATTGTTTTTCAGATCCATAAAAGTATGGGAAAATCAACTAACAGCTAGAGTAAACAAATAACGAGAAAATCTGTTGATTCTAAGGCTTGTCAACGACTAGAATAATTATCAAAAGAATAAGATCATAAAAATGCTGTCCTACTAAGTATACTGAAAAAGACACCATTTAATTGGTAAAATGTTTATTCAAATATGTATATAAATTTGTAGTGCAACAGCTCGTAGGGAACCAGGGCCTAGTGATTTAAAACTCTCAACCATTCCTGTGTGCGAACCGAAAAACGTTTACTGACAGAAATCTTCACAGTTTTGATATAGCCTTTTAACACCTTTGTATTTGCTCTGATCGTTAAAATAGACGGAATCACAAGAATTAGATGCATACCTTAAAATTGCTCGTCTTCAATCTGGGGTTTTTCAGTTCCTTTTACCTCCCTTTATGTTTTATTTTATCAGCTATTGCATGTCCGGTTAGGTCTTGGTGTCTAACCAAGTCGATTTTAGTTTTTGAAACTATTTTATGGCATGAAGTCTTAAAATTGTAGATCAGAAAAAAATTAAAAAAGCATTTTCAAAAATGTGTGTGCGTATTCAGTTGAAGCGGAGTGTATATAATATGCCAGTACATTTTTAACCTTAATATCGAAGTATTAGTAGCTTTTTTAAATTCTTTTCAAAAAGCTATTCGATTTATTTCTTAATTTAAATGTATTATTTATTAATTTATTTTATTTAAATAATTTCTCTCTAGATTGTTTATTTTTACGGCAAATCAAGCCATCGTGTGATTGTAAATTTTTAATCACACAATTTTGTACTTTAAACATCTATTGAAATATGTATTGTGATTTTCAACCTCCAGAAATCAACTGTTCTGTAGCCCAAAGACTAAAAAAATATATTTTTTTGTTTGAGTTATTAATTCATGTTTTAAGCTGTAATTTGAAAAATAACTGATTTTCAAACAGGTTGTTACCAGTATTGGGATGCTTCATATTGGTGTTGTATTCGTGGTGTTTGGAATATTTTTACTTGGAGCCGGAATAATTCCCGACGACGCAACTTCTTGGAATGTATTTGGTAAGAAATTTTCGTTCAAAAATTAAGTTAATTAATTTACATACATATGTCCTTAAAGATCGTAACACTAGTTTATTTTGTTATGATTTATTAAATTTAAAACATTTATGTTAAAACAGATACACACTGAACCTACAAAGGTACTTTTGCTTATTGATTTTGATTTTTTAACTTTAGGTCCAACAAATGCTTGGTGGAATGAGGTTACATGCACTGGACTCTTTTCATTAGGATTGGGTATATTTCTTCTTGTTCTTAATTGCGTGATTAGTCGTAAGGAAGAAGAAGATCTTGAAGATTATGTTCAGAGACAATTGACTAGATCTCGTTCTGGTCATCGTTTGGAGCGAGATGTTGAAACAGGAGTTTTAACAACACGTCACACTAGAAAAGCCGTTGCACTGCAACAAAATTCTACTCGAAATATACATGATATATCAAGCAATACGATAATTGGTGAATCTTGTGACAACGATATGCCCGTTGATACAGGTGAGATAGATATTTTCTTGAAATCATCACTTTCATTATTTAAACCTCACTAGGTACCCGGTTATATGAAGTTTAGGCTGAAGAAGTTAAAAAGTGGCCCACGGTTGTAGGTATCTTGCAAAGTATTATTGTGTTTTCGTTAATTTAAGTGTTTTAGTGCGCTTTTACTTTCACTATACATAGTACATAGGTCATTATGGAACTCGCCAGTCTGGAACCTTAGTGCAGTGCATTTTGTCCTTACATTTCGAATTCCATAATCGACACTATAATTTCAATTTTTTTCTATTGTATCAGTACTTTCTGTTTTATCGGTCAACCTTAGGTGTTGGAATAATTAATTATTAAATTTTTCCTAATAACAATATTTCTTTACTTTTGTATTAATCTTATTGTAGTATGTACGGAATTTCATTTATCAACATTCTTACACTGCAGGTCATAAGGTTAGAAGCAGGCATTTTTGAGAAGTGAAATCGATATTTCTCCCGTTACATGATGGATTAGAAAAAAATAACTATGGTAAATGAGGGACCATTTTGTTAACAACAAAATATAAAATTTGGTTATAGGAGATATTTAGCTTACGGAATTTTCATGGCAAATTGTTAATAATTGAGTCAAGAATATACGAAAATAAATGAGGTCATTAGATTAGAAGCACATCAAATAAATGGAAATAAAATGCAAGTATTTGTATTTCGTTATGTTTTTTAGTTTTCATTAAGTTTTTAATAATGTGTGCTACCACCAGCCTTCATAATAACTTCAAAAATTCTATCTTTTAAGGATTTATAAAGAGATTCCAAGTAGACCAGAGGCATATCACTCCAGACCAATTTGATACCATGACTTAGCGCTTCCTTGTCATCGTATTGCTTCCCTCCCTCATGTATGTTACGTGTAAGCTAGCCCCACACATTTTCAATTATGTTAAGGTCCGAGGAATATGGTGGCCAAGGCAGCAAGTGGAAGTTTTGGTTCGTAATAAGGGATTTTACCTCTCGGGCTGTGTGTATGGGAGCGTTTTCCTGCTGAAAAATCCATGAAATTGGTCTAAAAAGCTAGCTAATATAAGGAAATACTGATTCCAGCAAGGCTGTGTATGTTTTCCTAGTCATTTGGTATCTTGGGCTACCAAATCTATAACGCCATACAATAAAATTGAGCAACGGCGATAACGCCTCCTTCTTTGCTTTGGTGACGGTTTAAAAATCACTACTCTCTCCTCAGGTCATGGAAATAATAATTATAACCATCTGGTTCATCTAGGTTTAATAACCTTCCGCCAATTATTTGCGGTCAATCCAGTTTGCACATCCCAGCTCATGTGATCTTTCGCGAAACACAAGCGTTGCTTCTTCCTTGCGTCATCAAGTGGTGGTTTTTTCCTAAGCTTTAGACGCTTTAAGTGTTTAGCATGGCGAAATGTGCATTTAACAGTGGATAAGCTGGCCTTAACATTAGCTTTCTCCCTATAGTTTTAGCTGCCGATAAAGCTGAGTTTGACGCTATCCTAAGGATATTTCGCGTTTCACGAAGTCTTGAGGCAGAGGAAGTGTTTTTTTTTTATTATTTTTCGAGTGAGACGATGGTTTTTTAAATAATTGCTGACACAGTGATCACTTAGATTTTTTTACGGGCTACAGCAAAGCATTAAAGACCTTTAGAGCAATGAACTTCTTTTCTTGCCCTTTCCTCTACTGTCAAACATTTTTTGTTGGCCATTTTTGTTAACACTCAATCAAGAACAATTAATTTATGAATTGTACCGTTTTTCCGAAAGAAAAATGTATGCACTTCATAAAACAACGTTGATTTATTCGCTGCTTCTAATCTAATGACCCGATTTATTTTCGCATATTCTTGACTCAATTAACAATTTGCCATGAAAATTCCGTAAGCTAAATCTCTCCTATGACCAAATTTTATATTTTGTTGTTAACAAAATGGTCATTTACCATAGTTATTTTTTTCTAATCCATCATGTAACGGGATAAATATCGATTTTACTTTTCGAAAATGCCTGCTTCTAACCTTATGACCGGCAGTGTATGTATTCTACAATTATGATTTGTTTGTATGTACATGTACCTAACAGTCCAAGAGCCTAATGTAAAATCACTAAGCTCATCAGCTTAAAGACTTTAATTTCGCTTAACCGATAGATCTATAGTAAATGGGAAAACGTATATGGAATGTTAACCTAATGTCGTTCGTCGCATGTGGAATATTTTTGAACCCAGTTTATCATATGCAACCCGAATAATTATAATAATGTAAGGAACATCTCTAAGATTTGCATTAGATTTATAAAACAATCTTAACTCGAACCCGAAGAAATGTTGTAACGGAAGCTACATTTTGTATTCTGGTTTTATTCCAATTTCCTAAATGACAACGCAATGTTTTCGTTTTTATTACAAATCGAATAGGAAAATGGTTCTCCATAGCTAACTTTTCTTTCCCTATATGTAATATTATAATGTATCTATCGACGGAGCAACATTAAAATCTTTAAACTCATGAAACGTGTAGACGTTTCCAAAAAGAAGTTTTATTTTTATATTATAAAAACAAATTTAAAAATCAATGGGAGAGGAAGACATGCCATTATAAATGAAAGAACTAATATATCAGCCAAATGGTATCCATGGTTACGGTTGCAGCACTATATAATTTTCATGAAATTTTCCATGACTGCATGTCTAGACAGCCACTCCAACCTAACCTAACCTAACCTTCCATGACTGCATGTCCTCAAGAACTCCATCTTTAAGAAAAAAGTTTTAGGGTGTTAAATAAAAAGATATGGTAGCCAAATGTGATCACCTGTTGGAGAAATGGCAAAGTCAGACAAATTTGCCTGCAAAACTGCGATCTGTAACTGTAAATTTTGCACCATTTTTGTAGTGATTTTTAAAAATGTATGCTTTGCTGAAGCGCGATAGTTCCATTTTTAAAATTGGAGTAGTTTTACTTGTCAAAAGATGAAAGCTTCAATAGTGAAAGATTCAAAATCAAATCCTTTTAAGAAAACACTTAACAAATTATTTTTATATCAGATTATTACAAGTTATATACAATTCCTTTAAAAAAATCCCCTACATGAGTGTCACATGTCTGTGGCACGGAATATAAGAATCCCTGTCTATTTTTTTTAATGTTCAACGTATTTATTCTAAATTTAGTCTTCAATAATCTAAAAAAATAAAAAAGTTTGTTCTTGTGGCTAAAAATTAAACACAGTTAGGTATTCAAATATGTTTCCCAAGTTTGAAATGTGAACCGAATATAATATTTTTTAGAGAAAAAATTTTGCATTTCTTTCAAATATTGTAGCTACTAAGTTTTAAGCTGAGTACAGACAGTTGTCAGATCTTACAACATTGTCGGACATAAAAAAGAATCTGCACACAAACGATGCCTTATTTAACACACTATTTGTAAAGACTTTTTTTTTAAGCTTACTGCTATAAAGAGAGAGAGAGAGAGAGAAATGATGAGATGGAAAATCATAATCCGTCAAATTTATATTATTTTATTTGTATTTGTACAGTGCACATATTTGTATATAATGTCGTTGTTTATTGGTACAGTATTCCCCGCTTAATTGCACTGACCATTTTTTCGGTCAATTATCCGGGTGGTTCAATTAGCGAAACCCCGCTTAATTGACTTATCTGTTCAATTAAGCGAAACCCGTATAATTGCACGAGTAGGTCGACTAAAAAATTAAATATTCATCCCAGAAATTTACTCTATAAACATTTCAGTGTCAACTTAATTTCGGCGCCTGTTAGTTCGCCATAACATGATATCACAGATAATAGAGTTACATAGATATCGCATCCAGTGCAAATAAAAATGATCATATTTTTTACCCCCTATTTAAAGCGATTTGTTGAAGTCAAACCTTGCAACCATATTCAACATAACAAAATAAAACCTATAATACAATATCAAAGCAACAGACGACAGACGTTGACCTGTGAGTTGCGTTCGAAAGATAAATAGATACATTTTCTTATTTGAATTCGTGTTCGTTTGCCAATGCAACCCTTTTGAGTTCTTTTTACGTCGTCGCTTCTACGTTCCAACACACTATTTGCTGTGCAGGTAGTTTTTTGTCTATATAATTTTGCAGCAACCAACGCGTTGCAACGCTTTCTTTTTCTTCGCTTCTCAATCTAATCGGTTGAGCGAGCGATTGACTGGAAGCAGAGATGGCAGAGTAGATTACGTCAGGTAATCTACTCGGTAAACTACGTGTAGTTAATTGGATAAACTACACGTTTGATTTGTTTCATTTACTACCTACATTTGTTACGTGTGCTACCTTCACAAAAAACGTTAAATTTTAAAAAGAATTTAAAAAAAGGAGTGAATAAGTAACGACTAACGAGTGAAAAACACTGAACTATACATAAGAAAGAACCAAATATGTTGCGTAAATGAACTAAATCAAGGAATTAGAAGTTTTATGGAAGAAAAATGCAAATTTAATAAACATCTGTTTTATTTTTGTCGTTCATTTTAAGAGTATAGTGTATATCTATAAATTTTTTGGAATGTTCTTGGTTAAGCCTGTTCCGAATTTTCGTATGGACGAACGACCACTGCGGCGACCGGCGCCGACGACGAGAGTTAGTTTTTCACACTTTCACAGTTATCTTTTCGATGAAATTTGTCAATTTGGTGGTTGAATTCACATTTCAAACTACGTTTTGACGTCTACCGCTACGTCTGCTACATTTAACTATGTTAACTACATTTAACTACCTCATTTATGTAGCAGACGTAACAAATGTAGTAAATCAAAAAAAATCGCATTTCTGCCATCTCTGACTGGAAGGTATCGGGATCGGGATGGCTCCTCTGCAGCGTTGCCGATTTTTTTTTTTGAAATCGGGCCACTTTTGAAAATAAATCGGGCCACTTTCGTCGTTTCAGGGCCAAAAACAAAAATGAAGGAGATGCACTACTGTATCTTTTTAAATACATTTTTTAGCCACAATTTTGTTTATAAAAATAATTGTTTCAAAACATAAATAATAAACTTCATTCAAAAACAACAAAAATAAATAAGTAAATATTACATTTACCATAAAATAAACCACATTCATTTTATGAATCAAAGTAAAGTTTAACACAGTTTAGTTCATGAAAAGTAGAAATCAATTAAATTAATTAAACCTACAAACATTTTGTGATGATTTATGAATCTGGGTAACATCCTAAGTGAAAAATAAATAAATCGAACTCGTCATCGTCAGTGAAGGATTGAAATCTTAGTGTATATGAATACATGTTCTGTATTTGGTTCAAATACTTTTTAAAGGGCCATTTCGGCAACGCTGCTCCTCTGGTGTGTCGTTGGATTTGTTTGGTCGTGTCGTGCGTAGGTATGTATACTGTATAGTGTGTATACATTTTCTATATTTTTTTGGGTAGTGCGATCGGGGTTTGTGTGTGGCTTCTTCTTTTTATTTTGAAGTTATTTAATTTACTTCATTCGTTGTCGACTTTCGAACGATTTGGATGTTCATTTATGTATATATGATTGAGCAATACATTTTTCTTTGTTAATTTTACAGTCAGTGGTCCTTTTTTTCAGCGATTTTATTTGTCAACGTTTTTTTTAATAGCAATGGGTGATAAGAGATTATCTGGGGTTTCTTGTTCCGTTTGTATGAAAACGAAAAGAGATTACCCTAATTTGAAATTTTTTAAGTGCCCTTCTAGGGAAAAAAATGAAATTTTGAATAATTTGTGGAGGCAGGCATGTGGATTCAGAAATGAAGGCAAATACTTTGTATGTGGAGACCATTTTTGTCCCGAGTTTGTGGGAAGAAAATATCTTAAGAAGGATGCTATTCCTTCTTTAAATTTAAATTCTGATTTGGGTTCAGACTTAAATTTAGAAGATCTTAATAAGTCTCCTCCAACTAAACGAAGAAGAACTTCGAGCAGTTGTAGCATTTCATGTGTAAGGTGCGATCAATTATATCACAGAGATGTGCAAAAGAGGAGAAAAAAAATGCAATTTAAAAAAAAAAATTATCAAGTTTAAAAATTCAAATAAAAAACTTAAAAATAAAGCATTATAAAAAAAAGAGAGCGCATACTGCTTTAAAAGTTTCAAAAAAAAGGGAGATTATCTTTATCGTCTCAAATCCATGGGCTACATATTTCCGACCATTCAAAAACATTTTGCGATATGTTGATGGGGTTGTCGAAATCTGCAAAATATAATAACAACGAAAAAGAAATTTCCCAAAATATATTTTATAGATCGCAAAGCACCTATAAATTTTTGAGGGATGGGCTGGGCTTCAGGCTTCCCCACATATCCTCTTTATACAGATGGGCTCCTGTTAAAGGAATTCAACCAGGATATGTAAACAATGCCCATTTGTATCTAAAATCAAAGTTCGCTTTATTAAACCAGCGAGAACGTTGTGTTGTGTTGATATTTGATGAGATTAGGATTCGTCAAAACCTCACATATAATATTTTAAATGATTTAATAGATGGTTTCGAAGACCTAGGAGCAAAAAGAAACAGAATTTTTGCCAATTAAATATGTGTTTTCATGGTAAATGGTTTGTTTGATAGTTGGAAAAGTGTTTTAAACTATTTTGTGTCAGCAAACGGTGTAAATGGGGCTAACCTAAGCGAAATTATAAGAAATAATTTGGAAATCTGTCAAGATCTTGGTCTTAAGGTTTGCGCTGTAGTCTGCGATCAAGGACCTAATAATAGAAAAGCTTATCAAATATTAGGTGTTTCTGAAGAAAAACCATTTACAATTTTTAATGATGAAAAAATATTTTGTTTTTATGATTTTCCTCACTTATTAAAATCAATTCGTAATGTTCTACTGAAATCAGATTTACAAACTCCAGATGGTAAGGTTTCTTTTAATGTTTTCAGAGAAATATACAATTTAGAAATTGACAACGTGGCTAAGACATGTTTAAAATTTAGAAGTTCTCATATAGCACCAAATGCTTTTGAAAAAATGCATGTTCGTCTTGCTACGCAAATATTTATAATTACCGATTTTGTAGGCTACTGCATGGCCAGCCCAGGCAGCCATTTAAAAGAAATTATTTTCCATTATTAACCGGAAGGATTGTACTTTCAAATAAAAAAAGAGGCTGGGATGCGACCCACACTGATAACTTCCCATCCCTTCTGTCGATTTGTCTTGCTTAAAAGTTTGTCTATATGTATCAATTTTTACCAAATTTGCGTACTATTTTTTGTAGATTTACTGTTGGATTTTTATAAAAAAAATTACTGAATATCGAAAACAATATTTTCTGTGAAATAAAATAAGTTTTTTAATTTTTGAAAAGCTTTTTGAGTCGAAAGTAAATTTTTACCAAGTTTTAGTATTGTTTTTTTTTTTTAGGTTTTTATTTTTTGTAAAAAAAACTGTCAGTTCGATTTTTCTCAAAATTTTATAGAATGTTGAAAACAATATTTCTTATAAGATTAAATTAATTTGAAGCCAATGTCTCAAATTTTTGAAAAGATATTTACGTCGAAAACCAATTTTTACCAACTTTTGTTAAATTGTTTTTTCAGTTTTTAATTTTTTGTAAAAAAACTGTCCATGCGATTTTTCTCAAAATTTTACTGAATGTTGAAAACAATATTTCTTATAAGTTAAAATTAGTTAGAAGCCATAATCTCGAATTTTTGAAAAGATATTTGAGTCGAAAATCAATTTTTACCAACTTTTGTTAAATTTTTTTTTCGGTTTTTAATTTTTTGTAAAAAAACTGTCTTCTATTTTTTCAAAATTTTACTGAATGTTGAAAACAATATTTTTTGAAAGGTAAAAGTAGTTTAAAGCCAATATCTCAAAGTCTTGAAAAGATATTTGAGTCAAAAATCAATTTTTACCAACTTTTATTAATTTTTTTTTAGGTTTTTAGTTTTTGTAAAAAAAACTGTCAATTAGATTTTTCTCAAAATTTTATCAGATGTCAAAAACATTATTCTTCGTTGCAAAAAATTGTTTTGGAGATGAAATCATATTTAAGTCGTAAAATTTTCGAAGTGACAAATTTTTTTTTTCAGTTTTTTTGATTTATAAAAAAACCGTTAATTGGATTTTTTTCCAAAAATATAATTGTTTTGTATCACCTTACAATATATAATATAAAATTTAAATCAAGTCTCTAGCGTTATTGGTTCATGAGATATTTAAGGTTAACCAACATTTTCACCTTTTTTTTAAACTGCTATGGTAAAAAAACCACCCACGCAATTTTCTTGAGAGCCCTTTCTGCATCTTTCTGCCTTGTTATCTGTATAACAAAATTTATTTGAAGTCGATATCTCTTCTGGTTCTTGAGCTAAGGACGACGAAAAAAACGTCGCGAACGTACGGACATACGGACGTACGGACGTACGTACACACGCACGCACAGACATCTTTCTAAAAATCTTTTATTTCGACTCTAGGAACCTTGAAACGTCGAGAAATGTCAAAATTTTCAATTTGACAAATCGGACCCATTACAATAACTTCCTATGGGAAGTTAATAAATTTGTTTTGTTTGTATTTTTTGTTTTTTTTTCATTATCTGCTACATATTTTACAAATCTACTTCGTTTTTTGGGCAAAAAGTTTCACTTTTTGGGCTTAGCATTCTCATCCCTATCGAAAGTCGACGACGAATGAAGTAAAAATAACTTCAAACACCGATCGCACAACCCAAAAAAATATAGAAAATGTATACCTACGCACGACACGACCAAACAAATCCAACGACACATCAGACGAGCCATCCCGAAACCTCTTATATCTTATGCCATAGTTAGTTTCTTCAATAAATTGTTCTAAGGATTTTATATGTTACCCCAGTTTCATGAGCTAATGTTTTTTTAAAGAACAACCTTGCTTATATTCACAGGTTGGCCTTGGCACATACAAAAATCACACCACCCAGGAAATACAAACAAAATTCACACACATCGTTAAGAAAGATCAACATAAAATACACAAAAGACAAAAAAAAAAACAATAAGGCACAAGAAGTAAAAAAAAGAAAATACAACAAGTTATACAATGCAATAAAATGTTTGAGTATGATTCATGCTAGTTCGATCAAACTGGGACGTAGTGGTACGTCCCAGTCGATTGAAAAATGGTCATTTTTTTTCCTCTGCGTGCGATATCTATGGAACTATAGTATCTGTGATGATATGTTATGTCATCACATGCCAAATAAGCATTGAAATCTGCATTGGCTGCTCTTCTTCTTGGATTAAGCCTGCCTTTACAAAAAGAACTTGCAAATGTAGGTTTAGTAGAAGAATATTTCTAATATTACCTTTCTAAAACACTTTCTTATAGTAGAAGGTGTTATAAGCCACAAACAATGTTTGCTTATGTGCATTGCTTGTAAAGATGTGATCGTCTCGAAAATTCTTCGATAGTCTTGCCACGTTCGATGGCTGTAATTGGTTTCCTTATTATATTTTGCTGATAGTAAGCTTTGAAACAATGAATATGTAATGCCTTGGTCAAGGGGCTGAATGATGGACGTTGTATTTGTGGGTACAAACTGCACGTTTATATTTTTTAATTCGTCCTACTTCTTATGACAGGCAGCATTGTTAACAATAAGAATTATTTGTCTGTTCTGCATTATCATTTCTTCGTCAAATATATATAAAATTTTGGGCCCATAAATGTCGGGTCATCCATGCCTTTTTGTTGGAGAAATATTGCAAAGGTCCAACCTTATTTTTAAAACACCTTGGCGTTTTTGTTTTTCCAATCACAATCATTTTTTTGTCCGTCCAATTATCCGAAAAGTGTCCATGTATTTAGGTTTTCTGCTGCATATTTTTAAGATCAATTAAGCGAGTAATTCAACTAAGCGGGGTTTAATTAGCCGTCTAATAAGCTTTACTACTAATACAGGAAATTTTCGAAGCCAATTTTTTCGATCAATTAAGCGGGATGTTCAATTAAGCGAGGTGCAACTAAGCGGGGATTACGTATTCCAAAAAACAAAATAATAGAACAAAACAAACAGATCTAAAGGATTTCGAAATCGAATTCTTAATAATTTTTCTTCTATCGAAAGAAGGACACTGATTTTATGGACTTCATAAGGCTTTTGGACGATCAATCAAAAACGCCGTTAACATGGAAAATATAAATAAAGGAGAACAAGTTTATTTAAGTCACATTTCTAGTCTATGTACTCGTAATGTCATATGAAATATTAATAACATTAAAGAAAGATTTCTAGAGACGAAAAAATGTAGAAAAAACACACCGTGACACCGTGTTATAACTTCACATATTATGTATATTGTATATCTTTTTCTCACACCAAAGACTCGTATTTTCTTGCACGCAAAAAAAAAGAATTACACTAAAATATGCAATTTCGATAACATGTATAACAGTTATGTAAGTAAAAGTCCCAGGGCAGTTGAAACAGACTATTTGAAATATCCTCGAAATACCTATTCGATGTTCCTAAGACTAAAACTTTGGGTTCACGAGATTTTTGGAACAAAAGCAAAATCGTTTGGGGGTATAAAATATAACGGGTGTTTTTAGAGGTATAGAACCTTAAGTTAGCAAAACTAATTTAACTGGCAGCCATTTTGACAGCAAGTTAGTTTTCTTTGGCATTTCAATATGAATTGACGCCTGAGCTACACTTCCAAACTGTGCAGATCAATTCGAAAAAGCTTCCTTTTAGTTGATTGGATACCTAAATAAACAAAACTGTTGTACTTAATATATAATGTTTGTTCAATTGGGCTTTAATGATCAATATTCTTGATGCAATTAATAAAAAACTAATTCATCTTCTGTTACCCGACGTTTCGCTGGCTATTTTCCAGCTTCTTCAAGGGATTTTTTCAAATTTATTAGTTTTGATTTACATGTACTATTGCATTTTTTTGTTTTGTTTTTTATAAAAAATTGAATAAATAAATTAATAACACAAATAAAAAGATAACTAACGAGCAATTTTAAATAATAGAACAAAAACACAACAAAGTTAAATAGTTTTTGTTCTATTATTTAAAATTGTTCGTTAGTTATCTTTTTATTTGTGTTATTAATTTATTTATTCAATTTTTTATAAAAAACAAAACAAAAAAATGCAATAGTACATGTAAATCAAAACTAATAAATTTGAAAAAATCCCTTGAAGAAGCTGGAAAATGGCCAGCGAAACGTCGGGTAACAGAAGATGAATTAGTTTTTTATTAATTGCATCAAGAATATTGATCATTAAAGCCCAATTGAACAAACATTATATATTAAATCGACAACTTATGATCCAACACCCAAACACAAAAACAAAACTGTTGTATTTGAAGTGATGATAATCCTCAAAAAGATTTTAAATAACCGTTAAATCCACAAAAAAACTTTCTATTTGGTTTGCTTTATGGGTTGGCGGAATAACGGTGCTGTCAAAGGTGACCGCTATAGAGCCATGATGACTGACTTTTTTGCTCATCAATTTAACTTAAGAATAGACTAAGTCCGAGCAAGCCGTGGCGTTCATACATAAAAACTTCTTTGTTCAAAGTTCTATACTTCTAAAAAAAACAACAACCTTTATATTTTGGACCTATTTTATTTGACAGACTCGCCTAGTACCAGTTCCTGATTTATTTTATTTAAAATATAATTTCTTACTGTTTAAAGCTCAAAACCCAATCTAATAAAGGTTTTTCAACAATTCATTGTTTTTAAATTTTAAACATTGTTTAAATTATTTTTAAACTTGACAAAACATATTTAGTTTCCCAAAATTGTTAACAAATAAGTTACCGGAATTTCATTGAAAAGAAATATTTAAAGTTGTACTAATAAGAACAAATTAAGAAAAAAACATACAAGAATACAAAAACATATTTACATACATTATTATTATTGTTATTATTATCAAATATTACGCAGGAATCCGTGGTTTTAGTCAGCTGTGGTAATTGTGAAGTTAGTTTTTGCATAAAACTACTAACACCGCCGTTTACTGTACACAATTAAATTTAATGTGTTTATAAAATTCATTAAAATTTTATAATATAATAATTAATTATTTTTCCACCCATGATTGCAGGAGGTTTCTTAGAAAAAATAGCCGAAGAGGAGTCAAAGTACATGGAGGACCAAAATGGAGGAATTTCTCCTTTAGAGAACGATAAAAGGTACTTATTAAGGAGAGACTCCCCATCTAATACCATCAATATAACAAGGATATAATAAAATCTCCTAAGCTTAAAAGCAGACCTAAATTACTTGTTTTTAATTTAATTTTATTTTTTTGTGAATTCAACTTTATATAGAACAGAACTTAAAACAAAACAAGTTAAGATGTACATTTCATATTTCGTAATTTAAAGTTTAAGCTTTTATATTTAAAAAAAAATAATAATAAAAAAACATTTTACAGTTGTATCTCTACAGACTTAAAAGACTTTAATATTTATTGTAATATATAAACAGAGGAAGCATTATTTCCCTAACACATATGTAAATTTTTTAAAATAATATTTATAGTTATTATACAATTTTTAAAAAGAACGTACGTTACATAAAACATTTTGCACAGCTATCTTGCTTTATTCATACGTATTTCAACAAAAAATATAAATGATGTGATTACGAAATTTCGGGTGCGACATTTAAAATATTACGTATATTTTATTATAATATTACCAACATCGTTTAAAACACTCAAGAATTTAGATAGAATTTGGAATTTTGATTTTCAATAATGTTATAAACTAAATGTAAAACCGGTAGAAAAAATGTTGATTATTATTTAAGCAAACCTAATACCTATCGAAAGATAAAATCTCGAAAACAAACTTTATTAGTGCATAGTACGATCTTAAACTACAATATCTACATTATATCGAAGATCAAACACTCGACCGAAAATAATCTAAGAATTCTTGGGTATTTTAGGGAAACCTAGGTACTAAGATGTATTAAGATACTTAGTAGAGTCATAAGTATCGAGTGGTCTCAATCTCAACCATGGTAGGTTTCTTCGAAAAATATTTAAACTAATCGGTGTATGGTCCGAAAATATTTAACTAAACAGTATATACACAAATAATTAAACTATGTTTAAACGTTATAAAATTAACTTATTAACTTATTATTTATACTGAATTTTAAAAAAACGATTCTTTCACTAACTTTTTAATCTATAACCTTCAAAAAATCTCTTATTTACTTTAAAATTGTCTGTTAATTTTTTTTATTAATTTGAAAAGCGGTTGGATACAGTAGTATTCATAAAGGTTTTCAAAAAATCGTAAAATACGTCTTCATAATTCTATTGACTTTCCAGTAGATATTTATTAGCTTTATTTGCAACCATATAAAATAAGAAACACAGAAACACTATCTGTACTAACATTACATTTATAATTTTGACAATTTTATAATTGTCTTCGGTTAGTTCATAAGCGTTAAAGCTGATTTGATTTTACAAAATAACAGAGGAATACTTTAAGCGACTTTATAGCATTTACTTTTATGAGCTTCCTTCAATTATTTTTAATATTGTAATAAACGCTTTAGGTCTATTAGCTTTCTTTAGAATGAAGACTGTAAGTATGTTCGTTTGCTCAAAAATGTTTTTAAACTCTAAAATTAGTTTATATGGGGTAAGTGCGATACTTGGATCGTCAGTTATTGTTTTTTTTTTAAGAAGTTCAAACTTAAATTCGCACTTCGCACAAACCTCTTGCAAAATTGTTTAAACATTACTAGACTGTGTCGTTTTTATTCCCCACTTATTCACCTTGTATACAAATGTGTTATAGTTTTTTTTTATTTTCATTATTTTTACACATAAAGTCTGTTCTTGAGTTTGGGCTGTGGCATTATATTTCTATTTGCACAAATAGGTTTAAAAAATTTAACTTAATCAAAATAGAAAAGAAATGAATTCATGTGTTTCGATTTAGTATCAAATTTAATCTTTTGCAACTAGTGGACCAATAAAAAAGTAATATTTTCATGTACATTTAAGAAAATATATTTAAGCATTTTAACTTAACCATTTTAAATCATTAAGGCCCATTTGCTGAAACGATACTTAAATACTTAAGTTTACCAGTGAAACTTACATATGTCAGAGGTTATACTGAGGAAAAGTTATAGTTAAGCGTTTATGATGAACTTAAATATTTAAAATTCTTGTCAAAAAACGGGTTTTATAAAATACATTGGATGTGATGAATATTTTTTGTACTTAATATGTATCAATTAATTTTTAGAAACAGTTCAAAAGAATCTCGTAGCTTGTGATTTAATAAAGATTTTCTTAAAATGGAAACTGATTCCATTCAATTAAATTTGTTTTTTTTTTTTAAATTTTAAAAATTTTAAAATGGAAACTGATTCCATTCAATTAAATTTGTTTTTTTTTTTAAATTTGAGATCTTGGGTCGTCGCACTTACCCCTCAACAAAGAGGAGAGATCATTTGAGTGTACCTATAATATCAAAGCTTCTAAAAATTCTATTTATCCTATTACTTTATTTTCAATCTCTTGTTGAATTCATTTTAAAAAAATAGATCAATTTCTTTATTTAATTTTCTTTTTTTGATGAAGTGTGAAAATACATCTTTTTTCAAATTTCCGACCATGTGATGATCTTGTTAGCTGACTCCTTCCGATTTTACAAATCAAAATTTTGTTCAACTCTTAATCATAAAACAACAATATAAAAAAGATTAAACCGGATTGTATTCTCCATCTGTTTTCGATTAATTATAATAAAAAACGATTAAGATGAATGTTTGTCAAAACATGTATTTATTAAAGAAGATAACAACCTCTAAATTTTGATTTTATTCGTTTTTTTTTTTTTAAAGAAAACTTAAATAAATGTTGTGCGTTTAAAACAATCAAACAATACTTACATATATATTATACATCTTGAAATAGAGGTTTTGAAAAAATGTTGTTGGATCTTTTAAACCGCCATAATGCATTTTAATTAACAGATTTTTACGTCACGTCAAAGATTTCGTAATCAAACCTAAAATCTACCGCACATGCATACATACAATACATTAGTATAAATAAACTCATAAATGATAGAATATTAATGCTCCTATTGAAATTAATTTTTCTTTTTTCCAATACCTACTTCATATGTTATAACATTGGCTTTCTAAAAGTCTTTTAAAGAAACAATTTTTACCAAAGCCAAATACTTTATTATATCAAAGTCTGTCGAAAGCACATACATGTATTTTATATTTTATTAAATTAATATTTTAAAAACTGTGAACACCTAGATACTTAATACATTATCTAAAAATAAGTTTTATACTCATATATATTATCTCCATAAGTGCATAACTATAAATTTTTTCATTAAAACAAATAATAAATAATATCTAGTACAATCAATTAATTTTGACTTTGGTTTTTATTTTATTTCGAATTTAGCTGGAACATTAATTGTTTTCGACAAATATGGTAGGAAATTTGTTTGAACCAAAAAATACGTTAACGATGGTGTCACAGAAAAGTGTTTCATTAGTTTAAAAGTTGTTGGGAACTCTTTTTATTCGATATGGCAAATTGCTTTCTTTCGATCATTGTTACCATGATGGTTACAAGGCACTTCAAATTGCACAATATATAATTATTCCTATTCCCTAACCTTTCACCTCCTTGAAGAAGGACACATCTTAAAGATATGAAAGTTTAATTTAAATTAGTGAAAAAATCTTCAGGAATTATACCGTCTTACTTCATACATACATTAAAAAGCATGAAAGGTAATTAAAATAGCACACAAATCATGTTTACAGACATTTTTTTTAAATTATTTAATATCTTAAAACAAAACGCATTTATTTTTATAAAAAAAAATATGTACCAAGCACATATATGAATTTATTTATCATTCAGGCTTATAACAATAACTTCCAAATGTTAACGAGTGTATACATAAATAATTTAAATATTAACATTACGTATTCGACTTTCGTTTTCGTTCTGATTTTAATAGTCGCATTTGTGTTTTCCGTTCCATTTCTTCATAATGCTCTGAAAACATCAACTTCATCACCGGATACATCAATGAAAAGTTTTTCAAATCACCCATTGATACCTTTACAAAAATAATGAGATTTTTCGAACGAAAAATTATTTTCTAATGTCATGCATTCTCAAATAATATTCATTTTAGTTACCTGCATAAAATCGAAAGCAATGGCTACATTACTAAGGAGTCCTTCAGGTATTCTAGGCAACTTGGCATACCTTTGACTAAAATGTGTCAAAATAGTATGCGTAGCGTTCATTTTTTGTGCCACACTTAAAGCTTGGCTTATAGTGCAGTGCATTTTTATTTTAGCTTCTTCTAAGAGTTCATCTTCCATTGTCGCTTCATGTATCAGTATTGTAGAATTATAACCAAGTTCAATTAAATCTTCACAAGGCATCGTATCTCCACTGTAAGTTATTTTTATAGGTTCTTCTACTGAATCTAATAAAATTGAGACTCCGAAAGAATGTTGGCAATGTCTTACTAAACACGTCGACATTGAGTTAATGCCCATATTTTTCAAAACAGGTGACATATAAGGAACATCAACCTGAAAAGAAATACGATATATACTAATTTTTCACTGTTATGCCTAACATTTATTTTAAGCGTTTTTGTGTTCAAATTTATAATAAAGTTTAAAATATTATTAATTATAGCTTTTGACTGGGTCAGGCAACATCCGAAAAAATAAATTCAAGTCAGGTAGAACAAAGTGCTATCTATATATACAAATAAGTTGGTATTAATTCAATTATTTAAACACGAAATTCATGCAGTTTGCGTCATTTCTTAAAACAAACGTTATCCCAAATATTAATCTAAAACGATAAAGGCCAATCAATAGAATTTCTGAAATACTTTCTTTCTAAAACTGTGAGACCAAGCGATTATATGAAATGAAAAAAAAAACTACTAACAAATTTATTTCTTACCATCTCAGCGTTTGGTATTAATTTGTAACTATTAGCTATTGGTTCAATAATATCATTATAATAGCTAAGCCATGATTTAATTTGCAATGGAGCAAACAAGTAGAGGGGCGTTTCCTCCGTTCCAAGCAGTTTACTTCGCTCCTTAAGCATACCTATTAAACCTAATTTAAAAAAAAAAAATTAAATAATTATATAAGCCAATAAAAAACAAACCAACCTATATGATGATCTGCGTGTAAATGAGATATATAAATGGATTTTATATTTTTTACAACTTCTCGCCAACGCAGGGGCCCAAAGAACCGAATTATTTGGCCAAGAGTTCCCTCGCCACAGTCCAGTAAAACATACGAATTATCTTTTGGTTGCAATAAAATTGCACTTACATTTCGAGTTTTATTTGGAATGCAAGATCCTGTTCCTAGAAATGTGATTTTTGGAAAAACTTTTTCTTCAGGTGCTTTTTCAATGTTCTCATTTTCTAGGGTTGATTTTAATGTTAGAAGGGCATCTGAAAAGCCTTCTAATGCATGCGTTTCTTTTAAATATTCTTCAGGTGTATATTTAAGTTCCATAGACCTATCTAAGCCTTTATTTGGGCGAAGTCTAAAGCAGGTTAATGATGCAGCATCAGATATAAGTCGCGAATCTAACTGCTCAGAAGATATAATGTTTCCATTATTGCATTGGTTATTAAGTTTTGAGCGTTTGAATTCTTCAGTGACATCATCAGCGTTCGGAACTTCTCTGAAAATAGTGTTCGTTATTGATGATAAAAGTATCTCTGTTCAACTGATTAAGATAAGTTAATAATACAAATTAGATACCGACTAACATTTGTTTTGAAGCAATAAATTAAAACCGTGCATAGTTTAACTAAAATGTATTACATTATATGTATGTATACGTGAAGCCATTTTGGTCATACATTTTGCATTGATGGGAAAACGACTACAACTCAACTTTATTGCAAGTAAAATGACCGCTTGCGTTCTAAAGGGTGTTTTTTGGAGGTATAAATTACTTTGAAATGGAATAAAACAAAGATGATTTTTTTTAAATTGACATGAAATCTACTCTTTTTGTAAGATAATCTTTTTTGAATATAATTTATTTGGCCTTTTTCAACATTTGTGACGCGGCAAATGTTTTCCTCTAAGTTGCCAATAGATGAACGAAAAAGCCAGTAATCATGGCTATATACATAGCTGTTACCATTGATTGTAATGTTGTGGTCAGCATCGCTTTTAAAGAACTACGGTACAATTTGAAGTTATATAACTCTAAAAAAAACACCCGTTACATAACAAACTTCAGCCGACCTGTCGCAATTTGTATAAACTTTTCGTTCGTGCTTGATATGTAACTGCCCAATTGTTCGTCATATTAGTGACCTACCTATTTAGGTTTCAAAGAAGTAAAACTGTCAATATTACGCATTCTTATTATGTGTTACACTTTATAGTTCTTGCTTCAATAATATTGATCGTTAGTCTTTGGATGTCGGTCTAATAAAGTGTTCGATTATTAAAATTTAGGAAAATTTACAAATGAGCTCTAAGACTTTCACAGAAAACGAATGAAATGCATGAGTTTAAAATATAAATATAAAATAGCAAATGTATTTAAAAAAAAAAAAATATTCTTCACTCATGGTTGGGTTAGGTCAAAGTGGATGTCCATGATGGATTACGACACACTTAGTGGCCCATTGTGACACCACATGAATCTTGAGGCTTTCTTCTAAGCCTAATGCAAACAGTTTGAGTCCATTACGAAACGTGAAAGACTGATTATGTTAATATGATTGAGATCGTTTAGATCGTTATAGAAGAATTCTCTTAGGCAATTCTTGTGTTTTTAAGCCAGATCATGGTATTTGTCTCTGACAACATTACTCGCACACAGGAATGGTTAAGAGTTGTAAGTCACTAGGCCCTGGTTCTCTACGGACTGTTGCGCCACCTAATTTATTTATTTATTATGGTATTTATAGAGGGGGTGAAGAACTGTTTCCTCTTCTTCCTCATCCATATAGCTTCTGCAAAAGTCATTTGAGAATACACTTAGCTGCGTGGCGTGCTTTCCTTTTAGACCCGGTGCCCGGTTATGATACCGATTATCGAGCTTGTATGCAAGCACCTTGAGTGCTTTAAATCTAGTGTAGGCCAGATGTTTTTTGTGACCTGACACGTGGTATTGTTATTTCACCTGATGTAAGCCTTCTTTATAGCGTCTTTTATTAGCAATAGTTAACATATGGGAAGACCCATATTTTGCATTATATTAATTTTACTTACCCCAGAAGTGGAAATATTCTTTTATGCAACTGGTTTAACTGAATTTGAAATCTATGCGCAGCAAAGTGACCTGAAAATCTAAAAATAAAAATAAATGCATACAGTATTCAAAATTATTCAAACACTGTGACTTAAAGTTATTTAAATATAATTTTATGATTTTTTTAACAGTATCAAACTAGTATCAAAACCTTATGTCAATCTGATCAAAAGCACGAAGAGCCACTGCCTTTATGAACTCTATTGAATGTTTTTTTCACAATTTTTATTAAATACATTTTAGTGGTAAGCATACGCATAAATTTTGTAAATTCTAGTTGGATAAAATATTTGCAACGTATTGTTTTTTTCTTTTTTGATTAAATAATAGACATTTTTATAGTAACATTCATGTGTTTGTCATACGTTTTTGTGGTAAACTAGAGATTTTACATTAATAACATTACATTACATTTGTATGCGAAATATGGTACTTGAGGTCTCCATAACTTTTACTTACTATTTTCAATAGGTCTCCATAACTTTTACTTACTATTTTCAATACAAGTTATTTAAATTAAATTGTAAGTGAATAAACCCTTTTACGATGGGTCTGCATATTAGTTTTAATTTGTTTTAAAACAGATGCAAACAGTATTTCTTGAAAGGAATGTATTATACCATTGAATAAAGATAAATCAAGGTGGGACCAAAGTGTCAAACAACATTTTATAGACCTATTGGACAATAGAAAAAAAAAAAACAAAACATAGGATTTGTGTATGCATAATTCAATTTCAAAGGCTGATTTCTTATATCGATAGCCGTGACGATATTGTGCCAATATGTACATATATTTTAAATTTTTTACAAATTGTGTTCTTTGTAACTTATTATACAAAACATGTAAGCAATCGTTGCTATAGCAATTAAAAGATATTAAACAAAAACAAATAATTTTGTAATATTAGTAAAATTTCCTTTTAAATGAACGAATCTTCAATAAATACCAATGTTTGTTTTACTAAGCACAGGCCTAATATTGATGAAAAACTTGGGTTTCCACTTCTATTTGTAATAATTCAATGGTCATACTTAAAATGAAATCTGTGAAAAACTTCTATTGAAACTATAGTTATAAGATTGTTGTTTTTTTTAGGATTTTAAGAAAAAAGAATAACCTGTTTTTAAATTAAATGACTAATGATTACAAATTTACAAGACACATTGAAATATTTAACGTTATCTTGAAATTGGTGCGAAATATTAAATTAATCTTTTGATTTTTTTTTTCTAGAAAATTTTTCTAAGATTTTCATTAATGAAGAAAAAATTATAAAAAAATGCTTACTTGTTTGACGAGTTCAAAAATATATGTGTTGTCTCTCGTTCGAAGGAATTTAAAAATTTTTCATACGAAGAAGTTGAAACTATTCGTTCTGGTGCAAAATGAACAACAACAGAAGCACTTCTATAGTTTTTAAATTGATGATTTAACGAATTTAAACAGTCTTCATTTGGGATATCAACAACTTAAAGAATAAATAAATAATTAATCACAATAAAAAAGAGTTTTCTTCACAAGTCACATTATGTACTTACAAATTATTATTTGATCGCCTGAACTGGGTTCACTTACATCAGAAGATTTAACAATTGTACCATCATCTAAGACTACGTCTTCTCCATTTTTCAACAGTCCAAGTAAAGGCCCTGGGGGTACGCCTTTTTCAACACATTTTTTTAAATCTAAAGCTCCAGGTCTCGGCTGTTAGAATACATATATAAAAATGAGTTCTTTTATTGTCAAAAGTTATGTTTAAGCTCCCTTTTTTATGATGTTCATGACAAAAAAAACACCATAAATTATATTTACAAATTAGTTTTATTGGAATGTTATGTTATACACTCCGCTTCAACTGAATAGGCACAAACATTTTTTAAAATAATTTGTCATTTTTTTCTCCAAATATTGCTGGTTGTTGTGACATTTGTCGATTATAACCGAAAAAAATGCAAAATAATTATTCAAATCGCCCACTTGTATTTCAAAGTATTTCATACGTAAAGAAGTTTTTTTGAGGAGTCAACTGCATAGGTACAACGCCAATTGAATCGTTGTTTCTGAGCGTTTTTAAGTACTGTGTACACATTTAGAGATTTTAAGGAAATTCAATTTCTGATCTAAAATTTAAAGACCAATGGGTAGGTCTACATATCTTAACAGTGTTTTAAGAGCCAAAATCGACTTTCTTAGACACCAAGACCTAACAGGACATTTAGCAGCTAAAGGTTTAATGTCTTTTATTCTTACTTAAAAAAAATAAAGATTCGTACAGAAAAAACCTAAAGGGAGGTAAAAAAAATGCAATAACATCAGCTTGAACACGAGCGTAGATGCAAGTCGCTCAACAGTTTTAAGAGTTATTAAAATACGAACCATTTTAAATTAATAACGTGGTTTTTCCAGACAAAAAACTATTTAATTTCGATGGCCCTGATGGGTCAACTTTTTATTTTTATGATTTGAAAAAATAAAAAGGTTTTTAAAACTTCATCAAAGCCGTGTATGATGTGTTGTGATATGTAGAACTCATTTACTATGAAACAGTTGACATTGAGGTCGTTACATCAAAAATTAATGCAGATGGGTATAAGAAAATCTTTTTTGACTCATATACTTTTTTTCCAATGCGATAACGCGATTGTTCACTCGGCGCGAAACATAAAAGCTTTCACAGATGAGCAAAATGTGCTACTGTACGCATCTGATCTAAACATTATTTGGGGATGGTTGGTACCCAATTAATTAAGTGAGCGTGGAGCGAAATTTTGTTCAAACTATATTAAAAGGCTGATTCATGCCGGAATTAATTTACGATATGATTAAAAGAAAACTTAACAAAAACTTGTTTTAGATAGATAGATAGATAAATATATAATTTTATTTTCAAAAAGATTTTACAAAAAATGAGTATTGCTGGTTTAAAATTAGTTTTGACAAAAACTTTAAGTTGCCTGTCAGGTTAAAAAAGGAAATTTAAAAAATATATAAGCTTAGTAAGTAGATTAAGTTACATACATATGTTATGAAAATTCATTTATAATAAGATTGCGATATTTAATTGACGCTTTTAAAAAGTAATATAAGTTTGAGTAGCAGTAGCCATTAAGAATGTTGAGAAGTTGAGAATGCGACAGCATGCCGCTGCCAAGAAATTTTCTTCTGTACGTTTTGAATACTGGGCAGGTTCCAATAAAGTGCATGGTATTTTCCGATTCATCCATATTACATAATGTACATATTCCATCTGTATCTCCTTGGAATGCTCTTCCATTGATATTAAGGAGCCCGCAGCGAGCTTTAAAAATTATGGAAATCATATCACGAGAATTGGAGTCATCAAAGTAGTTCGGTATGCCAAAGTACATCAAGTTGCAGTATTCATCGTGAAATTGAGACTGTGTCGCACTAACTGTAAATTCAGTCCAGTGTTTTTCTTTCATTTTCAGTAAGAGAATGTTATGTAAGCTGGGCCATTCAAGAAGATTCATGTCAAAAGAAAAATCCAACGAACATCCATGGAAAAGATCCAACCATTCCTTAGCCCAGAAGATTTTCTTGTTTATAATGGCTTAAGATAAAATGTTGGGTAATCTATTATTAGGAAGATTTAGATTTCGTCTTATGAAAGAAAAATGTAGCTGGAGGGACGTTAGAAAACCCTTCGGTAAACCTGTTTCAATGTGCAGAGCATAGTTGGGCGTATTATCGGGCAGTAAAAAGAATCTTTTCATGAAGAAACGCTGCAATTTTTCGACTTGGTTGTATTCGCGGTATCCCCAAACTTGAGCACAGTAGAACATAATAGCTTTTGAAGCGGCATTGTATATTTTGAACTTTGTTGAGTGTTGGACGGTATTGTCTCGCAGCAGTCTCGACCACGTTGCATTGATGGAATTTTTAGATGCTCCCAATCTGTTCGTTAGATGCTCATTCCAAGACATGTTGTAATTAAACACTACGCCAAGATATTTGTATTGATTAGACACCTTTATTTCTGAATTATTGTAAAACCATTTTTCGCACGCTGCTCTTCTTCCACCATTGCGAAATATTACTATTTCTGACTTATCAAGATTTATTTCAAGATTCCATTGAATGCAGTAATTCTTAAAAACCTCAATTAGCTGTTGCAAATTTGGAGGATTATCTGACAACAGTACAATATCGTCCGCATATAAGAGGGCGTTAATTTGAAGATTGTCTAAAACAATACCGATTGGAAGTTCCGCATTAAGATCATTTAAAAACAGAACGAAAAGAAGAGAGCTTAGTACACATCCTTGACGAACACCTTTCTTCGTGGGGAAGAAGTCTGACAAACACGAACCATCCCAAACAGCTGCAGTAGTATCCTTATAAAGAGACTTTATAGTATCCAGCATCTTCGAAGATATTCCCAGAGTCGATAGCTTATAAATAAGAGCATTCCTGTCAATGCTATCAAAAGCAGCCTTAAGATCGATGAAAAAAGCGTAGAGTTTCTTCTTTTGAGTTGAAGTTGAATTATGCATGAAAGATTATAAACTTGGTCCACAGTAGACAGATATTTGAATGCGACTTCACATCACCACCCATCAAATTTTACATCCGTTGTGTCAGCTCTCGTTAATAGAGCATTTGCTTTGTGTGACAATGACCACCGTGAAGAGGAATTAAAACACGTTGACGCAGCTCTTTTGAAAAATGGTTATAATTCCAAACAACGCTCGTGGAAACCGAAAGAAAAAACAGTCTCAGAAAACCCAATTCAAGAAAAAGACAAAGAACAAGAAAAAAGGGCTTTTTTGCCCTATAGAAAAGGCGTTTCTGAAGCAATAGGACGAATCTTATTAAAGCAGGGCATAAAATCAATATTTAAGCCACCAGAAAAAATCCGCCAATTATTAAGATCTCCAAAAGATAAAATTCCCTTTCAAAATCCAGGAGTCTACTCGGTTCCATGTAGTTGTGGCTCATCTTATATAGGTGAGACTAAACGAGCAATATCAACAAGACTAAAGGAACATATTAAAGCCATACAAAAGAACGAAGTGACAAAATCGGCAATATGTGAGCATTTAGCGTATAATGAAGATCATTTTATACGTTTCGATCAGGCTAAATCTATTTCCACCGAAAGATTTTATGTCCCTAGGTTGGTGAGAGAAGCAATCGAAATAAAAATGCACTCAAACTTCAACAGAGACCAAAGTTTTAATCTTTCGTCGTCATGGGATCATCTGATTAACATATTAAAGCTTAATAAAATCAAAGCTAATGATGACAACAAACACACAAATCAAAACAACCAGCTAACTGATGCAATTAGTTTTGCATGCTCACAAGAGTACATAAGCTCACAACAACAACATCCAGTGCAGTTGCAGCATAATGTACCATCTGAAATGCAAGAACTACCGAAACGGTATAACCTACGAACAAGAACAAAACAATGACAAAACAACATCCACCCACAAGCCATCAGTCAACCCGTGACCACGATCAGTGAAATCTGATCGAAACGTCGGGATATTTTATCAAATACAAATTTGATTTTTCATTTATAATCGCGGTAAGTCCGAAAAGTTTATATTTTATAATGTCTCAGTACCGCGAAAAAAGTTTAAAATTTACTATAGTAGAATAGTTGTTTCTATATGCAGCTTGAAATTTATTGATGATGTTGTTTTTTTCTAACCAAACTGACAGTCTGTTCAAGAGAACTGTAGTAAACAGCTTATAGAGCGTATCAAGAAATGAAAGTCCTCTATAGTTTGACACAACATTTGTATCTCCTTTCTTGAACAGTGGGAATATAATGGATTTTCTGAAAGATGATGGTAGCGTTGGACTTGTTTTAGTCCAATCCAATAACAATTTTAATTTTTGTACCCAGTTGACTCAAAAAAAATATTCAAATTCTTAGTAGAAAGCTTTGTTAATGGAGGAAAAAAAACTGGTAGTTGTTTTGGATAATTCTTTTGAAAATCTTTTCATAAAATCTTAATGGAGTAGTAAGCACCAACAGATGGGACAACAAAAAACCGCAATGTTTGAAAAAAATGTAGAAAGTATTTTCAAAAATGTTTGTGCGTATTCCGTTGAAGCGGAGTGTGTATTTATAAACTTAGTTTTTTTTGTGTTGATCAAATTAACCATTCATTTCCTCTTCAACACAAAAAAAAAACATTTTCCTTTATAATTTTTCACGTGATATACATATGAGATATTTTTAAAAGAGTATATTTAATTACCTTCAATTTGCAAACGTAAGAAATAGTTGACGCCTTCTTTTCATTTTTTTCATTTAAATTATTTTCAGACCTAAAATTAAGGGATAATTACATGCAAAATAAATTTGTTTGTTAAATTTTGTAATTCATACCGAAATATAGGGACAGCATAAACATTCATTACTTCATCCTCGAATACATCGCTGACCAACGAACTTCTTGTTTCTATTTGTATTTTCTTTAAAACCACAAAGCGGTTCATAGCTTGAAACAAAGTGTTCTAAAAAAAGTAAAACAATAGTAATTTAAAGTTTTTAAATATTTTTCCCGAGATATGAGAACTCATGAAAATTCTTTTTACTGCAATTAACAAACTTTAAAATTTTTAGTCGTTTTGAAATTACGATAAATTTGTAGGTATTCACCAAAAATATTTATGGTTTCTTACAAAAATACAAGTAGTAAGTAATAAATAAATAAATAAATTAGGTGGCGCAACAGTCCATTAAGAACCAGGGCCTAGTGACTTACAACTCTCAACCATCCCTGTGTGCGAGTAATGTTGTCAGAGATGGAAGGGACCTACAGTTTATATGCCGAATCCGAACGGCTAATTTGAGAAAGCACTTTTCATGACAAGAATTACTCTTGGAGGATTTGTCAATTCCTCGCAAGAGGCAGTACCCGTGAAAAAAGTTAGGTGGCACAGGCAGGGATTGAACCCAAGACCCCTTGCATGACAGTCCAACGCACTAACCATCACGCTACGGGTACAAGTAGTAAGTAGTTTTCGTTTATTTAAATGTTCTTTGTTTTGAAGGATATAATGAATTTAAATGATTATTGAAAGATTTATAATATTTATTAAGCCAAAATTGATTTCATGAAATTCAATCTATCTTGTTTCTTTATTAAACTATAAGAGTGGAAAGAAAACAGATAAGAGTGGAAAAGGAGTAATTTACTAATTTACCATACGAGCAACCAATTTTGTGTATCGAGTATTCAATTGTATAAATTGAGGAGCAATTCAAAACATTAAGGCAAATTACAGGGCAATTATAAGTATTTTACTTTGATTTACTTTTTAACCCTTTAACACTTTGCTTTTTCACTATAAAGATAACCATCGTCGAATTCTATTTTGAAAAATTAACATCATTTTTTAAATGCATATTGTTTAAAGCTTTCCCTGATGATGAAATTTTCGAAAGTAAACTCAAATTATAATAAAATGATAAAAGTATGTTATGGAGTAACATTTTTTACTTACCAACTCAGTTGGTCCATGCAGTGTAAGCTGATTAACCCCTGCATCCTGAGCTGTTAAAGCCAATCCTGGTAGTCCACCTAATTTGCTCCAACATTTATCCGTAAAAAAAATATGCTGCAGTCTAGACAATTTTGTTTTATGCTCATGGGCTAAACGTTGTGTTCCTTCCCCACAATTAAATAAATACCTAACAAATATTTCCTTTATTATATTTATGCAATAGAAATAATTTCTAAATCTTTTACCTAGATTGATCAGTGAACAGGTAGACCGAGGCAGGTGCTCCATCAGCCCCACAGCCTAGCACTTGTAGAGTTACTGTCCCGGGAGAGTATTTTGTTTTTTGCTTAACGCCATTCATCCTTTTAGATTTAGAAAATGAACTAGATTTATTATCAAAGGATGTTCTGCATTTAAAAAAGTTTGAACTTTTAAATATTTTGGTTATCCTTAAAAGTAAATACATATGACTTCGAGTTGAGTTTTTGACTTTTCTTGCTATAAACAAAACTATCACTAAATGTTAAGTTTTCCAGATTTTTGACAGATGCCATAATTCTTCATACAAATTATGGCATCTGTCAAAAATCTGGATTTCTTTTTTATGCTTACATTTCTAAAGGGATTAGAAAGTTGAGTCGAAATTTATTGAAAAAAGGATCGAAGTGTTCATTTGACAGAGAAAATACAATATGCATATGCAATGGGCAGTGTCAGAGAACATAGGGGATTTTATTTGCAGTCAACTGGATTATTTAAATGCAAAATGGGACCAAGGCAGCTACATATCTATTTTCTCAGATGCCATTTATTTAAAACTTGTAACTTGCAACGTTATTTTTTAAAGAAAACTCCCTAGTAGTAGTGTTTTGTATTTCAAAGAAAAAGCCCGTATTCCTTTTCCAATAGTCCGGTGTTACACAGAGCATGTATTTAATGCGCATTAATCGGCTATTGTATTTTGAAGTGTTATTCGGTGATGCGCGCGTTATTACACGAAGACTTCGGATTTTAACGTCGTTTTCAATTGGCAATCTGGAATTGTTCTTCGATTCGGAATCCAATTGAACAGGTTTTTTTTATTCCGAAGTATCTGAAGTTTGGTGAGAATGTATTGGTTGAGTATGACATGTGTCACATATATGTGTATTCGCGCTAAATTTCATTTTGTTTTTGTGCTGCAAACATGGAGGAAGTGACATTTAAAATTTATGAATGTGTGAGTGATTCTGCTTCTGATTCTGTTTTTAAAACCAGAAGGGAAATTCTCTTCTTTTCAGAATCAGTACTGTCACTTTTGCCCAATCGAACGCATTCAGAATGCTTTTTTTCACTTCCAGATTGCCAATTGAAAACGACGTAACGTCTGTGCATTCTTTTGACAGATATCTTTTATTTCTACTTTCGTTGCTCACTCGGTGTACCCAACTCATGGTTGCCACATTGGTCATTTGTGACCAAATTTTATTTTCAATTCCATTTGGTCATATTTTTCGGAAACGAAAAAATATGTTCGACAATTTGAGTAACGAGAACGTTCTTTTAACATACTCACTTGGCTAAACAGAAACAACGGTTAAACTCATTTAAGCAACTTTGTGTAACTTTATTAAAAAGTTGACTGGAAAGTTAGGCAAGCCCAATCTCCCTACTATCAAGTCAAGTCAACTTATGTCAAAATGACAATTGATCATGTTTTTTCATTCAACTGAAAGCTGAATTTTATTATACTATGATTTATTTATTTTCTGCATAACTTCATTTAATGCTTTCTGTAAAAGGGTTCCTTGTCAATTTGGAAAAGAAATAACTAATATTTCTTTACAATACAAAATACAAATCGTGATGGACTTGTAGCTTGCCTGAGGAGTATTTTGTAGACAATAATTTTGTTGGTACTTTTTGTACTATGAACTTAAAGCAAAGGTTTGTGAAGTAAAGTTCTGAATTTGAAATTCATGACTAACTAGTTGCTTTTGTCAAAATGTACGTTCAAAGAATAAAGTTGACTGCAAATGAAGTCCCTTATGTTGCCTGAACCTGCCCCAAGTTAGTGGAGTATTGATGCACTGTCACTTTGAGATCCGTGTTCCACTTTGGGATTGGGGTGGGGAGTTCATTCGGTTTTGAGTTTTTGTCTTCTACCTCTGATTTGTTTTTGATTACATTTCTCCCTATATCGCAACAGTTGCTGCCTCATTACCCTATGAATGATTAAAATTTGAAGCTGTTGGGACAAGTGATGATACCAGGGTAACACCAATCCTATCATTGACGCTTATCTGCCAATCCAGTGACTGCTGGTAAGGAGTCACTTGCACGGGGGGTATTCTCTTGCCAGTTTAAGTTGTAGTTAAGGCTGCAGTCGTCGAACCCTTTAAGCTTACTGAAGTCTACACCCTACAGAGGTTTACTCTTTAAGTAAAACTAGCAAATCGGCCACGAATCCACATTTTGGGTTGTTTGCTGTTGTATGTTACTTTGTCTATTGAATAAGAAGAGAAAGATTGGTCCACCACATCTGCCTTACAACATAAGTTCCTTCTTACTATTTGATTCTATTAATGCAAGCATGAAAATAATTATCTTTTGGCTAAAAAAAACTGAGGTAGACAATGTTTTTATGACGTAGTAATAATTACGTAGTAATAGTTAATATACTATTATTATACCTATACCTTTATTCAACCTATTCGAAACATTTCAACTTAACAGTTGTATAGGAAAATTAAATAAATACGTCTGTAATTAAAGTTTATTTAATGCTTATAAATAATAACGAAATAACTTAATGCAAATATATCTTGGAATAACTTTCGTGCCTTGAGAAGAATATGAAATCTCACTCCGACATATTTATCATACACACTTATAAAAGTAAGAAACACGGTTAACGATTTCAAAACTCAAAGGCGATCAACCAAACTTTTCAACTGCTTCTGTACTGTCTCGCGAAGTTTCTTTTTCTCCCTTTCCGATTTTTTCAAAACGGCAAACATAGTTTTCTTGTCGGCCTCTCTCATCTTATCTAATATAATTACAACTGTCGTTGGTTCAACCATATAATATCGATTTTCCGATTTGCCATAGTCATGCAAATAAGAACTCCACTCTTCCATTATCAACAAATCCAGCAACTGCCTTACATGCAAAAATTGTTTCATCAGTTCGTCTTCTTTTAGACCGACGATAGGTTCAGAAGCAGCGAAAAACTCACACTGAATTAAATCCAAATTTATCTGCTGCAGTGCCGCTGGAGTTATTAGCTTTACCTCATTATCCAGTAGAATATTAAGAATGTTTTCGGATATGTGTTTGCAAGCTCTCTTACAAGCCGTTTGAGCTATTTCGGGCAGTATAGAGGCAAAGCTCTCGAAGGTGTTCCTTAGATATGAGATCATATCTGTTATATAAGTGGACGCATTTCCACTAGGTTCAATTAAGAGCCAGTTATAGTCGGATAAATCAAAGAATTCATCCACCTTAGAACATATTCTCCTCACAACTTCGCGTTCGGCTTCTAAACTGGTGTACAATATTTTTGTATTCATTTCGTTGATGTTCTTCTGTGTGCCAGTGACTTCACATATAAAATCATTTAAATTCGGTATCGTCTTATCTAAATATTTGGTATCTAAGATAACTTGGATAATTTGTGGAAGGGTAAGGCTAGGATTTCGAAAAATAGATGAGATGCAACCATTGAAACTTCTTGTGAAAAGAAGAGTTCCAGCTTTTCTCACTGTTATGGCCACTTCATTGGGCATAAGGGGTAGATCTTCGCAAAATTTCATAGACGCATACATAAACTCTTTGGCTTCATTGTAGACTTTCGGAACCATACTGGAGAATGGGAAAGTCCTTGGCAGCTGTAATTTATCCACATTTTCAAAATTGAACGCACAGTTTTCTATTAAGTTTTCTAATTCCTCCGCACTGTTAACTTGCATCGGTTGAAAATCTTCCTTTTCCAATATGTCTCGGAAAATATGAACCCATCTCTGTAGTAGGACTTCATTATAGTGATCTCGAATAGCGTATAATAAATCCCAAAGTTGACTCGCTACATAACCGCATGATTTAAGATTGTTTATAGCAAGAATTATAATGGTCTTCAGTTTTAGCAATATATTTGGATCAGTGCAGAGGCATGTGTTTATATTGAGATGATTAGCAAATGTACTCAGAGAGGAGGCCCAAAGTTCTTCTAAATAAGCATTAGAGGCAATTTCATCTGCAGTATTCCTCACATGGTCTTCGACAACAAAGAAGCCTACAACAGCAGTTATGTACATTTTATAGACTTCCAAATCATTGTGCATGGGACGCGATGGAACAACAACTAATTTGATTTGGTCTTTTCTTTGTTGTCGGTAATCTTTCTCAAATAATTCTTTATAGCCCAATTCACTGTAGATGCGGTAAGTTTTGAAAATTGGTGAAAAATCTATCAAGTCATAGGCACTTATTTCTGCCTCATGTGCGGCTGCACTTGCAGATGAATTATCTAAGCTTCGTTTATAGTCAGCTATAATGGTCTTGACATCTTTCTTTTGCATTTGTTTGGTGCATCGCATAGATACGTCTCCAATTTTTGCAGAAAACTTCCTTATATTTTCAAGAAATTCTCGGAATTCTCCTTCTGAGCAGGTTTTTATGCTTCCCTTTAACTTGGGAATTCTGTTTGCCATTTGAAGACTGAATCTGTAATTTAACACTGTTGGCAAATAATCTTGCTCCAAGGCTTCTAGTGTTTTCAAGGATTCATAGTACTGTTTTTGAGAAATATAATACTTGTATTTGGAGCAACATTCAAAAATAGGCAAACATTTCTGAAGCCATTGAATGGCTTTATGTATGTTCTTTTCGACGACGCGAATGTGGTTTATTTTCTCCCCTGTGGCAATGCATTTAGATGATATTGTATTCATAACAGAGTCTACCTGCAATATTTCACTGTTCAGCGATTGTACCTTAGACTTGACTTGCAGGAGCTCGTTTATGGAATCAATGAAGCCTTCATAAAATAAATTACATATCTTTTCGATGTCTCTGTCATATGCTTTAAGATCTGATTCTATCTTTTCTGTTAGGGAATCTGATATTTTGTCTGAAATCAAAAACAAAACAAGTTAAATAAACCGAGAAATATTGAAAATTCATTACCTTCTAATATCGAACGAAAAGTTGAAGAGAAACAATCTTCACTTGTTTCTAGTTTATCATCCATGATTAGAGTCGATTAAAAGATATAAATACAAAAAATGTTAATTGTTCAAATTATGGGAGTTTTTAGTTTCTTATTAGAAATTTAATAATAATTTTTTATTCTCGGTCATCGTCATAATCACACGGGAAGGAACACACACAAATACAAGAAAGACTTATCTTTTCTGTCACTATTCGCTTAAACCAAAACAAAATTCCACTTTTCCAATATCCTGGAAATGGATTCGTTCAATGAATAATTATACATTTACTTTCTTTTTCAAACCTTAAATGAAACTTTTGCTATGCTCCATGGACCAGGTTGACAGTAATAGTTCAATTATTAACTCGAGGTTCAGCCATTTTAACTGTCCGATTGCGGTGAGTTAAATGATGTTTAATTAAGATATTCAAATTGACTTTTGACACCTTGAACTATGGTAACTAGCCCATCGACTATTTTCCACATAAAGTGGCATTTTATACTCACCAGAAAACAGACAACTGCTCAATAAGTAAATCAGTTTTCATCTTATTAGAAGAAAAAATACCTCTGGATTCAAAATCAGTTTAACCCTGAGGCTCCACGAGAGTAAAATCCAATCCAACTTCTCTTCCGCAATCTCATCCGCAATCCAGTGTTTTTTTTGACTGGGCATATTATGTCTTGCCATGAGCAACCTCAAATGTCACATTTGACACAACGGTTAATCTGTTGTTTACTTTTAGTAACTTAATAGGTATAAAAAATATGTAGGTATGACCGCACTCGACGACAATTGAAACGAAATGAAATTTTAATTTCAAAAAGATTAGAAAATGGACGCTCAGCACTACATACAACACAAACGTCAAATTTGATGACAGGATTTTGATCCGCTCAAAAAATCCTGTCGATGACCGAATCATGGACTGGATGTTGGATTGTTGGTCTCTATTGGATTATCTGATGACAGGCCGATAGTCCTGTCATCGGGAATGTCTAATGGAGACCCCAGGTAAAATTCCGAATTACACATATTACATGTTAAGTGAATAAAAGCGATACAAATTCAGTCAGCTAAAAAATTGCAATTCGTACACGATCTACGAAATAATAGTAGAGAGAAAGAAGACACTTCTTTGACTTCTTTTTTTTTACAAAATATAATTAAAATATTTTCCTACATGGGTTGTTTCAGTAAAAAAAAATTCAAACATTGATAATTGTTTTGCCAAAAATCAAATGCATAAAGCGAGCACATGACTCAGCCAATTGGGTCCAAGCCATTTGAAACCAGTCAAATTTGCTAAATTTGATTATTTTTTATTTTTCAGTTCGAGCTCCAACAAATATAATATATGTGTATCTGGACAACAATCAACATTAAAAAAGAGTTTTTATAAAGACAAAATATCTTAAACTTACGAAACTTGTAAGAAGAAAATCATAGCCGAAAATGAAAACCTCATATTATTAAAGTTGGGAACTGAACCAGAAAAAATACAAAAAAGGAAAGAGATTTAGATTAAGGATTTATTTCCTTAAATAATTGTATGAGATTGACTGATATAGTCAGATGACGAGATAAGATTGTGTAAATAGACAGAAGTACATGACTCGTTGATTCCTAACACCCGGTAGAGAAGAGCCTTGTCTTACTGGTTAGGGCTGGTTGATTTTCGGCTTGCTAAAAATCCAAATGGATCTATATATCCAAAACCTAGCCACCTCAGTTTCCCACACATGGTCGATTTAGGATCGGTGAGGGCCATTTGTCGCTTTGGCTCTGTCTTAAATAGCCAGAATTACAACTTCTTCGAAGCACATTTTATATGCTTTTATTTTTAAAAAAATCGTCACAAAAAAAAAAGTTTGAAATAAAAACAAGTTTGTGAAAAACATCCCTAAAGACACAAAAATCACGCTTCACTTTTTTCCCTGACATCTTGAGTTTCCAATATTAAAAGTTTTATACTACACTTGTTACATTATTGGAATAATGTAAATGTCAAAAGTTTTCTTGGCAAAAAATCACAAATATTTTTCTAGCATAGTAAGCAGATTAGGAAAACCTCTCTAGAAAAAATGTTGAATTTTAAAGTTGCAGACTGGAATAAACTCTTGTTGATCTATTGGCTGTCAACTTTTTTCCACAAATGATAATGTTGACATTTGTGTGCACATTTGGTAATTCAAATTCTAATTTTGGGTGTAAACTGCGTACGGTCTGAAAATAAAAATTGAAGATCTGCCCCGGAACAATTTTTTTAGATGAAGACAAATTGTTTCGATATGCAGCTAGAATTAAGAGGTGAGGTTGAGGTGACAAATCAGTGTGCCCTCAGATTAAGCAACACAAATTACCTTGGGATCAAAATTTCCTTGGAAGTAGGACTTTCATCGATGATGATAACTGGAAATAAAAGAACAACTATGGAATGTTGGGCTTCTTTATATAATATTTCATTTTCAATTTAATGCATATATTTGACAGGTTTCTTCTAACTTCTTATAATTATTATATTTTGCCTAGCTTTATGAATGCGATTAATCCACGTTCTATAACGAAATGCACCTTAAAAAACAATAATTAAATACAAATGTCTTAAATTATTTTTATAAGAAATAACATTAAAATAAACAAACATCACAAAACATAATTTTGTTACCCTGGCTGGCATCTGTGCCATTAAATCATAATGGCAATGGAGCCACTAAAGTTGACTTCTAAGTTGTTTATGTGCACTAGCGTAGATTTCAGAGATGAATTCGAGGAGGTAAGCTTATTGAGACAAATATATCTAAAAATAAACTTTTCTTGTTAAGTATTTTATTTGTGTTTTTAAGTAAAATACATGGTTTTTGTAAAAAGGTGAAAAAAGTGCATGCAAGTTTATTATAAATTGTCCAACAAGTCGTCTTACAAATAGTTCTATCAATTTTTTGGGTCGTCGCATAATTGAGCAATATAAAACTTTGGTTGGAAGAAAGCTTTCACGGTTGTAAACTAAGATGTGAGCCCCACCAGTGTAAATAAATACATATATATACTTTCTATAGAATGACCGATAAATAGGAAAAGAAATAATTAACTTATAATTACTCTGTAAACAATTATGACGATAAGCAATTAACACGCCAGCATAATCTAGTTCAATTCCGAAGAAACAAAATGTTTGTCGATAAATCAGTTTAAGTTTAAATTCCTGAGTCGGATTCAGCGAATTTAAGGTCTCGTATAACTATCAATAAAGGCAGCATTAAGCTGCTTCCATCTATGCACGCTTTTGCGCTGCACCTAAAGTAAATGACACCTTATGCGGGGGCGTTGCTTTTGAGTTCATGAAGACGAAGTTAGTTATGTTTTTTCACACTCTTCAAACTAATTACTCTTAAAATCACAATAAAATCACACTTCCTCTTAAAACACTCAAACTAATTATGTATGATCTAAGCTTTACATGTTCTGTGTCTACCCGGGATAATTTCAGGTTTCATATTCGGTTGTTTCCTAAGGAATGCTTTATTATTTAAAAGCTTTTTTAGACCCAAGCAAGAGCAAATATTTGGTGTAGATAATGTTTTGATTTCAGTTTGATTTAATGAAGAAGTGGAAGATACAAAGTAGATGAATTCCTTGATAATTTGCAAAACCATTATTTTTAGAATCCCATCTTTCGACCGTATTTATTAAAAGCAAATCCTTTTTTAAAATTCCTTCAAGCGTACATTTGTCTGAAACCACGAGATACAAATTATAGTCGTTTTTTCAATTCTCTTAAGCTAGACCTAAACGACATGCTGTCTGAACTTGTTTTAAGACGATACACATAATAGAAATACAAAAATTTGCAATAACGTAGTGAGCTCTGAATGTGGCAGATGCCACGAAAGTATTATCTGTTTTCATACGCTTAAAGGACTTTTTCTATCCTTCATCAACACTAAATTTACAAAGTACTACTATTTTTTAAAATGTAAAACACTTGCAATGTCTTCAATCAATAGTTGATAAAAAGTGTAACAAATAGAGAAACGGGGAACCAGAAGACAACCAGAAAGCTAATGGAATTTGCTTCAAAAGCAAGACTATCCTCTTTTCAAAATCAACCATTCTGAATGCAATATTTGTTTTCGTAGTTTAATATCGCAATACATAATTAATTAATAAATATAATATTTTTTTTAAATTTTTCTTTCATTTAAGCGCTTTGAACGAGCTTATCAAGCATTGCAGTACCAAATTAATGGCTTGAATGATAAAGAAATGCATGACTTGTTGTCACAACAAGCTTGCAAAGAAAAACAACATGAAGAAATATCAATTGGATTTTTATACATAATATTAACTGATCCTCAAGCAGCACCTAAAATATATCGTGATCTGACGCTGATAACAAGAGATGGCTTAAATTTTGTACTAACCAACCTAACAATGTTGGTCGCTGACAAATATACAAAACTAACTGATGTTAGCAGACGGCAATTGATATGGTTGCTGCATGAATTGGTCAAGAATAGGGTTCTAAATGTTGAAAATACTATATGGAATTGTATGAGACAAGCTGGTGGAGGAGATATATCACCAAAAAACATTTCTCTTATTGAAGGACTTCTTGACATATTTATAGAATTTCGTCCTTGGCTGGAAAATTATCCGTTTTTAGTTGGAACAGTAGTGTATAGTTATGTTCGACTTATAGAAGACCATACTAGCCCTCTATTAACTAACTTAAGGAATAAAGAGATAACATTTGTGGTTGCCTTAATAAGAGATAGGTTTCAGGACATTATACCACTCGGAAGGGATTTTGTAAGGTAAGTATTTGTATTTCTATAGATATAGAATGTGAGCAATTTATCCTATCAATTTATCTTATTCAAGCTTATAAGTATACAAAAAACTAGAAACGATTCGTTTTTCAGTTTCTTATCTTTCTTTGTTTACTTTGTGTTCACTTGATATACTGTCAATAAATTTAAGATTTATAACTTACATCGTTCTCGGTTTCATAATTAGTTCTCACTTTTTCAATTAATCTTACCTGGTTTTTTAATAACTTTATAATAGGGATGTAAGAAGCTCAGGTTTCAGCTCAGTTTACAGCTTAGCTTAATATTTTGTAATATTTCTGTATGAGCTCGTTCAGATAGTAGGTTCAATTTGCCTAAATTTCGGCTTAGGTTTGTAAATTACAATGGGCCATTAAACTGGCCTAAATGCGTTCTACTCCATCACGGACAAGCACTTTAACCTAACCTTAACTAGTACATTCAGATGAAGACTAACAACTGATGAAAAATTTCGAAAAGTAACAAGATTTTGAAGATAGACATAATTTACAATCTGATTTTTTTTGAAAAAAAGGGCTACTGGTTTCACACCACTGTAAACATACCAATAACAAATTAAAAAAATAAATAAATGGGAATGTATTGAAAACCTAACGTTACAAGCAAATATAAAGTATGATTCAATACAACAACCCTTGTAACTGAAGTTCGACTTCTATACAAAAATCTTGTTGGTTTATTCAATTTTAATACCTAAAATTTACGTGGCAGAAATATTGTTAAGTTCTAGGTTCAACTAAAGAAGAAAATTAGTTCAAGAGTTTTGTGGTGTACAAAATTATCTTTGATAAATTATAAAAATTAACTGTTGAACTATATATTTGATTAATGCTTAATAAACCGAAAAAAAAAATGATATGGTAAAATGGAAAACAGCTTCTGTGCATATAATTACAACAATATTTAAAAATTATTATTTCACAATTCTATTTTCAGATTGTTACAAAATGTTGCCCGAATTCCAGAATTTGAACAACTTTGGCGTGATATTCTTTATAATCCAAAAACACTATTGCTATCTTTCAACGGCATCTGGCAATTATTACAAATCCGAACAAGCAGACGATATCTTCAGTGTCGATTAACACCTGAAGTTGAACGAAAGCTTCACTTTCTAGCATCATCAGTGAAATTTGGAAATCAAAAGCGTTATCAAGATTGGTTTCAAGATAAATACTTTGCTACACCAGAGTCGCACAGTCTGCGTTCGGATCTCATTCGATTCATCATAAATGTTATTCATCCAACAAATGATATGCTTTGTTCGGACATTATACCACGTTGGGCGATTATTGGATGGTTGATATCTTCATGCACTAATCCAATAGCTTTGGCAAATGCAAAACTATCATTGTTTTACGATTGGTTGTTTTTTGACCCCAACAAGGATAACATTATGAATATTGAACCGGGTATTTTGGTTATGTACCATTCAATAAGAAATCATCCGTTTGTTAGCTGTACGCTGTTAGACTTTTTATGTCGCATCATGAAGAATTTTTTCCCAAAAAGTGAAGAGCAAATACGAACGGGGGTTTACAATTCCTTAAGAAAAATACTGGAAAAACAGGTAAGCAACTCCTTATTTGTGTTACAAATATACATATAATGACATAAAATAATAACGATATAGTGTTTTGTATTCAACATTTTCTAATTTACCTAACCATTATATTATTTTGATAACAAAAAAAAAAACAGTTTATTCAAAATTACCTACCTAACCTTTAATTCGGAATTTTAAACGCGGTGTCTTTATTTCTATATATTTTCTATTCTTTAAACGATTCTGTTAACGCTTTTTATTTTTGTCGACCACTTTCTTCAATTCACAAGCATTATTGCAAATTCTTAAACATTAAATTCTGAGCTTTCAGAGATTTAACAGAGCAATTTCATTGGCATTCTCTCAATGCACGTTATAAGTCGTTTTTAAATCGAGGTGTTGACAATGAAATGGATCTTGTTGATGTTTCCAAAACCCCGACATTATCTTTCTCTTCCGAAGAGGGCTTTATCGAAAATAAACATTTAGCCGGTTCCTAGTAGTCTTAAGAACAACAAAATTCGGCAGTGTTTTTTTTTGCAGTTAACCATTTATTTCTATTTCAAATTTTAACTTAAACCCATTTATACATTCCTTTCTGTGTTTCGCGTGTATTCTTTGATCATCTGCTATTATTTTTTCATCAAATCCAAACAAATTTGTTTCAGTTTTTCTAAACGATAAGATATTTATTTAGATTATTATTCCAATCTGCACGGAGTAAGTAAGTGAATGCAAAAGTTAACCTTTTTTGAATGTTTTGCCATTTGAAAAAAGTGCCTTCACATACATTTTAAAAGTATTTGTTTACATTTGTGAATTTTGAAAAGAAAATTCGAATAATTTTAAAGAGAAAACCGTTTCGTAACATGTTTATCTTTGTACCCTACGCCTTGTGCACGCGGTGTGGCTCATAATATAAAATTTTCTATTCAATTTTGGCTACCTTCACGAAAACTACTACTTGTTAAATATGAAAAACAAAATTTTAACTACATATGAATGTTTTTTAAAATGTCAAATACTTTTGGTCTTTGATCTAACTTAAATAATATTTTCATAGGTTATTCCAAATCTTCAACCACTTTTTGAATCACCTAAACTGGATAGAGATTTGCGAAATTTAATTCGTGAAAACTTCCGTGAATTTGTGTGTCCAACAACACCTGTAGCCGGAGCACCAGTTGGTTCAATGTTTGTACCTGTTCAAATGAATCAGCTAGGTGTTAAAAAAGAAGATCAAGTCTATAATCAGGATGAAAACAAAATTATTTGTCCTGGAACGGACTCAATGGAAATGCGTGAATACGCAACTCACAACTTAGACGATACACAAGAGAGTACGCCAGTTCTGAATGCAGTCGAAAAGAACGAAACAGAAGTAGAACCCTCGTTTAGTGAAGACGAAGATGAACAAATAGTTAGTATTAAGTGTGAGGACCTTACTGATGACGATGATGATTTGCCACTTTCAAAGGTATGTACAAAAAATGTGAATGATAAGTTTTATGTATTTCGTTATTCAATTTGTTTACTTCTAATAACTTAAATTAGTATCATTTGATTTATTTTGATGAGATTTTTTGTTTTCATGGCAAAATGTTGATTGTGTGTAACTTTATTTTCTTAAGGTACGCTTAAAGGAGAAACCAACTACAGAAAAAACTGAACTCCCAAGCAGCATAAGTGACTCATTTGATCAATTTGTACTAAAAAGGAATTCATCGTCGCTAGAAGAATTTGTCGATCAATTTAGAACTCTTACGGTATCGTTGATAGATGAACAACAACAACTTTATGTATCATCCAATGTACAAGCTATACTTAAAGAAACCTTACCTGAAAACATATTCACAGAGAGTAAGACGGACGAAAAAAGTTTATCCAGAAGCATAAGCTACCCAATATTTACCGTATTTCGTAGCTTATACGAGTCAGAGGAAAAGGTTAAGAAGCCATTTAGTGTGCTGTTAGCTTCAATTTACGAAAAAATTCCTGAAACTGGATATTTGCTGTTGTATTTTTTAAAAGTCTACACAAAAGTACAAGCACGCCGAAATGCAAACCAATGTTATCAGTTCAAAACCTGTGTTTATAAAACTCTTTGTGATGCCTTAGAAGAAAAAATCGACAAGTGTTTAGTACGGGATTTAAATGCTCTTGAAAATGAAAATACACAAATGTTTTTATGGCTCCTGCCAGACATATACCGAGAGTTCAAATCAAATGTAGTTAACAATAATGAAATGATCAAAATAACATTAAGGTGCGTCGACGCAAAGAATATTCGTGACTTAATGTATTACATTGCACAAGGAAAATTGTCGCTATTTAAGCATGACGGCTTAATAAATTGTATACGAGATAGTTTATCATATGAGACATTCGAACAACTGTGTTTGTGGCAACTAGTTCAAGCTCACGATATACCATTGAAGTGTTTACAGGTAAGCTTACAATTAATATGCTTTATAATAAATAATAAAATAAATTTTTTAGGACATACTGCCGGAACTGGAGTCAGCGAACCATCCTGAAGCGTTGTGTTATATGCTTCTTTTATTAAAAAATGAGGACCCAAACGTTGAATTAATAAGATTGCTTCTAAGTAGAGAAACTAAGACAAGAGGCGATCCATTTGTAACATCTGCTCTTAGGTATTTAAATAATTTTTAAATACAAAATTTCAATGACTTATTCATTTGTTTGATTAGATTTTGGTGCCAAAGAGGAGAAGAAAAACTTTCGGAAATAATCGCAGGACTTCTAACTTCAAAATATCCAAGTTCTTCACCAAATAAACGAAAGCGCCCTTCAAAGGGAAACCAGTCAATGGGGAGTACACCATCTGCGGACCAAGTATATTTAATATCCTTTTTTTTCCACAATTTTAATTAATTATCTCTTTTCTCTAACTCAAGATTTTAAGCCATTTGGAGCACTATCGAAGAAGTTGTCGTCACGGAACAGGTACCGGGCTATACGTTCATGACACAATGCAAAGAGCACTCCAAACAGCATTTAGTCATAGCAGCGAAACCACAAAAGTAACTTGATTTTTTCTTTTCGTATATACAATTTTAAAATTTTAACATTCGTTTTTTGTTTAAAGAAACAATATAGTGATCTTTTTGCCCTAGCCGCAGAAGAAGACACAACAGCTGTGGGGCGGCGTGGAGGTAGTGGTAGAGGTAGGAAACCACCAAATAATAAAAAAGAATCAAATAATTCAGGAAACAATGCGAAAAAGACTTCAGATCCAATTAAGACAATGTACACAAGTGATGAAGATTCAAGCGAGGTAAGTTAATAATATTGTAATATACCATTACCGAGAGAGGGTAATTCCATGAAAAGGATGAAATTAAAACAGATAATAAGAAAATGTATTTCTTTACCTTTTTATTTTTTTTTTTTTTTCAATTTTAAACAAATATTTTTATTTATGTACTAAATGCCCTGTAATGACATACATATTTCTGTTGTCTTTTAATTAATAAGTAAATCATTTCGATTTATCCGTGATTGATTTTATTTTATATAAGTAATCAAAATGATCTACATTTTGTATCATTTGTATTAAATAATTATTAACATTTACAAAAAAAAATGATATTGAGTTAAGATGGAAGTACCCTAATATGAAATTTTAATTTTGTTAAATATTATTTATAATTTATTTACAGGAAGAATGGTTAAAACCTCTGTACAAGAAAAGAAAAAAAGCTTTTAATGATTCGGAATAAGAACGTCTTTGGATAGAATCACATTATGTTTATACATATACAAATTAAAATATAGTATTAGTTATCAAAAATGTAAATATTTATGTATAGTCGTATAATTTTTATGAAATGCAAATTACTTTGGTAAATATAGCAAAAAAGAATGAAACGAAAAATCAAATTCATACATTTTCGACCCCCGTAAATTAATTTTTAGGTCGTCGTCTTTTCCTACTTTTGATGACTTAACTCATGATTAATACAAATTTCGAAGCAAGCAAGTTTTGAGTGTCCTTAAAAAAAAAAGATCCAAGATGATAGATGTGCGCATTACCAACGACACGAAAAGAGAATAAATGTGAATTTTTCAAGTTTCCAATGCTATTTTATGTGACGAAAAATATACATATGTATGTATGTCAATTTTCAGCGTTTTGAAATGCACATACAAAAAAAAATTAAAAAATATAATGTTATGAATTTGTTATGAGTGTATTGTGTAAGGTATTGGGTATATAGAGAAGAAATTGGGATCGACATGAAGAAAATTCAATTAGCTTGAAGTCGTAGAGTGTGTTTATAGTGAAACTCACGATTTACGCAGATTTTTCAATAGTGTGACATGTTGCATTCAGGCCTTGAGGTACAAAAATTTGATTATTTATAAGATGTAGAAACAAAAATTGTCTCTACCAGATTTAAGGAAATGGCGCTTTCGGTCTGGAGATTATATTATCTGTCTAACAAATACTATAGTAGATGTGGCTCTGCTTGTTATTAAATTTGTTTATACAAATAAGTCAAGGGTTATAAGGAACTTACATTTCAATATTTGAGCTGATGGGGTTTTTTAATACATTATATATGTACATATTGATATATTTTTAAACATTGAAGAAAGAACGGGTTTCGATGATTGAAAGTTTCGGGGAAGTGAGTTAAACTCATGGTTGTATTGCAGGTGATGCATATCGGTGGATTGTTTTAGTTAGGAAAGAATTTATGAGTTGCTAAGGTGTGACCAAGACCTAAGCGGATTTGAAATGTTTGTAGGGTATTGAGGGTAGGATTTATGTTCGTTAACTTTTTTGTAATGGTGTTGGTAAAGGTTTAACGCATCGTTTCCTATTCAAATGACAAAGTTACTTGAGTAATGTTGAATTTTTTAAGATTGATGTTTTTCAATATGCTTTGACAGAAGATTGTTAAAATATTTATGAAAACTTCAAAAATGTTTTAAATGTTCGCAATTGATAGAAAACGAATGGAAAGAGCATTTTCAAGCATATAGTCTGAGCAGCCTTAATATGTGGAAAATATTATTTTGTTTATTAAGAAAGTATATGAAAGGACAATGGCCTCAAATTTGGGACCAGTGCGTACACCCATAAGTTCAGTACCAAATAAAAGCTTATATTAAGCTTAATATATACATATATACTTTTAATATTTTCTTAATCGATTTGGCAAATTTCGAGATATTTGAAATACTAAAAAGCAAGGACATCGTTTTTTGTTGTCATATCAGTTTATAACGTTTGACTAATACAGTACATTACAGTGATATTGGTACCAAATGATAAATCACAAAAATATCTCTCAGACCTTTTCAATACTTTTAATATATACTCAGTACCTGCTTCTATGCAGGTATGTAAGTGGCTCAGACTTTGCTTGAACAAAAAAAATTCAGTTTCTTTTTGTACACTGATTTCTCGAAATAATCAGTTTTGATACCCATGAATAGCTTAATTTATAACTATTGAATTGATATAATTTTATTCTCTGTCTAAATACTCAGTCTTCAAAAAATGATACAGGATGTTCTGTAAGAAAAAAAAAACAGTCTAGACGTACAATTGAAATCTCTAAGATACATACAACTATTAAAAATAAATTAGGTGAGTCCATTAAGAACCAGGGCCTAGTGACTTACAACTCTCAACCATCCCTGTGTGCGAGTAATGTTGTCAGAGATGGAAGGGACCTACAGTTTATATGCCGAATCCGAACGGCTAATTTGAGAAAGCACTTTTCATGACAAGAATTACTCTTGGAGGATTTGTCAATTCCTCGCAAGAGGCAGTACCCGTGAAAAAAGTTAGGTGGCACAGGCAGGGATTGAACCCAAGACCCCTTGCATGACAGTCCAACGCACTAACCACCACGCTACGGGTACTACATACAACATACAACTATTAGATTCGTATTATAAATCACGCGAATATAAAGATAAAGAAGAGATATTCCAGTTTATCAAATAAAAATATTGTTTTTGCTTAAATCTAAGAATACAAAACACAATTTTAAAATATTTTTGTATTCCAAAACCAATGAGCTCAGGACGAACCGACATTCTTAGGCAAAGTAAAAGCCCCAATATTTACCGAAGCATTTGTTCCACGCTGCAGTCACGGACCATAATTTTAAAATATTTATTTATTATATTTTCCCAAAACGTCCAAAATACAGACAACTTTTCATACAAAATAGATATTAGAATTTTTATATATATTATATAGAAAAGATAAATGTAATTATTGCTGCGGAAAAAGAAGTACATTCCATTTAATAAAATAGAAATCCCTACTTTCATAAAAACTGACAAGAAAAGAATCCATTAAATTATCTGGGAGTGAAGCGTATGATGGATATTTTTTGAGGTGGATTGATTTTTGTTTGTCATGTAGTGTTAAAATTGATTAAAACTTCGAACTTAGTTTTATACAAAACTAACACCAGCTATATGTATACTGTATAGAGCAATTAAAGATCTTTCAAGGTATCAAGTCCAACCAAAGCGTTTATTTTTTCATTCATGCCCATGCGCATAGTTTTTTTTTTAACAAATTGCATTCATATACATACTATACATATATTTATATATTATATTAAATAAAAGTCTTACTTTACGTATCTTAAAATAACTTAATTTACAAAGCAGTAATTTAATATGTAATGTTAATATAAGTTTTAAACTGAATTATTAACATATAATATTGAAATCTATTTTAAATCCAGGTTTCAATGGGATGTACGTTGCACCCAAGTTCGACATTAATCAACTAACACTAGAAGACCAATACTGACTTTTGTAGTAATATGCACAAATTCCAAATAAGATGGAGAATGTAGTTGTAACGATGAATGATTTTTTAAGCAAAAATGTTGGTAATATATTATCAGGAAGTGTTTTCTTGTATCTCCGTTCCTCAAGTAATTTTTTTCGAGCGGCGGTACTTCTTTCAACTTCTCTTTGACGTTCTTCCAATCTTTAATGGTAGAAAACAAATATCGTATATAAATATGTGTTCATACATTTTCTGTATTCATAGACATATCGCACACTTGCTGAAATATCGTCATAGCTCGAAATTTTTCGTTTTTGAATTAAGTATACAATTAGAAGTGACATGTCTTTTGCTTAATTTTTCTTGGAAATTTGCATCTATGTATATCTATTTTCACTTATAAACGCGAGAACCCTTTTTATTACTTTTTTCGTTTTTCATTAATGTTATTCGCAAATACCAATTCTTTACATTTTGAGTTAAAATGATATAGCAGCAAATGAACGATATTAAGAACTTACTCGTTTCGAATCATTGTGTCGACATCTTGTTCTAAGGTACACAAAGGGTACTTATCATAAAGAACACCAGCATCTTTAAGAAGTTCTTCAAATGGAATTTCGTCTGGTAGCTTTTAGAAAAAATTTATTGAAATTGTAAATGAAGAGGATAAATATTTATTGTTAAAAGACAAAATAATATTGAATTTTTAAATCTTATAATGCTTTTAAATAGTTTTACCTGTGAAAGAAGACAATGGATAGAAGCCATGTCGCAATCTTCCTTTAAAACTTCCTTAGCCCGATATAAAACTATTGCAGCCGTCACATAAATTGAAAAATACATTGGTGATGCTAAGAAAAAGTCATACAATCTGACAACGCATTTGTAAGACTTTAGACTATGTCCAAACCAAGTTAGAACCCATGGCAAGGCGAAAAGTGTTCCAACAGATGATTTTTTCAAAAAATTATACAGATCTGGATTTTCGTTTTTAATAATTGGATATATGAACATTAAGCGCCTCTGTGTGGGGTCCATTGTTTCATGCATACACTCCTTAAAATGACTTGTTGAGAGCTTTTCCATCACAGCAAATGATACTTTTTCACCAACAACTAACAAAAATGTTATTGCAACGTCATGATATCCCTGATAGTACCTTAGATCTGGATATTTGTTTATCACACGCATGATTAGAACTGTTAGTTGATCCTGAAGAGCTATTCTTTGTTCATACGGAATTCCGGGTGGAAAACGCTTGAGAGATCTATTAACATCCAAAACAACTTGGTTATATTCTGAATGGAGCTTTAAATCATCGATTTGCTGAGGCAATTCTGTATTTGATGCATCTACTTCGACTAAAATCGGCCAAAGTATTTTTCTCAATTCATCACTCACAAGTCCATATTCGGATCGCGCAAGCGAACGACAATTTTCCAATGTTATTTTATTGCTTTCAATTAGGTTTGTAATATGTGATCGTTTTCTGCTTTCGGCATTGTTTTCTGGGTCTGAAATAGAAAATAAAAGAGTTGTTAAATAAATATTAAGTATTTTACTTCAAATAATCTGCGTGACTGTATATGTATGTATGTAGTAGCTGAAATAGCAAAACTTGTTTTGAAGTAAACACTTTGATTCTTAGAATTAAGAAGGAGCGCTGTAACCATTATCGTCAGTAAAAATGTATTTATTTTCTCACTACAATGACACCGGAGATCCAACTTTTAGTCGTTGTGGCATGCATGGCAAATCCAATGAGCTTAAGAGCTCTGTTGGATAATTTTCAGCTTCGTTAGCATTGTAAACTGTCCAATGGCAACAACTGCTGTAGCATAATAATATAAATATTAGCTGACATTTTTCAATATTACGCCACAGTGCCGACGATTTCAAACATTAACGTACATTGAACGTGGAACTATCGGGAAGTGTTTGTCTTAAATCACTTCCATAGTAAAAAATATAAATTAAATTAAATCGTACCCAATTTTGCACACACTGAGTTGTAATACAACACAAATGCAGAATAAAATTTAAAAATGACGCGGCACTTATCGTAAATTACTGTACGTGCATGTTTCGAAACGTATAATTTTGTATAGGTATATTGGAGGATCATTCATCGAATAAGGGGAGCATGGACCAGCGGGTCTATGTTGACATCTTATCTAATTGAATGATTGCATGAAATAGAATAAACAATTGAGACATTGAAAATAGAAAGCAAAAGACACGACAAACAGCGAAAAGTCAGCAAAAGAATGGTTTTGGAAAAAGGCCTAGGATCCCAATATAACACTGCCAAAATCTCGTCAACTCAGTCCCCAGATTTAAAGAATTCATTTAATGCAATGTTAAGAAACCCCTTGCTTTTTTAATGCTTAATAACCCAGTTTCTGTTATATGTATGTCAAACCATGCGTTAATTACGATAGTTCTGATTGTTTGGCTACTTGTGTATGATGTTGGCCTAATTAATTAAAAGAAAATGTTGGGTATATATATAGACGAAATTGGGCTCAAAATGAGGAAAATTTAGTTGGCTTAATATCGTAGATTTAATTAATGGTTAAAAAAATTAGCGCATCATTAATCGGCGATACTTAAAGAAAATAACGATTTTCGATTTTTCGAAATGTTTTGTTCTGACCTCGAGGTCAGAACGATTAATTGCTTTATAATTTTTTCACTTGTTGACTTACTGCTATACGAATATAAAATTGTCTTATTATTTTGAACAATATAAGCAAATTTAAAGAATTAAAAGTTTTATTCTTTTTTATCAAAAAGATGAGGCCCACCTTAACAGCTTATCATTGGTGCCCTTGAAAACTTGAAACTGGTAAATATAGCTTGTTATAACCAATTGTCAATTTAGGAACTTTGAAATTGAAGTTAAATTTTGTTTTCTGTTGAAATGTTCTAGAAATAAAACAATTTTATTAGTATTTTTTGAAGTTTTTATTTTACTGGAAGAAAAACTAGAGGCCAATTTGTTGATAAAGTTCTAGCCTCTTAAACTCGGTTAATTGATAAATTAGAACTCGATCGAGTAAATAGACCCTCAAATTTGGGGGTCTCGGATATTAGAACTCGGTTCAGCAATATTTTTACTTCTTCTAAAGGCCTAACTTTTATATTCAATCCGGGTTTGGATTAAATTTTAGACCACAAGGACATCTAATGTGCAATAGTAAAATAATATTTTTAGAAAATAGATAAACATGAACGGTTTTCCAAAAAGTCATATATATTAGGTGCATATTGTAAAATGTTGTGGACGCTGACAGTTTCATAACGTGTAAGTTACATACAGTGCCGCTCACTTGAATAGCGCCCCCATTATGCAATATGTAACTGCATAGAATTCGGGTCTTTTGAGTTAGTATACCGTTGCAATATTTTTATATTTTAATTATCTCTTAAATTGCTCTCTCTGTGAGCGAATTCATAAATTGGAAATGTTCCGTTAAATATAGTTTTTGTTAACTTTATTGGAACTGCTGTGAAAAACGTGGTTTTATTTAGGTTCACTTGAATAGCACCACCCCCTATATTATCAGTTTTCGTGTGGATTACAAGCCAGGCAGTTATTAAAAAATATTTTTCGATTTCTTTTAGTCATTTTAAGATAATTTCAGTCAAAATGGGTCGTGGTAATTCATTGGCAGAGAACGAGAAATCTAAAATTAAAGCTTACCGCGAGTGTGGCTTATCTATTCACCAAATAGCTAAAAAAACGCAACGAAGCCGCAAAGTTATATCCACATTTTTACGGAACGAGTCCAACTATGGTAAAAATATGAAAGGGCGAACGTCTAGAGGCGTTAGCGCTGCTGACAAAAGAGCAATCCTGCGACTCGCGTCAAATTTGCATGATTCTGCCTCCAAAATAAAAGAAAAAAGTGGTGTCAAAGCCAGTGTATCTACCGTAAAGCGGATTATATCTAATGCTACACACTTAAAAAGATTAAAGCTTAAGAAAAAACCGCCGTTCAACCCGTCCCGTAAAGAGCAACGCCTCAGTTTCTGTCGTGCTAACATGACATGGAGTAAGGAATGGTACCGTGTTGTTTTCTCTGACGAAAACAAATTTAATTTAGAGGGGCCTGATGGATTTAACTATTACTTCCATGATTTGCGGAAAGAGGAACATCATTTGGATCGTTTACACAGCCGAGTGGGCGGTGTTATGGTTTGGGGAGCCATTACTTACTATGGAACTTTGGAGTTGCAGTTTCTGACTCCTCGTATGAATGCGCAATCATACATTGTGGTACTCGAGAAGGTTTTTCCTTTCGATTAAGGAATTGTTTGGTGACTTGTCATGGAAATTTCAGCAGGATAACGCACCCATCCACAATGCCAGAGTAGTAAAACTATTTCTAGAGCGTCAAAATATCTCATTGTTAGATTGGCCACCATATTCGCCAGACCTAAACATTATCGAAAATGTTTGGGGGTGGCTTACTCGAAAAGTATATGAATCTGGGAAACAATATGGTAATAAAGATGAGCTAATAGAAGCCATTAAGTGTAGCTGGGCCTCGATTTCACTGTCCTATATCAAAAACTTGCATGATTCCCTACCGAACAGGATGTATGAGGTTATTTATAATCAAGGCGGGACCACCCATTACTAATTTTTGTTTTTATTCATAAAATGAATTTTAATAATTGTGTTCCTTATAATTTAAAATTGTTTAAAAGTTTGAAAATATTAATAAATTAATTTTAAATGAAGAGGTGCTATTCAAGTGAGCTAAAATTTGATTCAAATTTTTTGAGTCACATCTCTTTAAAATGTATATAAAAATAACCACTGTAAATATACATTCCACTCTTTCCCTTTTTTTACAGAACTTAATAAACTTGATTTTAAAGAAAAAAAAAGAGTCATTTTCATTACTTGTTTTAAAGATATTGAGCCTTAAACTCGAATAAGGGGGGGTGCTATTCAAGTGAGCGGCACTGTATGTATACACTAAAACCTATTAACTTATTTACTTTTCGTGGCGGGACATTATACATATTATATTGATCATGACAATTGAGTCTGCACAAATAGACATAAGAGAACAGACAAATGCCGAGAATTAACATCTAATCTAAAATAGTCGATATTTCCATTAACAACATTATTAGATAAAAGTTTAGATATGCAAATCTGTTTATAGAAAACAAGCTATGACATTATCTGCATTCTCATTATGTGTGATCCCTTTCAATGTATCCTTTTGATGATATGATATTTTATAGAGATTGCAGGACTTTAATATCTGAATTAATGGTTCATTTTTTCAAGAAAAAAAAAGAACAAAACAAATTCGAAACCAATAGCAGAAACAGCTGAGATCTAAAATTCCTATAACTCAAAAATGAACTAAGCCTAGTTCTAAAGATATGATTAGATGTGAAGATATGATTAAAATGAAGTTCCAAACAAAAACCAAGAATTACTAGGTCAAATTTTTAATTTATTTTAAAACATAGTCAAGAAATTGGCCGTAAATGTGATTTAATAAATGTATTAAAAAAAGCCTTAAATTATTGCGTCAAAATTCCAAATTCCAAAGTTTCATTTTCCCTTAAATAAAATATTATATACATAGGTATGTAGGTATATTTTAAAGAAACGGTTTTTTGTATTTGGACCTTTGGACTCATGGATAACAAGTGCAACATATAAGATATCGATTTATTTCATTTAAATGAAATTGAAATGAACATTCATGTAAACCTACATATGTATACCTATGCATTAAAGTTCTTCAATCAACAAACATAGAAGACGAACTTAGATAACTTTATTAAATTTATACTTTTGCATTAAGAGGTAAATGACTTTCGAGAAATAACTCATTTCTTTCAAGGTGAGATATCTTCTACTCAAAAAATGAGTAACCACTAAGCTTATTTGCTTCAGAAAATGTAATAGCAAAACATATCTTTGCAAGTTGATGGTATGGTGGCTCGTTAAAATAAAAACATATTAGATTTTTCCTCAAGAAAAAAAATATCCAGAGGACTTTGCAAAATATACCCAACCCTAAACATGAAAATAAAAGAAAAGAATCCTGGTAGGTATAAATAAAGTACGATGATGTTATTTGTTATGAAAATATATGTATGACATCAGTTTCATGACTTTTATTTGTTAAGTGTTCTTTCACCCTTCCTTTCAATTAGTTCATTTTACAAAATAGCTAATCTATATAATGACCAACAAAATGAATTTAATGAAAAATAATATTAATTTTTTTTTTTATAGTTATCAACTTATTTCAAATAATCAAACATTTTTCTATGCAATCCTTTGGGATCCAATAATTAAAAATGTATACTAAATAAACTTTAGTTTTGTTATTGGTTTGGTTAAGAGAATTTTTGTTTAATTGAACTTCATATTTACCATTTTCAAAAGTTAACTTTGTGGCATCCGTAATCGGCAGAAGGGGTTCCAAATTGTTTATTTTAGAAGGCATTTTGACTGTTGAGCATTTATTTTAAAATAAATTTACTGCATTACTTTAATAATGGAATTGATAAGAGAAATCGTTTTTTTTTGTCTAATAAGAAAATTGACAACACACATAAGTGTCAATGTCAAATTTAGTTTGAAAAAATATGAGATGGTTAAAATTCCAGAAAAGATTTCCACAAATATCCAATAGGGGACACTGGAAACAACATTTCATCTCACTCTTATAGTACGTTTCCACCAACAAATAATCCGAGATTTAAGGCAAGTGATTTAAAATAAATCTTGAGGTGTTTCCACCAAAGAAAAGGAGATTAATTTGACGTTTGGTTAATGTCATAACAACCAAACGTCAAATTATTCTCCTTTCGAAAAGAAAAAAAATATGAAATTTGTATTGATTTTATTGATTGTTAATGTAATATTTTTTTAATTATGAAGTGTTAATTTCTTTAAAAAAGAATGAGTGTCGGTAACTTAAAACTTTTAGTATCTCGTCAATTGATTCTTTTCAACAATTTGAAAGTGGTAATGGGTGCTTTGGACAGAAGAATTCACTTTTATACATTTTATTTCGTCTGCGATTTCTTGAAAGTTTTTTATTGTTTTGAATTTGAATCATATGGAAGTGAGACAGATAGTTTTTGTTGACATTTCCGTCTGTCAATAAAGAAATTGGCGTTTAAATGGGTCGGTTCAACAATTAGTCTCCGAAAAAAAAGTTTGTTTGATTTGACAAACTAATGTTTCCAAGTAGATTTCAATGAGTTTTATTTGAAATCTTCATTTGAGGAGATTAAAATTCGTACGGTAAATCTTCGAGATTTCAAGGAGATTTGTGACAAATCTAGCTAAATCTCGGTTTAGTGCCCGGTGGAAACGTAGTATTAGGAGAGTTTGATCAGAACTCTCCGATTTATTTTTGAAACACACTTTATATCGTAAGCTCGACCGCAACTCAAGAATAGATCTATATTAGTTTGGGTGACGCTTTTGACATCTGACAACTATAATATACAATACAATAATATACAATAAATTACAACAAAATTTGTTTTGCAAACATCACTAATAATGTAAAAGGCTGTATTTGAATTCAAAATTGGCTAGCTCCGTCACAGAAATCAAACATTGAACAAAATTGCTGTGCAAGCATCACCCGAAATGAAAAGGGGGTTTTCTACTAGTCGTCTAGATACCATCTGCACTCTACAAAATGAAAGTTCGTCTTAAATCATGACATTGAGCCAAATATCGTTATGATACAAACTTACGAAGCTAGCATAGTCGATCTATAAAAAAGGCTCTGTATTGAAGCGTTTTGATGAAGAAATGAGTAAGTGACAATTTTTTGTTTTTATGTTTTCGAATCACTAGCATTCGAGACTCTGACTTTGTGGGAACATAAAAATAACAATTTTGACAAAAATTTAAATTCCTATATTTTGTCTGTTGAATTTGTGTAAAGTCAAATCACAAAAATGTCAGTTCTTCAAAGTGGAGGCGCTATTGGAATATTGGAACGATATATAGTTCGTGTTCCATTTTTTCTTATCACCATGGGGTCAACAACAAAAATCAGTAGTAAATTATTTAAATTTCTTATCATCATTATCATAAAAATAAAATAACATAACACCTCTAACTTTTTACATAAAAATGACAAACTTACTACGAAGACCACATTTAAAAACAATTTGTAAAATCGGAATAGCGCAGAATCGGTCACATTTCACATACTATCCAGATAAAACAAAACAAAATGATGGAACTGCGCAGAAGATGAATATGTTTCAAGCTATTAACAATGCCATGGACTTGGCTCTTGAAAGTGACAAATCAGCACTTGTCTTCGGTGAAGATGTTGGCTTTGGCGGTGTTTTCAGATGCTCGCTAAACCTGCAAAAGAAATATGGAAAGCAACGAGTTTTCAACACTCCTCTGTGTGAACAGGGTATAGCTGGTTTTGCCATTGGGGTGGCTAATGCAGGAGCAACAGCCATTGCTGAAATTCAGTTTGCCGATTATATTTTTCCTGCCTTCGATCAAATTGTCAATGAAGCCGCAAAGAATAGGTATCGTTCGGGTAACTCTTTTGACTGCGGTTCACTTACAATCCGAGCTCCATGTGGAGCCGTAGGTCATGGAGCTCTTTACCATTCGCAAAGCCCCGAAGCTTATTTTGCGCACACTCCTGGTCTGAAAGTTGTTGTTCCTCGTGGGGCAGCCAAAGCTAAAGGTTTACTGCTGGCATGCATTAAGGATAAAGATCCTTGCATTATATTTGAACCAAAAACCCTATATAGAGCAGCAGTGGACGATGTGCCCATTAGTGACTATGCGGCGCCTCTAGGCAAAGCAGATATTTTAAGAAAAGGAAATGATGTGACTTTAATCGGGTGGGGAACTCAAGTTCATGTTCTTTTGGAGGTAATTAAATGACTGGTTCTAGTCCATGAGCAAACCTCTCTTTACTGTGCCCATCCTATTTTGGAATTTTTATTTGAACAAAAATTTGTCTTTGAAGGTTGCAGATCTGGCCAAACAAAACTATGATGTCAACTGTGAAGTAATTGATTTAGTTTCCATATTGCCATGGGACAAGGAAACTGTAATAAATGTAAGTAGGTGTGCTCTAGCATTAACTAAAAAAAATGCTTCTTTAATTTAATTTCGGGTCCTAAATATGTTTTAGATCAAAGACACGTGTGTTGGATTTTCAATAAAATTTGGTTGTGCAATAAAGGGACGAGCATAAGTGCCTTTGGCTGAGTTTTATAAGACTTAAACATTATGAAGAAATTATGATTCTTTAAATTTCTTTTATTTTCAAACTGATTTGTGTGATGATATAGTTTACTTAAATCGCATTACTTTTACTTTTTTCGCAGTCCGTAAAGAAAACTGGAAGGGTTTTGGTGGCACATGAAGCACCTTTGACACAAGGTTTCGGTGCCGAAATCGCTGCATACATTCAAGAAGCTTGCTTTCTTCATCTGGAAGCACCTGTTTTCAGAGTCACTGGTTGGGATACACCTTTTCCTCAGGTGTTTGAACCATTCTACTTACCAGATAAGCACAGATGCCTCGCCGCTGTGAAGAAAGCATTGGAATACTAATAATTGTTTCTTTTTTTTGTAATATGGTATCTTTTTGTAATTAATGTATATAGTTCATGTTTGTTTTTTTTTTATTTTTGTAAAATGGAAATAAAGTTGAGTAATAAAAAGAAAACCAAACAAAAGAATGATTGCATTTAAAATAAAGGTTCAAGAAAAATGGAATTTTCTTAACTTATGATGGCAGGGAAAGTATTCTAAGTGACTGACTCTTACAAGTGAATTTTACTGTTTCCAAAGTGTCTTTGATACGAATTTTAAAATTGCAATGAAGCAAACCTTTTTTTTTTTCAAAGGCACTTGAATTCGTGTTAGAAAATAAAAATGACACATTTATTTGGGATTTGTTTACGATCTCGAATAAAAATATGACATTTACCAGAAAGAGATTAAGTATTTTCAGTGTTTCAAATCATTAAGCATATATTACATCTAATCGATGATCCTTATCCTAGCTTTATGCTAAAAATTCACTTATCATATGTCTCTTTTTATAAAAAACCTTTATTTTTAGTAAAATGATACAAGTTAATCAATTTAAGAAGAAAAACGTCAAAGAAAATGCTGTCGTTTATTTTGTTTCCCATGTGCGAACGTTTTCGCACACGCGAAAACGTTCGTTCGTGTGTGCGATACAGAATGTCACCCCTTAATGTTTATTTGTCATCAAGGAAAGGTTTTGTTTAAATTTGTATTTTAATAGGTACATAATATAGTATGTACATAATATGTACTTTGAATTTTACAAATATACGAGTATAAGAAACATGACAATAAACCTACCATGTATTACATTTGAACGCACAAAAACAAACTTTTATTTTGTTGCATTTTGTTTTGCTTAGTTTGTGTTCAAATAAATAACGTTTTTTTCTATACAAAAACGTTTGTGTGTTTTCAGCTCAAGCCTGTAGACTTAAACCCTGCGTCTTTCAAATTAAAGGTAAACTTTACGACTTTTTAGCACCTTTCTTCTAAAATTTGGTGTTCTTCGTATCTTTGTCTTTTGTATATTGGTTTTTAACACCTTTGATTTTCATAACTGATTATCATAGCTCTTTTTTACTTCCCATAGGAAGTTATTGTAATGGGTCCGATTTGTCGAATTGAAAATTTTGACATTTCTCGACTTTTTAAGGTCCCTAGAGTCGAAATAAAAGATTTTTAGAAAGATGTCCGTGCGTGCGTGTGTACGTACGTTCGTACGTCCGTACGTCCGTATGTCCGTACGTTCGCGACGTTTTTTTCTTCGTCCATAGCTCAAGAACCAGTAGATATCGACTTCAAATAAATTTTGTTATACAGATAATAAGGCAGAAATATGCAGAAAGGGCTCTCAAGAAAATTGAGTGGGTGTTTTTTTTACTATAGCAGTTTAAAAAAAGGTGAACATTTTGGTTAAACCTAAATATCTCATGAACCAATGACGCTAGAGACTTGAATTAAATTGTATATTATATACTGTAACGCGATTATAAATCAAAAAAACTGAAACAAAAAACTTTTCACCTCTAAAATTTTACCACTAAAATATGATTTCATCTCCAAAACAATTTTGTGCAACGAAGAATAATGTTTTTGACATCTGATAAAATTTTGAGAAAAATCTAATTGACAGTTTTTTTTATAAAAAATAAAAACCTAAAAAAAACTACTCAAAGTTGGTAAAAATTGAATCTCCACTCAAATATCTTTTCAAAAACTTGAGATTAAGGCTTCAAACTTATTTTATCTTATAAGAAATATTATTTTCAACATTCTGAAAAATGTTGAGAAAAATCGAGTTGACATTTTTTTTACAAAAAATTAAAAACCGAAAAAAAATTGTAAGAAAAGTTTTTTAAAAATTGATTTTTGACTAAATATCTTTTCAAAAATTTGAGATAATGGCTTCTAACTTATAAGAAATATTGTTTTCAACATTAGGAAAAATTTTAAGAAAAATCGAATTGACAGTTTAAAAAAAAAATAAAAAAACAATACTACTTTCGACTCAAATAGCATTTCAAAAATTACAAATATTGGCTTCAAACTTATTTTATTTCACAGAAAATATTGTTTTCGATATTCAGTAATTTTTTTTGAAAAATCCAACAGTCCGTTTTTTCATAAAAAAATAAAATCTACAAAAAATAGTACGCAAATTTGGTAAAAATTGATACATACAGACAAACTTTTAAGCAAGACAAATCGACAGACGGAATGGGAAGTTATCAGTGTGGGTCGCATCCCAGCCTCTTTTTCTTACTGCAATCTTCTCGTTTAAAATATTTGTATTCTATTAATTCCTCGCAAAAGGGCAGTCCTACCGTAACGACACGTGCAATGTTTAGTGCTTAAAAACAATTATGTAAATTTATTTTATATAGGTTCTGCCGCCTGAATTTCAGCTAAGGATATAAACCCAATTTAACTGCCCCTGTTGTTTGTTACTCTACTTCGGGTTTAAAATGAAAAGGTTGATTAATTGCAAGTGTTGAATTTTATCAATCTTTTTTAGTTTTTTTTTTTTTTTTAATTTCTTGTAGAAAACACAACTTTTGCTAATCAATTATCAACAAGATACTTAAAAGATATCAACAAATTGATTGTCTACTTAATATCAAATGAAAAAAACGTTTTGTATCTTTGTGAAAACGGACGTGGCTTACTTTACAACCTTTTTTTTGTTTTGTTTAAACATAACATTATCAAATCCTAAGTGGGTTGTAGTGCTTTGTTGCAAGAATGACTACATTTCTGATGTTTCTAACTGTTTTATTATTCCTCTTTTCAAATAAATATATAGGCATATCCACAGAATCTTTCATTTTCAACGATTGAAAAACATTTTTTTTAGGTTGGGTGTCAAATCGCCCAAAACCGAATCGCCCAAAATGCAAAAAAGCGAAAAAATGTCAAATCACCCAAAAACTTTTTTGGGCGATTTGACATTTCAATTTTTTGGGCGATTTGACATAATGTCAAAATGCCCAAAAAAATAATTTTGGGCGATTTGGTGTTTCGGCAATTTTAGTTGGTCCTGTGTCAAATCGCCCAAAACCAAATCGCCCAAATCTGAAAAATGTCGCATCGCCCAAAATTTTTTGGCAATTTGATGCTGTGACAAAACGCCCAAAAAAGAAAAATGTCAAATCGTCCAAAGTAGAAATGGGCGTTTTGTCGCAATCCAAAAATACTAACATTTAGAGTTCTTTTAACAAATCGCCCAAAATATTTATTGCAATTAGACCAAAATATAAAAAAAAACAAATTTTTTCAGTATTTGTGTCAGTTCCATACCAGCACAAATGTTATTTTTAACATAAACCATTCGATCTAAAAATCTCATTATATTAATGGCACCGTTTTCAAGAAGCGCAGAAGCCTCCATTATATTTTTGTTTCTCTCTATATCGATTTTTTTCCTTGATTTGTTACCAGTAGTGCCACTACTTTCTATAAGCATAGAGAAATTACGGCTTCTCATAAATTCCTCTTCTTGAAGGACTTTAACAAATTTAAAGAAATTGCCCTTTTTGGTCAACATTCGTTCAAGTATACTATTGTAGCCTTCAATATCGGATGTTGTCCTTGTTAGCTTTTTAAAAACTGATAACTATGTAGTGGCCCGATCTAAAAGTAAGTAATGGGAAAAAAACACTTTGAACGGAAATGAAGTAATTAAATGTGTTTTGTTATCGTTTGGACTTAGTTTTTGTTGTATGCTTATGCGCGAGGGCAAAACGGGGCGCGTGCGAGGCGCGCGTCGCGGACGGGCGTTGCGGAGGGGCGTCGCGGACGGGTGACGTGGACGGGCGACGACGCGGATGGGCGACGCGCCGCCACCCGACCGCAAAGCGCGTCGCGCCGCCCCCCTCCCCCCGGTGGTTTCATAGTATTACCTTTCACAAACATGATTATTTAAGTAAATTTATATTCATTTACATACCTTTCGTATCCAAAACTTCTCATAATAAGCCAAAAAGCTGTCAAAATTATTGGAAAATTCTTCCATTTCGAGGAAATAAAAAAAAAAAAACATTATTTTATGAGGATAATTCACCAACTTGTTACCACTTCGAGTAGTGTTTTTACACTGTCTTATCAGGTAATGCCAAATATTTCTCTAATCATCATAACTCATTCATGTGGAGAAGAACCAACATTCCGATGTGCCCGTTAATGTAACTGTTACAATTCTTCTTGAACATAATTTTTATCCCAATTTAACAAAAGTGTCAAATCGCCCAAAAATAATGCTAAATCGTCCAAAATTATTTATATTTTTTGGGCGATTTGACATTATGCTAAATCGCCCAAAAATGAAAAATGTTAAATCGCCCAAAAATTATTTTTGGGCGATTTGGCGTTTTTCTTCATTTTTGCAATTTGGGAGTTTTGGTTTTGGGCGATCTGACACATGGCTATTTTTGCATTATGACAAAACGCCCACTCTTTTTGGGCGATTTGACATTTTTGTTTTTTTGGGCGATTCAACATAATGTCAAATCGCCCAAAATTTTTGGGCGATGTGACATTTTTAAGTTTTGGGCGATTCGATTTTGGGCGATTTGACACCCAACCTTTTTTTATTTTGAGGCACATCTATATAAAAAAAGAAAATACTTGCGTGATTCATTTTGAAACATCGTTAATATCCGTCACGTAATATCAACTCCTACTCTCACCTCCCCGTGGTGAACATCGGGTGCCTAGTACCTCAACTGGAGATTGGGTTCTAACCCCAGTGGAAAGTTGTTGGGGGCAGCAAACGCGAGAGGGGGGGAGAGGTGCGTCCACTAAGGCGCCTTAGTGGACGGCAGCGGAGGAATTCCCGAGATGGAATCAACGGTGGCGTCTACAGTTCCAGTAAGGCTGAACTACTTAGTGAACCCCTTATAGGGCTTCTACGACTTATTCGGAGCCCAGGCCTATAAGGAGCGGTTTATCCGGCTCCCCGTCCTTGGAGTTATATTAAGGATCTGGCCCTCCAGGTTGGGGGTTGTGCCGTCAGGGTGACTTCCTGACCACGTAAAAATCTCCTAGTTGCGAAGCACCAACAAGCCTCGGATACGGACGGATTTACTGTTCGATGTCAAAAAAGGTTTTAGACAAGCGTTTTAGCGCTGTCATGTGATTTTTTTAATATCGTACTTGAAAGAATAGTGCAAAGCTCACACGTCAACACTAGAGGCCCTATCTTTCAAAAGTCTGTCCAATTACTAGCATATGCTGATGACATTGACATAATCGGAAGAACTCAGCGTGATGTCAATGGGGCTTTTGTGAGTATTGAGGCAGAGGCGAACGAAGAATAACTCTTGCTAACCGCTGTTTCTTTGGGTTAAGAAAGCAATTGAGTGGAAAAATCCTCTGTCGAAGGACCAAAGTGTCGCTATATAAGACTCTTATCATCCCCGTCCTGCTATACGGTGCAGAAGCATGGACTATGACAAAAGCGGATGAAAGCACCTTGGGTCGTTTCGAGAGATAAGTTCTTCGTGTGATCTACGGTCCCGTATGCATCGAAGGGGAGTGGAGGAGAAGATGGAACGACGAGCTGTACGGGCTGTACAGCGACGTAGACTTAGCCAGAAGGGTAAAAGTCCAACGACTAAGATGGCTGGGTCACGTAGAGCGCATGGAAACCAATGCTCCGGCCCGGAAAGTCTTCGAATCCACACCTACAGGACAGCGCAGTAGAGGAAGACTGCGAATCAGGTGGCGCGCACAAGTGGAAGGTGACCTCACCCAACTCGGAGCGCGAAACTAGAGACATCTAGCTATGGACCGAGCTAGATGGAGAAGTTTGTTGGGTGAGGCCCTAGTTCACACAGGACTGTAGCGCCACCTTAAGTAAGTAATATCCGGTACGTTAGATCAATGAAAAGCATTCAATGAAAAACCCTAATTTCATAGTAAATTTTGGTTTTGTACTGTCGTACAAACTTTGAAATTTCAAAATTTAGACCAACAGCTTTTTTTTACTATAGATTATTCGTACAATTATCATTCACAATCATTTATTTTGCTGTAAGATCTTATCGATAGGTATGCCGCTAAAAAAATCACTTATTACATGACATTTTATACCAACTACCAAATTGATTTATTGATTTATAGAGAATAATTAAGGCCTATAAAATACTACCAGAATCGATCGTTGAGAAAGTTATATAGAGAAAAAGATCAGATTTTAATATTTGTAAAAACGCAGGTACTCTAATTTAATTGCTTTGTACTATTTTTTAAATGGTAGCACACCTTTCTTTCGAGGTTTTTCTATCAGTGTATATTATAATTAATTATATATTAATGATGTTAAGTTGTTTCAAAGGTCGTTGAAATGTTTTTTGTTTATAAAACTAAATAAATTTGCATCTGGTACGCTTGAAATTTGCAATATTTAAGCCTATTTTGTATTAATTTTAATTAAAAATTTTTATCCAATCAAGTCACAAGTAGGTTACATAGTTGAAATAAGTCATGGTACGAAAATCTATCCACTTAGAAAGTGCCAATTTCATTTCTAAGGCTTAATATACTGTGGTAACATGAAAGTTAAAAATACTGTGGATATGCCTATATATTGTTTCTATTTTAATCATTAATCTGGTCCTTGCGAGGAATTGACAAATCCTCCAAAAGCAATTTTTGTTATGAAAAGTGATTTCTCAAGTTAGGCAATCGGATTCGACTTAAAATGTTTGGTCCCCTCCATTCATATGCGCCAATTGCTTAACATTAACAGAATAAATATCATATATGAGAATATTTCACCATTGCCTTTAATTTACTATTGTAATCGAAGAAAAAAATGACACTTTTCCTTGTTTATTAGAGTCGAAAAAAGAATGACCATTTCGCGAAGCAAATTACGTCCCTTTTTCTACTTAACATATGCATTTTTAGCGACGAGACTCATTTAAAAAAAACCTCTTTACCAATTGAAAACAAATCTAACTTCTATGCAAACGAAAATATTCCACTCATTAATAATAATAATAAAAATAGATAAAATCGAATTATTTGAGAAGTGAACACTTTTTTGATAAATTCACAGGAATATAATTTCAGAAATCCAAAAATCCAATCTATTTGTTATTATTATCAATAATAATTTAAATAAAAACTGCATCAAAGTATACAACACAAAATTTACAACGCATACATTTTCTTTTTGTATTCAAAGTTTTTATATGATTGAAGATTTATAACAAACTATATATATATATTATAAATACTCAAATGCCTGCTAATTGTTATAATATACTTTAAACAAGAAATAATCTGAAAAATATCCACTTCAAACACTCACCAAACTGAAATGTTTATTAAATAAACCATATATATTGTATGTTCGAATTAAAACATTAATTAATATTTATAAATACGTACATTAAAAGAAAAAAATAAAGTAAGTCTCTGGTTGCAAACATTTTTTTTTTTTGTTAAAAAGAATTAGAATTATAAATGTCCATGTAAAAATTACGAATTTATTCCGGGTGTTTACTGAGCTAATCACTTATTTTATTTTTATTACTATTTTTATGTTATTAAGTAAATTCAACACAACTCTGAAGGAGTTTACACTTATTTTTTTATATTAGTAACAATGTCCTTGAATAGATATTTGATTACTTAGGCACTGTGTTCATTATAAATTAAAAACAAACATTAAAAATATGTATCAGAAAGGAAACAAGTAATTTACATCCTTCCTGGCTTAAAACTTATTTGAGTTTTATTGGGTATAATTATTGCTGAAATTTCGTCAAAAAGAACATATGCCTTACACAATATTGTTTTTAATCTAAGAACAATTATCTCTAAAGTATTTAAATGAAAGTATCGTTAGCTCATATTTCATAGTATTGTAAAATCAGTCAATTTCTTAATGTTGTTACTTGTATTCTTCTATTTATAATAACAAAACAGAGTTTATTCAGAAAATCATTTAATTCTTTTTTCTTGATTTTTTGTTTTATTTTTTGTTTTTTATTTTTATTTTAAACTAAGTTATAACCAAAATATATATAAAAAATAAAATAAAAAAGGCGTACTAGTATTTATAAAAGGAAATTCATAGTGGAAAACAATTGCGCTGAGTGATGAAAAAGTTGGCAAATTAAATTAAAAATTATTAAAAATACACAATATTCGTTCGAAAACAATAAAATTAAATCAAATCAAATCGTATTTTACTTGGACATTCCCCTTACATAAAATAACTTTTATCGGATACTCTCTAATAATAACCTATGCATCGTAGTAATTTAATTAAAGCAAGGGCTTTAAAAGCTAAATCATAATTATGATTACCAATGGTGTATGATATTTGAATTTTTTTTTCTTTTCATAGTTAAACAAATTGTTTTATAATTAACAGTCAGAGTTTTAATCGATTTATTACTATTTTCTTTAATTTTACTTTTACTTTATTTAATTCTACTTTATTTTTCTCTATGAAATATTGAATTAATAATATTTATAATTACGTCAGGTGATTTTTGCGTTAATTTTTGAACTTATCCCATTTTAAGTAGTAGTAGAAGTTAATATTACCTATTTCTTAATTTAGTAAAGTGTCTCTTTTTTAAATATGTTTTTTTTTTTTGTATTTTTAATTTAACTTTTTATAATATATTTTGTATATGTATATAATATATATATTTGTAACCGAATACACACTTCTCTGCCGACGTTTTGTTTGACAATTATTATAAACAAATCATCTAGTTTTGTAATGCAAAAGAAAATAATACAATTTATTGTGTACGTGCAAACTATTTTCGTAACTTTTGTTTTTCTTTTTTGTTTTTCTGTTTCTTTCTTTAAAATTACCAATAAATATTACTTAACAGTTCGACGAGCAGACGGTAAATTTAGTTATTACTTCCGCATTCTATTTTTTTTGTGTTCTTTTTATCAATTTTTAGCAAATAGTTTGTATTTTTCATATATATAATTAGCTAAATTTTATAATTGTGTCAAATATTTTTAATGTATGTGTATTAATAAATTGAAAATTTGAATAAATCTCTGTAGTTCAATTTTTATACAATTTGCTCAATCAAAAAATGCTACCTTAAACAGCTTGTGAAGCGGGATATGGCGGCTGCGATGAACTATCGTTACCGTAGGCTGATCTTGGGCCGGCACCATAAGTTGATGCACCTTGTTCTTTTGCATAGTTACTATACTCGTAATCGTAGCCCGAAGATCCATAACCGCCATAGTCATATTCTGAACCGGATTTCGAAGCTGAATTTCCAGGACCAGCTCTTGGGATTCCGCCAACGGGGCCGGTTGAAGATGGACCACCAGCAGCCCACGTTTGAGCACGAGAATACATATCCGTTGCTGAACCACCACCAGCAGCTGGTGCAGCCGGACCTGCAGAGTTAGGTGGCATATTCCACGAGTTCCAGCTACCGCCTCCCGAAGGTCCAGATGGGCCTCCGGTTGAGGTCGAACTGTACATATCGTATCCACCATACCCTTGGGTTTGTTGTGGTCCTGCATAGTTGCTCCATTGGGGTGGTGGTCCTTGAGGACCTGGAGGTGCACCCCATCCTTGGTAGGACCCCGGTCCACTGCTTCCGTAGCCATAACCCTGCTGCTGAGCAGATGTACCCCAACCCTGATAGCCTGGCATCATATTCGGGGCTCCAATAGGCATGTTTAGAGGTGGTCCTCCCATTTGTCCATTCTGACCTTGAAGCATGTTGATAGGAGCATGGTGTGGTCCCCAATGGTTACATTCATTATTCATTTTACCGTATCCTCCCCCAACGCCACTGTTGTTGCTATTGTTCCCAGATCCATCTCTGGGTTCAGCTTTTTTGATTTCAACCTTAAATTTAAGAAAAAAAAATTGTTTTTAAATTTATCTAAAAAACACTATGAACATTATATAGGTGCATTTGTCTAGATAATAAAAATACATTTCAGCGAAAAATGTCAGCTACGAATTTTTAAGTCTTCAATTTCTATAACCATCCCGAACAAGTCCAGTGTCAGTAATAGTGGCATAATCAAAACATAGCTTATTTGTTTACTTTGTTTTCAATTGTTAAACATTTATAAAATACGTAAAGGTGAAAAATTGGTTAATTGAAAATTGAGAACATGTATTGAGTTTTAAGCTGGGTAAGCAAAGTTTTTAAGGGAAACCCGAACAGAAAACTGATTTTTGTTTTTAATACAAACTTTGAGCTAAATGGAGACACGTGTCAACATTTAATATTTCAAATGAATTGCACCTAAGACTGAGTGTAGCTATCTATCATCATAATTTAAAAAAAAGTTTGTTTGCTTTTTTAATGTAGGTACATATGTATTTTTTCATAAACCATTTTAAATTTTGCTTTCCAACTATCGTAACTATTATGAATGTATTTTCATATTTTGTGAATTTTTCCAGTGTTCAAGAACAAGGTAGGTACCTATTACAAAGTTGAACACACTAAGAAAAAGCTGAGTACCGCCTTTGGTTTTTTCTTTTGCATGAGTTGCATAGATAACTAAAGTCTGTTCAAATATTTGTCAGTTAAAAATAAAAACAGGGATTATATTTATTTTGACTGATTAGTCTATATTAAACATCATATAGTAAGTTAGGTATATACCTAGATAGGTACAAATCTCAATTTAATGCTATAAAAACTTTCTCCGTTTAATCTTGCAAAATATATATATACGCAGGTACCTACTGCAAAGTTTGCAGAGTTTAAATCACGAATAGATACAAAAGTAAAACAAGAGATAATAGAAAAACCAAATAAATACCTGTTTGCCATTCAGATTGATGTAGCGTTCATTAGTCACATGCTCTACCGAAGATTCCTCTTCGAACGACAAGAAACCAAATCCACGAGATTTTTTCTTCTCTTGGTCATACATAATAACCACTTCGGTTACTTTTCCATAACGTCCAAAGAAAGTCCTCAAATCAGTTTCGGTGACATTAGACGGCAAACCACCCAGAAACACTTTGTAGCCTCCTCCCTTCTTTGGCTTCTGCAACGTCCTGGGATTACATGGCTTCGGATCAATCGTCCTGCCATCCAACGAATGAGGTCCACTTTGCAGGACATGATTCACATTAGCCGGGTCCGCAAACGTTACAAATCCAAATCCACGTGATCGGCCACTCTCATTGTTTTTCATTACAACACAATCAATAATTTCGCCAAAACGACAGAAATACCGCGACAGATTCTCTTGCGTTGTTTCCCATGACAAACCGCCAACAAATAATTTGCCTCTCTCATCTTCCTCCATGATTTTTTGCGGGCTTTTTTTAATAATTGACGTAATTGTGATTATAATTACTTTTTGTTTTCAAGTCTTGGGCGATATTCAATAAAGAAAAATCTGTTTTTTTATTTGTTTTGTCGTACAAACTAGTGAATTGTGTTTGTTTTATGAGAATTATATATTAAAACGTTGCACTTAATTTGTTTTTTCTTTTATAAAGTTATCTTAAAGATATCCAAATGATAATTAAAGTCGACACGTAACTTTCTAATTATAAATTGTATTACTTTCCTTTTTTGTCGTCGTCGTTAGATGTTGGAAAATGAAGAATGAAGAAACGCCGGTTGCTTATTTAGTAGGCTCACGATTGACTAAGCAGTTATGCTCTTTTATCTTAATGCTGAAGATAACTACCCTATACTAGCTGTCTACATTTACAATACAAAATCTGAAAAGAAAATCAAAAGAAAAAGAAAGAGACGAATATGTGAAACTGGAAATAATTCAAGATTTTCATACATGTGTTTTATGCTTTCATGTATAGATACGTATTGAAAAGGCCTATGTATATAATGACAAACTGATTAATATTATTACAGCGTTGCCAGATGCAGATGTCAATATAAATAAAAATAACAAAAAATAATAACAAGTGTTTTAAACTTTTTTATTTATGATTTTTAGGTTAATAAACAAATAATTCTGAAACTAAAATTATCTTTTAAAGTGCAGTAGTTAAGGTAAGTATAACAAAATGTTCTTAATCATAATCTATAATTAAATTAAATGCTCAACAGGTGGCGCAAGTTATCATCTTTTCGCAAAATGCTAAGTTTTGCAAATGGCGGCAACTGTCAATTCTGTTGATATTATTTGAGAGTAAACAAATCACCAAAAACACATCAAGAAACCCTGAGTCACTTATTCCTAAAGATTATTGTTTGGTATTATACATTTTTTAAACTTGTGAGTAGGGTAAAGTTTTACTTAAAGTTCGAACTTGGTGAAAGTCGAGTAGGTACTAAATATTAAAAAATGTAAGTTTTCTTTAGTGAAATAAACTACAAATAAAAGGTAGTATCTCTGTCAGGCAAATCAAACAGTATTAATAACTTATAACTTTGTCATTAGTAGAAAGAAAAGATTTCTGAAGTACTATAATACGAATTGCTCTTTTTCATGTTTTAAAAACTTATTTGTATGAAGTATTATTTTTGGTGTATGTATAGACAAATTAAAAACTCATCTTAACATAACCGAAAATTAAGCTTTTCTTAACTAGGTTCTCATTTGCAGGAGACTATGCCTGTAAGTTTTTTGCGCAAAAATTTAAAAGTGAAAATTTCACAAGTAACTAAAAATATATATAAAAACCACCATTACTAATAAAAAGAATGTACAAAAGTTAAAATATGCAACATAAGGATACAAGACAAAATTTAATTTATTTTACAGTAGAAAAATGTGTTTTTAGTAATAATTTAGGCCGATAATCCGATGATTTCCGATAAAAACCAAATATGGGCCTATAGCCCACAAAAATAAACAATATATCTATATTTAACGATACAAAAGTCACCAAAAATCTGATTTTGTGGCTTAATGCTCCGATGTCAGTTCTTTGAATTATTTTTTCGACAATCCTACCTTACAACTCCATTTACAAGAAAACAAACTAAACACGATAGCTTAAGTAGTTAATTTTTTTAGTCTTCTTGACTGACTTCAAAAAAAACTTTTCACAACATGATTTGAATAAAGAAACCTAAGGCACCATTTAAGACTTTTTGGAATCTAAGCATAAACTTGTTTTATAAGTTAGCGTTTATTTTGTCAGCTAGATCACGAGGGTGATTTGGACTCGTGTAAATTGTATTTTTTTTAAATAAATATTCAAACTAATATGCTAAAATACCTGTTACGCTTTAAAAAGAATAACAAAATAAAATTAATACTTTCCTTCCTAAAATGTAAAATAAATAATTTAAATCTTTATGCACCCTATTTCGTGTTATTATTAGCGTTAATAATCGCAGCTGATGCAACAGCTCAACGGTAATTGAAATGTTTTTGGGGAGTCGAAGTTCATGTAGCATTCAATCTTGTTATTTCAATACAAAACAGATGGATACTATTATACTAAAATCCTAATTTGTACAAGGTATATATTATAATTTAAGTGGTAATAGAAGGGAGTAGAGTATTGAATTTCATTACATTATATTTTGTACGTTTTCGAACGCCTTGCAAAAAATGTTCCTAAATTTCATTTGTTTTCTCAGAAGAACATGTGCATATCTTGTGTTCTGTAACTAACATCTGGCAATACTGCGAAGTGTTTAAAAGGTGAAGACATTTTTTTTTATTAATTAGGTATTCCTTGAAGTATTGGGAATGGGATCACCACCAAATACTTTAAAGAAAAGCACGCAACTTTATCCTTAATTATTCACATAAAACTTGTATCTACTTTGCACGTAAAATGATTCGACATAATTTTTTTTCAATCTTGAACAGTTGAACTCGGGAAATTTCATATGTATCTATCGGTTTTTTGGAAGGGGTTTAATATTTTCAGTTCCTACGCATTTAATTTGTAATACATGATTGTTCACTCTCGTTGTATATACTCATGTACATAAGGTGAATTAATTTTTAAGCAAGAACAAAAAAAAACGAAAGTCACATTTTATGGAATGAATATCCAGATTGAAGAAATTAACAATTGCTTGAGAAGAACTCTTGAGAAGGGCGCTTGATTTTTTCTATTTCAAAAAAATATGTATCACAAGTGCAAAATATTGAAATAAGTGTGGGTTATATAAATAAAAGAAGAAAAAACAATATTTTTATTAGAACTTTAATCTCACCGTTTATTATATTTAACAAATAAAGCCTTGGAATTATATTTGTTGCACTTCAAACCAAAAAAATTAGTTTTTTTTGCTTACAGCACTAACTTAAAAGAAATTAATTCTATGATTTGATGTATACGATATAACCTAACTTAACCATGATAAAATGATTTCGAAAATGGACAACGCAGCTATACACTATACGGAGTGGAACACGATTTTTTCTTTTTGGGGACGAAACAAAATTAAAATTAGTATTCTTGTCTCTTTTGCACTTGGGTTATTTGAAACAAGATTGAAATATTTTCATTGCCACGTTTCACACTTATTTTAATTTTACAAGAGAAGCATTATTGTAAGCCAACCATTAACGGCGGCTTAAGGCTTGCTGCTAGTGTTTGGGTACGTTTCTTGGCGCAAAATAAATAAATGGCGCTTCTAGCTGCAAAATAATGAATATAAACGATAGGTGGTGCTCGCACTTAAGGGTACATGGGTATTATATTTGATTTCTAAAAAAAAGTAAATGAGAGAGAAAAAACAAAATGCATTATAGAAAATTCGATAAATCCAGAAGTCAAGATTATAGTAACGACGAACATATTCATTTTTTTTATAGCATCTATATTGTTCACACAAAGTTACATGTGTAACAAAAGTTTTATATTTCATCTTTTTATTTAAATTTTGATATCATGCTACACTTTTTAAGGTTTGTTACACTTTTTTTTTTAAGAATTTAATTTAATCCTTTTAATAGTGAGGTTCATGCAACTAATTGTAATATTTTCTTACATTAATAAGGTAATTTTCAGAATTTCAATGCGCCTTTACTATATACAAAATTAAAAGTACCTTTCAACTACGATTTAAAAAAAATTAAACAATTGTTTGAAGATTTGCATGGTGGACAATAAAAAGTACACAAAGTCATTGAAATTGTTACCAGAAGAGATTAGAGGAAGGAATCAGTAAATATTTTTTGACCTTACACCTCACCTAGAACCTGTGCGCGGGTAATGTTAGGAATGGAAAGTACCTATAGTTTTTATGCTGAATTTGCAAAGCATTTTCCCTGATAAAAATTACTCGTTTAGGATTTATCAATTTATCACATGGGGAAGTAGCAATTAAATAAAACTCATGCGAATAGTTAAATTTCGATATTTCATAGGTAAATAAATTATCCATATGCTATAAACTGAAAACTTTACATATTATAAATTGAATTATCGCTTTTTAAAAATCTATGGTATTATTATGGAGTAGTTTTTTTTTACGTTCGCCCCAGCCATAATGTGGAGTTGAAAGTTTTGTATACAAAAGTTGAAGTAAAAAACTGCACGACCTAATGTCACCGTAGCCATTCAGTGTCATCCCCGTATAATCTCGGGACGATACTACTCTACATTTTATATGCAAAGATACCAGAAGCGCTATGGAATAGACGACATCAACGCGAAGTTAGCTAATAGTTTGGTCATATCCAATATGTTTCAAAAAAAGTTCTTTAAACTGTTTCTGGAAATGGAGACGCATGTGTTAGACTGTAGCGCCACCTTATGTAAGTAATTCAGTAAGTAACTGTTTCAGATCACTACATCACACAATTTTCAGAAAAGAATAGTTGTGACTTGTGAATTAAATAAAATAAATAATAAACTTGTGAATTCTATTTTTCTGTGACAGTAGGGTATAATAAAAGCGTTGAACTGTTGATAGATTGTATTTAGTACATTTTGTTGCTGCGTTGCGAACAAATGTTTAACTTGTATACTTTTGCAGTGACATATCAAACAATTTTGGTAATAATGTAGAACTTCCATTATTTGTTGTACAAAATAATGTAACAATAAAGCCATGTGAAATAGAATTAAATTCTTTCAGTCGAATCCCAGTAGATACATTCGTGTACCAGATAACAGAAAATGTAACAAATCTCTGAAACAGAAACAATGTAACACAACTTTAAAATCGCTATTATTGTTCTTGATGAAGAAGCTCTAAAACAGGCCCCAGCTGACAACTGGGCCTTTATTTATTAAATTAATATTATCATGAAGCTTTTTTTTTATGTTCACAGTAGCCTCAAGATGGCGTTGGAATTTGTATATAAAAAGTTAAGTAAAAAACTGCAATAGGTGGTGCCATAATGAAAAACCCATGATGATAGTACTATAGGTTTTTTATAGGTTTTAGTTGCTAGCAACTTTAAAGTTACTAGAAGTTTCTGGCACCTTAAGTTGCAAGTAAGTCACTTTCTAGATTTCTAGTTTTGTATTTTTTGTCGTTTATGTCAACTAATATCCTCTTTACGTTGTGAAAGTAATTACTGGTTAAATGTTCCATAACTGGAAAATAAGAAAATGATTGTCACGAAATAATCAGTTTTCCATATTGACATCTACATTTACCACTTAGCAAACGCCATGTTTTTTTTTGAAAGTGTTAGAGTTGCTGTCAGGAAAAGATGCTCGACTGGTGAGGGTAAGCACCTAAAAGTTTCTTTGAGTTGTCGGCAGTAATGGTCACTACGCATAACTTGAACAAATTGCGGAGAACTTAGAAACCTTCTGAGGAAACTATTAAATAGGACATTGTCATACAGAAAATCCCTCTTAGAAGTGATCCCACCCATTTAGCTCCACTCCCATATTGTAGGTTTGGTGGCAAAAATGAATATTCATTTTTAAACACCATCTCTTGTTTCTAGGCCTCAACAAACTTTTTTTTTTCAAAGAAACTAGGGAAATCTATTGTTTATAAAGTTTGTCAAAATAAATAAAATACAAAAATCAATTTTAAAAAGTTTCTCCATATTTCCACTGAACCTACTGAAACCAGTAGCGTTATGGGCTCAACTTTCCAATACCGCAGCATGAATTTGGATAGATATGTGAAAATAAATAATAATTATAGCAATTTTAGAGCGAGGAAACATTTATTTCTATTTTGAATTAATTTTCAAAGTTCACTTTTTCACATAAAACACGCAAAACTGGCTGATTTTGACATTTCTTCCCTGTTTTTTGTTTAGTGTTGCCAGGCTTGATTTGTTTGTTTGGAATTTCTTTGATTTTAGTGTTCAAATGATAAAAGTACTTTGCATATACCCAAGTATGCACCCACCCCAAATCCTATACTGCCTAACATGCCGTACCTTACATGCCTCGCTGTTAGTACGCCGTACTATCGATTCAAAAAAGAAACTTGTTTAATTCTCAAAAAACAAAATACAAAAAAGTAGGGCTTAAGCAGCATTCACATGAGCGCGACCAACGAACGACGAATGAATTACAAAATGTGAGTTTATATACGTTTGAAGACATATTTCCACACAAATTCTTAACAAAACGATAGCAATATAGTTTCTATTTGATTTCTGATGCATACGTTTACTTTTCTTATTAATAAATTTAAGAAAACAAATTTATTCGTCGCGAACAAAATTGTAGTTGATACGAACTGTCAAACTTTATTCGCGTTCCATATTATCCACCCTCGCAACGAATAAAATAATCGCGCGTACTTAACCTAAAAAATCATTCTTGTTTTGGTTTCGGTGGTGAATGGTGTTCGGCTGTGCGACGAATTAAAAACTCTCATGTGAAAGAAATGTCAAAATCGACGAATATTCGTTGGTCGTTGGTCGTACTCATGTGAATATTTCTTTAGTTAGTTTTTTTTTGCTAAGTTAATTATAACATTTTATTTTCACAAAACTTTATTCTTCTATTTGTGTGTTTTTTTTAGTATTATTCTGACAGATCTTCTTTCAGTTGTCTGGCTATTGCGGATCGTTTTGTTGGCAATTTCTCACAGTACTATATATGGAATACCAAAAAAACGCACTTAATGACTAAAGAAACCATTGTATTGAACAATATACTTAAATGGGCGCGTGGCCCATTTGGTTCGGAGAGGCTAGTGGCCTAGTGAGTAGCAGGCCTTACTTTAATCACATTTAATGCACTTCGCATGGCACTGCTGTAAATATTCCAGATTCCACAATCCACATAGAATATTTTACCTTCCCGGTGGATGAAGGTTTGGTGGTGTTTGCGCGTTGTTTGTGGTGTGCCGAAAAGCATGTTTTTTTTTGCATAAACTATTCAATTTTCAAAGCGTTTGAAAAAAAGTATTTTCTATTTATTTAAAAATTTTTATATATACTCAATAAAGCCACAATCATGGTAATAATTTATGTGTGAATTTGCATCTATCAATTTTGTCTGTCGAAGAAAAAAATATAATAACTCATTTTAAATACAAAATTAAAAATAACATTATTGATTTTGCAGTCGAAAAGAATGTCGAGGTATCCTAGTGATCGTAAGGTTTATGTAGGTGATTTGGGAAATAATGCAAGAAAAAATGAATTGGAGTACGCATTTAGCACCTATGGCACTCTGAGAAGTGTTTGGATTGCAAGAAATCCGCCCGGTTTTGCTTTTGTGGAATTCGAGGATGCCCGAGATGCAGCTGATGCAGTTCGAGGTTTGGATGGACGAACGGTTTGTGGACGTCGAGCTAGAGTAGAACTATCCACCGGTAGATATGCCGGCGGACGAAATGATAGGAAAGGATCTAAAAGTGGCGGACGTCCATTTCACCCGGACGATAAGTGCTACGAATGTGGAGGAAGAGGTCACTACGCCCGCGACTGCCGCCGTTATGGACGAAGACGCCGGTAAGTACAAATATTTTGAAAAAATTAAATTAATCAAATGAAAAACCAAAATATCTGGAACGTTCCAACTATTTTCACAAAGGAAATGCCTAGGAGTTAACATTGTTAAATATGAGTTTGTTGTTTGCCTTCAATGCAATCCTTGATGTATTTGATTTTTATCAGTTGACTATAAAATGGTTCAAAATGTATCATCTTGAATATGAATCAAGGCTTCTGCGATTTCCTTCATAAAGCACTCTTGCAAAAGTGTCCCCTTAAAAGTTCAATTTTATTGCAAACTTATACAGCCAAAATTTGCTTGCCATACTTATGCATTCGATATTACAGTGTAGATGCATAATGAATATTTGGTGTCTGATTTAGTTGCCTAAAAAGAGCTTAGGTATCTCATTAAATACCTTTATCAAAAATATCTGGAAACCCTTTGTTGCATAGTGATTTTCTGTGGAACCACAAAATTGATTTTGTTCTGATATGTTCCTAGAGGTTTCATGACGAAAGCCAAATCCATTTGTGCAGTATGTAATTGACATCTTCGGGATCTAAGTATCAACCCCGGACAAAATTGTTCAAATTTTCTAGAGAACTAAAATACAAACATTTCAAGGTTCGGGGTCATTCATTTTTCGGTTTCGAAAGTAGAGCTAAGTTACTTGAGTAATACATGGTGTTAATACTTAGCCCCACTAAAAAAAAATCAAATCACATAACCTAATTGCTTCGAACGCCGGGAAATCGAAAAATTCGGATCATGAGCAACACTTGCACATGCAGCAGCAATCTGTTGGACTGATCGCGTACATTAAATGATGCTCAGGATGTGTTATCATTTTAATAGTAATGTTTAATAGTTTTAACGCGATGTTTGATTGTTAGGCAAACAATCAACAAATATTATGATACTACAAATGATAGGTTTCAAATGTCAGCACTATCAACTTAAACCCATGAAATGGCCCTTTATTCGATACGTTTAAACCTCTGCATTACTTTTCAAACATTAAATTAAAATATAAACCTACTAAGTGCCAATACGTTTTTGTTTTTTTTTTCTACTTTACCACTTTGTTGGATACCCTTGATTAGATAAGACTCCGTTGAGTCGTTGAATATTATTTTGTCCTAATTGTACATCATTCTTCTTGTAGTCGAGTCTACGGTTTTCTTGAACTTGACGATACAATTCGTACCACAAATTTTTGATCGGGTCCAAGTTCGAAGATAGCGGATGTGTAATTATGGAGTAATTAGTCTCTAATAACATGCGCCTTCTGTTCTAGCCCCGTTGTTCTAATAAAAAAAATTAGATGGCGCACGGTCTATTAAGAACTAGTTCCTTATGACTTAAAACACTCAACCATTCCTGTGTGCGAATACTGTTGTTAGGGATATAGGGTACCTACAATTTCAAGCCGCATACGAACGGCTAATTTGAGAAAGCATTTTTCATGATAAGAATTACTCTTGAAGGACTTGTCAAAACAAAGGCAGGGATTGAATCCAAGACTTTTGACATGCCAGTCCAACGCACTATCCATCATGCCACGAGTACGTAAGTGGTTGTGCAATTATTTTGTATAAAATACAAAGAGAACAATATTAATAACCAAATCATTAATCCTTTTTTGTTTTTACTATGAACAATATACCAAAGGGATATATGTATTTTCAAGGATAAAAACTGAATATGAATGACACTCAATTTATGTAAAATTTCCTTGATTGTAAAGTAAGAATAAAAAGAATTCACAAAGTTTCAAACTTTTGCCTTAGTCATGGGAAAGTTCTTAACCAAATAACCATATGAATGTTGAATTCAACGAGTGCATTCGTACCTATCTGTCTCGAGTTGTGCTCGAAATTTTGTTCTGTGTCCTGTCATAACTGTGTTTTAAGGAGCACTTTGAGGTGATGTTTATCTCGTCTAGCTCTCAATTTATTTGGCTATATTGAGTTTTTTTTTTCATTACTTCTACAATGTGTTTTTACATTGTATTTATTTCCTTTCTACGTTGATGGGACAATAATATTTCCATAAAATATCCCCATATTCCATAAAATATCCATATCAGTTTTGAAAGAGTCTATTTATGTTGCGATCAGCGTTGCCACAATGTTACAAGTGTAACAAAAGTGTTACACTTTTCTTAATTTTTTTGTATTTGTTACTATGTTACTTTTTTTTCTTTTTGTTACACTTTTTTCTCCCAATTTTACTTTATGATTTTTTTAATCAGTGTGAAGTGCGCTTAAACAACACTTCCACCTATTTGTACACCTACGTCCTAAATTGAGTTAAAATCACCTTCATTCGACTCGATCGAACTCGTTCAGTTACAGTTTAGTCGAAATCTTGCTATCTTTCACTTCAAATTCAAACTCGATCTCTCGATCCAGCATTTATGTAAGTTTACTTTAAAAACTGTGATGAAGAAAACTTATGTTCCTATTAAAAATAAAAAATTGAGTTCAAGAGCATTCTTTGATTTAAATCATTTTTTTCAATTTATTACATTTTTTTCGCTTTTGTTACGTTTTTTAAAAAAATGTGTTACACTTTCGTGAAGCTCAGCGGCAACGCTGGTTGCGATTCAGCTTACTATTTAATTGCCTTCTTTTTTTTTATAAGCGCATTTTCAGCTTCGAAAAATGTTCACTCTTTCAAATATTTCCTCTCTGAATATAAAAAAACAAATAAACGGATGCATGTATCGCTCAGGTTTCTCTGCAAATATATCTTTTTAGCTGTATGTCGGCTGTTTTTTATTGAAACTTTTTCATTCACATATTTGGGAATATTGCTGTTACTGGTATCCATCTTTTTATAGACGAAGAAATTAAATAGCTTTGCTATCTTAACGTCTTGCTTCTGCTACGAATGCTACATACTAGGTACTCGTATTCGTAGTTTAAAAGTTTTTTCATAAAATTCTAAACCACATCTTTTATAGACGAACAAATTAAATAGCTTTACTATCTTGATTTCTTGCTTTTGATACGAATGCTACATACTACGTACTCGTATTCGTAGTTTAAAAGTTGTTACATTTATTTATTTATTTATTTATTTAAGGACCTTCATCGCATATTCTACCACTGATTCCACTATTATCCCAATTCTTGGTGAATTCATCGTTTATATTTGAACGATATAATCGTTCATTATCATTACCATATTACTTTCTTTTCTTTTGTATGTATGTTTCCTTCAATTACATTTATGTACATTAATAAGAGTCACGTATTTCCCTCCTTTAAAAAATACAGTTTATATTTTTTCTTTTGTTTGCACCACAACTCCTCCCTTTGTGCGAAATGTTAAGGGTCAACGACATCAGGAGTGCTTCATTATTTTGTTAAAGGGATTCAGTTAAAATGTTTGCGGTGTTTGAAGTATTGTATTATCATAAATCATAAATATTGCAAATTCTAAAAGGGGTTCAAAAATCGGTCTACAAACTTGGCTGTACATAATGCCCTCTGATTATATGATGGTTCACTTTTTTTTCACTGCGATTTATTCCATCTTTGCACTTTCTTTTATACACTTTATTAAAGTACCTACTATTTTATTAAAGTTGTTTAATTAATACAAAATAAGCATAGCTAAATATTTTTTATTATTTTTTTTAATTTATTTTAATAGAAGCCGATCCAAGAGTCGCTCACGAAGTTATTCAAGGGATCAGCGAACCAGGTCCCATACAGGCTCACGCTCTCATTCAAGAAGCAAATCCAAATCTCGTTCGCCAAAAAAAGATTACCGTGATGAACGTAAGCCACGCAGCAGTCGACGTTCAACAGAAAACGACCACGAAAATGGTGTTAGACATAACGATGATGGCCGAAATGGAGTGGCCAGATCGCCAAAACGTCGCTACGACTCCTCATGTTCCCCAAAACGTGGTCATAGTCGAAATAGGGCCGACAGCATCGATTCAAAAAGAAGTAGTTCCAACTCTCGCCGTAGCCATGGTGCTCGCACAAAATCACGATCTCCAATTTCAAAGAATCATAAAGACTAGTTGATAATATTTTGAATCCTGATTAATTTGACAATTTGAAATTTTATTTACTTAAGTGTGCGGTATTAGAGCGATACCTCGTAGGATTTACTTTCTATATTAAAAAGAAAGTCAATTAAAATATTTATTGTAAGTTCTATTCTAGATCAACAAATAATGCAATTTTACATATTTTTAGCAGCTCAGTTTCAACTGATATGATTTTTTTATATTTTATTATTCCCAAGCTTCAACTGACAAGAAAATGTGTAAAAATTGTATTTAAAGTTACTCAAATAAACTGTCATCTAATAAAAAATGCATTATGTTTAAATATTAAAAAGATTATTAAACTGCAATTAGACTTAAATAAAAAAAGGCGATGTGATAGCATTGCTTAAAAAAAAAATAAAAAAAAACTTTTTATATTAAATTAGTTAGAAACAAATTCAAAAACACAAAAACAACATACGTACATACAAAATTTCAGTGTAATCATTTTTCTTTTATTAAAAGAATCACATTTTGGAATTTATTTAGTAAGCGTAGGAAATGAGTGGCGACGCATAACTTGTCTTAATCAATCCTGAGCCAGTGGTATACGCTAGACCTGCAGGTGCAGCCTTAAGCAGGGCTGGAGCAGCGAGGGGTTCGCGACGTACAACTGCGTTGAATCCGTTGATTGGATCCGAAGTATAGTCAACAATACGTCTGTAACCATCAGCATCATTTAAAGAGTACTGTCCACTGACAACGCCACCGTCACGATTCTCTACTTGGCTCTTGGAATCTCCAGTTAGAGCATCCTGCACGTCATAACCGTAGGTGTATTGTGGGTGGGGGTCGTATTCTTCAACCTGAACAGCGGCCAAAGGAGCAGCGGGAGCGATAATTCCAGCACTGGCGACTGCTGCACATGCCAATAAAAGAACTAACTGCAAATGTAAAAAAAGATAGATTTCTTATAAGATGTCGTTTTTAATAATTTTATTTTAATTTTGTTCTTACTTTGAATGCCATTTTTGGATATTTATTATTGCTCTAGATTCGGGTAATGAAAATGAACTGATTTGGATTGTCCACACATACAGCTTTTATATCCATTGCCTTATCATATAAAATGTGAAGAAATAATCGGAGGAGACACCGCTTCGTGGTCTCTTGTTTGAATTTTGTGAGTACTTATGGAGGGGTCTGATTCACAACTTAGATGAATGAATCATTTTATCAAATGCAATGGTCAAGTAAAGAGCTTCAAATAGCCAAGGACAAGTAGCCACTCTTTCGATCATGAAAGAATCTGTAATGCATAACCACGAACTATTATGTTAATTAATGGTAGGTGGAAATTGCTTAGTAACTAGGGCACGTGATTTGCCGTTAAACCTTTAACTTTTAATGTTTAATGCACTGCACGTTCGACAATCGTCTCATTTAAAATGATATAAAACTGTTAAAACTAACATTGATGCATAAGTTAGCTTTATTGTATCATATTTCGATAGGTCTCATTAAAAAATGTATGAAAGTTCTGCTAAAATAAAAAGAAATTTCTTATGGATTTAAAATCGTATTATTTCCGATAAAATACAAAACCTTATTATCTGAATCGCAACATTTGCAAGTCAATTGCATAGCAGATTTATAAAATCGAATAAACAAATGCAAGTGATTCTTACTATGTACATAATTTTAAAATTTGAACAAATGGCCTTTGCGATTTGCATCTACGCAAAAAAACTGACTTCAATTTGGGACATATTTTGTGTTTATGAACTCACCTCCAGAGGGGTCAGGCTGTGGAATCTGAGGAATGTGCGGTATAACTTTTGAAATTGTTTAAGCCAGTCTAGGGCATAAGATCACTGCCTAGTTCTTGCAAGCAATTGAACTTGTTTTTTTTTTCATAATGTCTGATCTTTAAGGTGGCATAATTTCTTTGTCACTCAATAAGGTTTTATCTGCTTAGAATCTGCTAAGAAATAAATGTTATATAATACCTCATTGTACAAAAAGGGAGGGGTTGTTTAAATAGCAGGTGTAGGTGTATATTGCTTTTGAAGATTACAAGGCTATAGAAGATTACGGCTATAGATTAGAAAGATCGTTGGAGTATAAATATAATACTTATGGTTGAACTGTTTGGGAAGAATTGCAGCCGGCTTTTTCGCTAGGGTATACCTACTCAGTTTAAATGACGGTAAGAAAAGGGTGAAGAAACATTACGATGATGTGTGAGTGACGAAGTCAATGATATTTTCACCAATCATTTGAATAGCTCTTTGAATACTGTCTAAGAAACTAAAGTAAGTTGATAGAGCTTCGTAATAGAGATAGGATTTAAACTCTAGTTTCGGACTTGTATAAGTTTTGTAAATTGTAGCCAGTACAAATTTCTTGCATCTTCTCAGAAAACCCAATAATCTTGTGGCACTATTGGATTATAAATACCAGGCAGGAGACCATTTTATAAAAACGAGATAGAGCGACGGGTACAAATTAGAGCCCGAGAGCACCAGTATTAATATTCTAGGTTTCATACTTGAATCCGTCTTTTTTTTAGAGTTATTAATACCTTTAACATGTTTATGTTCAAATACAGTATGAGCGTTAGGAAAATAGGCAATGATTTAAGAGGAGATACCGGTGCACGTTGGTCTTAGTATTTTGAAAATTAAATTGGGAGGGTAAAACAGTTAGGTGAGGTATTCCACATTATCGATGTGGGGTTAAATAAAGAATCCCTATACTTGACAGTATGTCCGAAATCTAGCTATCTATCTAGTAACTTGATGAGCGCTCCTGCTAGTATTGCGGCTGAATTATTTGAGGGGGAATGCAATGGAATGGAAGTTAATCAAATACAACTTATACTGAATGCATCGAAAAAACATTTTATGTCCAAAAAGGAGGCATTCGTCGACACCGAAAGCACGCGTTTTCGGTAAGATAGCAAGATACCAGAATTTGAAAAATTAATTGCAATAATCTTATGTTCTCTAAAACGATGTAAGGATTTGTTCTACTTTTTGGTACGATAAACCATAAGATCACTTGTGGACCAATTACCACGTGAACCGTTCTGAAGGTCATTAAGAACATTTCTTAGCTCAAGATATTTCCCAAGCTGCTAATAAATCAGCTTTTTCATAAACATGAAAACAAGGGACGTAAGTTCAATCGGTCGGTAATTTGAGGATAATATGTGAATTGGTTGAAAAATTCTGGGGCCCTACTATGTAACTCGATTCTACTTTTGATTCTATTCGAAACTCATTTCCGATTCTACTTTCGAGTGGTACTATCTATGAAAATAGAATCGGATGCCGGTAATACCAAGTATTTCCCACAAAATTTCCGATTTTCGAACGAGTCTCGTTATGTGTGACATTAGATAAAAAAACAAAACAATCTTCTGTGAATAAAAGTCAATTAATCTTCGTGAAAAAAATCAATCAAAACAATAATAATAAAAACAAATACAAATGGACAGTGTCGCAATTTGGGTAGATTCTGAAGAAAATCCGGAACGAATTGAACAAATAGAAAGAAGGCGAATCAGAGACAATTCCAACATAATGGAGCTTAGCGAGAAAAGGTTTACCCATATTGAGTATCTATTTCAACACATTTTTAATCCAATCTACATTATTTCAGCTTTGTTAAAAATCACCGCCTTTCAAAAGATTCATTCATGTTTTCCTATTACATATCATTAAGTTATCAGCAGCATTGAAGTTTTTGGCACCAAGAGGTTATAAAAAACCAAATCGGTGGTGACAAGAACGCTGGACGTGCACAGCAAACCATGTCAAAACTCCTTCCCGAATTTTTGACTTCAATCGAAAGAGTCATGTGCCCGTTGATGATGAATTTTGAAATTAATGAGGAAGTGAAACGAAAGTCCAAACGCTATTTTTGGCAAAAATCACGAATTCCCGGTGGTAAAATAATAAAACACAACAAGTTGAATGAAAAACTTTCAAATTCAAATTGAATTTTAATAATTTATAACATTTTACTTACACTTTGACAAAAAAAAACTTCGTTCGCAAACACATTTGATGTAGAGTGATTATTTTCGATTTTGCCTTGTTTTGAATTCTACTTTCGAGTTACGTAGTTCCTCGTTTATTCGAAAGTTCATACGAAAATAGTTGGCACTACTAGAACTATGCGATTCTCGTTTGTTCGAAAGTAGTCAAATAGATACATAGTACCAATTTTTCGAATTCGAGCAATTTCATTGTAGAATCGAGTTACATAGTAGGGCCCCTGTTTTCCAACTAAACTACCTACTTGGAACGAGCCCAAAAGAATATGGAAAACACCCCGTAAGAATAATATCGGGGATACCAGCGCTAGCGGTTTTGTGTATGTTCTTTTAGCTTTCTCGCCACAGAAGTGGAAAAGTAAGAATTCGTTATATTCTTTCAAAAGACCAAACATTCTTACTGCCATGTTTTAAAATGCACTACATTTTCCCTGATTGTTAGCCATTCAATTATATTCCTCGAATATGGGTGTTTAAACTTTTGTCCAGTTTTCACCACTAGAATGGAATTCTAAAAATTTTCAGTTTTATTAATTTGTTTACTTTATTTAATGACAATTTAAAACAAAACCTAGATACTGGGCCTTATCACGAATTCTATTGTACCTAAGCGCAAACTTGAAAAAAAGTATCACCAAATATGATCGTAGTGGAAAATTTCATGCAATTTTAAGTTGCGACAGAATGTGGTGGTGCTAAGTTTTTTTCGGGATTCGTAAATGTTTTCAATGGCGATGCAATTCGTGATTGGGCTAGCTTAAAATTGTAATAATAATTGACACCTACATTGAAATTTGGCAATTCAAGTTCTAAACTATCATTTTCACCACTATCAATATCCACAATTCCGCTTTCCTGAAAATGTTTGCTATTAATGTTTTCGTGCCAAAGTATTAGATTACCTAAACTATTTGTATGTTATTTAAGGTCCTCAAATCATGTGAACTAAAATGACTTATGTTATGTTCTTCTTAGAAGATCTTCTCTGAAGAAACCAACAAAATTACTAAAAATTACTTCTAATCTAGGGGAAGAGATGAAGTCACTCCGATTCAATAATGTTGCATATAAGTTAAGTTCTTTTAAAAGTTATCGTTCCAACGTTTGTATTTATGTTGGCACATCCTTATTTTACTTTAAATTCACGTAAGTTTCAATGATCTATTACAAAAAACATACACTTTTTCATGATCTACAATATTATTTTATTTACAAAGGTTTATAATTAGGTGGCAAATAACTCTTATAACAAAAGCAGCTTAGTATCACATAGCCTTGCAATCAATTAATCATTGTTTATACTTGGATAGAGAAACATCGTACTTTTATCTGTAAGAAATGTAAAATTTTGTTATTGAGTTTATTATAATTTATTTATAATATAAAAGAAAAACAATCAATTACCTGCATGGAAAATATTCCCACTGACAACAGGTTTTGGTGGAAGTTTGGGCGTTGTATCAGCGGAACAAAACATTGTCTTTGATGATGACGCAGTTTTTCCATGCATTGCCTTTGATTCACTGTCGCAAGGTATCACTGAAAAATCATAAACTCCAAAAGTTTTCGGTGTTTTTGGCGATGAAGAAAAATGTATTGAGGGAGATGAAACTTGGTCTTCATTCCTGCCAGCTTCTGAGTTTGTGCTGGAATATGTAGAACATCTATTTTGCATCGCTGAGTTTCTTCGCATCATTATAATACTGGTGTTTGGAAGCAGCAAACTGTTTTGACCAATTACTACGTTTGAGTTTTGTTGTTTTACTACAGTGCCAGATGTGCTCATTACTCTAGGGGGCAAAGGTGGTGGACTTAGTTCACCATCTCGTGGAGGAAGCTAGAAATCAATTCAAATTTGATGAATTCAAAATTATTTAAAATATAATCAAGGAGTTACTGTAGGCGCATCTGGAGCCTGCTGTTTTTGAGCCATTTCATTGAAACTTTCAACTCTGTCCCTCCGACGGGGTGGAAGTGGTGGTGGAGCAGCAGATTCAAATCCGAGATGAGTTGTAGGAACATTAACGTGAGGAGATATGGGAATGGAAAGTTCCATACTTTGTATTGAGTATGGTGATGAAGTTGCCTCAGAATAGTGTAATGGCTCCTTAGGACTATTTGTTGAGAAAAAAATTGATTATTCTGTTTGCTTTTGTATACTACACAACATTTTTTAGGACTGATATTTGTAAACATTTAAACTAAAACTTTTAGCTTAAAATATTTGAAATTTTTAAAAGCCGCTTAAGTTCTAAGCAAATAGTTGCGGTCAAAAAAATAGCACAGAAGTGTAACTCGAAGTATTTTTAACGATTAAAATGCTTCTGCGATAAATGTTTTGTAGAAAGATGAAAACAATAAGGGTTAGATGTTGCCATATGCATCTGAGCAAATGCCGTCAAGCTCGTTTAACAGGAAAAAGAAATGAAGTACACCAGCAAACTATCCAGCAAATGTTTTTGGATAACAAAGTGTATGTTATAAAATGGTCTGTACGGTAGCCAGATTTAAACCTAATTGAAATTTTTAAGGTTGACGTAAGAAAGGAAGTGCCTCGGTATAAGCCAAATAACGCTAAAGAACTCTTTTCTATCCCTAAGAGCTGCTGAGAATCAATTCCTGTTGTTAGATGTAAACGGCTTGTAAACTATATGCAAAGGTGCTGCTCAGTTCTTATAGCATATAAAGAACATTCTACCAAATATTGATTTCAATCACAAATTTAAAAGATTGAACAAGCCTAATTTTTTAAATTGCCTAAGAAACTTGACATATCTTTAGAAATAAATTGAATTTTAAATCTATGTTTTGTATTATCTACACTAATATTATAAAGAGGAAAGATTTGTATTTTTGTATGTAACGAATGAACTCAAAAAGTACTGGACCAATTTTAATAATTCTTTTTTCATTAGAAAGCACCATTATCTGTACCTATTTATGTCTACCCGTGCGAAGCCGGGACGGGCCGCTAGTTATTAATAAGCTGAAAAGCTTATTGATTTAACAGGAGGCAACTGTATTCGAAATTTCAAATCAGTTCTTTTTGAAGTGCTATAATTTTGACCGCAGCTGGATGTATTTCAAATTTGTTATTATAAAACAAAAACAATTTGACTAAAGTAAATAATGGAAATAACATTACCTTGAATTCTTTGTAGGAATAAAACTTTGAGTATGCAAAGGTGCATTTTGGAATGGAGATCGAATTTTTTGTTTTGAATTATGATCAGTTTTTGGGCTTATAGCAACCAAAGGTGCCGGCGAAGCTAAGCTTTCACATATACTCCCGATTGAAATTTCTCTAGAATGGTTGTAGCTATCCATTTTGCTTTCCTTTGGCATAAATTGTGATTGAAAAAAGTCACCGATTGAATTGGCGAGTGGGCTTTTTGTAGGATTTGCCAAATCCGAGCTCCACGCGTTTGCGCTCGTCGTCGTCATACAATTATTAATATTTGTAGTTTTTTTAGGCAAAATGGGAGCGACCGCGCACGAAGTATTTGTTGCTGAAAGCAAATCCTCTCCGAGACTGTGATTTGCTTCCGTTTCTGTATTATATATTGCGTCCAAATTTGAATTGTATTGTAGTGAATCATTGCCACTACATTGTCCGCTGTGACTGCTCATACTCAAATGCTGATTCCAAAAACTGCTACTCTTTTCAGGTATATTTACATTTGCAAAAACAGAAAATGATTGAACGTTCATTGCAGAATATGAGGTTGGCTTAGTTCCACCAGGTGGACTCTGCTCCCCATCGTATTGCACATTGTTCTGTAGCTTAGAACCAAAGGTTAAATTTGATAGAATTGGTAGACTATTATTGCTATTGCTACTATTATTAATATTGCTGGTTGTTTGTCTTCGAGGTTTAATTCCAGGAGACTTCAGTGTAATTGACGCCCACTTTCGTGCCTATTTATGTATGAAACAAACAATAAAATGAATAAATAGTAAATAATTCAATGTTAAGTGAAACTTACAAATTTGGGTGGCTGTTTGCAACCTCGGGGTTCAATCCTTAAGCTTTCGTGGTATAAATAGTTTGATATGTCAGTATCTGACATGCCTTTAAAAGGATTTAAATTCTCCAGAAAATTCTATTCGAAAACAGGTGTGAGTTAAACATAAATAAATATGAGATTTGTGATTTGTGATTTCTTACCCTTATTTTTGGATCAACCATCAAGCAATATGGTTGATTTTGGTATTGTTGGATTTCGCCAATTATTTCTGCAACTTTTCTTCTTTTTGAAAAATTTATAAGCTCTGAGTTTGGCAAAAAATCTGGATTTCCCTCTTCAAGATGCAATATATTTGTGAGGTATCTACCAAAGAATGGTACACATGGAGGGTTTATTGAGCGCAACTTTTCTTGGTATTTCTTTAAATGTCCATCGTCATTTAGCTCTCGACATTCTTCAAGAAACTTTTCATATCGTGCAGGTAGTCCCTGAAAAGTGAGTTTAAGTCGGTAAACCGATGCACTGCCCATTGCAGCTATTATAGATAAAATTCCATTGAAATTGTTCAATTCCAACATAACCATCATAACTTCAATTGCTCGAGCCACCATCGCTACTCTTTCTTCATAATTTTCAGACATTATAATTGATTTCTCAAACCATCGCGTAACATTGGTTGTGTATTTCATTATTTTCAACAGATTAGGGCTTTTCGTTTCTTTATCCTTTTTAGTCCACGGCGAACCTACCAATTCGGATGGTTTGACATTTTTATATAATTCAAATTCCAGTAGAGTAAGTTGGCGTGCAAGTTCCAATGGATGAAGTGTAAGCAAATTAATCTCGGAGTCGGGCACTTGCAGATGATGTTCAATAGGTGGAGGGCTGTTGCCATAGGCGAAAGTTATTTGCTTTTGACTTTTTTCTTGTTCATTTTTCTAAAATTTATTTCAAAATAAAATAAAAGTATCGTTTGTGAAATTGGAATTCGTTTTGAAATACAACAATTTGTACAGAAATTATTGGTTTAAAAAAAAATTACCTTTCTTTGAACAATTTTCATCACTGAATCAACCCATTTTTTCATGGACTTTCCATTGACGTTTTCTAAAAAATGAAGCAAGGTCTCCAACAAAATTGGATCTTTTTCGAAATCGTAAAAATGATGATCGACCCAATGTCGAAGAACATTCAGCACCCGAAATTGTACAGGCTGAACGTATTCCTTTCGGTATCGTTTCCAATCTTCACGTTGAGAATTTTTGTGCAACTTTTCGGAATCCGGATTGTTTTCTCTTTCGCTGGAGGGCACCTCCTGATAAACTAAGCTCGGATCCGGTATGTTAAAACGTTCAATCAATAATTGAAGTAAACTTTGTGGGGAACAAAAGTAGCGATAAGTTGTTAAAAATGTCCTAACGAACATAGGATCTGCATAAATGTGATACGTCAAACGTTCAATTAATTTACACAACGTAGCCCCCTAAAAAGAGTATATAAATTATTTTAAAGAACAATTCATTTCATAAAGTATATTACCTTTATAAGCGGAACTCCAGCACTTTCGCGCTCTTCTAAAACAATGTTATTTACATTATCAGGAATGGCAAATTTGTAAATATCAGGGCTGGGTAGACGCAGCGGATGTTTTTTCTCCATGTCTAATAATATGCTGTCCAAAATTCGATCTAACATAGATTTCGTATTCACCATTATAAGATCGGCCATCCAATCACTCTTGTGTTGAGAATTTTTCGCTAAAATCACAAACAATAAAATTGGAAAATTCATTTTGATTTATTTTAATAATACGTACCTATTAGAATAACAGCTGGTTCTACTCGAGGAGAGATTTCGAATGCATATTTTAAATCTTCAGTGTCGCTTCGATCGATTATCTCAACCCGTCGCATAAAGAATTTTTCTTTTAGTCTAAAATCGTAGTTTGAGGTTCCAGTAGAAACAGTCTGTTTTTTGGCAATAGATTTACACAAAACTATAAGCCCGTCGAACAAATACACCTTCCTTTCGGTTATTCTTTTTCCTGAGCCCAATTTGCTAAGAGTGTCCTCTGAAAAATGTAAAAAAAAAGAGGAAACAACCATTTTAGTGACATTAGTTTTATTAAGGTGTAAAATTACAAGTTGGTATGAGCACATACTGACATATAAGAGGTGCACATCACCTTTAAGTGTGTGATAATAATTTAAAAAAAAAATTACAACTAACCTCGAATAAATTCATTGCAACATTGGCCAACATCCTTATCCCAATGTTCAACAGAATTTTGTAGATCTCTGGTCTTTTCTATTGCCAGTAGTCGACGTGCACGACTATGCATTGGAACTGCTGATTCCCTTTAGTAATAATTTAAAAAAAAAAATCATAGTAAAGCTAAAATTTTAAAATATTCCAAACTAAATCTTACTTGGGTAAATTGGCGACAATATTTTCAAGATCACAGCGCAAGGGTCTTAATAAACCTTGAACTTGTTCAAAGCTTTCTTTATCTTCTTGCGAAGGACTCAGCTGCATTAATGATTTAATGTAATCCATATACAAGAAAGCATGCCAAATTGGAACTAACAACAACTTTGGCAAATAATACTTTACAGCTTCTCGAAATCCATGTCCAGCAGACATCAAAGATATTGCCTTTAATAAAAACAAATTAAAAAAAAAATTAGTATAAATATATTAGTTTTCAAAAATAAAGAAAAACGTCTTACATCAGGCTTGGAAAGTAAAGTTGATAATGCGTCTTTAGACATTTTCGAAGTAACTTCTTGTGCGTATTTTGTATACACATCAAATTCTTCGGCTTCGGCTAGCTCTTCAAAGCAACTTCCTACACATGGAGGACTTTGTTCTTGAGACATTTCAATTACATCCTCCAATGAGCTTAATAATGTCACGGTCACTTCATATATGTCAAGAATATTAGAAAATATTGGCTCTATATCCCTCGTATCTGGAACCACTTTGATCAACTCTTCTCGAAACACACGAATGATCATATGAAGATCACGTTGATATTGCTTTTCGTCATGTATAAGTTCTTTTACTACTTCTTCGTATGTGAGACTAGCACGTGGAGCAGGTGGCAAGGGACTTGGAATTATTTTGTTGTTCATATCAGATTGATAGAACATATCCATCAATACCTATTTTTTATTTTGTAAGTGTTAATTAATTTTTGTCATTAGAGTTTTACTTTTGAGGTTACCTTGTCTGCACACATAGCAACTTCAATATCTTCACGGGATATTTCAAGGTGTTCTATTTTTTGCACATAATTACCGGCCAGTTTTAAAATATCAGCAGAGATATATTCGAGAACGGCAACCAAAAATAAAGTAACGGAACTGTCTACTTTGTATTGCAGAATATCCTTAAAGAAAGAACAAGTATTACAACAAAGAAAAGTAAAAACCATATCTAAAAAAAATCTGACCACATCGTCGTACTTGGGTCAAGGAAATTGCCTTAGGTTTTATATAGATATTCCTTTAAAACGGATAGTTTTCAAAGCCATGTACGGGGCAAAATTTAATCGATAAGATTTATAAAATAAACACTATAACGTATTGCCTTTACGAGATGCAGCATTTTATTTATACAAAAAACTTGCTTGTATTAATGACTCACATTATGGTATATTCCTCTAAAGAGTTGCAACTCATACAATTCTCCTCCTCACCAAAAAGGTTATTCTAAACTTCTTATTTTCTAACTCGAACAAATATTTGTAAATTATGTTATTATTGTGAAATACATACAAAAATGCTAAAATTCTGCTGAACATTGCTTTCACATTATGGTATTGTCCTTAAAGTTTCACTCCAATGAAATGTAACTCCTACAATTATGACCATTCTCTTTCTCAATAAAAAGCTTATTTTGAAGTTCTTATTTTCGAACCCGAACCAAATATTTTTAAATTATCTTATCATTGTGATATACATACAAAATGCTTAAATTTTGTTGTGTAATAAACAACATTGCTTAACTTTCACATTATGGTATGGTCCTTGAAAGTGTTACTCCTACTCATTGAAAAGCTCATTGTGAACTTCTTATTTTCTAACTCAAACCAAGTAATTGTTTATTAGCTTGTTATTTTCACAATATATGTATGTATAACAATACATACAAAATTGCTTAGATTTTGCTGTGTAAGAAACTTACCTTTTGGAGTAATGCATGAACACGATCGACAGGCAGAACGCATTTCCTTTTTTTCTTCAAACTTTCCTTTGCTTCATGCAGTGCCCAGCAATCAATTGGAGTCGGAAATGATTTTTTTACTTTTTCCTCTACATCCTGCAAAACAAAATAATAAAAAAAATTGTAATTGTTGTTGGATTATTCAACCAGGATGTTTTGGTTAAAAAAAAAACACAATTTCCGCGGCATCGACAATTTATAGGTCAGTTTAAATATCCAATTACATACAATACAAATTTGTAAACAAGACATTTCAAATTCTTGATTCGATGGTTCAACCCGTAAATACTATTGACTTCGTTCACCGACATATCTTCTGTCAAATCGAGTGGATATTAATAACCGTATTCTCAAAATATCATGAACCTCTTGCAGGGAAAGCAGTATTTGTGCGTTATACATAACAGATTAATTAGTTTTAATTTTCAGATGATGGATTTTTGGTCGTTTCCCAAAATTGTAGTTACGATGCCAATCGTAAATAACAAAACGTTGAGAAAAGCCTTTGGGCTATGGTAAATATAATTTCCTACCGAATATTTCACATCTTGGAATTTTTTTATATCAAGATTGCAGTTTATGTGGAACCTGGACTTTTATTTCAATGTGTTAAGCTTACTTATATAAAGAAAACTATGGACATCTCCAAATTTCATCGATGGGAAAATTTCCAAAGCAAAGTCCCCATTGATTTTTGTCTAAAAGAATTGTTTTTGGTAAATTTAGTCAAAGACTCGTAATTTGTTGAGTATAAACTAAAGCTGAGCATACAAAACTAAGCGAAGTTGCTTCGTTTGATTGGGTACGGCGGAGCTTTTTTTTGAAATTCCAAATTTTTACAAAACCGATCGGCTCTTGTTTAGTTTGTCCAATGCTAAATTGAAACAAGAAATAATTTAATCTTAGCTACCAATATTATATTTTCAAGGAATTAATGCAGCTAGTATAGACATTATTAATTTACCAATAACCCGAGCTGAGTTTGCTTTCTATCCTACTGACTGCACAACGAAGAAATGTATTTCTCGGTAACGATTCAAATTTTTTTTATAAAACTGATCCCACAAATGCCACTTGTTTAGCAACTTTATGCTAATTCTTTCAAATTATTACTCTACTAAGAGAATTCGCTTATATAGCTCCATATTAAATAAATAATTGATCTGCTGAGCCTACCATCTATGGTCAGAAAGACCAAAATTAAATATGTGCATTTTTTTTGTAAATGGTTATACTTTGTCCTGGTGTTAATTTAGTCTATTATTATAATTCATTCAACCTATAATTGAAGCACCTAGTGCAACAACCAGATAACTCCACTTTTTTGCAAAATATGTTTTTTAATGCAGAAATACGAAAAAAAAAATCCTCCATCGTTCGGTGTAAAAACATGACAAATCCATTGACTCTTGGATAAGGAAACTCGGGTTTGGAGTTATCACTCTATTCAAAATGGAGCAAGAATAAGAATTCTCCTGGAGTTGTCTTGTTTTTGCACCGCTTTTCAACACAGTAAATTTTTGTGCACCGCTTTAACAAAGTAAGCTTTTGCACCGCTTTCACAACAGTAAACGAGGTTTACAGGTATGAGTGTATAACAAAGTTTTTGCTTGAATCTACTGTATTGTTTTGAAATTTATAAGGTTCCCTTTAAATTCATACTAAAATCGGTGCAAAAACAGGACAAGTCCAAAAAAAAATTTATTTATTTTTTTACTTAAATGTACAATTTTTTGATAGGTATATCTTGAATTAAATAAATTCATTTTGATGATTTCATTTCAAAATTAACTAATATTTTGCAATAAGTTCGATTTCTTATTTTTGAGATGGTTTTTTTTAATTTGCTCAACATTTCAAAAAGTGGAGTTATCTGGTTGTTGCACTGGGTGCTTCAATTATAAGAAGGATAATAATACATTTTATATAGTCCTTCCAAATATTTGAGTTCTTTTGATTTTTTTGGCAAACTTTCACACTACCTACTTTTGATGTTACCAATGATTGGTGTTGTGTTGTGAAAATAATCGCAGCAGTCGTTTACGATATTAAAAAAAAAAATAAAAAAAAATTTAATGACCTTTGACCCTTTAAAAATGATCTATTAGTCATTGGATCGATGAGAAATTTCGACAATTTTTAAACAAATAAAATGTCTAACAATATCATTTTACTTCTGGCTGGACTAAATGTTTCATTCATAATTGCAGGCTTGCTGTTAAAAACATAAAGTCTAGCAATACACATCTGAACAATTATTAAGTTATGTATCGAAAGAAAATGAAAACGAACCTGGATAGTATGAGGCGATGGTTTTCCACAGAGCATTATTAAAATACGCAAACAAAGTTTTTCAACAAACAACAATGCCTCCTCCTTGGCCGGCAATCGTGGATGTACTTGTTCCAATACCTGTTCAATCAATTTGGGGGACGAAGGGAAGAGAAAAGAAAAAAAATATATATTAGATTTCAGGTATAAGCCGCTAAATAAACAAAACGTACTTTTTTCAACGCAGGACTAAATAGTCCCTTCCAACGAGCAACATTCTCATTTTTTGAGAAATTAAACTCTTCGGAGTCGGAATTTAATTGATGCGAAAACATTATAAACAAATTAGTTACTTTTTTTTTAAAAACAACAATAATCAATAATTCTACTTAATATATTTTTTTGTTTTTGTTTAATATTAACATAATAATTTGCGAAGAGTAGAGATAGAGACTAAACGAACGCGCTTCCATTTCGTAGCTCAATATTTTTTTTTTGGAAAATCTCTCTCAATTCATTTTCACACAAGACTCATACACAAATGTTATTTATATTTGTTATGGGGCGAATTAACATAATTGTTTAATTTTTGATTAAATTTATAAGAAGTTTACGCACAACGCCGCCATTTCTGATGAAAATTTGTTATTCTTTCGTGAATTTACTTAATTCAGAGTTTATTAAAATTATTGATTGAATTTTTATGGAACGTCAAAATAACGCAACGCAGGGCTCATCCAGTGCGCATATGTATTTCGGACTGCGTTCCTAGTTGAAGGAATATGGACGTATTCAGCTAGAGACAGTGATTTATTAAATAACATTTGAAAGTTAAAGGTATAACTACATTCAAAACTTTAAAGACCAGTTGCACAGTGATGTTTCAATATTTCACTTCTGTATTAAACCACGATTATGCAACTCGACCTGGACTCCTTAACGGATCTACTTTCCATTAACGTAGCCCGATGGGGAAACAGTTTTAAAATATAAAGGTGAGGAAACACCGTTAAGTCATACAAAAATGTTTTCTTTTTCGAATTCAACCCTCCTTCGTTCATAAATACATAGTTTTTTTTTTACTCACTGGATAAAAGATAGTACGGCTAACAAACAGATTATGTAAAAAATAAACTTAGAAAACTAATTAAAAATAGAAAGAAATACCAGTCTAACCCTAAGATACTGTATTTCCTCATGGAATTCAAACATGCTTGAACTTCGCCTTAGATTTCAAATTCAGATAGGACTTCGATAATCTACAGACTAAAAACATTTAATTTCTTCTTAAAATTGACTTGTGATAAATTTGAATACGTTGCAGGTATATAAATACTCTGAAGTAAAACTGATAGATGTATTAGTTTTTATAATGTCAGAAATCTGATTAAAAATCTGCTTCTGCAAACAAGCTATTCTTACAATTATTGTTATTATTTTTATTGTACTATTCGTACTAGAATGTCAGCTTGTTAGACTTGACCATTCCTTTTTAATTTAAATGAATATTTTTGAACAACAACAACAACTTAAAGGTGCTACCACTCATTGTTTTTGGCTGGAGATATAGCTATTTCGTGCTTTGCCACTTTTGCACTCATCAGTCTCCTTTGTTTTGTGGTGCTGAGCTTTAATCCAATTTTATTTGAAAAACTTTATACACAACATAGGATTCGAACCCACGCATATCAGATTTGCTCAGTCTTAGAAGTCGTGTGCACTACGCACTCCACTACTTTAGACCACTGACGGCACAGGTCGAGATGTGCTAATTGTTTATCAAATTCATTTGAAGCATCAACATTTTTATAAGCTCCTTTAAGTATGCTGTTTTGTTCCGCCTCCATTTTTCTCCATACCTTATTTGATAGACTTACAATTCGTAGTACGTATCAAAGGGGGAGAGGTTGGAAGATCGGTAACGAACCAGACTATTTAGTTATTATTGTTATTATTTTTATTGTACTATTCGTACTAGAATGTCAGCTTGTTAGACTTGACCATTCCTTTTTAATTTAAATGAATATTTTTGAACAACAACAACAACTTAAAGGTGCTACCACTCATTGTTTTTGGCTGGAGATATAGCTATTTCGTGCTTTGCAGGAATGGTCAAGTCTAACAAGCTGACATTCTAGTACGAATAGTACAATAAAAATAATAACAATAATAACTAAATAGTCTGGTTCGTTACCGATCTTCCAACCTCTCCCCCTTTGATACGTACTACGAATTGTAAGTCTATCAAATAAGGTATGGAGAAAAATGGAGGCGGAACAAAACAGCATACTTAAAGGAGCTTATAAAAATGTTGATGCTTCAAATGCATTTGATAAACAATTAGCACATCTCGACCTGTGCCGTCAGTGGTCTAAAGTAGTGGAGTGCGTAGTGCACACGACTTCTAAGACTGAGCAAATCTGATATGCGTGGGTTCGAATCCTATGTTGTGTATAAAGTTTTTCAAATAAAATTGGATTAAAGCTCAGCACCACAAAACAAAGGAGACTGATGAGTGCAAAAGTGGCAAAGCACGAAATAGCTATATCTCCAGCCAAAAACAATGAGTGGTAGCACCTTTAAGTTGTTGTTGTTGTTCAAAAATATTCATATTCTTACAATAGCATATAACTTTTTTAAACAATTTTGTGTAATTAGTTTTGGTATATACTTAAATAAGATGAAATGTATCTGTATTTGATTTCTACAAAATAAAACATATAAAATTAATGTTTGAGAGACATAGACAAAACAAAAAATGCAGAAGGTATTCACTTCTGCAATACATTAAATTCCTTTTTTTAATCTATATTCGCATTTTCGTCTGCAGCAGTGTTGCCACAAATTGCAACTGTAACAAAAGCTTCACATGTCTACTTTATTTTTAAATGTTGTATGTTACGTATTGTACGTTTTGTTACACATTTTTTTAAAAATGTCATTTAAATTTATTTTTAATTTTTATGTTTATGCAACTAATTGAAATGTATTTTTTACATTATTGAGATACTTTTTCGAATTTTAATGCGTTTTTAATATATAAAGAATTTTAAATACCTTTTAACTATCAATGTAGACTGTAAAAAAAATACTGTATACCAAATTATATCCCACTTTTTTCTTTATTGGTTTTCAAAAAATATTTATATATTCATTAAGCTTTCGTTAAGGCTTGTGGCAACACTGTACTGTCTAAAAGTTATAGTAGTGTATTATTACACTTAGACTTTTTTGGAAAGACTCAAATAAGTGCGAAAGAGAAAGTAGGTGAAATAGAAATACTTTAAAAAGTCTCTACCCGCAGAGTTCTGGGTTCGGGATTCTTGGATTGTTTTTGACGTTTCTCTTTCTTGCCTTTCTTTGTTTCTTGGTGTTGCTTTATTATTCTTTCTATTGTTACCAAGTAAACAAGAAATATTCCGCCGGACAAATTCAAGTGGAGCAAAGACCTTATAATGAAATTAAATGAAGGAATGATTGAAAGAGTCTAGCTTGGTAGTTTAAGCTTTGGAATGTTTCACCCGCTGAAACAAAGTGATATCCAACTTTTCTGGCCCTCAAAATTGTATTTTTTATGTCGTTTTCAATGAAAAGCAGGTTAAAAGTGTCTTCATTCATCCTTTTATAATTTAAAAACGATGGTTTATCATTTGATTTTAGTTCTTTTGTCAAGAAAATGAAGGATTCTCTCCAGATTTCAATCCAGTTCCTATTTTTACATTATTCGGAATTATTATCCGTATTCATAATGTCAATAATCATTGCTGTAGTAAAAAGTGCAGTTTTCTTTAATATTTTCACACTTTGACTTTGTGGATGAGAACAAAAAATGATAGAGAAGTGTCAAAAACACGCAACCGAAAACAATCCGGGTGTAATAATGCGAGATTGACGGGATGAGTGTTCAAAAGAAAATATGCGAAACACGCAGCATACAAAAAGTCTGGGTGTAATAACACACTATTTTATAGAAAGTAAAAAGAGTTACCACTCTCAGGTTTTGACATAATATCTGCCTTCCTTTAAAGATTTGCACAGTTGATTATGACAACTAAAGTAAGAGCACTCCTTAAATGAAAACGCAATAGAAGGTTGAAATATTAGTTCAAGTTGTTTTTGTTTTAGTAGTAATAGTTACTTTCTCTTATCTACTTTAAAAGCGAGTTATGTATATGACAAGTTCAACATACATACTTAAAAAATAGTAGTGTTGGTCTGTAGTTTCTTATGTACGGAGTTTGAAATAGTACATCCTATAGAAGTTGCCTTTAGTCATCTTCTTATGTATTTCCTTTTTTCCCATTTGAGAATAAATGAGAAATCGAATAATAAAATCTCTATTCTCAGGAATAGAAATTCGGCTCATATTTCTGAAAATACGGATTTGATATTGTTAAGCAATTCGGAAAAGCCATTTGAAAAAATGTCAACAAAAATACTTTCGAATTAGTCAACATTTTTTCAGAGAAAAAGTAGTAATCAGATTTATAAACTGTCCAATTGCCTACCTGAACTAATAAGTCAGAAATGAAACAGTTCCTTTTTTTCGCCATCAAAAAGCAAAACTTTTTGACACATTCACATTCAGCCATCAACCATAAATTTGAGAATTTATTCAACGTTTAGCTGTTGGTTGTAGCATGTTATTGTTGACTATTTAAAAGAGTTAATTTCCTTTAATATATTCAGTATTATGGGTGCCATTGTTAAATCAAATCATCGGACTAGTAAATTATCAAAAACCAAAATCTCTTCATGTTATGTGAAATGGAAAAAAATTTCTCCACCTCGTGTATTAATAGTGTTTATGTTAATCATACATTTCTTTTGCCCATCCGTATTATGTTATTCTTCATTTTTATCGGATAGAAGAAGTTTGTTGCAAAATAGTGACTTTAATTCTTTCCCTCAATTGTCTGATAAAGAAAGCCACAATAATCAAAATGATGTCGAAGTCGATGAATATGTCGGGTAAGTTGAGATTGAGATTGAGATTTTTTACGGCTGGAGCTGACTTGTGTGCTTCTTTCTAACTTTAATGCAATAACCTCAGAAAAATATACATGTTTGAAGGTGGGTATATCAGTCTCTGCTTTCATAGGTATATAATATGTACGCAAATATATATGTATTTATTGCGAATTACACATTAGGAACGAGGCATAAATTCTTTTATCAGGAGCGTAATCTTATCTTTGATGGAATTGAGGCCTAAATCTTCTCAACAACCAAAGTTATCGAAAACTTGACAAAAAGCTTACTTTGTCTAACTACAAGCAATACAACGATATTTTATCCAATTTTAGATGAATATTGAATACTATCGTCCTATTAAGAAGGATTTACTGGTGGGGATGACTAATAATGGTTAGCAATCCTTATCAGCCGATTGAGTCATCTCCAAAAAAAGAAACCGAAAAGTCCTCTTAATTTAATTAACACTCTGTGGATGGTAGTAAATTGTTTTTCAAATTATTACTTTTATCGATTTTTTTGAGACAAAAAAATGGTCACACAAATTAAATACAAAAAAAAATAAATGAACAAAAAAACCGTCTGGCTAAAATTATAAAAAAAGAAACACATTAATAATTGCAAAAAATATGTGAACATGGCTCTGCCCAATAACTATTAATAGCCCCGGCCGTGAGTGGCATATATGTATATAGACGTTCCATACATATAACCAAGACTATGTATAGCAGGTACATATATGAATAAAATATAATTTTTTAAAATTATATTTTGCAGATACGTTATATTTTATGTTTATTAATCTTCATCTAAACGTTTCCTTCAAAACAAAATAAGAATTTCTGGTGGCTTTTTTGCTTTTGTTTTTGTTGTTCTTCTTATTTTTTGTAAAAAAAAAACAATCCAGTTGGATTAGATCATTCTGATTGGCATTAAGGATCCAATTAGAATGAACATTATTTGGCACGATTAAAGAGGAAGAAATAGGCCTACATAGACTAGAATTGTGCAGACTAAACAAACACTTTGTAAATATTCTCATAAATCAACATGAAAGTTCCTTTTGAGCTCAAAATACTTAATGAAATAGGTCATTCCTTTTCGCCGAAATTTTACCTTACGATATATTGTTAAGATAAAAACCTTGAATATTTGCAAAATTCAAAGTGGATATAAACCTAATTCCGAATAAAATAATTGTACAAACTTATGCTATTTGTACATACATATGTAGATATATATTTAAAATTAAAAAAAAATCAAGTGATTTATTGTTATGTCTGTGTCTGGTTGCGTATGAAGTTGACAGTGCCCGACTACGATCAATGGCCGAATATATATATGTACATAAATACATTTGAACAAAAAGACATCGTGCTTATTTAAAAAAAAAAAAAACAAACAAAACAAAAATAAAGTCGAGTCTATAAGTGTTTAGTTTGTTCAAATAGCTGCACAAATTGTATAGCAGCGAATGCCAGTAAAAGAAAGAAATTAAGGCAAATCTAGTCAGTGAAAATAAAAAAAATTGGTTCCTTATACATGCCAATCAAATGAAAAAAGTAATTTTTATAAGAAGCAAAAATACTAACATATTTTAAACGCAATGTTTTTATATACCATCAAATATTTGTTGAATACAAAAATCAAAATTCGTTCTTAGATGATGGTTGGCAAAAGCAATCGAGAATTTGTCAACATGTCATTGGGGTCAAAAAAGAAAACACTTTTTTACACTTTAACGTCAAAAAGAATGTATGTATTTGCGATTACATTTATGGTAAAAATGTACATATATACAAATAAAAACGCTCTTATAATAAATAATATATAATAATAATTATAACTTTAAATATAAAAAAGTGTTTTACAACTATTGTTAAACTTTTGCTGAAAACAAATTACATGTCAGCAGTAAGCCGACGACAAGGATATATCTTTTATGCTGAATAAATTAAAGCGTGAAAGGATATCGTGAATACAATTTCTTTTAGAATTTTCCCTAAATCCGAAAATTGGGAACATTAACAATGTAAACAAATTTCTCTTCGAATGTATTAATTGATATCAGATATAAAGTTTCAATTGTTCACTAGCTCTCGATTCAATAGTCCAATTCTAATAATTTACAAAGAACAGTGAAAAAGTACTATCGTTTGCAATTTTTGAAAATTGGACAGATTTGGAGTGAAAATTGATTAACTCTATTATGTTATGAATTTTATGGCTTTTAATTAAATCTGTTTAAAACGCAATACATATATTGTTAGTATGTTTATAATAAGAAATATCCAATACATAATTATTAAATCGTAATATATGAAAAAGCTTTTAAAACAAACACAAACCCTTTTATTTTTTGGTGATCTAAAATTTTATAATTTTCAAGATTAAAGAAGGCTACTATAATTAAATCATTATCCCAACTCATATATACATATCATATATTAAATTTGATATTCAGGCTCAGGGAAGATGTAGTCAGGATGCAATGACTGTCATTCGAACTCTTGAGTTGAAAATTTAAAACTTAATTTTTTATCTCAACGCGCAAAAATCGATGCAACTAAAAATCAAAATTCGGCACATCCCTAAAACTGCAATTGAGCGGAATTTAAGACAAAATAGAACTCATGGCCTAAAATATCGGAAACAAAGTTTAAGTTTGGCATAGTTTGGTCAAAACGGAGTCGTGAACTATATTTCAATTATGTTTGTAACAGTAAAATAATGGGTCAAATGAGTTATTGTATCAAAACGGCGCACAAAGTACTTGGATTAGAGTTAGAGAATAGGGCTGCTGGCAGGAACCCTACCTAGCTAACTGCGTACTGTTGCTGTTTTCTTGGAAAACAAAAAATGTTGGTATTTGCTTTAATGCTAATAAAAACCAAAAATTACCATTAACTGTACGCCAGATATTTGTCGGTGTAAGAAATCATAACTACGAATTTCAAATGAGCTGTTAGCAAAAAGTTTATTTGCAAACCAAGAAACGAATATTGGTGTTAAAATGTTCAACGATTTAAAAGTTTATTTTTTACTGTAACATTGATACATATTTTTATTAAAAAAATATTTTGATTATCTCTCCGATAAAAATTGTCAGTACATTCCTAATGGGAGAACTTTTTTAAAATCAATAGTGCATTTTAAATGTTGACCATTCAGAATTGAACAAAAATCGCTATTAAATTTCCAACCAAAGTTCTGTTAATTTAATATGTACATATGTATGTAAGAGTAGACATTGTTTTCAAAAAAAGTGCAGTAGATTAAATGCCAAATGCAGAGATTATAGAATAGACTAAATAAATACCTATATTTTGTAAAACAACTAAGATTGAAGTTGAGCTGCATACTGCGAGCTATATAAATTAAAATCTATAAACTTAAACTAGAACTATTAAAATTGATGCCTTATATCCTTACGGACTTTTTTAATTCGATATGTAGTAAACATCAAAACCAAACAACTGCTATCTATAAAAGTTTCTTGTAGCTAAGATTAGTTAATAATAATATTTTCTAATATTCATAACTAAACTTTTGGACTTGTTTATTAAACATAAAATCTGTCCCTTATTAGTTTTTTTTTTGTATTTATTTGTACGTAAATGCAACCATAATTGTTAGAAATAAATCCCTTAGCTAGTTAACTCACTTATAGGTACGGATTAGTTTTTATTTATTTATTTATTTATTTAGGAGAAATATATAAACTTAATTTATAATATTTCTTAAATTAAAGGCATTGGGCGAAAGGCCATATAATGCCATTTTTAAATTGTATGTAAAAAAAAAAAATTAATTTAAGAGAGTATTTACAATATATACATTTAGTTATACTAAGAAGAATGAAAATTAAAGGTATTTTCTCTTATAAAAAGAAAAAGGAAAGTTAAAGTTTAACTTAGATGTCATTAAATTTATGATGAAGAGAAGTAGCTGATTTGATGTTTTCGATGGATTCATAATTTGCTGGGTTGATGAAGTCTGCGAGTTTTGATGCTGGTTCATTGTGCTCTATGAGTGATGATCTCGGGCATTCAGTTAGTATGTGCTGTACGGTGATATGAGTTTCACATTCTGTGCAAATTTCCTGCGTTTCATTTGTATAATAGTGCCTGCTGTTGAAGAGGGCCTTGCCGACTCGGATGCGGACAATTTTTATGCATTCATCTCTTGTGAATTGGGGGTTGTATGCAATATGTTTGTTGGCTATTTGGTGACTTCGCAGGAAACAGGAACTTTCCTCCCATTGTTGATTAAGTAGCAAGTTGAGTAATTTGTGCAAGCTGAAAGATGTTTGGCGTTTCCACTATTAAAGGATATTTTGATGCTTGTTTTGCGGCTTCATCGGCTGATTCATTCCCAGGGATCCCAGAATGGCCTGGAACCCAGGAGAGCCAGATGTTTTTATTTGAGCTTAGTAAAGTTCGAATAAGTTCCAAAGATGGGCATTTGTTATTGGCATTTTTTAGACCTTGGAGGATGCCCAGGCTATCAGTACAGATGAGAATCTTTCTCCGGTGCTCGTTGGCAATGTTGATAGCATTTTTTAGGCCAGCTAGTTCAGCAATATAGCTCCCTGTTGCTTCGGGAAGAAGCCCTTGATGTAAAATTTGAATTTGCTCTGGGATTGTTAATTCAACTATTGCATAAGCCGTGTTCCCTTCAGTGTGGGAGCCATCGGTATACAAAATTTTTTGTGGCCTTATTTTTTCAATTAGCTCCTTATGGAGAGATTGAAAAACCAAATTTGGAGTTGAATCTTTGAAGTATTTTGATAGGCTGGTGTCGATTTGAAGTATGTCCCTTTTCCATGGTGGGTGGGGGACATATGTTGAATTGTGGCATTGTTCTGGCAAGAAAGTTCGAGAATCTAGAAAGATGTTTGAAATATTTTTAAGCGATGATTTTAATCTGCGTCTACTGTTGTTTCCGTTGAAGGCCTTTTGGATACTTGAGTGTAATGGATGTGATCCGTCTAGAAGGGCTTTTGAGCCTAATGATATTGCTCTGCGTTTAGCAAAAATTTCAAATGATGAGAAACCAGCTTCGATTCTCAGTGCGTCAGTAGGTGTTGTTCTTAGGGCACCTGTTGAGGTTCGGTAGCATTCGTTGATGGCGACGTTTATCATTTGGAAATTTTTTTGTGTGGTCCACATATAAGTTGTTAAACCGTGTTGTAAGGTCCCTTCGACTAAGGTTTTGGCTATTCGAAGTGCTGTTTCTATGTGTGGCCCTTTTTTACGCGAACAAATAATTTTAAGGGCATTATTACGTTGTTTAAGGTTTTTAACTATTTTTTTTGACTGTGCGTTCCATTTTAAATTTTTATTAAACGTGACACCGAGTATCTTAAGCTCGTTTTTTAATTGGATGGTTGTGTTGGAAAGAATAATGGAGTCAGATGTGCAGTTAATTTTTTTACATACGTGTAAAGCTTCTATTTTTGTTGGCGGTATGATGGCACCTACATCTTTTACCCAGTTAGAGATGGCAACATTTAAATCCGTTAGTGAATTTTGTATTACATTGGGATTCCCTGATATAGTTATGTATATGTTGTCTGCATATATATACCTACAAAGTCAAGGTTGTGTGTTGGTTTGTTCAGTTCTACAACTAGGGAGTCGATGTACGCATTGTATGCTAACACTGATAGGGGAGACCCTTGTGGGATTCCGTTTTCTATTTTAGCAGTTTTTGAACAGTGTCCATCTACGTTTACGCTTTGACTTCTTCCAGAAAGAAAGGATAATATGAGTCTAAGAATTTGCTTTGGAATTCCCCAATTATAAAGTTGGCGGATGACGGGTGTTGATATTACACGGTCAAATGCTTTCTCGAGGTCTAGCGAAAACACTACGCTATGTTTTGAATTCTGTAAATTTTCAACTAATTTATGCTCAAGAAGGTGAATCAATGTGTGGACCCCTCTTTTGGGCCTGAAGGCATGTTGTTCTGGGCTTATCTTGTTTTCTATATGCCAGCCGATTCGTCGTGCAATAATTTTTTCCAAAATTTTTGAGAGAACAGGCAGCAAAGAGATGGGACGGTATTCATCATAGGAATGGCAGCTGTGACTTTTTTTTGGGATGGGTTTTAGTAGGGCGGTTTTCCAATCATGTGGGAATATGCCTGTTTTTATTATATTTGTGTAAAGGGAACAAATTGGATTAGTTTTTATTTTCCTTAAAATGAAACAAAACCTTGAAATCTATTCATTTTACATACATAATTTGTCCTTATATTGAATCTAATCATTTGAAAAACAAAAATCCAACCAATTTTTTGGTTTAAGGTTGATTGGTAGCTGTGAAAATGTACTTTATAAGAATCTATATATATACCTCATATGAAGTGAAATGCGAAAAAATACATATCAACCGCCAAAATGGCTCAACAAAAAACATAAAAATAAATTTTGTGTCTCATTATATGTAACGTTCTAAACGTAAAAGCTCTTTTGAGAGACAAACATTAAGTGGAATAGGTCATTTCGATAGGATTTAAATATTTAAATTTACTGCATGCTTTTTCAAAAACCTTGAAGATCCGCATTTGTATGTAAAAAGTACCGTCATATATTTAATGTATCTGCGTGTTTTGTTTATAAAGTTAACCCCAACTGAATACGATCAATGCCCGAAAGTATATAAACTTAAACATATACCTATATAAATACTTACAAATGTCTGTATTTATTGTACTTACGCTAAAACTATGAATACGTTTTGTGAGAGAAAAACATAATTGAAAGTGAAAGTAGAAAATTGCATTTAAAATATAAATATTTTTGTTTTATTCAAATACGTAAATAAAATGTTTTTAAGTTTGTATTTGTTATAGCTTAAGTGTGTGTGTATATATTTGAATTCACATTTGAAAACAAATTATGAATGATTCTCAAAATAGATTTGAATATTATATTAGCATATATAAAATACAAAAAAAACGTTGTACATTTATTAAATAATATAAAATAAATGTATTGTAATAATTAAAGAATGTAGAGTTTTTTTTTGTAGAAATCACTAACAAAATTATGTTAGAATTCTATGGATCTTTGAGTTAAAACAGTTTATCTACAAATTATTATTATTTTAAAATTAAAATTCTAACTAATTTTAATCTTAATGTTGAATTATAGCAACGTCATAAAAGGGTGTAAAGTGCAATATTTAATTTTAATTTTAATACATGAATTGTGTATATGCAATATGTATTATTTCATACATATTTTTCAACAACATTAATATTATTCCAAGTAAAACTAAATGAACAAAAGACATTAAACAATTAATTTATTTTTTAATTTTATCTAAGAATTCGTTTAATCTTATACATTATGTCTTAAAACTTAAATTTTGCTTAAAAAGGACATAAAGTCGCTTCGACTTATATCACACAAACCGTCATCTCGAGATAACCTAATAACGGTGTTTCAAAACCCTTAGTTTCCAACTTTGCAGTTTTCGTGCAAGAAGACAAACATTTCTGTTTCTTATTTAGTGTGTAGTCCTTCAAAGAGCCATCAAACTTACAGAATTTACTGCATGGGGTATTTAGAAAACTATGTACGTATGTTTTATTAAATACTACTAGAACTACTCCATAATTCAAAATTTATCATTTTGAAAACAATTTCAGTACATAGAAAAAGAGTGGTTTTAGAAGAACGTAGAAAATTAATCTTAATTATTTGATTGTATTTTTATTGAGCAACATTTTAAAGCACACCTTAAAATATAGACTCCGAGTATTTATAAACAGATATACATATGTATGTACATACATATGTGCGTTAATTATTCTTAAATACAGAAATAGGAAATTAATCTTATCACAAATGAACAATTACTATTTTTTCCTTAACATAGAAGGAGTTGGGGAAATCGTTCAAAAAAAGTGAATACAAAGATTGATTGCTTGGAATCATTATCAGTTTCTTTAAAAATTCGTATAAATATTTCACGTGTCAGAAAGCTTTTTATAATTGACTTTAATCTAGATTGTGTCAATTCAATAATCAGAAAAAAATATTGCATAAACATAAAATAAATACATACTATTTTACTAACTGCCAATTTAGTTTATTGATGTAATTTACTTTGCCTTTTCTCTCAAAGACTCTTAAGAAAAAATCAATCAATAAACGAGATGTTTAGCTTTTGGAATACTAAAACAGTCAAATTTCTTTCAGACAAAAGTTTCTTTTTTGAGCCATCTTGCTTTAATTGAACTCACAAATTGCATTAAAAAGATTAATTATGTTAAAACCAAAACAAATAAAGGATAAACTTTTTTGTTCAGTGCCAAACTATCAAAAGTGTGGCTATGATGTCATAGGTGATGACTGATGAGCAAATGTTTTCATGTATGTTTTCTTAAAACGAAGTTAATACATATTGGTTGTATCTATTTTAATGTTTTTTTATGAAAACAAAATTATTTGGGGATAGAGGACAGACTTTGTTGTAGTAGATGGCTCATCAAAGCTGTTATACCAAGGATGAGTGGCTTGAAGATTGTCTGTTTGAAGTTGATTTTCAAAGGTACCGCCACATTTCCAAAGGTATCATTACATCCCTTCTTGAACTTAGGGAAAAGTTTTAACTACGATTATATAATGTTTTTACATTTTGTCTGACCTTGTGAAGGTTATCAGTTTTAAACCTACTTATGCTGGATTTGACTTAGGTTGTTGGTATAGTTATTTGCTCATCTTTATGCTAAACATTTCCATAAATCTTTTTGAAAACAATTTAATGGCTTTTTTTAATTTTCGTTTTTGTTGCTCAATACTTTTTTTTTCGTGTGAGAAAAGAAGTTCCAAATTGTATGGAGAAGTCTGAACAATTGAGTTTCATTATAATGTCCGTAAAGTTTATCTTCTTTCAACATCGGGTAGAACATATGTATATATAATACTTGCTACTTCGGTGCTTGGGAACAAAATATATGAGTATTGACTCCTTTTTCTATATGGATCTCAAAGAAGTAAATTTCATTCTGTATTCTAAAAATCGAGGTTAGAAAAATATTCTCTTTTAGTAGAATTACACTTTCGAATCGAAGTAAAGTCTAAAAATGCAAAACCGTAGCTACCATCATCGTGACTGCCTGATCTCAAATTTGCACACACAATATTAAACTTTGGTGTGGATTGTAAAATGCAATCCGTATCACATTGTTTTAAGTTTCCTTATTCTTACATTTGTGTTTTGTTTTTTGTCCGAAACTATGTGGAATGTATGTATGTAGTGAATTCATGTAGCTATTCTTGTTAATAAGTACAAATGTGAAAATGAAATTCATGTTTCTGATCTAAGTGTTGAAAAATTATGTCATTATTCTCTACAATGTTAAATCGCATTAAAGAATTATGCTTTTTAAGATTAGTTGTTCCGCTTACAGCTCACCTGTTTCGTAAGAAACTGAATGATCCTTTTCTAATCTAGTATCCAACAAATTGTTTTGTGTGACTTTTTTGTTTACTTTTGCAATATTTCCTTATTGTATTATAAATATTTATGTTTTACACCATTGAAACCACTATTAAAAACGAAACTCGTCATTAAATTAATTATGTATGTAGTTTATTGACTTTTCAAAAAGAAAAACCATACCTTAGATATAAACAAAACTGCTAGTATATTATGTATTTAATTTGTATCCAGTTCCGCTTAGGAACTAAATTGCTCTATAATTAAGACTAGTCTAGACTTTTAAAGGCTTAATGTCATTGCTAATTAAAAAGCTAAAAGTTATCAGTTAGGTACTGAGCATCTGATTCATCAGAAGTGTAACTTCATTGTCATCATCTTGTGACAATTCGGTTACAAAAAATTTCGTATGCATTCTACTGGTCACTTATGCACTATTGTATTTAAACTTTGATTTAAACTTAAAGATTGACATTATATTTATATGACCGCTGTTCGAACTTTTTGAAGCAAAAGAATCTTATCTTACAATTTAAGTTATTCACCTAGAAAGTCACCAACTTATATTTTTGTCCTATAAATTTGATGATGAAAAATTTTTACTGTGCCCTAGTAATGAGAAAAAAATTAATTGCGTTAGAAAAACTAATTAAATTATTTAATTTATTAATAATGTCTGAATATAATTTTTAAAATCCTAATGCTACTCATTCTGTTTGTGTCATATTCCATGGGTTTCTTCAGAATCTGGGTCGACCTTTTAATTGAATGCTGGCAGAGTTTTATGTTTGAAAAATAAACGATTGATCTTCTTAGATGTTGCAAGCTATACAAAATAAAAACCCTTGATCATTTTCGTTGTGTATGGTATAGGCTAGGTTATTATTAACTTAGGCACGTCAGAACGCTCAAATTTGGTTTCTTTTTTCAATCAGAACAAGAGAAATAGTAAAAGTTTCGTGTGACACAAACAAATAAAAATGGATATCGACGACGCTACGGTGGTTTTTTCTCTGTAGATAATAAATTTATCTTATTTATTTGTAACAAATAATAATTATTTTTTTTTTAAGTTTAGATAATTTTAGTTTAATACTTAGGTGTATTTCATAAATAAATTTGAGCTTTCTGATCGATCTCTTCTTGGAGCGTTCTAGACATACTCAAACTCGGCTCTGAATTAAAAACGAAAAAACGCCTTTGCACTTCCTAGTGCAAAATTTATATACATAACTTTCTTGACAACGCTCGTATGTGTTATATTATTGCACACTCATTTACAAACGTGATTCAGATGAATTCATCAACTTGATTATTGATAGTCTTAATCAATGCATCACTATCCAATGGCATTTAGTATAAATGTGTTGGCATTTAATTTGCGATATTTATTTGATTAGATATCATTTTTATCTCGAATTTGTAGTACATTTACAGATGGGTATACATATGTTGTCGTACCTAAACTAGTATAACACATTTAAGAGACAATACTAATAGTAAAGGGATAACTTTGTGTCCTTTGATGATCGTTTATTAATAATTCCATTGATAAATGTGCAAAGGCGATTGTACAAATTAGATTTATTGAGCGCATTAGAAGAATACTGTACGTGTTGTTATATAAACGGCTGGAGTTTTCATGCATTGGTGTACGTAAAGTCAAATCCACGTCAGATCCAAAGGGATCTAACAATAGGAAAACGGATAGCCGTGGGGTTTATGTTCCCCAAGTTTTTATATTCATGGTCCCAATTCACAACAGTATCAAATACCGATCCAAATGACAAAGATATACATATATACAACTATTATATTTCAGTGATGTTATATACTAACATATGTATGTAGATTATTTAAATTAAACTAGTATGAAGTAGTTTTAAAATTTGCTTCTTTAACCTTACAACAACATATCTGAATTCTTATCTTTTTTTTTTTCAAGATGTTTCTTATGATCATGATAAGCTATAAAAAAAGTAAAAAATTATATTCACTTGAACCATCTTCGTTTAAAAATTTGTACTTTATAACTTTTATTATCAACTGTCAATTAGACAAGATAAAAGTTTTATTATGTTAGCAGGCATAAATTTGAAAAATTATTCAAACAATGTTATTCATTGGTTTAAGCATATAAATAGTTTACTTTAAAGAAATTCGTTGAATTTTGTTTTGAGGCAACCAGGTAACTTGAGAAAAGTGTGAATTATTAGTTTTTATAATAGGAGGAATAGACGACAAAAGCATGATAATAATATCAGATGATTCAAAGTTACTATTGTTATAAAATAGAAGATTTAAGAATATATATGTATCGGGTCTTCCAACAGGGACTTGACAACTTTGAATTTAAATTGTAGACGCACCCTTTCACTAATCATAACACTTTCATGGTAAAGTACACAAACAAGTAACGTTTTCAAATTATAAACATTTTCTACCGAAATTCGGAGTCGCTCTCTTTCGACACGACACCTTACAGTCGATTTATTGAAGAGTAAGTTCGATCAGCGTGTTATCTCAAGAAATGAGCCAGTCGATTTGCCACCTCGTTCGTTCGATTTAACACTTGAAGACTGTTTTATTTGAGGCTTCGTTAAGTCGTTGTCTTATTCCAACAATCTGACGACTTTGGAAGAGCTAAGAGCCAACATTGAACGCGAATAGCGGCCGTTCCAGCCGAAATGAGTTGTCAAGTCATCGAAAATTGAGTCCAACAAATCGACCGATGGTAACGTGCCCGCGGCCCCATATGAACGAAATCGTGTTCCATTTATAAATGTGTTGATTATAATTCAAGCCAATAATAAAGCTTTGAAATACATATGTCAAATCTTTTGCGTTTTATGTTTAAAAAAAAGTTCTCTAGTCCTTATTGGCAAATCCTTTATATGAGCTCCTCAAGGAAAAATGATAAATCGATTCTAGCAAGCATGATTCAAGTCTATTTGAATACGACAATTTGAACAATAAGTTCGATTTAACTGACACATGTTTCAAAGCAAAAAAGTGAATAGGTTTCTAAAACAAAAATGATGCCAAAACAATGAAAATTCCTAAATTTATTGTGGTCAATTTGCAATCCCCCAGTAGTATGAAGTTGTAAGTCACTAGGCCCTAGTTCTCTACGGACTGTTGCCCCACCTAATTTATTTTTAATTTGCAATCCTTCCCACATACCTCCTTCTTAAAAATAATCTATTTTTGTTGGGTAATCTACTAAGTTTAATTGTTTTAAATTAAAAGAACTAGAAAGTTTACCTGGTAATTAAATGTAGTATTTGAATAATTATTATAATAGTTTTTTTATGAATTTTCAGCTCCCGTAGACATGCTAGGAGTACTGATAGCAAATTACAAATTCACGGATTTCGGATAGAATCGGCTGCAAATGAAGTTGAGTTTGGTGAAGATGGTGTTCCGAGTGTACTCTGCGAAACGGATGTTGTGATTCGAATCTTTGGAGTCGGAATAACAAATCAAACTATTATTGGTTTTATGAGAGATCCACCTAATATCAACAGAGTGTGCTATCCTCCAACATCGGCAATATTTCATGTAAATAGTGAAGGTGTAACCGATACAACTGCACTGTATAAAATAAAATTGCCAAAAGGAACTGAACATTTTTATATATGCGCAAAAAGCAATGATTTAACTGCTGAGGTAATTAGTTTAACATTACAAAAAATAACCATTTAATATATATGTATATATATGTATATTTTAAATTTATTACATCTTAAAACAACAAAATAAGGTTCATATTTAATATTCTCCTGAGGTTTTATCTGTGAGGGTTTTTAGTCCGTGCCGCTCCTTTTTGAAGAGGATTATCGGTAGAGGTACTTCTTTGAAGGAAGATAAATAAAAAAAAAAAAACTTCGGTTTTATAATAGCTACTAGCAGACCCAGAAGCGTTGCTGTGGCTAAAGGATTTAAGAAGGATTTCAAAGACAAAATTTAACACAAATTAACATAACATTTTAAATGATATCAAAAATGATACCGAAGTATTCTTAATTCATTGATCAACAAAAAGATGTATAAAGTGGAGAAAAATTAAATTGAATTTTAACGTAGCGCCATCTATGAAATACTCATGTATAAAGACGTTCGTATAGTTCTCTGTAGTAAAACTGATTAAAAGCATCTGTTTGAGGCTTATAGAACATACAATTGATTCCAACATTTGACCCCCGCCCGCGCACTAGCCCTGCGCCTCAGCCGAAACAAAATTATCAGAAGTAGAAGATAGACCCAGTGAATTATTTGTTGTACCTACATGGCTCGTGTTTGGCGATGAAAGGTTGAGCATAGCAAAGTTTAGGTTTAAAATTATTATTTGTGGAACTTGCTGGGAGCCACAGTCTAACGTTGAGGGCTTGTGCCACGTGGCGCGCGAAGCCCGCGTTGATATACGTGTATGATAAGTTTAACATGTTTGACATCTTATTTCATAAGGGTTGGGAATGCGTTGTTTTTCCGTAATACCAATTTTATCCAAATATTATTCAAATCTTTGGTAATTTAGGAGTGAAAGTGATCAGATTCCCCGAAAAGTAATTTTTCCTATGGGAATGCTTTGTTTACCCGAAGTCAAAAGTAACTCATTTCCTTTCTTAAGTCTCAAACTATCTCCTTACCAAATTTAATTTAAATCTGTTCAGTAGTTTAGGCGTAAAAGCGATCAGCCCACCTGAATTTTCCCATGGGAATGCGTCATTTTCCCGGGGGTAAAAAGTAGCCTATGTCCTTTCTCGGATATGAAAATATCTCCATACCAAATTTCATGCAAATTGGTTCAGTAGTTTAGGCGTGATTGAGTAACAGACAGACAAACAGAGTTACTTTCGCATTTATAATATTAGTATAGATAAGTAAATCCTATCGTCCTATCTCTTAAAGTGGACCGAATCTAAACTAATAATATAAATAGGAAAGTCAGTTTGGTAGTACCCGTGGCATGATGGTTAGTGCGTTGGACTGTCATGCGAGAGGTATTGGTTTTAATCCCTGCCTGTGCCACCTTAATTAAAAAAAGAGTTTTCACGGGTACTGCCTCTTGCGAGAAATTGACAAATTCTCCAAGAGTAATTCTTGTCATGAAAAAGTGCTTTCTCAAATTAGCCGTTCGGATTCGGCATATAAACTGTAGGTCCCCTCCATCCCTGCAATTACTCGCACACAGGAATGGTTGAGAGTTGTAAGTCACTAGGCCCTGGTTCTCTACGGACTGTTGCGCCACGTAATTTATTTTATTTTAAGTCAGTTTGGTTGGTTGTTTGTCCGTCCTTTACTTCACAATGGAGCAATATTATGGCATGATTTTTTGTGTGAAGGTAGTTACGAGGCTGGAGAGTGATTTAAGGTCATTCACAGCTCATTCGAACAGAACCGTCGGTAACACTTATAATTAGATATTAAATATGTTTTTTTAGAACACTCATTAGTAGCATATCATTAGATGCCGCTTGCTTTTGGAGTTATCATCGTTGCTTATCATTAAGCGTTATAATGGCACTGACGCATGAAACTATGCTAAATGACTATTATAAATAGGAGATGGGCGGTCAAAAACTAAAGCTAAAGAACTGAACTTGTTGCAAGTGTTTTCCCTTATTTATAAAATAACATATGTACATACATGAGAATCAAATTCTCTATCAAATAGTGATTCTAGCATCAAGAAACGATGTTGTTTTGAAAAAATTTCAAACAAATTGGATGAAGTAGCAGGAGATGCGAGACAAAGTCATAAACTAAGAACAGAGCACTTCATATCCAGTTGAGTTTCTTAACTTACTTAAGCTGTTCCGTGAAATCGTTGGTTTCGATTTGTTAGTTAATGAGGCGCAAAAGCAAATCTAATGAACAATTTAACCATTATGTTATTCAAATCAATTTTTCCATATTTTTCAGTCGGATCAATTTGAGCACCAAGGAGCAGATCTTTGGTTACAAATAGGAACATATGAAACTATGCTGCCGTTGTGGGCTTCAATTCTTGTGATAATTACATGTTTGTCGTTTTCTTCTTTGTTTTCTGGTTTGAATCTTGGTTTGATGTCTATGGATCGTACCGAACTCAAGGTAAATAAATTAGTATTTATATAATACACATATCTATCATTATTAATTTACTTGATTTTCTTATTAGATTCTGAAAAACACCGGAACTGAAAAAGAAAGATTGTACGCTAGTAAGATTCAACCAGTGAGAGATCGAGGAAACTATTTGTTGTGTAGTATTTTGTTGGCGAATGTGTTGGTTAATTCCTTGTTTACAATTTTATTGGACTCTTTAACATCTGGTCTTATAGCTGTTATATTTTCTACGTTGGCAATTGTCATTTTCGGTGAAATAACACCTCAAGTAATTGGTTATTTTTATATTTAATAAACAAAAATATAAATAATTTGTTATTTACTCCACACAGGCATTTTGTTCGAGACATGGTCTTTCTGTAGGAGCAAAAACAATCTACATAACCAAAGCTGTGATGATACTAACATATCCTTTGTCATACCCGACATCTAGAGCTTTAGATTGGTGTCTTGGTGAAGAAATCGGAAATGTGTATAATCGTGAGCGTCTAAAAGAGCTCGTCAAGGTAAAATAACTAACATTCGATCACATTTCTGGTCGTTAAGGACCGTGTTTTGGAATTAATACTAAATATCATTCAAAAAATACCGGCGCATGTTAGTCTTAAAGTCTTTAATATTAAAATGAGAAAAAAAATCAGAGTTGTGTAAAGCATTCCACATTCTTGATGTGCCGGACTTCTATACCTGTCAATGCGATGTCGACTATTGTTCTATAGCTTATTGTTTTGAATTCTGTTCAAAAGACTAGGGGTCTGTTTCACAATGTGAAAGTAAAGTTGTGAGACCGCCAATTACCATAATTTTATATATTCGGTGACTACTTGTTTGTTATTCCAATTTTCCAATGATCTAAAGATTTTTACAAATAAAACTTGCAAACTGTAAAATCGCTCATTGTGTCTGCCTTTTTTGGGCTGCATTGCTTCTGTAATAATTGTGTAAGGATGTGATTTTGTGTTGTGCCTTTGTGAGGCGATGAAAATTACACTCTGTATCAAAGACAATAAACTGAAAGTTTCTTTCTTCAAAGGAAAATGAAAGACGACTTCGTCGAAAGATTCCATATAGATTGTTTCCATTTGAAATATGAGATTTCTTCGTGGCTTCATAATGCTGTAAAAAAAACTTATCGAATTTATCCTGTAATGTATCAAAAACAACCACAATTTAATTAAAACAGAAAATTACGAACATCTTTGCTACTAGTATTTTACACTGTCAATTACCTATCTGTGTTATTGGGTACTTCATCCACCCAATAAGTTACTTGCCAAAGTTATTTCTAGTTAGACCTTCCAAGTTATTGTGAAACACTAGTTTGAATTGTATCTGCTGATTATTTTTACTATGACTTTACATTTATAGTAAAGAACAGGCCTTAAAGCTTTGTTCTGATACAAAAAAATAAATATAGGAGCAGAAATAATGGGCAAATTACTGCATTAAAAAAAATTTACATCGACACCTTTGAATAGAGCTCAAACTAGGGATACCGACATAATACCCAAGTTCAAAATATCCAAAAACAAAATCGCCACACTTTAAAAAATCCACAAATTAGTTATTCCCAAGTACAAAATCTCCAAAAACAAAATCCCCACGATCTTAATCCCCATGCATATAATCCACAAACGAAATCACCAAATCTAAAATTTTCAATCGCCGTCAATGACTGTTGGTTTTCATTATTTGTGTGTAGGTGTCTTGATACTATGTGGTGCATTTTCTTAAAAATAATTTTAATTTTAACGAAGTAGATTTACTCCGGTATAGAATCGACTTCGCTTTTCTACTTAGTTCTACTTATTTTTGTATTGAAAAAAAATAGTTAATCAATACATGGAAATACAACAGCTAAACTACAGCGTAAAGGTAAAAGACAGCACTATTGTTTCCAACAAACTTTAAACGGCAGTAATTACGATCTGAACGAATTTACTTTCTTCATTTATTTAGTATTAATGTGGTAATATTTGTTTTCGAGTTTATGATTTGGATTGAATTTCTTTTTCAAATAAATAATTAAGTGATGATTGGCTGTTTTTTGAGCATGGATTCATCATATTTCAAATATATCTAAGAAATTATGTTTGGTGCCAAAGAGATTTTAGATTTGGAGATTTTGTTTTGGGGACTTTGCTTTGGGGCTAGGGTACCCAACTCCTCAAACTATGTATATTACAATTGCAATAAAATATTCCCTTGCATTAATCTCCTTTAAAATTGTTTCGTAAAAAGGTTCCATTTCATTGCAATTATAAATTTTGTTTGTTTTATTTTAGGTTACAACAGGAATCAATGATTTAGATAAAAACGAAGTAAATATTATTTCCGGTGCTCTAGAACTTCGAAGGAAAACAGTAGGTGAAGTTATGACACACATCGAAGACGCATTTATGCTGTCCCTCGATTCTATACTTGATTTTGAAACAGTATCCGACATCATGAAGTCTGGATTTTCAAGAATACCTGTTTACGAAGGTCATCCCAAAAATATTGTTACATTACTCTATATCAAAGATTTGGCATTTGTTGATACTGATGACAATACTCCATTGAAAACATTGTGTGAATTCTACCAAAATCCTTGTCATTTTGTTTTCGAAGATGTCACACTCGATATTATGTTTAATCAATTCAAAGAAGGCAATAAAGGACACATGGCATTTGTGCACCGTGTCAACAATGAAGGTGAAGGCGATCCCTTTTACGAAACAATTGGGCTTCTCACTTTGGAAGATGTTATTGAAGAGCTTATTCAATCTGAAATCATTGATGAAACTGATGTCTTTGTTGATAATCGAACAAAAATCAGGAGACAAAGAAATAAAAAACAAGACTTCAGCGTGTTTGCGGAAAGGAAAGAACATCAGGCTATTCGAATATCGCCTCAATTGATTTTAGCCACATTCCAGTACTTAAGCACAGGTAAATACTTTTGATTTAATACATTTTATTTTAAAAAATACTAATAATCCTTTTTTTTAGCTGTCGATGCTTTCAGAAAAGACACAATATCTGAGTCCATCCTGCGCCGTTTACTTAATCAAGATATTATCCACCATATCAAAAGTAAAGGCAAAGAAAAAGATGATCCTAGTTTGATTATTTTCCAACAAGGCAAGCCAGTGGACTTTTTTGTACTTATACTGGAAGGCCGTGTTGAAGTCACTGTCGGAAAAGAAAACTTATTATTTGAAAGTGGACCATTTACTTACTTTGGTACACAAGCGCTATTGCAGAATATTGTTTTAGGTATTTTTTGTATGCATAATTGTAATGTAAAAATTACTCACATACATATGTTTGTTTTTGTTAAATTTAAAGATTCACCAAATCAGGCACAAAATCAAATCAAAGGCTCGTTACAATCCCTTAATGTCGATTCAGTTTTGCGACAAACTTTTGTACCCGATTATTCTGTACGTGCGGTTGGTGATGTTACGTACATAGCAGTAAAGCGTAGCCTTTACCTAACTGCAAAGCGTGCAACATTATTGGAAAAGTCACGAAAATCAGGAGTTGAAAACGAAGGTGAAGCGATAGACGCTGAAGTCGAAAAGGTAATTATTAGTGCAATACAAATATTGTATTTTTTAAAATAATTTGTTTAAATATATTTTTTGCAGTTGCTTCATTCACTTAACGAAGACGAACAACTTCCACGAACAAATCCTAAAAAGTCTATATTATTGCAGAGTGGCAGCACGACTCGCTCACCATCCTTAAATGTAAGACAATTTATATTACATTTATCATAAGACATCATTTTATGATAAAAAAATGGTAATATTATTTTCAGGAACCGACTCTTAGTGAAAAATTGTCTTCTACTACAAATAATACAAAGGCACGTAGTAACGCCGCCAGCCCTGAAGCCGCCGATAAGAGTGGAAAGGAAATAGTAAACAATCATACAATTGCTGAACCCCAAAATGACGTTGATTCATTGGAAAATAATTCAATTGTCACGGCTCCGTTACTTCCAAAAACCTTAGAAACTTTTAAGTAATATTTAAGGGAAACTTAATCGGCATAATGTTAATTAGTTTCACTACCGTTGTTCTGATGATTTTTCGGAAATTAATTTTGTTTTTAAACGTATACCTCGAAATGTACATTTTCGTACACTTGCAATTGTCTCTGTACGTACTTAAGTAAACATCTAGGACCTTTCTAACTAAAGTTCTCTTATTCTATCTACCTTAATATATATATATATATAATGGATTTATCCGAGATATTTCATGTAAAAATAAACTTGTAGTAATATTATTACTGCTGTTATTTGGTATGTATGTACGTTTTTTAAAGATTTTACATGCGACCGTTTTTTTTTTGTTTTTTAGTAGCTTACATCAGTATAACTGAAAAGAGATTTTTTATTTAAGTTGAAAAATGAACAAAACAAGGAAATACTAATTTAATATCGAAAATAAAATAATATTGTTATTTATAGTGTGGTTATTTATTTCTAATTTATTTTGGCAGAACGAAAAAATGTGTGTTGCGGTTCATTGAGAAGTGTCGTTTTCAGCACAATGGTATGTTTTCTTTTATTTCAAAAAGGAATATTATTAGGTTCTTATTCATAGTCTAGAGAAATTAGCATTTTAAACCTATAAATACTCGGAAGTCAAATTGTATAATTGTTTCGTAAAAAGTTCCCTCCTCAAATTCAGAGAATTAACGCCAAATTTTGGTAGTGATTGTTTCGTCCTTATACTCAAGAAATTCATAATCTAGTCAACAAATTTGAGTGAATATCAACTAGATTGCCCTGCTAGAGTGAAATAAGATTGGTCGGAGTTTCGAAAATATTGCTGTTGTATAAGAGATTGTTGCGCGCTAAGCAATACAATTAACTCATGAACCAACGCCACTTGATCATGTGAAGTGATGTAAGTATATAATGTTCTAGAATTAAATTCTACAAAAGCTGGAAGAAGATGAAGTCTCTAGCGTTATTGGTTCGTGAGATATTTTATTTCAACCAAAATTTTAATTTTAACCTTTTTTTTAAATCGCTAGTAAAAAAACTACGGTCTTAATTTTTTAAAAGGCTTTTCTGCATTTTAAGATGCTATTATCTATAAAACAACATTTTTTTGAAGTCGATATCTCTGCTGGTTCTTGAGATATGAAAGACGAAAAATGACATTCCGAACGTTCGTATCCTCGCAAATATAAACATCTCTCCAAAGATCTGATTAAGATTCTAGATACCTTGAAAAGTAGAGAAATGTCAAAATTTTCAATTCGACAGATCGGACCGATTACAATAACTTCCTATGGCAAGTTAAAAAAATATTTTCATATAAGCCAACTTAAAATATCGACCGTCTCGTGCCGGTTCCTTTAACGTTACTTGGAGATTTCTCAAAGTTTGTAAGTTTTTGTTGTTACAACTTTTAGTTATTAGGTTACATTAAAGTTGCTGAAAAAGACAGCACATTTAGACCAGGGTTGGAATCGTGCAAGCGATTGTTGACCGTCACTGTTTTGTTCGTCAATTTTGATTGTCACCCTTTATTTGTTCGGCGTAAAGTGATCACTAATGTTGGAGCGCTTGGCACATACCACTTGACTGTTATATTTTGAAGTTTGAACATTTGCCGTGAGATTACCTTATAATAGTTACAATTCTGTATAAATGGGCAAATGCAATGCTGCTAGAAGACCTAGTAATTTCAAACTAAAAGTGCTATAAAAGGCAGTACAAATCAAAATTATTTCTACGTTTTTTTGATAATTGTTTTTAGTTTATTTAACCTTCGAGCGGGCGCGCGTAGTCGAATCGACCGCTCTTAGTACATTTTCGTTCATATTATTTTTTTTTAGCCTTTTCATAATTTTAAGTACTTTTTTGACAAATTACACTTTAAAGACAATAATAATGTATCTGAGTACAAATCAATAAATAATTATTGAATAATTAGTTCCTTATTTCTCTTATTCATCCCATAGGTCTTTTCGTTACGCGCGCCCGCTCCCGTTACAAATGACCGCGCGCCCGCTTGAGAGTTAATAAGGGTTTTTGTTTTGTTTCTTATTTGAACTTTTTTTTTTAATTAAAAGCTTTAGAAAAGCATATGTACATATATTTTTCTTATTTTTTCACTAACTTTTCACAATCTATTGTTCTATAAACCATATCAATCTAATAATCTCCTAACGTGGAGCAAAAACATGTACATATTTTGATGATTAACAATCAACTATCGCCTATTGCCATTCTTATGAGACCACTTTTGTTAGATTTCAAGAATGGTCCAGTTAGTGAGGTTTTATAAATTTAAACTATCATTTAAAAAAGTTATCAAGTCCTTAGTGGAAAACCAGTACAAATTTTTAATAAGTGCTTTTATAACTTTACCTTACACATCATTAGGTCTGTTATAATTCATTGGCTTGTTTTACGAAATAAAAATGACAAACAACAAAAGTTATAATATTTGACTTTTGAATCAGTTATTAGGTATAGATATTTATTAATTTATATACAGTTAAAGCTACAGTATTGATTCTGCAATATAGTAAAGATGATGTTAATTCTGCCTTATTGTTCTTCCATTTTCGACATGCAAGATTTTCTTCGCTTGCGCACATATGAGCGCAAACATCGACCAGAGGAGGGGGAATGTTTAATGTCATCGTAACCTTAAAATAAAAGAAAAAAAAAACAATTAGTTTACAAAATAGTTTTGAATTTATTGAGAACGTTAAAAATATCTGAGAAAATCATTGACTTGCTCTATGTTAAATTATTATATGAACGAATTAATAAAACTAAAGATTAGTTTTTTTTTGTATCGATGTACATTGCTTTAATTCGTGAATATTACAATGACGGGGAAAGACAAGATTGTGGTAAAGCATTCCACATTCGCTTAGTACGGTTATAAAACCAATCTCTGTACTTGACACTTTTTACGGTTGAATGCCTTGAGCGTTGGAATGCAACTGACTAATTCGCCAGGGCATAATCCGGAAAAATAACGGTAAAAAATAACTTTACGATAATGTTTAAGCGACGTAAAGATTCAACGATGATATCTTCACGGATCAATTTAAATGATCTACGTTCAATACTGTCGAAGAGACTTAAGTAAGTTGCAGAGATGGGAGTTGTACTCAAATTTTGGACGTGCATAAGTCTTAAAGATAACAGTCAGATCAGAGGGGGAGAAATAATTTTTGCATCGCCTTCGTAAATCCAAACACCTTGCGGTATTTTTGCCGACATCTCGTATGTGATCCTTCCACAAGATGTGATTGGAGATACACATACCGGGAATATCGAGGTTTTGAGTTTCTTTCATGCAATTGCACCAATTCAATAATCAAAAAGATTGTATTAAGTAGAACAACGTAAGAATCTCGTTGAAATGTGCAAAAGAAAAGTGTACAAGAAAGATATTATACATACACAAAACTATTTAATAAACTACACTTACTTGTTCGTTGTGAATGGTCATATTTGTTCAACAGCTTTCTTGCCTCTTTTAATTTCTTCAATAAAATTTCATTTTTTCGCCTTTCGATAGCCAGTTCCTGTGTAAGTTGAGATTTTGACTTGAATTCCAAAGAGCAGAGAATTCTGAAAATAATTGATAAATAGTTTAAAAAAAAAAGTAAATAACATAAATTGAATAAAATCTTACGGATGATTGAATATCGTTGTGGAAGATGGTCTTTTTTCTGGATCAGGATGAGTCATCAGTTTGATAAGATCATTGAATTCTCTACTCAAAGTGGGAATGTCTGGAATGTTGCCATTCCTCAATTTATGCCAATCTGGTCCATTTTTCGGGAGCGGTCCACCACCAGCTGCTTCGTATAACGTTATTCCCAACGAAAATATATCCGCTTTAAACAAATGACTAAAGTCCTCTTGCAAAATTTCATTTGGTAAATATCTGCAATCGCCCTCTTCCACATGTGCTTCTTTCACTGAAGTCACATGCCCCAAATCACCTATTTTATAAGTTATAATGCATTCTGTACTATCAAGTTCATCATAGATTCCATCGATGTCTTCTTCATAAGAGTTATCCGTCGCCATCAATGGTAAACACTTCGATGTTACTTTTGTCAAAAATATATTCCCCGCTTTCAAATCCATATGCACCAAGTCATTGGAATGAATGTATTTAAGGCCCTCGGATACATGTAAAAGTAATATTTTCAGCTCAGGCTCGTTTAAGAACCTTTTTTGAATAAACGATTGTAGACTTCCGCCATTGCAAAATTCATTTTGAATAAGCATGTGGTTATCTTCCGCCCAAGCAGAGTAATATCTTACAACGTTGTCGTGTTTGCCAAGAACTGCATGAGCCCAAACTTCGTTTAGCGCTCTTTTCCTGCATCAAAAAAAAAGATTAAACTTAATAAAAGATTAATGTCGTTTGTCTTAAATTTCTTACTCAAATGAGCTCCCAGCTACAGGTTTTATACTTTTTTTAATAGCATATATACATCCATCAAGTCGATTAAGACATTGGTATACCAGACCGAACTCACCTACGCCTACAAAAGAAAAAGTATAATAAATATGCATTAAGATTTGTACTGTGTAATGTGTATGTGTATACAAAGTTTCTCCTAAATAAAACTGTTTTAATAAAATTTTGAAAATGTTTTTTTAAGGACATATCTTGTGAATGTTCTTTAATTTTTAACTTTTTAAAAATGTATAAATTTTACCAAGAGTAGTCGGCAATCGAAAATTACACCCAAAATTATCTGTCCGATTATTATGTTATTTTAGAAGAAACAAAAAACATGTGTTTTATATACGAGGTGTGTTCAAAAAGTACCCGGAATTTTTAAATTTCGTGGGTCTGGGGAGTCCGAAGGTCAAATTTTTTGTGTTGGTATACATGCCCCTAAAGTATGATGCAATTTTCAGCTATATTCACTGTTTACTTTGTCTGTGGTAGTTGCTAAGGTTCGCGTGTTTTTATGAGCTCGGCGATTTTTGCTGAAACTGCTGAATTTTGACCAAAAAAACAATCGCATGAACATCGCTCAAGAGCTGTTAAATGACGTCAACGACGATCCAAGTTTGCTTGAAAGAGTCATAACTGGTTATGAAATTTGGGTGTACGGTTATGATGTCGAAACCAAAGCACAATCGTCCACCTGGAAGCATCCAACGTCAAGAGCGAAAAAAGCACGTCAAGTTCGATCAAATATGAAGGTTTTACTTACTGTTTTCTTCGATTATAATGGTATAGTGCATCAAGAGTTCTTACCACAAGGTCGTACGGTTAATAAGGAGTATTACCTTGAAGTTATGCGACGTTTGCGTGAAGCAATCCGAAAAAAACACTCAGATTTATGGAAAAACAATTCATGGCTTTTGCACCACGATAACTCACCTGCTCACTTGTCGTTGCTTGTTCGTAATTTTTTGGCCAAAAACAATACCGTAGTCATGTCCCACCTCCATATTCACCAGATATGGCTCCGTGTGACTTTTTCCTGTTTCCAAAGTTGAAGAGACCCATGAAAGGACTGCGTTTTTCTTCGATTGAAGAAATAAAGGCCGAACCGCTGAGAATGCTCAAGGACATATCAAAAAGTGAATATCAAGAGTCCTTCCAAGATTGGAAAAAACGCTGGCATAAGTGTATTATATCTGGTGGGGGGTGGGGGGGACTACTTTGAAGGGAACCACATTGCTGTAAACGAATAAATAAATATTTTTTTGAAAAAACGAAAATTCCGGGAACTTTTTGAACACACCTCGTACAGCATGAACAATAAACCAACTTAAAGTAGTTTTTTTCTGAAATTTCACTAAAACAACCGTTACCCAAAAACCTGACTTGAAATTTGAATATATTCAGTTTTGCAAAAAACTTTAAGAAAATAAAAGGTTGGAAAATATCTCCCTTCTGCCTTTCCGCCTACAAAACGACTCTTTGCATGATTTTGTTTTTGGATAATGCGTTCAACAGTTATAGACGTGTAAACATGAAGTTTACTAATGCCGACATTCGCGCTATTTTAACGTTTTCCTTCGTTAAAGACAAATCGCCTAGAGAAACGTTCCGTGAGATTAATTTTGTTTTGGGGGATGGTACTCTATCATTTCGAACTGTGGATGAATAGCTTAGTCCATTCTTTTATATTACGAAGGAATGTCAAGAATCACCAGGTCCGTATTAAGATTTAGGAAACTCGAGATAAAAAGCCCATACCAAAAAATAAGATAGCCCCATTAATATATATTGTGAATTACTAAAATGATCCATAAAAATGTAGCTACATAAAATAAAAAATTCATACCTTTCAAGATCTGTCAATAAAGGTGGCTTAAAGAAAAAAACTGACGACCAATATTACAACTGAAACCAAGAGTTACTGGGCACATTCATAAAGCTAGTGACTACGTAGTCAAAGTTCAACTAGCTTTGTGAATGCAAAATTGCACTACAAAGCTAGTCAATCCGGAACTGTCTTATTAATGAGAAATGCAAATATATAAAATAAGAAATATTTGGGTTTTGAGAACTTTAAATATTTAATTTTGTTTTTAAATTAAACACAATCAAATATTAGATATAATATAATAATGAGTGATATATATTTGTATTTAAATACTGAATGATTTTTTTTTTATTTTGAATTCTTAAATCTTTACTGAGCAGCTGATTGTCAAAAACATAAAAAACTGTGTGAACTAACTTTGAAGCTGAACATTTTACACTGCATCGGAGGGAAAATTTCAACTCATTTTGTAGTTGCATTAAGCCTATCAGAATGCCTTGCCTAAGTAACCTTTAGATTAGTCAATGCCCCCCCACTGTCCTATTGGATTAAAACTCTAGTAGAGTTTTCTGGAAAATTGTTGGGCCTGTGGAAATTGAATTATTATACTCGGATAAACATTATTTTTTCTCTAACTATCTTTTTAAAATAAGTCGTAGCTATACAGAGATTTCCACGGATATAACCATAATCGTATTAAATCATTACACTTCTGATTTTTCGCAAAATCTTAACAAAAATCTACAAAAACTTAAATTTAGATTTAAATGTGAATAGCTAGTTGATCTTTTAATCTACATGACACACTCAACAAATTATGTTTTGCTTGGAAGTATACATAAGCTAATCTGTACTTAAAAAATTAAGTGTCAATTGAGAAGACTTTGTGAATCAACGTTTTTATCTTCACTTAAGGTGAATAATTAATTGGACTCATTGGACGAATCAAGCGAACAAAGCTTGAGGGGAATAATAAAAAAAATTAGGTGGCGCTATAGTTCGTAGAGAACCAAAGCGTAGTGATTCATAACTCTTAACCACTTCTGTGCGCGAGTAATGTCGGGAATAGATTGGGCCTACAGTTTCTATGCCGAATATGAACGTCTTGTTTGAGAAAGCACTTTGACAAGAATTACTTTTGAAGCATTTGTCAATTATTCGCAAGAGGTAGTACCCGTGAAAAAAAAACCCTCTAGGTAAAACAAACAGTGTCTGAACCCAAGACCTCTGGCATGACTGTCCTACGCACTAACCATCACACCACGGGTATAATAGCTTGAGGAGAATATACAGACATGGACATTAAAATAGGCACAGAGACAGTTGCAAAGAGTAAAACCAAATTAAAACAACAACATGCATTAGAAGTTGTTTTAACCGTTATCAAAAAAAAAGTTAGACTTTCTTATTCAAAATAACATGTGTTTTATTTTTGTTCGCTTGTTGATTGTTTGGAGATGAACCGTTCCTTAGGGAAAATTGTGTTTTTGGTGGACATTAAAATAGAAACACATTGGAACACAGACCTTAATATTTAACTAGTATCAAAAATATTAGTTTTTAATATTTTTTTTTACTTTTATAAAACAATAAGTTCACTTTAGGAAGTAAATTCAAACTATTTTAATAATATTACAATAAATTCTAAGGAAAGCATGGGTCGTGGTAAGCATTGTTCCCTAGAAGAGAAAGCTATCATTTTAGTTCTACGAAGTGAGGGAAAATCTTTGAGGAAAATAGCCAGAGTAATGAGTAGATCTCTCAAGTTGATTGCAAAAGCAATTTGACCGCTGAGAGCCAAAAAACAGAGGGGAAAACCAAGGAAAACAACCCCAAGAGAAGACTGAAAGATAATTTGCGCCTCAAAAAAGATCCTTACAAGTCTTCAAGGGAAATAAAATACAAACTAAAGCTTCGAATAACTTCCAGAACTGTTCGTAGAAGACTTGTTGAAGCTAACTGGCTCAGAAGGATCGCAATAATGGTGCCCTTTCTAAGGAAAACAAAATATAACAACGCGGTTTAAATTCGCCCACGATCATTTTGATTGGAGTGGGCCAGAAGGAGGCAAAAAGTGGAGGAATGTTTTGTGGATGGACGAAACAAAGATAAATTTGTTCGGAAGTGATGGCAGACAAACCGTTAGAAGGCTTTCTTTGAAAGAACTAAATCCCAAATACGTCCAGAAAACGGTCAAGAATGGTGGCGGCAGTATCATACTATGGGGTTAATTGTCTTGGTATGGCGTTGGACCAATACATTTGATTGATGGTAAAATGGATCAAAATATGAAGGTGAATATCATGAAGGATACGATGCTGCCTTATGCTGACGAGAACCTGCCTCTGAAATGTGTTCTACAGCAGGACAACGACCCTTACCACACATCCAAATCTGCTCAAAAGTATTTTAAGGACCAAAAAATCAGCGTATTGGAATGCCATCCTAATTGCCTGACTTAAATCCCATAGAACATTTTGGGGGAGATTTAAAATATGCGGTTGGGAAACATTTAACAAAAATTTAAACCGAACTATGGAGGATGGTTCAACAGGAGTGGTACAATATTTCAATTGACAGATGCCGCCGATTATTTGACTCAATGTTCAACAGATGTCACACTGTAATTAAATCTAAGGGCCAGGCTACCAGATATTAAAATAATTTTTAAATCCAGAATAGCTTTGCATTTAATTTATTTTTTTTAAATCTTTGTATCTATTTTAATGTCCACGAAATTTGTTCCTTTTTTTACATTTATGAATTTAAAATATTTTAAATTATAATTTTACTACAAATAATGAGTAATTTTAGTTTGAAAGAAAAAAAAAATAAGAAAATGAAGACCAAACTTGAAAAAAAAAAATCTTTTTTAGTCAATAAAAAATTGAATTTTTAAAACTCTGTTTGGTGTTTCTATTTTAATGTCCATATCTGTATATTTGTATTTAAATACTGAATGATTTTTTATAAGGAATGGTCAAGTCTAACAATCTAGTACGAATAGTACAATAAATAACAATAGTTTTTTTTTTATTTTGAATTCTTGAGTCTTTACTGAGCAGCTGATTGTCAAAAACTGTGTGAACTAACTTTGAAGCTGAACATTTTACACTACATCGGAGGGAAAATTTCAACTGATTTTGTAGTTGCATTTAGCCTATCAGAATGCCATGCCTAAGTTGCCTCTAGATTAGTGAATGCCCCCACTGTCCTATTGGATTAAAACTCTAGTAGAGTTTTCTGGAAAATTGTTGGGCCTGTCGAAATTGAATTATTATACTCGCATAAACATTATTTTTTCTCTAACTATCTTTTTAAAATAAGTCGTAGCTTTACAGAGATTTCCACGGATATTACCATAATCGTATTAAATCATTACACGTCTGATTTTTCGCAAAATCTTAACAAAAATCTACAAAAACTTAAATTTAGATTTAAATGTGAATAGTTGATCTTTAAATCTACATGACACACTCAACAAATTATGTTTTGCTTGAAAGTATACATAAGCTAATATGTACTTAAAAAATTAAGTGTCAATTGAGAAGACTTTGTGTATCAACGTTTTATCTTCACTTAAGGTGAATAATTAATTGGACTCATTGGACGAATCAAGCGAACAAAGCTTGAGGGGAATAATAAAAACAATTAGGTGGCGCTATAGTTCGTAGAGAACCAAAGCGTAGTGATTTATAACTCTCAACCACTTCTGTGCGCGAGTAATGTCGGAAATAGATTGGGACTACAGTTTCTATGCCGAATACGAACGGCTTATTTGAGAAAGCACTTTGACAAGAATTACTTTTGAAGCATTTGTCAATTCCTCGCAAGAGGTAGTACCCGTGAAAAAAACGCTTTAGGTAAAACAAACAGTGTCTGAACCCAAGACCTCTGGCATGACAGTCCTACGCACTAACCATCACACCACAGGTATAATAGCTTGAGGAGAATACATATTTAATATTTAAGGAGAAATGCCTTTACAAAATAAAGGAGAAGCATTAAGCCTAACGCAAATCTAGACGAAAGTTTAGTTTTCCTCCTCGATATTTTGTTTGTTATAATCCTAAGAGTTACACTTTTAAAATCATCATGTATTTAAAACTTGTTTGATCGTTTCATCAATTCAAATTTAAAACAAATCTTTTGACATCGAGCGAATAAAAAAATGTGTTTTGTGTATAAAAATGGTTTGATTTCTGATTTTTTCAAGTAAATGTATTTGTGACTTTTTTTTAAAATAAACAAATTTTATTAAAGAATTTATAAATTGTCTTACCTATTAATGAGATTTCAAGAAATTCCTTTTTGTATCGGCTAATGTTTGTGTCTTGAAGAGCTAACCGCTTCGGAGCTTGTAAGAAATCAGCGGCGTTATCTTCAAGTAAATCGATCGACGCAAAATCGGAGTTAAGGAACGATATTAGAGATGATGTTTTCTGGTTTTCTCGACCAAATTGTGTACGGCATCGTTTTTTGTTTTGTGCTAATAAACCTTATGTTTTGAAAAATATAAAAATAAAGAACAAAATTATATTTAATCAACAAATCATACAAATAAAACATACTATTAGGAGTAAACGGATTCACATTGGCTGATTGCATTGAATTATCTAAAACTTTATTATGCAATGGTACGGGTTTTGGCTTTTCCAGCGGACATGAGTTTTTGATTTCTGTATTATTGCATGATTTTCTCTCCGTTAGGCACTGGCCTTCAGCGTTAGTTAAATGGTTGAAACTTTTTACTGATGATTTTTGAATTATGGTTTTTGGAGTTGCCGGGGTATCAAATAATCTGAAAATAGAGATACATTACAGGTATAAGAAAATAAGCCATTTCAAAGCATTAGATTTTTATTTTTCCAGATATTTTAATAGTATTTGAAATAAAAAAAAACAAATACAGCTCAATTCAATTAAACAACCAGGTATAAATCTATATTTTGCTTAACGCCAAATAAAAAATAAATGGTTACAAATACTTAAAAACTGTGATAAAAAGTAATTTTTTAAAATAGTTGTTTCTTGTATTGAATATGATCATTTTGGTCAAACTATCGGACATGAACACAAAGCTGTACGCGTACCATGTTGTTTAGGCAGTTTGAGGCAGCAAAGTTTGCAATAAGAACAAAAATTAATTGCAATAGTATTCCATAGAAATGACAGTATTGGTCACTTTCAAAGAACTTTTAAGACTCTAAGGTAAAGGAACTTTTCTATCAGTGGCCAATAATATGGAATACCATCATGGTTGGCGTATAGTTCGATTAACAATATGAAAATTATCCTTTTTTATTCAATTTAGTGAATGGATTGGATGAAAACAATTACAATTGTGATATACACACACATTTTTGTTTTTCTAACTAGGGCCGAACACAGAAAAAAACAAAATTGTAAAATACCTATATTTTTAGAATTTAAAGTGTTTCTTCTAATTTTTTGTTCATCTATTAAAGCCAACTCCTATTGTTTAGGATAGTAAAAATGTTCGTACCTTGATACCATCCATAGAACTTAATAATTTGTATCGTTTTTTGGGCACATTGACGTGAATTTGATGGTTCAATAGAACTAAATAGCAAATGATGGATGGTACTGGCTAGAGCTGAAAACATATCTTGTCTAACATCTTCAAAGTATACTTTAACAAATATTAACACTTCCAGGATTTAGACTTTAGCTATCAGACACGCAAACATTCGTAAGGAATGGATATCACATTTCGTTTCCATGTCATTTAAAGAACTTATGACCAATCAAGCCTTGGTCAGACTTTCATTAAAAAATTGAAGGCCTAAAATTGAACTCGAGCCCAAATTTCTGAACGATTGATTTGCAGAGAACATATGTATGTTTTCAATGTCTTACCGACACACAAAAAGAAAAACAACATAATCATGAATTGGATATGCTTTATACGCCTCCGGAGTCACATTCGATATATTCTTGTTTATTAAAGTTCCACTTTCAATACACCAAAAACACTTAAAACTAAATCACAATCTTCTTCAGCCTTTTGTTTTATTCAAAATAAAGACTAACTTTAATCTGATCACTTACCTCAATGCTCTAACCTTTCGGTAAGGAGGTGATAGGGAGCTTTGTTGTACAGGTTTGGTTGTTGCAGTGGGCAATTCATTAACACGTATAGGAGGAGCCTTTTTAAATGTTTGAAATGGAGGCGACCCAAAAGTGAGCTTACGAGGTTGAATTGTTCCGAAACTGGGTGAAGATTGCATCTTGCTTTGTATTTGTTTATTATTAGGAAATTATTTCATAGCAAACTCGAAAACAATAGAGATTAATGTATATATATATGATGTAGAAAACTAATTTAAACACAATAGGAAAGGAATTAACAAAAATATTTGTATTTACTAATTACTACTAGTTTCAGGTTCTTTTTAAATTGTTGCTTGTATTCAAATTTGAATTAAAACCATTAAACAACCACGACATGTCAATATTTCCAATCACGTTCCAGTGCTTCCATTAAATTAACACCATGGAATATTTGACTTCCAGGGTATAAAATATATCCCTTAAGCTGAGCTCACAGCAGGAACAGTGGATTGAGGCAGAGTGTGCAATGTGTTAAATTTTTACTTATGATCAAAATTTTCAAACAATGTACATCCAAAAAAAATTTCAATATTAAATGTATATCTCTTTACATACATGCGCTTACACAATGAGAAACGAAATATGGCTACTAGCAGCCAACTTCACTTTGATGTCATCTTATCCTTAACGTCACCTTTGTACATATATAAAATCTGTAGGCCAATCATCGCGAGATTACAGCACCTTAGCTATTTTAGTTTTTTTCTTCACGTTTTATATAGAAAACTACCAACGCCACCTTGTGGCTACGGTGAACGTGATAATACAAAGACCTTGTACCTTTGTATACATATTTGAATAGTACTATCATGAAGAGGAATGCTAGACCTGACATCTTTTCATCGACTTCCTAAACATTTCGTTCCACATGTTTTGCATGTGGAATGTATTGGGGTGGGGGTAAAAATGAGCGAGAATTCCAATATAAAATAATAAATTTCCAGATTATTAAAAAAACAGAAGATAGAGAAGAATGTATACAAACTCAGCGAAAGTTCGAGGGAGGCAATGAAAAGACTTTTTTGTTATAATTTATATTCTGTATAATGTGGTTTTTTGATTGGTTGATTGGGAATAAAGAAAATTGAAAAAAAAACACAACAACACAAAAAAAAGAATTAGAATATAAACTTTTTGTGGTTGCCAATTAGAAAAAATAAGGTTGTACCTACTTTTTTCGAACCATTTTCAAATAGACAAATATTTTTAAACCATGCTAATAATAGTGCAAACATTTTTGTTGTTTAGTTATCTTTTAGGGATAAATAATATAAAAAGAATGACTTATACAAGGTACATTAACTTCAGAAATTTTTTGAGAAAATTCAAATGTTATTAATTTCCCATAGGAAGTTAATCTAATTGATCTGATTTGTCGAATTGAAAATGTTGACATTTCAAGGTCCTTAGAGTCGAAATAAAAGATTTTTGGAGAGATGTATGTGCGTGAGTGTGTACGTATGTACGTCCGGTCGTCCGTACTTCCGTAAGTTCTGGAACTTTTTTTCGTCGTCCATAGCTCAAGAACCAATGGAGATATTGACTTCAAATAAATTTTGTTATACAAATAATAATGCAGAATCATGCAGAAAGGACTCTCAAACAAATTGAGTGGGTGGTTTTTTACCATAGCAATTAAAAAAAAAGGTGAACCAATGACGCTAGCGACTTGAGTTAAATTTTATATTATACATATATTGTAACGTGATATTAAACTAGTATATTTTTGGGAAAAACCCGAATTTTTGTAAATAAAAAAAAAACTGAAAAAAATATTTGTCTCCTCGAATATTTTACGAACAAAAAATGATTTTATCTCCAAAATAATTGTATATTAAAATCTACAAAAAAAAAGTACGCAAATAGTACTAAAATTGGTAAAAATTGTTTTTTGACTGAAATCTCGTTTAAAAAATAGATTTTAAAATCAAAGTATTTAATCATATGCAAAATATTTTTTTTCAATGTTCAAATTTTTTAGAATAATTAATCGGAATGGGAAGTTATCAGTGTGGGTCGCATCCCAGCATCTTTTTTTTATTTTAATATATATTGAAAATATGTTCATGTTCTAATAACAGCTTTTATGGTGACTTATTTGTGACTTTTTAGTTGATGTGATGTTTGCATCATACAAATAAGTCAATAATAATTGAGGTGAAAATTAAAATTGCCAAAGATTTAGTTAGATATAAACAAATAAAGTTAATTTTAATTAGAAATTTAAAGTGCATTTCTTCAATGTTAAGGTTTTTTGATCTTAATTCCTAAATTAAATGCCCTAAAATTAGAATGGCATTTTTTGTAACGTTACTTACATCATTAATTACACCTGAAAAACATACAAACCCATTTTAGAAAAGCCGTGTAAACGATAATATTTCATTTCAAATTACATGTAATTTTAGTTCAAGCGAAAATTGAAATGCACGTGTAAATCAATAGTTTAAAATAATAAAAAAAATTGAAATAAATGAAAATTTTATTTCAATTTTGGAGAAAATCTTAATTTTGAATTTTAACACAGTTGTTTCGCACTGCAAAATATTTAAGAAAAAAGTCTGAAGCTACTATTAGAAGGTCAATGTAAACGGTCAACGCGTTGACTCTTTGACGTAAAAATGACGTCATTTGTAGACCTACAATTAAAAACTACATAAAAATTATGTTATATGCTTACATTGTACCAATTTTAACATTCTTTCACACCCTAGTATGAAAAAAAATAAAAATAACATTGGTCAACGTCTTAAGCATTATTCACATGAGCACGACCGACGACCAACGAATGAACGAATATTCGCAGATTTTGACATTTCTTTCACATGAGAGTTTTTAATTCGTCGCGAATGAAGTTTGACTTTTAGGTTATGTAGCGCGCGAACAATTTATTCGTTGCAGTGTGGATGGTATGTGGAACGCGATCAATTTATTCGTTGCAGTACGGATGGTATGTGGGACGCGAATAAAGTTTGACAGTTCGTATCAACTAGAATTTTGTTCGCGACGAATAAATTTGTTTTCTTAAATTTATTAATATAATGATATTGAAAAGTAAAAGTATGCATCATAAATCAAATAGAAACTATATTGCTATCGTTTTTTTAAGATTTTGTGTTCAAATATGTCTTTAAACGTATATAAAATCACATTTTGTAATTCATTCGTCGTTCGTTGGTCGCGCTCATGTGAATGCTACTTTAAGCATTGACGCTGTGAACGTTAACGGTGCGTTGACACAGAAAGTTTATATGTTTTTATGACGTCAGAGAGTCAACGCGTTGACGTTTTAAGTTGATTGTTTAATTCTAGCTTGAGTCAACTTAGCTCCAATCAGGAAACGACTTAAGTCCTTACAATTCTGCTTAATACACGCAAACATACCCTCCTTAATACTTACTTTTCTACATACCTACCCACATTACAATAAAAAATAATATCAATAATATCAATATTTTTATACTTCCAGTCGCTCTTAGATTCCACACTTAATTTTCGTACAGGCAGCGCCCCCATGGTCCGCCTTCCGTAACAAAATGTTGTGTTTCATGATAGTACTATTCAAATATATATACAAAGAATTGTACTTGATTGATATCTTGCTTGTTTATTTTAATAAATTTTATTTATGTAGAAAAATATAGTTTGTCAAATTTTAAAAACTGTATTCAATAGGGCATATAATATTGATAGCCTTAAAAGTAGTACTATGTACAGTAAAACTAGTTTTATGATGGATTCACATCAAATGAAATATTAATTTATTATTTAAAATGTAAAAACCTATACTCCGTTTCCAATTGGATCTAATATTCTAATTGTATTCAAGAGACTAATTTAATATAATTTAAACACTGAATTTTTGAGATTCTGTTTAATCAGATGTTATAAAAAAGTAAGTGTCAACTGTCACTTAGTCTATTGAATAGTCCATATTGACACATGGAGTCAGTGGGCAGGTTCAGATGACATGAGGGACTTGAAAGTAAGGCGAGTTTCTAGCATCTGATTGGCCAGCTGCCAAAAATTGCCTTCCAATTAAGGCAACTTTATTGGAAAGTTAGTCAAGAAAAATCTCCCTAACTATCAAGTCAAGTCAACTTATGTCAAAGGTTCCTTGTTAATTTGGAAAAGAAATAAGTAATATTTCTTTAAAATACAAAATACAAATCGTGATGGACTTGTAGCTTGCCTGAGGAGTATTTTGTAGAAAATAATGATTTTGGTAGTTTTTGTACTATGAACTTGAAGTAGAGGTTTGTGAAGTAAAGTTCTGAATTTTAAATTCATGACACTTGAAAAAATAACTAGTTGCCTTGGTCAAAATTTACGTTCAAAGAATGAAGTTGACTGCAAATGAAGTCCCTTATGTTGCCTGAACCTACCCAGTATCTGGTAGTCAGATCGTGAACCATCAATTAGAGATAGATGTTTTTTGACGTTCAATGTTTTTCCTATAAGAGAAAAGTAAAAAGTGAATCGAAAATATTAATTTTTAAAATAATTTTATATCAACTGTTTTCAATATTAAGATCATAAATGAATAGTACAATGCGTTTATGCATAAATCAGGTGAAAAATATACCAAACATAATTCAACCTGATTAGGCGTTGGCCGCCAGGTGCCGTGATTTATTTTAACCATAACTAATGTTAATGTCGTAGTGCCTGTGGCAATGGTTAGTGCGTTGGACTGTCATGACACAGGCCTTGCGTTCGATCCCGGCCTGTATCATCTAAAGTCTTTTTCACGGGTACTGCCTCTTGCGAGGAATTGACAAATTCTTCAAGAGTATTTCTTGTCATAAAAAGTGCTTTCTCAAATTAGCCGTTCGGATTCGGTTTAAAACTGTAGGTCCCCTCCATTCCTGATAACATTACTCGCACACAGGAATGGTTGAGACTTGAGAGTCGTAAGTCTCTAGGCCCTAGTTCTCAACGGACTGTTGCGCCACCTAATTTATTTATTTAATGTTAATGTCAACTTTGTATATACAATTTATCATTGACATACTATACATACTATATATAGTATGTCAATGCAATTTATGGTACTATCACGGAGCAATTATTTGTTACGCTCGTCGTAGCCGCAAGGTGGCGTTGGAAGTTTTGTATACAAAAGTTGAAGCACAAAAAAACTAAAATAGCTAATGTCGCGGTAGCCAATAGGTGCCATGCCATTCCGTATAATCTCGCGATGAAAATACTACAGATTTTATGTACAAAAATGCCAATTCCTTTTAAAATCCGGATTAGAGCATTAAGTCCCAAACGACATGACTTTTTGTAAGCTAAAAGAAATCCACTTACATAAATCAATTCTCAAAATATTTTTGTCATTTTGTGGATATTCTTTTTTATTTTTTCCATTAAAATTGTGAACCAGAGTATACTTAATAAAAAAAAAAAACAGGAAAACTCCTGCAAAGGTATTAGACAATCGTTGAATACAAGTTTTATTGGACTGATGTGTCTCAGGGCTCCGTTGTTACAAATAGGTAACCTGCTCTACGTAACTTATAATTCCAATTATTCTTTCACTGGCGATAGTACTCTTAGCTCTTTATATACATTATGTACGTTTCCAGACTCATATCCCTCCTCTTCCGACGTCAACAACAAAATATAATTACCTCCTTAAATTCTCACCTAAAAACTATTGTGGAAAAAGAAACCGCGTGAAGTTTAATGCTTGGAAAGGCCAACGCTGTCTTGAATTGTTAAATCGCTATACAACCTTGTCATTATTCGTGAGTGGAATTTGCATAAATAAAACTGAACAACTCGATACTCTCGGTATGTGCATAACCAACCAGCTCTTGTGTAACTGTCAATTAAACAAGGTCACCAAATATGCCCTAATTTAATCTACAAAAAATGTATACATACGTCTGAATGTTAAGGTGCTCCAATATCTTACTTTCTTGCCTCACCCTTTTTAAATTTATTTTAACGGACTATGCTCTAGTGAAATAGCATCCAAAATGACAATAGGAGTCTGCTTGTAAAGATAATATTGTTATCATTCTCAAGGATAAGAGATATCACTTTTCAAGAATTGCAATTTTTTGGTTTAGAAGGTATCGTAGGACAAGGCGATAATAAAGGCCAGCTTCTACAATTTTCTCACTGACTTTCATTGAAGGCTAGCTTTTTGAAAAAAAAAACAGCTTTTTTAAAATAATACTATTGATTGCATCTGCATCTTTTTGAAAAAATTTAAAACTATCGTGTCCCAGCTAAAATGTTCATTCTCTTTACGACGTGTTGTTCTACCTTTATGGTATTCAATATAACAAAGTATTTCCGTATTGAGAAAGTCCAATTTGGAGCAGTCGCATGGCGCTATCGAAGCTTACAGAGTAAATTCGACCAAATGTATATTTTCAGTTCAAAAGAAAATTGAAATTCTGTTACATTCTTTCTCCTTGATTTGGCTTTTGTCCTGAATTAGTTGTGACAAAATTATTGCTTGAAAGTATTTTATCCGTATTGAGCCGGATATCACCCATCTTCATTTAGTATCGAAATAGATCGGAACTCAATTGCCTTGATTTGATAATTGATTTTTTCTATTTTGTAAATAATAAACAAATGAAGTTTTAAAAAATTTTATATTTTATTCTTCTGTTTTAAATGTAACTCCTTTTTTTCTTTTTTTTGGTTTCGATGGCGATATTGATGCTGAGTCACTGCATTCATCTTCCTTGATGTCTGCAATCAATTTAACGACATTTTCAATTTGTTCTGGATCTTCGATCTCTATTTTAGGACGTTTTAGATTCTGCAAATACAAGAAATAAAGTATGAATATAAATGTACTACTCATAAAAAGGAATTATTAATAGCTGCAAGTTACAAATTACACCAGAAAGGCATTTGATTAAAAACAATTAAACTGGGTAAGTTCACATTCAAGTTAGAAGAATGATATGATTTAAACAAATCGTTTATCGTATAAGGGGAAGGGGACAATGTAACGGCGTGCTGTTCTGCGTTTCTGATTTAGGTCAACATATCAGAAAACTGTCAATCAACGAGCAAACTTTGAACTGGAATGAACTTCATATAATATTGAAACGTCTGTTGCCCAAGTACGCAGGTGAAATGATTATTAAATTTGACGTCATTAAATTGCATGATTAAAGGATCGGCAATTAAAATATGTTTACAATTTTACAGTATTTAAGAGCCACTATATGCTAAATGTGTGTTTTGGCTTGTTTGTTTACATTCATGGGAAGGAATGTAGCACCATGTTGTAATGCGCACGTGTTGTTGTTTGGTTATAAATTATGACTGGCTAATACAAAACCGAATAGAAATAGTTTCTAAATGTAATTCCTTTTTACAATTATATATTCTTTTTAGTATATGCATCTGTACTCTTAAATTTTGTTAACTTACTTTCTTTGATTCAATGTTATTCACTAATTCTCCTTCTATGTACGGATACATATGCTCCAAATTGAATGCCTTTATTTTGAATTCGATTTCAGAGTTAACTTCAAGTTTAACATCAGATTTATTTAAAAGCTTTATGTATACACTAAAAACACGATATATAATAACACAGATTTGAGAAGAAGATACATGTCGAACTGTCCCTCGTACAATTGCTCCAGTAATTGGCTTGAAAATATAGCAATCGGAAGAAATGTCCATGTGCAGTTTTGGGTCGTCAAAGCGTATGGCTGCAGAAGAACCGATTAATTTAACATTGTGTATGTCTAGAATTATGCCCTCGAGGACATCGTCGTAGGTTCCAACCAATTTATATAAAAGTAATTTTTGTAACGATGTCTTGAAATCTTTCAAACCAGAAGGAAGAAAATTCAGATGGAAATTTGCACCCATTTTCTTGACGCATGAACCCGCGGCATCTTTGTAATCATCAAGTTCTTGTTCGCTGTATTTAATGTATTTAGAAACTTTTCTAATCTTTGACATGGTGTTTGTTTGAGTTTAAAACAAACACGATTTTTAATTAAATTTTTGAACAATTATTAAAATTGATAAATCGAAGGGAAGGAATAAGGCACTTTGAATCTGAACCGGAATCAACATCGTTTGAATCAAATGACATTTGGCATGTTTTTCTTGTCATGCTGACAAAATAAGTGACAGATGAAAGCATCCAGCAATTAAACAAAAAGTTTAACTATCAAAAACGTTCAATGTCTAAAAGGGTGTCTTCACGAAGATGTATATTTTCGTTAATACTATGTTTACACGTAAATTTAATCTAGATATCATTCTAGTATGATTTCAGGTAATCTAGTAGGGCTTGCACATAAAAATACAGGTTTAAGATGACATTTAAATTCTGGAATATAACTCAATGTTGTCTTTGCAAATAAATCTAAATTTTTTTATTTGATTCAAAAAACATTTACCGAAGAAAGAAATATTGAAGTTTACCATTTTTCCAATCAAAATTGAATAATTAAATATAGATAAAGAAATCGTATGCTCTCAAATAATACAATTTATAAGCAAAATATGAACACAATTTTATGGGGTGAAAGATATGACTATATAATTTCTCAATGGTCAATCATTGGAATATTGGAAATATTGCGATCGGCACTATTAGAATTAGTTGAAACCTTTAATTTGATAAGGTTTAACTGTGTATGGCAAGCCGAGTATATTTAAACGTGATTAGATTTTAGTTAGTCTAGATAAAGCATTTAGTGGAAACATAGTATACAAATGTTCAAAGCAGAGTGACCCATCCAAATCGGCAATTTTATGGCTCCTAGTGATAGCAAGCAAGTTGCTCTTCGGAAAATTGCACAATAATAGACAATATTTGATTAGTGGCTCAATTAGTTCACCGATTTCGGTAAAATAATCAAATTTCGGAAAAAATGTATGCATATAAATATATCTGTAACCTTTGTATATAAAATCTATAGTATAATAATGGAGCAGTTATTTTTTACGTGCGCCGTAACCACAATTTGGCGTTGGAAGTTTTGTATACAAGTAAAAAACTTTACGAGCTAATGCCACTAGATATCTTCCCTGTATAATCTCCTGATAATAGACTTTATATACAAAACTGTAACTAAAGTTGTACCTAAATTAACCAAAATCGGTGACATCAATGAAACACGACTTTTCAACTGTTCTTTTGATAGTGAGCAAATAGTATATTATAATTTGATGCTGTCGTTTTTACTTAAAAATAATCATAATTAATATCCTCTAAACATATTCCTTTTTCACTTTGTAGTTTTCAACGATTTCCGTTCACGATAAAAAATGGATGGGTTATCAATGTTTATACATAAATAGGAGCATCATCTTTCTATCCTGATAGCAACGCATATTGCTTCGATTTGAACAAAGCTTATTTTGTGCTATTCTTCTCTAGGATACCATTAGAAATTATTTTCTTAAAGTACCTATGTATGTATGTATATTATTTTTGAGAACTTTTGAACAAAGCATCACTCTTTTTTCTAGCCGTCACTCAAATTGGCAACTAACTAGGCCTCTTTTAAAAGTTTAATAAAAGAAAACTAAACTCAAGTTTTTTAAAAGTAAACTTAAATAATTTAAAAACTATCCAAATATTTTCGTTGTTGTTGAATTTAATCTTTGTATAAGAAAAAATGTTAAGATTAACTCATTCGATTTAGGTATTCGCTGTTAAATCACTCTTACCACAGCCAACAGTACTTTATTAATAACTTTAAAATTGGGCCGCTATACAAAGTTATAGTTAACTAAGTTTTTTAAAAAAGACGATATATGTAAAAGAAGCGGTATTGCTTTCGTAATTAGTGTTTCAGATAAGTTTGCAAACTATAAATATTAAAGGTGAATTCCAAGACGATAGACTTACATACAAGTAAGACTTGAATTAAAATTTTTGCTGGCAGTGAACATCCTGATATCCTACAATAAATTTAAGAAACAATCAAATAAAAGAGGACAAATTAAAATCTTATATATGGAATGTTTAATCGTTCGTGCAGATATCTTTCACTAAACTATCTCCTGAAGCTACTTTACAAACTTCACTCATCAAGTTTTTTAATATCGCTGCTTGTTTTCCCTGAGCTCCATCAATAGTAATAGTAGGTATAAACGATACAGCTGGTCTTAATGCATGCGTTGCGTCTCCATTCATTTTCAATAATTCACTGCCATGATTTGTATCATAACACTTTTGAATTGAGTTAGCTGTTTCCAGATTATAATCCCGAGCACACTAAAATACAAAAAACTAAAAAATAATCATATTATAAGTGCCGACATTTGGATACATACTCTGTATAAAGCTTCCTTTGGCAATCTATTATCTTTGATCATGCATGTCACCATATCGAGTCTTTTTATAGGGTCAGTAATTATTTCTATTGTACAAGCATGATACATGTTTGCCTGGCATTCAAGAGGGCCATGTTGGCAATCAAAGTTCAGAGAGCCGTCTGAGCTAATTGATGTCTAGAATTAAATGTAGTCGTTATAAATTTTCAGGCAAGAACATATTTTTAAAACATTTTTGATAACAAACAAATTCGTAAGTGAATTGATCAAAAGGAAAGATAAAAATGTGTGTACTAAACTGTTTTCTAACAAGCTTACTGATATAATAAAAGTATTCGCGTACATACTATTTTTTTTTAATTAATTGATTCTTGACATAGGTATATTTTATGTGTATCGATGTATCTATGAAGGAATATATAATTATTTATATTTGATTTTTAAAAACTACGTATTCTTGTTTTAAAATTTGATATTTAAATTTTCAATTATGTGGGTTGACTTCAGCTTAAAAACGAGGAGCGAAATTCTATTCACGAGCGTACCTAATATAATTTCGTTTTCCCTAAAACCGGAAGAGATTGTTAAATAATTGAGTACTGAATTTCTTCCATTTCAGAAGCGTTATTATTATAAAAATAAATATTTATCTTTATTTCAAAGTATCTATGGTCTTACCGAGGCTTTTCCGTAGGGAACAAGAACAACTTCCAGAACTGAAGGGGCTGCTTTATAAGCGGGCACTAGCTGCTTTGTAATAAAATGCTTTGAGTCTGGACAAAGAGCCTCATAGAATACTGTCACTAATATCGGAGTACCTGGTATTCGGGTAACACTTTCAACCTATTATGATTAGAAAAAGAATATAGTTTATTTTTATGATATAAGATAAGATAACATGGAACTACTGTAAGCATAAGACCATCCCCTATAGAATATCGAAAAAGAAGCCAAATAAGGATTCCAACGCAGCATATGAGAACAATTCGTCTTTTTGCCGGCGACAACATAATATATAGTTTTTTCTTTGTGACTTTCAAAACTTGGCCGGTTTTTATTAAAAGCAAACAATCATATGATTTATGAAAATTTGTTAAAATATCTTAATTGCATGTAAACAAATTTACTATTACTATTACTGGAGCCGAGAATAGACAAAACATGAAACGAATAACGATACGCTGAAGAGTTGACAACTGACAAGACTAAGCTAACTGACGTTTGCAGTTTTGCTTATGTCACAGCCACACTCAATACAAAGCAAAGACGGTTAAGTTATGAAGTGCGTTCCCTTTGCTATAAAATCGCCTTTATGAGTATTTTTCACACGCCGAAGCTTATAGTTACATTTAATAAAAAGTTCATCTAGTCATTGGGTAAACCCTTATTTATAAAAACATTCCAAAAGTTATTCATTATTTAAATATGATGTATTCATAATGTCAGACGTAATAATTATATACCTACCAAGTTGAGTGTTTAAATGGTTTAGTTAAGTTTTATTGACAGATAGCTGGCTTATTACGTATCAATACAATGTAAGTGATTGCAGATTTCATGTGTAAACACAATTTAACTGTCAGTTATTTGGGTACATAATTGTCTGAAAATACAATAAAATCGAATGATGTAAAAATCGTCTAACAATTTCTTTATTGTGGGGAACATCAGACAACGATAATAGTTGACAGGGCCGACAATAAATTGTTTATTTACACGATTTGAGATGCATTTAGTGGCAATTAATTGCTAGATTACACGATTGTCAGCTAGCATACACTTTATTGGTCTTGACACAATTAATGATCAGGAAATTATCTTACAATTTATTGTTTAACAAATTTTTTGACAATTAATTGTGAGACTACACAGTTGTAAGATTTGGCAATGTTGATACTGATATACTTATATATGTATATATTGACACAGTCTTTTAGTCTTTAGGTTAAGGTTTACACAGTCGAAAATAGTTTTAACCTTTTCAAATAGTGTTTAAAGTTAGACTAAAAGTGGTTTTAATATCCCATCACCAAACTAACAATTAGTTCTCATTAAAAATGTTCAAATGCAATTGATATTGATGTATTATTGTTATAAAACCACCAGGAATAAATAAAAGTAAAATATATGCATAAATATATACACCGTTGCTGCTAGTAACTTCCATATTTACACTATTATATCGGGTGATTTTTTAAGAGCTTGAGAACTTTAAAAAAAAAAAAACGCATAAAATTTGCAAAATCTCATCGAATCTTTATTTGAAACGTTAGATTGGTCCATGACATTTACTTTTTGAAGATAATTTTATTTAAATGTTGACCGCGGCTGCGTCTTAGGTGGTCCATTCGGAAAGTCCAATTTTGGGTAACTTTTTCAAGCATTTCGGCCGGAATAGCCCGAATTTCTTCGGAAATGTTGTCTTCCAAAGCTGGAATAGTTGCTTATTTGTGTAGACTTTAGACTTGACGTAGCCCCACAAAAAATAGTCTAAAGGCGTCAAATCGCATGATCTTGGTGGCCAACTTACCGGTCCATTCCTTGAGATGAATTGTTCTCCGAAGTTTTCCCTCAAAATGGCCATAGAATCGCGAGCTGTGTGGCATGTAGCGCCATCTTGTTGAAACCACATGTCAACCAAGTTCAGCTCTTCCATTTTTGGCAACAAAAAGTTTGTTAGCATTGAACGATAGCGATCGCCATTCACCGTAACGTTGCGTCCAACAGCATCTTTGAAAAAATACGGTCCAATGATTCCACCAGCGTACAAACCACACCAAACAGTGCATTTTTCGGGATGCATGGGCAGTTCTTGAACGGCTTCTGGTTGCTCTTCACTCCAAATGCGGCAATTTTGCTTATTTACGTAGCCATTCAACCAGAAATGAGCCTCATCGCTGAACAAAATTTGTCGATAAACACATTTCGAACCGAACACTGATTTTGGTAATAAAATTCAATGATTTGCAAGCGTTGCTCGTTAGTAAGTCTATTTATGATGAAATGTCAAAGCATACTGAGCATCTTTCTCTTTGACACCATGTCTGAAATCCCGCGTGATCTGTCAAATACTAATGCAAGAAAATCCTAACCTCAAAAAAATCACCCATTACAACAAATTAAAAACATTTAAAACATACCTAGTTCGCTTAAGGAAACATTTTTTATGATGCAAAATATCAACAGATAAAATGACAGTGGCATCGTGTTTGAAAAAAATGTATGCTTGATGTCAGCGATGGAGAAACCTACAGTTTTATGCCGAATCCGAACGGCAAATTTGAGAAAACATGACAAGAATAAAATTTTTTTTTTTATTTAATAGAAGATTAAAAAAACTAATTTCAATATCCTTTTTTTAAAATTTACTTAAACACTACTTAAAATTAGGTCCTAACAATAAAACTTAAACTAACTAAAACTACCTATTCTACCTATAAACTATGTACTAACAACAAGAATAACATCAGAAGCAAATCTAGATTCATTGATTTGTTTCCATTTTGTTTTTTGTCATATTTTTTTTTCATTTCATTTTCTTTTCTTTTCTATTTTTTAATTTCTTTTTATTTTATTTATTTTTGTTTGTGCCACTATGCCTACTCTACTTAAAACTTAACCCTAAAACTATAAAACAAGTATGTAAGCAGGCCAAGGCTTTAAACCCCATCCTGACTACCCACTATCAAGTGTCGATTGAAGCCACCAAAACTGGTTCTCCTGCTTCACCCTATCAATTCGGTCCCGTTCGGAAACAGCCCTACTGAATCGAAGGAGCTCTGCTTCGCCTTGTGCCATGACGTCCTGATTGTACAGTAGTCTCCTATTCACGGTGGTAGATGCTTCTGGTGGAATGAAGCCGCTCAAGCGGCACTCTGAAAACACTCGTCGTTCGGATAGAACGCCCCGAAAATTAAATTGTTGGTCGAAGACATACATAGCTCTTGCAATGTTATCACGAAATTGTCAATTCTGTTAACTCGAGCCCCATTGTATGGGACCTCGTTGGAATAGTAATGCACGAAAGAAGATTCGGCTGTGCAATGTAAGCCGATACAGCGTCGTAAACACTGCCGCTCGAACACCCGAAACTTCTCCATCTGGGAAGTGGCAACGCTGAACCACACAAGACAACCATAAACGATCATCGGCCGTATGAGGGCCATGTAGCAAAATACCTTCACTCTGGGGTCAAGTCGACTGTTGTAAAACAGCCGTTTCGTCAGACCGACGGCTCCTCTGGCTCTGGTCAGAGCAGACAGTCCTACGCTCTAACCGTCACGCTCACGGGTACAACATAACGCATAATTAAGTGTTTTAAATTCTTTTCAAATAAAACACTGTTGTTTAGATATCTGCAAATAAATATAAATATACTCAATTGTACGGAATTTTCATATTGAAATAACATACAAAATCAAATGAAAATTACAAAATGAATGAATGTTATTTGTTCCATTTATTAATATTTTGGTGAAACTATTTTAAACATTTAAAGTTTGGTTGGCAATGTTCTTAACCTTCTTTTAAAACTGGTTTACTGTAATGTGCCATCTGTTATTAGTTTGCGAAAATAAAACGTTTTTTAAAGCATGGCAGAAAATTTAAATCTAATTAGAAATATTTTTTCTCAAAAACTTAGCGTGGTTTAAACCAATAATAGTTATAAATGGTTTACTGGTGCATATAAACGTATTTTTAATTAATTTTTATATTCTCTTAATCTATTGTTTATTTAGTTTATGTATCGCATCAAGCAATGTTCATAATATTTATAACAAAAAAAAACTGGTTTTAGGCAAGAAGGTTCGCCCAATAGTTTAAATTTTCATAATGTGCTCTACCATACTATGTCGCTTAGGTACTGTAATCCGTCTGATTTGTCGAATTAAAAACCAGGATATCTTTCTTCGTGAAGAAATAAAAGAAAATTATTGTTTTGTACTTTAATTATATAAATTAAATACAATCGTAATATTTGTGAATTTTAGTCTAATGCGTTTTATTAAATGAAGTTAATCATGATCAAAAAATACGTTCATCAGTGTTTAAGTCGTCAAAAACTGGAAAAATACCGAACTAAGCAATTTTGACTTGCATTTTTTAGAAAAGAAACTTTATAAACATCTACGAGGTAGATTTCGCTTTTTTTAATTAACTCAAAAATTTAAATGTATTTTAAAATTTAAATTATTCTATTTGATTAAAAATTCGTCGTATGTCAATACTTGCAAAATTTTCAGAAGAGATAATTTTGTAACATTTTCTTTTTACAATTTTATATTTCTATGAATTCCAAGAACATTTTTGAAAAGTTAAATTCTAAAAAATTCAAGGTCAACATACTAGCTATTGGATTGAGATAAAATGGTCTTCATTTAAAAAACGTTTTATTCAATGAAATGAACAAGTTTACTTATGCGTTTATGTGTCTCAAATGATAGTTATTATTTTGATTCTTTTTTTTTATGTTTTTCAATAATTTTGAAAAAAAATTATATATTTTATTATATATTTTATTTAATTAATTTTTGTCTGGTAATATATAAACATTAGGCATGTTTGTCATTCATATCAGAAGATTTAAAAGATTTATAGATTTTGTTTTATTGCGAGTTTATTTTATTTGTGTTACCAAGGAAAGGATATTTTTTTTGTTTTCATTCAAAATTGAGTTAACTTTGATAACTTATTTTTACCTCATTGTGTTAGAACTGAACTTTTTCTTCTTTGTTATTGTTAGTTTTGTTATTTATTAATTAATTGACCTGGCAAAAAAATCGTTTTAATTTTAGTTATTTATAGATCTTTAAAACTTTCATAGAATTTTATTCTTATAGGTTTATTTATCTTATTATTTATATAATTAAAGTTAATTATATCTAATATTATTCCCTTCAGCATCAACCTTACGATTTTTATCAATTAACTGCTTTGAAGCTAAAAAAATCTTCCGACAGTATCAAACATATTTATTTTTTTTGAATATCGTATCGACTATCATCATTCTTTCTTAAGACCTTGGAAAGATTGATTGATATCCATTTAAAAAAAAAAAAAAAAAAAAAAATTAAGGGCAAGTATTGATACAAGACTTCTGTCTTCGTCTCAACATGGCTACTGTAAAGGTAAATCGGTGGAAACAGCGTTACACACCTTAGTACGCACCATCCAATATTCCCTCCATCATAAAGAGTTCACTATGGTTGCTTTCCTTGACATCGAAGGTGCATTTAACAACGTGGACACATCTGCAATCACATCTGCACTAACATCTCTAAACGTAGAGAGTTCGCTTGGGGAGTTAATTAATTTAATGCTGACTAGCACAATAATTAACTCAAAACTGGGCAACTCTGGAACCTAGTGGTGAATGAAATCCTAACTAGTCTGGATGCGGAGGGTTTCAGGGTGATCGCCTATGCGGACGAGCGACGTTGCTATAGCAGTTTCAGGAAAGCATCTTAACACCTTAAAAGAACTCTTACAAAATACCTTAGACTAATACTTTGGGCTGATGGGTGTGGACTGGGTGTTAACCCACACAAAACCGATTTAGTCTTATTTTCGAGGAGATACAAAATTGCATTTGTCAACCCTTCCCATATTAAAGGAATCCAATTAAAATTCTCAGTCGAGGCTAAATACCTGGGTCTTGTATTAGATAAAAAAAACTAATTTGGAAACGCAATGTACAGGAAAGAGTCAAAAAAGCTACTGTAACCTGTAACTCTGTTTTCTTGCAAAAAAGCTATTGGTAATAAATGGTTCTTACAACCCAGAATCACGCATTGGCTATACGCATCGGTAATTAGACCAATTTTAATGTAAAAAAAAAACAAAAAAAAATTAAATAAAGTCCAACGTTCAGCTTGCCTATGTATAAGCGGATAGCTTCGCACGACCCCATCTGCGGCACTGGACACCTTACTCTACCTAACATCAGCACATTTTTATAGAGATGGTTCAAAAACAAAAGAAGGGGTTGGTGAAGGTGTGTACTCTGAACGACTGAAATTAAGTCTCTCATTCCGCCTTCCCAATCATTGTAGCGTGTTCCAGGTGGAACTTTTGGCGATAAAAGAGGTCTTGTCCTGGCTTAAAGAAAACGTGATATCAACATCTGATATCCGTATCTTCTCAGATAGTCAGGCCTATCAAATCTCTGGACTCTGTCTCTACAAACTCTATAACACTCCATAACTGTCGATCATCTCTAATGGAGATGGCACAACAGTTTAATATTCACCTTTGTTATGGGTGCCGGGCCATAGAGACAGGCAGATGAACTCGCCAGAAACGGTACAGTGCAGCCCATCCTAGCACGTTTGGCAAATGCTGGCATACCAATCGCTACTTGTAAACTGTTGCTAATGCAAGACGCTATGAAGAAGGCAAACACCAGGTGGAACAACATCAACGTGTCAGGTCACAAAAAGCATCTGGCCAACACTAGATTTAAAGCGATCAAGGTGTCATAACCGGACACTGTCTAATAGGAAAGCACGCCACGCGGCTAGGCGTATTCTCAACTGACTTTTGCAGAAGCTGTATTGACGAGGACGAGGAGGAAACAGTTCTTAACCTTCTCTGTACATGCCCTGCTCCAGCTCAAAAACGCAAGAATTACCTAGGAGAATTCTTCTTTAACGATCTAAACGATCTAAATCATATCAGCATAATCAGTCTCTCACGTTTCGTAAGGGACTCAAAACGGTTCCATTGAGCTTAGGAGGAAGCCATTAAACTGGCCTAAGTGTGTCCATTTCCATCATGGATAACCACTTTAACCTAACCTAACCTAACCTAACCTAATATCGTTCAATATTGACAAGGAATCGTGTTACTCCAAAAGTAAGTTTTGCCATTAAATGTGCGTTCGAAAATAAGCAGTTCGAATTCGGCTTAAAGTTGTAGTTGTAGGTTACTAGGTCCTAGTTCTCAACGGATTGTTGCACCCCCTAATTTAATTATTTATTTAACTGGAAAAAATTAAAATTGAAAAAAATCTTAAATTTTGAGCTGGAAATCTAACTAACGTAAACAAAGCAGTAACAATTTGTGCAACTACCAACACGCTTACCTTAAAGGTAAATCAGTGGACTGCTCTGCATGAAGTAGTTTCACATATTGAGAAAAGTCTTGAACATAAAGAATATACCCTGGCAGCATTTCTTGATATCGAGGGTGCGTTTAATAACGTTAAAACGGAATCGATCAAGACTACCTTAGTTGAAGTTTATATATAGAGTTGGGGTTGAACTTGTCATTGTCGATTGGATCTTCACCATGTTAAATGGCAGAATTATCAACTCTTAATTAGGAGTTAGCACTATCGAGAAAACAATTACTAGAGGCACACCACAGGGAGGAGTCATCTCACCCCTGCTCTGGATCCTCGTAGTCAACAAAATTCTCACAAAGTTCAAAGATCAAGGCATCAAAATCGTAGCATATGCAGATGACATAGTGGTTTTGGTATCAGGCAAGTTTCTTTCCATTATTGAAAACATTATGGAAAATGCATATAAGGACTTATCTTCTTGGACAACTAAGAACGGTCTCGGGGTTAACCCCACCAAGACAGAGCTAGTTTTGTTCACGAAGAAACGGAAACTGGAGGGCTTCAATCCTCCCAAACTAAATGGTATTCCTCTAAAACTTTCTAAGGAAGCTAAATTTCTAGGAGTAATCTTTGTTTCCAAGCTTACATGGAAGCGTAATACTGAGGAAAGAATGAAAAAAGCACTATGTGCATTCTACACATTCAAAAAGACCTTCGGTGTACGTTGGGGTATGCGACCGCAAGTCATCCAATGGATGTGCACAGCGATTGTCAGACCCATTCTTACCTATGGCTCTATTGTATGGTGGAAGGCGGTGGAAAAATCAAGCTATCTCCAGAACCTGAACAAGGTACAGAGACTAGCCTATATAGGAATAACAGGGGCTCTAAGATCCACACCGCAAGCTGGGTTGGAAATGATCTTGGACCTTCCGGCTCTGGATGAGTTCATAAGGTGCACGGCAGCCAAAACTACAATTCGTTTAAGAGAACTGAGTTATTGGAAGCACACCGATTACATCTCCCCTTTACAAGATTTCTATAGGAAATTTTCTATTTCCATACCAGAAAGACAGGGTTGGGATCCTAATTCACTTATAAGTAAACAGGGTATCCCTTTCAACACTGACGGTTCAAAAATGGAATCAGGAACAGGCGCTGGAGTGTTTTGCCAATCTCTCAACATCAGAGCGTCATATAAACTCCCAGCTGACTGTAGTGTCTTCCAGGCCGAGATCTTTGCCATTGGAAAAGCAGCTGAATTGGCACATCACGAAAAGCTAAGCTCTTCGGAGATTACTTTTTTCGTGGACAGCCAGGCTGCTATCAAAGCCTTAGCCAGTGAGACCATAAGATCAAAAGCAGTTTTAAACTGTAGGAAGGAATTAAATAAAATCTTCCACACTAACCAGGTAAAGATCTGCTGGGTTCCTGGACACAGCAATATAGAAGGGAATGATATAGTAGATGAACTAGCCAGGAAAGGGTCAGAAGCGGACATAAGTAGTAGCGACCATTCAGGTAGGGGACCACTCGTCCCGATTGGGGTACTCAAGAGGAAGATAGACCTTAAACTAAAAGAGAAAATCAATAACTCCTGGAAATCCAGGGATGATTGCGTAATCTCTAGAAGTTTATGGCCTAACATAAATGAAAAAGAAACTCGGTACATTCTATCGCTGAGTAAAAAGAACATTAAAATCTTGATAGGTGTACTAACAGGTCATTGCGCCATTGGCACAATGGCTAACAGGATAGGGGCATTTGCACCCGATTTTTGTAGGAGCTGTCAGGATGAGGAGGAAACAGAAACCATTAAACACCTGCTCTGTGACTGTCCGAACCTCCAAACCAGCCGACTCCGTCATTTCGGAAACAGGTTTGTTGGAGAACTGGATGATCTAGCACAGGTCTCAATGGCAAACATGAGGAAATTTATAGATAGCACAGGCTGGTTCGTTAACGAGCCAGTCTACGGTAATCGGCAAGATTGAGGAGCATCGATGCTTACTTTTACTTTTACAGGGGATCACAATGGACCAGCAGGCCCCCGTGTACGCAACAGCTTCATGCTGTGCACACTCCTTATTACCTAACCTAACCTAACCTAAGCAGTAACGTTTTTGTGTCAATATGACGAAAACTTGATAAGCCCATTGAATAATAAAAATACTAGTATTTATTTTTTGAAAAATATTGATAAAATTGTTTTTAAAAATATTGTTTTTTTTTTTTTTTTTCGACTTTGATTTTTTGTTCCGAAACTATTTATAGAAACAACTTTATTTAAAAAGAGAAAAATTGTATCGGAATAATGTAGGTGTTGTTGTAGTTTTCCAAAATTTAATTTTGTATGTGAACATACTTTTCTAAAATAACCCTTTTCGCCTAACAAGGCCGGCATAAACCACCCATCCCATACCATATAGTTCTTCTGTTGGACATTGTTTTTGTTTTTCTCATTATTCAATTATAAATTTTTTTGTAAAAATCATATTTTAGGGGCCGGTTATAGCTATCAGTAAAATCGATCAGTAAAATTTTTGTTTGTACTTTTTGAACATGTTACAGATTTATTTCTAGCAAAAGATTGATGCAATAAGATGAATCCTATATTCAAGTATTTTTTTCAAAAAGAAACAATGCATTTAAAGTTTTAATTAATTTATAAATCCATTTTAATTTTTTTAATGATGAAATTTCATTTTACTGAACAGCTGACTGCCAAAAGCCAAAAAAAATTCCATTTTGTTTTACTGTTGGTGTTCCAATTTTTTACTGTTCCGATCACATCATTAAAAATTTTACTGATGAAAGCAACAGTAAAAAAATTGTCTGAAGCGCGAAGCCTCAAAGTGACATTTATTTTAATGACGTAAATTTACTGATTGCTATAAACGCTCATCAGTAAAACATTTCAGATTCCTCCTGTTTCAAATTTTACTGATGGATTTTTTTGCGATTCTGATGTGCAACTGAGTGGACGTGTTTGATTAAGTGGCAATAATCTGAATAGTTTCAAACGTTTATTTTTACGTACCAAGGTTTTACTCCACAAAATAAAAAAAACTATTTTAAACACTTTACCCGTTAAACATTATAAAATTTGATTATAAAATTTGATTAAATCAAAATTGCAAGTACTCTAAATTAATTTAAAAGTTCGATTTATATTGCACAAATTTGATTTTGCACATGGTGGAAAATATTATCTCTTAAATTAAAGTGCGATTTACTCTTTATCAAAAATTAACTCACACTCACGTAAATTTAACAAAAAGTGTACATGACTGGTAAAAGGCAGAGAAAACAGCTCTCACAATCCCCTGGTCAGCAGCAGCCACCATCTCCAGAACCTAAACAGGCAAAAAACACATACACTACATCAAACACCGACATGTCACACGAAGAAGCTCTTCGTAAGCAAAGTGAGTACATCATATCACTTCTTTCGTCAAAAATACAAAAATTCGAAGAGAGAATAACGGCGAAAATTGACACCGACATATCCAAACTAAAGATTTCTATTGATGACGTTAATAATCGTATTAAAACTATTGAAACCAGTGTTGCCGGAGAAAAATATAAGAAAGGAGTACTGAGGCCAGAAAAGGGGAGTATTTTGAAAAAAATAGGAGTACATCATTTTTAGTCTTCAAAAATAGCTTCGGCACACATTTTTGTCACTTTATTTAAACGAAATCATCAATAAGAATAAAATCATCAATACAGAAAAAAATCAATACAAAATTCACTTGAATAAAAAACAAAACATAAAAAAATTAATTTCAATTCTAAAAACAATAAATAATAATAATAAAGCTGTCCTTTGGCAGATATGTATGTACGTAGCTTATTTCATAGTTATATTGTTTTAAGAACTACAATCAGGCACTTATAGTCAACACAAAATATGTATTAAATACTTTAAATATTAGTAGGTTTGCAAAAAGCAAGGTACTATTTTGATTCATATTTTATGGTAAGTCCAACAAAAGTATTAAAAAAACAATAATTATTTTTTATATGATTTTACAAGCTGTTTGGAAGGATTCCATTTGCAGCAATCAACTCCATTTAATAATTCCTTGCAACTCATAATTGCATGCAACATATTCACCTCCAATCTGTTCCGTTTTTTATCTTTAATGAGAAAAAGTTGGGAAAAAACTCGTTCTGCTGCTGCACTTCTGTCAAGATTTTCAATTTCGTTTTCTTTGATCAAATCAGGAATCGATGATATAATTGTGGTTGCACTTTCTGTTAAATTTAAAGGGTCAATGTTTTGAATACATTTCAAAATTTCGCAATCAAAATCGATACGTTGTGAAATTTGCACACATATGGTTTTATAATATTCTCGACAGATAACTTTAAATTCAAATACTTGTCTTACTTCAATTTTATTTACATACTTTAATAAAAAGTTCAGCCTAAGCCCCAACGTATATACAGATTTAATGTTTTTTAAATTTTCAGAAAAATTCGGATTAGAGAGAAAATCGTCGCTTAAAAACTACGATTTAAGAAAATTTTGTAAGTCTTGTAAAAAGTTTTAATATATGGTAAGAATTCATTAATCCGGACAGACTGAGTTTGAAATTACGAAAAACAAGAAAGGGAAATTTCCTTTTAGATGATGAGAGTACTGCCAAATTTGCATTAATCTAAAATGAATTAAATATGTTTCGGTTGAGTTGACACTTGACATTACAGCTTGCTGCAAGTATAGGATATTTTGAGACTTTAAAAAATAGGAGTACGAATGTGAAAGGAGGAGTACGGGAGTACGCAGCTGTTGAAAGTAGTATAATACTCCTATGGGAGTACTTTTGGCAACACTGATTGAAACCAAGTTAACCGAAATTGACGTCATCAAAGAAGAAAACAATTCACTTAAAGCACAACTGAAACAGCATGATGATGCTCTTCGAAAAATCAACACACGCATTGAAAGAAATGAAGAAATGAACCTTTATAAACAAACAGAGAGTGATGCTCTGGTTCATGGTCTTCCATTACTGCAAAATGAAGATTTAAAATTAAGTTTCAATCACTTGTGCAAAACTTTAGAAATAAAGCCACTCATTATTCGAGACATTTTCCGAATTAAAACAAATAAATCTGCTTTGAATCCACCCGTCATAATTAAATTTCTCTCACCGCGCGACAAAAGCACCTTACTACGATCGATATCCTACTACCGCACTAAATCAAAAAAAGCACTTACTCTTCGAGACTTTGGACATACTTCTGACAATGTTGTATATATACATGAATGTCTTACGCAACGGAATCGATCTCTTCTGCAAAGTGCAATCAAAATGAAGAATGAAGGGCAACTGTTCTCAGCCTTTACAATGCGTGGGTTTGTTTACGTTAAAAAGAACCGCAATGATAAAGCTATTTTTGTGGAGAACAACGATATTCTAATTGATTTTGCCACCAAATCATCAATGAGAACTGAAACAGCTGATTAAAGAATAGACTTGAAGAAGAGAAAAAAGTAAACAACTATTTTTTTTTTTTTTCTTGAACTATCTTATGTTATTATAAATATTTGGATTTTTCGCTCTTATTAGGAATTTTCTTTTTTATTATTTTTTATAGTACCTAAGTAATAACAAATTGAATAAAAAATGAATATTAATATAGAAAAATATAAATTTGTCTTTGTCATTGTCGTTATCACTGTCATCGTAATCGTCGTCCTTCTATATTTGAAATTCTTTCATAATATGGTCGTGCAGCTTCTTAACTTATTTCGCTGGACTAGTTTGGGTCCTTGTTGCTTATATATCTATATTAATGATTGATTCTAATAACCATAACAGAAATTCGGTTTTCGAGGGTTCACATGATTCTACGCGTTCTTTGATTCGAATTTTAGGTGCGCAGCACACTGGCTTGAGAGTTTGCCATATTAATGCTCAGAGTTTAGGTCCCAAGCTGGATGAGTTTCGTTATTTGTTTGAACATTCAAACATTGATGTAGTCTGCGTCTGTGAAACTTGGTTTTCTACAGATTCCGTTTGTTGCATTGAAGGGTTTAACGTCTTTCGTTGCGATAGGGTTGGTCGTGTGGGTGGTGGTGTGGCGATTTTTACTCGCAGTGGCTTGAGCTGCAGGATAATTCGAAAGTCTCAGCCAGGAAGTGGTGTCGAATATATATTTGTCGAGGTAAAATGTAACGACAACAAAATATTGCTAGGTTCAGTTTATCGTCCAAATCGCAATATCGATTTAACACCGTTGTTCGCAATATTAGATGAGTTATCTTTTGTGTCACCTTTTATCATTGTTGCGGGTGATTTTAATCATAATGTTCTAAGAAGCCCTGATCTTGTAGATAGAATGAGATCTTTTAATCTATTTCCTACTAATGTTTCAACCCCAACTCACTTTACCAGGGAGAGTAGTACATTACTCGATATGTTTTTTGTAAGTCATTTACAAAAAGTTCTTCTTTATGACCAAATTTCCACTCCCTGTTTCTCTCATCATGATCTAATTTTCCTTACTTTTCAATGTTCACCCCTGACATCTTCATCTACCTTCAGCTTTCGTGATTTTAAAAATGTCAACAGGCAGCAGTTGGAAGTTGATTTGAATTCACTTGATTTTCATCAAATATATCTTATGCCATCTGTTGATGACCAGGTTTCATTTTTACAAAATAATATAAACCATCTCTATAACTTACATGTTCCTCTAGTTACAAGACAATCTCGTTTTAAAGCTCATCCTTGGTTTAATAACCATATTAGGTCGCTTGTAACAGAACGTAATCGTGCATATAAGCGCTGGAAGACTTTCAGGATTGACGAATTGTATAGTGAATACAAATCTTTGAGAAATAGAGTAGTCTTTTTAATTCGTGAAGCTAAACAACGATTTTATGCTCCTAAGCTTGACCCTTCCCTTGCTAAACAAAAACTATGGAAGAATCTGAGAGAGATAGGTGTAGGTAAAAAAATTAACAACAAAATCGTTTCTATCGATTGTGATGAGCTTAACAAAAATTTTGTTACTCTTAATTCCTCTTTTTCTGAATCCCAAAGTATTGAAACACAATCACAAGAAGATATTTTAAATGGCCATCTGTCTACAGGTGGTTTCTGTTTCTCACCTGTTAATGAGGTTGATGTTTTAGAAAGTGTTCTTTCTGTAAGATCCAACTCTGTTGGAATTGATGGTATCCATCCGGTGTTTTTAAAAGCTATACTGCCTTATGTTCTCAAATACATTACTTATACATTCAATACTATTTTTATGACAAGCACATTCCCCTCTGCTTGGAAGCAAGCCAAGGTTATTCCTATACCTAAAAATCGCGATGCAGATGATTTTCGGCCCATAGCCATATTATCATTTCTTTCTAAAGTTTTGGAAAGACTAATGAATCATCAAATCCGGACTTTTATAAACAGAAATAAATTACTATGTATCAACCAATCAGGATTCCGGCCTAAACATAGTTGTACTACTGCCTTAATTGACGTAACAGAAAATATAAGAAATGTTTTGGATGATGGAAAAATAACTGTACTTACACTTTTGGATTTCTCTAAGGCTTTTGATACCGTCAATCGCCATATACTTTGTAAAAAGCTTAAAGATCAATTTCATTTCTCAACCCCTTCAGTAAAACTGATTCTTTCCTACTTAACCAGTAGATCTCAAGCAGTTTTTGCTAACAACTCTATGTCATGTTTTCTTCCTTTGCAGAGAGGTGTCCCTCAGGGTTCTATTTTGGGCCCTTTGCTGTTCTCCATGTATATCAATGATCTACCATCTTGCCCATTGAGTTCATCTGTACACATGTATGCAGATGATGTTCAATTGTATAATAGTTTTCCACTTGGTATGCTCGAGAACGGTGTGCATGATGTTAATGAGGATTTGAAAGAAATCGTTATCTGGTCCCGTAAAAATGATCTTTGTTTGAATCCTAAGAAATCAAAGTGCTTAGTAATTTCCAGGACTGTAATCGACACTTCATATTTCCCTGACATCTATTTAAATAATACAGTTATTGAATTTGTTGATACTGCGAAAAACCTTGGTCTCACGTTTAATAAAACGCTCAGTTGGAATAACCATATTAGAATTTCGATAGGGAAAGTTTATGGAAGTCTTCGAATGCTTTGGGCATCTCATCATATAACCCCATTAAAAACCCGACTAATATTGGCTAAAACCCTGATAATACCACAAATGCTTTACTGTTGTGAGATTTTTAGCAATTGTGATTATGAACACAAACGGAAACTTAATGTTGCCTACAATAGTACTGCGCGTTATGTTTTTGGTGTAAGAAGATATGATCACATCTCTAATTTCTCTAAATCAATGTATGGTATTACCCTAGATAATTTATTTAAACTTAGAACACTAACCTTGCTTCACAATATTCTGCAAACCCATCAGCCGGAATACCTTTACAATAAAATTAACCATACACGATCTGTAAGATCTTGCAATCTCATACCAATACGCTGCTCATTTTTAGTGTCTGAACGCCAGTTTTATGTGTATGCCACTCGATTATGGAATTCCCTCCCTCAATCTTTAAAAATAATAAGCAGCTCGACCCTGTTTTGTAGGATGCTCAAAGAATTTTTCTCCTAATTATTTCGTGGATGTTGATATAGTGATGATGACAATCAAATATATTTTTTTTTTCTTTTGTTTTGAATAAAATTTTCTTTTTAAGGATAAACTCATTTTTGTTTATATAAATAATTTTCGTTTATATAATTTTTTTTAATTTTAAAATTTCAATTTATATTTAACATTAAGAGAGCGAATGAATTAGCTTTTTCAATTTTCTATTGTATCTTAAAACCCCATTAGAAAAGCACAATGAATGTACAAATAGTATTACTATACTGATGTTTTACTCTAATTTATAAGGTATTGTATCTTACTGAGTAAATTTATGCAAATAAAAATAAATGAAATGAAATGAAATAGCTATAACCGGCCCCTTAGCTAATATTTCAATAGTTGTAAATTGGAAGCCCATATAGCTTCCAATTAAAGTTAATTTATTAAATTTAAAGTTTTAGAATATAACTTATAAAAAAAATTGTTCTTAAATTTCAATTATTTGCACATTTTTCTTGGTTCTTTTATTAATTATTTGGTTTTATGAAACTACATATGTATATATCAGGTCTGAGTTTTCAAGGGAACCAATAAGAAGTTATCAGTGTAAATCGGATGCATTTATTCTAGGAAACTTCACTTCAATAGAAAGAAAACAAATTTAAGAAAACAGTTAAAATTCCCAAGTGTAAAATAAACAGTAGGCCCAATCCATTGGAAAACAGAATCAAAGTGGTGATTATAATATTAAATCGAAGATGTTTTAGATTTTTTGAATCATTCTAATGTATGCATCAATGTTTTAGGTACCAAATTTGTATGACCTTAAGGGAGGTTTTAACTATAACTTTCATACTTAATGTCATTTTGTTGGAGCAGCATGGACATTTTTTAAAATTAATAAATATATATTCTATAATATATCTTAAATTTAATGAATATAACAATACAGAAAATTCTTGATCTTACTTAAGTTTTTATGATCGTAATTGAAATAAGTAGCTAGGATGCGACCCACACTTAAACTTTCCACCAGTGTCCGTCTGTCGATTTTTCTAAAATTTTAACAAAATATTAATAATATTTGCAGCCGAAATCTTTCTTAAGATTTTACCAGATGTCAAAAACGTTATTCTTTAATGCTAACAATTCTTTGTGTTTAGTAACAAAATATTCGAGATATGATAAATATTTTTTTCTATTAATAAAAAAAAAGTTAATGTATGTAAATAATATAAAATTTAACTGAAGTCCCTATAGCACTATTGTTTCGAAAGATATTTGGCGTCAACCAAATTTTTTTAAATTGCTATAGTAAGAAAACACCCACTCAATGTATTTGAAAGTCCTTTCTGCATCTTTTGATGTTTTCATCCTTTGTTTGAAGTTGATTTCTCTTCTGGTTCTTAAGATATGGCCAACGAAAAAAGTTCTCGAACGGAGGACGGTCGTACGAACGTACATCTGTGCACACGCATTCACGCATACTTAAACATCAGTTTAAAAACCTTTTATTTAGGTTCTTAAGGACCCTTTGCGTCTAAGAAATGTCCACATTTTCGATTCGACAAATCACACCGATTACAATAAGTTTCTATGGGAAGTTCATATATTGCAAACCAAAAAACAAAGTGTGATCTATAGAATATGTCTAGAAGTAGATTAACGACGCGTTTTAAGTTGTATCCTAATCAAAACGATAACATCTAAAATATGTATCTATGTAGTATGTATGTACGTAAATCTCCTAAGCGTTTAATCAAACATCAAAACATTCCAAAAGTCATATTTTTCTATGGTTATGGTTCTTTATTATTTTTATTTTATAGACATGTATCCATAAGCCTCAACAGCTTAAGAAATGTGGTTTGAAACACAACGGATTTGATTGCATTATGTGTGGCAGAAAATTATAGTTACCATAGTCGAAAAAAAAAAATATAGAACGAAAATACGGACATGCGCTTTATTTAAATTCTCGCAGTTTTTATTATTCAAGTTCATCTCAGTTCGGGGGTTGTGAGAAGAAATAAGTGTTTTTTCTTATAAAATAAATTGACAAATAAATACTTTTAATATGTTTAAAACATTATATTATCAATAAAAGTTGACTTAAAGTGTGCATTACTTTTAGTCAGTGAAGATTTTTAACTAAAGACGCATATTAAAACAAACGGTGATGTTCAAACTTTTTGATATGGAATCTGCAAAGGGGCTTTAAGAAGAAAAAAAAATCCGATAAGAAAAAAAGAAATTCTCTTGATGCTTTAAACAATCATAAACCACATCGAAAAGCAAGAATTGTACGAGTTGGCCAAGCATCCTTTTGTGCACCCAGGTATGTAGGTTTTTTCTAATTGATATAGTCTTCGTGTTGAAGGCACAGGCACACCCATTTTTATGTTTCACAAAATTTATTTAAACACAGTAGATTCAAACAGTTTGTACACATAAGTTCAGCCTAAATTGCTTTCTCGAAGATGCTAAAAATTATAATTTTACCGAGTCGAAATGTTTTTCCATTTATCTAAATAAAAAAAACAACTTCTGAAAGAAAACATCAAGCGTGATGCATCAATAGAGGCCTATGATGCGATGGTTAAGAAGCAATTTATATTCTATTTTAGCAGAGACTCTTATCATAAACATTGACAAAATAAAGAAGTCCAATGTGGTGCATGCATGAATATTAACGATTTATTAATTATGTTGACTCAATTGCTGACTGTAACTTCAGGTATCTTAAGAATCAAGGCATTTTTTGCATTTGCACTTTATTGAGATGCTGATGGTTATACCTACTCACCAGACATTAATACAAATAAAAAAACGATGTGTTGTTGGGCTAACATGCAATTCATTGGGGATACACACAACCAAGAGCGTTTTTAAACCTCTATTCAAAGGAAGAAATGTCCTTTGATATTTTTCTTCTTCCTGATTCATAACTCCAAATGAGTGTGGCCTACATCGTTTTAAGGCGAACGTCTACTTAAGACTCCGCAAAACCATATTTTTATTAGTTATGGTTACAACTTCAGTGGTGATAGTTATATAGTTTACCGGAAACCTTTTTTTTTTTTAAAAAAAGGGAAAATTTTAAAAATAGTTCGATTATTCCCCTTATAAGTGTTAAAGAAGTATTAACAATCGACAGACTTTTAGCAAAGTGTACTTTTCTGTTTTAATAAATTGAAAACCGTTAAACCAGGAGATTCCTCTTTGATTTCCCTGTTCAGTTCTTGGATACAAAATACAATTTGTTTAATATTTTTTTTTTTTTTTTTTTAAATAGTCATAAATAATTATATATTGAATTAATAATGAAATTTATTAGAATACAAACGATGAAAACCTTGAAATATCTAACCATTTATAAATTTACCAAAACTAATTTCAACTGAATTTCAGCTAAACATTTTATCCAAAAAATTGTTAATTTAGTTTTTTATGAAACTCATATCAAAAAGTAATTCTCTTAATTGTATTTTTTTTATTGATAATAAAATGCCAATAAAAGACCGTACTTCTAGATACTTTATCGAATTATTTTAATTTTCAGTTTATTTGATCATTCATGATCTGTTTATAGCTGACGGTTTTTTTTATCTTGTAAAGCTGCATCTTCAATCTACCAATTTCAAATAACGTTCTACTATTTGCTTGTTATTAGTTATCTTATTCATACGTGATGAGAACCTTGAGCTAAACTTGAGATCTAAAAAAATATTAAACAAATGATATTTAATTAAAAATAGAAGAAAAACAATTATTTTAATTCTTTTTATAGTTCAGCAAAAGTAAAAAAAAAGTTTAAACAAATTAAAGTATAATTTATTATAACGATATTCAAACAAAAAGAAGTTATGAACAAACCTAATTACTATTTTCGAGTGATTTTTTACTTGAAGTGAGTATCTAATCTTAATATTTAAAACTTTTTTTGAATTATTGTATGGAAATACATTTAGTATTTTATACAGTTTTTTTTAAACTCCGTTAAAATTATTGGATTTTAAGATTGAATCGGAACTAAGATTTCGGTGCAGGATCGACACGAACAAATGGAAAAAAATTAGTAACAACAAAATTAAAAAAAAAATTACATTTAATAAGTTCATAAATATCCATGCCCTAGACGAAGTTATCATTTAATTTTATTAAATTAGTTCATAGAAAGCAACTTGATTTGGTACTACCTTCGTATATTTAAAAAAACCTGAGTAGTTCAAAAATCATTCCATTCTATTTTTGGGAAATTAAAAAAATGTATAAGAAAAAATAGGATTTTCATTGAAGATTTCCAATTTTCACGAAAAAAAACTAATATATTTTCATAAAACACTATTTCAAAGCTTTAACTCTATCTAATGGATTATCAGGCAATAGAAGAAAATGGTTTTTATAGCTATGACAAAAATAATGAAAAGATTCCTTACTTTTGTCATGGAAAATATATCGTACCGGTGGCCAGTCCCAATTTCACATGGGTGGACATTATACATTATACAAATAGTTGTTTAAGAATAAAACTAAATATTTCCTTATTATAATTATAATAATAGGTATTAAATTAATCTGGATAAATGCCATAGTGAATTTTTCTAGAACTATAAAAGAAAAAGAAATCAAATTCAGACTTTTTACCTTGTATCATCAATTTTTAAAATTTATAAGTTCATACTATGTAGTTTCTCTTTCGTGTCGTTTTATATTTTATCAAGCCAATTTTCGTATGTTTTGAAAAGAACATAATATAGGGTTTTTAATAAGGGCGGGTAGATGATGAAAATGTCAATCTTGGCGTTTGATGTGTAACACGTAGCGCCGCCGCGCCGCCGTCCTGCTGGGACTACATGTCGTCTAGGTTCATATGGTTCAATTTGGGCAGTAAGAAATTAGTTATCATCGTGGGCTTTTAACGGTGACCGCCTCACTAACATCGTTTTCAAAAAGTAAGGACCAATTACGCCGTGTCGGCCCAAAATCCACACCAAACGGTAACTTTTTGAGGATGCATTATCACCTGGTGAACCTCGCGTCGCTGGGTTGGTGTCGTCCCATATGCAATTTTGCTTGTTAATACAGCCATTCATCCAAAAATGCACCTCGTCAGTTAAGATGATTTTTTGGCCAAAATTGGGGTCCTCTTCCTAACGATTCGAAGCCCAGTCAGAGAAAAAACGGCGGCGTTATCTATGGTCATGAACTTTGAACTCCTGAGTTCGTTGGATTTTATACGGGTGTAGGCCCAAGTCCCGACGAAAAATTCGCCAAGTTGAAGTCTGCGAAATGCTGAGGGCGCCAAACTCTACCCGCTCCAATTTAAAAACCATATATAAAGCTTTTTAAGTAATCGACGGAAACAGGAAAAAGACATACAAATACAACTAAATTTTAGCACAGAATGAAATCATTTTGAAGTCAATACCTCATTTATTCACGAGATATCGAGAATCGAACATCAATTTTTACCAATTTTACTATTTTTTGTAGATTTTCAACACATCTCTCTAAAAATATTTTATTTAGATTCTAGGGACCTTGAAACGTCGAGAAATGTAAAAATTTGCAATTCGACAAACTGTACCGATTACAATAACTTCCTATGGGAAGTTAAAAGTTAAAATTCAGATTTTGTATCTGGTATCAATAGTTTATGTATTTATAATGTATGAGTTTATACTGTGCAATTTCTCTTTTTTGTGTTTTTTTATTTTGTCGAGCCATTTTTCGTAAGTTTTGAAAGGAACATATCTAGTTTATAAATAATCGGCCGAAACAGTAAAAAGACTTACATAAATCACTTACACAAAAATAATTACAGAAACTCTTAACATTTTCAACATCAATTAATAACAATACATTGACGGACCAACAAATCATGTACTTAAGACAGGTTTGTCTTAAAATTTGCAAAATTTCTTTTTAGATATTTTAACAAAGTCCATGATACGAAATTTTGTTAGAGAAGTTTTCCAGATTTTTATATGAAGAATTTAAAAAATCTGGATTTATTTCCTCTATATATAATAATAATTGAAGCGAACTGTATTCTTAAACAAAATCATGATGGCTATTATCTTTTATTTTTTGGGAGATAAATATATGGAGCTCAAAATACCACATTCTAATATTTAAAAATTGTTATAATTACAACTAATACATGTTTATATATTGCCTTTATCAATTTTTTCTTTTTCCATTTCAGTTATATAAATACGAAGTTACAGAGAAATTTCATAAGATTGAAACCTTTAAATAATATTTAACATAAAAGAACATCCAAAAACATATGATCTTAAAATCAGATTTAATGGAAAACAGAAAGACAAAAGCCGTAAAAATGAAATCAAAAAACAAAAGCCATACACTGAATTTAAAAATATACTTCCATTTTTTGTTTTCTACGTAAGCTTGTGGTCTCAAAACTACACATCGTATGTTAGGAATAAATTTAGATTAATTAACATTAAGCTCAGAAGAAAAAGTTGTGAGCGTCGTAATAAAAATTCAACAACACATTCTGTGATCTATTATTGCGTCACAGACAATGTATTATTAATGTTAAAATATTACAGAAGCCAAATATATAAATTACTACTCAAATTATATCATGTTTCAATAAGGAACAGAAAAGTTTTTTCTATTGAACGCAATGTAATTTCATTACGAAACTATTTTAAAAGTAAAAGGAGTAATATTAAAGTAAAGTTACATTTCTTTATAAATGTAATAGTAAACAAATTCATGAGTTTTTGGAGATATAATCAAAATCCATCAACAGTTGATAGTTTAATAACGAAAAGTACAAATCGAGCAAAAACATCAGAATCTAAATTAATACTTTTCCGAATAATTGTTTTGTTGGTTTCGGCGACAGCTTTAACTCAAGTCTCTACTATTACTACATCATTGCATACGAATTCTAAGTACGGAGCTAATACGATCAAAACTAAATATGGATTGCTGAGAGGAATTGTTGTGAGGTCCTCACCATTGGTTGAAGCATTTCTTGGAATACCATATGCATCGCCACCAGTCGGAAGCTTAAGGTAAGTATTATTATTAATATTTTAGTGTAAGGAATCATTAAATATTTCATTCTCATTATTCGATGCGATATATATTGTATATCGAAACACTTTACCAAATTTTAAACGGTTCCTAGAAATAGTTATTTAAGTCTATAAGATGAATTCATTATCATTATAAACTCTTTATTTAAACTAATTCAATTCCAGCCCAACCAAATTTTAATATCACAGAAATGTGATATTTACTCCTGAATTATTTATATCTTGTCAGGGCCAGTAGGTTTAGTGTAAATCCTTATTTGAAATTTGTGCCTTCAGCTAACTTTAAGTACTTGTCCCAATAACAAATCTACTTGAAGAGGTATACATGTGTACATAGATATTTTGAGAATTAAATACCTAATTCGACCAATAGAATTCATTTAAAAGCGTATTTCGTGTTTGTTTGTTTATTTTACTCCACATACATATATACATCAAAAAAGGTTTATGCCTCCAATCACACCATCGCCATGGAAAAATGTACGGAATGCTGACCGATTTTCACCTGTATGTCCTCAAATAGTTCCAATGCCGCCAAACGGCCCCGAAGCCCTACTTGAAGTTCCACGAGCTCGTCTAGTGCAGTTTCGTCGACTTTTGCCACTACTTGGTAATCAATCTGAAGATTGTCTGTATTTGAATATTTACGCTCCAATAAAATCCTCGCTACCAAATAACAATCACCAAACTTGTAAGCAAGCACATTTTATTCAAAAATTAAACTTTATCAATTTATACATCAATTAATCTTTATTTTAAATATTAATGATTTTTTAAATTAAAAGTTATTAAAGCGAATGGCTTCAATTCCGTAGTGCATTGCAGTGTGTATATTATCGACTGCAAGCATATCGGGAGTGAAGCTGTTAGGGCTTAAAATTCAACTAATTTCATCGACCTTTATTCGAGTGTAGTCATAATCGTATTCTTATACCTACAAGTACATGTAGTTTTCATACAATTTCTCATATTATGGTCTTTCAATTTCAAGACTCTAAACTGCAGCAAACTGCCGATGCCGATACTGCTAAATTATCAACCATTTTGTACATTCATGGTGAATCATACGAGTGGAACTCAGGGAACCCATACGATGGCTCAGAGCTTGCTGCCCACGGAAATGTTATAGTAGTAACAATAAACTTTCGTCTTGGAATTTTGGGATTCTTGAAAACCGGCGGAAAAGAGAGTGCTCAAGGTAACTTTGGATTGATGGATTTAGTAGCTGGTTTGCATTGGTTAAAGGAGAATCTACCAGCTTTTGGCGGGGATCCGAATAAAATAACAATAATGGGTCATGGAACTGGTGCTGCCTTAGCTAATATTTTATTAGTTTCACCAGTATCAAGTGGTATAATTCCTTAATTTTTCAGTGGAAATCTCAAAAACCTTAAAATTCACATGGGTTAATACATTTTTGTAGATCTTATAAAAAGAGCAATGCTTGCAAGTGGATCAGCGCTTTCACCATGGGCAATACAAAAATTTCCACTCTTGGTCAAAAGAAGAGTCGCTGAGCAAACAGGATGCCATGGTGATCTTCTTATAGATGATCTTGCTCCTTGTTTACGCACAAAGAAATTAGCGGAATTACTTGCTGTCAAAATTGATTATCCGAGGTAATTTTTGTATATTTTTATTTTCAATTAAAAGTCTAACATTATATATAATTGAATTTTTGATTACGATAAGGTTTCTCGCTGGTTTTGCGCCTTTTGTAGATGGAACAGTAATATCATTGAATAGAGATGTATTAAAAACTTTAAAACTACCATCAGAATCTGCAATTTTAAGGTAAATATTTTTAAGTATATAATTCTTTCGTCTTGGAAAACGAAAACATTAATTTGCCAAATTATTCATATAAAATTATTATTAAAAATTGAGCTCAAGGTGCTTGCTATCTTATCTCTTAGATCGTATAGAAGCTCGATAATCGATGTTATATCCGGGCACTATTGACTTTTGCACAAGCTTTATGCCCTGCTCTAGCTCAAAAACACAAGACCTACCTAGAAGAATTCTTGTATAACGATCTAAGCGATCTCAATCATATTAAAACTATCAGTCTTCCAAGTTTCGTAAGGGACTCAAACTGGTTTCATTGAGCTCAGAAGAAGCCTCGAGATTCAAGTGGTATCACAATGGGCCAATAAACTGGCCTACATGTGTCCTACTCCATCCCTTACATTCACTTTAATCTAACCTAACCTGAGTTGAATTTCGAAAAATGAGAAATGTATTTCTGTTAAACCTAATATTTGTTTGGTTAATTAAGTTTTAATAATTTAATTTGTGAATACAATCATTTTTACACCTTTGTACATACTTTTGCAGTGCTACAGGAATTGAGTTTGCAAATTTTCCAAAACAGGACCTAATATTTGCTTTAACCACGGTAGAATCTTATTTGGATTTAAGTGCGCAGGATCTAGAATTTGGTTTAAATGAAACAAGAAAAGATCGTATTCTCAGGACATATGTTAGAAATGTATTTCGTTATCACTTGAACGAGATCTTTGCTGTTTTAAAGGTAAGCAGACTTATTAAGTTGTTTGTTTTGAATTGTGGTATTGTTATTTAATATTATTCATTTAATTCACTAGGTATAACTTAGAATAGTAACTTTTGATGGTAGGCATGTTCATGACAATAAAACCTCAGAAATCTTACATACAATTTTTATATTTTATTTCACATATATACATATATGTACATACATACACACAAACATTAGCTTGAGGCGTTGAACAGTAAATATGCGTATTCAAATGCTTTAAGATCTATCCGCTAAAACATTCTAAAAACAAATGTTGATAGATATAGGCGACGGAGAAGTTACTACATATGAAACTGGATGCATAAAATTACTGGTCGATTTCTGCAAAATTATTGATTCACAAGATGCTCTCATTGACCAGATATTTCCCGATGTACAGAGAAAATATATAAATCATGAGTGGCCGGCAGAAAGAGCAATTTTAGCAACAAAAAATGTTTATGTAAACGAATTAAATCTCAAAATACAACATTTGTTAGAGACTTATGGGATTATACAAATCTATTGATACAGTTTGTGATTATCTAGCTGAGTTTTTGAACTCATTGGATTTACCAGGCATGCCACCGCATAATTTACAACTGAAGGTTGGATCTCCGGTGATTTTGTTTCGTAATTTGAACCCACCACGGTTGTGAAACGGCACGCGATTAGTAATTAAAAAATGAATGAAAATTGTTATCGAAGCCATTATTCTAAAAGGCAAATTCCGAGGTGAAAATATATTATTACCGCGAATCCCTATTATACCTACAGATGTGCCAATTCAATTCAAACGCCTTCAATTTCCAATTAGATTGGCATTTGCAATGACTATCAATAAGTCTCAAGGCCAAACGATGTCTGTCTGCGGCTTCGATTTGAACACTTCATGTTTTTCACGCGGACAGTTATACGTGGCGTGCTCTCGAGTGGGCAAAACATCCAGTTTGTTTGTATTGGCGAAAGATGGGATCACACAAAATATTGTTCACTCTCTTGCATTAAGGGATTGATATTGTTCTTTTGTAGTACAGTCATAATTAGCGATATGTATATAATTTTAAAGAATTAATTTTAATAAATTAAAAAAAATTGTTTAGTGATTTTTTATTTTAATATTTTATCACCTTTTACAGTGCTCTATACCTCTCCCACTTATATACCACATCCTTACACACTTACAATAAGTTATTTATTTCTAGCAAAATATTCTCTAGAAATTATTTATATGACAACACAACGTTTGTCGGGTCAGCTAGTATTTAATAAATTAATAATGAATTTAAGATTTAATTTTTTATCACTCTTGTAATTTTCATAAAAGTAAACATTTATCTTATTCTCATAAACCATCCGCAACTTTAAGCATAACTATTATACATATATGTAGATATGTTATATCTATATGTATAAAACATTGACCAAAGCTAAATTATTATAAAGAGTGATTTTTAAGAGCTTCACACATATGTCCATATTAGAAATAAAAAATGCAAAATAAAATAAAATGCATAAACTCTTTATTTGTGTCAATAATGTTTGTTTGAAGATCATTTAATACTAAGGGTCCATCCGCTTAGTTCTTAGTTAGTTGGACGATATCTCAAGAATAAATTCTTCAATACTGACTACCAGAGCTTCAATCGTAACGGGTTTGTCGCTATAGACATGAGCCTTACCATAGCTTCACAAAAAATAGTCTAGAGGCGTTATATATAATTGAAATTGAATATTGATCCATTGGAAGTGGAACGCGTGCTAAGTGGCAAGTGGCACCGTCTTGTTGCATGCAACACATGTCATGCAAGTCAAGCTCAAGTCGTTTCATCTTTGAAGAAATACGGCCCCATGATTCCGCCAGCCCATGCCCCACACCAAACAGTGACTTTTTCTGGATGCATTGGTAACTCTCGCAATGCTACTGGCTGCAATTCACTCCAAATACGGCAATTTCGCTTGTTCACGCATCCAATAAAAACGATCAGAGCTTCATTTCCAAACACAATTTTTCGATAAAAAAGCGCACGCATTTTAATAATAGAACTCAATAACTCAGCGTTGTTCGTTTGTTAGCCAATTTGTGGTTAAATAATAGACCAAACTGAAGATGTTTGTGTGCAAGATATAATAAGGACACAGTCAATATCACTTCTTCTAATTTTAATTTCTTGAAACAAAAATCATCTATTGTAGGTACATATTTTTTGATATTAGCAACTATGAAAACGTAATTTTTCATAATATAAATTAACCCTGCAGTCAATATCAATTTTCAAACTATAATTTAGTAAAACTGATAAATGTTTTTAAATTGCACAATTCAAAACCCGCAAACAGAATTTTTCCAGAAAATACTTTATGTTATTCATCATAATTTCTGTACAATAAACTTTCTTAAATTATAAAGTGGTATAATTATTAAAATAGCAATAGATATTACTAAAGGAAGTTTTATTTAAATTATTTACCAATATACCACTTATGACCAATTACAATAACTTCCATACAGCAATCTCCTTTTATAATTCCTTAATTCAATATCAATGCCGATATTTTTGTAATTGAACAGCAGCCGTTTAATTAAATTAAGGAAAAGTCTTATATGTATGTATATAAAATTAATAATAAACTACTTCACATTACAGAATGAATATACCGACTGGGAAAAAGCAATTCGTAATCCATTGAGTTCTAGAGATGCGACATTGTCGTTTTTGAGTGACGGACACACTGCATCGCATTTAATCAAAATCGGATACATGCACAATTTATGTGGTGGAAAAAGTTACTTCCTACATTTTAAGCATAAAACTGAAGAGGAGGAATATCCAATGGTATATATTTTAAATTAACATTATAAAACTATTCAAAACTGACGAACCGAAATATTTTTTTGGGTATAGAGATCGGGTTCAGTACGAGGTGAAGATGTTCCTTTTTGGTTTGGTCTTCCAGTTTCTCCACTTTTTCCACAAAATTACTCCACCCAAGAGAGAAATTTAAGTTTAATCATGGTCAAGCATCTGTCTAATTTCGTGAAAACGGGGTACGAATATGATTGTTGTGAATAATAATTAAATCTAATTTTTATCTCTGCGTAGGGATCCAAACAATTCAAGTGATTCTGTTAGTGAGGATATAACATCCGATGAAAATGAAAGCTCTAGCCATTCCTTTAGAAAACGTTCAAATCTTGATAAACATTTAGAAATCAATAATACTGCCTTGTCAAAAACTTTCGGCCATGACGAAAGGTCTTCAACTGTATCTTCAAATATGAATTCCATTGAATACGAGCATAAAATATTGAGGAGGAAACGATCAAACTTGCAGTACGGCCATATGAAATTCAAAAGAAATATGGGTAAAGAAGCTATTTTTCGTAATGCCAAAACAAACAGAAAGCACTTGAACCCTATGACTGATATGCTTAATGATGAAATGGTGAAAAAATTTCACGGTGGTTCAGAATCTTTGCCTTTTTGGGAGGCGTATGACTCAGTTAATCAACTTTATTTGGAACTAGGTAAGAAATTATGGTAAAGTGTGTGTTTCAGCTGAAATAGTTTTAAAGGAATAAGTTCGATGGAAATGAGATTTATATCATCACGACTATAAAAGGACACGGTTAATATGTAATTTCTTTCTTATTTAAAAATATTTGTTTGTTTCTTTTCCAGGGAACGATGCTGGGCTTCATAGCCATTATAGAGGTCATAAACTTTCAATGTGGCTTAATTTAATACCTCAACTTCATAAGCATACTAGAATCAATGAAATGCCTCTAAGGCATCACCAATTTATGGATGATAATGCGCAGTTGTTTGATGGTAAGAACATTTCTCTTTTAAATAGTTTTTGAAACTTAAAAGATTTCACCTTTTCCTTCAGGAGTTGTGCGGCCTTATTTACAAAATATGCCTTCGGATGATGATGGGCAATTTTCTATAAAAACACTCAGAAGCATGAGAAATTCAGCAAAAGTAGCTGTTCAATCAGCTGCAAGTAGCTTCCAACAGGAAGAATTCATCACAGGTATATTTAATACTTTGCTCTATAGGTATCAAGCTCTAACACAGCTTTCAAAACAAAAGAGAAATGGGTTATACAATTTGTTCTAGTTTACATTCCAAATTATTGTCATATTACCAATTTAATTAAAATAACTGGAATATTAACTCTTTAACAAACAACATGTTTTATTTTACATTCCAGATTGTGGTATTAACACAACTCAATTCGACAATGTCGTCTTCCACACAACATTCGTAAACAACTCAAATTCTTCGGAAAATTTGCCAAACGTTTTGGGAAACCTTGAAGTTTTGCGTAGGCTGACAGGAAAGCAGCTTCAAAGTTATACCGCCGCTTTTATGGCAACAGTTGCAGTTGGCTGTTTTCTCCTCGTTTTGAATGTAATAATATTTGCTGGAATATACCATCAACGAGAAAAAAGAGCCAAAGACAACAAGAAAAAGGAACAGCTCGAAGAGAACGAAATATTTCTTAACATACCTACAAAAAGCGCACTCAGTATTGATTGCCCTCAGACGGAAACGGAAAAATTGCCATCTCCCGGAAGTAATTTCTTTGATCAAAATACGATACAGTCATCTGAAAAGGATCATCATGTTGACACAGAAGATAAAATGTTCGGAGAAATGGGTTGGGTCTGTAGCACAACCACACTTGATCTTCTTAACATAAGATCATCTAGGGACAATTTGAATACAAGCGCGTGTTCGTCAGCTCACGATAATACGCCATTTAAACATGACAGCCATGATGCTTTGATGCAAACAAACCATCCTAGTCCAAAAAACGAGATGTCATATCAAGAAATCAACGATCCTGTTGGTTCAAAAAGTGGAGCAAAAGTCTTCGACAGTAATAATCCAAAGGTATTATCCAATCCCCCCACTTCAAAACCTAATCATCCAAATCAGGGCGGTATTCTTAGAATTGCTGGAGGAACTTCAACGAATTCTGGAAATAAAAAACGTGTATACATTCAAGAAATTTCTGTGTAGTACTTATGTATATGTATGTATGTGAATCTTTATTTAACTTCTTCTTCTATGAATTTCTATATAATCAAAGGCAAAAATAAACGCCCACCTAGTATCTTCGCTGTATTGCTCAATTGACTGCATGTACTCATAAGATTTTTTTTTAATGTGAAAGTGTTATCAGCTGTTAAATAAAAATATTATATAAAATAATTAAAGTAATCTTTTTATTGTAACATAAAGTTGTTAAAAATATGTCCTTTTCATTAACGAGGTGATTCTTGCAGGGTTGTTCTACTCGTATATAGATACTATTTATATATCTTCTTAGTGGATTCAAAAAAGCTCTCAAAAGTTCATGAATAACTGAAAGCAGGAATTTCATACTTTTCCTGCATAATGCTTAAATCCCTAAAACACTTGGAAAAAAGTTAGGAACTACACCTTTAGATAAAACTGCTATTAATTTGCTTAACAATGTTTAATTAGAAATTATTCAGTTATATTGTGAGCTTACTCTCAAAATTGAGCGTACACCAACAACTGTTTTGAATGATTATAATGATTTTTTTTTTGTAATTTTGTTCCAATTTATCTTTATTTAATATTTTATGCTACATAAACAAGAAAATAAACTGTAAAATCAATTACAAAAAATAGGCTGGAATGCGACCCACACTGATAACTTCCCTCCCCATCTGTCTATTTGTTCTGCATAAAACTTTAACAAAATATTTATAACAATATTTTGAGTGAGATAAATAACTTTAGGTTAATATCTTTCTTTGTTCTCCTAATACTCGAGTCGAAAACAATTTCTTATCAGATTTTTGTTTGTTCGTAGATTTTCGTGTTTTGTTAAAAAAGTTGTCAGTTTTTCTTAAAAATTAACAACAATATTTTGCATGTGATGAAATAGTTTGATTTCAGCATCTATTTTCGTTAACGAGATTTTTAGTCGAAAATCAATTCTTACCAATTCTTATTTCTTATCCAAAAAATTAGAATGAAATTATTTTGAAGTCAATACCTTAATTTATTCACGAGATATCGAGAATCGAACATCAATTTTTACCCATTATTTTTTGGTTTTAATTTTTATGAAAAAACTGACTGTCGGATTTTTATAAATGTTTTTTTTTTTTTTATTTTTCTCAAAATTTTACCAGATGTCAAAAACGTTATTCTTCGTTGCATAAAATTATTTTGGAGATAAGATCATTTTTTGTTCGTAAAATATTCGAGGTGACAATCATTTTTTGTTAGTTTTTTTAATTTATAGAAAAAACCATTAAACGAATTTTTCAAAATTGTATTAGTTTGGTATCACGTTACAATATACAATATAAAATTTAATTTAAGTCTTTAGCATTATTGGTTCGTAGCATATTTTAGGTTCACCGAAATTTTTAAATTGCTATGATAAAAAAAACAACCACTCAATTTGTTTGAGAGTCCTTTCTGCAGCATTCTGCATTATTATCTGGGGTGGAATCGGCTAAGGTGATTGTTGATTGTTGACAGTCAAAATAATCGAATTTGATCTGTGTAAGGTGATAGTCAAATTGATACCTAAAAAGCTGTCGCTAGAAAAAATTTATAGTCGTTTTCCTACAAACATGTCGTTTCTGAGTAGAGCTACCAGACGATTACAAAAAACGAATGGAAAATTTCGTCAGTTACCTTTTTAAGGTACAAAAACACATTCTTGTGACGGACAAAGCTTACGACATTCGAAAACGCATAAGAAAAGTAATAATGTTATTACAACACAGACAATTTAATACTTTCATTTAGATAGTCAATTATCACCTTAGCCGATTCCACCCCTGTATAACAAAATTAGTTTGAAGTCGGTTACTTGAGCTAGGTACGACGAACAAAATTTTCAATTTAAAAAATCGGACTGACTATGGGAAGTTAATAAAGTAACAACCAAAAATACTAAATTAGATCTCCAAATTCATGGGACAAAATTAAGCGTACACTTTATGATTAAAGTGAGAAGAAATGTGAAGGTGTGGTGAAATTCGAAGATTAATATTTTGTAGGGCCACCTTTACTGCTGGAACACAATGCAAAAATCGGAGCCGCAGCCGGAGCTGGATTGGGAATAGCTGTCACAGCTTGTCGTACGTTAACAGAAAGTACGCACACAATGCATCGTACGACTTTTTGACGTTTGATGATGAAAAACAAAACATAAATTATAAAAATTAAAACAAACAACATCACACAAAACACACTTGGCAAATTCAACTGTTGGGCAATTGCTTCCCATTCCTTTGCTTTGATTTTATTGTTTTTGTAGTGTCTGTTTTCCAAATTCCAAACGACGTCCCTTTCACTGACCGCTTGGATAATTTTTTTGCGATTTGATATTTGATTTAATTTAAGTGTTTATTTGATTTAATTTAACTTTTTTTTATTAATTCAAACAACCGCAATGAAAAATATTAATTTAATGCACAAACACAAACCACGAAATCAAATTTGATGTGCCAAAAATGATAGACGTCAAAAGTGTAGTACTTCAAAGTTAAAAGTTGGTCAACTCTTCCCACTCCGGCTGTTGATTCCAGTTCCGTCGCGTTGTGTTCGTGCATCTGCATTTGCGTACTTTTAATATTTTGACAGGTATTCCGGTTACGACTCCGGCTCCGTCACCACTGTGTTCCAGCAGTTAGCCGTTATCATAGCCTGCAATCGGCGTGGCATAGATTTGACAAGTTTTTTTTGTGAAAGACGGGGGTGTTATTCCCCCAAATTTACGTGAAGTTCGCAATTGATTTTTGTTGCGTGGGTTGCAGTTCGGGAGTCCTCGCTTGACTAAAGTTTAACGTAGGATGGGTTTCTGGTATTACAAAGCAACCATTTCTTCACAACAAATTATGGATGTTTATGATCGTTATCCTATTGAAAGTAAAATGTTGGCGGTAAATTCAGTTTTTCTGCGGATTGACGCATATTTCTTTCAAGAACGTCGAGAAATTTCCATTTGTCTATAATTGTGTCCAATATTATGACATTACCTTCTCCATGTTTAAAAATGGCACGCAAATTTTCTTTCTTGAATTGCGTATTGGGCTTTCTCTTAATTTTCCGTCAGACCCAAATAGTAAGTTTAAGTATAATTTTAAAAAATACGAATTTGCCAAAAACGTCGCTTTTTTAAATATAAAAATTAAAGAATTATTTATGTTAATCTGAGTTTATCGTAATTAAATCCCTGCTACACCACTTTCAAGTTTTCACATTATTCTGCAATAGTGACTTTGTTTGTCATTTATGAACATGGGATATAAACGACGTGGTATTTTGGCTTTGAAGTACAATTAAAAATTAAAATGAATTAATTATTATATTACCTACACAAATTCTCGACTCCACAAACAAGCTAATTTTTTTTCAAATATGTATGTTTAAAAATCGAGGGACTTTGTGAAAAATCTTAAAATATACTTAAGGTCATATTATTAATTGTTTTGTGATTAACGTTTTTGAGAAAATGTACGTAATATTAAATGTCTCTAAAATCATTATTATTTAAATATACTTTAATTTGACTAGCGTTTAAAACAAATTTGTTAAAAGCTCAAAACACGAAACTGTGTTTGTTTCACTGCATATATTGTTTCTAATACAAGTTTTCGAAATTGAAAGAAATCAAACACAACTTCCAAAAACTTAAAAATAAGGCAATTTAAAACTTTTGAATCGAGATTTGCTTTGTTTAAAAATCTATACCTGGTTTGGAATCAGCTTAAGTCATTTTAACATTTTTAAAGCGAAATTATGGATTTGTTGTTGTATAATAAAAAATGAAGAAAAAGGTGGATTATGATCAAAATCGATTTTTTTAAGAACTGAACTGTTTTCAGGTGAGACTTTCGTTATATGTATGTTTGACTTGACTTAAAGACCACGACAATTATGTAGCATTGTAAAAAGCGTCCGGTAACTTTATATGTATTGAAACAGAAATGTAAAGTTCGTTAGAAAGTTATCATTATGGTTGCCAAAGACAACTATTACGAGTATATTTGAATATCACATTAATTTGATTGATTCGTAAAAATATGATTGTTCTACCCCAGTATCTGCTTTTAAAATCTGGCAATTTAGATATTTTTTCTTGTGTAAGTTGTTCTCAATCAAATCGCAATGAGACTCCCCATTCCACACTCAAACCAAGGTGTCCAAATGACTCATTAAGTTTTCTATTGCGACAAAAATCTTTCTTTAAAATTTTGAAGAATAACAATTTTTGAAATATAGCCTAACATTAGAGAAGTTGTTACAATATCAACCAAAATTAACAATAATGGAATCGGGTTTTAAAAAACAAATAATAAAAGCAGATTTTCTTAATATAATTTTAATTTTATAATTACATATATATATAGTATATACACATACATACATATGTACATATTTAAGGAATTGTATTGTTCAAAATCATACATATACTGGCAATACAGGCTGGAGAGGGCTTATTGTGGGTCCCTTGTTTTTTCCAGAATATCATATATAAGGTTTAAAACAAAGGTACCTATGTATGTTTTAGATAGTTTATGTAGCCATTGATATAAGTTATTTATTAAAAGTGTATGTTGGATTTGACAAACTTATATTCGTCTGAGTATTATCAGATGTCGTTTTGTCTTCAGGTATTTCTGGGTCTTCTCTTTCTTCTTCTTCATCAATAATACTGATATCACGAAGTGAAGGTCTATGACTACGACGCCAGCCTAGAATTACATCAAATAAATTATAAAAATTACATTTTTGAAGAAATCATCACTATTATGTACCTTCTGATATTTTTGGTTGCTTGGTTTTTGTAAGAAGTTTTGTACCACTAATTGAAATTAGAATGGCACCAAGGGGGGCTGTCAAAAGAATACTGAGCACCGAAATGGTTTGCACTATTTCTGCATAATGTCTCTCCTCATTGCTTGATTCGCTGGTCAAGTGCTTCATTGCAACTGGTCCCAAAGCAGCCTGGACGGTAGCCTTAGACATCCACGATAAGGCAACAAAGATTTTCTCCTTTAAATTTAATTTATCGCCAAACGCAATTCCTGCGGTACAAATAATACGTAAAATTACACCAGCAACTAAACATGCAATGCCAACAGATACGATGTCTGGATCAAGTTCTGAAATCTGAGAACAAAAATATATACAATAGGTAAAGTTATTATCACTTTATAAATTTACCTTAACGGTTGAACCAGTGATACCAAATAGAATTGGTTCGAAAATCATCCAAAATATTTCAAAAGCCGTTGAAACAGGATTGTCTTCAATTTCCCATCCCTGTTTGCACCAAAATAAGTTCGAAACAAATGCTGCAAATACTACAGCGAGAGGTCCCGCGCCTTCATAGCCAATAACCTCACTTCCGAATATTGAAAAGAGTCCTCCAGTGAAAAGCAAAATAGTTCTCAATGGCACCACATATGGATCACCCTTTTCGGGAAAGAATCGCGACATGTACCCCCAGGCAATCCCAAAGCCAAGTCCACCAAAAATACAAACAGGTGCTTGTGAAATTTGATAGCCCATCCCTTTATCGGAAAACATAATGCTGCTGATAATACCAAATACGGCCACAGATAATGCATCATCGATGCCAGCAACAGCTATAATAAGTGTTGGAATACCCTTTGCTACACCATAACCTTTTGTTCTCAACCTAAATAGACACGGCACAACAACGGCGGGTGATACAGCAGCAATTATTGATCCAAGTAAAAAAGCCCAAATCCAGGGTATGTTCAGCAAGTAGTGGCTCATAACAGCTACTACACATGCCTCAACGGTCCATGGTATAACTCCAAGCTTAAGAATTGTTTTCCAAACTTTTTTGAAAGCATCAGGTTCCATTTCGAGGCCAGCTCGAATAAGTATTATCGTAAGAGCAAATTTTCGTAGAATTGCTGTTACTTGAGCGAAATCACCATCAAAATCTACCCACCCAACATTCTAAAACAAAAGTAAAAAAAAGGAAAATATTTTGAAATTCAAAAACTAAAATTTTAAATCTTTTAAAATTGGATTACGGTGAAAAAATATAAATGACAAATCCACTAATGTCAATGATTTTAGATTAGTTATTAAATTATACACGTTTAATAATGTCATAGCCAATTTAATTTTCTAACCATTAACTTTCGCTTATACATAAGTTTTTTTTTTTTGAAAAAACGTCTAAATGGGAATTTGTGTATTCCCTGTATACTGTTTAAAATCTATTGGTTAAGCCTTCACGGTAACCTTTAGTTAAAAAGTATATTTAGAAAACAAAACAAGAAATTTAAGTAGAACGTTAGTAATTAGAAATTGGTTTGTTAAACAGCTTTTCAATAGCATGTCACAATTTAATATACAACTAAATTCTACATTTCACTTTCACTCGAAATGAAATTGAAATTGATTTGAAACATAAAAGTTCTTATGATTTGGTTGTGGAAAAATGCACTTGAAAAAGATTGAAATGCGTCTCGCAATCATAAGACTAAAAATATAATGGAGTGTATTTCTACACATATGCACAAATATTTTCGTTATCAATCCACTCCCAAAATCAGCTGGTGGTTTTAGGTCAGTTTTCTAGAATATCAATACAATCATTATTATTTACTTTTTTTTTTGATTTTACTGAATCAAATTTACAACAAAACTTTAAACTCTGCAAAATTGTTTTGAAGAAACTTAATTGTATGGACGTAAAACTTTAATAAGTGTTTCTAGTACTTTTGCAACATAATATATACGAGTACATAATAATAATTACTTTAAGAAACATCAAAAGTTTAAGTACCTGAAATAGCAATCCCACTAAAAGCATACCAATCAACCTTGGAAGTGTTGTTAAGGAAATAAGCCACCCTCCAAAGTTTGCGGCAACTGTAAGAACGACCAGTCCAAACAGCTGTCCTCCTGGAGCTGCAGAATCACCTATTATAACATAGGCTGTGCACCATATCAATATTCCTAATTGATCATAGAAAAAACACACACATGTAAAATAAGTATCTAGAATAATAACTAAAATTGTTAATAAACTTACCAATAAGGATCAAAGATATAATTCTAGAAAATTGTCGGAATGATGGACATAAAGGATATGGACAAACTTTTTGCCAATATGGAGGTTCCCATGATGGATGGTGTTCATCTCCTCTGCATCTTAAGCAAAATGTGTATATCCATGATTCCTCCAAATTGCTTCCAACATTTGATGTATTTTGGTGATGATTGATTTTTGCATTCAAAGAATCAAGAGCAGTAGCTCTACCGCCATTAGCTCGGTTATCTTAGAAAAAAAATTTAAAAATATTAGATCAATATTTTAGTATTAGCTTGAAATAGCGGTCACCGATGAACTCACTCCTTCATCCTTATATAAACTTACCATAACTATGAATAGATCCATATTCTGATTCATTGTCGTGAGATGCATTCAGGAGAATACTTTTTCGTCGGACGGGTCCTATTTCACAGTGGGAATGTACCGAAGTCTGTAAGTCAAATACAAATTAAATATTTTACAATAATTTTAAAAATATTTTAGGTAGAGGTAAAAAGTGGAAGAAATGCACCCAAAAATAGGATTTCAATTAATTTTGTCAGCCATTAGTACAGTAAATAATGTACCTACCTGAGAAATCTTTCTTCTAGGATGTGGTTCAAAACCAGCATTATCATAGCTATGTCTTGACTCCGAAACAGGATCTGATGCAATACTAACTCGTCTCTTTGGTTCATTTACAACAACACCATTCTTATTTGACCCGGTATATGTTGGCATTGGAGTAGATGTTACATCACTTCCAGGTAAAATCAAAGCCGGAGTTGTTGCTGAAATAGAGTTTGCTGTTGGAACTATCCCATTTTCATTCATGGTGTTTGTTTCCTAAAAACAAACAAAAATTTAAAATAAAATAAAGTGACCTTAATATCATATTAAATAGAAATATTAATTAACGCAATACCTTAGGCACACAATACACAATGCATGTGAATTAAGTTATAACGTTTACATAATGACTTCTTAATTCGTTCTTCTAATAAAAATATTTGTAATTAAATTAGCATATTGAATATCACGGGTGATGGTTGATAAGCACTGGGCAATACGACAGTTGACTTTTGCTGTCAATATAGTTTGATAAAAATATTAAAATAAAACACGACCACCATCACGTGGACCCAACAAAGAGTTAATAATTAGCATTCAATTTGTGTTTTTATACAATAAATCGTATGTGATACACCGCACATTCAGAACGTGTACCTACTACCCATATGAGTCTTAATATATAATGTTAACTAAACCATGACACATCTTTAAGGTTAAATTTATTCAAAACAATATTTGTTTAGTGCAATAATAAATTGGATCAGGACTTCTATAATAACTTTATGTGGTCTTTCTACAAAAAATATTCGTGATCGATGTATTGAAGAGTCCGCAAAATCTCTGAAAAACGTTGTGCAAAGTTTCAGCTCACGTGTAAATAAAAGTATTGGTAACGATCTGATTGAAAAAATAACTACAAATTATTATTATCTTACAATTTCATAACTCCAAACTCAACCGTAAAAGTTTCATAAGGCATTCTTCTATTTGGTAAATATTTACCTTTCTCTTGGTTGACATTTAAGGCAATTATCATATAGCAAATTTATTGCATAGTATAGCTTCAAAAAAGGTCAATTAGTTCGAGTCAAAATACATATAAGCTCATACTGAAAATCTGGACATTGGTCTTCTTTTGTGGATTTTTACAAGGAGGAAAGGGTAAATCAGTAAAGAAGTTTATGGTTGAATCTGGAGTAAACCTTAAATTTTGTTTGGACTTGCAAGCTTTGAAAGACAAATTTCTGGATCTTATTCTTATAAACCAGGTCTCGTATGAAACGTTCAGGAAAACTTTAATATGTGTGCATTTCGGCAACTCAAATAAACCGATAGTAAAGCTGCTGTGTATTCCAAAGTCAAGCCCCTGGATGATGGTCAAATGAATTGGGTTACAGCTCAATCTGTATCACCTGAGTTATTTTTCCACGAGTAGTGCCTATTACAAGGGTAGCTGCTATTGGATTTGGCATTCGATTGGATTAGAGGTTAACAATTAACTTCATCCCGTTTGTAATACGAACTTAAAAAAATAAAATCTTCAAATATAAGATTATCATAAAGTCTAAAACTTTCCTGTACCTTCTAAAACTAAGCTCAATTATGGTAAAAACTTCATTATTGTACACGAATGCAGTCAGCTGTTGACACAAGTTGTTTTTAATAACTCACTTTTAACTTTCAGGGAAGGCGTTTCTTCAGTTGAGAAGATATTTTAAATTATTTGTTTTATTTTATAAATCTTGAAATTGATACAATTTTATAACAACTTTTTGAAAAAAATCTTTTGAAACTACTAAAATTCAAGGTTTTGTATCAGTAATTTCAATTTCGCTTTTACCAGGGTTTCGTTTTTTAACTGATGTGTATAGAAGTTTCTTTTCACAAATCACAATGCGAATTGCTGTGTTCAGAAGTATCATCTTAATTTTACTAGTTTTCGCTGGAAAGCACCTTGCTAGACTATCTTTTTTATCATTATTGAATAATTTTATTGCTTAAAGGTAATAAACTTTGAAGAAGTCAACTCCACTTAAGATTTTGTACTTTTTGTATACAAAAGTCTTACAACCATATTGACGACCAACACTTTCGATTGTCTTTATCAATTAACTATAATTTGCACAGCATAATAACTACTGACAAATAATAATAAATATTACCAGACCAGCACAGCGCCAGCATGTGTTATAATATTATAGTAGCACTACATTTAACCAGACAAGTATTAATAACAACATGGGCGGGCTGGAGGCAACTTTTTCAAAATGGTTTATAAAATTATTTTTCATCTGTTAATATTTAATTCCTAAGGTATTTTTTTGTTGTCTTGGCTTTGTTTGTCTCACCAAAATCCTGTAGAATTATCCATCTATCTTCATTGAAAATGTTATTTGTTAATCTTTTTACCACCTCTATAGTAGGTACAACTTTTCACATTTGTTCCCAAAAATGGCGAGATGGGACACTTTGGAGTGAGACTTTCAATCAAACCTTTAAACTTTTACAGAAGCGTTTTGATGGTTAAGTTGACCCTTAGTTTGATAAAATCAATTGGGATAAACTGTAACGTTTTCTTTATTATAAACTTTTTTAGCGGTAAAAATCTTTCCATTTGAAAAAAGAATTATTCTATGCTAAATTCTCGCATATCAGAGTAAAAGCCCTTTGACTCTTTTCACAATAACTTTTTAGAGCCGAGTTAATTACAAATGATCATTAATAACCCTTTATGTGTAGATGCTTCCTAACCAGCATTGAAATGAATTTGGTAAATATGTTCAATTCTTTTTCGGAGTTTTAGTGGTATTCGTTCCCGTATTCCTTGCATAGGCATACAAATGTGGGCAGCAAACGTCGATAACTTTTTGGGTTGTCATCTGATTGACTTAGGAAATTGGGGGATAATGTGATTCCGGAACATTATTGCTGTTCCTAGTGGTTTTTAAAGTAAGGAAATTTCGCCAGAAACAATTTCTTACCTAGGCAAATATTGCGATTCCATTTTCTTTAGCGCATCACTTCATGGTAACAGAAGCGAAACCGAAACCAAATTGGCATTTATTCATTGCTTACTAATGTAACTGTTATTATTAATAAATAAAACAATTGTTTTATGTCAAATGGGTGTCTTGAGCAACAAGGACTAGGTATTGTTTAGGTCCTCTGGACTGTAGTTCAAGTTTAATTAAGTTAGTGAAAAGTTAAGAGAAAGAAAGAGATACACAACGCAGACAATTTTTTAGACAATGTTCACAAATTAACGAGATTTTCGTAGGATACCTTAAAATCAGATTTAGAATACAGCCCCGATTAAATAACCAATTTTCAATTCAATACACAAGAGGCATTCTGTATAATATTGGACAGCATTTCGGCAATTATAGCAGCTTTTTGAGCTGGTATATTAGCTTTTAGATCGTAAATGTTCTTCGACTTGCTTGTAATCTTGTTTAAAATTGAAGTATTTCAGATCTTTTTTCTTCATTTGTTCGGGTTTAACTATGCCCACGAAGAAATTTCAGTGAATATATTAAATAAAACACACGTGACAACTTGAAACCACTTCCGCGCCATCTATTAATAAACCCTTTTTGAAAAAAGCTGCCCTTGATTGATCATAAAAAAAATTGAAGATAAGCTTCCTGATTTAATAATTTTTTGAAGGCATACATATCTTATAACTATGTTCAATTATATGTACATATGTACATACACTATTTATATATTTGGTCAGTTTATGGTGTTATATTTCTTAGACCTCAAAGATTTTTGTACCTATTTACAAAAATAGTAACACAATTTTTCTATCAAAACTCTGAGAATAGAACTTTTATGATTCGATTTCTCAGGAAATGCAAAGATAATAATTGTTAGGTACGAGTAAGAATAAATATAGTGAGTTCTGTTTATATTTCATTCTTCTAATTTGTCAATCTGATTGTGAAAATTCTCAGAAATCTTTGAAATATATAAACTGGTCAATTACACTGGTCGACAAGGTTTTCTCACTGGCAGTAAAATTGAGCGTTTCCAATGGGTTTTGGTGGTTTTAATTCAAATTAATCAATCAAAATAATGTATCACGTCAGGTTTTTGAGATAATACTTTTTAAAATTTGAAAATACACGAATGCTCTTTTTCAATAATGGTTGATGGTTTTCCAAATCTTTAATCCCTTTCTCCAATATTCAGTTAAAATATTTATATTATTTCATATAATGTTCGAAAATCTTCATAACTTGTTATTTACGTTTTTAAAAAGGCAAAAGGGTTTAAGTAAGTTTTGTTCTTGTAACGAATCTGTTATCTAAACAATTCTTTTATATCAAGATTTTGAAATACATATATTAAAAAATGTAAAAATAATGTTGAAACGGTTTTTTTTTTAAACTTGAGCAAAAAGTTAAAATTAAAGTTTGGATTCAAAATCAACAATAAAAGTTAAATCCACAGCGTAATTTTCAAAACTATGCAAGTATCAAGTTCGAGGTTTGCTCAAAACGTCATATACATACATTAATATAGTAAAGACTCATAACAAATAGGAATCTCCAGAAGCTAATAGTCCGGTCAATTTAGACATTCGAAGTTACCTAAATTCCCACCAAGCTGAAAATAGGTAAGATTGTTTGAAATATCATTAAAAACAAAATTTGAAAGTTCCCCATCTTTCCCTGTAAGGAAAAAATTGTATTCAAGGTCAAAGGTAAAAAAATGAGTTTTTCGCGATTTTCAGCAAAACGGTATGTTTTATCATAAAAATATTTCAAATAAAAATTGTAGATCATAAAATTATCTACAAAAAATTAATTAATACTTTTTTTTCTACGAGCCACCGTTTTTGAGATATAACGATTCAAAAAGTTGTAAAAGTTGTAATCGTCATAATATGCATGAGTACGGCACGTATATATACATCTCTATAGTTGTAATATATGTTAAAAATTTTTCTATCGGTTATTGACTTACACTACTAATATGAAATATACATAAGTTATAACTATAAGAATATCAGGTAAAATGAAGCCCAGTTCCTTAATTTATACGCCATAGAAACCTTGAGAAAACATCTGTCCCCTGTTCAATTGTGTGCATGGCTAGGGTCTTATACCTGCTATAATAAATGAAATACTGTTAGTCTTGAACGCCAGTTAGCAGTGAAAACACATGTTTACCCTAACCTATATCGTGCTGTTTTGAGTTTTATAACAAAATTGTCAGATTATTGTTTTATTTGCGCTAAACTTTTAACTGAAAGTGAAATTGTTACTGTTAAACGTGGTATGACGACATTAATTAATGCAAGTATCGAAAGAGCAGATGAATTTTCGGAGTATCTAAAAAATCAAAAATCTGTGACAATACATGAAAGTTGTCGTAAAAATTATACTCGAAAGTCTTCTATTGCTGCAACTAATAAAAGACAACGTGAAGAACAAGAAGCCAGTACATCCACAGAAAGTCCTCCTCGTACTAGATTACGTTCGAGTGAATCAGCTTTTTGTTCTAAAAAACAATGTCTATTTTGTGGCCAGGAATTGAATGAAGAGTATGAGAAAAAAAACCCTCAGATATTCGCCGTCGCATCAGTCAAGTAAGTACACTTCATTTTAAAGATTCAATTCTGGAAATAGCTCAGACTTACTACAGCAAAAGCTGTTCTTGCTCGACTCGAATTTGAAAATGATTTTTTTGCTGCAGAAGCTTAATATCATCACGATTGCTATGCTATATTGGTAAGACAAGCTAATAATGATGCTGATGTATTGATAATTGAAACAGCAATTGAGCAATTCAATTTGACAAATACAACTATTGTTGTTGGTGAAGATATAGACTTACTCGTATTACTGACTGCTCGAACTCCAATTGAAAAAACTATTTTCTTCTTAAAACCAGGAAAAGCTCAACATCAATCGGAAATGTATTCATCAAAAAGTTTATCTACTTTTGCAAAGTGTCAAAATCATGTACTATTTTTACACGCAATAACTGGCTGTCATACGACATCTGCATTTTACAGGAGGGGTAAAATAACAGTCTTCAAACTATTTGAGAAACAAAATTTAATTAAATGTGCTGAAGTTTTTAAAAATAGTAGTTCTACTCGACAAGAAATTATTACTAACGGCATTAGCTTTCTTCTTTCTATGTTCGGAGCTCCTAAAAAAACTACCTGCTTACATAAGTATAGATATGCATGTTTCGTTAAAAACACCAAAAGTAAAAAACAAGTAAAATTAGCTTGTCTTCCTCCAACCTCAGTTGCTGCTCATCAACATCTCTTTAGGGTATATTACCAAGTTCAACTGTGGCTTGGTTATCAGCTAGATCCTACAGACTGGGGTTGGAATTGGAAGTTGGTCAACAATTTATTAGAACCAGTGCACACTTTACTTCCACCTGCGCCGGAAAAACTGCTGAACTCGATTTTTTCCAATTGCAAAAAGGGATGCAGTGCTAAATAATGTGGTTGCAAAAAAGTCGGACTGTTCTGTTCTCCGGCATGTACACATTGTCAAGGCCGGTTGTGCTCTAATATTGAATCACCAACAGTAGAGGATCCGTTAGATTCCAACGAGGCAACATGCGATACATCGCTATTAACGCAGTTTACATGCACTCAGGATGAAAATGAAGAAGAACAAGAACAAGAACAAGACGAACAAGAACAAGAAGATCAAGAAGAAGAACAAGAAGAAGATTTTGAAAGTTACGACTCGGACGATAAAATTTCACTACTTTTTTTAAACTTAAATTGCTTTTATCTTTTCAATCTCTGCTAATATCCATTATTTTTCAATAGTTTCAAATTAAACAGGATAAAAACTGACCCGTGGAATAGGCCTATTGGGGAAACCACAAAAAAAAACGCGCTAAGTACACTACTCATAGGTGGGGAGGAAACGTATGCATATTATGATTTATGACGATTACAACTTTTTGAATCGTTATATCTCAAAAACGGTGGCTCGTAGAAAAAAAAGTATTAATTAATTTTTTGTAGGTAATTTTATGATCTACAATTTTTGTTTGAAATTTGTGTGATAAAACTTACCGTTTTGCTGAAAATCGCGAAAAACTCATTTTTTTACCTTTGACCTTGAATAAAATTTTTTCCTTACAGAGGAAAGATAGGGAACTTTCAAATTTTGTTTTTAATGAGTTTTTGGTGGGAATTTAGGTAACTTTACTCTTATTTTTTGGTCTAATTTGACCGGATTATAAGTATGATACTTAAATTATTTAAATTGTATCTAGAAGAGAAAGATGTGAAGTATGCAAAACAGCATTCAATTTATTGTTAAGAGATATTTTGAGTTTTAACTTAGCTTTGAAAACCCAGTTTTTGTTGTTTTCAGCATTTTTAAGGGGACATATTTTTAAAATTTGATGTGATAGAAAAAATTTAGAGGCAAGATTCAACTTAAGGAAATTTTAATAAGTATTATTTTGTTTGTGGGACAGAAAAAATGTAATTTGTCGACCAGTGTTATTATTATTATTTATAATATTCGAATGGTGAATAGAAATAGAGAAAGAAGAAAATAATTTTCTTTTTTTTTTTGGTAAAAAGTCATTTTTTAATCATTAAACAGGCATTGGTTATTATTTAACCGCAATCCTGCACCTTGCGTCAGTTATAAATGGCTTGTTAGTTTAGAAAACTAAAAAGTCCATAATCTATAGCAAAATTATTTGACATATGCTTTTAGATAACATAATATTAAACCATAGAGATAGATATGCAAACAGATATAAATTCTACTGGAAACAATATTCAATGACATTTCTATTGTTTTTGATTTTTTCTTCTTCTTATTTTGCAAATAGAGATAAGACAATAAGTTTAAAAAAATAGGTCATTGAATTAAAAGGGTCAAAACCGTCAGTGCGAATTAAAAATACGAAATGCTATCTACTCCTTATGTATGTAGTAGTATCTATAAGTATCGACATTTAATGGACGAAGTTGTAAGTACAAATTCTGAGTTTCGATAATTTTTTCAATATCTCCTTCACTTCAGGCAAAGCGAGGCATTTTGACATCTTATCATTATGTTTTGTTACTTTTAGCAATAAGAAATAGAAAGTGAAGTAAACGATAGAAATTGGTTACTTCTGGTAAATTTTTCGTTAAACTAATAAGCTTAAGGAAATTTGTGATAAATGAAAAATAATACTTTTATGAGAACAAATGTACAGGGCTGTCACCTTTATATACATCACGAATAAAATAAAAAGTTTAAGGTAAAAACATATTTTTCTACTTGTTTTCATATTTCTAGGGTTTCTAAGCTTATTATTGGTACATTTAAAAAATATTCTACTCAATTGCGTACGATTCATAGAAAAAAATGTCAATTCAAGAACTTTAAAGTTTTTTAGATTGTTGAAATTTCAACTGAAAGCGTCGACATTTTAAAAAACGATTTACAAAATATGGATCATACAATTGTAGGCAAATTTGAAGTAAACAAACTACTGCCACTTAAAGTGGATAAATTTACTGGGAAATGAATGCTTTATACAAAGCTTTGCAACAAAGATAAATCACAACAAAGATATTCACATGCATGCGGCGTCGTACTCTTTATTTTAAGATTCGACAAAAATTAAGAACAGGAAATATGACCCGTTAACATTGTGTCGACTTTTAAAATTATCATTAAGCTGTAAATATTTGTATCAACAGTATTCCTCTAAATAATGGAACTTTTATTAAAAATTGATTGGTAGAAATAAAAGCTTGTAACTACTTCGTAAAAATAAATTATAATGAAATAAAAGATCTATTGAAGATTTATTGTAGTAAAGGAATCGTTGTAAAATAATCTAAAAATAAATTAACAATTGTCTGGGGATCCAAATAATAATTATCAAGTATTTCGCACTACTTTAGAATAACGTTTGATATTTTCTTACTTTCGAGAAAATAAATAAATTAGGTGACGCAACTGTCCATTGAGAACTAGGGCCTAGTGACTTACAACTCTCAATCATTTCTGTGTGTGAGTACTGTTGACAGGGATGGAGGGGACCTACAATTTTAAGCCGAATCCGAACGACTAGTTTGAAAGAAGCACTTTGGAGGATTTGTCAATTTCTAGCAAGAGGCAGTACCTTTGAAAAACTTCCTGGTATGACAGTCCAACGAACTAACCATCATGCCATAGTAGGTACCTACTACTAGGTATCTTACTTTCGATAAATGCCAAAAATTCTTTCCTTTTTTTTATCGGATACCTACAATTAATGTTTTAAAAAAAAAATATTTTAACACAAATTCTTATCAAACCATGGTAGCTCTGAATTATAACCTCTTTAAAATTATCTATGCAAAGATTAAATAAATGTGAATTTCCATAAAGTAGCTACAAATGAGTCTGCAAGAATTAATTCGAAGACTGAGCTCTTATTATAATGAAGGCAACAAGAAGATATGGATATGAACCCTTCAAAGATCATCTTCTTTGTTTTCCAAAAATAAGTTAATTAAATAAATTTTTCTCAGAAAAAAAAAACATTTCCAAATTTAATTTTTTTACTGCAACTATATTTAAATGCAATTGAATCTTCCCACTATTTTTCGTTTAGCTGGTTTTATTTAATTGCATTGCTTTGGATTATTGTAAAATCGGTACTTTTTGTTTATCTATTTTACCTATAAATATACTCGCGGTCATGATTTATGAATAATAATAGCACAAACAAAGTAAAGGTCTACAAAGACAAATGACGACGAACATCTTATTTCTAATTACTCTATAAAAAAAGTTTTTCTCGGATAAGCTTGTGCATTTTAGTTTTAATTTTAAATAAGCTATTAAAGTATATTCCCCTTCATATTGTCTTTCGAAAGTTCAATGGTCCACACGCATAAAGGGTATTAAAAAATGCTTTCAATTGGTTTCGTTTAAACTAAGTTGTTGGAAATTCTATAAGTGGAATGAGTAAGAATTAGTAGGAATTATTAATACATTTTTTCTACCAAAAATAAAATTACTGTGTTGCTTCATAGAAATGCAAACTCAACTACATTACAATACAATATTAAAGAAGAGGCTGGGGTGCAATCTATAATGATAACTTCCCATCTCGTCTGTCGATTTGTCTTGCTTAAAACTTTAACAAAATAATCGTAACAATATTTTGTGTGAGATAAATAATTTGAAGTCAATATCTTTCTTTGTTTTCTTGAGTCGAAACCCATTTCTTATTAGTTTTTTGTTGTTTTTGTAGTTTTTCGTGATTTGTTAATAAAATTTAGTTAAATTTTTCTATAAAACTAACTAAAAATTACCAACAATATTTTGCATATGATGAAATAGTTTTTTTTTAAATCCATTTCTGTTAACAAGATTTTTAGTCGAAAACTAATTTTTTTCCAATTTTAGTAGCATTTCTTGAAAGTTTTTATTTCTTATATAAAAAATACAGATTGGATTTGCCTAAGAAAATTAAGCACAGAATGAAATCATTTTGAAGTCAATACCTTCATTTATTCACGAGGTATCGAGAATCGAACATCAATTTTTACCAATTTTGAGTACTATTCTTTGTAGATTTTAATTTCCATGAAAAAAACTGACTGTTGGATTTTTATAAAAAATTTAATAATTTCTATAAGATGAAATTAGTTTGAAGCTAATATTTTTAATTTTGAAAAAGATACCCAAGTCGTAAATCAATTTAATGTTTTTTTTATTTTTTGTAAGAAAACTGTCAAATTGATTTTTCTCAAAATTTTACCAGATCTCAAAACGGTATTCTTCGTTTATTTGTTTGGAACCACTTCACAATACATAATATAAAATTAAATGCAAGTCGCTAGCGTTATTGGTTCGTGAGATATTTAGGGTTAACCACTTTCACTTTTTTTATATTTCTATGGTAAAAAAACCACCCACTAATTTTTTTAAGAGTCCTTTCTGTATCTTCCTGCATTATTATTTGTATAACAAAATTTATTTGAGATCAATATCTCCACTGGTTCTTGAGATATGAACGACGTAAAAAGCTTCCCAAATGTACGGACGTACGAATGTACGTAAATACGCACTAATCTACGTTAACACTCACATGCAGACATCTCTCTCAAAATCTTCTATTTATACTCAAGGGACCTTAAAACGTCAACAAATGTCAAAGTTTTCAATTCGACAAATCGGGCCGATTACAATAACTTCCTATTGGAAGTTAATAACTTTTTTTAAGGCCAGAAGCCTATTTTTAATTATCTATTTTAAAAATATCAATCCCAAAATTTAAAAAACAACAATGTTGTACTCTTTTTAAAGAATTATTTTTTCTTTGTAATTTTGCATTATTTCCTACTCGTTTTTATTCACTATTCAATGCTCGAATGAAATTCAAATCAAAATCAAGACACCAAAAGGACATGCCTTAAGTGATTTAAATTCTATTTTCTTGCACGTCTGTTGGTATTAAATAAATCAAAGTTTTCGATCTTGAGCTCAAAAACGATAAATAGTTAAAATTCAGTTATTAGCTTTTGATATGTTAAGTTCTTGATCACAAACTACTTGACACTTTTTACTTACATACATGTTAACTTAATTTACTTCAATTCGTTTAGGTGTCCCTTTACAGACAAAAATCGAAGTCTTATAAATTTAACATCGCTGGGTAAAGTAATTAATGTTTTTTTATGGCATTCTTGAAGACTTAAAATTCAATTTCTATTGCAAATGAATGGGATGGTTTAAGTTTTTGAGATATATTTTCATTTATTTAAAGTGCTTTATTGAGTACTATAGACTTAAAGATTAATTTAATCAAATAATGTGTAACAACCAACTTATCATGTATATCTATTCTACATATAAAAATATGAACAGATTCCACACAATTTTAAATTGAATTCTTATCTGTTGTTCTTTCTAAACAATAAACACGATCGGTATATTGTTGAATATTTTGAAATTGTTGTTAAAATCCCCATATAGGTACTTATGTACATACATACAATAAGAACCATATAATTTTTATCTGAATAATCTGATTTGATTAATATTGACACCGGCCGTTATTCAGTAATATTGCTCTGATATAAATAGGCATAATGTACCAAGAGTAGATGTATCTACACACCTTGAAGATTGGCACTGAAATAAGGTTTTTAGTGCTACACGATTTCGATATGATAACCATTGAAGCAGAAAATATTTAGGTCTGGTTACAAACCCAAATGATATAACTCAAAAAACACTCAACACAAACTCAATATTCAACAAGATTTTAAAGATACCAACTGCCATTATCTTGGTATAGGATAAGCGCAATCACATTTTTTAAGCACAATTTTCAATTCTTTAAATAATCAATTCAATATCTTAATTGTATATCAGAATTCATTTAATTGATCTTATGCACATTACCTACCTTTTAATAAACGGAAATTCACACGTAGGTATTTGTAACGACGAAAAACTCAAAGCGATATCATGAATATTCAAATCTAAGGTATGCTGTAGTATGCTTTCTGTCACACCGCACCGTTGCAGTTGGCGATTGGCTTATTACCAATTTTGAATCACGCTTTAATTAGATCTACACAATTTAACTGGGTTTTTGTTTTGGATTTAATACTGAGACATTTTTTGTTCAATCATCAAAAAACACAAACTTATAAATCAAATGATGCGTCCTGCATTAAAATTTTCCAGTATGAATAAATTTTAAGCTAAGAGTTATTGGGGAGAAGGTTGAACTAATGTCGTTAAACGTTTCGGACTCAATCGTACTAAATATTAATCGAACGTGTCTCTTTGATTTATAGAATTGCGTGGAGCTTATATTCAAAATGTTGTTAGCAGGTGAGAGTGTCAAAGACATAGACATAGAGTGTAGCGTAGACGCTTGTGGCAGAAGTGTTTAACGACAAAGTTTAGCAACAAGCGGTAAGAGACATGTATCTGGTACTATCAACAAATATTTTGTGTGTTCCGTCTTCGTTAACACCTTTTATTTTTCTGTTGCTGGCAACTCACCGATAAGAATTAGTTTAGGTAGGTAGCTACCGATCGTTTCAGTTATGATACGAAGACGAGCTTATTTATTTGATAATTTTGCTGTCGGAAAGTCTGCTGTGCTGTGCATGTCTGTCTAAGCGTTCTTGTGACTCGACTAGACATCGATAAATTGGCATGGAAATTTGGTCGTTTCACAGTTGGTTGTTAAAAAGTCTGTATTTTAATTAAAAAGAGTTTCATAGTCCAGGAAAATAAGATATTCACTTTGAAACAAATTTCGAAAATGTTGAATTTTTACTGCGGAGCTTTATTTTTAAGGCCTTAACGCTTCTTAGTTCTTAAATTTTGTTGAAAGCAAACAATCTTTGAGGGTGCGAGGGTTTGAAGTTCATACAATTTACTCGAAAACAGTTGTAGGTATACAATGTACATATGTAGTTCATGTAATTCTACATAAGAATGATCATAAGTCATAACACTTTTGTCGTGCAATTCATAGACTGTAGACAAAATTGGGATGTAGTAAACTCAGTCAAACAAATTTAATAGAACTACTATATACATAGATACATAAGTATTTGGCAAGGAACCAAGGAAAATGGAAACAATTTTTTTTAAACTTAGCTTTATATGTAACTCTTAAAAAATAATCTAAAAAAAAACTTGTGGAAAGTGTAATTAACAATTAATTCTTAGACTTGTACTTTTTATGAGAAATTTTAAATACCTACCTAGGTTAATTTTATTGATAATACTCACAGACTGATACTATTTTTCTGTCTCAAAAATATAACAATCATTTTGTAAAGGATTAAGATGTCTTGAATTCGAATCTCACCTTCAAAATTGTCTATAAAATCAGGTTTTTAAAACATGTCCCTTTAAAAATGCTAAAGACAACCGAAAACGGGGTTTTTAAGACTAAGTCCAGACTCAAGACAACCCTTAACAACAATAATAATTGTATGATGATTATGCACAGTTTATCTTCTAGATACAGTTTAAATCTTTATAGTATCTTACATAGTTTCTTTGAATTCTAATAAGGCAACATAAGGGACTTCATTTGCAGTCAACTTCATTCTTTGAACGTAAATTTTGACCAAGGCAACTAGTTAGTTTTTCAAGTGCCATGAATTTCAAATTCGGAACTTTGCTTCGAAAACCTTTACTTTAAGTTTATAGTAAAAAAAAGTACCAACAAAATTATTGTCTACAAAATACTCCTCAGGCAAGCTACAAGTTCACCACAATTTGTATTTTGTATTGTAAAGAAATATTAGTTATTTCTTTTCCAAATTGACAAAGAACCCTTTTACAGAAAGTCTCAAATGAAGTTGTGCAAAAAATAAATAAATCATAGAGTAATAAAGTTCAGAGGAGTGTCAACTTCAACTTCAGTCAACTTCATTCTTTGAACGTAAATTTTCACCAAGGCAACTAGAGAGTTTTTCAAGTGTCATGAAATTAAAATTCAGAACTTTACTTCACAAACCTCTACTTCAAGTTCATAGTACAAAAAATTACCAAAATCATTATTTTCTACAAAACACTCCTCAGGCAAGCTACAAGTCTATCATGATTTGTATTTTGTATTTTAAAGAAATATTACTTATTTCTTTTCCAAATTTATAAGGAACCTTTTTTCAGAAAGCATTAAATGAAGTTGTGCAGAAAATAAATAAATCATTAGGCGTGTACCATCAACTGAGCGCTCAGTGAGCGCTCAATGTCAGATTGACGGAGGCAGAATCGTTTTGTGGGACAAGAATCTCCGTAAAAACATATGCTGTCAAAAACATATGTTGTCAATTGTAGTTTTTGATGTGAATTTATTATTTTTTTCTATTGATAATTCTTTGTTACTTTTGGAAAAAAAAACTATTAAAATGGATAACAAACAAGAACAAGTTTTGCGTCCAATTTTAAGTAGTTCATCAGATAAAATAAGAAATAAAAAAAGGAATGAGGAGCATGAAAAGATTTTGATGGAACTCCTAAAATTAAAATTATTTAAATTACGCGCCACACCAGACAAATGACAACTGAACAGTTGTTTTGGGTGAGCAAGCAAATTGAGAAATGAATCCATGAATTTTTTGTCTCAGAGATCTCCGCAAAAAATCTCAGTGCTCAGCTGAGATTTTTTGTCTCACTTAAAAAAATAGTTGAGCGCTCGGAGCGCTCAGTTGATGGTACACGCCTATTGAGTAATAAAGTTCAGCTCTTAGTTGAATTAAAAAACATGATCAATTGTCATTTTGACATAAGTTGACTTGACTTGATAGTAAGGGAGATTTTTCTTGCCTAACTTTCCAATAAAGTTGCCTTAATTGGAAGGCAATTTTTTGGCAGCTGGCCAATCAGATGCAAGAAACTTGCCTTACTTTCAAGTCCCTTATGTCGGCTGAACCTGCCCAATGACATTTGAAACATTTTTTTGACACAACTAAAATAGTTCACAAAGAAAAAGAGCTCTGAGGTTTGTTCTTTTTCTAACTATTGTCGTTTCTAAATGTTGAGATTGTTACGTTTTGTAACAATATGACGTCATCACATCATTCCTAAGCTCATTCTGGATTTGTTTAACAGTTACAATTATTAACAATCTAAAACATATGTATGTATGTATGTATGGTATGTACATAACTCGTGAGCTGAGTTGAATTTGTTAAACTTTTATGATGAATGATTTGTTTTTATTTTGACAGATCAACAATTTCTAAAAATTGTCGTACCTAAATTATTCTTACAAATTCGAACAATTCGCAAAATTGACAGTCAAGTTTTGTGTGATAACAAAAATATTTAACAATAATTGAAAAAAGAACCAACCACTGTGGTGCGTTAAAAAATGTCAAAACGACATAAGGGACTTGAACTTAAGGCAAGTTTCTAGTATCTGATTGGCCAACTGCACAATAATTACCTTCAAATTAATTCAACTTTATTGAAAAGTTGTCTGGAATATTAGTCAAGAAAATTCACTCTTACTATGAAGTCAAGTATAATTATGTCAAAATTTCAGCTGATCATGTTATAAGCTGATCTTATTAAATTTGTAATTTATGTATTCGCTGCGTTAAATCTCGAGTTGGATGGGTTTTTCGGGATACTTTATTATTATATTAAGTTGGATACCTAAATTCGATAGCAATGTCGGATCCAGGGGGTGTGTGTCTTAGGGGTCATGACCCCTCCCCCCCTGGGAGATAATTTGTTTTTATTTTCGTAGGAACTCCCTTGAATTTTCCAATAATGCAGCACAATTTTATCAACTTTTGACCAATGGACGATCAAGGGGGGGTCATATGAGCCAAAAAGCTTATACAGTTAAGTTGTATAATTAAAGATTTCATCTAAAGACTTGTTAGTAATGACATTTTCCAAAAAGTGTCGAAAACTACTAAATTTTTTGTTTCCCGCAATTTGGAATTTGGAAAAACTTAAGTAATGCTTTAAATTATTTTCATAAAATTTGTTTCTAAGAAAAAGAGCAAATAGATGATAGAAAAGTCGAAAAAAGTGGATCCTCTGATTCCGTCCGTCTGTCTGTTTGTCCTGGCCTCTACATATTTCGATTGAGTTCAAACTGGGAAATTATGGTTTTAAGCCGATTACCGTAAGGCGTTTTTTTTTAAAATAAGAAAATTCGATTTTTTTTCAAAAATTAACCGATATTTTTTTTTAAACTTTCTAATTTACTTTCTTAATTTGGTTCTTTGTACAAGAAAAACATATTTCGGTATTGATTGAGAAGAGTACCCTTCATAAAACCGTTATTTTTTAAAGTTTTCTCAAGAATGTCATTGTATTTTTTTTATTTTTAAAAATATATTGATTTTTGTTTACAAAACTCGATATCTCAGAAAGGGGTCACTATGTAATATGTATATTTATAAGCACTTAACAACTGCAGAAAGAATTTAAAAATTTGTATATGTTAAAATCAATACAAAAAAACCCCTCTATTGATTTTCCAAAAAAAAAATAAGTTAATCTAGGTTTTTTGAGAAATAAAATGGCATTTGAATTTTTGAGCAAAACTTATTTTGCAGATACATGTTTAAATCTTAAAATATAATAAATATTTTTAAACAGACTTTTTGGAAGACATTAGCTAGTTCTAGCGACCCAGTCGTGCATTTTTTTCTTTCAAAATTGATTTTTTATTGAGTTTTAAGATCTTAAAAAATTAAATAAATCTTCTTTTTAAAGTGAATTTGCTTTAGATGCTCTTGAACTGAGAATTAAACAGAAAATTTCAAAAATAAAAATGTCCCAAAAACAGCACAAGTGACACTTTTCTTAAACTAATGGTTAATTGAAAAACATAATGAACGTTTCATATCTGTTGAAAAAAAAAGGCTTCGAATCTCTTGAGATTTGAAGTGAAAAGAGATTCTGAAACGTGTAATTTGTGAGTGCTACAGAAAAGTTTCTTCCCAACTTATTTTTTTACTTTAAATTGTTTTTATTTAATGTTTAGAGAAATTATGTACTTTAATGCACCTACATACATACATATATCCATAAATTCAAGAACCACACATTTTTTTTTTCTACAATTTTTAAATTTTGTTGAATCCTTTAAGATCAAAATATTTTCCAGCATCTACGAGTAAGCAGACTGATAGCGATAGTAATAATAGACTCCCGAAAATTGAATTCAGAAAAACTACGTCAAAAAAAGCCCGAAAATCCTTCATATCAGATCCTCTCTCATTTTCTGAGTTTTTGAATTTTTGAAGCGTTCTTCGCATTAATATAAATAGAAAAGAGAAAAGTATATGTATATTATTTTTGGAAAAAGCTTCGTTCCAAAACAATTTCTAACATTTCTGCGTGAAATGCATTAAAAACCTCTAAACTATTATGTTTAAGCTCTTATGGCATATTTAGAAAACTGGATGGAATGCTTTCATATGTAGGGAGTCGTCAAAATTAAATAGTTAGACCATACCTTGCTGGACAACAGTGTTCTAAAATAATTTTATAACTAAAGTTGTCACTTTAGCCCTTGAAATGTGCAAATGTAAGGTTAAGATGCACATTATGTTTTTTTAATTTATCAGCATCCTTTACAGAACATTAAAAAACTTTTAAGTGGTTACTAAAAACTCATCTATATGTTAAGTGTGATCCCCCCTGACTAAAAGTCTGGATCCGTCCTTGTTCGATAGCTCGCAAAAAATAAAAACAACTTTCAGCTGCTCACAAAAAGCAGACAAACGTTTGAATTGCGAGGTAGTTATTATAAAATACCAATTTCAATTAATAACTTTAATAATTCACTGGATATTCACTGACAAAAAAAAAACAAATTTGAATTGAATTGTCTAGTTCCTTCAAATTCAACCTCGAAGCAAAAATGTACAGAATCATTTTAAATCGGAGAATTCATCGTACGATTAATCGCTAGGGTCGATTGTCTTGGCTGTGATTTTGAAAAAACCTAAAATTTGGGCTAGGTGATATTAGTGGTGTGCTGAAAACAGACTTTACCAACTCTTTTTGAAACAAAAGCAATTCTATTTTTTGATGACTCAGTTTCGCCGACAAACATATTGTACTTTCCCTTGCATGCATAAAATAAATTAATTAGGATTACTTGAGTTACTTGCCTATTTAAAAATAAAAAAGGAGGTTTTCCAACCATCAACACTGCTTCAAATTTTCCAAAACTCCATTTTTTGTTTTTTGGAAAGGTGACTAATTTTACACCATAAGCAAAATTTATGCAAAGTTACACTATACATTCATACATATATCGTGGAAACTGTTAAGTAGGCCATTCAAATAATTTCATTGCCATGTGTTTGTTAGGGAAACTTTTTGATTTTACCCGTTTTTTAATTTCACTCAATTGGGGTATAATATCTAATAATACAATAGATATGAAAACAAAATTAAATGATAAATTTAAAATTAACACGTTTATGAGAATGTTCAATTTTAACTTAAAAAATGCAGTTTGGAACTTTGTGAGTGACAACACAACAAAAATCTTTATCTGTTCCTTTATTGAAATATGTTAAAACAACACTGTTCTATAAAGCCGACGTCTTTTCAACACCCCACACATCAAACTCATTGGTATTTGTAATATAATGTCATATATAATTAATAATTACCAATTATTTTTAATAAAACTAATCCAATAAGCTTCGATTTTATTAGGATAAAGATTTATATGTACATACATACATATGTACATAAAACCAATGCACGTCTCCTCAATTTGTTAAAAAATTGACATACTCCCGCGCGAAGTAGTTGAACTAATACCCCTATTTTTTTACTCCTTTATAAAAAAAAAAAAAAACAAAATACATTTTTAGCCTTTGGTTAAGACCTTCGTTTAAAACAAACTAAGATCTATAAACTACACTTTTTCACTTTAATGTAAAGGACATTTTAAGAATAGTGATTTGTGCTTTGTTTTTAAATACGATTATACACCGCACACACGTACTGTATGTAAAATGCATTTTAGGGTGGCCCTTAATTTTTAAAATTTTAGTAGGTGCATAGAGTGGCTCGCTTAATTCGAATTCGAAGTTAATAATTACTAACATCAAACAAGTTCAACTCAAAACAATTGATTGTGTTAATATTACATAATTGTATTCTCCTTGGATTGGATTTTAAGGCAAGTCTATTTGCACTGCGATATGCAATTTTATACATTGATAAATATTCACCATCTACAACTTTATAAAAGGCCATAACCATGACCATCAGGCCAGTAGTATTTATATCGTTTATGTATAATCAAATGTTTAGAATTGTTTTTCGTAAGCCATCGGCCATTTAACCGTAAAATCAACTTTAGCTACGCCAACTATCCTCTCCTCATCCCTATTTAACTTTTCTTTTAGAACGGAGGTACAAACCGATTGATGACATTAAGTTTCCAAAAGATACCAACAGATTGAGTGGTCACTTTTAACCAATCGATTACTATTGACTCTTGATCTATAAAACTATAAGTCATACTACCAGAAAACTATAAAATTAAATACCTTTTAAAAAAATGTTTAAAATTAAGGACCACCTTAATATGCATAAATACACACTGAAACATGTTTTGTAAACAACTAAATAGCTTGCAGGACTAAAAAAGTAAAAATGCTCTATAATTATCCATTTTATCTGCAAAATTATCATAGGAATGACAAAGTGATTTGCTTGAAGTTCAATGATAAATTTCTTTTTCACTGTCATGTTGGAGTTTAAAAAATTTAACAGAGTAAGGTAGAGTGATTATTTTTCCTTAGTAAAACAATCGAAGACTTATACTATCTTCAGTTTCACAGAAAAATATCAAAACAAAATATCTCAAAATCTACATACTATGGTAACGTCGAAGATTAAGGCGGCTATTCCGTTGATTATAAAGATTTCTTAATAATACTAGAATTGATTCAGTTACCTACTTCGCTGAACACAGTAAATATGAATATTGCCCTCTGACTCTGAGTAAAAATCCCATCTCTGGACTTGTGCTCCAGTTTCTTGAACAGCATTCAAAAAAGAGTGTTTGTATAAAACAATTGGTAACAATAGGATCGTTGATGAATTTACATAACTTAAACATCGTCGTAATGTATCTTCTCTCTTTGTATTCCGTTGTTCTAGCAAAATAGACAATTGCATACTGAGCGTTTAGGTTTCATTACTTCATTACCTTTGGTTTGCGGCTTTTATATTCTGAAAACATTAAAAAAAAAAACACTATTCTTTTTTTTTAATCATAAGATTTACATATATTTATGTTATGCGGGTAATTACAACTTCAGAAATAAAAAATTTACAAGTATTTTTGTAATGATTCGCCAAGAATAGACTCCAGTTCCTGTACGGCTCTTCTTGAATTTTTCACAACTAATGCATTTTCGTCCTCAAAAAGTTCTGCAATAAACGGCACTGTCTCTGGCAAAAGTGATGTGAAATCATCGCCTAGCTTTCTAGCGAGCTCAACGCAACAGTTAAAAGAAATAATCCTTACTTCCGGCACATTAGCTCTGGTTTTCAGTAAAATTTGATAATGTAGCTGTTTCCAAAGAACATCACTTGAAACAGCAACAGCAAGTTGCCCGATACACAACAAGAGAATACTTTGAAGTTCTTCATTGTCGAGTACCAATTTATTTTCCAGCTGATCAACAACGGGTTGCATAAGAATGTCAAAACGATGAGGGTTGGTAAAACCTTTACTGTCATACATGAAAATGTTTGTCAAAGTGCAGAGAATATTTTCCAATAGTTCCACATTAAGTTGGTCTGAGTTTTCGAAGTATAAAACTGAGTTTTTCGAAGTATTACATGATGTTAACAGTTCAGTGGCGTCTTTTATAAAATCTGATGAAAACAAGACAAACAACGACTTTAGCGAATTCGAAATGCACTTATTGAGTATGAAATAGGTTAGAACTCTTTCCTTGGGCCCGTCTTTCTCAAATCCCCAGTCGTATACTTTCTTATATACCGGTCGGAATGAGCTTTCAGATAGTTTCAAAATCCATGCAACAAATGCGTTTATTATTTCCATTTCCGTTGAACAAACGTCTTTCGTATTTGTAGAACTAGAGCTTCCTATTTGCGAACGGAATTCTAAACATTTCAGGAAGAAATTAGTAAGCTCCCCTTGAATAGCTGACAAATCGGAATCGCTTGCATTCGATACACAATCGAAAAATAGTTTCATTAGGAAACTTACGCTTGGAAAGTTCCCATCATTTATGAGCTCATAATAAGCCTTTTCGCAGTTGGGTATTAAAACACGAGCTGGCACCTCCGTCGCTATCTTCTTCCAGATTGCTTCCAATTTGTTTATGTTGACAATTTTCTTTTGGTCCTGGTCTACCTGCCTGTGGCTTATGTTCGACCATATCGTGCTAAGTGCACTGACTATTCCCACAATATATGGTCCCAAGAATAATGGCATTGATTCAAATAGCTTTTGAACACCCGTCATCAATGCTAAGCAAACATTATCCGGCGATTGATTCTTCAGAATACTTGATTGATCATTTAAAGCCTCAATCAAGTGCGGCATACATTTCGGCAGATGGGCTATTGCATGCGCTTTCAGGTTTGACATAACCTCGACAAGTGCTAAAATAACCGTTGCGAGAGCCACTTTTGGCAATCGAGAGCGTTTCTTGATGACCATAGTCAAGTGTTCTACAATATTTTTAAATTGTTCCTTGTATTTCAAAGCAAACTTTCTCGAAAGAAGTTTTATAGCAATCAATGCGACTTGTTGGACTACAGTGATCTCGTTTGCGTTCGATGCTGGCATCGCAGTAGAGCGGGGCTCTTTTGGATCTTTTGCTGTTATTGTTTCACCGAGAGAGTTCAATAAATTTAGAACATTTTCATCCGAGCAATCCTCAAAGTAGTCAATGTTTTGTTGTAATTTGCTGATCAGGAGTTCAATTACTTTCTTGCGTATAGTCAACAATTTATGTTGCAAAAGACCGTGAACAGCGACCAGGAAAATATCGGGAGAGAGCAGGGAAATCACATTGTCTAACGCGTCGTGACAATGATGCTGTATAACTTTCCAGAATTTCAATTGAGTGGGTTCTGTCGTTTTCTCTATGGCCGCAGTGACGTCCGGAATGTAACTAAGAGTTTTTATAATGAAGCTTTGATACAGGGACTTGTTCTGTTTGGCTTGTTCCTCATCGAGGGCTGAAATGTCTTTCAAGAACTTAGTTGAGGAGGTGAACGTTGAAACAAACTGAAGAATTAAGTACTTGTAATGTCTTAGTTGCTTGGCACTTCGTACTTTGACATCAAATAAATCACTGTCTTGGGGATCTTGTAAATTCGATTTTGTTGTTTTTTTGTCATCTTCTTTATTCATGGGAAGCCTTTTCACGTAGTCCAAGAGAGAAGTACACGTTTGTATTGAGACGCTCGTACTAAACTCATTTAACAGATTTAAAACTATTTCAATTCGCTTTGGAAGTTTCTCTCCTGCACCCGAAGTACTACTTGCTTTGTTTTTCTCTTCATGGATTACATGTGATTCAAAAACAACGCACAAAAATAGCCAGAAATACTTTTCAGCGCCTAAAGTAGACAAAAGTTTAGTGTAGAGCGGCTCCCGGCGGTGTTCGGGCACATCTAGCAAAATGTCAGAGAATATTTTCAAAACAGGAACAACACGTTTGTTTCCGACAACCATGGATTTGCTGTCTGCCACCAGAATCGGTATGATCGACTCAACAATATTAGATATAATCTGAAAGCTAAATGCATCATCGTGCCTAGCAATTGACGATCCCATAAATGTGAATATGTCGACTAAATTATGAAGCACTTGCTGGGGGAAAAGCCCAGCGCAATGGGAGAGGAACAAGAGGGCATTGTAGTGCGTTTGTGGATTCTGTGTTACTCGAATGCATTGTACAATCAAATCAATTCTAAACGTGTTCTCGGAAATTTTGCAAAGGAGATTTTCTGCTTTAGACTTTTGGCAGCACTGCAACAAGGCTGAAAGAATAAGCTGTTTGGTGTATTCCGCTGGGGATTGGCTCTCCATATCCAAACATCTTTTCAATGTATCGAATAGCACTGGTATCAAAACTTGAGTATTTTGCAGCTTCTTTTTGTTCTCCAGTATTTCAAGCAGCACAATGCCTTCCTTCCATTGACTGGAGTTCAACAAACTGACGTCTACTACTGAAGATCTAGCTACTGGTTTCTTCTTCTTTTGCATTGTTGCGTTTTCGTTACCGTTATTTGTCATGGCCTCGAGCAGTGGCAGAACATGGTCGCAATCGATATTGCACTTTTTAAAGGCTTTATTCACATCCAAAAACACTGCATCATTGTCAGATAGTGAGATTGTCTCAATAATGAGTCTCAAGAGTTTTATTTTGTACGCGTTCGGCAGCTTGTTGTAAGTTGCTTCTTCCAGAATTTCCAGCGTTACACAAGGAATTGGAGTAAGCTTTCCATCTAAGTTTAAAAAGGCCTTAAACATTTTGAATGACTTCTCTATGAGGTTCCATGCATTTTCATTAGTTGATATCACATCCTGTATACAATTCTCGTCAAAGCGTGATACGACTGACCTAAATATGCTACCCGATGCTTGATCTAGAATCTTTATATTGCCCACTGTTTCTGAATTATCCAATGCCAGTATTGCAGCAGGAATCATAGAATTTAAAATGCTCACGCTTTTAATATGCTTAAGGATTTCGATGATTTTGGATTTAAAGTAAATGGTCTCAGCTGGGTCGTCGATTATATTCAAAATGTTGCCAATCAATATATTGTTCGATGTTTTCCGTTTGTTACTGAGAATAGTAAAAAGAATCAATGGAATCTGTTCGGCGTCGAACTGAATTTCCTCACTGCGTTCAACGATGTTTCCAATTAAAATTGACAGCTCCTCTCTGAAACCCTTAACTGCCCGAAGAATGTCCACTGCGCACTCACGTATCGTTGAAATTGGGCTACTTAATGCAACAATGGCCTTCAGTATGAACCGTAGGTCTACGTCATGTTTATCGACCTTTCCTCCTCTCAAAATTATCTCCAGAAGCCTTGCAGCTCGTATTCTAGATTCCGTGAAGTTTTCTGTACCACCGAAGTTTTCGTGTATTAAAAACTGAGACAAGAAGTTCAGCTTTTCTTTGACTGTGGGGAATAAGAAATTCAAATTATCCCGCAAGCTTTTAGCCCATTCTTTTTTATCATTCGCTTCGAGCTTTGACGAAAATGCCTTTGAGGTGAGTAGACTAAATATTTTCAAAAACAATTTCAAAGATTCTGAACAGGAGTTCCAATCTTGAAGTTTTTCAAAATCAGTCCCCTGGATAAGGCTATTCAGAAAATCAACAAACAACTGCAACGAAATTGCATTTGAAAGCTTTTTATCGTTATTTGAAAGTGTAATCCTAAAGCGCGCACACTCATTCATCGTAAAATCAAAGATGTTGATAGCTTTTTTTAGACTATTTTTCCTTTTGAAACATACCGACGCCATGACCAGAAAATGGGACATCTGAATTGATGTCTTAAAACTGGCTTCACCATTTTTCTTCATGGATTCGACTAAGTCCTCAGCATGTGGCGTGTCATCTGAAGTAGATAATATTTCGAGGAAGTCCATTTTAAATTCGTTCAATTCAATTGTTGCGTCTTTGTATTTTTTAACTAGAGTCCGGAAAAATGGCTTCTTCTCAGCCAATGGACTAGACAAGATTGTCTTAATGTATTTTGCATTGTCCTGGTCATTTTTTATTGGAATTAAATACCTACTGACAGCCAGTAGAATTATGTTGCTATCGTATTCTCTAAGCACAGCCTCTGATGTTAGATGAGTCAGCGCTGCAGTTTGAAGATATGCCCATCCAATACTATTTGTTGTTGCTTTGTCAAGTATATTGATGATATTATCCACAAATGACTTGATTCCAATCATTTCTATACATACACTAGTAGGAAGTTTGAGGATTTCTTCAACAACCTTCTCATTGTCATCGTTTATCCGATCGGCTAGAGCTTCTTTAAGCATACTGTAATGCTGAATGTCATTATCGTTTTTGTTGATTTTTTTAACGATTTCTTTCACAGAAATCGCACGAATTTTGGGATTGACGTGGTATATTTTTTGAAATATTGATGATGTGTCTTCTGTAAGGAATTTATAACGAATTGCTAAAAGATAGAGAAAAAAAGGAAGTGTTAAATATTTTTGTTTTTTAGTGTAGATACAATTAAATCGATTTAAGTTAGAAAAAGTGGTACAAGCAAATGATTTGTGTTGATATTTACGCAAGGACACCGTAAATTAAGTATTCTATTAGTCGCAAATGACTGAAGTCCTATTGAAGATCTCAGCTTAAATTAATTACAAATATTAAGGATTAATTCATTTATACAGATCTTTATGCGTTTTAGAAAATGTTTTAGCTCTACCGCGAGAGATTTCTTAATCTTATCTACAACTCAAGGATGTACGATCATCAAATCAATGTTGTAAGTCTTCAAAAATTCAGAGGTTCCAATTGACTTGTGATTGTCTGCGGTTTTGTAATAAAGAATGATTTGATGATATATTCGGCCTTACCACAGGCTCAGTAACAGGAAATTCTACAGACTTCGTACCAAAGAAAACAATTGCCTCAAATTTGCAGTTTTTGAAAAGTGTTATCTCTAGTTTCGGATCCGCTATTAATACTCTAGTTACGACAGAAGCTATGATAGTTTTTTTGGTATTCATAGTACAAAAAACAGAAACTCAAAATAAATCTCAGAAAACCAAACTGGGAAGCCTTCAATACTAGAGTGTCCATTTTTTGGGTCAACATGTGGAACTAACTCTTGAAAATTTCTCAGAAATTGAATCGCAAGTTGATAAATTAAATTCTGTCATTCAAAAAGTCTCATGAAAGCTCTTGCCCCATATCCAAAGGTAAACGTTAGCTCAGCCCCGGTGGTCAAATGAACTAAGTATCCTAAGGAAACATTTAAGAAGGCCAAATTCAATAATGAACGTGCTGATTGGGACCAATTCAAAATCAGATAAAAAAGAACAAACTATGCAAAACGGCAACCTGGCGTAACTTCTGTAATGACAATTAGTTAACAAATGACGCTACCAGGCAAATCGCTCCAGGTTTCCTGTAAAAATTGGACAAAACCTGAACTGACTCTAGCTCTTAAACTCTGGAACTACTTCTGAATACTCATTTTTCAGGTTATATAACTATTACATCAATGATTGAAAACCATAACGTAAGAGGGACTCAAGCATAGTCAATCAAATAGTAGACTCATTCTTAGCATACAAGTATCCAGTGCCTGATGGAATTATCCCAATGATGTTCCAATGATCTAAAGACACAATTGATCCGATTCTAACAAATATATTTTATATTATGATGTCTGGACATAACCTATATTCCTCTTAGATGAAGAGAAGTCAATGGTATATTCATTCCGAAAGTCTATAAGCCCTATCACACTGTCTTCCTTTCTTCTAAAGACTATTGAAATATTAGTAGAAACGTACATTCGACAAAAACTAATAATAATAATGCTCTTTCACAGGCCCAACATACTTACATATATGAAAGGCAAATCTGTTGAGACAGAACTTCATGAAGTAGTCGGTTCAATTGAAAAATCAACCTTAGGTGCATTCTAAGACGTCGAGGGGGCCTTTAAAAATGTCACTAGCAGTGCTATTCGACAAGCCCTAAACTCCGTCAACGTAGAACCCATTTATGCTAGAACTGGATTTATGCTATGCTTGTAACATGAATTGTAAACGCAGAGATTTGTGACAGCAAGTAGCATGTAGGGGTACTCCACAAGGTCTTAAAATGGTATTCACGAGAAAACCAAACATTTCAATTATAGACTGCTCTGCTATTAATGGTGTTTCCCTACACATTACTGGTACAGAAAAATATTTTGGACTGGTTCTCGATCGTAAATTAAACTGGAGAGAAAACATCAAAGAAAGAAAGAGAAAAGCCTCAGTTGCCTTCTGTATGTGCAGTAGAATTTTTGGTAGAAGATGTGGTCCAAGCCCTAAAACCATTCTGTGGATGTACATTGCTATTGTAAGGCCAATATTAGCATACGCATGTTTGATATGGTGGCCAGCCCTTGAAAGTATTACCAATCTTAAAAATATGACAAAAATTCAAAGAATTGCATGAATAGGTACTACAAGTGCCATGAAGACTACACCAGCTGCAGCCACAGAGACATTGCTCTCGATAGCCCCTCTCGATGTATTCGTGAATTAACTGGTGGCCAAAAGCGCATTACGTCTAATACAGTGTAATAACTGGAAAAGGGTGTCTGTTGGTCACAGAAACAGAAAGAACACTAGAACATAGACATTGGCACTAAGACAGACTATTTAAATCGGTACATAGGTTTTTGACCACATTGCGATCGACGCACGACACTTCTCCAGTATACAGGATATCCGAACATTCCGAGGGGCCAACATTGACTCGGACCACTACCTCGTTGTAGCTAAGGTACGGCTACGGATATCAAGGTCCAAGCCAAAACAAGGAAGTACTGTGAGAAGTTTCGACGTTAGACGGCTACAATCGCAAGAGACTGCCATGTCCTTCTCCGATCGAGTCCCTAGTAACCTCTTAAGGAGTCCTATGCTGCCTGCATTAAGCATTGAAAACCAGTCGCAACATTGCCTTGCAGCCATCAGAGATGCCGCCTCTGAAGTGCTAGGTTTCACACGTCCACAACAGCGAAACCCCTGGTTTGACGACGAATGCCGGCAAGCGCACGCAGCGAAGCAAGAGGCATACAAAACGGCGCTGCACAGAAGGACCAGAGCTGCTCGCGAGCTCTACGAGCAGAAGAGGAGAGAGGAACACCTGCTTCTTAGATGGAAAAAAGAGAGCAAGAGAAGCGCGCGATCGAGGAGATAGAGGGATGTTACAACAGGAATGAGGTGCGTAAATTTTACCAAAAGGTAAAAAAAATCTCCCAAGGGTACCAGCCACGAACCGAAGCCTGTAAAGACGATCAGGGGAACATCGTAGTAGAACCGCAGTCTATGTTGAGAATATGGAAAGACCACTTCTCCAAATTATATAACGGCGATGACGAACCGAATTCCGCTGTAAGGGAGATAGAACCACTCAACCTAGGCGACGCAGATCAACAATTCCGCCTACCCGACCTAGACGAAGTGAAGATAGCTATATCTAAACTGAAGTCAAACAAAGCTGCTGGAGCTGACGGCATAGCTGCCGAACTATTTAAAGCAGCAGGCGATGACTTGGTAGGGAGCATGCACCAACTCATCTGCAAAATATGGTCGGAAGAAAGCATGCCCGATGAGTGGAATCTCAGCATAGTTTGCCCAGAAAGATGAGAACGTCTTAGCATGCTTCGAGAGAAAAATTCTTCGGGTGATTTTTGGTCCCGTACGTATAGATGGAGAATGGAGGAGAAGATTTAACGACGAACTGTACGGGCTGTACAGCGACACTGACCTAGTTAGCAGAATAAAAGTCCAACAGCTTAGATGGCTGGGTCATGTAGAGCGAATGGACATCAACGCTCCAGCCCGGAAGGTCTTCGAATCCAATCCCGAGGGACGGCGCAGTAGAGGAAGACCGCGACTCAGGTGGCGCACTCAGGTGGGTGAGGACCTCAACCAACTTGGCGTGCGAAACTGGAGACAGCTAGCTAGGGACCGAGCTGGCTGGAGACGCATGTTGGTTGAGGCCCAGGTCCGCCCCGGACTGTAGCCACCTTAAGTAAGTAAGTAACATAGATTTTAAGCAAGTAGCACAAACAGAAATTCCCACAAGGAGGGACTGGATGAAAAACAGGGTCATACAAATAAATCATGTATCTGTCTTTACAGATGGTTCCAAAACCGGAGAGGGATAGGGTCTGTTATCATTTCATGTAATCCTCCCCTTCAAAGATCAATAAAGCTTCCAAATTACTGCAGTGTCTTTCAAGCAGAAGTACTGGCGGTTTTAGAAGCCTCTTAGGATCTTTCTTCCCACAATTTGGAAGACAACTGCATAGACATATTTTTTGACAGCCAAGCAGCAATCAAGCCCATCTCTGCCACTGTCACAAAGTCAAGACTGGTACAGCAATTACGTAGGGAGCTACGATTACTCAGCGAAATCAACACGATTACCCTCTATTCTGATTTATTTAGAGGGTGGTATGAGAACGAGGAGACGGAGGAAGATAAACTCCACTTTTTATGCGAATGCCTAAGCCTAGCCAAAAGATGAGTGACAATATAAGGACATTATTTTTCGACGACTTATGCGACGTCTCGTCCTTTCCACCTAGAGACGTTCTTAGATTTTCCCAGAAATCAGGATGGTTCAGGCAGAGACCACAACCTAAATCCTAATCAACTTTCCCATACCGTTCCCAATTCTTTCCCTTTCCTGGGGAGCACACTGGATCCAAAGTGATCCAAGTGATATATTTTCCCGAACTTTACAGATACATCACCCCATACAACCTAACCTAGCATAAACCAAAGACTTTAAAATTTGGAACCAACTATATTTAATACAAATCTGTCCAGATTACAACAATCTCGAAGCAAATATAAAACAATTTCCAACATTAAAATTCAAAGATCATTAAATGGAAATTATACAAAATAATTATTAATATTTACAGATAGGTTAGGTTAGGTTAGGTTAAAGTGGCTGTTGGTTTGGGACGTCCAGCACACTTAGACCAAAGTATGGTCCGTTGTGATACCACATTGATCAGTTAATCAGCTTAACTCTTTGAACCAATTGGAGCTTCGAATGAAGCGTAGGAGACAAGTAATGTCTGAATTTTTTAGATCACTGGTATCGTTAAAGTAGTAGTCTCCAAGGTGGATTCTACGTCTTTGTGATAAGGCAGGGCATGTGCACAGAAGATGAGAGATTGTCTCCTCTTCTTCTTCGTCCATGCAACTCCTACAAAAATCATTTGCAGGGGCTCCAAGTCGAATAGCATGCCTTCCTATTAAGCAGTGCCCAGTCAGGACACCTATAACGTAGCTAATGTGCAATCTACTCAGAGAGATTAATTGTTTTGAGCGCTTGGCGCTAAGATTAGGCCAAATTCGTTTAGTCGCTACACAGGTGGTGGTGTTATTCCACCTGAAGTTTGTTTTCTCTATGGTATCTTGCTTAAGCATGAGTTTACATGTAGCTAAGGGGATACCTATGCTAGCATTGTGAGCCAGCAGAGGTAAAGTTGTTCCGCTTTTTGCAAGTTCGTCAGCTTTGCAATTTCCTGGAATGTCTCTATGGCCCGGCACCCAGAAAAGGTGAATGTTGAACTGTGTAGCCATCTCCGTAAGAGATGATCGACAATTTAGGGCTGTTATTGAATTTGTAGAGACAGAGTCTAAGGATTTTAACGCAGCTTGGCTATCCGAGAAGATGCGTATATCATTAGTTGATATAACGTTTTCTCTAAGCCAGCTTAGGACTTCTTTTATAGCCAGGATTTCAGCTTGGATAACGCTACAAAATATTTACAGATACTTTCAAAATATATTCTTTGGTCATGTTAAGCTTCATATTAGTTGTGCTTTTTTACTTGGTCAATTTGTTTAACAAGTTGAATTTATGCTAAATTTAAAATCCTTAAATTGTAAGCTTGAATTAGCGAAAAGGATTTTTCCCGAAAAGAACTTTTAGTACACTTTGTGGTAATCGCTGAAGAGATGGCGTAGACCAGGACGCTCGAAATCTAGGGGTGCGCAACTAGATGTTAAATGAAGCCATGACCGGATCCCGTTTGTCAAACCAATGAAGATGATTATGATGTGTTGCTGTCCTACTAACAAGATCTCAAAAGCATCAACTCTCAATGAACTAAATTCCACCAAAAATTTAATGTTATATGAACTAAATCCCATTAGGAGGTCCCCTCCATCTCTGACAACAGTACTCGCACACAGGAATGGTTGAGAGTTGTAAGTCACTAGGCTCTAGTTCTCAACGGACTGTTGCGCCACCCAATTTATTTATTTTAAATCCCATTATTTGTCGGTAAACGATTTCCCCAACCTCTGTCTTTACACTTCGCAGTTAGAATAAGTTGGGTCTTAGTTCGTTGGAACAATTTTCAGAATGGAGTCCCGTTTGATTTCCTTCCCAAATTAAGAACTTAGTAAGTCCCACTGAAAATTTTAATGTGAGTAAGTTCATTTCGCCAAGTAGGAGTTTGAAAGTTAGGACACTTTTGGTTATTTTTATTACGAACAGCCTCCGTTATACTAAACTAACCACTATGTAGGTGGAGCCAGGTATTGTATCTTTATTGTAAACGTGTAAACAAAAATTGGGTAATCAACAAAGAGCACTGCACTGTTTCAATTTTTATCTCTTCTTAAGTAAAACAAAAAACAAGTTAATAGATGAATAAGCAAAAATCATGAACATAAGTTTACTAAACTTTTAAGTTGTTTAGGCTATGGGCTTTTTGTGTGGTGGGAGGCTTTTAAATCTAAGTTCAATAATAATTTTCATAGAGAAAAGAAAGGCAATCCTTGATGATAACTTACCAAGAGCAACTTTGATTCCATTCTTTGATTTTTCATTGTCTCCACTTTCCATGACTTCCTTGATCATCATATCCATTTCGCTTGGATATTGACGCTCCAAAATTTGAATGATTTTAGTAAACCAATTGATCACATTGCTCTGTGTCGGCATTTCGGAATCCGACTCCAAGTCAATTACATCTCCATCATTAAGTTTTTTGTGTTCTTTGAGCGAGAGTGCTTCCAGGACACATCTAAAATGTTAAATTAAAATATAAGCTCTCTCTCCCATGTACTAAAAATTGGACTTACTTAATAAGCAACTTAGCCGAATGACTGGAAAAGTGAACCTCGAAGAGCAAACTCTCAATGTAACGTTTACAGGTCTCTGCATTAGCCACATCATTTTGTAAAATGTCAAAGGCAGTTCTGACCAAAGGAATAGTTAGATAAATCATTGAAATCCCATCTTTGCTTAGGGTGCTCATTAAGTTGTTTAACCATGCATTTTCGATGAAATTTACAAATCCTTTCTCAGGGAATCGAGTTAAGACATTCGCTTGGGTCTTTGAAATCCAATTGAGTAACAAAATCGATGTAATTTGCAGTGGTTCACAATCGATTCTCCAAATATGACCAATAAGTACATTCAATAGCTTGAGAGTGAGGCTAGTTTTGGTGACAAGCTGAGTTGTGATCATAAAACTGGCTGAGATAAAATCAGGAACTCCCGATTTAATTCCCTTTGTAATTGAGGGCATGATTGTTGTGACATGCCATTCTTTGATCTGATTGCAGTTCTCAAACGCTCCAATCACAACTGAGCAATAGAAATTAATGAGACATTGCAAGGTAGGCGCCCTGTTACCTAGTTCTTTAGTCGCCTCGACGACACTCTTGCAGACAAATTGAAGGAAACTTGGTTCACAGGCAGCTCTGTTGAAAATTGCGCTTTTGGGAAGTGGCACTCCAGGCTTTTGAAGTGGTTGCAGCCAGTTCCAAGGATCGGATGTGTCTTTAATCCTTAGGATCTGTATACATCTAACAAATATGTTCGTTTCGTGGTAAGGTAGAATGAGGGCGACAAAGTCGTCTTTGTTGTACTCGTGCACGCGGAACCTCCTTATCAACCATTCAAGGCAGAGATGCGAGGAGCGGAGCATAAAATACGGCGACAAGTGATGGAAGAACTTTTTTATATGTCTGTCCAGATTTTGATTGAAAGATGAGTCTTCCACAGAACGCTCGAGATTTAGCGAAGTGTTCTGGAACAGAGTTTCTTCAAATTCCACAAAAGCATGATTTAGGGCAATTAATTCGGAGAGACCATCACAGCCTAAATCGTAAATGGTTTTTCTGTCTTTAGTGGCGGCTTCTTTCGGTTCGAAGAGAATTGATGCCTTTACTTTAAAGTCAGCTAAGTTCGAAGTCTGTGGGACAGCGAGTTTTTTAAGTTGTTGACTTAAGGAAGTCATTTTCAAATTTGTTGGCTGTTTATTAAATAAAAGTCGGTTCTGCACAACAAACAACAAAAATGTACTTTTTCAGTAAGAAAAATATTTAACTGTAACTGAACCATGTGCGTTGACAAATGTCACTTTTGTCTCATCTCATGTCAATGTCAAATGATTTGTGGATAGTGGAAGTCGTTGTGGAACAAATATTGTGCTTGGGACTTAAATGGAAGTTCAGGGAATAAATTACCCAATGCGCCACCAAGTGGTGAATGGCGAATTTGTATTTTCTTGTCCTGTCAATTATACACTTTGATACAAATAGAGGGACATATTTTGATATTTCTTTAAATAATTTCCGACTTTTGCACAAATAATGGTGGTTATTTGTATTTTTTGGAACTCTCCTCTCGGACACATTTTTGTTTGTTTATTTTAAGATCCAATTTTTTTTTGACGACACTTAGAATATTTTCCAATCTGTTTGATTCTAGGAAACTCCTAGCAACGTTAGAACTTTCTGCAAAATGTGAAAATTTGCTATACTTTGAAATACTTTGCTATAATTTGAAATACTTTGATTTAAAAAAAAACTGAGTGAAATTGATCTTAAGTGTTTGTCATGGTTTTAAGTTAGCATATTACATAACTTAATACTTTTAAAAAAGGGGTTTTAATACTGTTGAATATCGATAAGTTGAGATATTAGGTTTTTTTTTGTGAGGTAAATTAACAATTAAAAAAACAAATAAATAAATATTAAAATATTGTTTAAATAATCAATTTTCATAGTTACTACCATTACTAAAAATTTTTGTTAAAAGAATTTATTTCTTGTAATAAAATCGAAAATGTTTATAACATAAATAAGGAATACCCATTTTAAGAACTGTTTTCCCACACAGAATTTTTGTTCCGCAAGCCTTGCAAAATGCTTCGTACTAATCTTTAGCAATTGGTCTTAAGCAAGCAGCGAATTTTGACATTTTTTTTTTTTTTACACTTCAGAAAGTAGTAAGCTTATAGCAAGCATCAAACTACGATCAGAAGCTCATCATAAGTGCATGTGTTAGTTGTTAGTAAGAAAATAATACAATTATAGCCTAACACACGCACAAAATACAAAACATAATAATTATTAACATTTAACATGAATTATTACAGTACAAAAAAATAAAATAAAAACGTTTACGATAGTGGAGCACTGGTTCTAAACAATGATTTTAATCCCACCTTATTTAAATTTAAATCTATCGATGAACAGTTTAAGTTATATAATATAAGTATAAGATTCTGGAAGAAGTTGATCAGAAAGTTAATACCAAATAATTTAAAAAGCATTATAATAAAAACATATTACCCTTATCAAAATAAACAAATGATTTTATTAAATAAGAACCATTTGTTATATTTGAATTGTAAAGAAATAAAGTAAACGGGCAATAAGGAGACATGGAACAATTTGACATGATGTTTGCGGTACATAAAGATTCATATCACGTGTTTCATAGTATGCGTGTGTTGAGAATTGAAATCAGTGTGGCAGACAATATTCTTGTGTATTTGAACAAGTTATTAGGTTTTGAATATGTGTGAGTAAGAAAATTTTAAAATTAAAATGAATGCTTTCAGATATAAAGGCTGCGTTCTTTTTTCAAATGAAAATGTAGTTGGGTAAATCGTATTCTTTATGAAAAAACAAACACTTACTGCAGGATATGATTTGAGCACAATGTAAGATGACTCAATTTTGCACTACAGGCTTCAAAAATTCCCTTTATACCTTTTAGCTTATCTTTATCCCACAAAAAGGGTTAAATCCCACGATCTGGCATCACTGAGACAAACTGGAATTCGTGTGAGTTGCGATTAAAAGTTTCTTCTGACCTTTTTTATTCTAATTTTTCGAAGTTAATTGTTAAGACAGTTCAGCGGCAAGTAATTTGACAACTTTCGGTCGCGAAAATAATATGTACTACTGTCAAACCAGTCTTTTGAAGCCCCTGCAGTAACACTTCAAATTTAATTCTGACAGTCATATTTATTATATTTATATATATTTATTAGAGTTCACCAAAATGCCTCGCAAAATGTGAATAGTTGCGCAGTGTATAAGCGAGTATTTAGAATGTTTTCAACATTTTTCTATTAATTACATGTAAAATGCCTTGGTGTGACATAAAGTACTTTTTATTTTGGGTCACGTTCAGCCTGAAACACCTACATATATTCAAAGTAACATTACTTTTTTAAGTAATTTTGTTCATTCACATTTAATTTTATTCTCTAAAACTGATTACAACTGGTCAATAGTTATGTATTAATTAGAATTCAATGAAACAACTATGAAAGAGGAAATTCGTTTAAAAAGAAAATCTTCAACGTTACATTATCTTTATATCGGGTGATTTTTTAAGAGCTTGCAAATTAAAAAAAAAAAAAAACGCATAAAATTTGCAAAATCTCATCGATTCTTTATTTGAAACGTTAGATTGGTCCATGACATTTACTTTTTGAAGATAATTTCATTTAAATGTTGACCGCGGCTGCGTCTTAGGTGGTCCATTCGGAAAGTCCAATTTTGGGTAACTTTTTCGAGCATTTCGGCCGGAATAGCCCGAATTTCTTCGGAAATGTTGTCTTCCAAAGCTGGAATAGTTGCTGGCTTATTTGTGTAGACTTTAGACTTGAGTTAGCCCCACAAAAAATAGTCTAAAGGCGTCAAATCGCATGATCTTGGTGGCCAACTTACCGGTCCATTCCTTGAGATGAATTGTTCTCCGAAGTTTTCCCTCAAAATGGCCATAGAATCGCGAGCTGTGTGGCATGTAGCGCCATCTTGTTGAAACCACATGTCAACCAAGTTCAGTTCTTCCATTTTTGGCAACAAAAAGTTTGTTAGCATTGAACGATAGCGATCGCCATTCACCGTAACGTTGCGTCCAACAGCATCTTTGAAAAAATACGGTCCAATGATTCCACCAGCGTACAAACCACACCAAACAGTGCATTTTTCGGGATGCATGGGCAGTTCTTGAACGGCTTCTGGTTGCTCTTCACTCCAAATGCGGCAATTTTGCTTATTTACGTAGCCATTCAACCAGAAATGAGCCTCATCGCTGAACAAAATTTGTCGATAAAAAAGCGGATTTCACATTTCTAACCGAACACTGATTTTGGTAATAAAATTCAATGATTTGCAAGCGTTGCTTGTTAGTAAGTCTATTCATGATGAAATGTCAAAGCATACTGAGCATCTTTCTCTTTGACACCATGTCTGAAATCCCGCGTGATCTGTCAAATACTAATGCATGAAAATCCTAACCTCAAAAAAATCACCCTATATATAGGTAAATAATTTTGGGGTTTGGTGACATTGCTTCTATGCAGCGTTTTTTAAAAAAGGACTTTTAGCTTAAACTTTTATTAAGGCTCTGTTTAAAGTTAAGTAAATCTGTATCCAAAAATATATGTATGCACATAGTTTAATTTATCCAATATGTTTCTCCACATCACTGTTCGAATTCACAGGAATGGTTGAAGGTTTTAAGTAATTTGAAATCGAAGGTAGCTATAAATCTTAAGAAATGTAGTAACATTTTCAAAAGTCACAATATAAATTTAAATTAAAACAAACACTTTTTGGACTTGAATTAAATTAAATTTAAATTCGAAGAAGAGAGAAGGAAATTCGAAATATAAATAAAATAAATTAGGTGGCGCAACAGTCCTTAGAGAACCAGGGCCTAGTGACTTACAACTCTCAACCATTTCTGTGAGCGAGTAATGTTGTCAGGGATGATGGGGACCTACAGTTTTAACCCGAATCCGAACGGCTAATGTGAGAAAGCACTTTTCATGACAAGAATTACTCTTGGAGGATTTGCCAATTCCTCGAAAGAGGCAGTACCCGTGAAAAAGCTTTAGATGGCACAGGCATAAAACATATTTATTAAAGTATTAACACAAAACAAAACAAGTCTTAAAAAAATACTGAAAAAGATGTCATCTTTTGTTGTTTAGAAAGTTGTAAGATTAATGAAATAAAATATTTGTATTACTGTGTGTCTGAACAGCGGACTCTAAGAATTCGTCGAGCCAGTTTGAAAATTCGTCAATGATGCCCTGAATATCTGACTGAGAGATATTGTGCCAGTCCTCTTATCGTTTTAAGAATATTAGGTGGCATGTGTTCTCGCTTGCACACTTAATGGCTAACATGTCATTAGTTGAAAGTGATAAAAATACACCACTCTAAGATAGAACAAAATAAGTTTTTCAATTTTTCAAGAAAAATGAAAATATAGTGTGCCAAAATTTGTTAAAGTTACCTTTAAAATTTATATTATTATGATATTAATTAGACATATGGATGTACGACTTACTTACTTACTTACTTAAGGTGGAACTAGGGCCTCGCCGAACAAACTTCTCCATCTACCTCGGTCCCTAGCTAGACGCCACCTGATTCGCGGTCTTCCTCTACTACGCTGTCCTGTGGGTGTGGATTCGAAGACTTTCCGGGCCGGAGCATTGATTACCATGCGCTCTACGTGACCCAGCCATCCTAGTCGTTGAAATTTTACCCTTCTGGCTAAGTCTACGTCGCTGTACAGCCCGTACAGCTCGTCGTTCCATCTTCTCCTCCACTCGCCTTCTATACATACGGGACCGTAGATCACACGAAGAACTCTTCTCTTGAAACGACCCAAGGTGCTTTCATCCGCTTTTGTCATAGTTCATGCTTCTGCACCGTATAGCAGGACGGGGATGATAAGGGTCTTCTATAGCGATACTTTGGTCCTTCGAGAGAGAGCTTTGCCACTCAATCGCTTTCTTAGAGCAAAGAAACAGCGGTTAGCAAGAGTTATTCTTCGTTTGATCTCAGCGCTGGTGTTGTTTTCTGCGTTTACAGCGGAGCCTAGGTAGACGAAGTCCTTGACTGCCTCAAAGTTACGTCTGTCGATGGTGACGTTTTGACCGAGACGTCGGTGTTGATGACAGCATGTACTTTGTTTTGCCCTCATTAACCGTTAAACCCATTTTTGCCGCCTCTGCCTCAATACTCACAAAAGCCCCATTGACATAACGCTGAGTTCTTCCGATTATGTCAATGTCATCTGCATATGCTAGTAATTGGACAGACTTTTGGAAGATAGTGAATCTAGTGTTGACGTGTGAGCTCTGCACTATTCTTTCAAGTACGATGTTAAAAAAATGGCATGACAGCACATCACCTTGTCTAAAATTCTGTTAAGTTGTTTCTAACCTTTATGGATCAGCGTGAATTCTCCATAGTCATCCTGCACAAATGGACGAGTTTGGCAGGGATGCCAAAACTAGACATGGCTCTATACAGTTCGTCCCTGTAGATGCTGTCATATGCGGCCTTGAAATCGATGAAAAGATGGTGGGTGTCGATTTGAAGTTCTTGGGTTTTTTCCATGATCTGCCGTAATGTGCATATTTCATCGACTTTGGACTTTCCTGGTCTAAAATTACACTGATAAGGACCTATTAGGTTGTTGGCGATGGGTTTTCGACGTTCACATATTACGGCAGAGAAGATTTTGTAAGCGATGTTAAGTCGACTGATGCCTCTATAGTTGGTGCAGTTTAGAGGGTCTCCTTTTTTCAGAATCGGGCAAACAATACTGAGGTTCCATTCATCGGGCATGCTTTCTTCCGACCATATACAGATAAGTTGGTGCATGCTCCTAACCAACTTATCTCCAGCTGCTTTAAAGAGCTCGGCATTCAAGCCATCTGCTACTACTACTACTACTCCTACTAAAAATGCTTTACATAATCGATAAGTTTCTAACTATTCGTTCAGTCAAATTTTTGAAGCAATTTATTATCAATGCATTTGATCTATAGGCCTTAATTAAGCATTCCAAACCTCTGTCAAACTATAAAATTATCTCTGATTTTACATTAAGGTAACATAAACTGTTTTGCAGCAGAAATGCTGAAATATAAAATCCAAAAATATTTGAAGCAGTTTCAAGAAATCCACCCTCCTGTTCTTTTTTCCCCTTAGCCTTGACATCTCCAGGTATTATAATATAATGTACATACATATGTATATCTTTTTCTAGAAGAAGAAACTCCAACCAGTAGGTAAGGTAGGTAGGTAAATATGTATATTCGCTGCTTTAGTTTGTGTCTTGCTATATGAACGTTAATTTTCAGAAATTTTATTTATAGTATTCCGAATTCACAAACTCTGGTATCTGGTATGTATTATTTACACACGGCACACCGGGGTGATTTAATGAAACTTAAGGGGTTGAAATAAATTACTTATAATAACTGCCAACAATTAAACAGATTCTAGTAATTAATTACAGCTATTGGTTGAAAAGGACGACATTAAATTGTAAGCATAAAGAATGTAAACTTATATATTTGGGTAAGTATACCTATGTCTCTGTACCTCTGTCTAACAATGTCTCCAGAAGATATGTGGTTCTAAAGGAATCATTTAGATAGCAATTAATCCTTTTCAATTCAAACTTAAAGGAAAAACACGATGATGTTTTGATTGATGCAAAGGAAAACTGGCTTAAAGTGTAAGGTACCTGTGACATCGAACTTTGGGGAATAAATCTTCTCATATGAAAATCTTTAATTGTGACGATTTTATTTTGACGGAGCCAAGACAAAAGGATACACATTTTTGACGGATGAGGCTCTCAGGATACTTTAAATGATTTACAAACATGTAAATTCACAGATTTGTTGGGTGGGTGAAGGTTTAGAAAAATTAATAAAATTCAATTCCTATAAACAAGACCAGAATCGACCTTTGCTACTCTACTCACCCGCTGTGGTCGTGTTGCTTACTTTGAAATCCAAGTATTATATTCAGAATCAATTATAATAATTTGTATGCGATATAAACCTATTGATTTCTTGATGGCTCACATCGAAAAGGGAAACAGAGGGTTGATTTGGTCAGACCAGATTGTCTTTCCATGACTGAGTTGAGTGAATATTTTATGAACAAATGTGAAGGCATAGGTTTAGTGTGTTGAAATTAATGAGACACCAATAAATTATAAATATTTCTATGGATGTACAAACGTGAACTGTTCTGTTGTTTGAATTTCGGAAATCAAAAGATAAGTTTCATTTATAAAATGTGGGAAGGTTCCTTTATAGTGTATGTAAGTGCTTAAATGCAATTTAATAAGTCATAATCTCGGAAATAACGCAGATGACATGATGAGTCTTTCATTAAGTTTAGAGAAATACAGCAGATACACACAAAGATATGTATACAGCACGTTATTGACTTCGGCTTGGATTTGCGCAGATTCTACACAGTTTGTGTATATCAACAACAAAAATTTAATTTTAATAAAGGGCTGAAAGAAATTTGAAATCAAAGAGGAGGGTTGTATTTGATGAAATTAATTGTTATCTGTTGTGATGGCTTAAGAATCACAAAACCACACGCGGCTCTTCATTAGATTTTTGATTTTGGCACCTCATAATTTAATGCATAATACCTTATTTATGGAATATCATAGTCTTTTAAAGTTTTTTTTTTATATTTCAATGTATACGTTATTAGTTAAACTGATTGCGCGCAAGTAATAATGATAGGTTTTTATATACAATGTGTCTTTTAATCTCTCAATAATATTTAAGGGTATAATTCCCCGCAGGTTATGCGTAAGATATATTCGAAGAAAAGAATCGGTCTAGAATAGCATACTTTCCTTAACTTTAATGTCATTTATAGGGTAGCAAAGAAAAGGCTTACTTTGCTATACCCTAACCCATACTGTTTTTACACTTCAAAACTCTAGAAAGAAGTTATGTTACAGCAAGTACCAATCTACGATCAAGTGAGCGCCGCCGCGCCTGAATCGAATAAATTCCACCCAATAGGCAATTTTTTCGTCGATCGCCTCGAGCTTATCGGCTGATTGAATACGATTTTTTTAACAGGTTATCCATTTTGCGGTTTCAAAAGTAAACGTAAATAAAACACATATAAAGTATTTTTTTTTCATGATATTTCTTTTTTATTATAAATTTTGAACGTTTGAACATTATGTGTGAAACACTACACCATTTAAATGACCACCACGCGAATTATTGCAAGCATCGATTCTTTTGAGGTAATTTTCGACCACTTTTTGAAAGATATTGGGCGGTATTTCAGCCATAACTTGACGAATGTTGGTTTTTAAGTGCTCAAAAGTTAAGAGTTTATCAGCATAAACACGGTCTTTAGCGTAACCTCACAAAAAAAGTTCAGCGATGTCAAATCGCATGATCTCGATGGCCAGTTGAAATAATCATATGATTAGAAATTACGCGGCCAGGAAATGTCTCTTGCAATAAAGCCATATTTGCTTGAGTTGTGTGGCATGTGGCACCGTCTTGTTGAAACTGCATATTCTCCAAGTCATATTCTTCAATAGCAGGCAAAAAAAAGTCAGTTATAATATGACCATAAAGCTCCGAATTGACGGTGACAATCGTTCCATTGCAGTTTTTGAACAAGTAAAGTCCAATCACACCTCTGGACCAAAGAACGTACCAAGCAGTCACTTTTCGTGGTTGTAATAGCCTCTCGTTAATACCTTGAGGATTCTCAGAAACCCAAATACGAAAATTTTATTTATTAACATTCCCACCGAATGAGAAATGTACTTCGTCGCTGATGAAAATGTTGTTCGAAAAATCGCAGTCCACCGCCTGTTGTTCAAGCACCCATTCGACGTATCTACGACCGACGACGTGCGTTGTGAATGGTCAGCTGGCTTCGTGAGAACGACGAGGAATCGACTCATTCGGGTCTTCGGCAACACTTTCACGAGCGAAATGTGATGTACACTGTACAGGCCTGACAATATCTGTAATCAATCCAGTCTCTTCAAATTTCTTCACAATTTTGCCAAATGCTTGCGTAGTTGGACAATTATGTAAAGGTAAACCATAATATACTCTTAAAGCACGATATGTACCTGTGGCAGAATCACCATTTTTGTAGTAGGTTTTAAGAATTTGTATGCGTTGTGTGATAGTTAAGCGATCCATGTCAGACTTTCAACTAAAAAAATTGGTTTAACTACTTAGTTTGACAGATATCGAATTTCAGCCTTATACTTTTGGAAAACCAAAATGGATAACCCGTTATTTCTGTAAAACCTTAGGAAAAAAAGTTCTTAACATTTGATCTGCAGGCTTTGAAGGAAGTTTTTTGCCGCCAAGTGGAAGCGTTTTATTGCAACAAATAAATTGTTTCAACTATATAACCCAAATTTGGAAAAGTGCGGCGATAAATACAGGCATAAAGTTTTACCCATTTTAATATGGCTAGACCATGGAGGATAACATTGTAAAATTGAATGGTTTAACGGAATTGCGGCCCCATCAGAAACCCCTGAACATTTCTTTGTAATCAAACATGAATGAGAAGACATTACTTAAAATCTTTCATCCGATGAATCCGATGATGAATGATTTTTTCTATAAAATCAAATTTCAAATAAAATGTGTGATTTCCATTCAAAAAGTTTTTATTATCCATTGGTTATTCCTAAGATTAAAGATGAAGCCGTAAGATCGTCTAAGATGTTTGGGGTTTTATGTTGAAAACGCATTTAAAAAACTATTAAAGTGCGTCTTCCAAGTAGAAGGCTCAGAATAAAAGGTCTTAGACAAGCATTTGTAATGTGGACATTTTTTTCTGATTTTTTGATGCATCATTTTTTCCGGTTACATATCATAGGAAAAATGTTATGAGGGTTTTAAATCGAAAAACGGATTCGAAAAAAACTTGAAATGCGTCTGGCAAGGAGAATGCTGCAACCAAAATGTTTTGGACACACATTTTTGCAATAAGTGCCAGACGGTTGAGTTTGATATAATTGTGCGTATATCTACACATTCACATCAAGCAATTTTGGTTATCACTCCACTCCACAAACTTCCTTCCGGCTCTAGGTCTACAACGATATTGATAATTTGACATTCCTTGTGTGTTGGGTTTTTCATGTCTCAACTGACAAATACTTCATAATTAGGATGTCATCCGTTCGGATAAAGTTATCTTTGTCGCGTTTGGTTGAAGTTCCATTCTAACAGTCTATAACAGTAAAAAATGTTTGTGCATTCAATGTAGAAATTTTAAATTTTATGTTTAAGCTAGTTGTTTCGAAAATTAAAATAATTTCGTTTCCAATTCTATCATACCATTCTGGTAAAGTAAGATTCAAAAAAGACCATCATAACCTAAATCTAACTAATTTTAAGAACTTTAAGGGAAACAGTACAGAAATTGAAAGTTAAGATTGGTACTGCGATAAACAGGCACTCTTTAAAACCGTTAAATTTTTTTAAAGAAAAACATTTCAAAATATTTACAAATTTTAGTCTAATTTAAGAAACATACATACGCGATTTTTATTATCATTATCCTTAAGTCATTTAAAAAAATATTGTTGCAGTTATAACATATGTATGTATGTACCTACCTATGTACCATGTGTACATATTTCTGTAGAAAATTGACAGTAAGGTAAAAAAATAACAAAATCTATTTTTATGTCTGTAGGGCAGTTACTTTTCGAGATAATCGACTTCAAAGTTTTGATTTTATTTTCACCAAACTCAAATTATGATGTTTCCTTAGAAAGAGCCCGTTTTCTTAATGATAAAATTACTATTTTCAACCATCTAGTACCTACACCTTGTTTCCAAAATAATAGCTTAGTTTTTGAATTGTATTTAATCACTAGCGTAGCGGCCCGTCCCGGCTTCGCACGGGTAGACATAAATAGGTACAGATAATGTAGCTTTCTAATGAAAAAAGAATTATTAAAATCAGTCCAGTACTTTTTAAGTTTATTCGTTACATACAAAAATACAAATCTTTCCTCTTTATAATATTAGTGTAGATAGTCCAGATGTAGATATTGTCGAACATTTTTTTGTCCTATCATTAATACTCTTCGCAGCGTATGCGATGAAAGACATTTTAAGGCTAATTTTTTTACACCTTCGGTTGGTTTTAATAGAAATTTATAAAGATTATTATAGAAATCTAGTACTAAATATAGCCTGTGTTACTCAGTGATAATGTAGCTTTCTAATGAAAAAAGAATTATTAAAATCGGTCCAGTACTTTTTGAGTTTATTCGTTACATACAAAAATACAAATCTTTCCTCTTTTTAATATTATATATTTGCGGCTTAGACTTAGAGAATATATGTTTCTCTCATGGGCAATTATACGTGGCCTGTTCACGTGGAGGGAGACCATCGAGTTTATTTGTGTTGACAAAAGACAGGCTGACCAAAAATATTGTTCATCGATTGGCACTTCAGTAAACTTTAACAGTGATTTAATTTAATTTATGTTAATCATAGTATTAATAAAATAAAATTAAAGATGTTATGTAAATTAGTGTTCAGTTTTGTCTATTAAGTCCTTCCTTAATTACTCAGCCACAGCAACGCGTGGCCGGGTCTGCTAGTGTTAGATATACAATTTACATAGAGCGAATTTTTTCAATTTTTTTCACTCAATATTTTTAATCAGGGAAAACTAACCTATGCTTACAATTTTTAAAAAAGAATACATTTTGTTGTACTTTAATTTTTGTGTTTATACATATATTTTATTGTATTAATGAAACTGTAATTTAGTTGTTGAAAAGAAATATTCAGAATTATATAGAACACATGAAATTAAATGAGAAATAATCCAGAAAAAGCGATGTTACGTTATAGATCGATCAAAATATCACAATGCACCACGTGTTGTTGAAAAAGAAATTTCGAATTCCAACGTGGCGCCATCTATGAGAAGTTCACGATAGATGGTCCGACAGTTTTCTGTAAAAAATCTGATTTAAGGCGCCATCTGTTCGAGACTTATGAAACTTACGATCAATAACAAACATCAACATTGACAATCAGTTTATTGTTAATTATAAATTATTAAGACCATTAATCGAAATATAAACTATCCTACATATATCTCAAGTTAGACCAAATTACACATAAAATGCCAACTTTCGTCGAAATCGGTTGACTTGGTGAAGAGTTCACTGGGAACATACATATGACACTGGATTTTTATATACATATTAAGATAATACAACCAACAATTAATAAGCTCCACAATTTTTGAGCATTAAATAATTTGAGGACCTCGCAAAATTATAGGTAAGTTTTCAAAAATTCCGCCTCTAATTTAAAATAATTTCTTTAGCATGCATATGTTGAGTATTTTAATTCCTAGGGCATCGTTATTCGATTAAACAGTGCGAACTGCGAGTATTTCAAATATATGAACATTTTCTAACTCTCATCCAAACGGCTTGTGGATATTGAAAATATTCACACAAAAAAATGTCAAACAACGTGTCATTTGTCAAAGCTAAATGCCTTAGGAAATGTAATACCTTCCACTAGTTATGCTTACATAAACGTCTGTTTCCTACAACCCTCACCCTCCAGATCACTGAAACGAGAACTTAAAATTCATGTCAGAACCAAGGGTGTAAAAATAAAGCAATATGCTAACTTTTTTCTTACCTTCCTAACCTATGTATGATGTATGTATATTCTTAACATGTAAGCTTTCTTGCTTAAAGTGTATAGACCGTAAAGTCTATTTCAGTAGCTTGTTATTTCTCAGTTCCATTTTTTAATTTATGAATCATAAAACTATAGAACTGATTGAGAACAGATTTTCGTGATATGTTCAAACGTCAAATCTAAAAAATATAAATAATTTACCCTAAGTGTGTCGGTGTCGCCTATGTTTAACTTCTTTATTTGCGATACTTAACTATCTTACTCCACATTGTATTCCAGTTTGTATACCTTCAGACTTAAATCATGTTATAATATTTATTAGTGCAGTTACAGTACACATTTTCAATGAATTGTTTGTTGATTTTGTTGGTGAAATTACCATAATCATACCCTCAGTATATAGTTTGTGTTATTCATTCAATTTGTATATTTGGTTTGTGGGTGTCCTATATAGTGTCCTGTCCGTGTCCTGTTCTGGTGTTTTCTGCTTCTGCTTTGGAATTAAAGTGAAGAACATATGTCCTTTACTTTATAAGTATATATGCACGTATAGAAGTTGACAAATATTTGAATTGTAATATCATCTGTGGTCAGTCATTCATTTAGTTAAGGTTTATTCAACAAGCAAATAACCATTGAATCAGGTTTGTATACATTATTCATAAGAAGCACTAAGAAAAAAATTAAATAAAAATGTATATGTATAACATATCCTGTACCTACATATATATTTCGCTAACGAAGCGAGGAGTTATTGTACATTAAACAACTAAAGAAAAAATAGAAAACAAAAGAAATTAAATTTGTTACTTTCTGAATTTCTTTGAGTGTAATTCAATTGGAAATCTTTATGTTACTTTTATTACCGGGTAACTTACATGGCAAGTTTCAATGTAAAAGTTTATTATTAATCCCGATTAGAAAATATGTAACTATCAATGTGTTTATTTTTGGGACAAACCGAAAAAAGATTATATTTAAAGTAAACCTGGACAAGACGATTTGGGGTTTAAGGGTACAAAAATACTTTCAATTTAATTTTTCGTACTTGTAATTAAAGAACATGAAATGCTAATTCAATTCTTCTCAACTTTGTATGAGTCCTAAACTACATCGATCTCGTCTCTCTCAAATGGCTATTGAAGTACTTTACAAATAAAAAAGGAATTGAAGTGCTTTACGAATTAAAAAAGTGTTATTCGAATAGTACAAAACAATATCTTTGTTTATGAACGGTCCTACTATTGAGTTTCTTGAAAACTAGTTTTACGGCAAAACTAGTTTTTCACAAATTTTATTTGAATGCTAATAAAATCAATATTATTTTAAAATTATTTTTATTTATTGACAATTAAATGACATTTTCACCACTGTAAAAAAAAACTCCCCTTCGCGACACTCACCATCTCGTTTTTTTTTTGAAGATTATTTGTTTGCCCATTTTTTCCATCTCTTTAAAAACATGAAAGCATTCTCCTTTTTCTCTCACAAATGATATAAATAAGTGTCTCGTAGGGCATGAACATAGTTTTAATATCTGTATCCACACCTTGATTTTTAACTTCCCATAGGAAAGTATTGTATTTGTTTAATTGAATTTTGACATTTCTCGACGTTTCAAGGTCCCTATATTCTAAAGCAAAGATTTTTAGAGAGATGTACATAATGTGTGTGCGTTTGTACGTACTTTCGTACCTTTGTACGTTCGTACCTCCGTCCTTTCGGGATAACATTTTTCGTCGTCCATATCTCAAGGACCAGTTGAATTTTGTTTTACAGATAATTACATCGATGTCTACTGTCGCAAAAGCGTAACCCTCCCCCAATGCCACTTTCCCTGGGTGGTATACTTGCACCGAGGAGACTGAACAACTATCAGTCCTAGGTATGTGCATCACAAACCACTTGTTGTGGAGTGATCACATATTTGACATCACCAAAAATGCTGCTAAGTGTTTAGGTTTTCTCCGACGATGCAAAAAGTTTTTTACCCCTTCTAATCTGGCTATAATTTACAAAGCTTTTATTCGTCCAAAACTTGAGTTTAACTCTCATATTTGGGCTGGTGCTCCAATAACGTACTTGATTCTTCTGGATAGAATTAAAAAAAGAGCTCTAAAAATGATTGGAGATCGTTCTCTTACCGAGACATTTGCTTCTCTTGAACACCGCCGCAAGGTCTCATGCCTGTCGTCGTTATTTTTATAAACAATGCTCTATCTATTGAAATAGCCAGTTGCATTCCTCTCCTTAAACAATTCAATCGTAATACCCGTACTGCTAGGAATGCCCATCAGTTTACCCTTGAGCCCAATTTAGGACGTACTGTTAAGTACAGAGATTCTTTCTTTAGCCGCACTACACGAATGTGGAATGCTTTACCAGGCTTAATATTTCCCACTCATGACAATGTGCAGACATTCAAACCAATGTGCATCGGTTTCTCCTTTTCTAATCCTATCCTCCTTTCCTAATTGCTCGCACTGTGTTTAATCATTATAAGAGTATTCGAAACCCGTTTAATGAGCGCACAATATAGAAAAAGAAATAAAAACTTTCAAAGAAACTGTACTAAAATTGGAGGATTGTTTTCCTATAAAAATGTATAGATTTGACTTCTGTAATACATCTCCACAGGAAACGGCTTGATCTTAAATTTTTGATTGCGTTATTATATATTCTTTATAATATAAATTGAAATGTTACAGAGAATACCATTTGAAAATTTTTAGCGGGTACCTATGGGAAGTTATCAGCGTGGGTCGCATCCCAACCTCTTTTATTTTTATTTAATTTGTTGATGTCGTAAAAAAACATATAATCATGTTTTGTAATAAGTCGATAAATTTTGCAGTTTTCGGGCAAGAATCAGCTGCCGAAAGAATGTGCAGTACATGGTAAGTATGTTGCATACTACATTAAAATTTAAGAAGAGTTTTTTTGGATTTCCATCCCTAGGGATGTAGATATTTACATGAATAACAAAAACAACATCCACTGTAGAATCAGTGCAGATAAAAGATAAATTGTAATTCTGCTGAGCATAGAGATTTGACTTCCAGTATCGAAAGCAATTTTGAGATTTTTCACGTTTCTTACGACGTTGTTGGTACCTTTGATACCTCCTTGAGCCTCGATGTATGTATGTGTTACTAGAGTAGTGTCAAACATATAAAACTCAAGATGAACTTCGACAGAATTTCTTTTCAATTTATTTCAACTTATGTTTGCTAATGTAGGTTAGGTTAGGTTAGGTTGTAAGGGGTGTGCACAGCAAGAAGCTGTTGCGTACACGGGGGCCTATTGGTCCATTGTGATCCCCTATAAAAGTAAAAATTTAGCATCGATGCTCTCAGTTCAATTCAACTCTGTCGATTAGCGTAGACTGGCTCGTTAACGAACCAGCCTGTGCTATCTATAAATTTCCTCATGCTCGCCATTGAGACCTGTGCTAGATCATCCAGTTCTCCAACAAACCTGTTTCCGAAATGACGGAGTCGGCTGGTTTGGAGGTTCGGACAGTCGCAGAGCAGGTGTTTAATGGTTTCCATTTCCTCCTCATCCTGACAGCTCCTACAAAAATCGGGTGCAAATGCCCCTATTCTATTAGCCATTGTGCCAATGGCGCAATGACCTGTTAGTACACCTATCAAGATTTTAATATTCTTTTTACTCAGCGATAGAATATACCGAGTTTCTTTTTCATTTGTGTTAGGCCATAAACTTCTAGAGATTGTACAATCGTTCCTGGATTTCCAGGAGATATTGGTTTTCTCTTTTAGTCTAAGGTCTATCTTCCTCTTGAGTACCCCAATCGGGACGAGTGGTCCCCTAACTGAATGGTTGCTACTACTTGTATCTGCTTTTGACCCTTTCCTGGCTAGTTCGTCTACTATATCACTCCCTTCTATATTGCTATGTCCGGGAACCCAGCAAAACTTTACCCGGTTAGAGTGGCAGATTTTGTTTAATTCCTTCCTACAGTTTAAAACTGCTTTTGATCTAATGGTCTCACTGGCTAAGGCTTTGATAGCAGCCTGGCTGTCCACGAAAAAAGTAATCTCCGAAGAGCTTAGCTTTTCGTGATGTGCCAATTCAGCTGCTTTTCAAATGGCAAAGACCTCAGCCTGAAAGACACTACAGTCAGCCGGGAGTGTATATGACGCTCTGATGTTGAGAGATTGGCAAAACACTCCAGCACCTGTTCCTGATTCCATTTTTGAACCGTCAGTGTAGAAAGGGATACCCTGTTTACTTATAAGTGAATTGGGATCCCAACCCTGTCTTTCTGGTATGAAAATAGAAAATTTCCTGTCGAAATCTAGTAAAGGGGGGATGTAATCGGTGGTCTCTCTCAGTCCTGGGATCGTGTCATATCTTTGTAAGATTGACACGTGGCCATAAGTGCTATGCTTCCAAAAACTCAGTTCTCTTAAACGAATTGCAGTTTTGGCTGCCGTGCACTTTATGAACTCATCCAGAGCCGGGAGGTCCAAGATCATTTCCAAACCAGCTTGTGGTGTGGATCTTTGAGCCCCTGTAATTCCTATACAGGCTAGTCTCTGTACCATATTCAGGTTCTTGAGATAGCTTGATTTTTCCAGCGCCTTCCACCATACAATAGAGCCATAGGTAAGAATGGGTCTGACAATCGCTGTGTACATCCATTGGATGACTTGCGGTCGCATACCCCAACGTACACCGAAGGTCTTTTTGAATGTGTAGAATGAACATAGTGCTTTTTTCATTCTTTCCTCAGTATTACGCTTCCATGTAAGCTTGGAGTCAATAATTACTCCTAGAAATTTAGCTTTCTTTGAAAGTTTTAGAGGAGTACCATTTAGTTTGGGAGGGTTGAAGCCCTCCAGTTTCCTTTTCTTCGTGAACAAAACTAGCTCTGTCTTGGCGGGGTTGACCCCGAGACCGTTCTTAGTTGCCCAAGGAGATAAATCCTTTAATGCATTTTCCATAATGTTTTCGATGATGGTAAGAAACTTGCCTGATACCAAAACCACTATGTCATCTGCATATGCTACGATTTTAATGCCCTGATCTTTGAACTTTGTGAGAATTTTATTGACTACGAGGATCCAGAGCAGGGGTGAGATGACTCCTCCCTGTGGTGTGCCTCTAGTAACTGTTTTCTTGATAGTGCTAACTCCTATTTGAGAGTTGATAATTCTGCCATTTAACATGGTGAAGATCCAATCGACAATGACAGATTCAACCCCAACTTCAACTAAGGCAGTCTTGATCGATTCCGTTTTAACGTTATTAAACGCACCCTCGATATCAAGAAATGCTGCCAGGGTGTATTCTTTATGTTCAAGACTTTTCTCAATATGTGAAACTACTTCATGCAAGGCAGTCTCCACTGATTTACCTTTAAGGTAAGCGTGTTGGTAGTTGCACAAGTTGTTTTCGTTGAGAAGTTCTCTAACATGTATATCAAATATCCTCTCTAGTGTCTTAAGGAGAAACGAAGAGAGACTTATTGGTCTATAATCCTGAGCGGTCGAGTGAGTCGGTTTCCCTGCTTTTGGGATAAAGACTACCTTGACCTTTTTCCAGCTATTAGGGACGTATCTAAGTTTGATACAACTTATGAAGATTACCCTAAGCCACGGAGTTATTACTTTGAGAGCATTTTGAAGAAGAGCTGGGAAAATCTCGTCTGGTCCCGCTGATTTATAGGGTTTGAACGAGTTTATTGCCCAGATAATCTTCTGCTCAGTAATAACCCTATTTAGTTCTAACTTTGATTCCGTGTGAGTAAAATCCAGCGTGTTCGATTGCAAGCAATCGGAACTTTCTGGGTTTTTACAACCGGGGAAATGAGTTTCCATGAAGAGTTCAAGCGTCTCTAGGCTCGAGTTCGACCACGTTCCATCAGGGTGTTTTATGTACCCCGGGATCGTGGGATTAAGGGCCAGTGTTCTACGGAGACTTGCCGCCTCGCTTGTTTTTTCAATGGATTCACAATGTTTAGCCCACGAATCCTTTTTGGCCTTCCTTAACTCTTTGGTGTAAGTGTTAAGTGCGGCTCTATAAGACTTTAAGTCCTCTTCTAATTTACTCAGTTTAGCTTTATTGAAAAGTTTTCTGACCTCTGTTCTGCGTTTCTTTAGTACACCATTCCACCAGGGTGGTTTAGTGGAGTTATTGAAACAAGATAAAGGGCAGTGTTTTTCAAAAGACATTCTCATTTTACTAGACAAGTTATGGACAACAGTGTCAATGGTTGAAGTACTTAGACTTGTATTGTCTTCTGGTGGATCAATACAGTCTTTCAGCCATTTTTCGTACTCTGTCCAATTCGTTCTAGTTGGGTTCCTGTAAGGTTTCTTTTCAGTAAAGTTCCTGTCTATAGAGAAGAGTATCCTAAAGTGATCCGAAAAAGATTCTTTAGGTGAGACTCTCCAGTCCTCGACTGAAATTTTACTATTATTGCTAGTAAGAGTCAATTGATAATGTAATTACTAGCGTTTTTCCAATGAGTTGACGGCTCAACTTTTCTTTATTTTTTTTCTTTAAACGCATGTTTTCAATTTTTGTGCATTCCTACAAAATTTTGTGGTGAATCCGTATAAAATGTGGACTACCTTTCAAAATAAAACCTATAAACTATCCTGGCTAGTCTTCCAAAAGGAAGATAAAGCATTCAAATCTCTCTTCTCATTCTGGTTTCCAACGTTGCTTAGTTAAAATCGATTTTTAAATTCTCTGCGCGTGTCGTTGTAATCTTTTTTATAATTGATTGTTAAACTAAATAAAAATATAGTTTTGTTTTTGTAAGCTGACTCGACTTTATTATATTAAAATACGCAAAGCTGTTATATTTGTTTGCGACATCTGTTGCCCGCGAAGATCTACATATAATTAGAATTAGACCATAATATACGAACGAACCCCTTTTATTGAGTTCTTATTTCTTTAGCATATAAAACATATAAAGCATGAAAACAAAATTTAATATAAATATTTCTGATATTTTCTTAACATATCCTCTTTTTAAAATTGTTCACTTAAGTTAAAATTAGTTCTGATCAGAATTTTGCTAAATTATTTAGAAATTTGTTCTAAATCATTCGGACAAATGTCAAATTTACAAAGATAAATACCTACTCCAGAATCCAGATTGTTATTTTACCAATTTCTCACTGTAGGTACTACTTATGGAATCCCAAAAAAACACAATTATTATTGGAATTATAAAGAAAACTCAAATCCCTTTTCATCAACCACTTTTTAAAAGCAGACGTTTAAGTAGTTACCTCGTTCTAACTGTTGTATTTATATCTTATATTCGTTTTCAATTTATATCTTAACTTTTGTATAGAGTGTGAAAATCCTCCTTTTTTATGCTTCAGGCTCAGTTGTTTTGTTTTGCTACGACTAATAAAGTTAGTAGTAGGGAGATAAATTTCAACGACACACGACTTGTCAATTGCAAAAATAAAATATTGTGATTGATTGAATATTCGCATGTGCAATTTTATTGTATCAATAATATTTGTCTATACTTTAAATTACATTTTTGTCATTGTAAGCAATCACAAAATCAATAATATATGTACATACATGTGGGTGTATGTAAATATAAAAACAACAAAATCTTCTATTACCAGAAGCTCACATCACCAAAATATCGCAAACTAAGATCTATCACTGAATTTTCAAATTTTAAGCTTAGGTATTCAAATTCCGAAGAATTAGGGTTAAAGAAAAATAAACAGGATATAAAACAAAAATTGTTTGTTTCATGAGAAAACTGAAATGAACTTAATTTTGTAGAAAATCCAAAACCAAAATAAAAAAGAAAAATTAAGCAGAAGAAGTAAAAGAAAATAATCAAGAATCGAATATTGATTCAAAGATATAGTCGTAATAAGATTATTACAGTTATTTAATCGAGTTTCTTCAAAACTATAGCAAAGTAAGAGTATAGTTTCAAATGGTTTTCGAGTTTTTATAAGTTTGATTTAGGTGTGAAAAAATTCATAATTATTTAAACACCCTTTTACATATGAAGTTGTCGGTAGAGCACGTTAAAAAGACAACATCCAATGAAAACTCTGAGGATATTATAAACCTGAACTGTTTTACACCGAAGTTTGTTCCAAGATTTCTAGACTTTGGCCAAAAAAACGTACATGTGAGTAATGTGGTCGAAAGAAACATCGATGTCATGCCTTAGGCACTGTGTTCACCAGATGTAGATGTAGCCTCCTGTTCCCAAGATTGAAAAGAATGAGACTCATGAAAAACATTTTTGTTAAAACCGAATCGCTAGTCGAAAGAACCCAAAGACATATCAAGAAGTTCATAACATAAATACTTCGAGGACTGGAAAAAACGCTGGTCCACTAGTGATCTCATAATTCGTCTTACCGGACATTGTCTTTACATCGTTTTGGAGAAAGTAAGATTATTGCTCTTCATATTTTTAAAAAGCATTATTTTATAGTTTGTCACCAGGATTTCTTATCGAAAATATTATTATTATTATTATTCCAAGCTTTATTTACTCTTTAAATTACATAAAATAAAATTTTCTAAGAACTACTTTTAGTACAAATTTAAAGTTAAATATTTTTTTTTTCCTCCCCCATACTTTTCCATCTTCTTCTGTCCAGAGCATCATGATAATAGAGTGGGCATGATGTCCGTACGTCGTCTCTCCATCGTTTCAGCTGTCCTCCAACGCTTCGATGACCGTCTAATGGTATCCAATCTGTTGTTATTTTAGTCCATCTATTATCAGCAATCCGCACAATGTGCCCAGCCCATTCCCATTTAAGTTTTTTGAGCATATGTCTAACGTCTTCAAAATGAGTTTGACCTCTAATGTGCGTATGGTTTACGCGCTGGGTAATACGAATGTTTAGTACTATTCTCTCCATTGCCCTTTGACAAGATCGTAGCTTGGTTTCCGTACTTCTTGTATTTTGCCATGTTTGGCAGCCATAGGTGAGAACTGGGAGTATTGTTGAGTCGAAAACGTATTTTCTTAGGGTTTTAGAGATATTCAGGTTCAGAAGATGTTTAACACTCCAAAATTGTCTCCATGCGTTTGTCATTCGATGTTCTACTTCTTTTGTTTCTTTATCACTGAATGAAATGATTTGGCCAAGGTAGATAGTCTTCCACGTACTCTAGTATGTTATTTTGAATTCTTAGTTCATTGACATCACCATTTGTCATAATTTTGGTTTTTTGTTGGTTTGCTAATAAACCAATATTTTGGCACTCGGAGCATAACTCATTTAGCATTACTTGCATCTCTTCACTACTATTTGAAATGAGTATAATATCATCTGCGAATCGAAGATTTGAAAGATATTGACCATTTATTCTTAAGCCCTTATTCTTCCAATCAAGTTTTTTAAAAATTTCTTCAAGACCAGCTGAAAAAAGCGCCGGTGAGAGAGAGTCTCCTTGTCTAACACCTCGTGATATTTTAAATTCAGGTCCAATGCAGTCTGTTTTTATGTGGGCGGTGTTCCTGTCGTACATTTTTTTCAAGATTCTAACAATTTTTCCATCTATTCCTTGGCTTAGAAGTGCTGTCCAAACGAAATCTTGTTCAACTGTATCGAAAGCTTTGGCAAAGTCGATGAAAGCAAAGTAGATAGTGATGTTGTATTCTTTACATTTTTCTATGATTTGAGAAACTGTCTGTAGATGATCTATTGTGGAGAAACCTGATCTAAAGCCAGCTTGTTCAATGGGTTGGTTAAGATCAAGCATGGGTTTCATTCGTTCGAAAATACATTTCGCGAAGACCTTATATCGAAAATATACGTGCGTTCGATTTAGATGAATCCCTCCTTCGTTGGGTTAAAAATTACCTTTCGGACCGTTAATACTAGTATAGTATTAAATGGGTTTAAGTTAACTATAAATTAAATGCTTGTGTGGCCGACTCCCTCCCTCATTTTTATATATGATCTCCTGTCTATACTCTTAGCTTTTCATATTCGTTTCCAAAGTCACATCCCTCCTACTTGGTTGTAGAACTGGAACGATAAAATGTTATAAGCTTATTAAATTCCGCACAACAAAGCATTGTGCAATTAGGAATAAGAAACTGTGCTTAGAAAACTCAATGAGGTAGAGGGGTTCCACAGGTCAGCAGCAATACAAATTTCAACAAAACAGGGACTATGCTCAAAGTTTTTCGAAACAGATACGATGGATTATCTGTATGTCACATAAATGCTCAAAGTCTGCTCAAACACTTGGATGAATTTAAAAGTACTTTCAATGATTCCAAAATGGACGTCATTTGCGTATCTGAAACATGGTTGACCGAACAAGTTGATAGCTGCTTATTGAGCACCGGTAACTTTAAAGTTTTCAGATCTGACCGTATTGTTTCTAGGGGAGGGGGAGTGGCTATTTTCATAAAAAAATGTTTCAAAAGCAAGTTAATAAGGACTACAGACAATAATAGTGGATTGCAATACCTATTTATAGAAGTCACTTGTGCATCCAATAAATGTCTGATTGGTGTTATCTACAAACCACCTAACATAACAGACACAAACGTCATTACAGACATTCTAGAGGAAGTAACACCTAACTTTAACCACATAATTGTTGCAGGAGACTTAAATATTGATCTATTAGATAAACATAACAGTAGGACCAAAAATTTCAACGAAAATCTATTATCCATCAACCTTTTTCCAGTTAACACTGATCAACCCACGCATTTTACTTCGTCTAGCTCCACTCTACTTGATACATTCCTGGTCAATCAATCACATCTTGTGAACTTCTATGGGCAGCTTGATGTTCCCGGATTTTCCAAGCATGACTTAATTATCGCTTTTTATAACATTAACCTAAATCCGACCTCAGAAACAGAAAGCATTTCATTTAGGAATTTCAATGCAATCGATATGCAATCATTGGTAACAAGTATATATAACTCTAATTTAGAAAATATATACTACATCTCAGACGTAGATGAGCAAGTTTATTTCTTTACTAACAAAATTAATGACCTTTTTGACACCTTTGTGCCAATTAAAAACGTGCGAATCAAAAACCCTGAAATAGGATGGTACACTAGTTACATTGATAAACTTATTCTGAAAAGAAATATAGCTTACAAACGTTGGAAAAGGTTCAAGTTACCACAGTTGTTCATGCAGTACAAAACGTTAAGAAATGCAGTGAATATTCAAATCAGAAATTCCAAGCGAAGATTTTTTGCGTCGAGATTTAACAATGTTTCTTCCAAAAAACTGTGGAAGAACATAAAATCTCTTGGTATTACGACGAAACAAAAGATTGCTGAGGATGACTGTGATGTAAATGAACTAAACAAACAGTTCGTAAGTTCTGTTTCTGACACAAATAATGGTGTTGCGTTTGACACAAACTTTGAAAGAAGTAATGAGCTTCTCTCAAGTTTCAGTTTTAAAAGAGTTTTTGAAGTTGAGGTATTTAAGGCCGTAAAAGACATAAAATCGGACGCTATTGGACTAGACAATATGCATCCTAAGTTTGTAAAAATTATTCTTACTTTTATATATCCTTTCTTGACACATATCTTTAATTCAATATTAACAAAGTCCTGTTACCCAGCACTATGGAAAGCTTCAAAAATATTTCCAATTCTTAAAAAGTCAAATTCGCAACAAAAAGAATACCGACCAATCTCTATCCTACCATTCATCTCAAAAGCGTTCGAAAAGATCGTTAGTCAGCAGATAACAGCATTCTTGGAAACACGGAATTTAATTACACCGACGCAATCTGGCTTTAGACCGAAACACAGCTGTACGACTGCGCTTCTTAAAATAAGCGACGACATACGACAACAAATCGATAATAATAAAGTCACAACTCTGGTTCTCCTTGATTTCACTCAGGCGTTCGACACTGTTTCACATACAATTCTTCTGAAAAAACTGAATTCTTTCTTCTTCTTTGAATACTCAGCCTTAACCCTCATAGCACAGTATCTAAGCCATCGAACTCAGGCTGTTTTTGCTAACTCTAGGCTGTCGGATTTCCTCCCTACCCCTAATGGTGTGCCCCAGGGATCGATTTTGGGACCACTCTTATTCACACTTTTCAATAATGACCTTCCATCTGTACCCAGGCATTGCAAAATTCATATGTATGCTGACGACGTTCAAATTCATTTGAGCTACAAAATCGGCATGGTTGAAGACGCAACTGCCAGAATAAACGAAGATTTGATGTGTATAAACCAGTGGTCCAGGGAGAATCATCTTAAACTTAACCCTAAGAAATGTCAGGCAATCGTCATCAGTAACACTGCAATAGATACTTCTTATTTCCCTAGTATTGAACTTGAGGGGAAAACGTTAAGCTACGTTAGAACAGTTAAGAATCTTGGGATTGTTTTTAACCAAATATATGCTGCTTTGCGGGTTTTATATATATCTGCCAGTTGTCTTCCAGTTTCAACAAAAATGACTATATCAAAATCTCTTGTCCTACCAATACTTTTCTATGGCAGTCCCATTTTCTGTGCCCTTGACAGCGCTAATAAACGAAAACTTCAAGTCGCGTTTAATAATGTTGTTCGCTTTATTTATGACTTGCGACGGTTCGATCATGTTTCGATGCAAGCAAGTAGTGTTTTCAACATGACCTTCAACAACTACATGAACTATCAAACTTTGACATTTCTTTTTAGACTTATTCATACTAGATCTCCTGGATATCTATACGAAAAGCTTAGGTTCCCAGTATCACAAAGAAGTAATGTTCTAATTGTCCCTTCCTTCAAATTCAGAAATTCAAAACAACAGTTCTTTGTACACGCTGTTGCCCTATGGAACTCCTTGCCTGCTAACCTGAGAGGGATACACAGCAGCACTCGTTTTGAGAACTCTTTAAAGAACTTATACAAATGCTGAAAATGTTTCCAAAATATAAATCACTTTGTCTTAGAATTTAAAATTTAAAAATTTATGTTATTTAATTTTCTTTTTTTTTCTCTTGTGTACATTGTATATATATAAAGGATCATGTCATCATGACCATTTATCTAAAAACAACTTTTCTCTTAACTTCAAGCAAATTGTAAATCTAGCATACTAATTACATTCCTCTTTTAATTTGATTAAATTTAAATCTGAACATAATAAGTATTAAAAATAAGACTCTATGTTTTAAAATGCTTAATGATAATAAATAAATACAAATACAAATACAAATGAAACTGAACATCTCGATATTATCGGTACGTGCATCAACCATCTCTTGTGGAACGATCACACACGCAATGTCACCTAAAAAGCAAGAAATTAGTCCCATCTTCTAATCTAATAAGCTAATATCTTTGAAATATGTATTCGTCTAAGGCTTTAACATACATATCTGCCATCCCTGGGTGGTGCTCCAGTAACTTGAACAGTAACAGAGAGCTCAATTATGCCCCACTCGAATATCGTCGTTATAATTCTTGCCTCACCCTTTCTTATCGTTATTCCAACGGACTATGCTCTAGTGAAATAAGCAGTTACATTACTCCCCTTAAACAGTTTAACCGTAATACTCACGCTTCTAAGAATGCCTATTAGTTTAGTTGAATTGAGAAGTTGAGTCCAACTTCGGTTGTATTGTGAAATACTGATATTCGTTCCTTATCCGTACTACACGAATGTGGAAAGCCGTACACTATGTCTTTCCCTGTCATTTTAATGTTAAAAAATTCAAAACCAATGTATGTACATCGAAATCTCCTTCCTTTCCAACCCTTCTCTCTTTTGCTACAATGCTCACACTGCGTCTATGGTATAAGTTTTCAAAACACTTTCAGTGTGTGCTTATTATTTAAAATATTGCATTTAGCAAGTAAAAATTACACCATTATTAAAAATGGAACGATACACGTTTTAGCAGCGCTCTGAAGTTGTTATTTCTATTCTCTATTCTACTTCTCTTTATATAACCGATAGTAATTATTCTGCTTTGCAATACGACTCATTGATCCAATTTAAAAATAACATCAAAGCACTAAAGATGCTCTTTACAACAGAGAACATTTCATTTCAGTGTGTTTTGCAAAATAAAATTCAATTCGTAAATTGAATAGCACTTGAAAATCACTTGAAATATATTTCACATAAACATTTACCATTAAGATTTTACTCTTAAACCTAACACACATTGCAGGGCTTTATGAATAAACAGTAAAACAAATCAATTAACATCACAAATTGTCATGTCTTTTGTCAATATCAATACATAATTTGACATTTTGTTTCCCCAATGGAAATTGAATTGGTTAAGATTATTGGTATCCGTATCCTGTCCATCCAGGCAGTCCTAGTCCTAGCTATCCATATGTAGGTTAGGTGTAGCTCTTACCTGAATTTGTAGGTAGATGTGGGTATAAGCATCTTCAAAACTATCATGCTCTTGTAAATTTGGCTTTTTGAGTGTGCGGAAGATCCCAGTTTGTCTAAATTAAATGTCAACAGAACCTAAGGGATTGAATATAAAATAGTATATCTCTAATCTGTACTATGAGAAATGATGATACTACCTTATCGTTTGGCTTTTCATGTGATAACTTTGTATAGTTTAACTTTTGGAAGGTTCTTAAGTTGTTGTCAATGTTATAGAAGATGCAAATTTTCTGAATGTTGTGCATTAAAGTTCCATGCAGTTACCTAAGTTAACATCAGTTGCATCGATTAAGATGATATTTCCTATTGTTGTTATCATTAGAGAAACTTTGAGTTATATTATAATTAAAAATTATCTTACAATGATTTATTAAGTGGTGGTCCCACAGTAATGTCTGTCTGCTTGTTTCTATGCAGCCGAATAGTTGTCGTTTTCTGGACAGTATCCTTGCACATATTTTCTTTTATTTTTGTATACCAATAATAACATTACTTTTCTTTCAGTTGAGAAATTTTAGTTTAAAAAAAGGGAAATCAGAATCCTTATAAGTTTTGTGTATAGAAGTCCTTACACTGGAAAAGAGTCGTATTGACATATTGTCAACTGCAAGTCTTCAGATTGATTTCAGATTACAAAAATTGTATTGATTACAAAATTTAACAATTGCTAACTCATAACTGGCAATACGAACACTTTAATTTATTCAATTATCTTTTACCTACCATTTTGTTGCAAAACATCACCGCCATCCAAGAAATACGATGGGATGGGCCGGGCAAAAAGAGGATGAAAAACTGCGACATTTACTATAGTGACTGCTACCGAGAAAACCAACAGCGCTTATTTGGATGCGGTTTTGTCATTGGAGCCAGACTTAGGCAAGAAGTCTTGAGCTATAGATGCATTAACGAGCGCCTCATGACCATCCGCATCAAGGCGCATATCAGCGCGCACACTCCCACAGAAGAGAAGGATGACAACACCAAAGATATGTTCTTCGAGCTCTTAGACAAAACATATGAGCAGTGTCCTAGCTATGATATTAAGGCTAGGAAGGTAAGACATCTTTGGTGGAATAATCGGGAAAAACGGCCTGCACGACAACACTTCCGAAAACGGATTCAGGCTCATAGATTTTGCTGCGGGGCGAAACGTCATGGTAGCCAGTACGCGTTTTCCACACCTCATCATCCACAAAGGAACTTGGAATTCTCCAGATCAATCTACCGTCAACCAGATTGACCATATTGCGATCGACGCCAGACACGCTTCCAGCATCATGGATGTCCGAGCTTTCCGAGGAGCTAACATCGACTCGGACCACTACCTCGTGGTAGCCAAGGTAGCACTTCGGGTTTCCAGGCCCAAGGCAAAACAGGGAGATGCTGGGAGAAGGTACAACGTCGAACGGCTACAATCGCAAGAGATCGCCGACTCCTTCTCCGACCGAGTTACAAGTAACCTCTCTCGAAGTTCTGTGCTGCCAACACAATGTATAGAAAACCAGTGGCAACATTGCCAAGACGCACTCAGAGAAGCCTCCTCTGACGTGCTGTATTTCAAGCAACCACCAACAAGGAACCCCTGGTTTGATGAGGAATGTCGGCAGGCAAATGCAGCCAAACAACAGGCACGCAAAGCGGCGCTGCGTAAAAAGACAAGAGCTGCTCATGAGCTCTATGAGCAGAAGAGGCGGGAGGAACACCGACTTCTCAGAAGGAAAAAGAGAGAGCATGAAAAGCATGCGGTCGAAGATGTTGAGGGGTTTAAAAGCAGGAATGAAGTTCGAAAGTTTTATGAACAGGTGAAACGAAATTCACAAGTACATAAACCTAGAACCGAAGGCTGCAAAGACGAAAGTGGAAACATCATAGTGGCACCGCAGTCAATGCTGAGGATATGGAAGGACCACTTCTGCAGACTGTATAACGGCGACGACGAACCGAATTCCGCTGTCAGGCGGGATGATCCATTCAACATAGACGACGAAAGCCAACAATCCCGTCCTCCCGACTTAGACGAAGTAAAGATTGCCATATCTAGCTGAAGTCTAATAAAGCCGCTGGAAGGGATGGCTTGAATGCCGAGCTCTTTAAAGCAGCTGGAGATAAGTTGGTTAGGAGCATGCACCAACTTATCTGTAAGATATGATCGGAAGAAAGCATGGCCGATAAATGGAACCTCAGTATTGTTTGCCAAATCCTGAAAAAAGAAGACCCTCTAAACTGCACCAACTATAGAGGAATCAGTCTACTTAACATCGCTTACAAAATCTTCTCTGCCGTAATATGTGAACGTCTAAAGCCCATCGTCAACAACCTGATAGGTCCTTATCAGTGTGGTTTTAGACCAGGAAAGTCCACAGTCGATCAAATATTCACATTACGGCAGATCCTGGAAAAAACCCAAGAACACCAAATCGACACCCACCATCTTTTCATCGATTTCAAGGCCGCATATGACAGTATCTACTGGGACGAGCTGTATAGAGCCATGTCTTGTTTTGTCATCCCTGCCAAACTCGTCCGTTTGTGCAGGATGACCATGGAGAATTCACGCTGCTCCATAAAGGTTGGAAACAACTTAACAGAGCCTTTCGATGTCAAAAAAGGTTTTAGACAAGGTGATGCGCTGTCATGTGATTTTTTTAACATCGTACTTGAAAGAATGGTGCAAAGCTCACACGTCAACACTAGAGGCACTATCTTTCAAAAGTCTGTCCAATTACTAGCATATGCTGATGACATTAACATAATCGGAAGAACCCAGCGTGATGTCAATGGGGCTTTTGTGATTATTGAGGCAGAGGCGGCAAAAATGGGTTTAACGGTTAATGAGGGCAAAACAAAGTACATGCTGTCGTCAAGAAAGGACCTACAACACCGACGTCTTGGCCAAAACGTCACCATCGACAGACGTAACATTGAGGTAGTCAAGGACTTCGTCTACCTAGGCCCCGCTGTAAACGCAGAAAACAACACCAGCGCTGAGATCAAACGAAGAATAACTCTTGCTAACCGCTGGCTGTTTCTTTTGGCTAAGAAAACAATTGAGTGGAAAAGTCCTCTCTCGAAGGACCAAAGCTATATACTCGTAAGACCCTCTTCATCCTTCTCCTGCTATACGGTGCAGAAGCATGGACTATGACAAAAGCGGATGAAAGCACCTGGGTCGTTTCGAGAGAAAAGTTCTTCGTGTGATATACGGTCCCGTATGAATGGAAGGGGAGTGGAGGAGAAGATGGAACGACGAGCTGATGGCTGGGTCACGTAGAGCGCATGGAAACCAATGCTCCGGCCCGGAAAGTCTTCGAATCCACACCCACAGGGCAGCGCAGTAGAGGAAGACCGCGGAACAGGTGGCGCGCACAAGTGGAAAGTGACCTCACCCAACTTGGAGCGCGAAACTGGAGACATCTAGCTAGGGACCGAGCTAGATGGAAAAGTTTGTTGGGTGAGCCCCTAGTTCACACAGGAATGTAGCGCCACCTTAAGTAAGTAAATAATATTATTTGGTTGACCTAAAATATCTCACGATCAATAACGCTATTGAATTAAATTTTATATTATATATTGTGACGTGCCGAAACTAGTATAATTTTGAAAAAAAAAAAAAAAATCATTTAACGCTTTTTTTTAGAAACCAACAAAACTGACAAAAAAATAATTGTCAACTCGAATATCTTACAAACAAAAATGACAAAAATAATTGTATGCAACGAAAAAATAATTTTTTTGACATCTTGTAAAATTTTGAGAAAAATCGAATTGACATGTTGGTAAAAATTGATTTTCGACTTAAATATCTTGTTAAAAATTGAAGATATTACCTTCAAACTAATTTTATCTTACAAAAAATATAGTTTTGAACATTTAGTAAAATTTTGGAAAAGATAAAATCCACCTTTTTTTTTGACAAAAACTAAAAGCATAAAAAACATTATAAAAATTGATTTTCTACTCAAATATCTTTCCAAAAATTGAAAACATTGGCTTCAAACTAATTTCATTTGTACATATTTGTTTATACAAGAAATAAAAACTATAAAAAATGATATTAAAATTGGTAAATTGGTTTTCGCCTAAATATCTCGTTAACAAAAATAGATTTGAAATCAAACTACTCCATCCTATCAGTGTAGGTCGCAACCATGCCTCTTTTTTTTTGTAAAGAATATCTTCAAGATATTTGGGATAAATGTAACAGGTTTTTTCAATAAGAGAATTTATTTTTGAAGAAAGTATGTATATGTATAAGTAACAATGGAAAAAAATATCATCAATATCATAGCTACGGGTGCAGCACCATAACCCTTTCATGAAAGGGTTAGGTACCCTAGCCCCAAAGTAAAAATTCCCAAAACCAAAATAACCAAATCCAAAATTCCCAAAATCAAAATCATTGAGCACAGGTTCACCATATTTCGAGTATATCTAAGAAATTATGTTAGGCGCCAAACATAATTTCTTAGATATACTTAAAAAATGGCGAATCTGTGCTTAAGGATTTTGATTTTGGGAATAATTCAGAACAAAGTTGAGTTGTGTTTATCTTTTTTTTCAACAAAAACAGAAGAAATTAATACTATATATGTATGTTTTTCTATTGATGTTTTTCACCGCTACTTATTTTCTCAATTGTGGTAACAACATCTTTCATTTGCGATTGTAGGACAAAATTCCCAACCCGTGTGTCCCAATGTCCATTTTTCCCAAAATGTAATGTCTCAATTTTTGTCATTCCCAATGCCAAGTTTTTCCAATAATAGTGTTTTGAATTGATAGTACGGCGGCGCGGCGCGCGGACTAACACAGCTAAATAAGCAACCTCCCTGCTTGGAATCTCTATAGGATTTGGGGTGGGTGCGAGTTTGGGTATATGCAAAGTACATTTTGCATTTGAGCACTAAAATAAAAGAAATGGAAACACTGAACAAAAAACAGGCAAGAAATGTCAAAATCAACCATTTTTGCGTGTGTTGTATGTGAAAAAGTGAACTTTGAAAATTAATTTGAAATAAATATTTCTTCGTTCTGAAATTGCTATAATTATTATTAATTTGCACATATCTATCAAATAAAAAAAAAACCACGTGTCGAAATTCTTGCTGCGCTAATGGAAATTTGGACCAAAAATTGTATTGGGACACCAATTTTTTGTGAAAAAAATTGGGAAAGCATATTATTGTTGGAAAAAAATTGGAAAAAATATCCCGTTTGGAGCCATGGATTTTGGAAAAAATGGATTGGGAAAAATGATTTGGGAAACTTGACCCCCTACGATCATTAAATTTGATAAATCTCTTATTAGTGCATATATGTAATCCTGAGTTTTTTATCTTTACAAATGCACTTGAGGCTACGATGCCAAGCTTCTACAGTATTTTGTGTGCGAGGAAAATTATTTTTTAGACAATCGGCAACTGACTTAAACTCGGGTTCATGTAAAGTTTTGAAAGGTCGTTATCTTCTGAACTTTTGCTTAGCTCCGAAAAGTACACTCAAATGATGAAAACCAACATGCATTGACGGAGTTTGAAAAAATTAGATTTGGGGATTTCGTTTGTGGATTATCGGCATGGGGATTTAGATCCTGTGGATTTTATTGTTGGAGATTTTGTACTTGGGGATAACGATTTTGTGGATTTTTAAAAGTGTGGGGATTTTGTTTTTGGAGATTTTGCACTTGGGCATTATGTCTGTATCCCTTCATCTTCATGAAATAGGTCGTGAGCAATTCGAAAATGTATGTTTTCGATAACTTCACGAATTCGATTGCTGAGCAATACGATGGTCTTTATTTTTCGCGTGGTACAAATAAAAGAGCCTTAAGGTGCAGTTGATGCTAAGAACTCGGTGGCTAATACGTCAGGAAATGTGTAAATGAAATGTTTGCCGACCCGCTGTTGAAAACGGTTGGGTGTCAAATCACCCAAAACTGAATCGCCCAAAATGCAAAAAAGCGAAAAAATATCAAATCACCCAAAAACTTTTTTTGGGCGATTTGACATTTCAATTTTTTCCTATTTTTTGGGCGATTTGGTGTTTCGACAATTTTAGTTGGCCCTGTGTCAAATCGCCCCAAACCAAATCGCCCAAATCTGAAAAATGTCGCATCGCCCAAAATTTTTTGGCGATTTGACACTATGAAAAATCGCCCAAAAAAGAAAAATGTCAAACCGTCCAAACTAGAAATGGGCAATGTCGCAATCCACAAATACTAATATTTAGGATTCTTTTAACAAATCGCCCAAAACATTTATTGCAATTAGACCAAAATATAAAAAAAAACAAATTTGTTCAGTATTTGTGTCAGTTCCATACCAGTACAAATGTTATTTTTAACATAAACCATTCGATCTAAAAATCTCATTATATTAATAGCACCGTTTTCAAGAAGCGCAGAACCCTCCATTATATTTTTGTTTCTCTCTATATCGATTTTTTTCCTTGAAAGACTTTAACAAATTTAAAGAAATTGCCCTTTTTGGTCAACATTCGTCCAAGTATACTATTGTAGCCTTCAATATCGGATGTTGTCCTTGTTAGCTTTTTAAAACTGAGAACTGTAGTGGCCCGATCTAAAAGTACCTAAGTAATGGGAAAAAAAAACACTTTGAACGGAAATGAAGTAATTAAATGTGTTTTGTTATCGTTTGGACTTAGTTTTTGTTGTATGCTTATGCGCGAGGGCAAAACGGGGCGCGTGCGCGGGCGATTTGGCATTTTTCTTCATTTTTGCAATTTGGGAGTTTTGGTTTTGGGCGATCTGACACATGGCTATTTTTGCATTATGACAAAACGCCCACTCTTTTTGGACGATTTGACATTTTTGTTTTTTTGGGCGAATCTACATAATGTCAAATCGCCCAAAATTTTTGGGCGATGTGACATTTTCAAGTTTTGGGCGATTTGACACCCAACCGTTGAAAACAAGTGTCGTCCACAACAATATCTTACAATTCTGGCCATAAAATATCATATTAATATTGACAGCGCTATCCTCATTTTCTGGTTATCTTCAAACGAAGGCATACAAAAATGTCTATAAATTTAGGACAAAAGTAAATAAATTGGTAACCCTGCTTCATGGTGACATTATACAGGTATAATTCGTATAACACTCGAAACTCTGCTACACTAAAAAATATCATATCAAGTAAATGAAAATTTATTATTTTTAATAAAAATATATTTAAGATATGGATAAACACAACTTTATTATTTACTAAAGATATAGATAGCACCATAATATGACAATGACAAAATAGTCAAACACCCTTAAGTCTTAAGCCCGTATTGTACGTTATGATGATGATGCTCTTTGTTTTAATTTAGAGGCAGGCGAATTATTGATATTTTTATTCGTGTAATCGAAGAAGAAGGATACCGAGGCCGACATGTAATAAATTCCAAATAATCATAACATCAAGGCGTTCGTCGTCGTCGGTTGCCCCACCCAAGCTTAATAATACAACTGTTCGTCACAGCGTGATTATCAGCTAGTGGTTGGCATTGCTGTAAGTTGCTGCGGATATCAATTGTTTTAATTCAAACTCCGGAAGGAGAATAGTTCGACATAAGGAAAGAATAATATAGCTCTATTAAGATTATGTTTTTTTGGTTTTTTATTTGCCCCGTATTGTATGATTCAGTCGGTGGTCGTTTATTAATTAAGTGAGGATATGTAAGAACATAGTTGATCGATCGTAGGAAAAGAAATTAACGATCATTCAGTGATGTTTGTTTTTTAATTTTCCTTACTCCTGTTGTATTCGTCGTATTTCAATTTATTTATTAAGTTCAAAAAATTAACATCTGCTTTCCTGTTGCGGAGTAGTACATTAAAAACCTATGTCAATTGTAAAAAATGTACGATGTGGGGACACATTTTTATTATTGTGTTGCCATAATTGAACTTAACTGCTTGATTTTGAACTTAGTAGTAACAATAATTACATGTAGTATATAATATCTATAATAGATTATAGAAATTCAATTAGAATGCACGTTGGGTTAAAATTTTAAAAATAATAACTTAGAATAGAGGAGGCGTTTTTAAAATATTTTGTTTAGTGGAAAACTTTTAAGAGCTTTTGCATAAAACACTTCAACAACAATTGTGTCATGTATTTATTATGGAACTTCTCACCTTTATTGTTTTTTTGTATGTTTTCCTTTTAGAGGAAGATTGGAGGGTGGTCTCAGTGAATTATTTTTCTTTCCCTATTATTTCCATTTACAGATACCGGACAAAACTTGTTAAATTAAAAAAACATGCTTAACAAATTGGGTAAAAACGAGACAATTTTGTTTTTGTTTTTTTTATTTGTTGCAATTTGTCTTCTTTTTTTTTCATTTTTTACCTAATTTGTCAATATTCATCAAGTTAAAGTGACATCGCAACTATTTAAAAGTCACATCACATAAAAGCACAGTTGATAATTGTCATTCAAAAATAGAAACAATACAAACAAAACAATGAAGCAAAAGGTAAAGTACCTAGGTAAAGGGTTAAAATTTGCTCATAAGAAGTCTTTAAATAAAAAAAAAGAAAGGGTGCTTGGCTGAAGGTCTAGATTCAATTGGAAAAAAAAAGTGGAAGACCAACCTTATTTAATGGCCAGTGATTAACGCCTCTAATTTTTCTCTCACTGCTCAAATTAAAGACATGAAAAAAAAATAACATTTTTCGGGATTGCTTGCTCTCAATGACAAATTATAATACTTCATGTCATTATTGTACTTAATTTTAAATAATAGTCTTCTTTGTTCTTCTTTGTTTTGTTAAAGAATTATTTATGAGAAAATAAAGTTTGATGTGCATTTTTTGAAATTGGTTTGAGTTAGTTTATTTTGCAGTCTTTCGTAAGATTAACTTACAGATTTGAACTTTAAATCGAATAATTTGATTGAAATTAGAAATTCCAATCTATTTTTTTTTTATTATAATAAAAAGTGCAAATATGTCTACAAATAGTTGGATATAACATAACAATCAAAGTAGCGGTGCGACGAACTCGCAAGGGCGGATCGAGACTGTTAATCAGTATAATAACATAAGGCACTGCTTAAAAATTGTCTTTAATGTTATCTAAAGAAGGGTAACAAAATAACAATAACATAAAGAGTATACATCTTAAGCTTATATTTACATTAATATTAAGGGCTAAAGTGACAATTTTAGTAAATATTTTTTTTTATAATATTGTTGCCGAGCAAGGCATGATACTAAGTAATTTAAACGACTCCCTACATATATGAAAACATTCCAAAAGTTTTCTAAATATTTTTAATTATTTATTATATTTTTATATTTAAGAGCTGTTTTGGGTGCGTTTAATGCACAGGAAATAAAAGAAAACAAAAAGGATATACGGCAAAAAAATCAACCTTCCCCAAATTCTAGTGTGCCAAAGCAGGAACTGTTCATAGTTACCATAACTGTTTAATAGCCGTAGTGCATAGTTTTTGAGCAAAAATATGTCACGTAACAAGTTTACACTTCATCTACACTAATATTATAAAGAGGAAAGATTTGTATTTTTGTATGCAACGGATAAACTCAAAAAGTACTGGACCGATTTTAATAATTCTTTTTTCATTAGAAAGCTTCATTATCACTGAGTAACATAGGCTATATTTAGTACTAGATTACTATATAAATCTTTAGAAATTCCTATTAAAACCAACCGAAGGTGTAAAAAAATTAGCCATAAAATGTCTTTCATAGCATACGCTGCGAAGAGTATTTATGATGGGACAAAAAAATGTTTTCTAATTTAGTGTTTCATAGTCGTTTTAATTAGCTCGCTTATAACTTAAATATCTGTACCTATTTATGTGTACCCGTGCGAAGCTGGGACGGGCCACTAGTTTTTTATAAAAGTATTTTATGCCATTGGCACCAATAAACAAAAGTTTACTGCTTTTTTATTTAACAAATTAACTGTCTTCTAAAAAAACGTGTCGTAGTACTGACACAGTTGAATCGAAGCTTTTTTACAAAAATAATATAATATGTTACGATTTCTATAAATGGGAAGAACGCTTTAAAAAATATAGATGAAAAAACCATAAAACTAGAAAGTTTGCCAGAATAATTAGATATTTTTTCCTTGGAAAATGTAACAAAATTTTCTGGCTTATTTTTGGCGTATTAAGGCTGATGTTAGAATACAAATTCTAAAATATTACTGTTTTGCGTAAACCTTATGAAAATATTTTAATCAAAAGGGAGTCAATGAAACTCACAAATTGTAGAGATCAGACTAAGCTTATTCACTTCAAAAAGTAGATTTCTTCAATTTATTGAGTTCTTAAAAGTTTTTGTACTTAATAGATAAATCAATTTCGAAAGCCATACAAACGTAGATAACCACGAACAAGTTTGTGTGAACTTTGGCGTTCCATTAAAAAAAACATTTTAGTACTTTATTGCACGTCCTTCTGCTCTAAGAGGTGATTGTTTAGCTTTTATCTTTTTGGCAACACTGCAAATTATTGAATTTTATTATCAAAATGCGTGCTCTGTTAAGAAAGTTCATCGCGCGCTTCTTCCATTTTATGGTCAGTTTCTCTGATTTATCGGATTCTCTGATTTATTTTTCATTGAGGACAGTGAAGAACTTTTCGAATTGTTTGACAGAAAAATAAAAACCTGTGTTGACACAATGGCAACTGAAAAAGTTTTTAGTTAGCATGACGAACATAAATGGTTTACTTCGGAACTTCAAACTTTAAAACGTGAAAAAATATTAGCCTATAGAATTGCATCGTACTCCGACACAACTGAGAACTGGGCAAAGTAAAAAGATATTTGCAGAAAATACAAGGAAGAAATAAAAGAAGCTAAGAACAAATATATAATTATGTGAACAAATCGAATCAAGATCAGGTGACCAAAAAGGAGTGTGGAAAATGCTTAAAAATTTTATTTTGAAAGAAAATGTAAATAAAAACTGTAGTGGTAGCATAGAATTTGGACAAGAAAAAGTGAAGGATAAAAAACTAATAGCTAATAAGTTTAACAAGTACTTTATTGAAAGCGTCTGTGATATTAATCAAGCGATTCCATATGTGCAATTTGAACAACCTGTGATAAGCGCAGCTACTAGATTTAAGTTTAGATACTGTGATCAAAACTCTATTTGTGATGTGATAAAAAAGTGCAATAATAAAAAAGACATTTATGGTATAAATAGAGATATAATATATGATTCAGTTTTCATGAAGTTAGTGAATAAATCACTTTTAAATGGGATTTTCCCTAACCGTTGGTTGGAAGGAATCCACTATTGTGCCAGTTGAAAAAGTAGTAGGTACTAGCAACAGCGAGAATTTCCGTCCGATAAATATGTTGCCGATGTTCGAAAAGATCCTTGAACGTATAGTCAGTGAGCAGATTAATTCATATGTCGAAAATAACAATATCTTGGCTATTGAGCAATCTGGATTCCGAACTGGATACTCCTGTGAAACAGCATTGAATCACATCACAAGCGAATGGCGAAAAGACATGGATCAGGGTAAAGGAGTCATAGCAGTGTTTCTTGATTTCAAACGGGCATTCGAAACAATAGATCGAAATATTCTTCTAACAAAACTTAAACTTTATGGAATTGCTGACACAGAATACAATTGGTTTAATTCGTATCTTAATGGAAGATCCCAACGGACAAAGTTTGACAATGAGATTTCCGATTCAATGGAGATTAAATTAGGAGTTCCACAAGGTGCTCTTTTGGGTGTTCTTTTGTCCCTGTTGTATATAAATGATGTCAAAAGTGTTCTTAAATATTGTAAAATTGTCCTTTTTGCCGATGATACCTTAATTTATATCTCTGGAAAAGATCAAAAAGAAATGTGCTTAAAAATTAATGCAGATTTAGAAAACATTAACAGGTTGCTTCAAGCAAATAAACTTAGTCTAAATGTAAACAAAACTAAATGTATGAAATTGAAAATAAGAGATCCTGTGCTAGTTTGTATAAATGGTTGTCAAATTGAGTGTGTAAATAACATGAAATATCTGGGTGTTATTTTAGATAATGAATTGAACTTTAAAGACCATGTTAAATATATATGTGCAAAAATTGCGAAAAAAGTTGGTTTCCTTAAACGAATACGTCCTGTATTAACATTGACAAATGCAATTATGTTACATAATGCAATCGTACTGCCACATTTTTTGTATTGCTCCACAATATTGTTCGGGTGTCATAATTATATAAAACAACGTATGCAATTACTACAAAATAAAGCTATGAGGACTATACTAAAATGCAATATATATACACCAATAAGACGTATGTTGGAAACGTTAAAATGGATGAATGTCGAACAAAAAATAACGTACAATGCAATGATTTTCATCTTTAAAATGAAACAGGGCGTTTTGCCTCCATATCTCGATGACAACATTACAACTGTAGCAGAAGTCCAGCCGTATAACTTAAGAAACAACGAAGACCTCAGGCCGATGCGATGTAACAGAAGTAGTTCGATAAACTCCTTGATGTATGCCGGATTTAATTTCTTCAATAGTTTACCAAGTGAATTAAAATCCGAAACAAGATTAGAGACTTTCAAAACTAAGCTTCAAGTGTTTTTAAAGAATAGAGTTTGATTAATAACAGACAAATTTGGAATTGACAAATGTGTAATTTTAAAAATAAAAAAAAATTCCTTTTCTTTTAGAAAATGTATAAATGTAAAAATTTAAAAACTTAACAGTCTAGAAAATGTCAAAAATTGAATCAGAAATTATAAAAACATTGTAAAAAAGATTTTGTTAAAAGTTCATTGAACTAATAAATAAATTATTATTATTATTATAGTTTAATCGACCCACTGAAGCGGCTATTTGGGCTATTTTGACTAAATTTCCCACCAAATTTACATTATTGGACATTAAACCACCAACACGCTTACGTAGAATGCGAACTGAAGAAAACATCGCAGCTGTATCGGCCACTGTTAATGATGACCATCAATTTTCGTCGCCGTTCGCAGCAATTGGGCCTCTGTTATACAACAACATGGAAAATTTTTCGGAAGCATTTATGGTGTGATGCGTTTCAAATTTACAGCTGGTGCAAGAATTGAAGCCGAAAGACCTAATGCAACGTACAATTTTTGGTGAATGGGCTCTTGGAAAGTTGCCCGAAGATCCACTTTTTAGCTGAAAATTGTGTTCAGCGACGAAGCTCATTTTTGTCTTATTGGGTACGTAAATAAGCAGAATTGTCGATTTTGGAGTGAATATCAGTCAGAAGCATTGCAAGAGCTACCAATGCATCCAGAAAAAGTGCGGTTTATATGGGCTGGTGGCATCATTGGACCGTACTTCTTCAAAGATGATGCGAATCGTAACGTATAACTGTGAATGGTGAGCGCTACCGTGAGATGATACCCAACTTTTTTTTGCCCAAAATGCAAGAGCTTTTCTTGTCGTTTCAACAAGACGGTACCACATGCCACACAGCACGCGCAACAATGGACTTATTGAGAGACGAGTTCGGGGAACATTTTATTTCACGTTCGGGACCGGTCAATTGGCCGCCTAGATCGTGCGATCAAACGCCTATAGACTATTTTTTGTGGGGCTATGTTAAAGTTCATGTCTATAAAGACAAGCCCGCCTCAATTGACGCATTGGACAACATTAAAGCATTTATTCGTGAGATACCGGCCGAAATGTTGGAAAGAGTATGCCAAAATTGAACTAAGCGGATGGACCATTTGATGCGCAGTCAAGATCAACATTTACATGAAATAATCTTCAAACATTAAATTATATGGACCGTGCTATCGATTCAAATAAATATTTCATGCATTTTTCTGAATTTTATGTGTTTTTTTTAACTTTCCTATAGCTTTTAAAAAATCACCCTTTATATTGTGATAAGCAATTCTTGACACTTGTCAACAAATTCTTTATTTGGCTCCTAAGTTATAATATCAAAGAGCCCTAAAATATGACTTAAATTAAAACAAAATTATGGCATAGGGATATTGACAAAATAATATATCTTTTACTTCAGCTTGTGTTGGCACATATAAAACACAAAATTATATAAAGGCTCATTATATATTTTTTTTTAAATTTAAGTAGCTACTAGTATACACAACTACATCAGTCATGAATTTATTGTATACTTTATATGTCCTGAAGAATTGTGAAGATAAAAATCACTCCCCTTCAATAACTAAACAGCCTCCTGGCAAAGTCTCTACTCTACTTTGATATTAATGGAAAAAGAATGTGGTTACAAATTACAATAAAAAGAAATTGAATACCTATTGAATTTCTTTGATCCTATTAGTTGGCATCAGCCACGTAATCCCATTATCTTTGAAAGTCTCAACTATACCCAACAAATACAGATCTATTAATCGTTTTTTCTTTTCAAATATTTTTATACATTTCAATAAGAGTTTGTTAGTTTATTCAGTTCTATTTTACATTAAATATAACTCTTAGTGTAAATTGAAACAAATAGTAGACCGAATTTATACAGATACATTTCATAAATATTTCGTTGAAGTTGCAGGTGCTGAATTAGCAAACTACGAATTAACAAGTACAAATACATAATTTATATGAAAATTTTTAACAGTATTAAAACTTTTTAAGGGATGAAAATAATATACATATAGGTATATATTTAACGTCATTAATAAGTGTACAAGTAAGAGATTTATTTTCATGTCAAGTGCCAAAGACCAAAGACAATTACGAATGAGTACAATAAAACTTTGGTCGGCTGAAAAGGAATCAGAAGATTCTCTGATTCATTTGGGAATTGGGTTGAAAATTTCCAAGCTCTTGCTTGTAAATTGATACTCTCGGAAACAGAAATATAATACGACACGGCAACGAGGACGATGACGATGACGATAACGACGAAGAAGACGATGAACGCACGGCACGGTCGTCGTCGTATTCACAGGGAGTGGCAAAGTGGATTGTGGAATGGATGAAGGATCTCAGCAAAAATCATCTGTGAATTTCAGTCCCATAGGAATTAATGATTTTTCTTCCCTCAACAATTATTTTCATTATTACTTTTATTGTTTATATGTGTGCATTCATGACACATTTAATCTAAGAGATTGGATCGATGAGAACAAAAAGATAAGTAGGTATTTTTTTGTTGTTGTTGCTGTAAAAACAAACATTTAGGGTATTTATGTCACTTGGTTGGATGATGTTTACAGTGGTCGTCTATCATACATCCATTTAGCCCATATAAACGTTTAAAAAACTCAAATGTACATAAATAAAATGATAAGCAAACTAAGAAGAGACACGTGAATAGAGATTTTTTGGGAATATTTTGTGTGCCTTTGATCAACAACAATCGAAATGTTTTAAGATCGTGCAGGAAGATTGAATGTCTATTCTATGCAACGTTGCAACTCATTTATGTTGGCGTAACGTGATGGTCACTTTAATTAACTCGGTAAACGAGCTATAAAGTATAGGCTTTCTTTAAGCACATACGAATTTTCAGCTGACGATTAGGATTCTCTTTATGATGAAATTGGCGTTAAAGTTCCCGTTACCGAGTAGGAGTATTATAGCTATACATTTAAATTGTGAACATTTTAGTTTCTTCTTAAACTTCATGATGATATTCGGTTATTGGCTTAACGTAGTTTTTTCAAAGAAAGTTCAAAGTTGTCAAGTCCCATTCGGTAAGACATTTATTAACAATCACGATTGCGGCAAAGTCATGTTCAAATGCCGTGAATTAAACGACAACATTAAATATACGTTAATGTTGTTATAGTTCTTTTTTATTTTATTAGAATCGTAGTTTTTATGCATAAATATCTTAAAATGTTACCAATTTTGAAGTTTTTCCATAAAATTTTTGTCTTAAACTGAAGTGTTGGGTACTATTAATTATGTCTATAACATTTTTATTTGTAGGTAGGTAGGTAGAGGTGGCAGTCAGGAGCAGCCCTTGCTGCGCGACTAAATTAGCACTGGAAAGCGCTGTTTAGGTACCATTAAAGCGTTTGATCTATGTAGTGGAAAATACAAATATTGGAAGATAATATTATGACGGATTTATATTGAACAAATTAGCAATCCTAGACCTATTTCGTCGCATTCAGAATTCCTGATTTAATATCAGGTCTTTGACTTTCATCTCGGAAAGTTTATCAAGATCTATATTCAGAACAGACCAGGGCAGCACATTTTCAGATAAAGTGAATCAAAGTTTTAGTTTCATGTTGGTCTCCGCAGATACCTCAATGATTATTGTGAGGGATATACCCAGCTTTGCTGCATGATCTCCTATCGGGCAATATCCGGTACATATTATTGGAGTGACCCTGGTTATATCATTCCTGGGTTTGCATAAAAGTTCGATAGAAGGGTTATTGTTATAGGTAGGATATATTGTATACAAAATTGTGTGTACGATTAAAAAGATGCGTTCTTTGGTGTTTTTTCTAGCAAAGAATTATCATAATGACCATAAGACCGTTTTTACGCAAATAATCTCCAAACTCTAGATGCATACAGTTACTCGTATATGATCGAGATACTACTAGAAACATGCGAAGTGTTTACAAATTTTCTGCGGTTCATAACAATGTGTTGACAACACTGTCTTAGGAAGTTGTATGCGAAAAAATACTGTAGAAACGTTCAAAAACTTATAAACTTCAAAAGTCTAATTGCTTAAAACTCTGTGTTTCAATATGCTAAAAATAGGATGAAAAATAATAAATTTTTGTACCTAAATTTCTATATAATTTAACTAGCGACCCGTCCCGGCTTCGCACGGGTAGACATAAATAGGTACAGATATTTAAGTTAAAAGCATGCTAATTAAAACGACCATGAATCACTAAATTAGAAAACATTTTTTTGTCCTATCATTAATACTCTTCGCAGCGTATGCGATGAAAGACGTTCTATGGCTTATTTTTTTACACCTTAGGTTGGTTTTAATAGGAATTTCTAAAGATTTCTATAGTAATCTAGTACTAAATATACCCTATGTTACTCAGTGATAATGTAGCTTTCTAATGAAAAAAGAATTATTAAAATCGGTCCAGTACTTTTTGAGTTTATTCGCTACATACAAAAATACAAATCTTTCCTCTTTATAATATTAGTGTAGATGAATTGGTTTAAAAGCTGCAAACAGTTTTTACGTTATGACTTTATGTTAATGTTTAAGTAGTACACAGATATAGTTATAAATAAAAATAAATTAGGTGGCGCAACAGTCCGTAGAGAACCAGGGCCTAGTCACTTACAACTCTCAACCATTCCTGTGTGCGAGTAATTGTAACGGCTATAGATATACAGCCCTATTACGGTTGTCAATTATCAATACGCTAGTTGACATTTTTCAATGAAATTGATGAATTGGTATTATCGTTGTCAGCAATCAAATTTTTTGATAAACTGTGAACGCTCTTCAGAAATTAGATCTATTGTGAATGATTCAAATTGACAGACTTGATATTATGGTTGTCAAAATATTTGTTGATTATCAAATTTTCAGTCAATCACAAATTCCTTGTTGATAAAATATTTTACGGATCGTGAAAGCCAAAAGCTATTGAACTATTTTTCGGTGAAAATGAAATTGAAGAAGAAAATACTTTGGAGCAAGCAAAGATTCGAAGAAAACTACGCGATGCTTCAAATCCCATGGATTTGGCTGAACATAGTAGATAAAAGATCTTTTTTAGTAACATTACAAAATCTAATTTGGCTCGCTTTTAGATTCATTTAAAACATTAGACTTTCGAAAGAAGTTTTCCTTAATGTATTTTTAGATATCAATGACAAGTTAAAACCAACGAAAAGACGACAATCCATCCCAAACATACTAAAATTTGCACTATTCACAATAGATTTTTGATCTTTGTTCACAATGGATCAAAAAATGATCAACTCGCGCTCATAATACCAATGTATCAATTAATTGACAAAATTTTTCAATTGTCAATTAATTGATCTTTGACAACCGTAATAAGGCTGATAGTTAGTATTACAAAAAATGTTGCTTCTTTATGGTTTATTTTTTTTTTTTTTTTAGATAGATAGATATTTTTATTTAAGCAGAAATATATTACATTGATATCTTAACCTATATTGCACAATTTACAGAGTTACGGTATATAACTACCTTGCTACTGACAATAAGAATAACAGTATTTTAAGCAAATGAAAATATAGAACAAAAATATAGTGAAGGAAAAGCTTCTAAAAACCTTCATTAAATAAGTTGAAACTAATGGGAGGCGGTGAAGCTCTAGATAGAACCAAGCTTTACAATATACTCAAGAAATAAATAATGAATAAGTAAATAGATACATATATAAATAAATGTTAAATAAATAGATGATTAAATAATTAAATAAATAAATAAATAAATAAATAGATAAATAAATAAAAAAATAAATAAATAAATACATAAATAAATAAATAAATAAATAAATTAATAAATTAATAAATAAATAAATAAATAAATTAATAAATAAATAAATAAATAAATAAATACATAAATAAATAATAAGTCATAAATAAATAAAGAAATAAAAATAAATAATAATAATAAGTTATCAAACATTGAACATTAACTAAACGAATAGCGAAATAAATAAATAATTGTAAAAACTAATTAAAACAAATTAATAAAATAAATAAGTAATAAATAAATAGATAACAATAAATAATAATTTAACAAATTAACAAATACTGGAAGTGTTTGGATAGTATAAATTTTTTAATAAATAAAACAATAAAGTTGATATATTGAAATACAATATAATAAATTTAACAAATTTTAAATTATCAAAACAATTTAAATAAATAAATATACAAATGATGTTCATAACAAATAAATATTAATGTGTAATATATGTATATATGTACATATTTTTTTTTTTTTTTTTTTTTTTTTTTTTTAAATAATTATTAACTAGCCAGGTTTGCTATCAATTCGTTGTCGGAAGAATTGCATGCTATATTATATCTCTCGTAAAGCCTTGAAAGTCTTAACGATATAAGTTCAATATTACAAATTTGGTGCAGTTCTTCTGTCGAAAAATGTCTCGGAAGATTCAACATCAATTTCAAGACTTTATTTTGAATGATTTGTAACCTACGAACGTGACTTATAGCACATCTGCCCCACGCAGGAGATCCGTAAAATATTATTGCTTGAAATACAACTTTGTATATCAACAACTTATTTTTCATGCTCAATTTAGATTTACGGTTGATGAAAGGGTATAAAACTTTTATTGTGATATTAACTTTTTTCACTATTTCTTGTACATGTAAGCCAAAAGTAAGGGTTTTATCGAGGTATACCCCAAGATATTTTGCACTTGTTTGCCAACCTGTACTCATTCCGCAAATAACAAGGTTATTACTTGGCAAAAAACAGGCTTTTCTTTTTCGAGAGAAGCATTGTTTTTGAAGCATTTATTTTTATTTTCCAAGCATTGCAGTAGCTTTGTATTTCATTTAATGCAGATTGCAAGTTAGCTTCTATGAAGAAGCCAACTGAATCTGAAGAAAAGATACAGGTATCATCGGCGAAAATTGCCTTTTCACAGTTGGGGAAGGAGGGGAAATCATATGTAAAAATATTATATAAGATAGGACCAAGTACAGAGCCTTGAGGTACACCTGCACTTACATCAAAAGCATCAGAAAAGGCGTTGTTTACAGAAACTCTAAATGTCCTGTTACATAAAAATGATTGTACAATCTTAATGAGATAGATTGGAAAATTTAGAATTAAAAGCTTATGGTTTATTACTTCTTCTGATTCGCTTCTTTTTCGCAAGAAAGTTAAAAACAGAAATGTTCCACGTGCGTACTTTCGTACGTTAAATTAAATTTTTCGTCCAAAAACCAGTGTACATATCGACTTCAAATAAATTTTGTTTTACAGATAATAATGCAGCAAGCTGCATTAAGGACTTTTACAAAAATTAAGTCGGTGTTATTTTTTTAGTATAGTAATTTAAAAAAAAAATGTTGGTTGACCCAAAATATCTCACAAACCAATAACACTAGCGGTTCCAAGTTAGTATAATTTAAAACAAAATTCCATTAAACTCGAATATTGTTTCCAACGAAAACTCACGTTTTTGACATCTGGTGAAATTTTAAGAAAAACCGAAGTCTGTTTTTTCACTAAAAAAAAAACACTACCAAAAGTTGATAAACATTGATTTCGACTCGAATATTGAATTCTAATAAAATTGGTAAAAACTAAAATATTTAGAGATGAAAGTATTGATTTATTTATTGTATTTATTGTTAACGTAAGATAGTGTTCTTTTTTTATAAAACGACTTAAAATGCCGGAAAAAAAAACAGATATTAAAATCAAGTTTTGTCATATGCAAAATATTGTTTAACAACTTAAAAAAAACACAAAAACCTAAAAAAACAACAAAAAAATGATAAGAAATGGTTTTCAACTCATAAGTATTATGAAAACAAAGACAGTTATTAAATTTATATTTCGTATCTAACAAAAATTATTGTTATTAATAAAAGTTAAAGTTTTAAAAAAATAGACAAACGGGAACGGATGGGAAGATATCAAGTGGGGGTCGCACCCCAGACTCTTTTTTATTTTTTTTATTTTATCCGCCTTAGAGAATGGAAGCAATTTCGATTTATTTTTTGACCTTATTAGTGATTTGTGTGTATTTTCAGATATAAGTCGTTTTTTGCCACTAAAACATAGCAAAATCAAATAATTTTGTGTGCGAATATCAACCTGTTGGAAATGAGTCGCTTTGAGGTTCATATTTCGAAACACCACAAAATATGGAAAATTTCGATACTTATTTTCTTGTGCTTCTTGTTTTTAAATTACTTAAAAAATTCTCATCAGGGCCAACTCATGTTGTAATTCGGAAAAGATACCTCATCGCTTATATACCACCATGAATTAAATAATTTTTAATTGACTCCAAAGTTGAAACAAAAAAAAAAAACAAGAATAAAATAGACAATGAGAAACAAAGTGTTATAATTGAAGACTACTAAAAAATGATGATGGGCAAAATTAAGATTTCATTTTTACGAAGGCGATGAAGAAAATAAATAAGTTTGCACCCTTATTATTATTATTATTATTATTAAAGGAATAAAGGAATCACTTGTGGGAAATATTTCAATTTTCAAAAATGTTTTTCAACCTACCCAGCCACCGTGAAATAAACATCAATATGGGCTTGAATGAGAAAAGTAAATAATTGCTCGAAATATTTACGACTTATGACACTGAATCTAAGTATTGTTGCGTTTCCATGAAGTCAAGCAAAAGCAACCCCTCTGTGATGTGATCTGATGTGATGTGCCGCTGCTCTATCACCCCTGTGGGATTGAGCTGGCTAATGCCGGTTACCCCTGTGCTGCTGTTGATGCCGAACATTAGCGAGTGTTGTGTAGTTAGGAAGGAACAAGAACAAGAAGTACTTGAACAAAATGCTCGGATGTTTTCATTGATATACACCAGTATTTGGTGTTGTAAGGAAACAACTGAGGATATGGAATCAGGATCAGGGGGATTTAATTCAATTGAGTCATAGTGATGTCCATTGATTAGACGCTTGCCTTTTCAAGGAGAAACACCATGTTGTGCATCCGTAAACGTATAAACTACTGGGGTGTGTGCTCTGTTTGCACGCGCTAACCCACCACATTATCCAGCTACACAGAAGGGCAATTGGTTCGGATGCTTATAATAAACAGGGGATGAATTTAATATCGATAATGAGAATTGTGTTTAGTGGGAGCTCGGTAGAGAGCGCACTTGAATTTGTCAGCAGGTGTTTTGCACTAACTTTGCTTTTGATATGAAAAGTGTATAACATATACACAAGGTGGATGGCGGCGTAGCGTTTATGCCCTGCTTAAATCTTTCAACAACTTAAATGTTGCATGCGAGCACTTAGTCAGTCAAATGGCTTTCAGCGCAAGTTGTTTTACGTAAAGTAAATAATATGTATCACAGAAGCTGGATGATGATGAGATCTTACCACAAGATAAATTGCCTTTGGAATTAACAATTGGAGGGATGACACTGATGACGACAAGTTCCACTTGATGAATTTTGTCGAACTTCATAATCGTTTTTATTGACCTTTTTAACGGTTGAGGTTTTGTGAGAACTTTATTGTTGAATTGATGTTAGAATCTCGTATATTTTTGATCTTATGCTCCCATTAAATATGTATATGGACCATTGTCACTGATGAAAAAAAAAATATTTGTTTATAAATCGAAGTAAATTATTTCTATTCAATCTTAACCGAATAGGTTGACATGGAGTAATAAAATAGTACAACAACTGTGTGTAGTTAATATCAGTGTACAGTTAATATCAATGTATTCAATTATTTAAAAAAAAAACTGTTTTTGGCAGCTACTTTTGATTACCTGTATTTTGATAGCTTTGATGATACCACAACATTTCAGGGTAACAATTAGAATAACTTTATTTTTAAGGTGATATTATCTTAGGAATGTCATTTATATACATATATGTATATTTAAATATGTATATGCGACTATACATCTGAAAAATTACCGATAAAATTCCAATGATTGTTTACAAGATTTCCATCCCTGACAACATTACCCGCACACAGGAATGGTTGAGAGTTGTAAGTCACTAGGCCCTAGTTCTCAACGGACTGTTGCGCCACCTAATTTATTTATTCACTTACAAGATATACCTTTTTAGTGGGTAAGGAGACAAAAGAGCAAATTCAGTGTGGGCTGTTTTTTCTCGAATATGAAAATTTGAAATTTTAGTTTTGAAGTGATGTGATGTGTTAACGCAATCTTATTTTTTAACTTTATTTTGGACCTTCATAACGTAAAGACGTAAGTTCTTACAAATTAAATTGTTAATCTCATAGGAACAAAAAATAGTGTTACTTATAAGAGTAATACTTATCTACTTAGCTAAAAAGATAATAACAAGAAGTAAGTTAGTGAGCTCCTAATTTGAAATTGAAATATAAACCGGCTAATGTTTGGTTAAACCAATAATTTTGTAACTCACGACCACTTAAAAAAAACAATACTGTGGGAATGTTTGTTATTATTATTACATATATTTAAAATTAATTTTGAAAAGTTGAAATATTTACCTTTACTCATGCGTGTTTAATCATTCATCTTTATTTTGAGCTTAATTGCAATCAAAAATAAGAAAAAATCCTGAATATTTGGCATAAGTAATTTAAATGATTTTTTTTTAGACGTGTGTACTTTTTTCGGAGTTGGTTTAACAGGTGTCACTTGATTTACGCAAATGTATTACCAAAATAATAGTTTCGTTCACGCGACGCTACGCAACGATTTATGTGAAGTCGTTAGTCTACGCAGATATGCCAGAGACGAAAATTGGGTCTCTCAGCTGAAATTTATTTGAGCAAGCCGCAGTGGCCATTTGCCCGAACTCACTTTTAAAACATAATGGCAACTAACAACTAACCTTAACATCCAACAGAAACACACTTTACCAAACTATTTTTGACTAAAAAATGAAAATTAAACTCTTGGAATCTTAATGAGTTAAAAATGATTCCTTATCTTATATTAATTATATTTGTGATGTTTGACAAAACCACAAATAAAATCAGTCGATGATTTCTTAATAATTCATTTTATTAAATCTTATACTAAATTACTGATAGTGTACTTATAATAGTGGCAGAGCAATAGGAGGGTGTTTATTGGATGGTGGTCTGTATGTCACTGAACTAAAAGCTATATGCAAAGGTAAATTGCATATATGTACTATAGGTACATAATAAATGTTAAGGCTTAAGGCAACTGCATACGTGCATATTATATTATTACATCGATACATTACAACTCTCCCCTCTTATTTCTCTGTTACATTCTAAATATATGTTACAGTTCTGTTTCTTAATTTTCTATTTCTATAACATTCTTCATTTGAATCTGGTGTGGGTGATGGTGAAGGATTTTCTACATTTAAAAAACTTGTGTCTAATTTTTCATTATCTTCAAAATTAATAGTTTTAGCATTAATTATATCATTAGTGTTCGCTAAATCATTAACAGGCTTATGAACATTGTTATTTTTACATTCAGTTTTTCTAATTTGATTAACATGTCTCTTCCAATTTAAATTTTTAGATAATATGTTCACAATATAGTATTGTTTACCAAGAGATTTTACAATTTTACCTTTCACCCAACCTACTTTTCCAGCTTTACTAAAATCTTTAGTCATTACAAAATTTCCAATGTTTAAATTTCTTTTTCCATGACCTTTGTAAAATTTTTTTTGTTTTGATTGATTTTTCTTGACATTATTTTTAATTACTTCTAAGTTTACATTACTTTTCAGTTTCATTGGGTTAATTAAATCTAATCTAGTTTTAATACATCTATTAAATATTAATTCTGCCGGACTAACACCAGTTGTGCTATGAATGGAACTGCGATAATCTAATAAAAAACGTTGTAAGCACTGGTTTGAATCGTAAACAGAATTTTTTCCATGTAAAGCTTTTTTTAAGGCTAATTTAACAATTTTGACACCGTTTTCCGCTTGCCCATTCGAGGCTGGATGACCAACTGGTGAAGTCAAATGTTCAATTCTATTATTTTTTAAAAAATTTGAGAATTCTTCTGACTTAAATTGTGTACCGTTGTCGGTAACAATTGTGTTTGGAAGTCCAAAACGCGAAAATATACATCTTAGTTGATCAATTGTACTTTTACTGCTAATGGATTTGTTCATGTCGATACATTCGATCCACTTACTATGAGAGGCCACCAATATTAAAAAGTACCTGTCAAAAATTGGACCCATAAAATCTAAATGAAGCCTTTCCCATGGCTTAGTTGGCCAATCCCAGGAAATAAGTTCATTTTTTGGTGGGTGTGCAGTGTAAGGGAGACATTGATCACAGCTCTTTACTAATTGCTCCAGTTGTTTGTTGATTTCAGGCCACCAAAAATATGCTCGGGCTAAACTTTTCATTTTAACTATTCCCAGATGCGACTTATGCATCTCTTGCAAAACTTTTTCTTGCATGGTCGTGGGTATAATTAGTCTATAGCCCCAAAACAAAACACCGTTCGAAATCGAGAGCTCATTTTTTCTTAAAAAGAAAGCAGTAAGACTGGAATCCATTGATTTCTCTGGCCAACCTTTGTTAACCAAGTCTAAGACTTTTAGCAAAATTTCATCTTTTGCAGTTTCACGTTGAACGTCTGTAAAAGTAACAGATACAGGACTTTCATTACTCGTAATATAGTTAATAAACACATCGTTCGAAATCATGCCCGGGATACTAAGTTCTGGCTCGTCAACATTATCAACTGCACGAGAAAAAAAATCTGCAATATTGTTTTTTGACTTTACATGTTGAATTGTATAATTGTACCCAGACAAGAACAGAGCATACCTCTGCAGCCTATTTGCGGTCATGACAGGAATTCCTTTTTTATCCCCAAATATGGATATTAGGGGTTTATTGTCTGACACTAAAACAAATTTTTTACCAAAAAGATATTGGTGAAATTTGTTGACACCAAAAACGATTGCTAGAGCTTCCCTTTCTATTTGGGAATATTTCATTTCCGTTTTTGAAAGCCTTTTAGACGCAAACGAAATTGGAAGCTCTTTACCATCAGCATACTGATGAACTAGCACAGCGCCTAATCCTACTGGGCTTGCATCCACTATTAACTTAACTTCTTCAGAGGGATCAAAATGCGCAAGACAAATATCTGATGACATGATTTTCTTTACTGACTCAAACGCTTCCTTTTGAAGTGTTTCCCAAATAAATTTTTTAGACAGGTTTTCATAAAGGGGTGCTGCTGTTGTGGCTAAATTTGGCATAAACTGACGGTAAAAATTAATTACACCGAGAAAAGATTGGAGTTCAGTTATATTCTTCGGTTCCGACAGGTTCATAACAGCTTTAACCCTAGCTGGATCTTTACGTAGACCGTTTTTATCTATTACATGACCCAGATAGCAAACAGATTCTTTAAAAAATTCGCATTTATGTGGAGACACCTTTAAACCGGCGTCCTGAAGTTTGGAAAGCACTAACGACAGGGTTTTAAGGTGTTCCTTTTTATCTTTTCCTGTAGTTAGTAAATCATCCATAAAAATTGTAACCCCATCTATTCCACTTAACAAAGATTCAATTTTTTCTTGAAAAATTGCGGGTGCTGGTGCGACACCGAACACCATTCTTGTATATTCGAATAATCCTTTCGTAGTGGATATGGTGGTCAATTTTCTCGAATCTTTGTCCAAAAGTAATTGTTGATAAGCCATTGCTAAATCAATTTTCGAGAATTCCTGCCCCCCATGCAATTTTGCAAAAAGTTCCTCAATTCTTGGAAAGGGATACTGATAAGGCTTCAAATGTGGGTTTAGAGTGACCTTGTAGTCACCACAAATTCTGACTGTGCAATATTTTTTCATAATGGGTACAATCGGAGTACCCCACTCACTATAGTTTACATACTGAAGAACTCGCCAAGCCCAACAAGTCTATCGATTTCATTTTCCACTTTGTCTTTAATTGCAAATGGCAATTTCCTTGGACGAAAAAACTTTGGTGTGGCACCTTCTTTCAGTTTCAATGAAACTGTGCCATATTTGAAGGTTCCCAGACTACCATCAAAAAGATCTTTATAATTATCTAAAACTTGAACTAAATCATTATCTAGATTCTGCTGTGAGATTTTATTTAAAAAATTAATATTTTCAAAACCTATGTTGAATGCTTTCATCCAACTTCTTCCCAATATTGGCGGACCCCCATTTTTAATTATAAAAATGTCTACTAATTTTGTCACGTTTTTGAATTGAACATTTACCTTACATACTCCAATCGGTTTTATAATAGCTCCATCATAAGCCTTTAGAGATATATTTGATTCGACTACTTTTATTTCACTAAAAAACTTTCTATAAACGTCATCAGAAATAGCGGAGATAGACGCACCGCTATCAATTTCCATTTTTAAATCAATTCCATTCATAGTAACTGTAGTAGTGATCGGCTTTAACAAATTATCTTCTCTGAAATAAAAAATTGATAAATCATTACTTTCTTCTTCTTCTAAAAAATTACAATTATAATTATTGTTGCTTCTCTGCTTAACTTTGTTTGCTGCATTATTACTTCGATGATTTTTGCACATCTTCTTCAGGTGCCCTTTTTCCCCACACTTTTGGCAAGTGTAGCCTTTAAAGCGACAATTTTCCGCTATGTGATTCTTTAATCCACATCTGGTACATGCTGGATGCTGCATTGTGTGTGCTTGTTCTTGGGCTGCCGATGAATTACTTCTCCGTTGATGTTGTTGTTTACATAGGTGACGATGATGATGATGCTGCTGGTTTTCTGTGCTGAGATTTGAGTCGAAAAACTTCTGGTTCATGTTTTATTTCCAAGTGCGGTGCTTCGTACTGATGCCGTATACATTCAACTGCTAGGGAAATTTCCATAGCTTTTTCAAACGTTAACTTGGTTACACTTTCTAGGAACAATTTATCTTTTTCTGGACCTTTTTCCAATCCCATGATGAATTTGTCTCGTAAAATCATGTTAAGATGTGTGTCGAATTTGCAATTCGCTGCCAATGACCGAACACGTGCTGCCCACTGCCGAAGAGTTTCTTGAGGTGACTTCTTTGCTTCGTAGAATTTGAGTCTTTCCGCAAACGCAGAAAAAGCTGGTTTGAAGAGAGCACCCAATTTTTCCATTAAGACTTTATAATCTTTTGTAGCAACTTTATCTGGAGACACGAGGTCAGTCAGTAATTTGAGAGTATCATCGTGTAAAGAAATTAACAAAAGTGCTCTCCTTTGCTCTACACTTTTTTCTTCGACACTGTTACCAATAAAAAACTGTTCCAATTTGTCTTGGAATATCTTGAAGTCATTTACTTCATGATGAAACTTTGGAAGTTCTCCAAACGTAGCCATTTTATTGAATTTTAATTCTAACCTTTTAGAATATCACGTGCACTTTTACACTTAGTTCTCTGAGTATGAACTATCGTAAATTCGTCTCGAGCAATCCTCGTCGCCAATTGTGATGTTTGACAAAACCACAAATAAAATCAGTCGATGATTTCTTAATAATTCATTTTATTAAATCTTATACTAAATTACTGATAGTGTACTTATAATAGTGGCAGAGCAATAGGAGGGTGTTTATTGGATGGTGGTCTGTATGTCACTGAACTAAAAGCTATATGCAAAGGTAAATTGCATATATGTACTATAGGTACATAATAAATGTTAAGGCTTAAGGCAACTGCATACGTGCATATTATATTATTACATCGATACATTACAATATTTATTCTCATGTCACATCAAAAATCTCCGTGGATTTAAAATTCTAAAATCAGCAAGGTTATGGATAAAATTATTGCTTTTAAATTTCTTTCATTTAAAGCTAAAATTATATTAATTTTGAAACATAGAAAATGTTAGCCTGAAAGTTATCGTCCCATAAACTTAATAAGTGCTTTGAAAAAATAGTTAAACACAAGCTCATGGCACACATGCATGCATTTCAATAAAATCAAATTTTCAAAAGGGGTAAAAGTACCGGTATGGTCTTACTTGACGTTAAAAGAGCATTTGATTTTGTCTGACATAATGGATTCTTACACAAAAATTTTTGGTGCTCAATTTTCCCATATACAAAGTCCATACAAAGTAAAAATTGTAAAGTTCTTTCTGTCATCAAGAATTTGAGTTGTCTCTATTAGAAATTTTTGCAGATGAAAGTTCCTTCTGATTCACTTGGTTCCGTTGTTGAAACCAATTTGCAATCTTCTTTTATTGTCCATACTTCAAAATTATTTTAACGATTGGAAGATTAGGATAAATGCTGCGAAAACTCAAAAATGAAAAGCCTGTTTTCTTTTTTTTTTAAGTATATCCTTTTAATAAATAGCGTAGAAACTAGTTGGGAATCAAATGTCAAATATCTAGGCGTCCACTTGGACAGTAATCTTAACTTCGGAAACAATTTTCAAGAAATCATAAGATAAGTAAATTTAGCTTTTAAAAAACTCTATCCTTCTTATTAATCGTAAAGCCTGCGTAGACTTATAAAGTGATTTTTCAAGCAATCATTTTATACGGACAACTTACTTGCATTATAAAAAAAAAAAAATAAATTGGGTGGCGCAACAGTCCGTTGAGAACTAGGGCCTAGTGACTTACAACTCTCAACCATTCCTGTGTGCGAGTACTGTTGTCAGGAATGGAGGGGACCTACAGTTTTAAGCCGAATCCGAACGGCCAATTTGAGAAAGCACTTTTCATGACAAGAATTACTCTTGGAGAATTTGTCAATTCCTCGCAAGAGGCACTACCCGTGAAACAAACTTTAGATGGCATAGGCAGGGATCGAACCCAAGACCTCTGGCATGACAGTCCAACGCACTAACCATCATGCCACGGGTACTTGCATTAACTGTGATAAAAGTCATATTCGAAGGCAGCAAGCATTGCAAAACAAGTTGCTAAGAATAATGTTAAACCTTCCTTGGCATTTTTCAACTAATGAATTGCACATGCAACTTATTTATAAATATAAACGAATACACGATATAAACTTTATTACTTAGTTTTTCTCAAATTTCATACTGATACACGTTTGTTAAAGTCATAATTGAAATTCGCCTTGTTATTTTTTGATTGTACTCCATCCCTTCTGTTTTTATCTATCAGTCTTAAAATTGTAAGTTAATCAAACGGGAAAACTTACTGTAAAGGAGGCACCATTTTTAAAATTAGAAGTTCTACCTGTGAGTACTTTTTTTTCCAAAAGTTATAATTTGTCGATCTCGATTACTTTGGCAATTTGGTATTAAAAAATTGACTCAACTAGAGTTTTGAGAATGATGGAAAAAAGAATGTGAGGATCCTGTATTTTGGAAACATCACCCAAAACTACATTTTGAAATACCTGATATTAAATATTCATTTTCATAGTGTTTTTGGAGTGTTATAACATGTTTGGCTCTACTTTGAAATATTTATTTGTTCGTTTAGTATTGGCAGGTATTGTCAAAAGTAATTTAGGTTTGAAAACATTTTCATATCAAGCCATATATATGTATATACAACTATATCATAAATGTCGTCATAGATATTGGAGCTTACATATTCGTAGATGTAATCCTTTTAAAAATAAATATTTATAGATATTTTCTATAACACAACGACCGACAGCAAAATAGAAGTCTGCTCTTCTTAAGTTATTGCTTATCGAATATTCAAAAGACCTTAATAGTAAATGGTGTGCATATCACATTCACGTCCGTCGGTCGCAAAAAGGATACAACAACTGTTGATTGAATAAAGTTAAATATGAAAGGTGAACGCAGTCATCCCTCATAGGGTTAAAATATGACCAGTGACAATCTTTTTGAAAGGGGTTATTTTGCGTATATATGTATGTTGAAGTTATCTTAGTTGCAACCTTTTTTTTCGTTTCAAATTATTATAGCTAGTGTCAAGGGAATTCTATATACCTACTGTCTTCAAAAAAATGTGTTTTTTGAGCTATGAACGTGCTAGAAATATGTCCATCGGGACACTTGTCTTGACGCAATTGAAAAGGAAACAAATTACATTTTTTCTCAAATTGTGTAATGGAAAAGCCCAAAGAAGAGTTTTGCATTATGAATGACATAGAAGATGTTTAATACTCTAAAAGCATTTATCAAACAGGTAGATAACATTTGTAATAATTACGATTACAGTTTTATCTATCAAATATTTTTAACAGTTTTTCCTTCATATTGTACATACGTATCAATAGTTTTTTTTTTCATTTAACTAAAACGTTGCCTGTTAGTTTTAAAATATGATTAAACTTGAAGCGGTTGACATCTCCACCAAAATCCATATTGAAGATGAATTAAGAGAAATATTACATTCCTCTTCTTTTTGAAGAAATTAAAAAAATGACTACCAGGTCGGATATTGTATATATCATATTTTTTGTATTGTGCGAAAAACGGTGTACAATACGATCATAGGTAATCTCATCGTTGTAAGGGTTTATCCCCGGTTGTCATGTGTACTTCTTAAAAACAAAGATAGTTTTGTCATTCTATCGTGTTTTTCAATAAGAGCACTACAAAAGTTTTTTTTTAAATAAAACAAAAACGGCTTTGGATATCAATAAAATTCTTTATTCCTGTGAAAGTACGTTTGATGCCATTGTGCATGGAACTCGATTCATTTTGCATGAGCTCCACGGGCACGCTTGCAGAAGTCCAGACGCTATTGCTGCAATTTCACGTTCGATATTCGCACGAAGTTCAACAATCGTCGCTGGCTTGTTGGCATAGACCAGTGTTTTTCAAACTTTTTGAATAGGCGACCCCTTTGCTAGTAACAAAATTTTGGCGACCCCCCATTATAATGTGTCAGTTATTTAAAAAGTTACATACACTGAACCCCTTCCAAGCCCGGCCTTATTACACAAGATTTTACTTATTCGCGATGAAATTTTCTCCCGTGTTGCCAAAAAAATTTTAAAATTGTAGCAGGCCTTGCAGTAATTTTCATTTTTTTGAATTCCTAAGTGCGCATCAGAATTGTCATTTAATATTTTTCACTTGAGAGTAAGTGTACTTATTTAAAGATTAAGTGTTTTGTTGTGTTTTTTACGAGTGATTATGGACAAGTTTCTCAAAAGACCGTTGCAGCCTTGCACATCCGGTGCGAGTGGAAGCAGAGGAAGCAACGAAAAAAAAAATGGACTTTATGACGTAAAATATCTTAAATATGGTTTCACAGTTTTAAATAATAAGCCTCAATGTGTTCTTTGTTGTGAAGTTTTATCTGCCGAAAGCATGAAACCATCAAAGCTTATGCGACATCTCTCAACGAAACATTCCAAAGAAGCAGATAAGCAGTTAGAATTTTTCGAACGCAAATTGAAATCGCTTAACCAGCAACAAAGTACTGTGGTCCAGGTAAGAAAAATAAGTCTTATTTTAATGCCCTTTATTATTTTTGGATCAAAAATAATATCTGTTTCTGTTTGAACGTAATCGCGACCTAAATACATACATACATATGTTCATAGGTAAAAGGGTCTGTAGGTACATGTACTGACCGGCTTAAATTCGCGAAAAATACCTACGCTTTTCTCCATGTTTGATCTATTTTGCTATAACATATACGTATTGTAATTTTGATTTACTGTTTCGTTTGATATATTCTTTTTGTTTTAAAATTTGTTTTAGCTATCGAGTGCCAATGAGAAAGCGTTGTTAGCTAGCTATCAAGTAGCATACCGAGTCGCCAAAGCAGGGAAACCTCACACAATTGCTGAGAATCTTATTTTGCCCGCGGCCCTTGATATGGTTGAAACTATTTTGGGCAAACAGGAGGCAGATAAACTTAAAAATATACCACTTTCTGACAATACAATTGAGCGGAGAATAAATGACATGGCCGTTGACATTCAAGAACAATTAATTGAAAAATTAAAGAAGAGTCCACATTTTGCCTTGCAACTGGATGAATCTACTGATGTTTCAGACTGTGCACAGTTTGTGGTATTTGTTCGCTTTGAAGCAGAGGAAAACATTGAAGAAGAAATTTTATTTTGCAAAGCTCTTCCTGCTAATACTACTGGCCAGTGTTTGTACGATATGTTTTTAGAAAGCTCTCGCGACTACGAGATTGATTGGACAAAATGTTTTGCTATTTGTAGCGATGGTGCTAAAGCTTTGACGGGCAACAAAAGTGGGCTCATTGCAAAATTAAAATTGATAATGCCAAACGTTTCATGGACACACTGCTTTCTTCATCGACAAGTTTTGGCATCCAAGGTGTTACCTTCTGGATTAAATGATGTGCTCAAAGATGTGATTAGAGTTGTGAACTCTATTAAAGGCAAGGCCTAGCAAAGTCGGCTGTTTAGGATCATATGTGATGAAATGGGTTCACTCCATCAAAATCTCCTTTTTCACACAGAGGTCAGATGGCTATCAAAAGGAAAGGTATTGACACGAGTTTTGGAATTGAAAGCCGAATTATTGATGTTCTTACAAGTTTCAAAATCTGGAAATTCGGATCATTTTTCTGATCCCACCTGGCTCTTAAAATTATCATTTCTTGCTGATCTTTTCAACCACTTAAACATATTGAATAAGAGCCTCCAAGGGAGAGAAGAAAGCATTATAACTGCAAAAGATAAAATCAGAGGATTCCTCGCAAAACTTCGTTTGTGGTCAGAGTCTTTACAAACAAACAGTTTTGATTATTTTCCCTGCTTTCAAAAGACGCTCGAAGAAATTTCATCAGATGAATCGATATCATTAGACTCTCATATTCATCTCATGGAAGAGAGTTTACATAATTTAGAGAAGAAACTATTAAGTTACTTTCCGGAACTGGATTCTGAAAGTGGAGATGGACAAAGATGGGTATTAAATCCTTTCTTGAATATGTCAGTCAAACTCGCGGATCTACCATCGGTAAAGATGAAAGAAAATCTTATTGATTTAGCTGCAGATGGCATGCTGAAAATGGAATTCAATTTGAAAACGATTGACAATTTCTGGATAATGAGAAGAGGAGAGTATCCTGAGCTTGCAAACGAGGCTTTGAAGTTATTGCTGCCATTCGCCACTTCATACCTGTGTGAAGTCACATTCTCTTCAATGTTTGACATTAAAACTAAAAAAAGAAACAGACTGAATTTGGAAAATGATTTAATCTTAAATGTGTCAAAAATTAATCCAAGATTTCAACGTTTATTAAAAAATAAACAGGCACACATGTCGCACTAAATTTTTTTTTGTTTTATTTAATTTTTTTTAGCATAGGACTTTTGTTTATTCATCTTACCGGCTTGCGACCGCGACCCCCCAAGAATCTCTTTGCGACCCCCCAGGGGGTCGCGACCCACAGTTTGAAAAACACTGGCATAGACCATAGACTTGACATAGCTCCATAGGAAACAGTCAAACGGCGCGGCGTCGAATCGCACGACCGAGATTTCGTGAGATAACACGGCCTCCAAACTTGGTTTCCAATAAATTGATAGTGACATTCTCTGTGTGGCTTGTGGCGCCTTCCTGTTGGAAACACAACACACGTGCATGTTAAATTGAAACACTGGTGCAGTTTTTGCGCATTGAGCAGCATAATCAGCATGTTCGTTACCTTGAATACAAGTGTGGCCAGGAATCCACATTAAATTCAGCTTGTTAGGTGATTTCACAAGTTTATTGCGGATATCGATGATGAGTTCAGTGTTATTATTTGGATTGTTGATAGCTTTGAGTACAGAGATACTGTCAGTGCAAATGATGTGCTTCCACGGCAGTTCAGTGCTTCTTTTGAGGCTTGCAAAATGGCGAATGCTTCTGCGGTGAAGATGGATGAAAATTCAGGTAAGATTCCAACACGTAGGATGGTACCATTTTCGAGAGTCACTGCGAAAGATGTACTTTCAGGTGACTTTGATCCGTCAGTGAACATAAATTTCCATCCGTCTGATTTTAGGTCAGAGGAAATACTTGCAAATAGTGCATGGTAGATTTCGTGACTTGTGTTAGTCTTTCTGTAATCTGCGACGTCATGATTGTTGATTCCGATTTTATGAACCAAGGAGAAAATGTTGTTAAAACGTTTTGAGGGCGTTTGGTAGGAATTTCAAATTGTACAGATTTTTCAAGAATGATGCTGATTGCGGAAGGGATTCTTTTTTTTGTTTTGTGTCCTTTCGATTCTAATATATCCTTGTTGATCACTGAGTCTTGGGAAAAGCCAGTTTAGCAGCTAGCTTTAAGGTGATATCTTCTTTTCTTTCTTCAATTGAAGAAAGCCCTGCTTCTACAAGAATATTTTTTTATGGGAGATGTATAGGGAAGGCATTGATGAATAAGTTTTATATGACATTAGAAAGACTTCTCCCACCATATTAATGGCTGTATACGTATAAATTTCACAGAATGGAGTATTCTAAGCATGCATCCACACTTTCTGAGGATGTCATGTTTTTTTTTGCTAATTTACGAAAGCACTTTTCATGACATGAATTACTCTTGAAGGATTTGTCAATTCCTCGCAGTACCCGTGAAAAAACTTTAAATGCTACAGTCAGGGAGCTAACCCAAGAACTCTGGTATGATAGTCCTGCGCACCAACCATCACGCCACGGGTACTACTTTTTCTTTTTAAGCTCCTTTTATTTTATAGATCGGATTAATTGAATGTTTTATTTTTCGAAAGAAAAATTAAGTTTTAAACAAAATATTATTGAATGGTGAACATTACCAAGATTTTATTTTATTTTAATTTCTATATTTCAGCAGCTTCAAAGACATCAGTATTATATACAAAAAATTCACTATCATTGTCTTCAATAAAATTATCAATTGATTTCCAGAGAATTAAACATTACATAACATACTTGGTATTTTTAACTTCCCATAGGAAGTTATTTTAATCGGTCCCGACTTGTCGAATTTAACATTTTGTCATTTCTCGACGTTTCAAAGTCCCTATAGTATAAATGAAAGGTTTTTAGAGAGATGTCTGTGCGTGAATGTGTTCGTACGTTTGGACGTCCATACCTTCGGTAAGTTTTTTTCGTCGTCCATAGCTCAAGAACCAGTAGAGGTATCGATAATAACGCAAAAAAATTGAGTGGGTTAAAATTTGGGTTAATCCGAAATATCTCACAAACCAATATTGCTAGCGACTTGAATTAAATTTTATATTATATATTGTAACGTGATACCAAACAAATATATTTTTGAAAAAAATCCAATTAACGATTTTTTTTTAATAAATCAAAAAAACTGAAAAATCATAATATTGTCACCTCGAATATTTTACGAACAAAAAATGATTTTATCTCTAAAAAAATTTATGCAACGAAGGATAACATTAAAATCTGGTAACATTTTGAGAAAAATCGAACAGAGTTTAAAAAAAAAAAACATTACTAAAAGTTGGTAAAAATTGATTTTCGACTCAAATTTTTTTTTCAAAACTTTGAGATATTGACTTCAAATTAATTTTATCTTAAAGAATTGTTGTTTTTAACATTCGATACAATTTTTTAGAAAAATCGAATTGACAGTTTCTTACAAAAAATAAATACCTAAAAAAATCATTACGAAGCAATTAAAAGTAATTGCTTGAAACTGATTTTATCTCACAGAAAATAATTTTTTATGAAAATCCAACAGTCAGTTTTTTCATAAAAAATTAAAATCTACAAGAAATAGTAGGCAAAATTGGTGAACATTGATGTTTGGATCTCGGTTACTCGTGAATAATAGAAGATATTGACTTAAAATTCATTTCATTCATCAAATTTGTATTTGTTTATATAAGAAATAAAAACTATTAAGAAATGCTACTAAAATTGGTTTTCGACTAAAAATCTCGTTAGCAAAAATAGATTTTGAAATAAAACTATTTCATCATATGCAAAAAATTGTTGGTAGTTTTTAAATTTTGTATAATAATTCAACTGACAACTTTTTTAACAAAACACGAAAACCTACAATTCTTTCAAGCAAGATAAATAGACAGACGGGATGGGAAGTTATCATTGTGGGTCGCATCCCAGCCTCGTTTTAAATAAAATAAAGGCAAGGATGACATCCATACTGATAATATCGCTTTGGTGCCCCATAAAATAACTATTTTAAGTTGTTTTTGTCGGCATATTCTGAACGTAAAACCAGTCTAATTTTGTTGTAAATAAAACAATTGGATTTTTCTTAAAATGTTAAAATCGTAAGCAAAAATGTTTCTTATATGGCGAAATTAGTTTGAAGTCAACACCTTCATTCGTTCTCAAAATATTTTCGTCGAAAATCAATTTTTACTAATTTTTAGTAGTAATTTTTGTAGTTTTTCTTTTTAACCGATTTTTAAACACCATAAAAAGTTTGAACGCTTTACTTTCATTTCTTTTCAAAATACTGTAGTTCAAAATCAACTAGAACACTGCAATATTTAGTAGTATTTTTTTGTAAGAAAACTGTTTATTAGATTTTTCTAAAAATAACACCAGATTTCAAAACTTTTGAATTATACACTAAAAAAACTGCTGTTCGATTTTTTTCAATTGATATTCCAATTTGGTTCTACGCTCGTCACAATGTATATTTTAAAATTTAATTGAAGTCGATAGCGTTATTGGTTCGTAGGATATTTGGGATCAAACAAATGTTTCATTTATTTTTGCTGGAGTAAACAAACTACCACTGGATTTTTGTAAAGTCCTTTTTGCACACTTGGTGTTTTTACCTTTTTCCAGTAACTTTGTCATTTAAATAAAAGGAAAAAAAAGCTTAAATCCGGTGTTTCGGAGTTGTTGATCACTTTTTTATGACGTTAACCTAACTAATAATCCAACTTTTTGACCTCGAGCGCCGAACGCAAGTTGTCCAAAAATCTAAAAAAACGCGAACATTTTGCTCTTTTTCGATTATTGGTATTTCTTTCCTTGAAAGAAAATTTGCCCTAATATGTTCAGTCCCTTCCTGCAGTAAATTTAAATAAAAACGTGGCTTTTGTCTATAGAAGTAGACAAAATTTCAAATCTCAAAGTTAAAAAAAATGATTTAAAAATGAGAAATGTTAGTGGTTTTTCTGATTTGAAAAAGAAATTTTGACTGTAAACAGTCAATAGGTTTTTTTTCCTGAACACTTATTTTTAATAAAAAATTGTTTAAATCATGAAAATCATGAGAATCATGAAAAAATAAGTTTATACCAGCAAGAGTGTTCATTTTTGCGTTTCGCCCCGGTGTGATGGTTGGGCTCATCAGAAGATGACCATCACACCTTGTCTTGACGCAAATTTCTCGAATAAATCGAGATACCATATAATCCGAGCTACATAAAGCAACTGCGAATTATATGGTTGCTACAAGTCTTCAGAGAAGATAAATTGTAGCATTATGTTTATTGCCGTGCTATAGGCTTCTTTGAAAAAGAAATTTTGACTGTAAACAGTCAATAGGTTTTTTTCCTGAACACTTATTTTTAATAAAAAATTGTTTAAATTATGTTTGTTTTCTGATTTTCTGATAATTTCCGTTGGGCGTTCGAGTTGGGAAGCTTTGACTACCTGTTTGAGGAAGTTTATTTGAAATCTATATCTCTGCGGGTTCTTGAGACTAAAACAAAGGTATCCCGATTTTCTGTGAGAATAGTTTGAATTCTTCAACAACAATAGTAAGAAATCTCTCAACAAAAGTAATGGTGCTGCCATTCTCACGTTCATGTGTGTGTTTTAATAGCTAAAAAAAAAACAATTGTCTTCCATTTTTGTCTTCATTCCAAAATCTTAGGTCAGTTAATTTTATGGTCACAACATACCAAAAATAAGTTGATATAAAACCACGCTGTCAAATGTGCCTTCAAGCTGAAAACCTGAAATTTTCTAAAACCCGGGAATGTTGAAAGAGAATTGGGAGTAATTTGTTTCTATATGTTAGATGTTACCTGATAAAGAAAACCATGGAAAATTGCGACTCTCATAAGTTGTGACTGTATGACAGGGTATGAAAAAGGTCACAAAATTAATTTCACCTCTTCTTGTGACATGTGAACTATCAGTGAGGTTGGCAGAACCGTGTTGCAAATTTCAGAAAAGTGCATTTTTTACGTGCTCCAAAGCTATAAAAACAATTATGGCAAATGTTTTTACTTGTCAGAAGTATTTAACAATAAAGTATTTTCTTGAGTTGAGTTGAACTGTACATGTTTTTATATTTGGTGCGTTGAATTACTTTGTTTTCAGTTTACCGAAATCTATGACCAAATGTAACGATCGTACCATTATAGTTGTACCAGGGTTATTCTAGGTACATACATACATATATATTTACATCTATCCAATTGCTATTTTCTTTTTTGTTTGAAAATTGAAACTTCGATATTTAATTACCCAACTTATAATAGATGTTTTGTCTTTTTAATTAAATTTTTTGTAATTTGACATTTATTGATCATTTTATTTAAAATTTTATATGCAGTTTTTGATTTTTTACCTTTTCTTATAAGGAACTTGTTTCTACACTTTTCAGGGCTTAGTCTAGGTAACCTCAGCCATTAGTCCACTATATGGGGTATTATGGGCTACTTGGATTTGATCCATTTGAAGCAGCGTTATTCTTTTGAGGTATGATACTTTCAATTTACAATAAGTCAGAATTTAATTATTCCTTTTGAAACCAATTTCAAAGTTACTTCGATTTTTTTAGAGTTTCCATATTTTTAAATTATTCATGGAGGAACGCTACAGCTTTTGACCAAAGGTGAAATTAATATGTAAGACGTTGATAAATCTGTAAACTCGTCATCACATCACAAATTTGTTGGCTATTAAGGAATGTTCAATTTATATCAAAGATGATACATTTCTTTGAAACACTTCTAACATTTACGTTAAATACAGAATACCTTTAATTTTTTTTTGTGAAAATTAGCGTTGCAGCAATGTTCAGAAGCATTTTAAAATCACTCTGTTGACTTGAGTTTTTTCAAGCTATCTAAGTTAAACAATTTGAAGGCATCAAAAGTGATTCATAAGTGCAAACAGTTATCGGAAACAGCGATTTTTGAAAGTTAATTAACATTAAATAAGTTGGAGGGATATTTTACAGAGAAAAGGCTTAAGACTAAGAACTTTCAACCATTCCTGTATTCGAGAACTTTCAGGGATGGAGAAGCCTACAGTGTTTATGCCGGTTTCAAACTGCTTATTACATGATAAGAATTATTTTTGGAGGATCTATCAATTATAACGGGTGATTTTTTTAGACGTGGGGTTTTCAATCAATCAATACTTTTTTCAGAGTTAGTCGTTTTGACAGTTGCCACAACTTGAGCAGAATCCAATGTTCGGTCGATATCATGGTCCAGCAGAGTCAGTTTATTGAGCAATTTCTCAAACACATTTACTCTATTATTTAATGCGCATCCTCACAGACGCCGCCGTAAGAACGCTACTGCTACCATGGGGCACAGTATTAACTTTGCGGAAGGCACGTGGTTCGCGGGCATACAAAATATAAGTCGTTCAATATTTGAAGCTAAACGACCATCAAGCCCTAGCACGTTCGGTGAATGGGCCCAAAACGAGATTGACGCCGATCCCGATTTTCAAAAGAAAATTTTGTTTAGCGATGAAGCTCATTTTTGGTTGAATGGGTACGTTAATAATCAAAATTGTAGTATTTGGAGTGATCATGATCCACAAGCCATTGTTAAGAAGCCATAAAATCCTCATAAGGTCACTGTTTTGTGTGCCTATGGGCAGAGGGAATCATTGGTCCATATTTTCTAAACAAATAAAGCTGGCCATAATTTTACAGTCAATGGGTAACGCTATAGAACCATGATTAGTAATTTTTGAGTGCCCGAATTATAAAGGATGTTGATATGGGCAACTTTTGGTTCCAAAAAGATGGCGCTAAGAAAATCACCCTTTATAAAGCAATTAATTCTAAGAATAAGTTTAAAATTTTGGGGTTGGGTTCGATATCCCGGTTTTTAATTCCCGTTTCTTAAAATCCCGATTTTAAAATCCTGTCTTTTATAATCCTTCTCTTTATAATCCCGATTTTGTTTAATCCCGCTTTTTGTAATCCCGTTTCTTATAATCCCGTTTTTTATAATCCCGTTTTTTATTATCCCGATTTTGCAATCAAACTAGTTGTTTAATTTTTAAAAAATCGCGCTATTTTTAAAAATTAAACAACTAGTTTTGATTACAAAATCGAAATTATAAAAATTAAAACAAATTAAAAAATGAGGTATTTTTCTTGATTCATTTTATTGTAACCTTTAACAAATATAACATATCAAAAAATAAAAATATAAAGTAAAGTGGTATTCTTTTAAAACAAAACAACAAACTCAAATTAAAAATTAACAAAGTCAACGATAGTGGTAAGACCGTTATCGAGAGGTAGATTTGCTGTAGCATGCATTTTGTTTGTGCAAGAATTAATATTGTAAAAAAAATTATTGTTTACAGTAAAAACAAAACAAATTACGATATTATTATGTATTAGTTTTATTTGTAATTATTAATATTAGTCAAGTTATTTAACATTCAAACCTTTGACTCATATTGTTATTCAGTTTAATGCACGTATTTTGTAAAAAAAAAGAATTGTCGGGATTTGACGGGATTTTAAAAAGCGGGATTGTAATTGATCGGGATTTTGAATAAGCGGGATTTTAAAAGGCGGGATTTCCAAAAGTCGGTATTTTAGAAGACGGGATTATACAACTTTTTTTTCGGGATTTTTTAAAAACGGGATTTTAAAAAGCGGGGTTCCGACACGCTCCTAAAATTTTGAACTAAAAACATGTAATTAGGTAATAGTATTGAATTTTTAAATACAAACCTACGTTTTTGAATTGCAAGATGCAATTTTAGTTGCACCTTTAATTTCCATAAATTATTCAAAAATTAAACTCAAGCTTTTTGATTTGAGTTAAATTTAAAATTTATTTTTTAAATAAAATACTTAATTTTACTACATATAAACGAAAAATAAACTAAGCCTAAGTCTTTGGAATGTAATATCAAATTTCTGTATAGTAACCCTTGGAAAGCATGAATGTAAATAAATATATATAATTTATATACCTTAACGTTTATAAACAAAAAAAAATAAAATAAAATCATTGGTACACGTAAGTAATAACTTGAAAAAGTAGTTATATTTTTTCTTTGTTAACAATTATGTATATTTTGATTTAAAACAAGCATTACCTACTTATTGAGTTTCGAAGTTGAACTAAAATTAATGTTTTTTTTTTTGGCATCGAAGGAATTATATAATTATATTTCACGATAGGTTATAACTTAAAATAAAAAATAAAATACCCTCAATATGAGTAATTTTATTATTATTATTATTATTATTTTTCGTAATTATAGGTACAACAAATAGTGATATTAAAATGTATTTTTTGTTTTATTTTGTTTTTTTATTATGATGATGCTGTAGTTACTATGAATTAAATTAACAAGAAATTTTCACATACACACATTGAAAAAATTATTGCACATTGCTGTTATACAATTAAAGACACTTTTTGACAATTTATCGATGAAATTGAAGAATTTAGAGATGAAACATCACCGTCAGGGCTTGCAAAATTTGGTTTTGTTAGACTTCTTTCTATGAGAGGCCTTAAGTCTGTATGTTGTGTTTCCTTGTGTCTTCTTAGGTCTACTTTTCGTTGAAATGATTTGTGGCATAGTTTGCACGAGAATGGTTTATAACCAGTATGTTTTCGAGAATGCGTGATCAGGTTTGAGCTTTGGCTAAATGCTTTACCACAAACTTGGCATTTGTGCGGCTTTTCTCCTATAAATAAAACAAAAATTAGATGTAAATTAATTATTTTGATTTCATGTTTAGATAAATAATTCATTTCAAAATACTTAATTTCATAGAGCTAATAGTAATAATATAGTTTTGAATATTCAATTGTTAAAGAAGCCCCAAAAGGAAACCCGAGATGAGTCCTAACCTTCTCCGAATCAATGAAATACCAAATCTTAAAAACTCAAGTTAATGAGAATTCTTTATTTTATAAACACGTGAAACACTGCTCAAAATTACTGTTTTCCATCATTTAAAAGAACAATAAAAACCGAAGGTAAATATTCCCCATACGCCTAAGTGTACCATATTATTAAGCTTGGTAGAATGTGATTTAATTCGTATTACAATAAAAATATGGTATATTTACAAAATTTAATCGCTTATGTTTTGATTACATGTCTTATTTTGTAATGCATAAAGATCAAAACTTAATTAAACACATTTATAATGAAAAATGGAAAGAACAAAACATCTACAATTAAACTTAATTTTGAACAATTGAGTAAAACTATATAGAAAAATTCTTCGAACCTGTAACTTAAAGCAAGATGATGAGTTTCAGTTTGATTGTGTCAAACATATTTCTGCGCCGAAAAAATGCAAAAGAAACAATCTTATAATTTCTCGTGTAGCTCATCATAAATTGTTAAAGGTTATGGTGATACATTTAGTTATAAAATAAGGGTTTGGGTTGAAATACTCTATGGGTTATCTTTCTTAATATATATAATTCTTCTGTGAGTGTGTATGTCACTGAACTTCTCTTAAACGACTGGACCGATTTTGATGAAATTTTGTGTGTGTGTTCAAGGGGATCTGAGAATGGTTTAGATACACAATTTTGTCCGCTAGGTACACCTGTTATGCTTTTAAGAAATTTAAGCCCTCCCAATATGTGTAATGGTACAAGACTATTGAGCAAAGAATTAAGAGATAATGTGATTGTAGCAACTATCATTACAGGTCCCGTGGCTGGTCAGTTCGCACATGTTCTGCGGATTCCAATGATACCAACTGATTTGCCCATATCTTTTAAAAGGTTACAGATCACTTTAAAAATATCCTTTGCCCTAACAATAAATAAATCCCAGGGACAAACTTTTTCCATAGTTGGTATCGACTTCAGGAAAGAGTGCTTTTCCTACGGGAAATTGTATGTGGCACTTTCTCGAGTAGGATCTCCTGAAAATTAATATATTTTGTTGCCACCTAGAAATACCACAGCCAACGTAGGGTACAGGGAGGCTTTAAGATAAGCATACAATTTTTTCTAATTAAGTGATTCGTGGTCGTTTTAATTAGCATGCTTATAACTTAAATATCTGTACCTAATTTTGTCTATTCTCGCGAAGCCGGGACGGGCCGCTAGTAAAATTGTATTCTGTATAAACAATATTCTGTATGGTAAAAATTCTATAAAGTCTAGTTGAAAGAAAAATCTATTTACAAGGCAAGCTCATTTTCAGCATTTTCTGAGTAACATTGTCTTGAAATACAGAATCTATAGCATACAAAATTATGAGAAAACAGTATGATACAGGATGCTGATCATACAGAATTCTGAAAACAGTATTTCGACCAGCTCCCTTTAATTCAACCAGTCACTTTTAATTTAATTTAATTAAAACATATACTATTAAAGTTAATTTCAACCTATTTTCATATAATTCTTTTCTGGATAACTTCATAGATCATTTCCAACTGCCCCTCTCCCCACGGTAATTTGCATCAACGTAAAAATTTAATAATTGTCATTTAAAATTGTACCTATTTTAAAGATAAGGTTGTTACAATGTAGCTTGTTTCCTCGAATTACATAAAATTAATTCATTCGAAGCCTAAATCCAACTAAATCCATTTTAAATCTGTTGTTACATTTGGTTGATTGTATTGTTGGCCAAAATTGACTACAAAATACCTATTTAAATTATAATTAGTTAAGAAAACATTGAGAATTGTTTTTCTTAAAAATTTTGATACACTGTTATAAAAAAAGTATGAAATAAGTAAATGTCAAATGTAGAGTCGAAATGATTGCTTATGTTAAGCACAATATACTGTGTATCTGACCATCGTTTCTGATGTTTCGAGATGTTTTCAATATATTTTGATGAATGGTGTAATTTCCATAATAATTAGAAATCAAAAATTTTATATCTTTTAACCTACTTAATTAATATCAATTATCTCAGAACTTTATTACTGAAATCCAAAAAAGAAAGATGAGAAATCGTTTAAATGTAGGTATGTATGTATATATCCTTACCCTCTACAATCTGATTTATCATAAAGAAGAGAGAACGCAGTTAGGGTTACCTCTATAAATAAAAATAAGAAAAAACTTCAATAATCTCAACGAATACGTGATTATATTTAAACCATCTTCTTCTTATAAACACAGAACCATCTTAGAAATGTCATGGTCTGTTTGTGTGAGTGTGCTTGAGAAAAGTCATAAGGACCTTATGCTTATACCTATAAGATTAAAGGCAGAAGCTAAAGATGAAGAAGAAAAACCTCTTTTTCAACAGACTAAAATCACACTATATTTAAAACAATAATACAAAAAATCAATTCGAATCAGAACATCCCAACGGACTTTTTCATATACATAGATTTACGTAGGTATAGATGGATATAGTTAGAGTTATACTTATACATATGTCTTGGAATCACGTTCCTGCAATTTAACGGTTATATACAGACACACATATAAGTACAGCTTTGGCCATTCTACTTCTATACTATAGTAGCTGTCAGCACACAACAAGGCTCTGCATGGATTTGTGTCTGTACCCTGTAAATCTATAGACCAAAAAAGCGAAGGACTATTATTTTTATATACTATATCGTCCTGAATGGCGAAGCCACAGTTAGTTTTGAGTAGGTACTCTCGATGTTGCCGTTGCCGTATCCATTGCCGTCGTCGTCGTAGTTGTCGCCACTGCCGCCTTTGCCGCCGCCATGACGCTCTAACCGAACCATGTTAATGACATGGGTGACGATGATGACGGGAAGAGCACACTACCACGAACGCTGAAGAATATTGTCATGGCAACCATGGAAAATAGGGCGGCACATGTATGTACAGAAAAATCACGACCGACCAATGAAAAATTTAGTCAAGGGATTTTGATTTTCTCCGACCAACACAGTAAGCTTCCAAACCCTCACGAACACATTCATAGCTGCTGCGTGTGTATTAATTAAAAGCTCGGATATCGAACCCTGTTGCTGTTGCTGTGTCAAGACTCGAAAGCTCGTTTTTGCGCCCCATATAGACGTTGCGTCCGATTGCAACCCCTATATTCTTCTTTAGTTGAAATCGGAAGCAAAATAGTACAAATGACTTACAATTCAGCCGGAAAGAGCCACACAAACATACATACACACATATACGCATACAATCAAAGTCGATGTATAGACGTGTGTCCGTATACGTATGTGTGTTGTGTGTGTCACTGATACCGACACCCATCTGTGCTAAATGTATTCCGAATAAAAGATAAGATACTAAAAAAAGTCGTATCGTAAACACTATATATAAATATTTTTGAAAACATGGCGCAATCCCAGACATTTTTATCGTTTTCGTCCTCGGTGGGTGTAGCAGATGGAGACTATAACTACCATCGTATCGGGTGGATGTGTACTGGTTTATTTATTTATAGCAGAATAGACGCACATTTGCAACGTTCGTTTCGTTGATTCATCTGCCAGAAATCATCTGCTTTTTCTTGGTTTCCGGGAGGCAGCTTTAAGGATATTTCCTTATATTTTCGTTACGGTATGTTTATTTTTTCTTCCTTGGGGCAACTGATTTGGAAATCTGTGAACTTTTTTTTACATTAAAGAATGTTTGCATTGTGTCTAACTGGAACTTACATTGAATTATTTCATGGGTTAGGTATATAAAGATACTTACAATTCGTATAGGTATACATATATGAATGTATGTATGTACATAGGTTTGTAAATACTTTTCTTGTATGGGTAACTGTACATGGCACCTACATATATATATATTTTATAAGTTTTAAAATGAAATTTCTATCGGTTATGAATTTTATGTCTTAAAAATCGATTTGTTTATTATTTTCGTTCCTACGTTTGTGGAGTTTGTGTTATATCCGATTTCGATGTTGAGGTTTTTCAAGTTTTGGTAATGCTTGATGATTTTTTAAGAAGGCGCCAACTTAACACCATCAAATAAGACAGGTACATTCTTGTAACAGACGTATAACGAAATTCTGTAGATACATCAGGGTTAATAAACTCATATTTACCCTTGTGCATATACATACATTCATATACAAATATATACATGCATACATAGGATCAAGGACTTTGTTATTGATATCTTCGGATTTGAATAACTTTCTTTTTACTTATGTAGTTTGGACCTCTTGCATTGATATTTTTGTCTATTGAAAAATGAAGCCTTTGTACCTCTGATTATGAAATGCTTTTTCAGTTTTTCTCAGCTTAAATCATGCCAAGGAATATTGAAAACTTGAAATACATATATCTACGTTGATAAACTTAAACTCTGCACAAACGTCAAAACAAATTATACGCCTTTCTTCTTGTAAGTTAAAAAACTGATGTAAGGATCAATGGGGGAATAATTGGAGAAAAAAACTTCTGAAAAATTAAAAATGTTTTGGAAAAAAACATAAGCAATAAGTATTTATCATAATTTTATTTCTCTCTCACTTCAACAAATTTTCTATTTCTTTTTGAAAAAATAAGTGTAGTACCGACATAAAATGATGAGTCTTGAACAGCGACCAACACATGAACAGCGTCCATGCCCTACAAACTCGTTTTAGAATATTAATAATAAAGGTACACTTGGGCGTATACTTGTTTTTTTTTTTAAAATACATATGTATGTATATTTTTTTAAAGCGTAATTCGATTGTCAAATTATTTAGATTATCATGAAATAACGGATATTTTTATTAAGACGTCTGGTTTTCAATCTGCCAATGTTTTTTCTATCTTTTTGACAGCTGTCACTTTATTTATGATCAGTTTTGTTTGCCATTTCATAATAAATAACCTTACTCCGGTTACAACGGTTGAATATCGTCCAATTAATTTATTGAAGAAAACTCTTGCGTCAGTGGCCTGTGGCGTGGCCTCCAAGATTTAACACGGCTACCTAATTCTGTTATTAGGTTCCCTCGGGTTTGTCTACGGAGATAAGGCCGAGGAATTCGTTATGTTATTGCTGACGGCCCCAATTGTTTCAAAAAGTGGTCGAAAATTAGGCCTCTCGGTTGGCATTAATTCGAGTCGGACGTGGCGACCACTTGCCCGAAATAATTTTTAAAACATAATGGCAAACCTTTTGCCTACATATAATACAATTAAATACGTTTTATTTTTTCTTGAAAACTAAACGTCTAAAAAAACACCCTTTATTAAACAGAGAATTAGAAATGGGAGTCACAAGCAATCTATATATTATCTATATGCAATTTGCCATTTTGATAGTTTTTTTATGTTTTCCTAATTCCTATGACTTGAAGCCTAGCCCACTCTTGATACAAGGGCTCAATTTGTCGATAGTTGTCTAGATATCGTTCGTTACGATGTTATCATCCCAATTTTGATTGCGAAAACAAATTTAAAATTTATACTGGGACAAATGGTCAGTATTATTTTGATAAAGTCGAGTAATGTTAATCAATTCAATCGGAAATTTTTTGAATGAATTAAAGAAATATTAAATAAGCTTCCGAACAGTCCTGATGGTATATCATACATTTTTTCAAACAATAAATATTTTATTGCAGTCTTTGGGGAATTGTAAAAATGTAAATAAGTCTAAATGTATATAACTTGAAGATGCTGTTTGCCAAAGTTGTTCAGGAAAATATTATAAAAATTAAGAAAATAACAACAACAGCGTATTCTGGGATACCTTCCATCGTACCTAAAAGTCACGCTTTATTCGAATTTAAACATTTTACTAAACTATAAAATAATGGATTTTATCAATATCAATATTTTTCTTGTGATTTATTAATAACAATAACTTGGACAAACACAACTCATTCAAATCAATTCGAATGAATTCAAGTTGTAATTCAATTCATCAATCATAATTTTATATTTTAATTTATAACTATTTTATGTTAAGCCCCTTTGTTTCGTTGTGGTTTCTCAGTGAAAACACAAAAGCTAATTTTTTGTATTAAAACTATAACTAACATCTCCTGAGAACAAAAGGGTTAGATGCTTTTACATATTTGCATTACGATTTCTGTAAGTTAAATACACATAAAATTTTTGACTTTTAATCATTTTCTATGTTTACAGCACTGAACTCTTTTCCAGGTATTATTGAAAAGAAGTTTCTAACATAACACCTTAGAAATTAATGCTTAAATCAGTTTCTAGTTCCTGAAGAAATAAAAGAATTATCAAAAATAATAAGTTTCATTTAGAAAGAAGATGAAAGGTTTTGTTTTATAGAATTGTTTGTGTTAAGAGGAAAAAACCCCAACAAAATAAGCAATCAATGAATCATTATCAGAAACATCAACTGGAACAAAATCCATCGGAATTGTAGTGAATTATGAAAACAAATTGCACGAAAATATATACGGGTACGTTAAAATAAATAATAAGGAATACTTAATTGTTGTGGTACTTCGCCAAACTTTATGTAATACTACTTAGCTCTCAGAGAATTTCTGTTATTGGTTCAATTTAATATAAAAGTTAAATTCCTTCATTTTGGCAATCTGCTACAATATCTAGCAAATTTCCAGATGACAAAAATATATTCAATATGTTACACCAACAAATCTTCAAATCTCCTCAAAAAAGGTAGGGTTATATACCCTACATGTGGTTTAAAGAAATAACTTGAGAATTTCAAGTCTTACAGCGGTCGCTCGACCTATAGACAAATAGACGGAATTGTAAAAATCACACTTCCATGAATGTTTTTTTTTATAACAAAATCAACGTTTATCCATATCATTGTTGGGTATTCCCAAATAGATGAAACACAAAAATTTGATCTGGCCTTAAGGTCGTAAGATGCCATTTTGGCTCAAGAATTACCCAATCTTCTGTATCCAAAACTCTCATGGAAATAAAACCAGGAGCTTATTTTCTCATCACACATAAATTCTGTTTGTATGCGAACCAAGGAAAAACCCTACAAACCCACACTGCTACATTCAATACAAGCTCGTATCGTATACATATACAGCTTCGTATCTACATATATGCCCAACATACCTATACACCTTACACAACCATACGTTATTATAAAGGATAAAGGAAGAGGAAAACTCGACGACATTATGCCACAGGCACACATGGGATCCTCGGATAAGCTTCAAATTCCTTTTGATTCGTGGTAATCCTTCCCCAGAAATTGATAGTTAATTTTGATTTGAATTTGGGAACACAAAGGAACGTATAATGTTTTCTGGTAGTCTCTATAATCTATTTACGCTAAGCTTTTAAATTTGCCCCTGATTAAATTGGTAGGTACTTATTTTCGTTTGCCCTAGAGCTAAGTGAACTTTGCATTTGAGGAAAATCTCTTTTTTTTTTTTGTAAATTAAAAATTAAAGCAACAATGTGATTTACCTGTGTGAATGTAGGTGTGCTTTTTCATGTCACTCTTCTGGTGAAATCGTTTACCGCAATAACTACAAGGATACGGCCTCGTGTCACTATGTATCAGTAAGTGCGTGGAAAGTGTACTCGACCGTTTGAATCTTTTGCCGCATTGCTTACATTCAAATACCTTTTCAACGTTATGTACAGCCCTGGAAATACATATAAATACAAAATTTAAGTCTTATTTATTAATTTATACAGAACAAGCTATTTAAAGTGAGTTTATCTCTTTGAAAAAGTAAAACAAAATGCTATAGTGTGTAATTAGTGTGGCGACAAGGCTTTTGTTCACTTAATTAACCTTAGATATGCATATACATTTTGGTGCTGCTTACCTATGTTGGCTTAAGCTAACTTCATGACCAAAGGTTTTATTGCACAATTCGCAAGCATAGGGTTTTTTGCCATGGTGTGTTCGTCGAGAATGTACTTCTAGTCCATGGGGTGTTGAGAACATTTTTTCACATTTCATGCAGGAATAGAGGTCACTGAATTGCGGTAATCCCGGCCATTTGGGCATGTGATGAAAATGTAAATGTGGCGGGTGCGGTAATCCTAAATGAGGATTAAGGTTCCCACCATTTTGTGCTTGTATCGTTGGCACCATCAAGCTACTTAATCTGAAGAATTCTTCTTGTCGTGTTGTTGGATGAAAACTGTTTGAGAACAAAATTTAAATATATCACGTTAATATGTACATATATATGTATTTATATATTTTATTTTCTCTTAAAGTTTCTTGATACAAAATTAAAGGTTTGCTTAAATTATAAGAGATAAAATGATAAAAATCCTAAACCACAATATTATTAATTAGCTACATAGTATTTTATTTCAGTCAGTTAGTAGAAGCTCTAAAAACTGTAGGTTTGAATACTTTTTTTATAAGGAACCTCTTGCATGTCAAAGTTTAAACTACGTTCGATTCGCAACATTGAATTGAAGATGTAAATTGCACCAAATAATTGCATAACACAAATGTGAATGGTAGGAATTTGATAAGGGCTTTTTTTGGATTTTTTTTCTTGATCGTAAAAATAACTTTGAAAACCTTATTAAAAAGTACAGTTTTTTAAGTACAAAGCATTGTTATTTGTAATTATTAAAAAGAAATTCAGAAGTATAGAGTTAAACATCTTAAGTGCATGAAAATCCTGGCCTCACTTTTAGATGCTACATTTTTGAATCGAATATAAAATTTTTGATGTAAATAAAATTTGGGGTGCAGCAGCTCGTAGAAAACGAGGGCTTTATGACTTACAACTTTTAGCTATTGCCGTATGCGAGCCAGGGACTGAGTTTATTTACAGTTTGTATGATGAATACGATCGGCTAATTTAAGGAAGCCCGCAACAGGTAGTAACCATGAACAACTAAAACTTTAAGGGGGAACAGGCAGGGATTGAACCCAAGACCTCTGGAATGATAGTATTGTAATGTGTACACTCTTTATCTCTTTTAATATCGGATTAATAGGAGAACTCGCTTCTTTAAGAATCGAGAAACATCTAGTGGCTAAGAGGGGAACTCAATTCGAAAATATTCAGCGCAGCGCATACAAGAACCTCGAAAGGGGCAACATCTAGGGATTAAGAGGAGAACTAGCTTCGTTAAAGCATCTAGTGATAAAGAGGAGAACTTCGTTAAGCATCGAGAACAACCTCGAAGATTCTCGAACCGATTTGAGGTATATAAATAGGCGCTCGGAAGCGAAGCGGATTATTATTGGTTGTGAACTGCGATAAGTAAAGACTGTGTTTAAAAGTAATAATTGAAAGTAAAGACTGTGTTTGGAAAGTAATGATTGAGTGTTCAATAAATAAGTGGAACAATTTAAATAAAGTAAAAATTGTGTTTTATTTGCAAGTGTGAATAAGTTTTAATCGTCGGACCAAGCCGAATATTACAGTATTGTACACTAACTATTACGTCACGAGTAAAACTAGAATAATGTAAGTAAAAAAGATTCAAAGGAGCAATTTTCTAAGGAAATCACGTTGAACCTTAGCCAAAATATTACTGCAATTTAACCATTTTTGAGTTACACAATAATAGATGCATACCTTTGATTTTAAAAAGGACATGTAATTAATATAAAATGTTTAAATTCATAGGTTCATAAGTCTTTTTTAAATCTTTATATTCCCTCCTATGTGTTGCTGCATAGTTTCGAAAGGGCTGCTCATTCAAATCTCAACATTATACATTTTTAATTTTGTAAATGTCCTAAATGTTAGTCTGTCATTTTTGAGCGGAATAAACAATATTGCTTTGAGCAATATATTTCTATATATTAATTGCCTCCAAAATGTATGCATGCCGTCGGAAAAAAATACACGAATTTTCGTATTGCAAAATTTGTAGTGGAAATGCAAATTCAGAAAGTGTGAAAATAAAAATTTCAACAAAAACTGGTTTAGCAATATTTCAGATTATCAATTTTTTCAAATTTAACTTACCTAGAACTTATATTGGGCTGCTGTTGACCTTGATGGAAGGCAAAGGCAGCTAAGAGGGGGAATGGAGAGAGCATTGGCCTTGGAAATAACGCCGGATCATATGAGTTCCCATTGTATCCCGGTCGAAACACTTCGAAGGGATTCGTTTGCACTGATGATGGAGATTTTGAATGTCTCGGCTCGTCTCGTCTTAATAAGGCTGATACCGAGAACATTTCGGATTTTTTAGGACTCGCCGCCGCCGACGACGACAATATGGTTTCACTCACCGCCGGCGAACACACAGGTGGCGTTGACCTATGGTGAGACAGGGGCGGAGGGGAGTCAACTTCCAATTCCAACGAACTCGATCTAGATCTCGTTCGAAACCTATCCACCTGCGAGGACCTTGAATGACTTCGAGATCGTGACAACGATTCCCCCTCGATATTGTCCAGCAGCACATTGCAGTGTATGAGGTTTTTGCCTGATAGGGTAATTGAATTGTTGTTATCCTCGTCTTGTGCCGTTGCAATCCGGGATTCCGCCTTCACAAGTCGATTAATTCCAAAAGGCAGTTCATCTGTGGAATAGATATAGAATTAAATGAGGTATAATCGTATTAACAGGACAGCGCTCCTTTGTGCCTATTATGTCACCCTATATATTCATCTATTCAAACGCAATACAAATGATTTATTTCGCGTAAATTTTAATGGTAATCTCTATAAGGACGATAATGAAAAGGAAAAAGAAAAAGAAGAACCACCCCCCAAATTATTCGAAGAAATTGCGCATGCACTTCTATCATTTATCAATATGCTTTCTGTGTGTACTGGTAAATGGTGATGATGATAATGATGATGATGACGATGATGACGATGATGACTATGATGATAATACTTTATGCAGCATTGGGATTCTCTCGAATCTCAACCCTCCCGGCCAATACCTCTCAAGCCTCTCAGTCTCACTCTCAGTCTCAACCCTATCCACATCACATCATAGACCAGATAGAGTTAAACCATATAGTCTATAGAGCATCCCTTGTTTTCACATCCCCTTAAGCAAAAACTTCACCGCATTTATTTGTGCTTTAGTTTCCTTTTGCTTTTGCTTTTAACCATTTGAATTTAATACGCATTCTATATAGAACAGATATATTTATTTTGTGATGTATGTATATTATGATTCTATAGCTGTGCACTTGTTGTCCAGAGCCCTATCAGACCTATACCTACCTCCATCAGAGTTAGAAATTGAAATAACTCAAAGCCCGGGTATAGATTTTGTCTCTGTGTGTAAGAATTTTCCGCTCTTTTATATTGCGGATCGAATTAGAATTTTGTCAAATTGTTATTTTGTTGGGCATTCGATTCGATACGATTCGATCCGAGTCCCGTACCCTTTTTTGTCTTGTCATGCTCCATTTATCTGGGTGTAGACGAACAGATGTTTTATTTAAACGCGAATTTATTTTATTTCGGAATTTCAGATGTGATGACGCTAAAGGCTGTTGATTAGGGTGAATTAATGGTCATGTACGTCGGCTTGATTACAAAAGGGTGTTGATTGTATGTTTTGTTTCATTTGATATGGATTATACAGGTGGATGATGATCGAACTTGAAAAACAGAGGGTACCTACCTATTCTGCATCACCAAAATAAATAATAATATAGGTATAATAGCAAAAGCGTATTGTACGAGTAAATATAGTTGGCTATTATTTTTTCTTACCCAACTGTAATTGAATAACACTGTACCGATCTAAAATAATTAAAAAGGTTGATGGTAAAGCAAAAGCAAAAGCAACCAATTCTATCAACATTACCGTTTTTCGTATCACATTTTTCTAATACCTACATATGTACATATGTATATACAATACATATATTCTGCCCTGAAGCTATCGATAAAATAACATATAATTTAAAATTTTGTTTTACAAAACAACATATGCGAGAAAATTAATGGAGTAATATTCAGAGTTAAATCTTTTAGGATGTTCCTTATAAGAACATGATTTGCCAAAAAACAAATTTTAAAGAACTTATGAAATCAACATTCAATTTTTCACTTATCAATCATATATGGGCATTTCCACAATATTTTTAACTTTCATGTTACCACAGTATATTAAGCCTTAGAAATGAAATTGGCACTTTCTAAGTGGATAGATTTTCGTATCATGACTTATTTCAATTATGTAACCTACTTGTGACCTGATTGGATTAAAATTTTTAATTAAAATTAATAAAAAATAGGCTTAAATATTGCAAATTTCAAGCGTACCAGATGCAAATTTATTAAGTTTTATAAACAAAAAACATTTCAACGACCTTTGAAACAACTTAACATCAATAATATATAATTATTTATAATATACACTGATAGAAAAACCTCGAAAGAAAGGTGTGCTACCATTTAAAAAATAGTACAAAGCAATTAAATTAGCGTACCTCCGTTTTTACAAATATTAAAATCTGATCTTTTTCTCTATATAACTTTTTCAACGATCGATTCTGGTAGTATTTTATAGGCTTAAATTATTCTCTATCAATCAATAAATCAATTAAAATTTAATTGGATCATGTGCCTCTATTTAAAAATAAATAATGCCATTTTAAAGTTTAAAATTGAAAACGTGATTGGTATAAAATATGTGATTTTTTTAGCGCCACACCTATCGATAAGATCTTACAGCTAAATAAATGATTGTGAATGATAATTTTACGAATAATCAATAGTAAAAAAAAGCTGTTGATCTAAATTTTGAAATTTCAAAGTTTGTACGACAGTACAAAATCAAAATTTATTATGAAATGAGGGTTTTTCATTGAATGCTTTTCATTGATCTAACGTACCGGATATTACGTGACGGATATTAACGATGTTTCAAAATGAATCACGCAAGTATTTTCTTGTTATTTAGATGATAAGCAATCAAGAAAATGTTTGTTTATAGATGTGCCTCAAAATAAAAAAAAAAAAATTTCAATTGTTGAAAATGAAAGATTCTGTGGAAATGCCTATATATGTAGGATTAACTTCTATTCCTGATAAATTTGCTTTAAATTTGAATTCCAATAAAAGTTTGAAGGATAAAATTCAATGTGTTCCATTTAAAAAAAAAAAAGACTGAGATACAACTATCTACAATTTCTGTGTACGAGTCTTATCAAGGATGGAAGACCTATAGTTTTATGCCAAATGCGAACGGCTAATTTGAGAAAACACTTTTCATAACAAGAATTACTCTTGCAGGATTTGTCAATTTCTCGCAAGAGGCAGCACCTGCAGCACTTAAGGTGACACAGGCAGGGATTGAACCTTAGACCTCTTGGTTGGATGAAAGTCCGACACACTAACCACCTCGCCACGGCCCACGAGTATTACAATACTTTCAACTATATTAAATACTTTTAGCACGTTATGTGATTAATTTTTAATTCCAGAAATGAGGAAAAAATTTTTGAGTTTGGACTTGATTTTTAGTATTACGAAATATCGCTCTCGTTCGTTCTATTTTTTTTAAATTGAATTTCTTGCAGTTCCTTCTTCGTTTATTTCGAAGAGGTAAGAGCAAAATTCTCTAAAATAGCAGTATTTTTCAGATATAAGAAGAATTCGCTCGTAAAAATGTCGGCACTATGCAATAACTAGTAACTTATCTTGAGCTCGATCTCAAGAAAAACTGAGAAAACTGCTGTTGCAGCCCGCAGTGTTGACAAAAACTCAAATTTGTAGATCCCTCTTCGATCTTTAAAGTGAGGAATTGTGTGCATTGGTATCTCTTTTCTGATCCTCTCATCTTTTTCTAATTGCTTCCACTGTGTCTAATCGTTATAAGGGTATTCATAACCTCTTGAGTGCGCTTACAATATAAAAACAAAAAATTCCAAAAAATGTATTTTGCATAAAGACCATGGTCCTAAGGCTTTTAAAGTTCAGTTGATACAAGAACTCAAGCCGGCCGATCATCAGCAATGTCGTATCTTCGCTGATTGGGTCATTCAAATGTATTAAAATGAATAATTTCAGTGACAAATAAAGTGTGCAAAACCTAGAGTTTTCGCTTTTATTGCATTTTTTTGCGGTTGATACTTTTTTTAAGAATAAACGATTAATTTTCTGATATTTATGATATAGGAATCATTTGCAAGGTTGTTAGGAGCACTAAAAAATAAGTTGAGCACTATCTAAAAAACCAATAGTGGTGGAGATACCAGAAATTTAGTTTAGACTGCGACAAATTGACAGATGTCACTATTATACCTACCATTTTTACTTGCGACATATAGGAACTATATGGCAAGTTTTGCATTCGTGCAAAATTTCGAACTCGAGATTTTAATCAAACATGACATTACGATGGCAGAGAAGTCGAAAAAAGTGGGTCCCGCGATTCCGTCCGGTCTGTTTTGTCTGTCTGTCCACGCTCCTACAGCCTAAACCATTGGGTCTATTGAGTTGAAACTTGGAAGTTAAGGTTTTGAGCAGATTCGCGTTAGGCGTTTTTTTCATTTTTTTTTTTAAGATCAAAACTAACAGTGACCCCCATACAATTTTTTTGGTCAAAAAACGAAAATTCGAATTTTCTCAAAAACGAACCGATAGATTTTTTTTAAATTTTCTTTAAAATTTTCTTTTTTAACTTTGCTTCTTTTAATAAGAAAAACATATTTTTGTATTGCTCATAGAACCGTTTTTTTGTTTTTTTAATTTTCTCAGTAACTTATGAACCGATTTCAATAATTTTTTTTTTAACGAGCTCTTATACTGCCTTAACAATATTTGATTATCAAAAGTACAATTTTTTTTGATTGGATTTTTAAAAAAATATTGAATTTTTTTTTTCAAAATTCTATATCTCAAAAACGGGTCAAAATTTGTTTACGAAAATCAAATGTAGAGCGTATATTTATAATCACTAAACAACTGCATATCAAAAATATTTTTAGAACAAAATTGAAAAATTTTATATATACAAAATTAATTTTAAAAAAAACCGCTCTAACGATTTTCGAAAAAAAAAATTGAAAAATCAATGGTTTTTTGATTTATAAAATGGCATTTAAATTTTTGAAGACAAACTTATTTTTCAGGAAAAATTTTGAATCTTAAATTAGTTTTCTTTAAAAATTATTTTAACTGTATTAAATGTAACCCCCTCCCAAAAAAATTGAAAAATTAAGTTTTTTTCGACAAATCAAATGGCATTTATATCTTTGAAGACAAACTTATTTTACAGGTATATTTTTAAATCTTATAAACATAGGTACTTTTTTAAACAGACTATTTGAATATAGGAGCAAGTTCGTGCGACCCAGTCGTGCATTTTATTTACATGGTTTTTTGCCTGTAGATTTTTCTTAAATATTTTTGTGAAAAAATAAAATTCTTTGGAATTATTAAACCATATACCATATTTCATGACAGTACATTTTGGCTTGATTTTGTTTTCCCCCAAATCTACTCTACGAAAAAAATATTATAATATATTTTGATTTAGATGAGTAACAACTTTTTTTTCAAAAAAAAGAAATCACGCTTTTGTAGAGCATTTTGCAAAACAAAAATGTGTACTTTCAACATCCTAAAATTATTTGCTTCGCTCCATAATAAAATGACTTTGTAGGAAACGTTTATAACATATCACGATCTCCGTCAAAAATTCAGGTTTGTTTTTTTCGAAATAATTTTTTTATTTTTATTAGATTATACTTGCAGCAATTATAAAAAACTATACTTACTGTGGCAAAGTCTTAGACCTTTTAAGTTTATAAAATTTTATAAAGAAAAATTCAAAGGTTAAATCAAAGTTACCAGCTCTTGATCAGAAAGTGTGTTTTACCAAAAAACATATTTAGTTTCAAACTTAACACTATAGGTACTATTCAAAAGCTATGTTTTTAAAAAGCATTGAAGTGAAAATGGGGAATAGGTATATTTATAATATGTACTTAGTCTTTTGGCTCTGATTTCAAAATACTTAGATTGAGGGAAACGTACACTATTTAGTTAACTTTTTCGTAAAAACGAGCATATGTAAATGTATAATGCACATATTATATGAGTAGTTATAGCCATTAAGCTTTATGAATGTCAAGCACCAGCTAGCAAAACACCTGTCGCCGTTCGATTAGCGATAAGATAGCAAATAATTGTGCGTTAATTAAGTAGGTACATAGATATGAACGAACATGTATTCAAAATTTTTCGCTGAATGATTTCTATTAATAATGACTCCTTTTGATATTTTACTACGAAACTAGAATTACAATTGAATGTCAGAATTGAAATTCTTCAAACTATTTAACGTCAAAACATCCACTCGAAACTCGATCATTAATTTTATCGCTAATGGGAGCTTTTTGGACATGTCATTTGTTAACAAACTAAATGTACATAAATACACATTAAAACCCATTCAATCATTTCCCGATACGTATTACAATCTAAATAGAAAATGAGTAAGTAGTTGGGAAATTATCAAAGCATTGATTCGATTTACAATGGCATATTAACAATGTACATACATACATATGAACATCAAACCGATACGACAAAATATTTGATCAGTTTATAATCGATAGTACAAAAAAAAGTTATTATTAATATTTGGATGTCTATCTCTAAAGTTTACTATGTATAGGTACATATACATAGGTATCTATGTTCTTTTTTTTAATGCAATAAATTGAATAAGGGCAGCATCTATATGTATAAGTGAATGCCGTTCATATATCTTTAACTTTGTTTATTATATTTCAGCCGTTTACAGTAAATACAATAAAGATAAATAAATCATTATACTCGTATGTTTCGTATCTTTATACATGTATAACATTGACTTCGATAGGTAAAATTTTAAATAGATCTATATCAAATCCATCTATTTATGTATACTTTTATATTTATTTGCATTTTTTTTTTCAACCCCAGTAAATAAATAAAAATCGTTGGTTAAAGTTAACCAAATAATTTTTGATAAGGAAATCATTAACACAAGGCCATAAATCAAATAAAATTCATTCTTATGAGGGTAACCGACAGATTTTGTACATTATTTATTGTTGTATTGTATAAACAATTTTATTGTGATGAAAGCGCTTACAAATCAAAATTACATATTAGATTCTTATTCCTTTAGTAATTGATATATGTTTATGATTGATTTAAAACTACCCAGCTATCATCAACTCTTTCAACTTTAGCAATACTCATTAGTAGATAGAAGTTATTTCTTGATGTTTTAAAATAAATAAATAAATTTTGAATGGTTAACAATATTTGCAGGGAGGGGGTTATAGTTTTATTAAACTATGTATTTAAATTCCGGTTAATGCGACGATCAAAAAGTTGGTTTTAGATTTGGTAACTTTAGTTAGTAATAAAATAATACAAAAAAAAACGTATGGAATGCAATAGCTGAACTTAAACAATATTAATACGCAAAAATGCAAGTACCCAGAACTGTAGTCAACTACTTTGACTTAGGATTGGCCCAAGAAAACAATGTGAATCGGAAATCCAGCCCCATTCCAATCCCGCCCTTTTAGTTGTAAGCAAAGATTTCATGTGCAGATTGTTTTAATAATTTAACGATAATCACCAAAAAAATAATTTGTCTGGCAAAAACAGCTAAAATATTTGTAATAATCTTAAAAGTTTTCGCAAAATTCAAAATTTGGAAAAACTTTATTATTGCTTTGAATTGAAGATCTTTTCTGAGGGATAGAGCAAATATTCAGATTCTAAGAAGAAACCTTAAATAATAATTTAATATTGTATTCTGAGAAAACAGCATTTTCCATTTTCTTAGCACAAATTGAAGTTCTTTTTTAACGCACATAAAGACGGTTGGGGTTTTTTAAAGTGTTTTTTTCTTTTTGTACAAAAATTGATTATCTATTAAACACAAAAACTTTTACAGCCAATTCCTTCACAAAGTTCTAAAATCAATTTAAAACTCGAACTAATAAGTCTCAGTTTATTTTTTGAAATTTGGTTATACAAATTTTTACAACTCGAGCATTTCTTCACTTTCTATAATTTCATTAATAAATTTATTATTATGTTTTAAGGACTTAGATCTCAGTTTTATAAAACAAAGTTCTAACGAATAATAAACTACTTTCATAGCACCCGGTACGATTTTTGACATACATTTCTGAAATTTTATCGCGTAATAATATTGAATGTTTGCCAGTTTTGATTTAGCGGTAAACAATTTTCTATTGATTATTTATTAGATTATATACATATGTATTTGGTTCTAATACATTTTTGAAGTGCTCGCTGTGACTAGACCTATGGCATTATTTATTTACATTATTTCTGCGGTTAGAATGTCCATGGACCTTAAGGTTACAGATCTATGGACTTTATGCCTTCCTTGGAACGTTCATATGGACATATTGCACGTTTGAGATTTGAAGTTATTTATCTTGAAAAATTGTCCATGGTTTTTATGTTCTCTTGTTCTCTTGTGTAGTCTACATATATAAGTTGCATAACTGTTTTTTCTAACAATTTATTATTATTGCACATTAAAAAATTCGGTGACTTCAAATTTATTAAAACAATATTACCTGATAATTAAATCGTTCAAAGGATTAAAAACATTGCTAAACCGAGTTCTAATATTCTGGACCCTCAAATTTGATGGTCTAATAAATCGAAGTTCAGAGTTCTAAACGCTCGAGTTCTAGATGAAGAAATGAGTTAGAACTCAACCGAGTTCCAATTTTTCAATAAACCAAGTTTAAGAGACTAGAATTTTGTCATAGAATTGGCCATTAAAGTCTTAATAAATTGATGATATCTGCTTTTTGAGATGAATTTTACTTCGGATGCTCTAGAATTGAGATACAAATACGAATTTCAAGAATATAATGTCCCAAAAGTATCAAACATTACACTTATGTTAAACTAATAGCTAATTGAAAAACATAATGAACATTTTAAATCCATTTATTTAATATAAAAGGTACAAACATTTTTTCTATTCAATTTTTAAGTTTTGTTGACTTCTTTTTTATAAAAATATTTGCAAAATGTTCATGTAAAACAGTATTTTTTTTTAAATTTGTCTTCCAGCATCAGCTCCAATCTACGAGTAAGCAAACTGAAACTGATATTAATAATAGACTCCCGGAAATTGCGTCAGAAGAAAATTAGCAAAAACAAGCCATAAAATTCTTCATATTAAATTGTGTTTTATATTCTTAGGTAAAAAGATCACATTTTTCTGACAAGTGCATTAAAATTGCAGCAAGAAAATATATTATTTTAGGAAAACTACGTTTCAACACAATTTTGAACATTTCTGCATGCAAAGCACCCAAGACCACTCTACCCTATTGTATTTTAATATTCTTCAATAGGGCATATTTAGAAAACTTTTGGAATCTTAAAATGTTTTTATATGTAGAGATTCATCCAAATTAAATAATTAGACCATACCTTATTGGAAAGCAGTGTTCTAAAAAAAACTTAAAATTCTAATTGGCACTTGAGCCCTTGAAATATGTAAATGTAAAGGTTATAGAATATTAATTAACCTACCCCCCACCCCTTATGAATAGCTTGGATCCGCCCTTTAGTGGGGAGGGGTATTTTTTGAGGGATTGAATGTACATATTTTCCAAAATGCTACTTCGGTATATTCAACCTAAACTTTGATCAAATTGCAATAGTTAGGTTAGGTTAGGTTAGGTTAAAGTGGCTGCGGATACAAAACCACACACTTAGGCCAGAAGAAAAGGCCCATAGTGATACCACATGAATCTATAGAATTACTTCCCACTAATCGAACCATTTTGAGCTTTTTATAAAGCGAAGGAGATATCTGATATCCTTTTTTGCTAGTTCACTGGGATCATCAAAAGAGTATTCTCCCAGATGAAGTTTGCGTCTTAGTGAAAGAGCAGGGCAGGTGCAGAGGAGGTGAGAGATTGTTTCTTCTTCTTCCTCGTCCATACAGCTCCTGCAGAAGTCATTTGAGGCTACACCAAGTCGTAATGCGTGTCTGCCTATAAGACAGTGTCCTGTAAGGACACCTATTAGGGAGCTAATATGAAGTCTGCTTTGAGATAACAAGTCTTTGGAGCGTTTTAGGTCCAATGAAGGCCATATTAGTTTTGTGGCTCATGTTGGTAAATTGTACCACCTAGAGTTTGCTATCTCGAAAGCTTTTTCTTTTAGCAGAAGTTTACATGTAGCTATCGGTATACCTATACCAATAGTTACTTACGATTTGTTCTTATTCTTCTAATTATTTCCTTGGCTTGTTCCAGTTTCGCAAAAGTTCCTTAAGTTATTTAATTGTTACCATGTTTTTCGTTATCTGCACATTTTGTCGTCTCTCGATGAAGCTGTAGATCGCTGTTGTTTCTGTTTTTCTTCTAGATTTGCAGACCTCAAAAACTATCAATGATATTGGTAAATTTCAAACACCAAAATGTTGAGCATAATTTTTTACTTTTTTTGACAACATTTTAGCGTCTTTTCAATGTCATTGACAGTTTTTGTGGTCTGCAACTGTAACAAAAAAAAATGTATCGAATACAGCGATCTTCAGCTTCATTATATCCATCGGTATTTTTCGAATCTTTTGTTTAGGTTTGAAAGCTGGTTTCCAAAGAACACTAACAAATACGACATTTTATGAACCTGGTTATATAATTTTAATGTAAACATTATATAAAACATGCGCGTAGTAAGAAGAGTGACCAGATGGTAGCAAAACACATCCTAAAATATCACTGACCACCCCAGATTTGTAATTATTAACTTTACATATACATACATATAAAGTTATTGTAATCGATCCAATTTGTCAAATTGAAATATTTTACATTTTTAGGCTCTTAATGCTCTCAAGATTCTAAATCTATCGGCTTTTTCCTCGGAAAATCTCGACTTTAAATACATTTTGTTTGTGTAGATAGGACTTTTAAAAAGTTAAGTGTTTTTATCTTCATTTTATCAGTTAAAAATGATTTGAAACATTTGGTTTAAAATAATGTAATTATTAATTAGAAATAAATACTATCATTTTTAAAAAAATCCAATTGACAGATTTTTACAAGCTCACAAGTTTCCGTTCAAAATTGGGACGACACATAAAAAACTGAAAAATGTTTTTATGTGTTATATTAAAACTATTATTGAAATTGCAGCTGGTATTGATAAGTGTCAAATAATCAGTTGTTATTAATAAATAGTGAAATATGATAATGGAATGCTTTGAGTACTTTTGCATAGATGGAGAAAATGGAAAATCGGCAAATATATTATGTGATTTTGAGACTCATGATTAATTAAATAGTTATCTTAAATCAGACAAATAATGTAGACAATTATTATTAATTATAAATAAAGGTTATAACAATTATTTTATGTTCTTTATTTTTTCATCAAATCATCGCAGGGCAAGAAAAAATTAAAATCTATTTTTAATTACAAAAAAAATGCTGATCTGGATAATAAGTTTAGTTTTTGCTTTGGCTATACTAATATTATAAAGAGGAAAGATTTGTAGTTGTGTATGTAACGAATAAACTCAAAAAGTACTGCACCGATTTTAATAATTTTTCAATAGAAAGCTTCATTATCACTGAGTAACATAGGCTATATTTAGTACTAGATTACTACAGAAATCTTTTGAAATTCCTATTAAAACCAACCGAAGGTGTAAAAAATTAGCCATAAAATGTCTTTCATCGCATACACTGCGAAGAGTATTAATGATAGGACAAACAAATGTTTTCTAATTTAGTGATTCATGGTCGTTTTAATTAGCATGCCTATAACTTAAATATCTGTACCTATTTATGTCTACCTGTGCGAAGCCGGGACGGGCCGCTAGTCAAACATATTTTTAGAATTTTTTTGTAATAAAAAACAAAAGGCTTTTGTCTATGTATGTACTGTACAATGTACATACATGTGCATTACATTAAAAAGAACAACGAAATCCGTTTTCGATTTTAAATACCTGAAATTGTAATATAATTTAATTTTTTTCTTCTTTAAGGTATCCACCATTAATATATTTAAGTCGTCAATATATTCAACAACCAAACAAATTCTTACAATGGATTGTTTAGTCAGAATTCCACTGTAACTCAATTAATACTGAATCCTAAACTCACTGCCTTTATCATAACGTGTCGACAAGAGGACAAAAATACGTACAGTACACACATACATATGTATCCATGATAGTTCCTTCTATTACTTCAACCTGAACTAAGAAGCCAAAAAACAAATCAATCATTTGCTATAGAGTAAGTGCAGATGAAATTAAATATTAAAATCTTTCCGACATCCAAACATGTGTAATAGAAGTAGACATATAGAGATACTTTATAAACAACTAAAACCAAATGAGTCCATCATAGATTGCTCCAAATAAAATCGCTTTGTTTATCAAAAGACCGCTATAAATTTTAAATTCAGTGTTCATTTACTAAATATCTTGAGAAGACATTATTTATTGATTGATTGTTTCAATTATAATATCGCTTGTCACTCAAACGCTACGAACGCTTTTCTACGGAAATAGGTGATTCTTCTCTGTTTTCTATGCCTCCTTGATAAAATGTATATACATGAGGGTATATAATACTTTCTAATTACCATAAAATGTAAAATATGTATGTGTACCTATATCTAAACCTATAGGGATTGACTTGTGTCCTCAGATAAACTGATACAATTTATTAAGTGATGATCGCATTGTTTGGGTCAAGTAATGGCTGGCAGGTTCAAAATATTGGATAATTGGTGATGGATGAATGACTATATTAAATTATTGATTATAACATTTAATCGAGAGTTGAAAATAAAACAAACAATTTTGTTTGTTTGACGAAGTGACGAGTTAAGCTATTTTGCTTATTTAAATAATAATTTAATATTGAAATTAAGGACCGAATTATATGGTAGGGTTTACATTCCACTTTCGCTCGAAATGAAATTTCAATCAATTTTTGTTGAAGTTAAAATTAAGTGGCTGTAAAAATAGAAAAATGAAGAAAAGAGATTCCAAAAATTACGTTCGTTTCAAATGTATTAACCTTATCGAACTCTCGATTATCGCCTAATTACAAATAGCGAATATTCGCTAATTTTATCATTTGGTGATAGTGAATCAATTCTCGTCTTGGATTTTGTTTGTTTTTTTTAATGAACTACAAAAGAGAAAGGTAACTATAAAATTATGAATTTTTGGTAATAATTGAATATATATATTAGTATACTTTTGAAGGACGAAACAAGCACCAGAAATCCTACAATCATTTGAACTATTAAAGCCTTTCCCACTAAAATACTGGTGTTGAAGATTGTTTGGAGAAAATATACCAATAAAGCAGCATTCACATGAGCGCGACCAACGAACTACGAATGAATTACAAAATGTGAGTTTATGTACGTTTGAAGACATATTTCCACACAAATTCTTAACAAAACGATAGCAATATAGTTTCTATTTGATTTATGATGCATACTTTTACTTTTCAATGTCGTATATTAATAAATTTAAGAAAACAAATTTATTCGTCGCGAAAAAAATTCTAGTTGATACGAACTGTCAAACTTTATTCGCGTTCCACATCATCCAAACTCGCAACGAATAACATAATCGCGCGTACTTAACCTAAAAAATCATTCTTGTTTTGGTTTCGGTGGTGAATGGTGTTCGGCTGTCAAACTTCATTCGCGACGAATTAAAAACTCTCATGTGAAAGAAATGTCAAAATCGACGAATATTCGTTCATTCGTTGGTCGTTGGTCGTGCTCATGTGAATAGTACTTAAGGGTTCCATTAACACACCCTGCTATGCCTGGTAATATCGATCTTCTAAAGCATCTTGCACATGAGCGACGAACTGCGAACTGCGAACTGTGGATGTTCGCATATTTTGACTTTTCTTTCATTTTGACTTTCTTTTATAATTACCCTTTTCTCCATATTTTCCTCAGCCATGATCTTTCACACAAAAACAAAACAAGAGTGGTATAATTTTGAGGTTAAGTTGAGCGCGAACAATTTATTCGTTGCAGTGTGGATGGTATGTGGAATGCGAATAGAGTTTGACAGTTCGCAGCAACCTCACTGCAATTCGTTACTACCAAATTTTTTTTACAAAATTTTCTTGTTTTAGAGAACAAAATGCAAATTTTATTATCCTAATATTAGTGTCAATTGGTTTCTTATAATTTAAATGTGTTTTTGTTTGGAATTGACTTTTTTAAATGTGTAAAATCACGTTTGTTCGTCCATTCGTTCATTCGTTGTTCTCTCTCATGTGCAAGGCCCTTAAAGTAAAGCTTCTAGCTTTCTGATCTTTGTTTCTGACATTCTGATCTTTATGTTAATCGGACAAAGTAGGACAAGTAATGTTAGAACTTTGTCCAATCGATCGAAAAAGTTGGACGGTAAATATCCAAATCAAAATTGTTCTTACATAAAATCGTTTTTCACAAATGATCTGGGATCCTTAGGGGATAGAAAATGCCTCTCATTATAATTTTTTTCATAAAACAAATCAGTTTTGCAATATATTTATTTGTACACTAAAAAATCAAAGCCTATAATAGAAAGAACATCAAATCTGAATAAGCTGCAAAATTTAACACCTAGAATATGTTTTTTGAATTTGATGATTTATTGATAGTGATGATTTCATATCGTGATAATCGAATTTCGCTATGTTATTCGCAACTTATCGAAGGTTTAATCAACTGTTTATAGAAAGTTAATAATGTAGGGATTACTTAGTGATAGAAAAAAGATATTGTGACATTTCCACCATTGCTTTGCTAGGGGGAAACGTTATTTGTAAAATATGGTTTTCTTTTCTGGGTGCAGCCTATCTGAACTTTAAATGTCAGAGTTGTACCCAGTAATTTTCATGTTATTAACAGAAAAAATGTTTTTGATAAGTGTAGCCTCAAAATTTTTATTGACAGACAACATTTTGAAGAAGCTTTGAAACTGTGTGAGTTTTTAAAATATAGCAACAAAGAAAACTTTTCAAAAACAAATTTGTCCTGATCAATTGAGTATGAGTGAAATGTTGCAAAATGTTCCATTTATTAAGAATTTGTGATATGTGCCAAAATGTAGTTATACAGCTTAAAAAAAAAAGAACATGATATAATTCAACAATTAATAATAACAATCATTATTAACTTATGTATAACAACATACACTTTCGCTTTAACTGAATACGCACAAACATTTTAAAAAACAATATGTAATTTTTTTTCCAAATATTGCAGGTTTTTGTGCCATCTGTTATCTAAATAAAACTGCAAGTCATGTTTTCGCCCCACTTGTAAAGAGTTTCATACGTTAAGCAAAAGCTTTTTTTAGTCAACTGAACAGGTACAACGACAATTAAATCGTTGTTTTTGGGCATTTTCAAAAATCAAAACTTGTAGTGTCTTCAGTAAAATTCCATTTCTGATCTAAAATTTTAAGCCCAATGGGTAGATCTACATGGCTTAGCAGTGTTTTTTAAAAGCTAAAATCTACTTGCTTAGACATCAAGAACTAACCGGACGTGGAACAGCTAATAAAATTGATTGTAGTCTTAATGTCTTTTATTCTTACTTAAAAAATAAAGATTTGTACAGAGAAAACATAAAGGGAAAGTAAAAACAGCAGCTTGAAGACGAGCAATTTTAATGTGTCCATCAGATTCTTCTGATTCTGGGGCAAACATTTAGCTTAAACGAAGGTCGGGCAACAGTTTTAACATTTATTAAAATTGGAGCCATCTTAAACGAATTAAACATAAGGAAAAACCGCTACATGATGAACAATGAAAAAACTTAAATAAGCTGGACAAAGAATGGTATTCCATTGTTTTTATCGGACGAAAAACCAATCTGAAGATCTGTCCGTCACCGCAGCTGCGTAAAAAGGAATCAAGAAACAAGAATATCTAAAAAACATGGCGTTGAATCTCATACATTGTAATGATTCTAGATCATTTTGGACAAATGTACGCATTCTAGCTGGCCGAAATAATAAGTCAACGGTCTCTGCTATTGATGTGGATACAATGGCTACTTACTTCAAAACACTTTTCATAGCAGATCCTGGTCAAATGAACATAAGTTATGCACTACCATTCACTTATATTGATGAGTTAGATTCCCGATTTTCAATGCTAGAGCTAATAGTGGCTTTAAAAAAAATTAAGGATAATAAGGCTCCGGGTTTAGATGGCATACCGGCCGAGTTTTACAAAAATGCCAGCTCACAATTTCTAGAACAAATTTTACTTTTAATAAACAAGATGTTTATAGATGAGACAATTCCAAATAGCTTCCGATCTTCATACATTTCTGTGATCTTTAAAAAGGGAGAACCTACCGGAAAACTATAGGGGAATCTCTGGTCTCAGCTCTCTGCGGAAAATTTTCACTCAATTACTGTACCTAAGGCTTGTTTCGTGGGTTGAAAGGAATAATAAAATAAGTTGTTTCCAAGCTGGGTTCAGAGCAAATCTCTCTACAATAGACCAAATTTTTACTCTAACGAGTGTTGCTAAACGTTTTATTGATAAAAAAAAGAACCTCTATGCATTTTTTGTAGATTTCAAAGCCGCCTTTGACACTATAAACAGAAGTTTACTACTTTTCAAACTTCAAACAACTAATATCAAATACAAGTTCAGTAGTAAAAATTGGTATGAGATTGTCAAATCAATTTAAATCTGAAACGGGAGTACCACAGGGTTGTATTTTGAGTCCCTTGATTTTTCCCTCTTCATCACATTGAAGATCAAATTCCAGGTGGTGTTATTTTTGGAGATGTACTTATCAAGGTGCTTTTATATGCAGATGACCTTGTCATTCTTACCGATAATCCAGATACTTTGCAGCTTCAGATTAACAAATTAAAACAATATTGCGATACTTGGGACCTTAAAATCAATACTTCAAAGTCAAAGATAATGGTTTTTAGATCTCAAAACCGCAGTAATAGGACTAATCGCAACTGGCACCTTGACGGCTCAAACATAGAAGTAGTGACTGATTACAAATATCTAGGATTTACTATAACACATAACCTAAATCTTGGAGCCCATTTTAAAGACAAAGTGAAGGTAGCAAAAGCAGCTATCAATTGTATGTGGTCAAACTTCTTCAAAAATAACTCTATAGATGCGTCGACTAAATTTAAAGTATTTGAGACAACTATCAAAAGTTCTCTCTTATACGCTAATGAAGTTTATGGATACAAGGAATTAGAAGTAATTGAATTAGTCCAACGGTACTTTTTCAAACGTATTTTCAGACTCCGTGCTAATACACCAAACTACGCTATTTACATTGAATCTGGCCTGCCTCCAATTTACTTAAAAAACCTTAAAGCTAACGCAGACTATATTGTTAAAGTCATGAGTAGACCTAATAATAATATTCAGAAAAAGATTATTTTGATAGCTCTACGGGGTAGGTACTCTCCTTTTAAAGACTGGTTTGATTGGGCATCAGAATATAACTTTCCGTTGTCACTAAGTATTGATGATTTAGAAGCATTTAGAAATGAACTGTATGACCTTATTTCTATTATAGATGAAACAATGTATCTAAAATCAATAACCCGTGCAAGAGAGTCTGTTACAAGAACAGCTTACTCTAAACTCAACTTATGTCTCGGGTATGACAACTATTTTCGAAACGAGTTTACTGCCAATGAGATAAGTCTAATCTTTAAAATGCGCGTTGAAATGCTTGAGCACAATTATAGACCTCACAGAAATGATTTGAATCCGAATTGCTTAGCCTTAATCAGGCTGAAAATATTTCGCATTTCTTAGCTTTTTGTCCAATAATACAGGAAATCCGAAAATTATATTTTAATAAAAGTTTTTTTACAATTGAAGAATGTTTTGCAATTTTAAATGGAGAAAGTGGATGGAAAACTCTCATTCGATTTGTTTCAGAGGCTCTAGCATATATCGGGTGATTTTTTAAGAGCTTGAGAACTTTTTTTAAAAAAAAAACGCATAAAATTTGCAAAATCTCATCGATTCTTTATTTGAAACGTTAGATTGGTCCATGACATTTACTTTTTGAAGATAATTTCATTTAAATGTTGACCGCGGCTGCGTCTTAGGTGGTCCATTCGGAAAGTCCAATTTTGGGTAACTTTTTCGAGCATTTCGGCCGGAATAGCCCGAATTTCTTCGGAAATGTTGTCTTCCAAAGCTGGAATAGTTGCTGGCTTATTTGTGTAGACTTTAGACTTGACGTAGCCCCACAAAAAATAGTCTAAAGGCGTCAAATCGCATGATCTTGGTGGCCAACTTACCGGTCCATTCCTTGAGATGAATTGTTCTCCGAAGTTTTCCCTCAAAATGGCCATAGAATCGCGAGCTGTGTGGCATGTAGCGCCATCTTGTTGAAACCACATGTCAACCAAGTTCAGTTCTTCCATTTTTGGCAACAAAAAGTTTGTTAGCATTGAACGATAGCGATCGCCATTCACCGTAACGTTGCGTCCAACAGCATCTTTGAAAAAATACGGTCCAATGATTCCACCAGCGTACAAACCACACCAAACAGTGCATTTTTCGGGATGCATGGGCAGTTCTTGAACGGCTTCTGGTTGCTCTTCACTCCAAATGCGGCAATTTTGCTTATTTACGTAGCCATTCAACCAGAAATGAGCCTCATCGCTGAACAAAATTTGTCGATAAACACATTTCGAACCGAACACTGATTTTGGTAATAAAATTCAATGATTTGCAAGCGTTGCTCGTTAGTAAGTCTATTCATGATGAAATGTCAAAGCATACTGAGCATCTTTCTCTTTGACACCATGTCTGAAATCCCGCGTGATCTGTCAAATACTAATGCATGAAAATCCTAACCTCAAAAAAATCACCCATTAGAAACATGTATATTAACTTTTAACACATGCGGTCTAATGATAAACTTTGTTTTAGCTAAACTAAAAGCCCAATTTGTGTATTGAAACACTTTAAATTACTTTTTATATATACCTTCGTTCTTATTTATAATTATATTATTATTATTTATTATAATTGTAATAATTTTTTATGTAATTAATATTGTATATTATAATGTTTGTTTTCAACTGTTCTTTTCATTGATATTTAGGTTTATATTTTAACTGTTTAATGTAATTTATAAAATGTACTCTCTCTAAACGTATTTATTTAATTCATATAATTAGCATTTTCGGCAGACGGCTTATAAGCCATGCATGTAAATCTTTTAAACTAATTCTGTTAAATAAATTATGTATGGAATAAAAGAAGAAAAAAAAAAAAAAAAAAAAAAAAGGAATCTTGAAAAAACATTTTAATAAATAGTCTAACATTTTTGACCCATAAACTTAGCTTATCAATATGACAACGCGCCTCTACACTCGGTGCGCATAATAAAAGCTTGTAGAGGAGCAAAATTTGCACTTCCTTCAATGACCGCCGCGCCGCCGTACCTACTCATCTTGTCTTAACATTATTAAATATACTTGGGAATGGTTAGTACCCACAATTAATGAAATTTGTCATCAGTTTGAAGAAAAAAAATCCTTAATTTCTGGCAATTAAATTAGCGTGGAGCAAAATTTCGTTAAACTATAACAGTGGCTGTAGGATTCATACCTGAACTAATTTACGAAATGATTGAAAGTAAAGGTGGAAAGTAAGTGTACATTACCCACTACCGAACTTAATCAATACTGGTTTTAGTCTAATCCAATATAATTTTTTATTTTTGTACCTATTCAGTTGATTTAAAAAAACTATTCAATTTTTCTTAGTAGAAGCCTTTGCAAGTGGGAGAAAGATAAACTATAGTATTTGTTTTTGGTAATGGAGTAGTTAGCTATCACATACCTATGACTCAAAAATCAGCTGCCATTGAAAACGATTTGATCACTGAACAATTAAAAATTCTGTGTTAAATGAAGTATTTTTTTTAAGTTCTACATTTATAAGCTTCATTTTCATTCAAAAAATAACACAGTTAACTTTCCTAATAGTTTTTAAATCTCGAAAGAAGAGGTTCTAAGAATGATAGTTTCAACTGGCACCCAAGGCAAAAGGAATGAAGAAAATGTGTCAAGAGTATTTGTCAATTGTGGAAATTTGGAAAGGTATTAATTAGAAATTATGTGGGAATCCATAAGTGGTGAAAAAGAACCCAATTTCGTTTTTAAAGGTATACTTAAAGGTCGTAAGCTGCAATCATAATTTAAGATTTAACTCACTGCTTTTTTCTTTATTTCAAGCAAAAACCAACACTTACGTATGTTCGTATGTATGCAGGCAAAAATTCACAGACAAAATATTCAATGTAAGACTGCGCATACGTACTACGGCACCACAATATATGAAGCCATTTTCTCGAAATCCCCAATGACAATTTCCATTCAAGTGAAGTATAGGTATCTCCCCGAAAAAAAATCTAAAACAAATTAAGAGAGAATAAAGAAAAATGTCATTACATACATAAAATGTAATGAAATATACATATAAATATATGTACTGGATATACAAATAGACAACATATATCTATACATGAGCATCAGCTGCTGTTCCTAGTTAATTAAAAAAGCTTGCCGAGAGTGTTAAGAATCAAAAAAATAGGTACTTTGTATGAAAGAGGAGGTTTAAAAGAACAAAGGATTCATTTTTCCCTAAAATTCATTATTCTGTTTGTCCTGTCCAAACTTGGGGTTGAATTAAAAAACAAAATGCCACCAATACGTCTTTTAATGTACTTTTTTGCCATAGCAATTCATACCCAGCCACAAAAATAAAATTCAAAATTTTAATTTGGAAAATGGCTGAATGTTACAATTGTGGAATTCAATCGAACATGTTACATGTCCATCAGTTGCATTAAAACCGTTATACATAATGCACGAGTACGTACACAGAAAAGTTTCAGCGGCAGCGACTATGGGTGCGGGTTGGTGTTCGTGTTCGGGTCCGGATGCGGATGCGGAAGCGGGTAATACCAGCATGTAAGTGGTTAGAGAGATGTTTTATGTGTTGGTATAATCTCAGGACGATATTGTGGATGTCTGCTGCAAGGATATGCGATGGGTAAAAAAGCTGTAAAAAAAATTTACTAAAGTACATGTTCACGTGCCGTTGTTACCCGGGGGAATTTGGACTAAAACACTTGTTTTTTGAGTTTTTTTTTTTAACTCAGCATTGTGCATAGTGCATATTCCATGGGAAAAAGAATTGTTGATTTTTCGGTTTTGCCTTTTGAAACGAAGAAGAAGAAGAAGACAAAGTCTATTAGCTTTTTAGAAAAGGTTTTCTCGTGATTTCGATCAATAAACCTAAAGTACGGACTGATGCTTAGTTGTATACAGATGTAGAAAAACAGGTCCCCATACTACTGAAACGGGTTGGGTAGGTACATGCATGTGTTATGTCTTAGTTTATATTTTGAAAACTTATTATGAATATTGCAAAACCTAAACAGACTAAGAAAATACAAAATTATGATAACCAAACCACAAGCAGAAAGACATTTGCACCTGAATAGTTCAGTTTTGTGTAAAAATGTAGAAGATAACCTTGGAAATGTTTTTGAATTTCACCTAGCTTTTCAGAAACCTACGACTTAATGGCATAATAAAAGTGATTTGCTTCATGGTTTTCATAATTCTAATGGCATACTTTTAACTAGACAGGAAATATTTCCGGGTCTGTTAGACGTTACTATATTGATAAATCAAAGAATTCAAGTTGGTTGAGATGATTGTTTCACATGGGAACGTCACATACTTTTGCTTCCTCCTCAGCATCACCGTTTCTAGTTCTGATATTATTTACCAAGCTTTTTCAATAGTCAAAGGTTTTCAGTTTTGGTTCTTAAAATCGTAAATGGTAGAACAATATCAGATGCAAAAACCTTCATAGAAACAATAAAATGTGCAAAATGTTGACTAGCAAAGTAGCAATGCTAAGTAGATGCATGTGTTAAATAATAAAAAAAAAGTAGTAGTAAAAACATAATAATGAAAGACTTCAAAGGCTATAATATAAAAAGAAACAAAGAAAAGGACAGTTTATATATTTTGTATGACTCCTGAAGATTCCTATCAGTCATATTGCAGAGCACTAGGTTAAGAAGAAAATTAACTTTTTGTTTTCTTGGCTACAAATGCATTGTTTTATTAATAAGGTCTTAGAAATACAAATTGATCACATAAATAAAAAAAATAAATTAGGTAATCCAACAGTCCGTTGAGAACTAGGGCCTAGTGACTTACAACTCTCAACCATTCATGTGTGCGAGTAATTTTGTCAGGGATGGGGGGCGACCTACAGTTTCAAGCAGATTTCGAACGGCTAATTAGAGAAAGCACTTTTTATGACAAGAATTACTCTTGGAGGATTTGTCAATTCATCGCAAGAGGCAGTACTCCTGAGTAAAACTTCAGATGGCACAGGCAGGAATTGAATCCAAGACCTCTGACATATGACAGTCTTACGCACTAACAGCTTGCCGCTGGGCTTCACGAAAGTGTAACACATTTTTTTAAAAAACGTAACAAAAGCGAAAAAAATGTAACAAATCAAAAAAAAATGATTTAAATCAAAGAATGCTCTTGAACTCAATTTTTTATTTTTAATAGGAACATAAGTTTATATGCTGGATCGAGAGATCGAGTTTGAATTTGAAGTGAAAGATAGTAAGATTTCGACTAAACTGTAACTGAACGAGTTCGATCGAGTCGAATGAACGTGATTTCAACTCATTTTAGGACGTAGGTGTACAAATAGGTGGAAGTGTTGTTTAAGCGCACTTCACACTGATTAAAAAAATCATAAAGTAAATTTTTAAAGAAAAAAAAAGTTTGGAGAAAAAAGTGTAACAAAAAGAAAAAAAAAGTAACATAGTAACAAATACAAAAAAATTAAGAAAAGTGTAACACTAACCATCACGCTACCGGTACTATTGACTTGTGCTAAAGAATAATGTTGTTGAAACAGTCAGTACATAATATGTACATATATATAAGGAATCGAACATAATATAATTAGATGCCAATTATAGCTATCATTGGTTTTCATCACTGAATGTTTTGTTTCGGGATTCAAAAGTGAAAAAGAGTGAAGTTTATTATATTTGGTATCAAAATGAAGCTGATCAGTTGCTGATTTTTTTTTAAATAAAAAAAAATGAATTATTTAACCTGCAGAACTTTCCTTTTAGTTCATGACTGTATTTTTCAATGATAAATGTTTTCAATGAAATCGTTCCACTGAAAATTTGTCATTTGTATTCCGAATTCTCATTCTTACTTTCAATAACCAACCCTAACCTTAAGAACTGAATTCCAATCAGGAAATACTTGATTCCAATCAGGAAATTTGTGTCAATTGACAGGGATTTTCAATGGTAGCTATTACCAACTTTTCAAACAAATTCCACTGATTGGTTCCAATGCTGAACTGGCATATTAGGTTCTGATTTTTTCACAACCAATATTTTTCACACGAGGTGAATTTTCAAATTTTATTTGATAAAATATGTATACTCTTTGAAAAAAGAAATAATAAAGTTTACCCAAATATCTGAAATAAAATGGACGAGAAAAGGGAAAATGGTATACAGTATTTTTAGAAGCGAAGGACTTTGTCTTTCCACTTCACTGCTGGATCTTTGCAAGATATCTATTTGCAGTTCATCACAATAAAAGCAGATGCAACAACTTCTACTTTTACTGAGGACTGGATCAAGAATATAATATGAACCGAAAACCCAGACCTAATCCTAGCGCGCAGCTAATCCTAGTATTGTATTTGTAAGTGATTTAAAAAATGGGTGATTTTTTTGAGGTTAGGATTTTCATGCATTAGTATTTGACAGATCACGCGGGATTTCAGACATGGTGTCAAAGAGAAAGATGCTCAGTATGCTTTGACATTTCATCATGAATAGACTTACTAACGAGCAACGCTTGCAAATCATTGAATTTTATTACCAAAATCAGTGTTCGGTTCGAAATGTGTTTATCGACAAATTTTGTTCAGCGATGAGGCTCATTTCTGGTTGAATGGCTACGTAAATAAGCAAAATTGCCGCATTTGGAGTGAAGAGCAACCAGAAGCCGTTCAAGAACTGCCCATGCATCCCGAAAAATGCACTGTTTGGTGTGGTTTGTACGCTGGTGGAATCATTGGACCGTATTTTTTCAAAGATGCTGTTGGACGCAACGTTACGGTGAATGGCGATCGCTATCGTTCAATGCTAACAAACTTTTTGTTGCCAAAAATGGAAGAACTGAACTTGGTTGACATGTGGTTTCAACAAGATGGCGCTACATGCCACACAGCTCGCGATTCTATGGCCATTTTGAGGGAAAACTTCGGAGAACAATTCATCTCAAGGAATGGACCGGTAAGTTGGCCACCAAGATCATGCGATTTGACGCCTTTAGACTATTTTTTGTGGGGCTACGTCAAGTCTAAAGTCTACACAAATAAGCCAGCAACTATTCCAGCTTTGGAAGACAACATTTCCGAAGAAATTCGGGCTATTCCAGCCGAAATGCTCGAAAAAGTTACCCAAAATTGGACTTTCCGAATGGACCACCTAAGACGCAGCCGCGGTCAACATTTAAATGAAATTATCTTCAAAAAGTAAATGTCATGGACCAATCTAACGTTTCAAATAAAGAATCGATGAGATTTTGCAAATTTTATGCGTTTTTTTTTTAAAAAAAAGTTCTCAAGCTCTTAAAAAATCACCCGATATATTCACAAAAAGCGGTTTGATGTCAAAAACAACTAAAATCTTTGTATTCACACAATTTAGACTTTAGAAAAACTTTAGTTATGCTTTAAAATATTTTCATAAGTTCTTTTCTGAGAGAAAGATCAAATAAAATCTGGATCGGCACTTGATTAAAAGTACCTTTTTATTTCTTTATTACCAAAAACTTGAAGAGTTTTCTGATATTGAAAATACTAAGACAAATGTATTTAATATTAGCTGCTCGTCCCGTCTTCACACAGGTCGACATTATACTCGCTTTAAGCGAGTTCTAGATATGCTAGACCTCTTAAATTTATTTATCTTTTTTTAATTTTACGATTACTCCTAAGATATTAATCGAAACTGTTTGTGTAAAACGCTTTTTAATGTGTTAGAAATGCTTAAAATGCCTAACATATTTAATTAGGTATGGATTAATATTGTATCCGTCTAAGCAGTTTCTAAATACAACATTATAAACTTGGTAATTCTTTAAAACAAACTAAGAATGGGTATAAGTACGAAATAATATATTTACATTGTATGTTTATCTTCAACGAATTAGGCAAGGTTTTCAATGAAACTTCAAAAACGGATTTTTGGGATTTGAGATTTTTGAGCACCTACATAAATTATCGTTTAACAAATTATACAAGTTACCTCCGGAACCACTCTGTAGATATAGATGAACAGAGCATGACAATCCGTTGAGCAGTTTTTGAAACAACACAAATCTCGAACAACTAATAAGTTATTGTTGTTATTATTATTATTATTATTATTATTTACTATATTAACGTTAATTTATGTTTTCTTACAATTTATCACAGTTTTCATTTGTAGATATGGTGTCGTTGTCTTACTGATGTCAAATGTATAATATGCATAAATAAATAAATAAATAAAAATAAACACTAACAATTGTATACACAATTGATATTTTTTTTTAAACTACTTTAAAATTTTGAATCAACAACAATTCTAAATGATAAAATCTGGATTTTTTTAAATAATCGTTAATTCGAGAATTTGTTTTAATCTCTTCAAAGAGTTTAATGAAAACACAGCTAGGTACATACACAAACTATTTTTTCGTATACGAGTACATAAGAACACAAAAACAAACCTAATGTATAACAATTGAAACAAACACGAACAGAAAAAGAACAAGCTAAGCTAATGTTGTATAGGCATGGTAATTTAAGTATCCAGTAAAATCAGTTTCTACTTTTGTATATACTCTCGCCTTATCCAATTTTTTTATTTTTTTCAAGAAACATTCATATGCACTGATTCCTTAGCCACAATTTCATTTATATATGTAAAGGACTTCTTGCTCAAATATTAAGTCTTCGCAGTGCCACGATCACCAATTTTGTTTTGTGATCACCAATTTACGAATGCGAAAATCTTGAACGAAGTTTTGAAAAATTGTTAACCCTTGTCTCAAAATTTAATATATTTATTCTAGATTTTTGTATTTCTATTATTAATTTTCATTTTTGATATTTTTGGATTCTAGATTTTTGTTCTCGAGATTTCGAGGTAAATCCAAAATCCTTAATTTCCTGTTTAACTGGATTCATATAGAGGGTGTCTTTTTAGACGTGCGGTTATCAAGAAGAAATAACCCGCATATAATTTAATTGTATGTCCAAGACTTAAGCTTTATTATAATGATAAGGGTTTATGCCATTTTGTTTTAAGAATTATTTCGGGCGGCCGCCCGCCGCGCCGCCGTGGTGTGCTCGAATAACTTCCAGCCGAGAGGCCAAATGATGCCTTGAGTCAGCAATAACACACCGATATGGCGTCAAACGTCTCGGGCAAGAGGCTTATATACGTGGGCAAGGGGCTTCACATAACCCTACAATAAATAGTCCAGCAGTGTTAAATCACACGATCTTGGAAGGCACGCCACAGCTCCCTACGCAAGCGCCATCCGAATCATTATTTTGGTAATAAATTTGCACGATTTTCAAACGTAGTTCAGAAGTTAGTCTGTTGATTATAAAATGGCGAACTAAACTAAGCAGCAAAAGGACTCCGAAAAAAGTATTGCCAGATTCAAAAAAATACAAATATTCGCTATGTACATTGTACATACAAAATAACGTTTTGACTTTCAGTGTAGAGAGAATCAGTACTCTAACTGGTACCAACTTATTTCACACAACACAAGTAATAGGATCTATAGTCCTATCAGTTTGGGACGGAGTACTTGTCAGGACTCGTTCCTAAGCAACAAGCTAGGACCTAGTTATTATACCAGTTGCTAGTACTCGAATCGGTACCAATTGATATCTTCACAGAAGTACTAAGCTATAGTTCTGTAGGTAAATAGGTACCGAATACTTATTAGGAATGTGTATTTTCTGGTACAGGCTAGGGCGTTTATACTGGAATCAAAGCAATAATCTTAATTCAATTTGGCCTTTTTTTTAGAAACAAATGATTTTTATTTCATTATGTTTTAATTTTTTTTTTGTTATCTATAATTCGGTATTTTCTGCTGTCTTTTTACGTTTGAAATAATGATTTAGTATTTGGTGGAAACAGTACTCATTTGTGAAATTAGGGTTTTAGTGATCTTGCTTAGCTAGACTAAGAATTGGGATATCTTAGGACTTATATTAAGAAATTGAAGGGTTAAAGAAATGTCATATTTAATTGTTAATATGATACCGTAGTACCCGTAGCGTGATGGTTAGTGCGTTGGACTGTCATGCAAGGGGTCTTGGGTTCAATCCCTGCCTGTGCCACCTGACTCTTTTGACGAGTACTGCCTCTTGCGAGGAATTGACGAGTAAATCTTGTCATGAAAAGTGCTTTCTCAAATTAGCCGTTCGGATTCGGCACATAAACTGTAGGTCCCTTCCATCTCCGACAACATTACTCGCACACAGGAATGGTTGAGAGTTGTAAGTCACTAGGCCCTGGTTCTTCATGGACTGTTGCGCCACCTAATTTATTTTTTTTTTTTTTATGATATGAAATTTAAATTTCATAGGGCTAACCAGGTTCTGGCTTCCTCAAAAATTAATGATTTTCTGCATTGACTTTTATTTTAAATAAACTTATAAGTATATATGTATGTATTCAGTTTTTGTTTTATATTACATACCTTCCTTTATAATTATTATTTTTGTTTTGTGATTACAGTTCTAAAAATGTTCTTTTTTTTTAGTTATTTTTATAAAATAAAATAAGAAACTTCTTTTCTGAAGAAAAAACAAACATTTTTTCCTTGTTTTTCTCTAAAGCAATTGTTTTCTATATGCATTTTTATGAAATAAACACATATGGTTATAAGACGACCGAAACATCACATTTTGTAGTTTCTTATAAGCATTATTTTCTGTAACTTGAAAGAATTTTTTTTGGAAAAACAGAACTGTGTTTTTTGCAATTTTAGCTTCAAACTCAAATATTTCAATAAAACTTTAAAATTAAAAATACAAATATTAATGGAATATTGTATTCTTTTCTACAAAAACAACTACACATTTTAGTAGTAACATGAGCCAAGTCTTTGCTCGCGTTTTGACGCAAGAACTATTCATATTGTTTCATATTTAGTATAATAAAACAAAAACAAACAAAAAATTAAAATTATCATTTTTCTGGATTTTTAGAAAAAAAAAACATCAAAGACAAAATAATTTCGTTTTCATGAATGCCTTTTTTACTTTAAAACCCTAAATAATAATTTGATATGAAGATTGTTTAAGCACTTATATAGTAAATACATATGTACATAATTCTTTAAGTAAAACCTTAAATGAGGTAAGCAAGAAAAGAACGAACAATCTAGGCTTCACGATTCGTTTACAAAAATATATATGTAGGTACATGCACCTACATTCGAAACTAACCAATTTTAAAAAGAAGATAGTTTCATTTCATAAAATTTGCTTTCATAAAACCTTAACTCTCATGGATCCTAGACTTTTGAATGCTAAAAACGTCTTGCCTATGGTGGTTAATCTAATTAAGCTTAATGATAAGTTTTCTTAGTATCATATCTTAGCACTTTTTTTATTGCATACAACCTATACAGAAACTTTTATCATACCTACGAGCATAAGTATATGTACATATGTATCTACTTTAAAAAGTGTGTTGATAAATTTGTTTCTATACATGTTTGTTATAATCATAAAATTGCAATCCGACAAATATTGCCAAATCAAAAAATCTTCCTTTTCAACAAGTTTTAACAAGCGACGGGAAAACCACTATTTCCAATGCTCAAGGGAATGAAACACAAATATTCTTGTGGACACTGATGTACAGACTAATTGTAAAAATGTGTTGACAAATAACCAAAAATATCAATTTTGAGTCTTGAAACACTCTTCATCTTTTCCATTTACACCTGTCATACATTCTATACAAAACATTTAATTTGTGTTGCGCTTGATAATTCCTTCAATCAATTGAAATGAATCACATCATAACCACTGTAGGTATATTACTTACCGTCGGCTTTATTTTTGGGCAAAACCGCCTTGAACGCTGACAATGGCTGGCCATGATTTTGATCCATTTGTTGTATTCTGTTATGTGAATTCACCATCGGCCCCATTAAGGCTGTAACATCTCTTAAATCCAGTTGCTGATGATGACTGCTGAGGAAATTAGTGGGGAAACCATTGTTGGGCGGGAATTCGCTTGATTTAAATTCGTTTTTAAATCCTAAACTATAGTCTAACGGTAATTGGTTCGAATTCGCGACGTCCATGTTATTAATTTTTTTATTTAGCAGGTAAATTTTACTTCACAAAAACAAATTAAGTTTAACGTTTTTATACACAAAATATCACAGAAAAATACATTCAAAGGTTATGTGTATACATAATAATATTAAACATAAAACAATTGAATCAAGCACAAAATAAATTTTGTTTAAAAGTCGGTCCGCACATAGATCGATATAATATGTAATCTTTACAGGTAATTTAATCTTCGCTTACAATAATCACTGCGTAGATTTATGTACATATTATGTAGGTATACCTCAGGGGTATCTATTTCTATACCTATCTAGAAAGTATAGGCATAATACGTATTTCAAAACAAAAATCTTTAGGTACGTCACTTTGTTTTGGGGGTAGGTGATGGTTACCTATTAAATCTATACCTAGTCAAAATCACGCACTAACTAATATCAAAAACACACATTTCCGTTAAATAAATTCCATAAGAAAGTAGGTAGTTCATCTTCTTTTTCTTTCAATTCCAACCACAAAATAAATCGAAACAAATGCACTTGATTACAACAAAGATAAACGGACACCAAAGAAATAAAAATCTCTTTGTCCCAAAGCTAAATAAATTTTGAAAATCCAGCTCTCGAACTCGAAAATTATGTTTTCCTCTTCGGGCTCGAAACAGACTGAAAGTATGCTCCCGCTATTATTTTCAAGTGTCCCGTTATAATCAAACGACTGTGATATCTCTGCATATGGCGGCATATACCGTTCGAATCATCCCCCATATTTGTGCTAGCAATGATTTTCCATTCCATTCACTCTAGTGTGAATAAACCTTAAGCACCCCATAAAGTCTAAGTGTAGGTGAATTTGTGTGCTAGTGTGTTGTTAACGAATACATAGACGAGTGTTCGCTGATAGAGTGTTAGTTCTCTTGGAAGTGTACTGCAAGTAAAAGTATGAAATCGGAGTCGACCATCCCACTTTTGGATTGGAGAAATCATTGGAAATGCAGTGCAAAGGTTGCAGCTTGCTAAGCACTACAGAACAGAACTGAATAAGGCGAGGAAAATCAGATTAAGTTGGCGAGAAGGGAAAATCAGAGACACGCCCCTGATTTAAGAAATGTATTATAAGAAGGGATTGGTTTGGTATGGTACCATATCGAGTAAGGGTTGATTCCAGTGAGGGACTGGAAGGAGTTCTTATACCAATGGAAATTGCACTATCACTATCAGTGTCAATGTCAATGGTTGACTTGGCTTTAGCTCTAGAGAAAATGATGAAACAGATTTTTTTTGGAAGCGCATTCGCTTTAGTAAAGATAGCTATTCCTTTGATTGATTAGTATGGTTCTGGTGGTCTGTTCTGTTGGAACGTTCAGCTGAAAAAATATGACTGTGGTGATTAAATGCTGTGATTTTAAAATGAATAAATCTGAAAAGCAAAGTAGTAGGTACCACCTGTTGATAAAGAAAAACGAATCAATTAAAAAATTAGATATATTTAATTTAGTCCAGTCAAGGAATGAGGTGTAGAGTGCGTGAGCAGGTAACTAAGCGATTCCTTCAGAAACTTGTTCAGGGGGCTTAGGTTGTTAACATACCAAAAGTCCTGACTCCTAGGTGATGAGCGGGGGGGAGGAGGAGGGGGTAAAGGTACGAATTTTGGGTTTTTCGCTTATATCTCGAAAACGGTGCATCGGAGAGAAATATTTTTAGAGAATAAAATGGAGTTCTTAAAATTATCTACAACTTTTATATTATATGTTTTTTTGAATTCCTAACCGTTTTCGAGCTATACCCTCGGAAAAAGTTGAAATTTACAAAAAAAATCAATTTACGTCAAATTATTCATAAACATTGCATCATATTGTCTAAACCTGTTCATAAACGAAAAGTATGAATAGAAAAGAAGTTGTAGATTTTTAAATTCCCTTTTAGAATATATATACATATGCTGATTAATGTCCAACCCGCCTAAAGTTACAGCTATTTTAAAACTTGTATAGCATTTTGCAATTTTCAGAAAATTAGTTTGTATATCATATTATTCTTAACCCACTACTTTTGTTCGTTCATCTAATAACATATATGGCCACTTATAAGCAAGTTATTAAATAAAGTAGACAAAATAATGATGATGACAAATTTCACACTTTATTCTACAGATAGTTTCGTTACACCAATACAATAATAATTGTAAACCCCATTGTTCTTAATATATTCCTAATGTTTTACTCTCAACTTTAAAAGTAATCAAATTTTCATCCTCTTTGAACTTGAGGGCCCAGGCAATGATTGTTCTTCCATGGCATCTTCTTCCTCAGTAGCGGGTGGCTCTTGCTGAATGAGCTCTACATCGTCTTCATCGTCCTCATCGTCAACAGGCACACTGTTCAGGCACTTCCCTTGACAGTGGAGGCACGCTGCAGAACAGATGAGCATCGCTTTTCGGCAGCCACATTTTCCAATTACACAATCCTTGGTGCAGGGGCAAAATATAGTTTTCAGAAGAACCTCTGGTGCTGGTAGATTTGCCATGTACCCTTTCCATTCTGGCAGCGGGATGTTTAGTTTTTTTGCAACAAACCAGAGAACATCTAATGGTTGAGGGTGAACCACTTCTTCGGGTACGTTAATGCGTTTGACCACTACACTTTCCAGGCTAGCGCTCTTCTGGAATGTTTTCAGCGGAAATATGCCAAGTTTGCCAACATCATGTGATAAGGGCATATTCTTCAATCTTGGTATGTCTGCACCTTTTTCAAGGGAATTCGAGGGAGTAATGCACCTGATTCCACCCATAGCATGAAGAGTATTGAGCCCATCTATAGTACATACGTTAAAATCAACGTTGTCGAAAACAAATTGATTGAAAGCACCTTTCTTTACAATAAAACCAGGTTTCGCACTGTCTATTGCTGACATTTCTAACTTTTGTGCTTCGTGATACGATACACAGAAGCCCAAATTTGCAAGAAGATCAATTAAATGTCTTGAAGCATACTTTCTGTATATGAGCAATGATAGGCTGCACAATAGAGGTGATATGATACGAAGGTTCTAGGTCTAACAATCCCAATTATGGCATTTCCCAATGCAGCACATTTTCTCTTTTTTTCTTCTATTCTCTTTGTCTTTGCCAATAAAAGACCCTCGAGGAAAAAAGTAAGGGATTGAGGCATTGTACCTGGATTCTTCAAAAATTCGTCGCTGGGAGGGTATGTGTCTGTGCTGTACACTTGACTCTGAATATCTTGCCGTCAAATTTCCACAGCTTTAGCAACAATTCTCAACCTCTCTTCTTCTTCATTTTCAGCCCTGTTTCCATACCACGCTTCCATACCACTGGGACACTAAATCTGTTGACACCTGGAGTGATCAGTATCCGATCTCCATATTTCCTCTCCAATTCAGCCTTGATTGTCCGCCATTGGGGTTTGGTCTCTGATATGATACCCAGTATTTCATCTTTGAAGAACTGACAATAACTGCTTCCCTCCAAGTAGCTGAAAATCTCTTCCATAGCCTTTGTAACATGGTTGTCTCTGGGGATCTCTATTTTTGGAGTTTGTAAACTCGTGGGCTTCAAAAAATTAATGTAGCAGTCTTTGTGGTGTACTGCTTCCTCAGAAACAAGATCGTTAATCGAGGAAAGGTGGTGAAGAACTTCATCGCCCAAAGTATCCTTCCTCATAGAACACACCTCCCTGATTCGATTTTGAACAGTTAAAGTCTCAACTGAATGCACAACAATGCCCACAGAACAAACAATTATTACTCTTAAAATTGAATTTAGGAACTGAAGACCGGAGCTTAGACCACCCTGTCTCTTCCTTGGATGTGGATGCCTCCCTAACATATTTTTTTATCGTGTCAGTCCGGGTGTAATTTTTACGACAGCTTGTATGAATTAAAAGGGATGACAAATCACGGAAATTTTCATGCTTGTTGTCTTTCCGTTCCTTCCTTGCTTTAACAAGGCCCAGTATACCCTTTTCTTTTCAAACTAATTTTCTGAAAATTGTTTTAAAATAGCTGTAACTTTAGGCGGGTTGGACATTAATCAGCATATGTATATATATTCTAAAAGGGAATTTAAAAATCTACAACTTCTTTTCTATTCATACTTTTCGTTTATGAACAGGTTTAGACAATATGATGCAATGTTTATGAATAATTTGATGTAAATTGATTTTTTTTGTAAATTTCAACTTTTTCCGAGGGTATAGCTCGAAAACGGTTAGGAATTCAAAAAAACATATAATATAAAAGTTGTAGATAATTTTAAGAACTCCATTTTATTCTCTAAAAATATTTCTCTCCGATGCACCGTTTTCGAGATATAAGTGAAAAACCCAAAATTCGTACCTTTACCCCCTCCTCCTCCCCCCCGCTCATCACCTAGGAGTCAGGACTTTTGGTATGTTAACAACCTAATCCCCCTGAACAAGTTTCTGAAGGAATCGCTTAGTTACCTGCTCACGCACTCTACACCTCATTTTGAGTCATTTATTGACTGAACTAATTGTAAATTGAAGAAATCTGTTTTTACTATTTTTGTACTTTATTTACGCATGAATTTACTATTTTAATTCTAAAAGTTTACTTTTTCTAATACCAGCAATATTTAAAAAAAAAATTAAATTCCAAAACACCTTTAAATTGATTTATGTTTCTTTTAAGTTTGATTATTTTACGTAATTAACTCTAAAAAGGTATTTTCCTAGTTTTTTTTTAAGAATACATATGTATACATCTGCATTTATATATATTTGTTTTAATCAGGCGTGAAATAAATAAAGCCTTCAATAATTTTAATTACCTACCTGTTAATAAAAGATAATAGTAATAATAAAGCCTTTAAAAACAAAGCTTTTGCCACCAATTTTATCACTCAGCATCCTTCTTAACTGCACAAACAGTACAAACATCCCCATTCACAACATTATAGTTTACTGCGCAAACCCTATTTTGCGCATTTGTTTTAATATTGAGATGGTGTAGTGAATGGCCGGCTTCAGTGTCAACTTATCAAAACATCCCCCGAAAATCGATTTTAACAAAACTATCTTGATTTTTCAAAAGTCCGCTACTCAATGAAGCTGTTATACGACTAGTAAATTAGTATTTATATTTTTAATTATTTGTCAATGATTGTGCTAGGTTTTTCGTAAAACTGTCATAACAAGCCTAAATAAAATACTTTCCATTAAAGAAGTTTTAAAAAATTGAGTTTACTTATATCAAGTAATGATGAAGTAACAACAAAAAATTACAGAAAATATGGTAAACGCATATCATATTAATGACAAGTTATTCACCTAAGAACCTTCCGATAAGTGAATGTGGTTTTGTTCTAACTTTGCACCTACATATATATTATTAGTTATATATCCCTTTCGGGGTATTACACCTATCTAACTCAGGAAACAATTCGTGCTCAAAAACGTGGGACCCACCCAAGAGATGGTCTCAAAACACACTATCATCAGTTTTTAACGTTTTGTAACGAACTTAAATTGGGTTCATTAAGCTTACGAGAAAGCCTCAAGACTCATGTGGTATCACAATGGGCCACAAATCGCTTAAGTGTGTCATATTTCATCACAGACATCTACTTCAACCTAACCTTACTCAGCTATACCTAACTTTAAGTGTCATAATATTATTTGAATATTAGCCATTAACGATAAAACTGGTCGACAAGATTTTTCTACTGGCATTGAAATTGCACTTTTCCAAAGGGTTTTGGAGGCCTTAATTTAAATCCGACTTTAAAATTAATGTATCACATCAAGTTTTTCAGATATTACTTTTTAAAATGCGAAAAAACACGTATATTCGTCTTTTTGAGGCTGTCTAAATTTATTAGGTAGTTTTTTTTTTTCAATAAAATCCGTGAATGTTTTCCAAATCTAAAATCCCTTTATTCAATATTCAATTGAAATATTTATATTATTTCATATAATATTCGAAAAAAACTTCAAAATTTGTTAGATATCACATGTCTTACAAAAAACTAAAAGAAACGCTTAACCACTTTTACTAAAATAGTTTTCAACAGAAAAAGGCAAAACGGTTTGAAAGTAAGTTTGGTTCTTGTAACGAATCTGTTGTCTAAATAATTCTACTATAGCAAGTTTTTGAAATATATTTAAAATTGTAAAAATGATGTTGAAAACGTGTAAAACTTGAGCAAATAGTTAAAATATGAGTTTGGATTCGAAATCAGCACTAAAAATGCAGTCCAAAACGTAATTTACAAAACTATTAAAGCGTCAAATTCAAGTTTTTTTCGAGACTTCATATAGATTCAAATAAAGACTCATAACTAATGCGAATTTCCAGAAATTAAGTAAGATACTAAAATCCTTTGAATTGTATCGAAAAGAGAAAGGTTTGTACTTTTCAAGATCATCATACAATTATTGTTAAGAGATATTTTGAGTTTGAACTTAGGCTTAAAAAACCCGTTTTTGTTTGTTTTTAGAATTTAAATTTTAGAAAAATTTAAAGGTTAGATTCGAATTTAGGACATCTTTGTTTGTGCAACAGAAACAAAAACGTAATTTTGTCAACCAATGTAATGGATCGCTTAGCAATCGAACAATTCGTTTAAAAATTACTTCAAAAATGGTTTTTCAAACGTAGCAATTTTTCGCTTGTTACAAGCAATCAGTAATATTGTGAACAAATTTGAAAGGGAAGTGTTATTGATGTCATAAGGCTCAGTCAAAAATATTTCTTCTGTAAGTGCAATTGTTTCAGATTATCCGAATTTATCGATTTTCTGGCGGTTAAAGATCATGACTTGGACAGAGCAACAGTGATCAAGAATAAATCTCAATTTTATTCTCTTATAATTGACAGCAAACACTTTAATAATTCATAAGGAATTCTGATAGAGCTGAAATCTTTAAGATATTTTGTCTAGTGTTGCAGTGACCAAAAAAGCAATGCGAGCCTTTTCGATTATTTTCCGGGCCTACATTAAAATCCTACAATCTAACATTCTTATTCTTTTTAAGAGGTCTTGATTAGGATTTAAATTGGCACAATTATTTAAGTTGAATTGCAAATAAATCGATAAAATTTTGTTAACAATTGAATTACTTCATATTCATATGGTATACATATTACATATATATTTATATTCCGATAATCCGTTTTAATATTGTTCAGGAAATTTGCCTCTCCGTTAATACAATACCATAAGGAAGGCTTATAAGAAAATGAAGAAATACAGGGCTATCCATTTTGCGGTTTCAAAAGTAAACGTTAATAAAACACACATAAAATATTTTCTTTCGTGATATTTTTATTTCATTAATAATAGGTAATTTTCGACCAATTTTTGACACATATTGGGCGGTATCTCAGCCATAACTTGACGAATTTGTTTTTTAAGTGCTCAAGAGCTTAAGGCTTATCTGCATAATCACAATCTTTCACGTAGCCCCACAAAAAAAGTCCAGCGGTGTCAAATCGCATGATCTTGATGGCCAGTTGATATCGCCACGACGAGAAATTACGTGGCCATCAGGAAATGTCTCTTGCATGAAACCATATTCGCTCGAGTTGTGTGGCATGTGGTAACGTCTTGTTGAAAGCACATATTCTCCACGTCGTATTCTTCAATAGCAGGTAGACCATATGATCATAACGCTCCGAATTGACAATGACAGTCGTTCCATCGTCGTTTTCGAAGAAGTATAAGGTCCAATCAAACCTCCGGACCAAAGAGGGCACCAAACAGTGACTTTTTGTGGATGTAATGGCCTCTATTCAATTACTCGAGGTTTCTTAGAACCCCAAATACGACAGTTTGACAATTTTGTTTATTAACATACCCACCGAGTGAGAAATGTGCTTCGTCGCTGAAGAAAATTTTGTTCGAAAAATAGCCGTCAACCGCCTGTTGTTCAAGCACCCATTCGACGTATCTACGACGACGATCTAGCAAAAAAAAAAAACTCACTATCTGCAAGAACTCAAAGGAATTTTGGAGTAATGTTCGAGAATTGGGTGGACGTAATAGAAGTATGGTGAATACTCTCGGAACTGAGACACTTGCTGCTCATTTTAAAACACTTTTGTCGGTCGATGAGAATCAACATTATTTCTCCTACGCACTTCCTAACTTCACAGTCAGTGAATTAGATAGTCCAATATCGTGGAGTGATCTGGAAACAAGTTTAAATAAGTCGAAGAATAACAAAGCTCCAGGCATAGACGGGATTCCTGTTGAGTTTTACAAAAACAGCACTGATCAATTTAAAAACTATCTTGTGGAGTACTTTAACAGGTTATATAATGATGCTTATGTGCCAAAAAACTTTAATAAAGCAGTTATTTTTGCCATTTTCAAGAAAGGAGATTCAAATCTTGCGGAAAACTACAGAGGTATTTCTATTCTAAACACTATGAGGAAGATTCTGACTTCAATTCTGTACGAAAGGCTCACTAAGTTGAACGAGAACACTAATCGTCTAAGCAAGTTTCAAGCTGGTTTTCGGTCGGGCTTTTCAACGATGGATCACATTTTTGCACTTACCAGTATTGCCAGGAAGTCTATTGAAAATAAAAAGAAATTGTATGCTTGTTTTGTAGATTTCAAAGCAGCATTTGATAAGGTCAACAGACAGGCTTTGATGTATAAGCTCTCATTACTAGGGAACTCCCGAAAATTCCTGATGATGTATTCTAAATTTTTGGAGTCGTCAAGCGCCTCTGTATGGAATGGATCAGAGTTTTCGGATTGGTTTGAAACAACAGCGGGTGTTCCACAAGGCTGCATTTTGAGCCCAATAATGTTTGCTTTGTTTATCGACGATATCTGTGATGAACTTCCAGGAGGAAAACTTCGCCGATATCCAAGTGAAAGTTTTACTATATGCGGACGATTTAGTTGTTCTAGCTGAAAATCCTTTCACTCTGCAGCTACAAATAAACAGATTGAACTCCTTCTGCAAGAGGTGGGGCTTGCATGTTAACACAAACAAAACGAAAATAATGATTTTTGAAGCGCGTCAAAATAGAAGGCTGCCGGAAGAGAATTGGTCACTCAATAATGAACGTATTGAAGTAGTACAAGAGTTTAAATATCTTGGAGTTTTGCTTACGCATAATTTAAATTTTTCTAAGCATGTCAAACAAAAAAGCAAAGAGGCTAAAATTGCGTTGAGTTTACTATATGGCCAAAGTTTTTTGCCAATCCAAAAATCGATCTTGTGTCAAAATATCGGGTCTTTCAAGCAACTGTCAACACTTGTATGTGCTACGGTGCTCAAGTTTTTGGATACTTGGCTCTCGAGGAGTTTGAAGCAATTCAAAGACTTTTTTTCAAACGCTTGTTTAGATTACCAAATTCAACAACAAATTATTCTATTTACGTGGAGTCTGGCGTAACGCCAATGTATACTCAAAACCTCAAAATGAACTCGGATTATTTAATAAGAGTTATGAAGAGGGATGAAGGAAGTCTTCATAAAACCATCTTGCTAAGACTACTGCAATCTAATGCCACCCCTTTCAAAGAAAGGAATCAGCTAGCTATCGCACATGAAGCTAACTTAACTTTATTGGAGTCAAATGAAGATGAATGGAGCTCTATGTTCGCAAATGTTACTGCTAAAATTAATGAAAGAAATTACAATCAGCATCTCTCTAAACCTAAAGCATCGTCAACATCCTCCAGGAACAACTATATAGGAACCTCAATCACCAATTACCATCAGAAGCTAACTATTTCAATAATGAATTATCGACCGAAGCTATAAGTTATATCTTTAGAGCACGAGTTGAAATTTTAAATCTTAACTATGTGCCTCATCGAGCTGATCTTCCACAAATTTGTAATTTATGTAACAGAAGAGATATAGAAGATATACATCATTTTATTGCGGTATGCCCGATATTACAGGAAATTCGTCTATTACATTTAAATGAAAGTCATCTCACTATAAACAGACTTCATGAGATATTAAATGGATCGCTAGGATGGTCTACCCTATATAATTTCTGTAAGCACGCCCTACATTTCCGAAATAGTTTCCCAACGTAAAGTCTAACCATTCGGCCAGTTACTATTATTTAGAACTTTTTTATTTTGTGTTTTAAATCACTTTAAAATTGATCCTTTTTATGTTTCAAATCATATTAAAATTGATATCTTTTTTGTGTTTCAAATCATATCAAAATTGTTAATGATTGCTTTTCAAGTTTTTTCTATTGCTTAAATTATTTATTTTAGTATACGAATCCAACCAAATTGTTGTATTATTATTATTTGTTTTTTCAAATTTTTAACATTTTTTAAATTATAAATTAATTATTTAGTTCAATTATTTTACTTTTAATATTTTTCTTTTATTATGAAATGTCAAATCAGGCAGACGGCAGAATTGCCAAGTCCTTATTCTTAAGTAAGAATTATTGTTAAACTTTAATAAGAAAAAATAAAGAATTTATCTATCTATCTGTCTATCTACGACGACGCACGTTGTGAATGTTCAGTTGTTGTGTGTTCTTGACATTGTATAGATGTAGGTGCAGATCGAATTGCAAAATACGCCATAATATGCCGTAAGACAGTCCTAATTCCTGAGAACGACGAGGAATCGATACATTCGGCAACACTTTCACTTACAGCAGCTATATTTTCAGTGGTACGAGCGAAACGATGATGTTTAGGCCTTACAACATCTGAAACCAATCCAGTCTCTTCAAATTTCTTCACAATTTTACCAATTGCTTGCGTACTTAGACGATTATATAAACCATAATCTCCTCTTAAAGCACGATGTATGGCTGTGCAGAATCACAATTTTTGTAGTAGGTTTTAACAATTTGTATGCATTATGCGATAGTTAAGCGATCCATTATCAAAACGGGCGCACTACAGCGCTAAGTCTGTCTCAGGCTAGGTCTGCCCTGAGATCGCCATTTCTACCTAAGCGATCCATTTTCGTAAATGTCAGACTTTCAAGTGACAAACAAAATTGATTTAACAACTTAGTTTGACAGATATCGAATTCCAGCCCTATACTTTTGAAACCACAAAAATGGATAACCCGTTATTTTTGAAAGTTAGTCTTATTTCGCTTGGATTTATTTCACGACATCACTAAATAAGTTTGGGTATTTTTTAATAATATTATATTATAAAATTTATATATATAGTCGTATTGACCAAAATTCGAGGAACATTGATTTGTTGAACATACGAAGATCCTTGGAAAATTCAGCAAATATTTAAAGATTATGTACCTATGACTTTTCAACTTTTCTTTAAAAAAAAACAGAAAACAGAAATATGCCCCGCCAGCTCCCTCTTATGATAAAAACATCACCCCTACAACTGCCCTGTCATTCTTGTCATCTGTTATATGGAAAATTACATGCCTATGTTGTACGATGCGATCGCGCTTCATAAAATCTGAGTGTGAAATGTTCTTATCCATTCATATAACGAAAACCAGAGTTAAACATTGACCCATTTTATCACAAACACTGTGATGTTTGTTTAAATCACGTTTTTCAATTTGACAACATTATTTATCGTGGTTTTGTTGAGATTATAAAGTGCTTTTTGCGCGCACATGTGGAACAGCTAAACTGGGATATTTTATGACATCATGACACTACTGGCGCGAATGTATTTCTGTATAGAGTATGGTCTTCTTAAGGGAACATGTTAGCAATCTGTGTCGAAGGGTGGCGGCAGCAGCGGTGAGCGCGACGGAGGTGACGAGTGCCAGAGTGCAGCGCTGCGGTGCGTTGGCGGCGCGGCGGCTTCGGCGCTTGATGGTGTTAAAGATCGTATTCATGTGCCCGAGCATAGCAAATGTCAACATCGTATTTATTAAAATAAATAAATATTCCGATTAAAATCTTAGGTCCCTCACATAATCATATGTTATGTTTATGTATATAGATATAGATTAGTCTCATTACTTTTCATGGTTTTCATGTTACACAAAGTTTTCTCGTTAAATAGAAAATAAACAAAAACCCAGACCAGCACCGTAAAACTATATTATTGTGATGAGTTTTTCACACAGGACTTTTATACCAGAAGATTATTAAATACAAAACAATATGTCATTTACGAACTTTATTGACTTAAAAAAGCGAAGAAGTTCCGGAAATTGTAACCTTTTTCACGACTCTAAATATATAAAAACAAATGTGTCTAAATGTATATATGAAAAGATCTACAAACTTACTTAACGGGTGGGCCATTTTTTGAAAAAAAAACTTTGGCCGAAATATAGCACCTACCACGTCTTCTGTACGCTAGTGCAAACAATTGCTCTGATACTGGAATGTTATATTGGGCGACACTCACGGTCACCGTTGTCGTACGCTGCGCACAGACTAGAATTTGTCTGCTGAAGACGAGATTGTGAGACTCATTTCATGACCATTCGAGCCCGAGGATAATTCTGCACTAAGATCTTGCTTACAAGGTCAAACTGACTCACAATCAGACTAAGAGCAGCTTCAATTAGACAACGGTATCACGGTAGCTAAGTTAATAAAAACATTGTAACATCTGGGAGCTTTTAAAAACCCACACGGCACTGTTGAGAAATCAATGAATCCACAGTGAGTGACTGCTAAGCCATCAGCCATTTAAACTATGTTGTGTTCTATAACTAATGGGAACGTTTGCTCATGGACAAACATAGTGGATAGTGACAAAGGTGGTTAAATATGTTTTAATGACAGTAAGCATCATTGAATTTTCTTTTTTTTTTTTAGATTTTTATTGTAGCTAAAAATATTACATTATTTTTATATTTTAAATATATATTGCACAATTTACAGAGACTGGTATATAATCTACCTTACTACTGCCAAGTTTAAATGAGTTTTTAACACAAGATTGAAAGATTAAGAGTTTTGGTTGAAGGAAAAGCTACTGAAAACCTTCATTAAAGACAAAAAAAAAAAAAAAGAATATAAATAAATACATACAATAATTATATAGAGCAGAGAGAAGGGGTGGAATGCAATCAAAAGCTAACAATGCAAAATTTCAATTATAACTTTAACAAACCTGTATCAATATACAAATTGAAAAAAATTAAAAGATAAATAGCAGATAAAGTGTCCAAGAACACAAATCAAAAGCATTTAGAAATGTTTACATAAATAATAATTAATAAATAAACGAATGAATAAATAAATAACTAAATAAATAAATAAATAAATAAATAAGTAAATAAATAAATAAATAAATAAATAAATAAATAATTAAATAAATAAATAAATAATTAAATAAATAAATAAATTAATAGATATATAAATAACAAATATATACAAAAATAAATAAGTAATAAAATAAATAAGTGAATAAATAAATAAATAGATATGTATAAAAAGAATGGAATAAATAAATACAAAATAAATAAGTTTATTAAAAATAAATAAATAAATAAATAAGTTAACAAATAAACAAATAAATAAATAACACATGAATAAATTAATCAACAAAAAAATAAATAAGTTTATAAATTAACAACAGCAAAAAATATAAATAAATAACAAAAATCAGTCTTTTGAGTATTATAACTATGAAGCTAAGTTTGAAATTAAAACATTGTCAGATATTTCGCAAGAAACTTTGTATTTTTCTTTTAATTTTACAATTCTATCAGAAATATGTTCAACATTAGCTAACATGTGTAATTCGTTGGTTGAAAAATGCCAAGGAAGGTTTAACATTATTTTTAACAATTTGTTTTGAGAAGTTTGCAACCTTCGGATATGGCTTTTTGCGTGTTTCCCCAAGCAGGTGATCCGTATAAAATGATTGCTTGAAAAATAACTTTGAAAATTATAAGTTTATTTTCATGACTTAACTTTGATTTACGATTAATAAAAGGATAGAGAATTTTAATGGTTACGTTTACTTTTTTTATGATTTCTTGGACATGAGTTCCAAAAGTTAGTTTACTGTCCAAGTGGACGCCAAGGTATTTAGCATTTGATTTCCAGTTTGCTTCTACGCCGTTGATTAAGAGGGAATTACTTGGCAAAAAACAGGCTTTTCTTTTTCGTGTAAAAAAGATAGCCTGAGTTTTCGAAGCATTTATCTTAATCTTCCAATCGTTAAAATATTGTTGAAGTACATTCAACGAAGATTGCAAATTGGTTTCAATAACGGAACCAAGTGAATCAGAAGAAAATACACAGGTGTCATCTGCAAAAATAGCTTTGTTGCAATTTTGCAAGACAGGAAAATCAGCAGTAAAAACTGTATAGAGTATTGGGCCAAGAACGGATCCTTGAGGCACGCCCGCTCTGCACTCAAACATTTCCGAAAAACTTTTGTTAACAGAAACAACTAAAGTTCTTGAAGACAAAAAGGACTTCACAATTTTTATAATATACATGGGAAAGTTGAGCATCAAAAGTTTGTGTAAGAGCCCGTCATGCCAAACAGAATCAAAAGCTTTTTCAACGTCAAGTAAAACCATACCGGTACTTTTACCATTGGTAAAATTGGTTTTAATGATTTTGGTAACTCGATCGATTTGGTGGACTGTACTATGGTACGCTCGAAATCCAAATTGCTCAGGAGGCAGAATATTATTATTATTAATGTGTGCCATTAGTTTATTTTTAATTATTTTTTCGAAACACTTACTCACAGAACTTAGTAAACTTATAGGACGATAACTAACAGGATGGCTAACATTTTTTCCAGGTTTTAAAATTGGAATAATTTTAGCCTTTTTCCAATCTATTGGAAAGTAGCTTGACTTGATACAAGAATTGAACAAATTTAAAAGAAATTTTATCCCTGACCTTGGAAGGTTTTTTAAAAAAGATTTTTTATGTTATCAAAGCCAGCTGACTTCCGAGTTTTCAATTCAAGGAGTGTGTCATTAACTTCGTTAATTGTAACATACTCGTGTTGATCAGTTAAGATGCTTGAGTTGATCAAATGCAATGATTTCAGAACTAATGATTCCACATTGCTATTTGTTGTGGAGTTGTTTGTTAGTATATGGCTATCGGTAAATATTTTGCCTAAAGCGTTTGCCTTTTCAGAATCAGATAGGGCTAGTAGCCCGTTATCTAGTTTTAATGCGGGTATATTTAAGTAAGGCTTCTTAATAACCTTTACAATGTTCCAGAAAGGTTTGCCACCTTTTTCTAGCCCTCTTAATTTTTGGTTCCATTCATTGTTTCTAAAGGTAGCAATACCTTCTTTAATCAAATTTGTATGAATTTTCATTTCGGTTAAGTAATAAATATTTCTCGTACGTATCCATCTTCTTCTTAAACTGTTTCTGATTTTAATGAGTTCAACTAAGTTAGGAGGAAGAACCGTCTTGCTATTTACCCTTATTTGTTTCAAAGGAACAGATTGTTCAACACTTTCTATAACAATTTTAGTAAACAATGAAACATTTTGATCAATTTCTGAAATGGATATATCGGAATGAAGATAAGGAACATTTCTTAGTTTTGAACTCAATTGGCTTTTAAACATAGTCCAATTGGCATTTTTAAAGTCAAAAACTTCTTTTCTTCTGTTATAAGGCAGTAGAAACGTACTAATGGATATAGGCAAGTGATCAGAACTTAATTTATTTAGCACTACAGTTTGATTAAACAGTCCCGGCCTATTTGTTAAAAAAAGGTCTAGTGTAGAGGGGTTGGCGCGGTTGTTAGGAGGGTAATAAGTGGGATGGGGAGGGAATAAGATATCGAAAGCATGATTTGAATGTAGATTTGCTAGAATGTTACCCCAGGTATTAGCTCTAAGGCATCCCCAATTTCTATGTTTACAATTAAAATCGCCTCCGACTAGAAAATTACCGTTAATATTTACAAGCTTTCGTAAATCATTGTTCAAGTCGAACTTTTTCTGAGGAGATGCGGGACCACCCGGGAAGTATGCAACGAAAATTTTTAATGAAGAGCCATTAGAAAATGGAACTTCAATACCAATACTTTGTATTATTTTAGTATTTAAAAGAGGAAGTAATTTATGTTGAATGGTTCGTCTTACTACAACGGCAACACCTCCACCCCTTCTCTCATCTCTATCTAAACGATAACACAAGTATTCACTGTTTGATAACCTATCATTAAAAGAGAGCCATGTCTCTGTAACTAAACCAATGTCTACTTTTTGTTTGCTCAGGAGAGCAAAAAATTCAATATGTTTACATCGAATGCTTTTAGCATTCCAACAAATTATTTTCATGGATGTATCACTCATTTCTTGGACTTATATAAATATTTAACAGCTAATTGTGCAATAATGTTGAATTGATCAGCTTTGTTGTTGCATTTTCCAAGAAGAGTTATCATCTCGGCAGTAAGAGCATTTATCTCTTCCATGGAGAAGAGATCATTTGACTGCTGTGGATTAGCTACGTTATTGCAATTATTTGCCCACACATTGTTATCAGCTTCAGTTGAAATTGGCAGCGTTAAGATTTCATCGGGACACTTACGTTGAGGTTGAAGAGGTGGGAAATCAGTGACATTTGGTACATACATTTTATGAGTATTTCTCTGAGGTGTCATTGTAGGGAACGATGTTCTTTTGTTTCTCGAAGAGAGCTTCTCTTTTAGAGCAAAAAAATGCTTTCGACTTGGACAAGTAGGATCAGTTGCGATGTGATTCTCGTTGCAGTTGGCGCATTTAATGTTTTTAGAATTGCATTTACCTGTTTCGTGCGGTTCTGAGCAAATCGCGCAGTGAGGTTTAATATGGCAATTTTTTTTCGCCATGCCCAAACATCTGACAATTATAACACTGTGTAAACGTTTGTGTTTTACGTCTAGCAAAATCCCATTTAATTTGTGTTTTGAAGATAGATTTAATGTTTTTTTTTAGATCGGCTAGTCGCACAGAACCACTCTCAAGAAATACAATGTAAAAGATGTCAATGTATTGATCATATTGTTTTTTAATAATTTTAATGTTTTGACATTTCAAACCGAGAGAAAGTAATTCATTTTGTAATTTCTCTATTGGAAATTCATCGAGACCATAGAGCATAACTTTGAACTATCTGACAGATGGGAGGTCGTGGGTAAAAAATTGCACGTTTTCTGTCCTTAAGGCAGAGCAAATTTTTGTGTGGTCATCACTGTTAACACAATTTATTTTAATGCCTATGGACATTTTTTTAATATTGTAGTCATTAATATTATTTTTGTTTAAAAAAGAATGCACTTCCGCACAAGTTTTTTGAAGAACACAAATCGATGGGATTTTAGGTTTTTTATGCGTTAGTTCAATTGTCACATCTTCACATTCAATGTCATTGTCTGTATCAGGCAAACATTGCAAAGGAGTGTAATAACCGAACTTTTTAGAATTCTTGTCGGAAGAATCCATCTTTCGACTTTTCGTGTTGAAAGACATTGTGTCTTCCACACTAGAAGGGGATCTATTTCTTTTGCGAATCTTTACTTTTACTAATGTACCGCACAGATGAGAACGTCTGATTAGATCAGATGACCGATTAGTACTGATCATTGAATTTTCGACGCTTTACATTGTACTCGATTTTTGATTCCCCATTTAACAATGGTATCTAAGTCAATATTTATTGAGCTTATCATTGCCGTTGTAGATCCACATTTGAAGAGCAGGGTTGTGATTTTGTGAATCTAACAACAAATATAGAAAGCTAAAGTAAATTAAAAGATTCTTACGTGCAGGAGATCATAAATAAAATTTCAGAGACAGAAGAGAGCCCTGGGGCACATCAGCGTTTATTTTGTGTTTTTCAGGCTTGAACCCATTTAATACCATGGTCCGAAAGTTTATTTATAATCCAACGACGGAAGTATTAGTCTTAACCGAAGCCACGCATTTTTGATAAGAGAACCTGATGCCAAACTCTATCAAATGCCTTTGAAGTATCAAGTGCAATAATCTCACTTTCTTCAAAACGATGTAAAGACTTTTTACACTGTTTAGTAAGATCAACCATCCGTACGCCTTCGGTCTTCTTGAGTTGATACTTAATCAGTGACCTTGGAAAGAAGAGACGTAAGTGCGGGGGGGGATGATTCGCTTTTTTAGTATATGCTGGACAAATGCCATTTTCCATCCACTCGGAACGAGATCTGAAGAGTAGGACAGATGAAAAAACTTGCGCAGTGATTTTGCCAGCGTTAAAGAACACCTCTTCAGAACAATAGCGGGGATGCCATATCAACCTCTCATGAATTATTATCACTCATTTAACTTTGACTTGTTCGAAATTCACAATATGGTTCACAGTAAATGCGGTTTCGAAATACATTTTTTGTATACATATAGATTATAGATACATACAAATGTAAGTACAATAATAATCACCGAATACAAAAAATCCTAAACATCATTATCAGGCTATAAAATTAGTACTCATATCATAATTTGTTGATAATTTTTTTCAAATATTTTGTATAAGTTAATTTAAACCTTCCTGCAGAGGACAGGTAAATATTATTTTATCTTTACGACAAGTTATATATTATGACCCTTTATTAGAGCAATAAAATATATTTGACATGAATTTTCAATCAGAATTCTAATAGCACAGCTAATAACATGGATATCACATACCAGAGTGCCTAAATGTAAACAGCTTACTGCGATAACGCAATATAGAAGAAGAAAAAAAAATAATTTACAACTCAAGCCACATTATCAGATTAAGACTTTTTTTGAAAGTATATGACTATCTAATCGAACGTATTTTATGATGCACTCTTTAATCAGAATATTAATTTACCCAATATCTATACGCATATCTAGCTTCCAATCTGGAACTGAGCAGTGCAATCGAACGGCACATTTAGTCAATGTATACTTAAAATTATTATAGGCGGTATAGATGTTTAAAGTATAGCTAAGGTAAGGTAGTTAAGTAAATATTAATTGGCGATTAATTTATGTGCCGGGAAATGTCATTTAGGTATTAGATGTACATATGTAGATACCTATCCATTTTTCGATGAACCTTCATACATACATATATAGAATTTAATCAAAAGTTAATCGTTCGTTTATGACGAAATGCAGTAATTTAAGTTCAATGAAAACCACTAATACGACTTATCTTAAATGCCTTTAAAGTAAGCGTAGCGGTAAGGTTTAGTTGTTTACACATGAGCATAAAGTATTAACTTACCTAAAGCAAAGAATTACCGCTCCTTCTAATTTATTTATAATGGCAATAATAGTGATTGATATACTGCGGTAACATGCACGTTTTACGTCAAAAATCTTGCATTGCTTATTAAAAGTCCAATTATATTTAATTGAGAGATAAGCCAGAGTATATGATAAACAAATTTAAGTTGTTTAGAATTTCTTTTTCTATACTTGGAGTATAAAACTATAAAAGTTTAGAAATAAATATCAAGGCTTAATGAGATATGATATTTCTCTTCAATGTAGGTTTGGAAAGCACTTTACTATCAAAATTGTATTCATTAATATACATAGTAATTAATATTTAATTACTAAACTGTATATAGGGTTTTTTTGTGGCGCGGGTATAGATTTTGGCGCCCCGTGGCGGCCGTTTTGTTTTGGTGACATTCCAGTTGTTTATGCCAAATCATCATGGCAAGTTACCCGATTGAACAGCACGTTCATTGATAAAACTTTATTATCAAAATGAGTGTTCGTTAACGCAAAAGTTGCGCACATTGCGCCCATTTTACGGTAGACGTGGTGGCCCTTCACAGTCGATTCTTCAACGTTTGGTGGCCAAATTTGAGACGACCGGTTCAGTAAAACAATCAGCCAACACCTGTACGTTCAAGGAACGCAAGATCGGCCGAGAAAATCGCCGCGGTCCGTGAAAGTGTACAGCAGAACCCGAGGCAGTCTATTCCTCGCCGTGCACAAGAACTTGGCCTTTCACAGACTTCAACTTGGCGAATTTTGCGTTGGGACTTCGGCTTACACCCGTACAAGATCAAACTGACCCAGGAGCTCAAAGTTCATGACCATAGACAACGCCGCGGCGCGCCGTTCGTTCGATAACTTAGCTTCGAATCGTTTAGAAGAGGACTCCAATTTTGGCCGAAAAATCATCTTTAGTGACGAGGCGCATCATGTTTGAATGAATGGCTGTGTTAACAAAGAAAATTACCGTATATGGGACGACATCAACCCACTCGAGGTTTACCAGGTGATAGTGCATCCTAAAAGAGTTACCGTTGGGCGATCCGAGAACCGTGGTTTTACCCGGTTTGATGACGACTTTTTAGCAAACGCTATAATCGCCGATCGAACGGGCCCAAGTCCCTTGCTCATCACGAAGGTAGAACTCCAGCTCATCTTCGATTCAATAAGGAATAAGAAGTCAGCAGGTGTCGACGGTATATCCAATATTGTACTAAGACACCTACCGATTGAAGCAATAGACATCTACACAGGGGCGTCTTTAGACTTTTGGGGGCCCTGGGCCCAATATGATTTGGGGGTCAAAAAAAGTAGGTATAATATATATTTTTTTTAAATTCTTTAGGTTTAAAAAAAATCATTTTAAAATGAATTTGTGTTTTTTTTAAATATTTTTACTTTTCAAAAAAAACATAAAACAGATATTTTTTACACTTTTATAATTTTTAAACATTTTTCTTTATAGTTGATTTTTGATAATTTTTTTTGTTTTTTGGTTGATTTCTAATGTTTTTATATGTTTTTTTTATTTTATGTAAGTTTATTTCATTATATTTGTTTTGATTTGTTTTTTTTTAGATATATATGTAAGTTTAAGTATACAATAAAATATTATTGAAGGCATATTTTCCTGACTTTGTCAGTTGCAAAATCATGAATTAAGTCATCAAATTCAATTTCCTGTAGTAATTAATTTTCAATTGATAAAATTGACAGGCTGTTTAGTCTATCTTGTAGCATTGTGCTTCGAAGTTCATTTTTTATCCGGTTCAATTTCGAAAATCAAAGATAAAAAAAATTCTACAGGCAGTTTCTACATTCGGAAATGTGTTCCCAATTTTATCCACTTTAATTAGACTGTACAATTTTGATATTGTAATAAGATCTTCATTTACATCTTTATTGAATTCTTTTAAATACTGTACAAGGTGCAGGCATTCTACCTCAAGTTCTTGTGCATTAACATCTCTATGGTATTTTTTTGAAAACTCCACTGAAGTCAAATATTGCAATCGACAAAAAAAAGCCAAACAATGCATTAATTTCTTGATAGCAAATGGATCGTATTTTTAATTGCAAAGTAATAGTGTCAATAATTGGAAAAAAAAAGTTGATATCTTAAACTTTTCTTTCCCAATTTAGCTGGACGGATGGTGCAGGACCATCAAAATATGTGGCACGCGAACTTCGTACTATTTTTCGTTGCATTAAATCTTTATAATTAGTATCCGGATTCTGAATTTTGGCACAGCTTTAGGTACAAAGATAGCAAATTCGCACTTCTCCTTTAACATTGCTTTCAAACCAGAATATTTTCCCGACATTAGACACATTATCATAGCTTTGACCTCTACAATCCTCTATTGAAATATCATGATTTTCCATAAATGTCAAGATTGTGTCAGCCAAATATTCAAAATTGTTCTATCCGACTCATCATAGTACAACTCATCATTTTGCAACTCATCATGGGACAACTTTGTGTTTGTTTATGGAGTGAGAACGAAAGCAGCGTTGTACAAATAATGTTGACAGCGTGTGCAGGTGCATAATTAAAGATTCATGTTGCCAGAAGTTTAAGATGTTGAGGAGGAGAATTTCAACGGAACGGAGAGTAAAATGAAGCTTGTTTTTGTTACTGTTACTGTCTACTTACCTTATTTCGTTTTCTATATAATTCTTGTATAGATTCATTCATTTTGGGTTGGTGGATTTGGGGGCCAAATAATTGCGGGGCCCTGGGCCCTGGCCCACCGGCCCCATGCCTAAAGACGCCACTGCATCTACACCACTCTGTTCAACAACGCGCTAAATAATGCATATTATCCAGTGCGTTGGAAGACAGCTGTGGTTCATCCTCTCCCGAAAAAGGGAAAGGACAACTCCAATCCTTCAAATCTCCGGTCAATAAGTCTTCTTCCAAGCATCAGCATGGTATTTGAAAAGGTAATCAATAGGGCTCTGGCTGAGTGGGCTGCGGACAACAGTATAATTCCGGATAATCAGTTCGGGTTCAAGGCAGGACATGACTAAGCTCGTTTCTGATATCCAATGGAACAAGTCCAAGAAACAATGCACGGGTGCTGTTCTGGTTGATTTAGAGAAGGCCTTCGACACCGTATGGTTAGAAGGGTTGTACCTCAAACTCACCAGACTAGGCATCAGTAAACCATTATTGTATATGCTTTATGATATGCTCAACGGTAGAAAGTTTGTCAAGAGTGGCAATGTAACTTCTACCACCACCTTTGAAATTAAAAACGGTCTTCAACAGGGAGCGGTGAACTCGCCGATCCTCTTCAGCATTTACACCAGCGATCTGGTAGGTAGCTTAACTAACGCAATTGCGTATGCCGACGACCTGATTGCGTACAGAACGGCTCGAAAGGTTGAGGTTATTAGAATTCTCTTGCAGCGTGACTTCGAGAAGATTCAGCGATACTGCGACGATTGGAAACTGAAAATAAATGTCCAAAAGTCGGAGACAATCTTGTTCCGGACTCCGTTGGCTAAAGCCTCGCGAGATACGTGTAAGAATTGGCGCAAGATGGTCATTGTTGACCCGCACGGACAGGCATTGACGAGCAAAAGTGTAGTGAAGTACCTCGGTATCTGGTTGGACCAGTATCTATATTTCGACAGACATATGGATGCTGCTCTGACTAAGGCCAGAGGAGCCTTCGCTCTGACGAAACGGCTGTTTTACAGCAGTCGGCTTGACCCCAGAGTGAAGGTAATTTGCTACATGGCCCTCATACGGCCAATGATTGTTTATGGTTGTCCAGTGTGGTTCAACATTGCCCCTTTCCAAATGGAGAAGTTTCGGTTATTGTATCGGACACCGGAATCTTCTTATCTGCATTATTATTCAAACGAGGTTCTATACAACGAGGCTCGAATCAATAGAATTGACAATTTCGTGATAAAACTTGTTCGGGGTCACATTGCGAGGGCTATGACTTCGACGAACAATTTGATTTTCGGGCCGTTCTATCCGAACGACAACTACTTCGACAATGCACGCTTGAGCGGCTTTATCCCACCAGAGGCATTCCTCTATCTAGACCAGTGCGGCATGATACAGGATAGATTGGCAGTACCGCTTATCTACCACGTCAGGCGAAAAACCGTAGACCGGCGGCTCCTGTATGAACGGGGCATCCTCGCTCGTGATGGAGCGGAGCTGCTTCGGTTCAGCAGGGCTGTGTCCGAAAAGGACCGCATTGAGGGTGAAGCAGGAGAACCAGTTTTGGTGGCTTCAAACTGCAACTGATAATGGGTAATCCGGGGTGGGGTATTTTTGCCTTGGCCGGCTTACATACTTGTTTTAGTCTTAAGTTTTAGGTTTAAGTAGAGCAGGAATGGTGGCACAATAAAATAAAAAAAAATAAAAAAAGAATAAAAAACCAAAATCTCATAAAATACAAAACAAAAAAAAGAAATCAAAAATACAAAAAAAAAAAAAAAAAAAAAATGCAAACACATATCACAGACAATATTATAAAAATCCTCGATGGAATTACAAATAGAAGGACATAGTTGTTTTGCAGCTGTGGTTGTTCTAGTTTTAAGTAGTTTGTAGGTAGATTAGGTAATTATAAGTTTTATTTTAAGGACTTTAGTATGTAAGTAAAAAAACTCAAAAAATGATAAAGATTTTAGTTTTTAAACTTTTCTAAAAAAAACATAAATTGAATTAAATAAAAAAATCTTAGTTCGTAGGCCGAAAGGCATTAATTTTAAGAATCATGAATTTCTTAGAGCGCCCGATTAGGGCCAGTAAGTTATATTTAAGTAGAATTAATTAGGCTAGTTTCCCATTTTGTCTAGCATGTAAGTAGAGCAGTCACCGTCAACAGCGAGCGCAACATAACGATGATGACTAATTTCTTGTGACCCAAACTGAACCATATGTATGACATGTGGTTCCAGCAGGACGGCGGCGGCGCGGCGCTACGTGCCACACAGCAAACGCCACAACATCTACACACAACATCTACCCTCCCTTATTGAAAAATCCTATACAATTTGTTTGTTTGCATACATCAGACAGTGCGTTAAATCAGGTAGTTCGGATTGCTTGTTTAGTTCAATTAGGCCTCAACCAAATTGAGTCACCAGCCGCCTCGGTCCCTAGCCAGCTGAAGCATTGATAATGCATAGTGAAAATGAGCTATACTGCATAATACATATTACATGTACAATTAAATGACGACTGTGATAAACCTAGGCTTTCTAAAGAAATGACTAGTAACGGATGGTAATATTTTAAGGGGTTGATCTTAGGGCCGAAAGGCATTAGTATTAAGTATTATAGTTTAACTTAGAGTGTCCGTATGGGACCAGTAAGTTAGTAATAAGTTATGGATAATTAGGCTAGTTTTATGAATTTTTGTCTAGCTTTAAGATAGTCTTAAGAATGAATTAATAAAAATAAATTTGAAAAAAAAAAAAAAAATTTAAGGGCCGATGTTGATTTTGAATAAAACACAAATTATTTCGAAAATTATTGTCATTTCTTTTTATTATGACAATATTGGTATGGTTTAATTATGTATGGAACAAAATATCGGCCAGATGGGCGCCGCGACCTCGGCGACACACCTCCATTTTATGGTCCAAATTTTCGATGACGCTGAGACATACTTGAGGTTCTATACCATTAATGTGCCAAATTATCTCATCCTTTACCTCTTGAATTGCTACTGGTTTATCAACGTACACCTTTGCTTTCAAAAAATCCCAGAGAATGAAGTCCAACGGTGCCAAATCACATGATCTTGGCGGCTTATTGACATCGCCACCACGTGAGATAAACACGGCTATTGAATTTGTCGGGCAAAATTGGCCATTGTTTCGTTAGCTGTGTGGCAAGTGACGCGAGCCGTTTTGTTGAAATCACACAAGTCCACATCCATGTCTTCCAAATCGGGCCATAAAAAGTGCCAAAAACAGTCAGTCTTTCTGAGTGCATTGGTTTTTCGACAATCACTCTTGGACTATCATTTTCCCAAATCCAGCAGTTCTGCTTATTGACGAATCACCTGGGGTGAAAATGTGCCTCATCACTGAAGATGATTTTCTTCTAAAATTAATCATTCACTGTTGCCACCATTCTGACCATTGACGCTTGAAATGGTGAAGAGGTTTTTTTTCTTTAGTTAATTACACCTTGTAGATGTGTAAAGGTGTACAGGTGAAATTGTTGGGCACGAAAACGAGTTGAGGTGGACGGCTCTTCAGTCACACTATCGCGAACAGCAGAAACATTTTCTGCAGTACGAGCATTGGTGTTTTCGAATCTCCTACAGACACGGTTTGATCAAATTTTTGCACCATTTTTCTGACTATACGCACATTTGGACGATTAAGTTCGACGAACAGATCACGAAGTGCACTATACGCATTTCGATTTGAACGCCCATTTTCATAGTAAGCCTGGAATAACTTTAACGTGTTGCTCGATTGTGTATCTTTCAATAGTTCAAATTGACTTAATCTGAAATTGAAAAAAGTCAAATCAAATGCAGAAAAAAACTTGACGTGGTTAACATTCAACATCGGCCCTATGAATTTTACCACTATATGAAATCAGCCTATTGAAGATTTAGGCATTTATATGGAAGTTCCAGCCACTAATTATCAAGTAATGATGACTTAAAAGTGAGTAATTTTAAGAGTAGGAGTAGATACAAATTTGTATGTTATTTCTAATTATATGGCTCATTTGTGTTTTTAATTAGCTGTCAACAACTGTAGGTTAGGTTAGGTTAGGTTAAAGTGGCTGCGGATACAAAAACCACACACTTAGGCCAGAAGAAAAGGCCCATTGTGATACCACATGAATCTAGAGAAATACCTCCAACTAGTCGAACCATTTTGAGATATCTGATATCCTTTTTAGCTAGTTCACTGGGATCATCAAAAGAGTATTCTCCCAGATGAAGTTTGCAACAACTGTAACAAAGTTTAAATGGTGACCGAGGCTTCGTTGGGTGGCGCGCATTCAAAATGTTGGTTTTTGATGGCTGAATTTTACCGATGGCATCTATTGTGTTGTCTTTGATGGTCACGGTAGTTTGCAGCTTATTCGCATAGACCGGCAACTTGAGAAAGCCACCCTAGAAAAAGTCTGAAGGCGTTAAATCACGCGATCTTTGTAGCCTATTCAAGTGTGTTGAAATCGCTCGCTCAGAATATCGAGCGAGCTGTGTGGACGAAGCGCGATCCTGTTGAAACTATATGTCTTCTATGTCCATATCATCCAATTCAGGCTAGAAGAAGTTGGTGATCATCCACATATAGCGATCATACCGTTGATGGTGTTTGCATGGCCAGCATCTTTTTGGAAGAAGTACGAACTGACCACGCCCCCAGCCCAAAATCTACTGCAAACAGTAACTTTATTTGGTTGCATTAGGGCCCTTTCACACCAAACGAATCCGAATCAATCAGAATCACTCCGAATCAAGTTGAATCTGATTCGTCATCTCCACTCTTTCACACCAGCTGAATCAACCTGAATCATAAATCGCACTTATTTTCTTTGACTTTTAAAATTAATAACTCCACCTCCATCTCGTATGGTTGTTAATTCAAGAATCACCGGACGAGGAATCTGACAGGTTGAATCAAGTGCGACCTCGGATCAAACCTGATTAAACCAGATTCGCCCGGTCTGAAGGCGGGAAAAGAATCCCTTCACATTTAAACGGAGCGCTCGAAGCCGAATCCTGGTCAATCAGATTCAACTTGATGCGGAGTGATTCTGATTTATTCGGATTCGTTTGGTGTGAAAGGGCCCTTAGCATCTCGTGAATCTCGCGAGAATAGGTATCGTCCCAAATCCGGCAATTTTACTTATTCACTTATACTTATACCCATTCATTTAAAAATGGCCCTCATCGTTAAAGACGATTTTTCGACCAAAATTGGGTTCAAGTTTCAACCCATATTGATAATAAAGTCTTATCATTTGCACGTGCTGCTCGACGCTAATACTTGACATGATGATTTCTCTTAAGTGACTGATTAAAAGAACATATTTTGACAGATTGTAAAAGTAACAATATGGCTGCCACGAGCCCACGAGCTGTCAAAATAACCCGTTGCTATTAGAAAACCCTTTATTTGAATTGACGAGACCATGGAATAAGGAAAATAAAAATAGTTAAGTTTGTTAATTTTGAGGCAGCTTTATTAATACTTGGATTATTAACTAAGCTAATGAAGCTTCTATAAAAAAATTTAAGGAAAAATATGACTAGATTTTAGCAACAATGTTTGAGGCAAGTATACATATATTAATTGTAGTTATAGTAACATTCCGCCCGATGATGGAGAAACATCTCCGAAACGCGTCGCAATTATAAAAACATAATTTACAAATAAGTTGTAATATTAAAAATTAAAAATTAAAATAAAAAATAAAGTAACTTGTATTTATTTATTTATTTTTCATAAACTCTAAACTACAACTTGGAGACAAGTAAAACCAAATCATGTACCTATTTAACATTTTATATCAAGAGTGACGTCTTATGGTTGTAAATATAAAAGTGTATAGCTGCAGCTTTTGGTTTTTAGTATATGAATTTTCATAATATGGCCTTATGCAGGTCACTATTTAAAATTCAAGTTAAAAAATAAAATGAATTGGGTGGCGTAAGAGTCCGGTGAGAACTAGAGCCTAGTGGATTTACAACTCTCAACCATTCCTGTGTGCGAGTAATGTTGTCAGGAATGGAGTAATGAAGTTAGAACAATTAATTGATTGCTTGATGATTGCACATTTGTGAATAAAAACGAAACTAAATCAATGAATTCGATTCATTGTTAGATATAATTTAAGTTTTAAAAAATGTTGCTAGTGGAGAGGGAGGTAAAAATGTTCACGTCCATTAGGTAAAAAGAACAAAGTCATTAGTCAATTAAGAAGCCCATACAAAAATATTTAACAATATTCTATGATTTTAAATGATTGATTATGAAGTAAATTTTTCATATAGTTTGTATGGCAGGTAAATATGGTCACTTTTAATTTAAAAAATCGTCTTCAAGTTAAAAAAATAAATCATAAGCACAACTTAAATTTTATTCATTTTTATTTTATTCTTCCTTAAATGAGGATATTTAGTAAATAATATAGGAAGAAACTGACAGTCATATTTTTGTAAACTTATTTATGATTCTAATCGAGTGCTCTGCTTTCGTGCAACCTGCGAGAAACTTCCTCGACCCAAAGCTGATTCAACGCAAATATAGAGTAAATATTTATGCTAAGAGCACAAAAACAAAAAAATAAGCAAAGTGTATTGTAATTTTACTCTTGTTCTAAAAAGAATTAATTATTTAAATTTGTATTGTGTAGGTAAATCACTTTGTTAAATAAATAAATTACCTTCTTAACTACCATGCAATGCGTAAAATTGCCTTTTTCAAATAAATAACCTATCAGCGATCACCTGTTAATCTTCCTAAAGCATTTTAGCTCAATTAAATATTTCCTCCGAGTAGATTATAAATATCTTCATAAATCATTTCATTGACATAATGTGCGCTGCTGTTAGAGTAATCAAATAATTCAAATACCTACCTGCCTTCCTAGATTTCAATTGAATTGATAGCTTTTTAATGAATATATAAATATCCTTAGCTACAATAGTATAACGTATACGATAGGGGTAGGTAAGTCAACAAAACACCCTTCTCCCACCGTTTAACAACCCATATTGCACACTTATAATTATACAAAAAGTTACATCAACATTATACGATATAGCTAGGTAGGTGGTAGGTACATACATCGTCCGTCTAATAAAAAGGAAGGTAGGTATAAGACTTTTAAAAATAAAACCTTATAAGAGGAAGCACTCAAGAATACATTGCAACGATTTGTTTATCAATCAGAACAAGCTCCCCATTTGAGGAACCATGCGCAATAATCAACTAACCCTATTGGCGCACTGATTCAGAAAAAAAGGAGGAGCTCTGTAGGGGAGCCGGAACCAATTCAACGCACGCCGCGCCGCGCCGCACGAGTCTTCATAATGAACCTGTTTGTGCAGTTCTACTCTATCTAGGTACCTACTTGGACGCTTCACTTTTCAATGGCATGGCACCTCGGGCGTTTTGGATTCAAATCCTAAGCAGAATCGCCTTTTTTTAGTTTCTTTTTTTTTCAACTTAAATCTGAAATCTGCTTCGAAGGGAAATCTTTCACAATCTTCTGGTAGGTAGGGATGTGCATTGGAAGGTTCTGTAGTGTCTCGGGTCTTGTGTGCCTGGGCAATGTATCCTCTGTATGGATAGGTACATTTGTTCCATGGCAAACGGGCGAATACGAATAATACGTTTTAAATATGCTCAGCCTCCGTTTAGCTATGTTAATATTCGGAGTGGAACGATCAATGTTCAGTGACATAAAACAAACAACACACATAGGTTATTTGTTGTTAAAAGAGGTGGAGCCAAACTAAATCACAACGAAGCTATTTCGTAATCTGTTTATAGGTATGTTGCTGATTGTAGGAAGGTAGATAAGGTATCAACCTTCTTGAATAGAGCGTTCTTAGCAGCGCGTGTCGTTATTATACCTAGATTGTTGTTATGATTATTTACATACATTTTTAGAGTTAACAAATCGAATAGGAAATATTAAGAGTAGATAAAATACTTGCATTAACCAAAAAAGTTAAAAATGTTGCTTCATGTATAGAAATCTTAATATAAAATGTTTAAATTAGGCTGCCGAAAAGTTATAGCATTGAATAACTATAAACAGAAGTTGAAAGAGTAAATTATAACACACTGAAAACTTCCCATTCGTGTCAGTCTGTTGATATTTTGAATAGTTTATAAAAATATTGATACAAAAAATTGTTTAAAAAATCGCTCTTCTTACAATGTTTGGCTATTGCTTTGGAGAGAAATAAAATTTTAGGAAGGATAAGTGAAACCAAGTCAACTTTATTTAACATTAATAAAATACATTTTACTGATCAAAATTGTTGTAAAAATCTCTAAAAAAATCTAGCGGTTTTAAATTGTTTATGTAGTGTTATATAAAGTATTTACTTTGGAGATGATGGGCTTGCATTTTCAGGACTTAAAACATATGATGATGCTGCCAACTTCAACGAAAATAAGGTAGTTGGTGTTGAGTTTTCTTGCAGTAATTAAGGCATCTTTCCAGTGTGAAATTTTGATAAATTTCCGAGAGATCTGTATCTCCATCGTAAAAAGAAGATATTTCTGTTAGCGTTCAAAAATACCATAAAGACGGTTTGCTAAATATAGTTTGCTCCAGGACCTGACTTTTGACTGCATTTGTCATAAAAAGTGCTTTCTCAAATAAGCAGTTTGAATTCGGCATAAAAACTGCAAGTCCCCTCCTTCCCTGACATGACTCGTACACAGAAATGGTTGGAGTTTTAAGTCACTATGCGCTGATTCTCTACGGACGGTTGCGCGACCTAATTTATTTATGTCTTGCGGTTAGCATCTGGAATGTTTTCTCTTAATTTTCGCACTTAACTTTCGTAATCTTGATTTTTGATGATACTATTTCTATAATCCGGACTCTTCAGGGGCGAACGCAGGTAGGGGGTTTGGGAGTTAACCCCCCCCCCCCCCCCCGAAATATCAGAATATTTCCATTATATATCCATTAATGTTCAAAAGAAAAAAAAAACAGAAATGGTACAAAATTAATTCCCAACTCAAATTCTCAAACTAAGTTAAACGAAAAATTTTAATAAATTTGCTATACCTACAATGATAAAAATTGTGCACAAAACACAAACACGCTAAATCAGAACAATATTATGCATTTCTGTATTTTTTGGTAAGGAAAGACAAATATTTTTCTTGTTTTCATTCATACTAACAATTAAAATGTTTAGTATTTTCATTTTAGATGAAGGGTTTTTTAACCTTTTATATGAAACTAAGTATTATTATTAACACAGAGATGCTCTCTTTCGAAATGTTTCTTATAGCTAAAAATGAAAAATTGAAAACACAAAATGACCTTGTTGTACTCGTTTTTGAAACGATCTCACAGACACTTATGACACATTTAAAAAAAAAAAACACCGAAAAATTGTTCGTTCATTTATGTTAGTTTTAACTGTAAATTAAAAAAAAATCTTTTAACTTAACTCTTTTCACTTCTTAAATTGTGACACAAGAATATTTTAAAACAAAAACAGCTGTTTGCCTTTAACGCGTTTTTTCCATATTTTTCAAGAACCAGAACCAAATTAATAAAGAAAGTTACGCGATGTTTCTTAAATTCAATATTTTTAAACATTTGAATGCGTTTCTGCATTTAAACATACCTTAATGTAAGACACAAAACAAATTCATAGTCATATTTTAAACCCGAGTCTATTTGAACTGAAGTCTAAATTTAACATATAGGTTAGACACAGCTGCTATTCATAAAGAATTTGCCAGGTTTGTTTAGTTAGAAACAGGTGAAAAATTTCACTTTGTAGAGGGCAACAAAATAAATTGCGCGTTAGCTAGAGAGCCAAAATCTTTGAAACCCTTTAAAATATTTTGTTTGCTGTTAGTTAAGAAATTTTATAAAGTCGGGCTGGTGGCTTTAGACTTGGAAGCACGCAGGTATTAGCAAACATTTTATTGAATTTCGATCTATAATACATATTTAGAAGGTCAATCATAAACTTGACAATTTTTTTTCTTGAATCGATATCTTTCATACAAATTGTCTTCATCTATTTCAAAGGGTTCCGATCGGGTTAAGTAGAGCTTTCGTTTTTTGTTAGTTGGTAGCATTCCAACATCCAGCAAAATATCAAAATATTGATATATGCTTAAGTCTTTTGATATTTTAATTTTTGTTTTTCAATTTTTAAATAAAATGTCTCGTAACTTAATTTTCTCAATCAGTTTGTTTATTTTTGACGTTTAATAGATTTAGAAACAGCTTAAACATAGGTTCCGTCGTGTTTATTTTTAGACTCCAGATTATCGTTTTAAAATGTTATTAAATTGTCTATGAATAACATAAACTGAAGTTTAATTTATCACAGACAAAATCAGAACTTATCAAGGAACTATGAATATAACCCTATGTCTTCGGTCTAAAGGTTCGGAAATCGGAACGCATTCAAAATCATTACTTCTAGTATTTTCATGTTGAGTTAAAGAAAAACGTGTTTGACAATTTCAAAATTCAATCTACGGTAAATTTGAATATGCGAAAACAAACAAAAGAGAACTGTGAAAATAGAAAAATCTCACCTCATCTCTTTGTTTCTGTAACTCACATTTATTCATTTGTGAGTTCAGCCTAAGAATGATGGGATCGACAACGGGAACTAGGAAATAAGGCATACAAACTTATACATGCATAATGCATATAAAAATTAAGTTTTAGCTTTGAAGTCAAAGTCAAACTGTTTTGTCAATCGTGAAAGCAAGTCATATGTGTATATATGTAATTTTTATTCATTATACATACATGTTTCTTAGTACTTACAAGAACAAAAATTTGAAGTCAATATTTTCCTTTGTTCTCATAATACTTAAGTCCTAAACCAAACATGTTTTATGTTTTTCAGCTTTTTTGATTTATATACATATATGAATATTTACTTCAATACGTAAAAGAGTCATGATGGGTTTATAGCTATGAACAATTAATTGAACTGCTTCAAACATACATATAATTGTCCCATATCAATAGATTATTAACCATTTATCTTGATGTTAAACCGCTTATACTTAAACTTTCATATAGAACGCGTTTTAAATGCGTTTAAGAAAAATACAATACACAATTAAAATGGTAAATATCGTAGAATGGTTTATAGCAATAACTCAATATCATAACAAACATGCACTATGTGTAACGTTCGCGAATTTGAAATAGTCTTAATGTTACGTAAAATAAACAACACTTTGTAGTTCTGTGCGCCGAAGTCATAGAGATTTGTTTTTATGATTGACATTCAAATACAAAAATGGCTACAAATTAAAATTGTATTGTAAATTATGTATACACAATACACATACATATGTATATGGATAAACATTGTTAACGTTTAATGTATTTTCGATCATATGAGTGGATTATTATTATAGAATTATTGGTATAAATTTTGTTTCAATAACGTGTTGATTTCCTATTACATTATTGTTTATTATTATAAAATAAATAAAGTAAGTATACGCCAAAGTGTACCATTGTTAATTCATAATTCAATGTTACATGTGGTTGCATGCTTCGTGGTTATAAAAAACGTACATCCTAGACCGTTTATTCTTCTACATAGAATTTGGAATATACCCTTTCTATGTAAATGTTAAGAAATTTAAAAAACAAATCCCTAAAATAGCTTTGTTTAGGTTCACCACTAGATAAAACTGCATTTATCTTCTTCAATATTATTTATGTACATAGTTATTTAAAATACAATGTATTAATCCATTCCATTAATATTTGAAATTTAAAATATTTGGAATATAAATTCAAATTAATTGACATGTCATTATATAACATAGATTTGATTGGGATAAATAAAAATTAACTGAAGTGATGTTGTAAGCCGATATTGGAAACGAAAAAATAAACAAACAATTAATTAATTCCTTATATTTTGCTTGTAACTTTCGGAGATCTTTTCAAAAAAATAAAACCGTTTTATAAAAAATTAAATTAAGCAGAAGTCCGTATCATTCATTCGTTCTCAAGACGTCAGAGTAGGAAAACATATTTTTATCAATTTTAGGTAGCGGATACCTACATTCACATTCATTCAACTATTTTAAGCTTCTCCTTGCTCAGAACGTTATTATGAGCATAGTAATTTTCCTGAATTCAATAACAAATTGTTTTGTTCTTAAAATATCCGCAAATAAAATAATTTTTAGCTGAAAATTAATATATCCTTTCGATCTATCGCGTGCAGTGTGTTGGAGTTCCCATGCGAAATCGAACTTTTACATATGTTACTCGTAATGTCTTTGTTATAATTCATAACTTTTAAGCACTACTGTGCGCTGTTTATATAATTAAAGTCTAAATTCACGTCTATTATTATAGCAATGCAATTCTAGAGTATTTTAATTTTTCTTATTTCTTATGTTATATTAATCACTCTCAATATAGACTTCTTTGAATAAAATACAGCTTTTATAACGTTGTTCAATCGTGTACTGTTTTAATTCTTTCAATTCTAACAGTCTTCCTTACTTAAAAATATGTTTTCATATATTTTATAAGACAATGATTGAGCGCCTTACATATTTACGATAATACAGAGAAATATTTGTATTTGTATTTGTATTTTATTTTACTTTATTATCAAGTAAAATAAATTACAATAGATAATATTTGTATAGAGTCTAGTTACCAGGACTATCAGCTAGATATACATAAAATATATCGGGAAAAAAGAACATACGTTTTATATAGAAATTTAGGATAATGTGGTTAGTTTTAGGAGTTACACTAATACGAAGATAAATATGATAACATGTACATTATATGTATAAGAGATTAAATTATCAATGTTTAGTAGTCGAAGTATCTTAAAGGTAGTGTTTATATTAGATCAGAAGGTGTTTTAATTAAATCAATAAATGAACAGTTTTTTAAAGTGTTAGCAATTTGGTTGACCTTTTGACATACGAGGAGGTGATCCATGGTAAGACTGGTGTTTATATTGCAAAGATGACAGGGTAAAGGTGTAGTTTTGTTAAATAGATGGCTATGCGTTAAGTTAGTGTGTCCCATGCGAAGTCGAAGAAAATACCTCATCATACATTTGGAGCAGTTTAGTGGATAAAGCATGTGCTCTAATAATGGGTTAAGTCTACAGTAGTGATGGTTATAGTTATTCCATTCTTCTTTCCTTTTGTTGAGCCAATTTCTACGGATAAGTGCTATTAAGGCTCTGTTGTTTTGAGGAAAATATTCTTCATAAAGAAGCATCCCCCTAAAATTTTTTACTGAACCGAAGCAACGGCATCACGAAGAAAAATGCTAATTTTAAAGCTTACCTTAAACTACGCTGTACACGCGAGTGGAACGAAAATAAGATCAATATATGGTAACGTTTGAACGTAAAATAAGAAAAAACGGCAATATTTAGCGAAGACTCGTATGAACAAAGTTTTATATTGGGAACTTATATTAGCAAGAAATCATATCTCAATGATTATACCCACCGTAAAACAAACTGTTGACAATGAAATAAAACCAATTTAGATTTATTTCACTTTTTTAAGTACATTAAATTATACAAAAGTTTTATTTCCTTTTCTTTATTTCACGAAAATTGAGGGAAATAATTTTAATTGTTTGTCGGAACGGATATTTATATGGCCGAACTAGACATAAGTGTATATTGTTATCCTATTTTCCTTTTATTATTTGAATAATACTCTATCCTTATTATGTGTATAGTTATGTATAGTATAACCTAGGCTTTTGAGAAACAGAATTCAATTTAAAGCCATTGAAATGCTGTCGCAATGATTTAGGATTCAATAATTCACTTTATAAAAATAAGTTAAATGATGTTAATGCACCTAAAACGACGGAAATTCTTACAAAAAATAAATGTTTCTGAAGCTTAATCATCAGGATAAGTTAACTCGATAACGCACCAATCCGCACTACATGTATAGAAAAGGCACATAATCTTAATATATATAATTCTTCTGTGAGTGTGTATGTCACTGAACTTCTCTTAAACGACTGGACCGATTTTGATGAAATTTTTTGTGTGTGTTCAAGGGGATCTGAGAATGGTTTAAATTCACAATTTTGTCCGCTAGGTACACCTGTTATGCTTTTAAGAAATTTAAGCCCTCCCAATATGTGTAATGGTACAAGACTATTGATCAAAGAATTAAGAGATAATGTGATTGTAGCAACTATCATAACAGGTCCCGTGGCTGGTCAGCTCGCACATGTTGTGCGGATTCCAATGATACCAACTGATTTGCCCATATCTTTTAAAAGGTTACAGATCACTTTAAAAATATCCTTTGCCCTAACAATAAATAAATCCCAGGGACAAACTTTTTCCATAGTTGGTATCGACTTCAGGAAAGAGTGCTAAAGAGTGAGTCTATCCGTGCGAAGCCGGGACGGGCCGCTAGTAATAATATAAAGCAGGTGAGCAGTCCGACAGTAGAATATCACTTCTCGAAATATTATGCAGCATGAGTCAAAGTATCAAAGTATCATACCGTATGTACCCGTGGCATGATGGTAAGTGCGTTAGCCTGTCATACCAGAGCTCTCGGGTTCAATCCTTGCCTGTGCCATCTAAAGTGTTTTTTACGGGTACTGCCTCTTGCGAGGAATTGACAGATCCTCCAAGAGTAATTCTTGTCATGAAAAGTGCGCTCTCTCAAATTAGCCTATCGGATTCGGCTTAAAATTGTAGGTCCCCTCCATCCCTGACAACATTACTCGCCCACAGAAATGGTTGAGAGTTGTAAGTCACTAGGCCCTAGTTGTCAACGGACTGTTGCGCCACCTAATTTATTTATATTTTAAGATTTAATTTTATTTCTGTGACAAAAAATGTTTGGAAACTAAAGTTGAATGAATCGCATTTCAAAGTGGTGACACTCAAGTTTCAATTGTAACTTTTAAGAAACTAGAATTTAGTTACAAATCAAGGCAATTTTTGCCATTTATAATGTGAAGAAAATCCATTAGACAGTTATTTTGATTCCTTACTTTAAATATGCATTAAGAACTTGAAATATTGTTATAAAGACAAAAATAAAATACCTAAATGGACAAACTTTAATTTTTAAATGATTTACTGAGCAAAATGCAACATAGAGTTCGAATCGATGTAGAGTATCGAAATGAATTTAAACTTACATATAAACAAAATTGTGATGTATTTTTCGAATCACAAATTTCATCGGTTGTAAAGTTTTCAAAATAACTCACCTCTTATCAAACTCTTGCGTACGCACATTAAGTCAACAATAGTTTTAAAGCGTTTTCTTGTATCATGATTCTATGATTGATTCCTATAGAGTTTTAAATGAGCTTGAGGATCTCTTTCTCAACTTGAGCAGAAACAAGTGAGTTTTAGTAAAGCTTGAAATTGACGCCAACAACATTTCTCTACATTTTTCGTTTTCTTTCGCTCTTACCAAAATTTTGTTTATATTCTTATAAATTGGTAGCACTTGTCCAATGTCCACACAATTTTCAAGAACTAGCTTTTTTAGTCGAACCAAAACTCAACATTTTTCGTAAAGTATACCAGCTGTCTAAGCAACAATTAATACATAATATTTTTAACCAGGTTCAGAGGGAAATGAATCGTATTTACATATATGTATGTTAGAAGATATTTTCTAACGATAACTCAAAAATATGTGGTAGAGTTTTTAAAATGTTTTTTCTGCGTTAATGTCATAAAATAAGAAATCTTGATTTCATTCAAATACAATCGTTTCTGATTTTAAACTCTTCAAACTAACTTTTTACAATGTGATACAAACTTTAAAGAATAGCATTTGTAATTTAAAATTTTGATTGATTCATGAAACACACATAGTAAAATTTTAGTTATTTTTTTTTTGTTCAGCAATAAAAATTACTAAACTGTAATATTTCTTATCGTTTATATCGTTAATTTTAAAACAACTGCCGGGTTAGCTCAGTGCCATACACAAAACACAAAACTTTGATGAAATTCGAACATTTTAAACTCTCAGTTATGTAGTCGGCAATCGCAATGTTATTAACCGCGGTGATCAATTTAAATTAAGAAGATTTTTTAATTAAAAATCTCCCTTCTTTTAATGGCAATTAATTGATCAATGCCATTTGGTTTCATATAGTGGATGCGGTGGAGTTGTTCCGATCAACAATGATACTCATCCTTTGAGTTAGCAGTAACTGTTGTGGCGGCCGGTATTTTCTATACCTACACATATATTTTTATGTACCTACATATGTACGCAAGAGGGCTTCAACAAGTTGAATATAGCACCCAGTCACGCAATATTGCCGGCACTTAAAATGTGAAAAAGAACCCCTCAGATTTCGAAAGTCAGTTGTTTTAATTAAACTAATCAAGACAACATCCCACGCCTGGTCATGGATACACACAATACACACACCCGCTATATTTTGATATTTCAAATGCCGCAGCCGCAGATTCTATAATCGTTGTATGATGGAGAATATAAAAATATTAATACTTTTATTGATGCCCTGACAAGCATTGAAAATAAAACTAATTGAATATTATGTACTACAGCAGGCATTAAGGTCTAGCCTAAGGGTGTCTGACGGAAGACAAAAACACAAACATTACAAATTCGCTGACCGTTATAAGCCTTGTTAATTTCGTCGACAGGTCGATATCGGTAATCCATCTTTGCTATAATTTTATTATGAAATATTTCCCCGCATGTTATTTCGAAATCAAATATGTAAAAAATTACTTCGTTTGTATTTAAAAAACTGAAAGATGTACATATGTATAATCATGTGAAGTACTAAAAAATATTGTTCTATTAATATCTCTCTCATTTCTAAAACCTCTATAATTTGACACTTCCATAAACTTAACTATTGCATGCTGTAATTATGGCAGGCTTGCAAGAGGATACAATATTTTAAGGGTCTATATAACTGAATTAAACTTTATCTTTATATTCTTTATTTACTGTTTTTGAACTATTAATTTTCTTGGAAATCTCAAATATACCTATAATTAAAGACAAATACAATTTTCTTTTTAATTGGGAAGAGTTTTGAATTAATACATAACTAGATTTTGATGCTTTAATAAAAGAGGCTCTAATCCGACCCAGTTGACAAATTAATTTTTCTAAAAAATTTATTTAAAGTTAGGAACAATATTTTGCATTGATTTGATTTCAAAATTTGTGCTTAAAAACCAGTTTTTTATTAATTTTAGAAGCATTTTTTTAAATTTTGTATTTCTTATTAGAAAAATACCGATTGGATTTTTCTAAGATCCTTATCTCACGTTTAGACACAAAATTTAGTGCAGAACGAAATCAATTTGAAGTTAATATCAATTTTCAACGCTAGCTCTAGATATTTTGGATCAACTAAATTGTTCACTTTTTTTAAATTGCTATAAAAACACCCACTTTTTTAAAACTTTTTCTGTGTCTTTTTGCTTTATCTGCATAACAAAATTTATTTAAAGTCGATATCTCTATCGGTTCTTGAGATATGGGTGACAGAAAAAGTTTCCCGAACGTACGAACGTATACGTACACTACACACGCATACTCAGGTATCTCTCTGAAAATGTTTGACTTTATATTATGGAGACTTTAAAACGTCAACAAATGTCAACATTTTTAATTTGACAAATCGCACCTATAACATAAACTTCCTATCGAAAGTTAAAAATGAGTACAAGATTACGAATCTAAGATTTGCAATCACAAGAATCTGATTTAAAAGTTTATATTTATAAACTATTGGAACAAGTTCGTTGTGCAGTAAAAACAGAAACATGTTTTGATGTTATTCTTTTCAAAAGCAAACCATGAATACTCAAAGTTAAGTCAAATGCTTTGATAAAATTTGCGTTGATGGAATTAACTTCAATATAACTCGGGAATTGCAAGGTTAATTTCCCATCAAATTCATCGGACTTGATTTATAAATGGGACTTACATGGAATGGATTTATTACAAATTATCATAAGTGGGATTGCAAACGAGAACTGACATTTCTTTAAAAACTCCTTTAGATCCAGCAGTTACGCTAGATTTCAATTTTTAGTTACCATTTAATATATCAGATTCAAAAAGATTAAGCGTTGAAATTTAAGCATTGCAAATGGCAATTAAGGCAGCATAGTGAAGATAAAAAGATTTAAGAAATTATTTAAATTCAAACTAACCTTGTTAATCCTTTAATAATTCGGCATTGAACTGCATATTTCTTTGAATAAGTTGTTTTTTACTATTTAAAAACTTACAAGAAGTCAAAAATGTGCGATTGTCTTAAGCACGTTTTTTGTAAAAAACAGTCAATTGAATTTTTACCAAAAATTAAATAAATGTCAACAACAATATTCTATGTATAATCAAAAATTTCAAGTAAATACTCTAACTTGTTTTGGAGATATAAGATACTGAAATCTTTTTTTTACCGATTTTTAGTAGTCATTTTTAAGAGTTGTATTAGAAAAAAAACGGCAATTCGATTTTTCAAAAAATTTGATCCAATGCTTATAAGTTATAACGTTATTCTTCGTTAAATATATTTATTTTGGAATTAATTTAATTTGTTGTTCGAGGTGGACATTTTTTTTTTTAAGTTTTTAAGTCGATAGCGTTGTTGGTTCGTGAGATATTTGGGGTCAACCAAATTTTTTTTTTTTTTTCAAATTGCTATTAATAGATAATCATTAGGTGGACAAATATATTAATATCTTAACAAGCTTATAAATACAAATTTAATAGATTATAAGTAATGAATTATTAATTTATTTAATAAATGTATCTGTATGTATCTTTTTGTAATGCCAAATAAACCAAAACAAAATATTTTTTAAATCCAATTCCGAAAAAAGATTTGAGGACGTTGTCTAATTCTTAAATAAAAAATTCGAAACCGACTTTGACAACTTTCAACAGTTAAGCACAAATTCAACGTCTGGTCTGGGCTTTTAATTCCATGGATTTCCGAATGTCCAAAAAATTTAGTAAGTCCATTCGCTGCAGTTTATTTTAAGTCTAAGACACATTACAAAGTTACGATGAAAACCTATATTAATCCAATATTTTTAGTCATCAAAAAGCTGAGAGTATATTCAAGTTATATCCTCATTGGTTAAGTGATTTAACGGTCAGGTTTTGGACTATTATCATTCTTCTTTTGACATTGTATATTTATAAATACAAAAGCAATAATTTCACTTAATCTGAAAACTTTTATAGGAAGTAATTTAAAAAAAACTTTAAAGCTGAATAAATATTCAAATTTAAACAGTGTACGTGTTTAAGAATTTACAATAGCACATTTATACAATTTTAAGCACACTGTAAATATAAATAAATATATTTACAAGGAAATACCCAAAGTGATGTCTGCTCCTTAAGCCCATCATTTAACGTGCAATACATTTTTATGAAGTACCAACCAACTTTTCAATTTCCATTTCGAAGCACGGTCGGCGGCGGCGAAGCGGCCGGCGGCGGCGGTTGCCATATCCCTTCTATATATACGAGCATCTCTCTCCAAATTCAAAATTCTAAATATCCGACAAAACTCATCTGAGTGAAATTGACACTCTAATCGGTTGGCTTTTATCGCCAGCTATTGTGCGGTTTTGGACAGAATGTACCATTTATTAGTTTCCGATTCAAATATGAATACAACCCATCTATATGCAAAGGTGTGCTAGAACTGTTACAGTGCTACGACATCCCGAATGATGCCAAAAGGTATAAATACATATAGGTATATTGTTTTTATTGGTTTGCTTATAGGTTTATTTTTACTGCGATGGAAATGGAGATGGCGATGGCGATGGCATTGGACAGGGAATAGCGCACGAGACAAGCACGTTCCGACTTCCAAATTGTAACGACAAGAAAATAAATTGCTCAAAATATATTTTATAAAATTGAACTGACGTGTCACGCGAATTCATCGCGTTGTTTTTTGTCCTTACTCCCCATTTATTTAGAAGGTATAGATGGGGTCCGCATCCGGACCAAAAAGTTGTGGTTGTGTGCAATCGACTTCATGTCCCATGTCCCGTGCGTCGCCGTTGCCTTTTTCGTCATCAACCCGTCCTGTTTTCTACCTGAGTAGAGTATATCTATACATGCTCACAAGGACACATTTTGTGCTTGGCTTTTATTATACGTTGGAGATACATTATTGGACAGGGGATGTTGACGAGAGCGGCAGAAATATTGGATGAGATGCCGATGGGGAAAATTATATACAGATAGACACTTGTTGGTCTATAGGGTATTCGGTTGCGACATAATGAATTACCTTTATTGACAACTTAATGTTTATAGGTGTCGTATCCCTATTGCGAAGACCCTTTAGCACTTGAACGTTGTCGATTTGTGTCTTCTTTGCGAGCTTGTTGTCAGATAAATTGGTTTGGATGGGGATGACAACGAACGACGACGAAGGAACGGCATCGTCATCGGCATTTAGACGGCATCACACGGGACCTGGGGGCTGGTTGTATTTGCACAGTTAATCAATAATGTATTAGCGATATAGCGGTATACTTAGCAATATCGGTTTACCTACTTGCAAGCAATTCAATTAACATTATTATTTTATTATACGTCAAATGTCTGTCGATTATAGATTATTACAGCGTCTTTCAATAGATAATTCGATAATGGATAGTAAATTAAGTTTTATACAACTTGTAAAAATTCATATTATTATACACGGTGAGTTATGAAACAAATCATATTTTTAGAGAGCCATAAACGGATTTAAATGTTAAATTCTTTTGTTTTGTCAGTTTTGATTTGGAACTTTATATCCCAAATTTAGTTAACGTACATCGTGAGTTAGATACCTATGTTTGTATATATAAAATTAAATTTTTGTGAGATAAAATTTGTTTGAAGACACTATTTTTAATTTTTGAAAAGATATTTGAGTCGAAAGTAAATGTTTACCAAGTTTTAGTATTGTTTTTTTTAGGTTTAATTTTTTGGAAGAAAACTGTAGTTCGATTTTTCTCAAAATATTACCGAATGTTGAAAACAATATTTCTTATAAAATAAAATTAGTTTGAAGCTATAATCTTAAATTTTTCAAAAGATATTTGAGTCGAAAATCAATTTTAACCAACTTTTAGTAATTTTTTTAGCTTTTTCATTTTTTGTAAAAAAAACTGTCAATTCGATTTTTCTCAAAATTTTATGAAATGTTGAAATCTATATTGTTTTATAAAATAAAATAATTTATAGCCAATATTTCAAATTTTTGAAAAGGTATTTGAGTCGAAAATAATTTTTACGAACTTTTAGTAATTTTTTTTTAGCTTTTTTATTTTTTGTAAAAAAACCTGTCAATTTGATTTTTCTCAGAAATTTATAGAATGTCAAAAACAATAGTTTTTATAAGATAAAATTAGTTTGAAGCCAATATCTTAAATTTTTGAAAAGATATTTGAGTCGAAAATCAATTTTTTACCAGCTTTTATGAATTTTTTTTTATCTTTTTTATTTTTTTCATTTTTTTTATTTATATAAAAAACCGTTAGTTGGATGTTTTTCCAAAAATATACTAGTACGTTGCAATATATAATATACAATTTAATTCAAGTCTCTAGCGTTATTGGTTCGTGAGATATTTAGGGTTAACCAAAATTTTCACCTTTTTCTTAAATTGTTTTGGTAAAAAAAACACCCACTCAATTTTTCGGAGAGTCCTTTCTGCATCTTTCTGCATTATTATCTGTAAAACAAAATTTATTTTAAGTTTATATCTCTACTGGTTCTTGAGCTATGGACGACGAAAAAAACGTCGCGAACGTACGGACGTACAGACGTACGGACGTACGAACAACACACACGCACGCACAGACATCTCTCTAAAAATATTTTATTTCGACTCTAGGCCCCTTGAAACGTCGATAAATGTCAAAATTTTCAATTTGACAAATCGGACCAATTACAATAACTTTTCCTATGGGAAGTTAACTAGGAGGTATTTCATATGTATATGTATATTGAAATTTAAAATCAATCGATTTCATTTATTTCTTAAAGTTACTACTTTCGTTCTTATGCTGATATAAATTGGGATATTATGGTTATCTTCGATAATTAAAATATATTCAGATAATGATGGGTATATTTTTTGATAGGCAGAACAATTGTGGTTTGCCTTTTTACTTTCCAAGTAGTTCTCAGATTTTTTTACTACAATAATTCTTGTGTTATTTATCATGTTCGCCGAACTGAACGGATAAATTAACTCTATAGCAAAAGTACCCGGGCGTGATGGTTATTGCGAAGGACTGACATACTAGAGTTCTAAGGTTCAATACCTGCTTGTGCCACGTTAAAGTTTTTTTCGCGGGTACAGCCTATTACGGGGAATTAACATATTATCTAAGAGATATTGCTGTCACGAAAAGTGCTTTCTCAAATAAGCCATTCGGATTCGGCAATAAAACTGTAGGTCCCCTTCATCCCTTACATGACTCGCACACAGAAATGGTTGAGAGTTGTAAGTCACTAGGCCCTGGTTCTCTGAGGACTGTTGCGCACTATTTTTTTTTATTTTTTAAAAGTAACAAATAATTGGTGTTAAAAGTCTAATCGTGAAATAGATCATTGATCGTACAGATTAATGCGGGATGAAGTTAAAAGATTACCTTTTGTTTTTGTACTATTTACCGATAGCATCATTACTTTTTAAACAATTTCAGATTTAAAAAAGTTAGGTAGCGCAATACAGTTCGTAGAGATGTGAAAATGTATTGGAAAATTAAATGTATTAAGAAATTTATTATATATGTATGTTTATATATGTATACACTTTGTTGACACTTTTTAAAACTGTAACATATTAGTTTTCTTTTATTAAAAACGGTTTATCTAAGCACACATAAATAGTGGTAGTTCGTTAACTTAAAACTAGAAATGTCAAAAACTCAGAAGTCATATGAATCTAGTAGACTTTTAACAGTAAAAGAAGCCATTTTGTGATTGTTATCTCAAGTACTATAAGAGACTTACATACATACATTCACCGTTTAAAAATACCAAATTCATCTTGTTAGCTCAGTAAAATTTGTTTGAAATTTTAGTACATCGTTTTAAATGTTTTCATATTTTTTTTTGAATAAATGTTCGCAGTTTTCTTAAACAAAATCACCAAGTACCTACTAAAAATTAGTAGGATTTGTTTCTCGAATTCTTGAAAAAACAACAATCAGTTGAATTTTGTAAAGAATAGCGTTAATGTTTTTTGAAAATCCAATTGACATATTTTTATCCAAGAATTAAAAACTAAAAAAATACTACTAAAATAAACTACGAGAACAAACTTAAGGGGAAGAACAAATGGAAAAGCAGGTGTTGGGTACAAAAGAAGAAGAAAAATGTGAAACCAATGTACAAACGCAACTGATTCAAAAACTACGTTGGTCAAACGAATCTGCAACTAACTAAAGGACACGTTTAGATACACTCTGATGATGGAACAATACGACGATGATGGGTTGGAATCGCGTAAGGCGATAGTTGACTGTCACTGTTTTGATAGTCACTTTTGATTATCAAATCTTCTTTGTATTGCGTAAGATTACATATTATTAATTGGTATGTTCGGTCATATGAAATTTTGTGCAATTTTTTTGCAAATTTAAATAATATGATGTCAAAACCCATAGGAAAAAACATAAGTTTGGGAAACTTGGTGAAATTTTCAAGCTACCAAACAGACTTAGTACCCATGGCATGGTGGTTAGTGCGTTGGACTGTCATGCCAGAGGTCTTGGGTTCGCTCCCTGCCTATGCCATCTAAAGTTTGTTTCACGGGTACTGCCTCTTGCGAGGAATTGACAAATTCTCCAAGAGTAATTCTTGTCATGAAAAGTGCTTTCTCAAATTGGCCGTTCGGATTCGGCTTAAAACTGTAAATCCCCTCCATCCCTGACAACAGTACTCGCACACAGGAATGGTTGAGAGTTGTAAGTCACTAGGCCCTAGTTCTCAACGGACTGTTGCGCCACCCGATTTATTTATTATAAACAGGCTTAAATGTCATTTTGATCAGCTGTTGTGTTTTATTGTGATATTTCTTTTCCATTTTTTGTTTGCTGAAAAATATTGTTCCTGCTAAAATGTAAGTATGCATTCTTTTCAATTGTTATAAATTCAGTATAAAAATGTTTGTTTTCGTTAAGGACTGCCACACAACATCAAATAAAAACGATCGCATCTTTTATGGAAGCACATCCCGAGCTGGCACATCTGTTATGTTGTGTATTTATAAAGTTTTTTTTGTTGTGTTTTTGTTTTGTTTTGAATTTAAAAGTTTTGTTTATTGTTTGTTTCTTAAAAACAAATTTTTTCTTGACATTGTTTTTTTGTATTTATTTCGCTCAAATCTTATCAAAAGTGGGCATAGAACCGACTCCATTGTCTTAATAACCTCGGCGCTTATTTCAGCAATAGTACTTTGACCCCATCGGTGCAGCCCAATCAGCCGCAACTTGTCTTTGATAACCACTACCTCTAAGAAGATTTAAAGTTGCAGCCAGTTGAAGGATAAATAGGTGGAATAAGTGTTGATCTTATTCCTGATGGTTTGGAAGTTCCAAAATATTTGCTTTATTCCTTCAGTTGATGCTCAGCAATTGAACTTTTTTGTAGTCATTTCTCCTTCTTATCTGGTGTTCTGATAGAAAATTTGCATTGAAGTATACGTAACTGTTCACTTATTTTTATTTTAACTTTGATATCTTTTCACTTTTTCCACTAAATTTTAAATTTATAGTGGAGCTGAAGTTCACACAAATTATCTTTCCCATAAAAAATGAATCAAAATATATGAAAGTGACACCTAAATAGCTGTCACTAACAAACCATAGCAAAAAAGTGATAGTCAATTTGATAATCACCTTACGTGAAGCAAAATTATCCATTTTGATGGATGAGTATTAGTCCGGGACTTAATTCAAATGGACTGCAAACACATATCCAGCAATTGGTAAACCAAACCTGGCTTCAAAAATAATATTTTAGATGCACACATTTCAAGGGAAGAAATGTTTATATCGATAAACAACCAAAAGGATGGAAAGGCTGCGGGCTCAGATGGTATAAAAAAAATAAATAAATTAGGTGGCGAAACAGTCCGTAGAGAACTAGGGCCTAGTGACTTACAACTCTCAACCATTCCTGTGTGCGAGTACTGTTGTCAGGGATGGAGGGGACCTACAGTTTTATGCCGAATCCGAACGGCTAATTTGAGAAAGCACTTTTTCATGACAAGCATTACTCTTGGAGAATTTGTCAATTCCTCGCAAGAGGCAGTACCAGTTTTTTTTTTTTTTTTTTTAAATTAAGGCGGCACAGGCAGGGATCGAACCCAAGACCTCTCGCATGACAGTCCAACGCACTAACCATCATGCTCAGATGGTATACCCGAAGAATTTTACAGATATGGTACCGATACTCTTGTTGTATCTCTAACAGAAGTATTCAACATGATCTTTGAGGAGGGAACCATCCCAAACCAGTTCAGCGATGCCTTGATTTTCCCAATACACAAGAAGGGAAGCACTGAAGTATTAGAAAACTACAGAGCAATCTCGTTTTTGAACTCGTCATATAAGATATTTACATAGATCCTGTTGAATCGTTTAAATGAATGGATGAATTCTAAAAATCTGCTCAGTGAGTTCCAAGCTGACTTCAGATCGGGATACTCCACCGTCAATCACATTTTTGTACTTCGAGCTATTGCTAACTCGTTTCTATCGAGAAATAAGAAACTCTTTGCATTTTTCGTTGATTTTAAAGTTGCTTTCGACACCGTGGATCGCAATGCCCTATTTTACAAGCTTTTCCAGATAGGAATGTCGCTTAAGTTCGGTACAGTTTTGCAAAATTTATACATTTAGAATTTAAGCTCTTCTTTTCGCTGACGACATTATCCTGCTCGCGTATACACCACAGTCCCTAGTGGAATCTAGTGGTAAAATTAAATAAATACGAAGTGATGGTTTTTAAGAATGGCGGACAAAAATCGTGTGCAAGTGAGCAATGAAAGAATACAAATATCTAGGAGTCTGCTTTACTAAGAACTTGAGCATGGAAACACATCTCACTGACAAACTTGTTAAGGCGAAAACAGCTATAAACGTAGCATGGAAGAAATGCTGTAATAATAAGAAAATTACTCATACCAGTAAATTCAGGGTCTTCGAATCGGAATCGGTTATGTTTTATGCAGCGCAAGCGTGGGGAGGTCGGAAATATAAACAAGTGGAAAAACTGCTCAGATTTTACATAAAACGAATCTTCCACCTTCCTTCGAGTACGTCAAACAACATTATCATGTTGGAAACGAGTTTATGGCCTTTATTCATAAAAACACTCAAGCTGCAGGTCAATTACATCGTCAAAGCTCTCGATATGCCAAGTTATCGTCTTCCAAAGAAAGTAGTTCTACAAACAATCTAATCCCGAAGTGGATGGTTTAAAGACTGGATAGAACTCGCCGAGCAGGTGGGTGTTGATCTGAGCTATAGTAACCTTGCCTCATGGAAACCAACTTTATATCGATTTAGACTACACTACGATCTTCGGGAAAGAAACTACTTCCACGACAAATATTCTATCGAACAAATCTCTTGCATGTTCCTTGCATGTTGAAAGAGCGCGAGGATGTTTTTCATTTTGTTGGACGATGTGCGATGTTGAGAGAAATAAGAACACATATCCTAAGCAGCAGAGTTGTAAAAACTGCAGTCTTTTTGGGACTGCAGTTAAGTCACGAATAAGACTTTTTCTCATTAGTCTTTTAACTTACAAAAGTACTTTAACTGCAAAAAACCAGTCAGCAGTCAGTACTTACTTTCTGACTTGGCAGATAAAAAAAGCAGTTAATTGACTAAAAGTTAATTAACTGCAGTTCTTTTAACTGGTTTTAGTCTTTTTAGTCAGTACAAATTCATTTGTACTGGGGTATTAGAATTTTTAGTCAGTAAGTCTTTTTACTGCAGTTAATTAACTTTAAGTCAATTGACTTTTTTTTAAGTCTTTTGACTTCTTTTAGTCTTTATAAGTCCAAAGAGTATACGTCGTTTGAGAGTATATTGTAAATCGAAAAACAAAGTATAGAGATATGTAAATATAACAATAAGAAATACATCTGTATTTCTGTTTTTTTTTCCAAAAAGTTTGAATACTGATGCGTTTTGAAAACGCCTTTAAAGATTTGTCATACATTCATGTATACATAGTATGTATATTGTATATGTATAATATATTGTTGTAATAATTAAATACTATTTTGGTTTTCCCAAATGATCTGATATCATTGAGATATGCTGATTATAAAGACTAAAAGAAGTCAAAAGACTAAAAAAAAGTCAATTGACTTAAAGTTAATTAACTGCAGTAAAAAGACTTACTGACTAAAAATTCTAATACCCCAGTACAAATGAATTTGTACTGACTAAAAAGACTAAAACCAGTTAAAAGAACTGCAGTTAATTAACTTTTAGTCAATTAACTGCTTTTTTTAACTGCCAAGTCAGAAAGTAAGTACTGACTGCTGACTGGTTTTTTGCAGTTAAATTTCCCAGTCGCAGTATTAACTTACATTCAAGAAATTAGTTAATTAACTGCGACTTAATTGAATGCAGTCCCAAAAAGACTGCAGTCTTTACAACTCTGCTAAGCAGTGACTTTCTTTGAAATACTAAAATCATAAGCCTTCTACAGGAAATGGATAACACAAAGTTATATGCATATTACAAAACAGCACTTAAATATAGGCATCAAATTTTAAATGAAGTGTTTTAATCTTAAACTGCACTTTCTTTTTTTTTAATCTATATGAATCTATAATTTTAGTTTTCAATCAGGAAGACGGCAATGCCATGCATCATATGTATAGCCATCTAAATCTAAATCTGCCACTTATACATACATATATCCATACAAACATCTAAAACTTTTGTTTGCAAATTTACTTTCAGGTGTTCTTAAAAAGGAACCAATGTGTATGGTAATCATGCCATCTTTTTCATTCCTTATTTTAAAACCTTCTTTAAGAGAGTGTTTTAAAAAGCACCAAACGTTTTTCTAGTTGATAAATAGCATGTCGCCAATTCTTCATTATCTAATTTGACCAACTTGATAGTTTGCCCAAAATTGAGCATTTTTTTTAATCACCCTATTTAAACCTAAATACCTTAAAATGGCTAAGGTCGTATTTTCCTCCCTTACATTACAATTTTTCAAAACATCAATATTAAAAATCTATATAATTTTCTATTTTGTGATGTAAATTGCTTCTGTAACTTAAAAGTATATAAACCTCCTCCGTAGGTATTCCCTATGTCAGAAAAGATTTGAATTAAAAGATTAAGGGTAATATGAGGTATATTAAAATCACTTTCTCCTGATGCAACGGTATAATAGATTTTCTACACTTGCGGCAACATTATCCTATAATTACAGACTTGCACACTTGCATTCGTTGCATGAATGTATTGAACTACGTTTTTACCCTTTTCAATGAACATCTAACTACCCTTATTTTCTGATTGAACCCTTTCATTTTGAAAGGATTGTGCTTGTGAAACAAGAAAACTAATCTTACATTTGAGCAATTTAGGGATTACCAATTTTGTGTTAACTGATTTTCGATTTATTTTTGTTTGTCGTCAGTCATTTGAATGGGATGGCATACAGCCCGTTTAACAACCGGTTGTATACACTTGTATTCATATAAATATATGTATGTACCTATCTAACTATTACGTAGGTATAAAACAAGTATGCTTCACTTGAATACCTATATAAACTCAATTTTTGTATCTACTACCGAAAAGGTGTATTTTTACTTCCTTACTTTGGTTGACGATTAAGCAAATAAAATAGTTTCAGGACTTATACATTTTAGCAAACTAAGACATTCTGTATTGCATAGTAATAATTTACATACTTTGTTTATTTTTTATTTATTATTTATTTTATGTCCTTTGTTTTTATTTTTTATTGTGATATTTTTATAATTTTTTTATATTTTTGTTTTTATTTATTATTAACATTGTATATATTCAACAAAACTGATTTTTTGTTATTTGCAGCTATCCTACGTTCAAACAGCAATATTTTCAAATCTTAATGGTTTATTCTTATCAAGATTATTGTAATATTATTGTAAATTGAGGCTCCACAAAAGTTCAATAAGTCGTTTTCAAAAAAATTGTGGTGAAACTAAATACAAAAAAAAAAACAAAATTCGATATTTTGTTACAAAACTAAGGTTTCATTATTGATTTACAGAAAAAGGATGTTTTTTATTATAAAGTTAAAAAAACTTTTAGTTTATCAAACAAAGATATACGATTCTTCAGTGATTACTTGATAATAAAATAATGTAAAAACAAAATTACAATTGTATTAATCATTGCAACCATAAAGGTTACTTAAAATTAAAAGCAAATCATTTTTAAATGAAAATCTACTCCAACTAAAATCAATCATATCGCAAACGCTATTAGTTACTCTTAAATACCTAGACAATGGTTCGTTGGCTGCATAATTTGTTCTATGGTATAGAATCTTAAAAACAATCGGTTTCTAAGCAACCTCGCAGGAACATTGAAATTAATTAAGGCGAAAATATCGGAACGATCAATAAGATTGTCCAACACGCCACAAATGAACATAACGCCAGAGAACTATCTTCGAATGTTGAGAGGCATGATTCCAAATAATTTACATCTTGTTCCTTAATAATAAAATTAATAGTAAACCTTTTCCCGGATTTTTTCAATTCTAAAAGAGTGAACTTCATACGAAGGGCAGTTAATAGTATTACAATTCTCAAAAGTAGATCTAACATCATACGCGGAAAACAGATATTTCAAAGTATATGGATCACAGATCTCTTTTGCGTAAGATAAACCCCAACTACTACTAAAAAATCTATATGTTTTAAACTTTTGGTCAAAAATGACACCATTGTCCTTTTAGAGGTTAGGGGCCGTTCAAATATTACGTAAGCAGATTTATTACAATTATTTACCCCCCATCCCACCTGTCAGCAAAAGTAAGCAAAGCTCTTACCCCCTCCCCCCATGCTTACGTAAACATTTTTCAATTAAAAATATATTTTCTTTATATTATAATTATAATGTTATATTAATTATAATTTTAAAAATAAGAAAATAGATTTAGGATAGAGATTAGATTTTAATGATACAGTATTTAACATAGAGTAAGTGACAAAAATATTATAAACTTACGAACATAACAAACTTATTTTAAATTTTTGGTACACATATTAAATCCAAATTAACAGTCTTCAGTCCATGAAACCCAGATCCATGATTCTAAGTTTTCGATGACATTGGATTGCTTGGATTGCTGCTCAGTGTTGTGAGTCTGCTCACTTTCATCCGATTTTGGAATGTCTACGTCGTTCTCATCAAGCCATTCAACATCATGGTGCTCTAAATTTTGAATAACGCACATCAGTTCATTAGCACGACGAGCAGCGACTCTTACAGGTCTAACTTTCCTATCAGTGTGCGTGTTTACTTTTTTATGGATCTTCTCAATGTGACGATTTAGTGACTTGATGGAAGCATGATAAAGACCACACGTTTTGCATGTTCGACTTGATAGCCTCAAAAAACTTAAAAGAGTCCTTTGTATGACTCAAGTGTCCGAAGTCATAAAACAGAGTTAGGACTAGCTTTTCCTGTTTACAACCAAGTGTTGAGTCTTGAGCATAAATATCATATTTTAAAACTATAAAATAAAATAAACTAAAATAAAACAGAAATATCAACTAACTAAGATTCATTTTTGTTCAGAGAATCCAACACTACCGATGACGTAATCATCATCTAGACTCCCCTACCCCCCATGTCATCCAAAATAAGCAAAACAAAGACCCCCCACCCCCTCATAGTGCTTACGTAATACTTGAACGGCCCCTTACTGTTCTAAGAAATGTATTGTTTATTTTATCAGAAAAGTTATTTGATAGACGATTTGCAATATTAATGTGTAAGGAGTTAACCAAACTTCAATTCCATAATCTCTCAAGATCTTGCGATAAAATGCAATCCTGTTCTGTTTTTATAAAATGAAAGAGTTTTAAATCATCCGCATACCAGAGGCACTTTGAATTTAAAAATACGTTGGAAATTTAATTGATAAATAATAAGAAAAAAAGAGGACCGAGATGGCTTCCTTGAGCAGGGCCGTCGAGAGGAATTCCGGGCCCGGGACGGAAAAATCTCGGGCCCCCTATTTATCATTTTTTTTTAAGTTCATGCCTACTGATATGGTACGTTCTAATTTCATTTACGAATAGCATGAAATTGGTTGGAATTGAAAAAAATAATAATTTTTTGTTTGCAAAGTGAACCGAAAAAAGTGTTAATCATCAAATCAATCTCACGGGTATCGTACAGTTTAGTTGAAATGGAGGATGGATAGAAAATTATTCTACATGCAAGTAGATCAGAACGATACATTCAATACGATATTGCCAACGACATGTTAGTAACTGATAATACGGTCGATTCACTATTAAAAAAAATTGGCATGTACCTAGATCCATTATCTACTATGAAAATAAAATAGAGCGAAGTAAAAGTATTAAAATATATAAAATATATTTTAAAAGGTTTACACTAAATACTCTTTATTGTTTTACTTTATATTAAAATATTATCACAATGTTTTCATTAAAGTTAGTTTGCATTCAATGAAATATTTTTTTTTTTGCAAACTAGCTTTCCTAGCTTTCTGAGCAGAAAAACAACTTATAATTGCATCGAAATTCAATTTCCTTGCCAAAGGTACTTCGTAGCATAGTGTAGCAAGTCCAGAAACACGATCTTGTGATGAGCACGAACGATGAAAATTCTTTGTTCTGGCAAGGGCGCTAAATGAACGTTCGGCACTAGCTACGATTACAGGTATGGTGGAAAACATACAGAGAGCAACACAAATGTTGGGGAAAATCGTCTCCAAGTTTTGGGAATAAATAGCATTGAACAAACTCAATGGCGGAAGTTCTGCTTCAAAATTGGCTTCATAAATGTGTTTCAGATGAATTATTTCTTCTTTCAAGTCTTGAGACACATGCAAGTTATACTTTTAAATAACCCTTGTAGCGGAGTTTTTAATCTCAATTTTGTCCATTGTTGAAAACTACCATAAAAATGAAAATGTAGCATTCAAATTTTTCATCGTATCGAACCGACGAGGAATTCGAGATATAATTGAATCAACTATGACGTAAAAGGTGTTTCACTTGAAATTTATTCTTGCGTCTGTTTTAATTTGAATTCCGGCTCCTCGATTTTCTACAAAATGTCTCTTTAATTGCCTTTTTCAGTTCGATGAAAACGATTCTGGAACATCTCCAATCCGGTAGCAACTGCTTTGCATTCAGATAAAATTTGATCCCATCCGTTTCGAATAATGTTCAAATCGGAGATCAAGTTGTCGAGATTTCGAATTTCAACTTCAATAGTCATGTTTCTGGCTTGAAGAATGATACTTCTTTCATTTATAGCGCTAAGAACCTTGCACCAAATTGAAGACATCAGGACGCATTCAAATGTGTGCATATGTATATTTTAAAACGCCATTTACATCTCTTCGAGCTTCAGTAGTTAAATTAATATCACTTAAGGCTTCTAATGATGTTCTATGGTTTTTCAGATGATTTGCAAACGGTTTCACTGCCTCAATTCTAGCTGACCATCTTGTATCGGAAAGTGTGTGAAGGGATCCGGCCACATTTTTCTTAAGATTTTCCCAACGTTGTGCACTGCTGCTGAACAAGTTGAAACACTTTTGAACATCATCAAAGAATGTGATTGCGGCAGTACAACATTTCGTTATATACACACTTTGAAGTGTTTTGATATCCTTCAAATCTTGAGTAAACAACTTATTCAAAATATTAATTAATTAATATTACGAAAACCACAATTGAAAAACGTTTGCGTGGGATTTTCCGGTCCCCCGAAACCAAATCAAAAATTTCGTTCCCAGCAGAAACAAAAATAGAAGAAAAGAATCTTTATAGCTTTCTTTCAATAGTTCAGAGTTGCCCAATTTTTCATTAAATATTAACAAAAATGTACGCCAAATAATAATCAGGGGCCCAGATCGGCAATCTTGTGACTGATAGATTGGTAGATAACATGCAAACAGGGGCCCGATTGCGGAAGCATGAATGATTTTAAATTTTCGGGCCCCTAAAAATAAGTGGGAATAGGTATGTTGATGATGAATATAGAGTATATTAAAAAAAATACACTCTTCATTGCTTTCAATTTTACGGGCCCCTAGAAAATCCCGGGCCCGGGGGGTTTCCCCCCCTTTCCCCCCCTCTCGACGGGCCTGTCCTTGAGGCATTAATACGATCATATTGAATACGAACTTTTAAGTATGCGTCTATCCAGTTTATTAAACAGTTAGAGTTGAAACCTATTTTGTGTGGCTTTATAAGTAATATCTCATGATTAACCCGATCAAATGCTTTAGATAAATCCGTGTGCATAACATCAAATTTGCATTTAATACATCCTTAACAAAAATTGTAAGGTTTGTGCTAGTAGACCAACCAGCAACAAAACCATGTTGGCATGGAGAAATAATGCTTCTAAGAATTGGAGATATCTAATATTTAATAAATTGATTTTTCAATAACTTTTGGAATTGTAGTTATCTTACAAATAAGGCCATAGTTAGAAACTTTCTGCATATTTCCTGATTTATCAATTGGTGTAATTAAAGAACGCGTCCATCTATTGAAAAACTCACCACTTTCAAGGGAACGATTGAAAATTATTTCAAGAGAAACTGCAATTACTCCAGCATACCTTTGTAGGATAATAGGAGTGATTTCATCCATATCAAGTCGTGTTTCGACTTTTATTTCAGACTAGCGGTCCGTCCCGGCTTCGCACGGGTAGATATAAATAGGTACAGATATTTAAGTTATAAGCATGCTTATTAAAACGACCATGAATCACTAAATTAGAAAACATTTTTTTGTGCAATCATTAATACTCTTCGCCAGTATATGCGATGAAAGACATTTTATGGCTAATTTTTTTACACCTTCGGTTGGTTTTATTAGGAATTTCTAAAGATTTCTATAGTAATCTAGTACTAAATATAGCCTATGTTACTCAGTGATAATGTAGCTTTCTAATGAAAAAAGAATTATTAAAATCGGTCCAGTACTTTTTGAGTTTATTCGTTACATACAAAAATACAAATCTTTCCTCCTTATAATATTATATAGTGTAGATAGTGTAGATAAGACTTGATCAATTTCTTAAGTTGAAAGGTTCAAACTTCCAATATTCAAATAGCTATCAGAGTAATTTAATTGAACATTAAGAAGTACATTCGAAGTATTTATGTGTAAATTTCCAAAAACTTTTACTTTTGGATTTTAAATCATATTCTACAGATAAAACATACTGATTGTAAAGAAATGTATTCAAAGTATTGAAATTCCAATTTCATTATGGTCAATTCTTAAAAATGAGTCGTAGCACTCAATAAACTTTTTATTAATAAATAATGCATACCAATCATTTTCATTGAGATAATTATTAATTGAATTAAAGTTAGTTTTATTAAAATTACTAGCGGCCCGTCCCGGTTTCGCACGGATAGACAAAATTAGGTACAGTTATTTAAATTATAAGCATGCTAATTAAAACAACCACGAATCACTTAATTAGAAAAAAATTGTATGCTTATCTTAAAGCCTCCCTGTACCCTACGTTGGCTGTGGTATTTCTAGGTGGCAACAAAATGTATTAATTTTCAGGAGATGCTACTCGAGAAAGTGCCACATACAATTTCCCGTAGGAAGAGCACTCTTTCCTGAAGTCAATACCAACTATGGAAAAAGTTTGTCCCTGGGATTTATTTATTGTTAGGGCAAAGGATATTTTTAAAGTGATCTGTAACCTTTTAAAAGATATGGGCAAATCAGTTGGTATCATTGGAATCCGCAGAACATGTGCGAGCTGACCAGCCACGGGACCTGTAATGATAGTTGCTACAATCACATTATCTCTTAATTCTTTGATCAATAGTCTTGTACCATTACACATATTGGGAGGGCTTAAATTTTTTAAAAGCATAACATGTGTACCTAGCGGACAAAATTGTGAATCTAAACCATTCTCAGATCCCCTTGAACACACACAAAAAATTTCATCAAAATCGGTCCAGTCGTTTAAGAGAAGTTCAGTGACATACACACTCACAGAAGAATTATATATAATAAGATATGTGAAATTATAATCAGAAGTTGAAGGTGAAAAATACATATAAAATTCAAAATGTAAACTGAATACGATATGATGAGTTGTCAAAACCCACTTACAATTCTGAATCCACGAAAACTAAATCTAACTAAACGAATTATGAAAATAATTTATCTGTTTAAGATTAAATTGTGCAAAGGAGAGCATGTGCTTATCGAAAAGAGAGAACGGATTTAAAATTGAGTAAGGTAGGAAAAACTGATATAGTTCCAGTAATAGCCAATACCTTTCCTTATGTAGACCCAAAAATCCAAACAAAATTGAAATAATAACAAGTATAACTGTGCAATATTGACAACGCGTCTTAGTTGAACCAAGAGAAGTAAACGAGTTCACAAAACTCCGCGTTTCAAAGTTATTAATTATTGATTACGGTTAAATTGAATACAACTATGTTTTGAATTACCATCACTTAAACTGTTCATATGTTTAACCCAATCTATTATTATTTACTCTATTTTATGCAACAAAATTCATTTATTAAATGTATTGTTTTTTTTTATTCCAAAGTTATCCTCATTGAAGTCTTTTATTTTTAAACTCTCTCCAAAATAAGAGCTAACCTCTAGGCTACTTAACTGTTATACACACAGTAGTGCCATGACCGATGAAGAAATATAAACATTTTTAACCAATTGCAACCCTTTATAACTACGTATCCCAATAACCCTTAGGCTTGAATTAACATAACTCCCATTTAAATCTTTCTGTGTGTTTTCAATTTATTTTCTTTCTAAATAGAGAGTTTTTCAATCTGAACTCTTTAGTACCACAAGCACTTTAGAAAAAAATTATAATTTAAGTAATTCGGTAATTCATATGTAACTCAATTTTATTTTATTTCAAAAGTAGTATTCGAAAAGAGATAATACAAATGTAACTACTTTTCGACAACATATTATTATTTTAGCAAAAGTAAAAAAGAAAAGTATTTAGTCAACTTTTCTTTGATATGGAAATGAATAGAGACGGAAGCTACTGAAGCTTGGAATTGTCTTTAATCCTATGTTAATGGAATACACCGCAGGCAAAACTTTACTTCATCCGTCACTCCTTTTTTTTGTTGGAAAAGATTAAAGGCATACGGCAGAAAGGAAATGAATATCTTGGAATAATTTGTTAGCTTTGGGAAAAGTTTAAAGAAAACAGCTACAAACGAAGTTTCTTATATAATGTTCATGTCTGATGGAGTAGCGTAGCGTAGTATTGGGATGCGCAGTAGGAAATATCCTTGCTGGAACACTTGATTTTAGAAATCTTCACATCTAGGCATTTTTGAAGTAAATACTTAACTGATATCGATGTTGTAAAAAAATGAGAACTTCGATGTTTAAAAAAAAAATAAAAATGGCTAGACTGAAACTGACTAAAGGAGGGAAGACATATGGAGTATTAAACAGACTTTCGTAACATTTTGTATCATTATAGAAAAACACACATTGCACAAAATGTCTGTATTTCTATAATGATACAACATTTTAAAAGTAACACCCTCACATGGCGACACATTTAAATTTCAACGTTTTAAATTTATTTGAGTTATTGTTCTAGAACCATAAGCCTGGAAGTACTCACCGCTATAGGTGTTAGTAAAATTAACATTGAATAACAAAATATTAAAACATAGAGTTTTATTTAACAACCCTCAAAAAATAGAATTGGATATCCGTCAAGTAAATAATCACTTGCAAACAAATTTGGGGTACATATCGTACATGTTCGATGTACCTATAGTATCAAGTATCTATACATAAGATGGTAATGTTATAATCTACAGGGAGCAATATAATTTAAATACAACTCGAATGCGAAATTAAAATTTTGCGTAGAATGTAAAGGAGTGTTATTCATACTGACAGAATTTGTATTTGCGTTTTTTCTGTTGCTCGTTTGTATCTATTTAGGTACATCGTCGTGGGTATAAACACATATGGTTTTCGCGGATAGTATCCTTTTGGGACTATGCACAACATTGATTCGCAGGTGTACCTGGAATTAATAAAAAAAAAGGATCTATTATTGAGGATCTAGAGTATTATGTATTTACGTGCACAGATACATCCTAAAATATAAAGTTATAAACACCTTACAGGAAATGCAAATGCAGCAATGATATGTGTTATAACGGCGGAAAACTTTGGTAGATTAATTATTATTATCATTATTATAAGCTTTTTACTGTCTAGTATTTTGATTAAATTTAAAGTTAATATTTACAATTTAATTTCTATGTTTTTAAACAAATTTTAGATGTAAAAATTATGACAATTTAACACTTATTATTTAAATGACATATGTATGTAATGTATATATATATTTTTTTTTGTTAAAGTTCAAAATTTATAGATAATATTAAGATTATATGGCTATACATTGAAATTCATTGTAAAATTAAAATTAATTTAAAAGAAAAGAAAATAATTAATTCCCTCGAGGCCCCCCATATGTCTCAATTTTTGGCTTTGTTGTACAAATTTGTAGTTCTTTGTTTTATTGTGTCGTTCTGCTGGTCTCTTGTTCTCTGATCTCCATTTCGTTGTCATTTTTGTCCATCTTGCGTCCTGGATTCTATATTTAAATGACCTGCCTATCTTCATTTGAGCCTTCTTGTTATATTTATGATGTCAATAATTCCGGTTCTATTGCGAATATCTTCATTTCGTTCCCTTTGACCTGGTCGTATGTTCACAATTTTATTTTCCATTTTGGTCTGAAACTTCCGTAGCTGGTCAAGCATTTTTTCAGTCAAGCATTTTTTCAGTCAAGCTCATTGTTTGTAGTCCGTAGGTAAGGATCGGTAGAATAGCAGAGTCGAAAATATATTTTTCATTGTGTCTGCACTTTCGTTCAAATGTTAAATGTGTTTAAGGCCCCAGAATTGTTTCCAGCTATTTATGATCCGCCTGTTAATATCTTTATTTTCTTGGTCCTTACATAATTTTAGTTGTCCTAAATATATGTAATCTTCTACGTACTCAATTTTTTCTTCGTCCAATGTTTTTTATGGTTCGTCATGACTTTAGTATTCGATTTGTTTATTTGAAGTCCATAATTTTTATACAGGGTAGTTAGTTCCGTCAACATGTCTTGAATGAGTTTAGCTTTTTTAGGAATAAGAACTATATCGTCTGCAAATCGTAAATCAAAAACACTCTAGTAAAGATACAAATCCTCGGTAGCCATATTGGTTTACCTACAAGCTAAACCGGAAACTGGCCTCATAAAGTATTTCTTAGTGTGCGTGTAATTTCTCCTCTAATTCATGAAATTTCCCCTAAAAACTCAGGAATTGTGTCTATGTATGCGTGAAAACACGTCAATTTTTCTCGTTGAATTCGTCCACATTACAAATACAGCAATGTAAACAAATGGGTTTTGGAGGGTGATACGTACGAAAGATTTATATCTTCATATAGAGTGTTTTTGTCGTAAATTGTTAAGAACTTGTCCACATTCTTATTTCATATTTTGTCTTCCAGTTAGTTTTTTAGAAAATGTCTTCCAGGGCTATTTAGTAGAGGTAGTGAAAGCGGATCTCCTTGTCTAACTTCTCTAAATAATTATTAATTAGGGCAACAGTCAGTGGTAACTAGAACCTAGTGACTTACAACTCCCAACCATTCCTGTGTGCGAGTAATGATGTCAGGGATGGATGCAATCGGGCCGTGTTTTGTGTTTTACCTTAGTCTGAATGTTGGTTTTCGGTTGTCTTTATAACATTTTAAAAACCTGACAAATTAATCATTGTGTGGCTGAAAAAAACGTGATTTAAAATATAAAATATATGTTCTTTTATCCCTGAAATGACTCGCACACAGAAATGATTGAGAGTTGTAGATCACTAGGCCCTAGTTCTCTACGGACTATAATTGCGCCACCTAATTTTGTTTGTAATGGGTGATTTTTTTGAGGTTAGGATTTTCATGCATTAGTATTTGACAGATCACGCGGGATTTCAGACATGGTGTCAAAGAGAAAGATGCTCAGTATGCTTTGACATTTCATCATGAATAGACTTACTAACGAGCAACGCTTGCAAATCATTGAATTTTATTACCAAAATCAGTGTTCGGTTCGAAATGTGTTTCGCGCTTTACGTCCGATTTATGGTCTACATAATCGACCAAGTGAGCAAACAATTAATGCGATTGTGACCAAGTTTCGCACTCAGTTTACTTTATTGGACATTAAACCAACCACACGAATGCGTACAGTGCGTACAGAAGAGAATATTGCGTCTGTTTCTGAGAGTGTTGCTGAAGACCGTGAAATGTCGATTCGTCGCCGTTCGCAGCAATTGGGTTTGTGTTATTTGACCACATGGAAGATTTTACGCAAAGATCTTGGTGTAAAACCGTATAAAATACAGCTCGTGCAAGAACTGAAGCCGAACGATCTGCCACAACGACGAATTTTCAGTGAATGGGCCCTAGAAAAGTTGGCAGAAAATCCGCTTTTTTATCGACAAATTTTGTTCAGCGATGAGGCTCATTTCTGGTTGAATGGCTACGTAAATAAGCAAAATTGCCGCATTTGGAGTGAAGAGCAACCAGAAGCCGTTCAAGAACTGCCCATGCATCCCGAAAAATGCACTGTTTGGTGTGGTTTGTACGCTGGTGGAATCATTGGACCGTATTTTTGCAAAGATGCTGTTGGACGCAACGTTACGGTGAATGGCGATCGCTATCGTTCAATGCTAACAAACTTTTTGTTGCCAAAAATGGAAGAACTGAACTTGGTTGACATGTGGTTTCAACAAGATGGCGCTACATGCCACACAGCTCGCGATTCTATGGCCATTTTGAGGGAAAACTTCGGAGAACAATTCATCTCAAGGAATGGACCGGTAAGTTGGCCACCAAGATCATGCGATTTGACGCCTTTAGACTATTTTTTGTGGGGCTACGTCAAGTCTAAAGTCTACACAAATAAGCCAGCAACTATTCCAGCTTTGGAAGACAACATTTCCGAAGAAATTCGGGCTATTCCGGCCGAAATGCTCGAAAAAGTTACCCAAAATTGGACTTTCCGAATGGACCACCTAAGACGCAGCCGCGGTCAACATTTAAATGAAATTATATTCAAAAAGTAAATGTCATGGACCAATCTAACGTTTCAAATAAAGAATCGATGAGATTTTGCAAATTTTATGCGTTTTTTTAAAAAAAAAGTTCTCAAGCTCTTAAAAAATCACCCGATATATGTTTTTTTTTTAAGTTCATCATGTTATTGAAATAAAATTAGACCACTTGACTATCAAAAACATAAACGTCAGTCAAAATGAGTTCATTATCGGCATTTGACAAAAATAATTTTTGAGCTACATGCCCTTACCTTTGTTAAGAATTCTCAAAATTCACGGTTAATTTTCTAAAAGTTGAATTAAAAAATCAAACCAAGAAACAATCCGATGAGAAGATTTTGGAGATAATCAACAAATGCCAAGAAATCATCTATACATCTATAAAATTGAGTCGAACAATCAACATACATAAATTCCTTCTATCAAAAACGAAACTGTCAATATCAACGCTCGACAATTTTTGTATAAATCGTTCTATAAAACCAGATTTTGACATACATATGTTGTAAGTAACTCGTATATGCATAGAATTTCATAATTATTTCATTGACTCAAGCTTAATCCCATTTAACTATTTACGCGACAGATATTCTAGAACTTCATAATGATTGTTTTTGAGCAATCAAACAAGCTGTCATCTTAGTTGTTTATGATCTCTTATGATTCATTTATTTTTATACCAAAGGGCGGCATGGCTGTGTCTTGTGTATTTTCTAAGTACCGCGGTAAAAGCAAGTGATAGCTTTTTTTTATTTTTAATTGAAACATTGCGCGTTTAGTGCCATGGATGATGTCATTTGGCTTAAGAATTATTGTAAATGATTCATTTTTCTCCTCTCTTCTGGATATTGAATGTGTCAAGCTAACAAGGCAAAAGCAAGGCAACAAGCAACAACCAAGTGCCAGTGTGTGCTCTGTGCTGTATTCGAAAACACTTTCAGACGTTCAGAGAGTCAGAGTATCGCTGTCACATTGAATCTAGACTGTTTGGTCAATTTCGTCTGGTTTAGCAAATCAATTAAATCCAATTAATCCCACAACACTCTTAATGAGTTGTAATAGATGGGTGACATAGTGATATGAATTCGTATGAGAAAACGTTCTGATGGAGGCAGCCAGTCGCCTTAATGGCACTGGATAGAACAACAGATTTCTCCATATTATGAATCTTTCTCACGCTACCAGTAAAGGCCACTGTGACTCCCCCGAACTTTTGCATGATTTTCAACTTGTTATGGGCATGTGTGGCATTTTTAATAATTAGTGCAAGTCGAGCAAGTGGTTAGGTTCTGGAAAATATTTTTGTACGAATGCCATCTGAACATTTTTTTACTATAAACAAAAACACATATAAATATCTATACTTTTCTGAAATAGTATCTTCTCGTGTATACTGAACGATCGGACTTTTGCTAGAAATTGTGAAATATTTTTTGTTGTCGCTTTGTTCGCTCATTTAATTCATGGCCTAGTCGAAGTGGAAAAATCTTGTGATAGGATGCCATGTTGGGGAAACAAAACAATTTGTTTAATTCATTTGTAGTGTAAGCTATGATGTGACTTATTGTCAAGTTTGCGTAGGTTTTTAGATGTTATTTTACTTTTTATGGTACATAATTCGAAAGGAAGGCATTATTTGGTTAATTTCTAACAACAAAACAACGAACGTTTAAAATATACAAAGCTCTGGTTATGCCACCGAATTTACTGAATTTTAAAGTCGGAAGTTAAAATCAAATTTCAGCATCAGTTTATAGTTCTAAAGCTGAGATCACACGATTGGTCAAATGTACCGATTTCGGCCAAAATTTGTCTGTACACATTTGGTGACAGAAATTTTGTGTACCGAAAATATTTTTAGGTGTTCACACGATTGGTGTATTTTAGCCAAATATTTTCTGCGCTTATTTGTACAATAGAAGAATATGACCGATATCTGTACAACCCTGTCACACGATCTGGCATTATTTTCAATAGCAAAAATAAACAGCTGATTAATTGTTTATATGTTTGATAATATGTATATAACAATTGAATTTAATTAAAAAAATACAAAATAAATTAAAATGATGTCCATACGGAAAAAAAGAAAATAGCTGCCATAATGTGCATTTGTGTATATTTAATTGAAAAACAAAAAAAAAAAACAAAAAAGGCACGGAAGCGAAGTGTTTGGGTGCGGGATTGGCTCCTGAGAAGGAGTACTGATTTTATTTAAAAATTTCTTGCGAATGAATGAAGCCACTTTTAAGATCTGCTTAAATTAGTTTCTCCACAAATAAAAAAAATAACACCAACATGCGCCAAGCTATCTCAGCAAATGAAAAATTGGCAGTCACACTACGTTTTTTAGCTTCTGGAGACAGCTTCAAAGGCTTATCGGTTCACTTTCGAATATCACCAAACACCATATCTTTGTTTGTAACAGAATAGTGCAAGGCCATCTATAATGCATTAAAAAATTAATATTTAAAGGTATACTATACATAATCACATTTAAAATATATAAATTAATATTACATTATGCTCTTGCTAGGTCCCCAACAATGAACAGATGTGGATTGACATTGCCCAAAAATTTAATGCGAAATGGAATTTTCCCAATTGTATCGACGCAGTTGATGGGAAGCATATTGTTATGACGGCTCCGCCGCGGTCTGGTAGTACCTTTTATAACTACAAAGGCACTCATAGCATACATAGTTCTCATGGCCATTGCTGACGCCGAATACAAATTTGTATTTATTGATGCCGGCTGCAATGGAAGAGTTTCGGACGGAGGAGTTTTTGGAAAGTGTACATTTCAGCACGCCTTAGACAATGAATCTCTTGGATTATTTCCAAATTTCAAAATTATATAATAATAATAAATTATGAAATAATTATTGAAAAATCGTAATTTTCAACAACAACAAAAAATTAAATGTACTTATCTGCTTTGATTGGTCACTATGATCGGTCATTAAGTGGCAGAACAAATTATCTGCACATTTAAGAATTTTTTCTGTCTTCATCGGTGTATGAACAGTTCACACGATTGGTACAAGACAGCTCATTTCTATCTGCCTATCTGCCAAAAAAATTGTCCTATCTGCCTTATGCCCAATATTTTCTGCCATTCACACGATCTGTACATAAAAATGGACAAAAATCGGTACATTTGACCAATCGTGTGATCTCAGCTTAATACTTGCAAAAAGTGAGTTTATCAACAGTAAATAAATTAACTTTAGTCAATAGATTTCGAAACCATTTGATATACAGTGTCGACCAAAACTATATAGAGCAATTTAATTTCTTGTTTTTATTTTTGATATATAATTCCTTAGGTTGAAATGTTTTTTAATATATTTTTATTACTAAATATCAATTCTAAATTCACAATAACAACTGTTTAAAAACAAATTATTTTTGTATAGCTAAACAATTAAGTAAACCAACATTTATAATGATAAGAAATCGTATGGTTTTATTATAATGGGTACTTAATTTCAAATATCTTGCGATTAAAATTTTGGTATGTCTCAAAAATTTGTATATCCTAGGAATGATGACCAGAATATTCAACACGACGGAATTTGGAACACTATTATAACTTTCATTAAATGGGGCCAACAATCATGACTATTTCTGCAGTTGGTTCTGCACATGGTTCAAGTAAAAGACTACGCTAGCCATTTCATAGCATTCAACTTAAAATCTTCTCAACCACTACAAAACTTTTCTAAAGTATCTTCATGTGTTTGTTCACACAAAACAGGAATTTTTAAAATCATACCAGGAATTCGATTTAAGGCAAAAATGCGATTTCTGATTTTATTGACAATATCTACCAGTATTTTAAGCTTCAAAGCAAATATGGTAATTAAACAGTTGTAACGCGACTAGTTGAGGATTTGGATGGGCGCCAATTAATAAATTAGTTTATTAATTAAATATTTGGGAGAGCGTGGGTGTGGAGAACTTGTTGAACACTTATCTGAAAATTATAGAAAGAAAATTAGCCAACGCCGCTTTGCTTGACTCTCCACCACAGGTATGCTGTCCGAAGACCGCAGTACCCGTTGAATGGGCAGCTAAGCAAATGTTTTTGAGTCGAAGATGAAGGATTGAGGAAAAAGAAACACCTTGTTTGTATTTTATTTAAAAAGAACAAAATGGCTTTTATTAAAAGAAATAAGAGTAAAAATAAGTGGTGGTGTGTACTTTAAGAGTGACAACCATGGCAACCAAATAATTTTAATAAAAAAAAAGGTGTGGCAACATTGTTTTGCATCTGGTATCTACGGGAGGGTCTTTCGTGTGGACGCTCGTGGAACTTCGCACACTCCAAACCCCATAGTGCCCTTCAGCAAAATATGCTAAATAAAGGGAGAAGGGAAGAAAGAAATCCGTGCACTGCCAAACACTATAGGACGCTTGTGAAACGTCGCAGTAGTGTAAGTGTAAGGCATACACAAGAAAAGAAGAAACACCCGTGCATTGCCAAACACTATAGGACGCTTGTGAAACGTCGCAGTAGTGCAAGGCATACACAGATGCTTCTTTTCTAATGTGCTGCTCTAGCGGACGCTGGGTACCAACTTCGCACTAGAACACCAAACTAGAAGTGATTTCACTCCTGTCAAGGCTCGCCTTTTATACTGTTTACCGCGGAGCTTTTGCGCAGGAGCAAAGAGCTTTCATTTTAGTTTTGTTCGAATTTTCGAAGTATACTTTTTTAGGTGTTGCCATGTGGTTGTTTACATAGGTAGTGAATTTCGAAATAGTAGTGACATTTTATTTAAGTAGTGAAATTTACATAAAAGTACTTTAGTAGTGAGTATAAATGAACAATAATAAATAAAGAATAAAGTGAATACATATGATGGATGAGTGTGTGGTTGTTATAAAAGTAATTAAGTAAATGAACAATTTATTAATAATAAATAAAGAATAAAGTGAATAAATATGATGGATGAGTGTGTGGTTGTTACATTCTCCCCCTCTGTCGTAGAGATCGTCCCGATGATGCGACAGGAGTAAACTTCTTGGGACGTCCACGCGTTCTTAGTGGTTGTATGGGTTGTTGCTCGATGGCGTTTTCGTGTGTATATTTTGTTATTGAAGATACATGATAGGTACCCAATGGTGTAGTGGTGTCATCAATTGAGGCGACCTGGTAAGTGGATGTACCGAGTCGTTTGATAATGACGTAAGGACCATCCCTCCTTGGCATAAATTTGGAAGTCAAGTTCTTCGAGGATTTCCTAAGAAAGTGGGAAGTGATTAGTACTTTGTCGCCTACTTTGAAAGTAGCTTGTGGGCGACGTTTTAAACGTGAATCGTATTCAATCGGATGTTCATCTGTTTTCTCCCCCTGGACAAGAACTGCTCCGATGGCATAATTGCTTGCATCTGCTTTCAGGCGAAATGGCAGGCCTTCAGTTGCTTGCTGCAATATTGGTGCGGTGATGAGGAGCGATTTAAGAGTTTTAAAGGAGTCTCTTTCATCTCTGCCCCACTTCCACACGGCGGTTTTCTTCGTTAAGCTGCTTAGCGGTTTTGCAATGTCGGAAAAATTTCAATAAACCGACGATACCATGAACATGTCTGTAAAAAGGACAAGACTTGTTTTGGATTCCTTGGTTCTGGGCGATTACTTATCGCTGTAACCTTTTCAGGATCGACTTTTATTCCATCGTTTGTTATTAGATGTCCAAGATATTTAACGACCGCACAGCAAAAGTTGGACTTGTTGCGGTTTACCTTAAGATTAAACTTCTCCAACCTCTTGAAGATTCGTTGTAGATCTTGGCAGTGTTCCTCAAAACTGCAAGAACAAACGATGACGTCATCTAGGTAAACTAGCAATAGTATGTCTGGAAGTCCATTGCGGAATCTGTCCATTAACCTCTGGAAAGTTGCTGGGGCGTTGCGTAGCCCAAATGGCATTCGCTTGAACTGGTACATGCCGAATGGTGTGATAAATGCTGTTTTCTCAACATCATTATCATCTATTTTGATCTGATAGTACCCTGTTTGCAGATCAAGAGTACTTTTGAATACTGTCTTCTTGGTAGAGTGCAGCATATCGTCAATGCGTGGAAGCGGATATCTATCCGGTGTAGTGATGCTGTTAAGTTTCCGATAATCGATACATAGTCGGATGGTGTTGTCTTTCTTAGGTACTAAGACGACTGGTGCAGCCCAAGGTGATTCGCATTCTTCAATAAATTGCTTATCCAATAGTTTAGCAAGCTCTTGCTTTAATTGGTCCTTGCGTGTGGGTGACAGTCGATACGGAGCAACTGCTATGGGATCGTGATTCCCAGTATCAATTTTGTGAGTTGCGAATGGAGTTGCGCCCGTGATCTCGCTGAATGCTCCCTTATTACTATTAAGCAATTGGCAGAGTTCCCGCTTCTCAGCTGGAGTTAACTCCTTTGCTTCATTAGATCGGAGGCTTACATCAATTGAATTGATTTCGGTGAACCATGAGTCTGGATCACCCTCTTCATCATTCTGCTTAAGTGGCGGAAACAGATTTTCTCGACTTCGCTCTGGAGTTACATCCGTGCTTCTTAACGAGTTGTTGAAGATTTGTTGGATATAACCAGGTGAATAGTCATTATTGGTTACAGTTGACGTAGTCGTCTTCCTTTTAAGCGGGGTTTTCAGTGGGCTGCTGATTTCATTATTTGCTGCAGGCGTTGCTGCGAGTGGCGAAATAGGCTTACGCTCATTGAACCATGACAGGAAGGCACTAACTTTTTGTATTGGCGAGGACCTAGTTACAAGTGGCGTGCTTTCCGCCGCTCTTGCTTCCAACTGAGGTCTCGTTTGTATATTATGTGGAGGGCACAATATTTGGACGTTGGTGACGAGTTGAGGCTTTAAAATTCTAGTATGACTCGTGTCGTAGAAGTCAAACTTTTTGTGAGTCTGGTCAGCAAAGTACCAAACCCGTTGACCCAAGTCAAGAACAACGCCATTTTCTTCAAGGAAGTCTATTCCTATAAGGGTGCGGTTATCTTTGGCAGTTGGTAGGGCGATAAACGTAATCGGCCGCAATCGATTGCCGAAAATTATGCTTGTTTTGTTTGCTCCTGCATTGCAGATATACATCTTTTGAACTGAGCGTCAGTTAATGTTGTCATTTTTATAATTTTTAGTAGTGTCCCACTCGTTGGGCGTCAATTTGTAACGCGACTAGTTGAGGATTTGGATGGGCGCCAATTAATAAATTAGTTTATTAATTAAATATTTGGGAGAGCGTGGGTGTGGAGAACTTGTTGAACACTTATCTGAAAATTATAGAAAGAAAATTAGCCAACGCCGCTTTGCTTGACTCTCCACCACAGGTATGCTGTCCGAAGACCGCAGTACCCGTTGAATGGGCAGCTAAGCAAATGTTTTTGAGTCGAAGATGAAGGATTGAGGAAAAAGAAACACCTTGTTTGTATTTTATTTAAAAAGAACAAAATGGCTTTTATTAAAAGAAATAAGAGTAAAAATAAGTGGTGGTGTGTACTTTAAGAGTGACAACCATGGCAACCAAATAATTTTAATAAAAAAAAAGGTGTGGCAACATTGTTTTGCATCTGGCATCTACGGGAGGGTCTTTCGTGTGGACGCTCGTGGAACTTCGCACACTCCAAACCCCATAGTGCCCTTCAGCAAAATATGCTAAATAAAGGGAGAAGGGAAGAAAGAAATCCGTGCACTGCCAAACACTATAGGACGCTTGTGAAACGTCGCAGTAGTGTAAGTGTAAGGCATACACAAGAAAAGAAGAAACACCCGTGCATTGCCAAACACTATAGGACGCTTGTGAAACGTCGCAGTAGTGCAAGGCATACACAGATGCTTCTTTTCTAATGTGCTGCTCTAGCGGACGCTGGGTACCAACTTCGCACTAGAACACCAAACTAGAAGTGATTTCACTCCTGTCAAGGCTCGCCTTTTATACTGTTTACCGCGGAGCTTTTGCGCAGGAGCAAAGAGCTTTCATTTTAGTTTTGTTCGAATTTTCGAAGTATACTTTTTTAGGTGTTGCCATGTGGTTGTTTACATAGGTAGTGAATTTCGAAATAGTAGTGACATTTTATTTAAGTAGTGAAATTTACATAAAAGTACTTTAGTAGTGAGTATAAATGAACAATAATAAATAAAGAATAAAGTGAATACATATGATGGATGAGTGTGTGGTTGTTATAAAAGTAATTAAGTAAATGAACAATTTATTAATAATAAATAAAGAATAAAGTGAATAAATATGATGGATGAGTGTGTGGTTGTTACACAGTGGATTTAATTTGTTGTTTAAGATAATTGCAAGATATTATTGGATACTTTTTTCTTCAAAATTAGCAAAAGCAACAATTGATTAAGATCTATTGATGTAACGGGTGTTTTTTTAGACGTGGGGTTTTCAATCTGGGAACACTTTTTTCGGAGTTCGTATTTTTGACAGCTGTCACTTGATTTACGCTCCGTTTGGAGTAAAATAAAATAAATAAATTGGGTGGCACAACAGTCCGTTGAGAACTAAGGCCAAGTGTCTTACAACTCTCAACCATTCCTGTGTGCGAGTAATGTTGTCAGGGATGGAGGAGACCTACATTTTTAAGCCGAATCCGAATGGCTAATTTGAGAAAGCACTTTTCATGACAAGAATTGTTCTTGGAAAATTTTTGTCAAATCCACGCAAAAGGCAGTACCCCTGAAAAAAAACTTTAGATGGCGAAGGCAGGGATCGAACCCAAGGCCCGTGGCATGACAGTCCAACGCACAAACCATCTTGCCACGGGTACTCAGTTTGGATTGCCATTTCATAATAAATAGACTAGTTCTTGAACAAAATTTGCAAATCGTCCAATATTCGGTGGACATAGACACTTTTTTTTTTTTTTTTTTTTTTTTTTTTTTTTTCGCAGGAAGGTGAGAAATCTTCAGAGACACTATAAGCCCGATGCTTATAGTAGTGTCAGATTTTTACTGACTAAAACTCACCTCCCTTATCTTCTATATTATTACTACAACTAAGTCCAGCTTAACAAGTAGTTTTAGCGTCATTTTGTTCGCGTTTTGTCAGGAAGCTCCCCAACGAGAGGACCTGAAGATTCCACAAAATTCGAGTGGAGAGATTAATTTGTTTGCGCTAGATCAGAAGGTCTTGTTCGGTGCAGACGCCGAAAAACGAACGCCTCGCTAACAGATTGTTGGATTAAGTTATTACTATGATTTCTAAGTCGTGATCTTAGCTCTGTAGCAAATTTTTTAATTTCGTTTTCTACATATTTTATATTTAAATCTCTATGTAAGTCGCTATTTCTTACATACCATGGAGCATTTACTATTATTTTAAGTACTTTGTTTTGGTATGTTTGCAAAATTTTTATATTTCTTTCGTTGGTACAACCCCAAAGTTGTATACCGTACGTCCAAACTGGTTTCAGTACTTGCTTATAAATAAGAAGCTTGTTATAAACGCTTAGATTGGAATATCTTCCAATAAGCCATGTCAATTCGCGGAGTTTATTTTCGAGTTCATCGCGTTTCTTTTTTACATGAACTTTCCATTTAAGTTTCGCGTCTAGAGTCATGCCTAGATACTTCGCTTCATTAGCGTATGGAATTTGCACAGAATTTATATAAATAGGTAAGTTATATACTTTTTTATACGTAAAATTTGTGTGCGTCGATTTCGTTTCATTAAGAGCAATTCGCCATTTCTTTGTCCAATCTGAAATGTTATTTAATGCCTTTTGAAGCTTAGAGGTTGCCGTTTCTATTGAATCCGATATTGCGAGTACAGCTGTATCATCGGCAAAAGTGCCTAAAGTTGTGCCTTCTGTTTGGGGTATATCTCGGGTATAAAGAACAAACAAAATCGGTCCAAGGACGCTACCCTGGGGAACCCCAGCGTTTATTTCTTTAAACTCCGAATACTCCGTTCCTTGCTTAACTCGAAAGAATCTATTTTCTAGGTACGATTCAAGAATGTTATATATTTGCTCTGGAAAGACTTTTAATTTATATTTTAGCCCGTCATGCCAAACTTTGTCAAAAGCTTGAGAAACGTCAAGAAATGCAGTTGAGCAAATCTTTTTTTCTTCAAATGCTTTTTCAATTTCGTTAGTTATTCGGTAAACCTGATCAATTGTCGAGTGATTATTCCGGAAACCGAATTGGTGGTCGGGAATTAAACGTTTTTCTTCAATAATTGGTAGCATTCGTTTAAGAAGCAATTTTTCAAATATTTTAGATATAATTGGTAAGAGAGAAATTGGTCTATACGATTTTTTCTCATTCGGTGGCTTACCCGGTTTGGGGATCATTATTACTTCGGCGACTTTCCATTGCGTGGGTACGTAAGCAAGTCTTAAAGCAGCGTTAGTGAGCTGTAAGAGCTTAACCATTGCTTTTTTAGGCAACTCTTTGAGGACACGACCGTTAATCAGGTCGTAGCCAGGAGCTTTATTATTTTTCTGCCGTTTTATTTCCTGGACAAGTTCAGTCAAAGTAATATTCCTGATAGAAAAATTTTCCGGCGCTGGTTGGAGCTCTCCGTCATTAGTCAGAAACTCTTGACCATCGAAAGGTTTGAACGTTTCCTCAAGGTGCTTAGCAAATAAATCCGCCTTTTCCTTATCAGTTTTTGCCCATTCAGAATTATTTTTTCGAATAGGTGCCGACATTATTTGAGGCTTTTTAATACCTTTTATCGTCTTCCAAAGAGAATAATTCGTTTTTTTGTCTGCTGTTAGGCTTAGCAGAGTCGATAATTCGAGAAACCATGGTTCGGTTTTGCGCCACTAGTGGCTAGTGGAGCTATGCCTTTCCACTTTGAGGAAGATTTTTGCGGATGGATCATTTTTGGTTGAATGGTTACGGTAATAAGTAATATTGTCGAATTTGGAGTGATCATAATCCACAAGCCATTGTTAAGACGTCATTAAATTTTCAAAAAGACACTCTTTGGTGTGCTCATGGGCAGAGGGAATCATTGGTCTATATTTCTTTAAAAATAAACCCCACTATAATGTTACAGTCAATGGGGTCATTACTATTGACTTTTTCTTGCCTGCATTGAAGGATGTTGATATGGACGACCTTTGGTTCTAACAAGATGGCGCTACATTCCACACAGCCAACGAAACAATTAATTTGCAGAAGGCAGCTTTTGGTGCGCGCTTTATATCGCGTCGCGATTCCGTATGTGAAGTTGCTTGTCTACGCAGATGAGCCCGTGACGGCTAACGCAAATGGAAAAGAATATTCAGCGCGTTATTGCTAATATATGACTTATATTCCAACATATAACTTATAGCTGAGCGTAAATATGTAACTTTTTATTATTATTTCGAAGATTCTTTTAATATATTTTTATATGTAACGTCTATCTATCAGATTTGAAATAACTATTTATGTTGCGCGTATGCAAATGAGGCAAATTACAATAATAGCCGCGTTTTATTATCACCATGATCTGATCCGGATCTTGGATTTACATGCATTACAACAACAACACAAGATCCTGCTTTGTGTTTGGATCTCAATTTGAGATCCAAAATTTAATTCTTTTTTTCACAACAAGGAGCGCTTTATCATTGTGATTTCACATGTAAATGTTGGTATCATTGCAAACAAATTAAATAAAACCTGTATTGCCATATAAACATTTCCATTTGACTGAAATAAAATATTTTTTTAAATAGAAAGCGAGAAGCTTTATATTTATTTATTTGGCATACAATCCATGAAATAATTAGATATTTTAACAAAACTAGATATTAATTGGTAAAATGCAAATAATTAAGTCAAAAAAAATGTATATTTGACATAATTTATGGGCATTATTTTCCCCTAAAAAAAGGAAAAAAAAAATCATTGAGCAAAATGTTCTATAGGGAACCCTGCCTTAAATGTCAAAAAATATAAATAAAATCGAGAAAGCTGCAGCACAAATGGGAGAAAATACAAATAAATCGTAAGTAATATCTAAATTAAATTATTTTAGTGTCACATTTATCAAGTTCAATTTTATTAATAGGTCAAAACGAATCTGGAGTACAGACGAGACAAAAGCGTTCCTGGATGCTTATGGAAAGAGGCGTTTTGAGTTTGAGAGTGCCAGACTCAAAAAGTTCACCATGAGTAATTTAAATTTCAAACAAATTATATAAAAGTTGAAACAATTTTTAGATGGAAGTTTTTTGAAATAATTTTTTGAATTTAATAGAGTTTACGGAATCAGTTAGCAGACATAAATTAAAACTCCGAACCGTTTGAACCATCTCAATGAAGAGAGTAGTTATGAAATGACGGTGGGTTGTATGTAACACTTCCAAGAATTTCGAGAGAAAATCATACAAAATTCTTAAAAGTGTTACATACAAACCACTGTTATTTCAAAACTACTCTCTTCATTGGGATGGTTCAAACGGTTCGGAGTTTTAATTTATGTCTGCTAACTGATTCCGTAAACTCTATTAAATTCAAAAAATTATTTCAAAAAATTTCCATCTAAAAATTGTTTCAACTTTTTTTTTGAGAATCAAAAAATGTTGAAAATACTTTTACATGGGAATTTTTTGAAATAATTCTTTAAATTGAAAATGGTTGTAAGAAACACTTAGGTGACATAAATTAAAACTCCGAACCGTTTGAATCATCCCAATTAAGAAAGTAGTTTTGAAATGACAGTGGTTTGTATGTAACACTTTTAAGAATTTTGTATGATATCACCTCATTATTCAATTCTTTCCTAAAATAAATAGAAGCTAAGCTAAGGGCCCTACAAATGTGAATTTCAAATCTCTATATACCCTCACTAATTCTTAATATTTGGCTGTGTACTTGCTGCATCTGTATGTCATCTTTTCAAAACTTGTATCAGGTGCATATACCAATTTTAACTTGTCAAATATTATTTATATGAAAATATGCTTAAACCACTGTTTTTTGGTAAATATGTAAATTAAATGATATTTAAAGCAAAAACGGTGATAAAACAAATGTTGCCTGTTTTACTATCATTTAACACACACAACACGACAACTCTTTCCTAAACCACTTACTACCATGACAGCACAATTATGGAATTCAAGATTTGTGAAAATTATAAAAATTATTATAAGCGCTAAAGCAAAACTGTATAATACACTTCCTTTCTGATTTTTATTATCATCACTTTCAATCGCTTTTAACATTCAACAAACTAATGGTCAAAGTTTGAGCGCTTTAGCGAGCCAGAAACAGGCCACAGGCTATACTGTGAAACCGCTGACGCACCTACTCCTACTTCATAGATGGGGTGACAAACCGCACCTAGATGTCCACTCCAGACTCTTGGGAATATAAACATACATACATATAGACTTAGTATAATAAAGTATTCAAAGGATTATCAAATACACAAAACCTTGGTTATCGTACTAATTAATGCAAGCATTTTTGTATAGAACATGAAGAAAAAATCTAAAGGAAGAACTCAGCGCGTTCATCACGCGAGAAGTTAATTAATTGGAAACTCAATAGCTAGGTGAGTGTCAGACTACATAATATGTGGACGTGGAAATGGATATTGGGAAAATAAAGGATTGTTTTTTGTCAACATTACGCATTACCCATTATTATGCTGATGTGATGCATAACAACTATTCGTATAGTTTCCTTTTTATTTGCCTCCCTGTTGAGAATCTATGATATTCGTTAGACTACCATTAACGTCATGAATGTGATGAATATGAAATATTTGCATAGTTTGTTATTCTGATAGTAAACACCTACTTAAGTACGTAGATTGTGCATTCAATTGTGTAAAGACACTAATATCTCCCTAATCAAAGAAAATTTTGAACCCATTTTTTTTTTATAAAACTCAAACAAATTGCGATTTCTAGTGGCAGATCTCCGCACTTAAGTGTCACTTTATTTATGAAATTGAAGTTAATATACATACTTTTAAGTAGCTAAACTACCTGATTACCTCGAAGTTTCTTCAGTACACTTGTTTACCAATACTTTAATCAACGCAAGATAGTTTAAAACGCCGCCGTATGTACATATGTATACGTATTTTACTTCTTGCCCTACACCAATATCTTCGAGCTCATTATTATAACGTGACACAATTGTAACAGTTTTCCAGAATTCCTGAGTTCATCCATGGCCATACAAAAACATGTGCCGATAAATAGATATTAATTATTATTAATTAATTAATTTTGTTTTTTTCAAGGAATTGTATAGGTGTGTAACAATTACATACTACTTAGAACATAAATGTACAGAGTAGAGACACAGCACCTTTAGCAACTAGATCATATAAGGTGATAACAACACAAGACATTAATACAAAACAGAAAGACAGGTAGGTTTCGAGATGGTCCTCCAACTGTGTACTAACCGCGCTCACTGATGCTTGATTTCGGTGATCGATGGGAACCGACGACGCTTTATCAGTGAGTAGGCCGTTGACGTTGTGTAACAATCTTTCGGAATGTAACATTAATTTTTAAACGCATATTTACAAAAATCATCACAAAATACAGCCGTCACAGCATATGCAAAAGCTTAAAATCTCCACTATGATTTTTATAAAATTTCACGTTTTGAATGGCCAAGCATTCAATTCTACTGCTTCAACGAAATAGACGAACATTTCTGGTAATGTTTTATGAGTTTTAAAGTGTTAGCTTAAAAATCCAATAAGCAAGTTATATTTCTTATAATTGGAATCAAAAAGGAGCTAATGAGCTGTAAATATTTATTGACTAAACAATACTTTATTTACTAAACAATACTTTAGTACCCGTAGCGTGATGGTTAGTGCGTTGGACTGTCATGCAAGGGGTCTTGGGTTCAATTTCTGCCTGTGCCACCTACCTTTTTTTCACGGGTTTCACGCGAGGAATTGACAAATCCTCCAAGAGTAATTCTTGTCATGAAAAGTGCTTTCTCAAATTAGCCGTTCGGATTCGGCATATAAACTGTAGGTCCCTTCCATCCCTGACAGCATTACTCGCACACAGGAATGGTTGAGAATTGTAAGTCACTAGGCCCTGGTTCTTCATGGACTGTTGCGCCACCTAATTTATTTATTTATAAACAATACTTTACTTCGCCTCAAACTTTTCCTTCAATTCACTTCTTTTTTTCTTAATGATCGAAATATTTTTAAATAACAGCTGAGATTTTACAATTCGGAACAAAATCGTTACACTAATTTTTCCAGTAATAGTCATTCAGGCTTAAAATCACCAATAAACGTAAAAAGCGCAGACATTTCCGGATTTCACGTATATAGTCCCTTCTATTCAATTGACAAAGTTGCTTTAGTTGAAGGTATTCCATTTTCACACCCTTCAGTTTTTGTTTGTCTATAATCTTAATGCTAACCTCAATTGGTTGATTTCAATCAGTAACATTATTTGCAATGTTAGACATTTTTATGATAACTACATACATATAAGCTAGGGCAACCAAAAATATGTCCTAAAAAACTAGTTTTAAGCGCTTATAATATACCCTTAAAAATCAAATATATGCCCTCAAAATATGCTCAATAAATGTAAAAGATGTTAATAAGAAGCGTTATTTGCTTTAGGAAATTAATTAATAAGAACAATACCAATCAAAAAATAAAAATCTAAATTCTTCTTCACTCTAACTTTTTGAAGATAAATAAAACATCCACAAAATTTGTTTAATGGCGAATAGTTCAACTTCGCACACATATATTATTTAAGAAAAAAAAAAAAAAAGTTAACAAAGCAAATTCATTTTTGAATAAAAGGCATTTTTTAATGTCAGCGATCAGTCAGAAAATGTATTGCAAATTTTTGTTGCAGTAAATAACTAACATTTCACTTAAATTTTTGAAAATTAAGCTTTGTCTGTTTGATTGAAAAACACTTTTATACATGGAAAAGCTCCATTCAACGTCACAGAAGTGATCGGAGCGTATTTGAATGCTTAAACTTCAGCAATTGTATATTCTTCAACTGCTATGGATTTCTCTCCTGACAAAGCCATTGCAATTATTTTTAGTTTTTTGAAGGCAGCATTTTTTTCCATTATACATGTTCTATTTTTTTCTTCACTGATTTTGCAGCATTGCTGTTAATGCTGTAGATTGTCTTCACCGCATCACTTATAATTTGTGTGCTGGAATTGAGCGATAAACCACATGATCCAATTTTTGAAATTGATGTTACTAGAAACCCATAGCTTGATGCCAAAAAAAGCATCAAAAATCCAAACAATCTTTTCAAAATGCTTGGCGTAGTAGTTCACCGCTTCGAGCCATGTCCCCCATCGCGTTATAATTGGTTGTGGAGGAAGTTCCAGTCCAGGTTGTATGTCTCTAAGAATTTTCACTCTGGATGAAGCTTTTAAAAACACTTTTTTTCCATTTGCTATAAAGCGGTCAATGTCAGCATATTTACTTCTAATTTTTTCACATACTCGGTGAAGTCCATAGCTTGTGCCGCTTTTACCATATACGGAGAAGCATCTGATAAAAAAAGTAAGATCGAGTCTTTGTTAAAATCTTCACCCAGAATTCTAACCGAATCATCGAAGAGCCGGGCGATGATGGTTGAGTGATTTGTCATTTCCAGTTGAGCTACATTTAATACAAATGTTTCTTTAGCGAACGTCTTATCTGGATCCAAAATTCCAATGGTAACATTTGCAACATATCTGTTTGCTGCGTCTGTTGTCTCGTCCATTGAAACACACAAAAATCGATTTTTTATTTTGTTTTTGATTGTATCGATTGATTTTTTGTACAAATTGTGTACATATTTTTAGCGAAGGGATGTTTCTGAAGGAATTTTGTGCTCGGTATATTTTTCCAAAAAAGAACGAATACTTTAATTGCGAATTTTGAACAAGGGTATATCTGCTCCCACAAAAGCACCACACAAATCTCTTTCAAACTCTGTATGTTTTGAATCACTCGAAGATTGTCCAAAAAACTGTTGCGTTTCATTCTTCGTTCATATTAATGCTTTGTTTTTATTGCTTGCCTTTACAAAAAAAAAGAAAAATATGCAATAATATGCCTTTTGAAAGCAAAAATGCAAAAATATGCATTTTCAGTGAAATATGCAAAAATATGCCCTAACAGATAACGTTTAAAAGACGAAGATTTCAATGAAACGCATTTCTATCACAGTCTCGTGTCAATAGTGATGTTAACAAAAAATATGTTCGAACATATTTTTGGTTGCCCTACATATAACCAACCAGTAAAAAAATCAATGCTTTTTTTTAACAATGAAAACTTGCTTCGCAGACAACTGCAGCATATTCCTAAGCTTGTTTTTGTGAAGTTGTTTCAATCAACGCAAAGTTTTTACATCTGCAGAAAGGATCTAATATTTGCTCTTCTGACTTCTTGGTCTTCAATCTCTTTCTCCCCATAGACTAGTTTTCATTATTTCATACTGGGGCAATTGTTACGCATCTATTAGTGAAAATCGAGCGTAAATAAATAAAATATGTCCTTTTTGAAGTAGCTATATATGAATAGATACACTATTTATACGCTTAACGTGAACGCCTTCCGTTTAGGATAATTTTAACGGTGGGCAAACCCACAATATCAGGACCAGAGAAAAGTAATGTTCAACGCCCCAGGGCACCAGGACTTGGTACAATTCCACAGTCATGTGAAAGGCATGAACTGCAACTCGTTTTGAGGAGCGAGGTCTCTGATATCATAAGAAGGGCTTTACGTGGAAAACAAAACTCTAAGAACACTATTTAGTTCCACAATTGGCAACCATAGCCACCACGACGTTCCCACTAGGGGGCCTGCCTCTCAGACTGCTTGAGCCCATTCGACCATTGTCAATGAGATACCCTAGAGGATTCTGTCTTTCATGGTATCCGAATATAGCTTCAGGTCGAGCTTCGCAACCCTTAAGATTTTTTCCAGATAGGCTCCTTACAACTGTTGAAGTACGAAACCGGTAATAAAGCAGGCCAGCATAGCAACGCCAAAGATTCCTGAGCACAGAAATAGATACCTATGGTTGAAAACAAAACTGCCGTATGTGGAGTGATGACAATCCTCAAGTGTATGTTACATCCACAAAATATTGGAATAATGGGCCAAAGCGATTTACCACTTGGAGAATAACATTCGAACTACAGATTAGACTACGTCAGAACCAGAAGTAGCGGTCATACTCCAGAAATTATATTTCAGGAAGTTAACTTTGTTAATGTTGGTGTTAAAACAAAGGTAATCCCTTGTAGAACTTTTTTTAGTACATAAAATAGTTTTTTAACCCAGACATTTTTTCTTAGTTCATTTTTAAACTTTTAATGATGAAATCGTTTCAAAATATTCAATGATGAAAACTAATAATATCTACAACTGGCCCCTTTGAATCAGGACATTTCTTTTCAATGATCAGTGTAAGAGATCTTTAAAAAAAATACATTGTTGGTTCCAATGATTAAAAAAAGGCCTGTAACTGGGTCCTTAAAGTGGTTAATAAAGTCTATTTTTTCAACTTTTTACTACAGATTTTTTTTACTCAAATTGCTTAAAGAGAGATCTTAGACAGAAATTATTCATCATTAACCACCTTTTATACTAAAATATATAAGAATGTAAAAGCTTTAAAGCGGGTGTTTATCTTTCAGCAACTTGAAGTCAAATACGTTGTATTTGTTGATAAATAAATACCCTCTTTAACTTAAAAAATAACGAATTTGTCACACATATGCAAGTACCATTTCTATGTATGTCAACAAGCAACCTCAATTAAAAACACACCCTCGATTCTTTTTAAACCACATAACAAATAGCTGATGGTATTGTCTAGATACTTAGTTGATTTCTTCAGGGAATCACATGATAATGTGTTAATTTGAGAACAAAAGCTGACTATCCCTTAATTGCTGTTATTAACATATTCCGATGCATTAGGAATAGTACCTACCTTATATTTTGTACTGAATATATTTATTTATTCTAAAATATTTCGTTTTTGTAAAACTTGTCTCATTACATTATGGACTTTTAAACAAAAATTAGAAATAATGTTCTGCCAGAGAATCAAAATATTCCAAAGGTCATATTTGAGCATATCGTTGATCTAATTTAATCATAAACACTCAAGGTTCTTTTGACGTAGACATTGCACAACAAATTCATCTTATGACAAAAATAATGTCCTTTGTTGGCTTTCAAAGATCGTATTTACATGCAAACGAAATATAGTAATGACCATAAACTTCTGAATTTGAATTCTTTTTCTTGTCGAAATTTTCTCCTAAGCCCTAATTTATGCTAAGTAAAGGTATAACGATTACAAAATCGATTAGATTCAAGGGTCTTGAGCTGCAATCAATTTCCCTCTATTTCTTATGTCATATGTACAGAAAAATAATCAAAAGCAAAAAGTAAACCAAATAATTGTTTACCTTCCACAATAAGGTTTAAGGGGTGGCAATAGTTGAGTGGCACTGATGATAGTTCCGCTATGGCTATCCATAACTCAAGGACTAAAGTTGATGCTATCTGCAATTATAAACATTTTCACCTTCCATATTCCATATTCCGCTATATACACTTTCCTAGCAAGTTTTCCTATAGCTTGTGGACGTTACTCGTGATATATTCTTGGTGGTCGTCGTCGCGGCCGCCGCCACGCCGTGGGACTTACTAGCCATTACTTAATTATGTTTCTTTATCAAATAAAAGGGTTACAAAGACAGAGGTGAAATAGTTGTTTTATTAATGCAGGACTTTGCCACACCTTCTTAACATGATATGACGTTCGCCTTGCGTTTATTTTAGTTTTGTTTAATACAGACATTGGGAACGAGGCAAATACTAATTTAATTACTGGTTTGTTAAGAGAAGGCAAACTTTAATAATTATATCGTTCTATCATATAATTTATGAGAATTTATTACAGTTCTGTAAGTACATTTCCTAAAAAACAAATGAAGTACAAACAATGCATAATAATAAATGGAACATTTTGGTATGCAATATTATATATTTTTTCTCATCGTTTATATTGATACGTGAAAATTTTCAAATGCTTAAGAAATCGTATGGTTATTGCCGCTAATCTCTTAATTTCTTTAAAAATAAAGTTTTTATGGAAGGTTTACAATTTACACATTCTAGAAATTAGTTAGCTTACATCAAGCGTCAATCTACAATCAGTGGCTCATCATAAGTGCATGGGTTAGTTTTAAGTAATAAAAATAATACAATTGCCTAACATACGCTAAAAAAGCAAAACACAACTTATGTATATGAAACATGAACTAATTCAGACAAAAAAATTAAATACATAAACATACATACATATATAAGAAAACGTTTACGAGATTGGAACACTGGTTCTAAAAAATTATTTGTATTCCACTTTATGAAGATTCAATTCGTTCGATGAAGAGTTGGGGTTATAATAGAATGCTCATTCGATTTAATTCTTCAATTTCACCATTAATGAGTTGATAAAAAAAACAAGAACTCTAAGTGGCTCCGTGGCTACAACTGACCCTTTCCTAAATACAAAGTCTTATTAAGAGGCTGTCTTCAACAAGTCAAGTTCAATTCTTCAACTTTAAGATTCACGAAGAAATTTCAACAAACAAATCTTTTCGCATAAGTCAATTAAATTTTTAATTGAATACGAACAAAACATGTATGTAGGTCTTGCGAATAAATAAAAAATCTAAATCTAGAACTTGGATTTTATGTCAAAGCTAAGTTTTGTGTGGTAGTACCAGTGACATGATGGTTAGTGCGATGGACTGTCATGCCAGAGGTCTTGGGTTTGATCCCTGCCTATGCCATCTAAAGTTTTTTTCACGGGTACTGCCTCTTGGGGGGAATTGACAAATTCTCCAAGAGTAACTCTTGGCATGAAAAGTGCTTTCTCAAATTAGACGTTCGAATTCGGTTTTAAACTGTAGGTGCCCTCCATCCCTGACAACAGTACTCGCACATAGGAATGGTTGAGAGTTGTAAGCCACTAGGCCCTAGTTCTCAACGGACTGTTGCGCCACCCAATTTTTTTTTTTTTTTAAGTTTTGTGTTGATTGAAAACAATCTTTAACTAGACACTAAAAGATGTCTTATAGTAACAGCTATTTTAAAGTAGTTACAGTTAGAGTCATATGACTTTAGCTTGGATTTCTAGCTTTAGCTTCAAATTGCGTGATTAATAATACTCGTAGCTTAAGCTAAAATATTATAGTTAAAGCTACACAAATATCAAGATTCCTGGACACCAGACTAATAAGGTTTTATAATCATAGCTTTATAAGAAAAACGGTCAGAAATTGAAGATGATGGCTTTAATAGCCTATTAAAAAATACAAAAGAAAATTTACAGTGGCTTACTGATTACTTTTTATTGAAATCAATAGAGCGTAGAGAAGGTGAAATGACCACTGGAACCTGGATTTTAGTTGTGTAAACGTTGCCAATAAAGTTATGGAAAAGGCTCAAATTCACATAAGATTTTTGTTGAGTCGTATACATACGTATGTATATATATCGAAGCAGAAAAGGCAAATTGTGCACATAAATACACGTTTCCTTTAGCTTTTGGATCTGTTGATTGTATCTATATTCCTATTTTCAAAGCTTTAATATTTCCTGATGAATACATCAACCGGAAGAGTTTCTTCAACCTTAATGTACAAGCAACATGCAATGCAGCTAAAGAATTCACATTTGTGGACGTCCAGTGGTCAGGCTCAGTTGACAATTGGCGAGTCTTGAAAAGATCACAATTTATTTATTAATAGACGAGAATATGCAAGAAAATGATATCATTCTTCAAGATTTTGGTGCAGGTGCAGACAAAAACATCAATGAAATTATCTGAAAAAACGCAATAGAAAGATGTTTTGCCCAAATAAAGCAGAGGTTTTTGTGTCTGCAAATACAGAATGAATGCTACCTTGTGCTTCACAAACTGTGCAAAATATCTAATTGACTTACGATTTCCATGCCACTTCATTATCAGAAATCCAAGCCAAGGAAAACAACAAGAACAATAATTACTAGGTTAAAACGAAGAAAATGACTCAAGTGGAATAAAACTTCGTAGGGAAATACACAGAAGTGAATAAGCCAAAAATTATCTAATTTTCTCAAACTTTAAAGCCTTATTTCCATTTTAAGATTTTTTCGACAAAAACCTCAGAAGTAGTCATTTTAAAAATGCTCTATAAATACGAAACTTAATACAAATATTTATGGCCAGTATTGGGAAAATTTTAAATTATAAAAACCGTTTTATTTGACCTAGAAAACATAATAGTATTTTTGGTCAGACAATTGTAATATGAACGCATTATAGCTTTTTTAAGTTGGTTGACATTTGCTATTTTATAAAAGATGACAAATTAGAATACCATTTTGCCCATCCTTCAACATTTTTGTACAAAATTTGTATACAAGTTACTTTTTTAGATACATAAATAAAGTCTATTTTTAATTGTTGACTATCTGCAAGATTTTCTTTTACAACATAAATTAAGAAGTTTCTAATGAACTTAATTAATATTAAATAAATTAGGTGGCGCAATAATCCGTTGAGAACTAGGGCCTAGTGACTTACAACCCTCAACCATCCCTGTGTGCGAGTAATGTTGTCAGGGATGGAGGGGACCTACAGTTTTAGGCCGATTCCGAACGGCTAATTTGAGAAAGCACTTTTCATGACAAGAATTACTCTTGGAGAATTTGTTAGATGGAACTGGCAGGGTTTGAAACCAAGACCCTGGCATGACAATCCAACGCACTTTTTTTTTCAATTCATTTTTAGAATGAATTTCTTAAAAACTTTCTTAAAGCTAGACAAAAATTTATAAAACTAGCCTAATTAACCATAACTTATTTACAACTAACTTACTGGTCCCATACGGACACTATAAGTTAAACTGTAATGCTTAATATTAATGCCTTTCGGCCCTAAGATCTATTTTTCTTCAATTCAATTTTATTTATTTTTTTATTTATTATAAAATTTATTTATTATAAAATTTAATTTACTTAAACACTACTTAAAATTAGGCCTACTTAAAACTAACTTAAATTACCTATTCTACATATAAACTACTTAAAACTAGAACAACCACAGCATCAAATCTAACTATCTAAAATTTGTTTGTTTTTAACTTTTAGTTTTCCTTTTTTCGTATTTTTTTTTTTAATTTAAATTTTTTTTTAATTTTTAATTTTTTTTGTTTTATTTTAATTTTTTTCTGTGCCCCCATGCCTATTCTACTTAAAACTAAACCCTAAAACTATAGAGGAAGTATTTAAGCCGGCTAAGGCTTTAAACCCAATCCCGACTACCCACTATCTGAACCGAAGGAGCTCTGCTTCGCGTCTCGATTGTACAGGAGTCGCCTATCCACGGTTCTACGTCTGAAGTCATAGATTAGCGGAACTGCCAATCTATCCTGTATCAGACCGCATCTATCTAAAAAGAGGAATGCCTCTGGTGGGAAGCGTGCACTTTTAAAATACTAGTCGTTCTGATAGAACGCCCCAAAAATTAAATTGTTGGTTGAAGACATATGTACATGTACAATGTACATACTTCGAACAAGTTTTATCACGAAATTGTCAATTCTGTTGATTCGAGCCCCGTTGTATAGATAGGACCTCGTTGCAATAGTAATGAACGAAAGAAGATTCGGCTGTTGATGTAAGCCGGTACAGCGTCGGTCTTAAACACTGCCGCTCGAACACCCGAAACTTTTCCATCTGGGAAGGGACCGCATGAGGGCCATGTAGCAAATTACCTCCACACTGAAGTCAAGTCCCACGCACTAACCATCACGCCACAGGTACTACTTAATTATTAATGACAACAAAATTTTGATTAAATCGAGTTAGTAAAATAAAGTCTATTTTATTTATTTTGTTATTAATAAAAGTGGAATAAGTGCATTTTCAATAAAATGTATGCATCGCCTGACCTCTGTTACATTTACTTATATTTTTCAGTATTTTCTAACGCAAATCCTTAAATATCTTGAAAGGTTAAAAATAGACTTTTACCACTTTCAAAAACAACGGCTATATCTTAAGTTGTACGAGACTGAGTCAATTTGCTATTTTGGTGCAACAAATTTTAGGTTTAAAAATGTTTGTCTCAAAAACTGTAAGGTGAATTTAACAAAAAAAATTGTGTCTCATAGGGAAGTCCACCTAGTTGTTTCTTTTTATGTCATAGGTTATTTAGCACTGAAATCTGTTTCCTGTTTGAAATCTTGACAAAAAGAATTAAACCTTTTCGAAACTAGGCGTTAACGCTTTAACATTGTTAGGAAATGTTTAAACCAAAATTTTGTAAGTGATTGCTATGTAGCTGAAACAGTACGTTTTTTAAAAAGAAGAAGAAGGCCCAAATGAAGAACCCACCATTTGGGCCTTCCTTACTTAAGTGAGTATACAAAGTCAGTGAGATTGTTAAGTCTAACTTAGATAACACCGTCATCGTACCGTATGGAAAGGAAGACAGTATAACTGCTATAGCTAGCAATTCGAGACTCAATTCACGAACATCAACTCGCTATCGGTCTCAACATTTTGACTCAGCAATTAAAGAGGTACGTCCATCCGCATCTTTATAACTATCCAATCTTAGAGCATCTTGAATTGGACAACGATTTTGGGTGAAAAATAATCTTTTCTGGAAAACCACATTTTCATGTTGGCAGTTACTTTAACAAACAAATTTTTGCGCATCTAAATGGGCCTCGGAAAAATGCACGTTATTGTCGAGAGCCGATTTACCCACAGAGAGTAACAATTTTGTGTCGTGGAGTGGTTCGCCATGCCACATGCCATGGCCATACAGACTATACTTGAATCGATCTTTTGCGCACCAAATTCCCAAATCGTGTTGTAGAATACCGCGAAGGACCGAACGATGGAACTATGTCCCGTTATATTATGTGTTCCATAATATGTGCAAAAATAGATAATAAATTAGGTGGCGCAACAATCCGTTGAGAATTAGGCCCTAGTGACTTACAACTCTGATGGAGCGAACTTAAAGCTTTAAGCCAAATAGGAACAGCTAATTTGAGAAAGCATGACAAGAATAACTCTTGGAGTATTTGCAAAATCCTTGCAAGAGTCAGTACCCGTGAAAATGGAATCAAACCCAAGACCTCTAACTAAATATACCATAATGCATTTTGTTCATTTACTGTACTTCTAAACAAAAACACTTGTACTTGGACCGCCCAATTTACATATGTATACGTTTCAAAACGGACTAATATGATCCGATTGTACTTCTAATAGACACTACTGAGTTTACTTTAATAGTTCCCTTGTTCCCTATAAGATCTAAATAAGAATAAGAATGAAATCATGATTTTTTAAATGTTTTAAAATTGGATCTAAATGTTTGTTTACGAGAAGGACTCCTAATGAACATTTTTTTTTTATCAAAAACCCTAGTTTAACTTTTGGCACAATTGTCAATTATAAGTTCATTATCTATATCTATACCTATAGGATATAACATAAAATATCTATATTTATATTTATATAGACTTAGTAATCCCTTCAATTAGAATACCGAACAATTTCTAAAATGGAAAATTACAGGCTAATTGTTTGAAACAAAATTTAAAATTGTCGGAAAGTTAATTAACGTCTGATGGTTGTTCCAAAATGCGAGAAAATTTGCATTTTTCGTTCATCCTTAAAAAGTTTTTCAAAGTTGTTACAAGTATAAAATTGTGAGGACTTCAAACGATGCGGAATATAAGTTTTCTAATTTGCTATCCACGGTTTCAAAACTCCTCTCTTAATATATTGTATGTATTTTATAATGTATAGGAGTAGGTATACAAATATATTTTGGCATAGTACTTTGGTTGGTTTGGCTTGTTGGTGTATAACTTGTTCAAAATGTTTTGCCACGAAACATGCGGCTTTTTGTGTGTAGGGGTTGCGTTAAGCTGTTGTCTATACACAATTGTATATAAATATATTCCCAAGGATATTCTCTAAAGTCTCCATTATTATTGCAATAAAACGAAACGATTGTGTTTTCATAAAGTTTTAATAGACTTGTACTTGCCCCCTATTTCTTCGGTTTCAATTGGTGCCAATTATCTTCTTTATCCTTATGTAAGTGAAATAAAATAAGTGTTTTGGGACTAAGACCTCTCTTTCCGCTGCTGATGACGACGACTGGTATACTGGTGGAGAAGAAGTGTAAATTTAAGGGTTTTAAAAGATTGTGATGTGATATTGTTCATAATGCGCATACAAATTATATTTCTTTATAGATAAAGTTTGACTCTAAAGATAATGTTTTTATTTAAGTTTAGGTAAATAACCCACATTTTTATTTCATTCACAATATGGGGGTTAAGGATTGTCAAGTTTCTATATACTCGTATATAAGCGTGATAAACCAAAAGCGTCTGCTTACATCATAAATACCTAAGGATAATCTAAACTTACCACAACAATTTACTTTATGCAGATAAGTACAATCAATTTTCTCAAAGCATCCTCATAAGCTCACTATTTATCAAACACACAATAATATCCGCAGGGAAACAACCCCCAGAAATATGGTGCAAAATTTTAAATGTTTTCACAAGTCTCGCAGATAATCCAGTGTTTATTATTTCAAGGGATTTTTGTAGAAACGGAAAAAAAGTGTAATGATAAGACGATAAAAGCCCCTACTCTAACTCTTAACCACAGTGTTTAGCTCGCATATTTGTTAAAAGCAAAATAAACGACAAATCTTTTGAGGCGGATTAATTTTTACTGTAGATAATAATGTATCTTATATCAATGCAACCCTTTACCCTTAAGCAATGAAAACAACCAGATGTGAATTTCATGCATCGATTGGTGACGCTGGGTGGAGAAAACAAGGTTTTAAATAATAGGTTAGCAGAGGTATGTGCATACAAAAGTACAGTACATGTGTTAGGACTTTTTTGTGTGCTAAAGTTAAATGCTTTTAATAAATGGTACAGAGGAAAGCATTCTTTTGGAGATTGGAGATAATGGAACAGAGAAGCCGTATGGTGGACACTCCCAAGATTGATAAAATGTGTACTTTACAAAACTTGAACGCAGGGCAAATGTTAACAGTTATGTGTACCACTAGTTAAATTTTGTTGGGCATTTTGTTTTTGTTTTTGGAGAGCTCTTGAACGTCGACTCATTTATTAAATCATGATATGACCTTCTTTCGAAAGGATTTTCAATCAAGGGATTTATCGCCAGCACTTAGCACTAAAGTCATTTAAAGTTAAAATTGGTGTTAAATCAAAGATAAAATTAGACTAAGCGCTAGTGTTGAATCGAGTAGAATTAAAAAATTAATCGAAAAACAGCTTTTATTCTTCTTGAATATTAAGAGGGCACAGAATCAAAAGTTAATAAAACGTATCCATTATCTAAAAATACAAAATGTCGGAAAAGACGGATTAGGCAACCGGGCATTTTAAAATCCAAATGGATTTATTGATTAATCATTAAGTACCGTTAGACCTCTTCAAAACCTTGAATAGGGTCTTGATAGGACATTGTCTCTCGGCTATGAGGGTATTTCAGTATAAAAAAAAGGATCTCAGAATGCCTCAATATTTTTGATAATTTGATGGAATGTTTAAATTAGACAGTTAAGGAATTTGAACTAAATAACAAATAAGGCCTGAGTAAAGAACCTTTGTTTTTAAATAGTTAAAAGTATAATTAAGTAATAATGCACACCTCACTATAGGTAGTACCTAAAAATATACATACGTGTTGAGCGAATATTTATAAAGTAAATTGATTTAAGATTTTTAAAACCGCACATTTACACAATTTGGACACGTCCTCTATAAATTGAAACAAAAGCAATTATTATTTAGATCACCTCACTTTCCTTATTTAAAAATATAATAAGTTTAGGCATTTAAAAAATAATCTTTTGGTTGGAGCAGTAAGAGAGTGTTACTTGTATCATCACCACCACCCTTTTGCGACGAATGTTTTGCACTTATTCCCATATAACCAATCTTCAGCAATCCCAAAATAAAGGGGTTTTCAACTGGCGCGGATAGATTTTGACGCCCCGTGGCGGCCATTTTGTTTTGGTGACATCTGTCAAATCTTTTGTTTATTATTTAGTTGTTTATGCCAAATCATCACGGCAAGTTACACGTTTGAACAGCACGTCCAATTTTTAGAATTTGGCCTTATGACACTTTTCGAAAGCGTCATAAGGCCAAATTTCAACGGTTGGCCTCATTTCGCTTTCCATCAAAGTGACTTAAGGCCAACTTGGTCTTATGTCACTTTCAAACTTTATCTTCATCACCTGAGAAGATTGGAGATGTACCTTAAGGTAACATGCATTATTCTTGTACATATTTTCACAGCTAAAGATTCAAAGAGGACATTAAATTAATAGCTTTAAATATTTTTATTTTGTATTCTTGAAAACATTACATCATAACATTTTTGAGAATTTGATTAAATAAAAATAAAAAAAATCGCAAATAGTAGTAGGTACATAAACTTACATGGTTATCACATGAGAAATGCACTATAAGGTGCTGCTTAAATCCACATGATGGCACAACACTAAACGTGCCATCCAAAAGATATTGTCTTGGGGAATGGTTTGGTAGGTTTTGAATTAGTTTTGTATATTGTTGTTGACATAAATATTGAGTTGCTCGGTAAAAGTGTTCGTCTGCGTATCGAAACATGACGAAACTGTTCATTACGGTTTCTGTTTTGAACAAGTCCAAAACATCTTTTGCAGTAGTGGGAGTTTTAGGGAACAACTTATTTCGAATTCGCATGAGCTGCCGTCTTACTTTTCCAAATTGAACCTAATAATAAAAATGGCTACAATATGTTGAGAATATTTGGAAAACAAATAAAAAACTCTTATGATACTTGAACTAAATTAAAAGCTTACCTGTGGAGGGTTCTCACAATCCCTTTGAACATACTCCATTGAAGACTTCGCGTATGTTGCTTCTTTTTTACTGAAACATTTCCATATTGTTTTTTTATTTCATTTATAGTTTTCATTTTATTTTTTAAACTTTTATTATCTGATGATTTGAGCAGCACTTGATTTCGGGATCCGAACTAATTTTTCATTGTATAGGTCGATTACCGCACTTGCAATGCATGCTTTATTATATAGCAAACATGTCTTTTGGATAGTTTACAATTTCCTCCAAATTTATATACCTAATTGTTTAATATTAGATATATATGTATAACAGTTGGCTGCGTACTCTAAAGCCTTCTCAAAACTCATAATTATAGATCAAATCACTTTGAACATCCATTTTACGACTTTTTTGTATAAGACAAAGAACACAAATGAGAAGCTTGGAACTTTCTTGATTACATTTACTTACCATGTGTTGTTACTCTTATCATAATTCTAACTGTAAAGGCCGGTTTTTGTTATTAAAAAAATATCAAAAGAAATTTGGTCTTAAGTCGCAAAAAAATTTGGCCTTATGACACTTTCTGTCAAACGTTGAAATTTGGCCTTATGACGCTTTCCAAAAGTGTCATAAGGCCAAATTTCAAAATTTGGTCCTATGACACTAGCCCTTATGTCACGGCACCAAAACTTTATTATCAAAATGAGTTTTCGTTAACGCAAACTTTGCGCGCATTGCGCCCATTTTACGGGAGACGTGGTGGCCCTCCACAGTCGACTCTTCAACGTTTGGTGGCCAAATTTGAGACGACCGGTTCAGTAAACAATCAGCAAACACCCGTACGTTCAAGGAACGCCAGATCGGCCGAGAACATCTCCGCAGTCCATGAAAGTGTACAACAGAACCCTAGGCAGTCTTCAACTTGGCGAATTTTGCATCGGGACTTGGGCCTACACCCGTACAAGATCCAACTGACCCAGGAGTTCAAAGTTAATGACCATATAGACAACGCCGTTTGTTCGCTGACTGGGCTTCGAATCCTTTGGAAGAGGACCCCAATTTTGGCCGAATAATCACCTTTAGTGACGAGGCGCATTTTTGGATGAATGGCTGTGTTAACAAGCAAAATTTCCGTATATGGGACGACACCAGGTGATAATGCATCCTCAAAAAGTTACGGTTTGGTGTGGATTTTGGGCCGGCGGCGCCGCCGACGGCGTAATTGGTCCGTACTTTTTTTTAAAAACGACGTTAGTGAGGCGGTTACCGTCAACAGCGAGCGCTACATAACGTTGAGAACTAATTTCTCTTGGCCCAAATTCAACTATATGGACCTAGACGACAGGTGGTTCCAGCAGGACGGCGGCGCTACGTGCCACACAGCAAACGCAACGATTGATATTTTGCATGAACAATTTGAGGTAAGGTTATCTCTCGCAGGGGAGATGTAAATTGGCCACCAAGGTCATGCGATTTGACCCCGGTAGACTTTTTCCTGTGGGGTTTCTTGAAGTCGCAGGTTTATGCAAATAAACCACAATCGACCGATGCCATAAAGGTGAACATAACTCAGACCATCGCTCAAATTCAGCCGGATCTATGCGGAAGATTTACAATTCGATAGAAACTTCCAGATTTCTATACCTCCCAGATCTTTTTGGGAAGATAGGACATTCCTGGAAGACGAGTCAATCCACTTCTATACAGATGGGTCAAAAACAAAAGAAGGGGTTGGTGGAGGTGTGTACTCTGAACGACTGAAATTAAGTCTCTCATTCCGCCTTCCCGATCATTGTAGCGTGTTCCAGGCGGAACTTTTGGCGATAAAAGAAGTCCTGTCCTGGCTTAAAGAAAACGTGATATCGATATCTGATATCCGTATTTTCTCAGACAGTCAGGCCGCTATTAAATCTCTGGATTCTGTCTCTACAAACTCTATAACAGTCCAGAACTGTCGATCATCTCTAATGGAGATGGCACAACAGTTTAATATTCACCTTTGCTGGGTGCCGGGCCATAGAGACATTCCAGGTAACTGTAAGGCAGATAAACTCGCCAGGAACGGTACAGTACAACCCATTCTACCACGTTTGGCACGTACTGGCATACCAATCGCTACTTGTAAACTGTTGCTAATGCAAGACGCTGTGAGGAGGGCAGGCACCAGGTGGAACAACATCACCACGTGTCAAGTCACAAAAAACATCTGGCCAACACTGGATTTAAAACGTTCAAGGTGCTTGCTCTCTCTAAGCAGATCGCATATAAGCTCGATAATAGGTGTCATAACCGGGCACTGTCTAATAGGAAAGCACGCCACGAGATTAGGCGTATTCTCAAATGACTTCTGCAGAAGCTGTATGGACGAGGAAGAGGAAGAAACAGTTCTTCATCTTCTCTGCACATGCCCTGCTCTGGCTCGAAAACGCAAGAATTACCTAGGAGAATTCTTCTTTAACAATCTAAACGATCTAAATCATATCGGCATAAGCAGCCTCTCACGTTTCGTAAGAGACTCAAACTGGTTCCATTGAGCTTAGGAAGAAACCTCAAGATTCATGTGGTATCACAATGGGCCATTAAACTGGCCTAAGTGTGTCCGTTTCCATCTTGGACAGCCACTTCAACCTAACCTAACCTAACCTATGCGGAAGATTCATTGAAAATTGGACCACTCGGATTCGTGCCACCGACCGTAAGAAGCCGATGCAGGCATTTGAATGATGTCATATTCCACACTTAATGGCATACCTGCGCCTTTCAAATAAAAATATGGTACAATTGGACTAAAACAAGCATCCAATTTCAGAATACATACTCTGTGCAGCAATATCTTCGTTTATTTCAAAACTAATTGAATTCAAGTGAGAAAAATTTACTTTAGAAGAAGAAGATTAAGAACTGTTGTCATCGTTTGTATCTATGAAAGCTTAGACTCATGACTAGTTGACGATGAATTTTACAAAGAGTTTGGGTAGGCACTTGTTTAGATTTTATGTTTTAGAAATATAATATCCATATAAAGAATTAGAATACTCTGTAAATAGTTGTTTTAGAATGAAAAAAGTTTCATAATCTTCGTCAACTTTTGTCCTATTATATTTTACACAGGCTTTGTTTCTTTTATGTCAATCGTCAATTATTAGTTTAACAACTGAGGCTAATACTGCAGGTTCAATATCAGATGCGGTATCAGATAAGAATACTATATCCAGTATTCGCCCTAAACGATTTTTCACTCCGTTGAACTGGCTCAATCCACATGAAGACATACCATCAAATAATAAAAGCTCAATATTACTTGTCGCATTAACAGGATTGTAAATGTTATCGTCATCAATTTTAACCCAATTCAGGTATTTCAACAAAACTTATAGTTGAACAATCTTATACGAATAAAGAAAATAGATGCTTCGGGTTCAGATCATTGACAAGCTAAAAGAAAACATTCTTCTTTAAATTACTGCCATACCGCTTAAAATGCTAGAAAATATTTGAAATTTCAATCAGGTGGAAATTGATCCATTGAATGAATTTGTTAGTCTTCGAGGCAGTGGTGGTTTGTGGTTTATTGGCATAGAACTGTCGCTTGATAAGTCGAACGGGATCAAATCAAACGGTCTGGATGGCCTTTTTACTAAAACATTTGAGAAGACCTTTCACCCATTGTTATCAGTGCTTAACCAGACGTTTCTACTTAATTCCGCTTTTGCACCTAATTTCAGAACATAATTTGCATTCAAATAATTCATTGAGTATTTCCTTCTCTTAAAATTTCAATAGTAAATTCGTGAAACGTTGAAATTCATATCTCCTAATTTAAACTTTTCTTAGTTCTTAAGAGAGTAAAAGTAAAACTTAAAACTTAAAACTAAAATGTTTACGGCTTAGTATTATACCCGTGCCATGATGGTTAGTGCGTTGGACTGTCAGGCCAGAGGTCTTGGGCTCGATCCCTGCCTATGCCATCTAAAGTTGTTTTCACGAGTACTGTCTCTTGCGAGGAAATGATAAATTCTCCAAGAGTAATTCTTGTCATGAAAAGTACTTACATAAAAACTGACAACCCTGACAACAGTACTCGCACACAGGAATGGTTGAGAGTTGTAAGTCACTAGGCCCTAATTCTCAACGGACTGTTGCGCCACCCAATTTATTTTTATTTTTTTTGTATTATTCATTTAGTCGCACGCCCACTTCCATATCACTTTAAAGTCAACTTATCAAAATACTCATGTAGGTACATAATCTCAATTGCATAATGCACGTTCACTAAATCAATTTTGAACCAATATTTTAAATAAAAGTTCACCATATTATAAATGGAATTCCATAAGGACAGCAACATACACCTAATAGGTATATAATGGCAATACAAGAAGATCAAATTACTCTTGCAATATTGAGTTTATCAAGACAAAACCCGAACGTGTTTCGAATACTATCATAATCATGACATTTGAAAAAAAATTTATTTAAATGACAATGTCCTCGCTCGGGGGTGGTATCAGTAAGGCATGGTGAGTTCTTTGAATTTTAAGCACTTAATATTGACGTTATTGGAATTTAAATTCTTGAACGTTTTACTGGAAAGAGGTTTCAATATACTTACCTAAACTGATGTTGGATGGTGTTTTTTTTTTTTTGTTATTGAGTGTCTTATTTTACGTGTGACAAATAGAAGTGTTAATAGCTTTTTTCGTGTTTAGAATGTGCAAGTCTTTAAATTTCGAAAAAAAAACTGAGGATTTTAAGATTTTTTAAAGACAAAATGAACTTTGTGCGTACAACATACATACATATGAAGAAGTACAATGAGCATTGAACACACTTAAATATTTAAACTAATGTTAAGTAATTTACTTTGGTATATTAAAACATTCAAGAGTGAACTTAAGTCATGTCCAAAGTTAAGTTAATTCTCTCAGATAAGCAGGCAGGGTAAGTTTTCTTGCAAAGTTTTCAGTTTTTTTTAACTTTAAAAATGTATTAAGTATAATGTATGTATATAAAAACATAACCTTCTGTTATAATTATTTCACAGTATATTCATATTTAATCTTTTAAAAGTCAGATCATCAGAAGCATGATATTTGAAAGAGTTAGTGATAGTCCAACATATTGATATAAATTGGTACAGAAGACATTGAGGACATTTTTTATTTATTTTAATACCATGTGAGCTTAAAAACGTTTTTTGTTGAAATGTTTCGTCTTTAGGTTATAACGGTAGGTTGAACAAAATGCAGCGAAAAACTTTCTCAGCTAAACTTAATACACCATTAGATATAGAAGGTTTCGTAACTTTTCTTCTTTGAAAAAAAAAATCGATTTTTGACATATTGTGGTAATATGTAATTGTGAACTTATTGTTGTTCTATTCGAAAACATATTTTTTTCTAAGGTTATTTTGTTTTTTTTTCATAATGTGGTAAAAATATTTGTATTGTCAAATGGCAACGCTGTTGAAAATATTATATGTATTTGTATTGTTTGTGATTGTTTAATAAAAGTAGTTTAGACCCTTCTGCAATTAAACAACACAAAACAAAATATTGCGACAAGAAAATAACGTTTTTTCGCATAAAATTCGTTAATTATTCATTTCCCAGAAATTTTGTCTACGCAATTGTGTAAGATTAGGTATATTTATTTTTCACAAATCAACGTTCATTGTTTTAATTTATTGGTAAAAATTTCTTACTTACTTTATCGGCCTGGCCAATGACTCCTTCGTCGCTACCACAGCCGAGACCGTGTCTGGGTCCCGTTCAACATTGTTCTTCACCTAACCCGGTTGTTGGCCTACGCTATCCAGTTTCGCACCCCAAGGCTTCGGGCTTCCTGTTCTACGCCATCCTTTCAGCGCCCGTAGACATGGTCTTCTCAGCTCCTTTCTCCACTAAATTTTGCCGCAAAGGACTTTCCGTCCGTGAACGGCCAACCATTTTTATATCTCCTCTGAAATTGTCCTTCCTCACAAATGGGACCAAATAGCAATGGACATTTTTGTAGAGCGTTTAATTCTGACAAAAACCCTTTACTGGGTGAGTTTGCACGTAGCTGAACTATTTTTTTACACTATCAGATCTTTACCTAAGAAAACTTAATACAAGCTTTATCTTACGACCAAATAATTGCCAACACAAAACATTTGCTCATCTGACTCAATACTTAGTACAGTGTACTAGTTACTAGTTAGTAACAATGTACAATAACGTTTAATATATAATTAAATACAAATTAAATGAAAGACAAATTAATATAACATTAAAGTTCCTGGTACACTGATCTTTAGTGTATTTTTAATAATACTTTTTGCTATAAACATTTATGTAAATGAAAATTAAAGTTATAGTGTATTTAGTATGGGAATTCGTAAAATGCCGTGGACGATATTAGTATCTATTTAGGGCTGATATTTTCAGAGAATAATATGTTTTTGACATTTCTAACAATTGTTTAGTATGAGAACGAGAAAACTAAAAATATCTTAATTGTTAAATCAAAATAAAATGCACGATTGGATCGCAAGAACTTGCTCCTGCATTCAGGGGTCTGTTAATCCTATAATTTAAGATTTGAAAATGTTCCTGCAAAATAAGTGTATCTTCAAAAATTTAAACGCAACATGATTTCTCAAACAATTTTTTTTTTTGAAAATCGTTAGAGCGGTTTTTTAAATTAATTGTGTATAATGTTATGTTTTTAAATTTTTGTTAAAAAATATTTTTGGTATAGAATATAGAATATATTAATATATACTTTATGTCTGATTTTCGTAAACAAATGTTTACCCATTTTTGAAATATGTATTGAATTTAAAAAAAAAATATTTTTTTTCAAAAATCAAAGAAAAGGTTGACATTTTCGATCATCAAATATTATTAAGACAAAATAGTAGCTTGTGGAGAAAAAATAAAATGCACGACTGGGTCGCACGAACTTGCTCCTGTATGCAAAGAGTCTGTTTAAAAAAGTACCTAAATAAGATTTAAAAATATACCTCTTAAATAAGTTTGTCTTCAAAGATATATGTAAATGCCATTTGATTTGTCGAAAAAAAAACCGCGCGATTCATCCCAAGACACAACTCATCCTAGGACAACTCATCCCGGAAATGAAAAATACTTGTAAGCATACTTAACGAAAACATTTGTTTGAGTATTCAACTAGTTAGTTCAAAGCTTTTTCCTTTGGATAGCTTTATTTAAATTTCATATTGGAAGAACCAGGATGGAAAATAAATTATCTGAAGATAAGAAAGATGAAGAACATGTATGTTTAAATTGTAAAGCGATCGCCTATTGCTTGTGTAGTTAGGTAGGTGTCTAAAACGAATAAGGAATAGTTCATTGGCGTGCTCAGCTTTATGCAGATAGATAGATAAGGACATTGTTTATGATGATAATCAAGGAATGTTATTGGACGGTAGAAGTTACTTAATACAATCCAATCACATTCCTTCTGGCGCAAACATGGAGTTATTACGTTCAGTTTATTTTTTTCGTTAAGGTTTAAAAAAAAAAACAAGCATACGAACAGGTACAAGAAATTGCTATTCATGTGTTGCTTACGTCAGGCTCTTGTGCGTTTTGGAATTTAGTTATGAAGTGACACGTAAGCAGTAGTTGTAGAGGTTGTACGTTTCTTTAACTTGTATTAAGTATTTATTATTTTATATAGGCGAAGGCAAGTAAAACATGTGTGAAACAACCTTATTCTTAAAAAATTATATTTTAAAATCATATATACAAAGGTACCAAGATAATACTTCTTCATAGACACTTTCGTTAATCCGATGCAGTGGCGCTACACGGCTATCGTTGGTATTTACAATAGTTATAAATAGCTATAAAAATACATAAATATTTACCAAATGCATTAATTTGGATAAAAGGTAGGAATGTAATTAAAATTTTGTCAAAATAATTTACATTTAATATATGTATGTAGTTAAAATAATTTAAAAAAAAAATATTTTAAGATTCAAAATAAGTTTGTCTTCGAAAATTTAAATGCCATTTTATAAATCATTGATTTGATTGATTTTTCAAATTTTTTGTTTGAAAATCGTTAGAGTGTTTTTTTTTTAAATCAGTTTTTTACATATAAAATTTTTCAATTTTGTTCTAAAAATATTTTTGGTATGCAGTTGTTTAGTGATTATAAATATACGCTCTACATTTAAATTTCGTAAAAAAATGTTGACCCGTTTTTGAGATATAGAATTTTGAAAAAAAAAATCAATATTTTTTTAAAAATCCAAAAAATAATAAATTGCACTTTTGATAATCAAATATTGTTAAGGCAATATAAGAGCTTATTCAAAAAAAAATTATTGAAATCAGTTCATAAGTTGCTGAGAAAATTAAAAAAACAAAATAACGGTTCTATGAGCGGTACCTTTCCTGAGCAATACAAAAATATGTTTTTCTTATTAAAAGAAGCCAAGTTAAAAAATAAAGTTTTAGAGAAAATTTTTAAAAAATCTATCGGTTTGTTTTCGAGAAAATTCGAATTTTCGTTTTTTGACCAAAAAAATTGTATGGGGGCCACTGTTAGTTTTGATCTTAAAAAAAATGAAAAAAACGCCTAACGCGAATCTGCTCAAAACCTTAACTTTGAAGTTTGAACTCAATCGACCCAATGGTTTAGGCTGTAGGAGCGTGGATAGACAGACAAAACAGACCGGACGGAATCGCGGGATCCACTTTTTTCGACTTCTCTACCATTGTAATATCATGTTTGATTAAAATCTCGAGTTCGAAATTTTGCACGAATGCAAAACTTGCCATATATGTAGTTCCTATATGTCGCAAGTAATAATATTGAAATCGGACCTAGCCTGAGATCCAATTAGCGCTGTAGTGCGCCGTTTTGATACCAAAACTCGTTTGACCTGTGAAAGAAAGGAGAAGATTTATAGCGATTAAATTAGAGCCATTTTGTCGCATTGAGAAAAGAGATTAGGTCTCTAATCTTTGTCTCAGATAGCTCATCCAGTTCGTGAAAGAATGCTTTCCCAAAGCATTTCATTCTAGTGCTTGCCAAGGCAGGACATTTGCAGAGTGCAAATGTCCTGCAAGTGAGCTATGAAGGGCCGATCCTTGCCTGGCTAGCTCGTCAGCCCGTTCATTTCCCACGATACCACTATGGCCCGGAACCCAGATCAGGGTGACACCGAGGTTAAAGTTCAGGCTCGCAAGCTCATCGCTCATCGGTTTATGAGTTCTTGCGAAAATTTATAAACAAAATAACGGTTTTATGGGGGTACCCTCCTGGAGCAATACAGAAAAAAAGCCCAGTTAAGAAAAAAAATTAGAGAAAATTTCATAAAAATCTATCCGTTCGTTTTTGAGAAAATTGGAATTTTCGATTTTTGTGGTCTAAGTATACGCCTGTGTCTACTATACTTGTATAATTTGACCTTGATCACTATTAGAAGTTTTAACAAATCCTTAAGAAAATATTACTATTGTTTTTGGGTTGAATCAACATTGATGGAATACCTAACTGACATGGGTTATTTAAAGCTGTTTTCTTAAAATCTGTTAGCTGGATTGTGTTGGGTATTTAAAATTGATTTTTGTATTAACTAATTGAAGTACATATATTTTATTACCCTCTTTTTGTTAAATAAGGAAACGACCTATTTTTGGGAAAAGTTTTTGGGGAGGTGAAATGTTTTTTCTTACAAACTACTCGAAAACTTGTATTCGAAATATTAGTTCAAAAAATGTATAAATAATAATAATGAGTTTGATATTTTTGTTGGTCAAAATAACAAAGCTTAAGAGTGTTACTGAAAGGAAATACTTCCATTCCGATTCCTTAAAATATTTGTATTTATTGTGTTTCATTACTTTCTACATTTTACTTATTAGCTTATGTATCCTCATAATACAATTATCAACGAAATGACACATTGAGGTAGTCTGTACGTGAGTTGAATTCGTTGTTTTGTGTTTGGTCCAATGTTGAAAGACCTACACCCCTATAATTAAACACAAAATAACCCTAACACAAGAATAACACGTATTTTAAATCAGAATTCGTAATAATAAACGTGTGTTAGAGTTAAGTGGCATTTGTTAACAAACGGATAACTTATTTCACGGATTGTTGCGTGATTTAAATTTAATTGAACAAACAAATGTTTAAATCACTGGGTGAAATTGAGATCGAAACTAGAAAAATATAATATAAAGCACGAACTAATCCGTTCCAAGAAATAGATGAACGGTGTTTAAGATCGAGGTTCCGATTCTCAAAAGCAAACATGATCAAATTGATTGCCATTAAACATCAATAGTGATGCTGCAAAGCTGCAGTAAGATGGCTGATAATGTTGATCTAGTATAATTTTGGTTATATTCAATGAATAGGTAGCATGAGGAAAAAATATTAAAATTGATGAACTTATTTATCAAAAGGAATAATTTCACTATCGGTGTGTTTTCCAATATTTTTTTCTTTTGGGGTCGTTATCTTGCTGAAAATTACATCTAGGTGTCCTCAGCATTAATTCTTTCAAAATATCAACATATGTATGTTTCCTTTTTATGATATAATGGATTTGGAATATCGATCTAACACCAGATGAAGAAAAGCAATTCCACATTATGGTGCTGCCGCCTCCGTGTTTTAACTTTATTTTTTGTATGTATACTTCGAGTAAAACTACTTTTCTTGAGGACTCCTAACATTTTTTTCGCAATTAGACCTAAATAGGTTTATTTTTGTTTCCATAACTAAAAAGAATATTGCGAAACATCATTTACCTATTATTTCGAAAACCTGTGTAAGTATTGTTATGTAATAACGATAAACATTGTTGTTCTAAATAACTTCAATCGCTTTAGATCTACCTAGATTTTATCTTATTCTTATTCTTGTTCTTAGCTTATGGATTATAGTCAATACATTAAGACAATATAAACAGAAATTGTCAAAATTTCTTAAATTTTCAATAATAATTAATTCAAAGCAATATTATTAAACAAAAGCTTTACTGTGTAGATTTACCAAATACCAAATTTAAATAAAACTATTTTCTGCTTTTTATACATAGAAAAATTCCATTATTTATTGCATTTCCTAAGATTGAACAGATTATAGGAATTTAAATCCTATGTTAAAGGACTATTAAAGTAAATTCAAAATTTCAGTTAGTTATCACTTATCACATTTATAAAATACAAAAACATCAAGTTAATATTTAAAAAGAGAGCACACACCATTTCCATTTTCTGCTTAAATCTAAACGGCCAATCCAACTTAGTCTAAATACGGAAGAATCACTTCACGAATAACCCTAGGAGAAATGTGCCAAACTAAATGATGCACATGCGGTCGTGTTATAACAACTAGCTTGTTATTGTCTTTAAGCGTCTTAAGGCCGATTTCATCCTTCAAGTAAATATCGCGTTGATCGAACGGAATTACATCAAGACTTTTGTTATAGTATCCAAAGTGACTGTAAAATAAAAAAAAGTTTTAATATTAAAGTTTTAATTCTCTAGAAATAAAAACAACATTTCAATTCAAATAATGTCTATTGCTGGTTAAATATATTTTCCCAACTTTGATAAACTATAATAAAGCATTGTTATTGTATTATTAATACACAGTGGTGAGCAAAATCCTTTGTCTTTGATATAAACATTATACAAATTGTAATGTTTTAACGGTTAATCCCCTGACAAGGTTCTAAAATCAATTTAAAACTCAAAATTATAACTCTCGTTTTATCTTTGAAATTTTGTTTTTAAAATATTTAGAACTCAACCATTTCTTCACTTTCTTTACTTCTTAAGAACTCGATGTAAATATTTAATTGAGTTTTAAGGAGTTAAATCTCGGTTTTATAAAACTAATTTTTAATAAATAATTTAATACTTTCATGTAAATGCTGAAAATCTATAACTTAATAATATTGAATGTTTATCAGGTTTGATTTTTCGGTAAAAAATTTGTTCATTAATTTTGTTTTTTTTTTATTTTCAATATTAGTTTGTATTGTTTTTTTTTAACATGTTTATTTGTTTTTAATAAATTTTCTTTTAAGTCTTTCTTGTGATAAGATTATAGGTGTTTTTTGGTTACATAAAGTCCGCGGTTACAATGCCCATGAACATTAATGTTGCACAAATTGATATGGGGTCAATTTTCTTCGGTGGCGTGATAGACTTGAGATAGCATAGAACATTTATTTAATTTTAATGTTCAATGAGCGTTTGAGATTTTAAGCTATTTGACGACATAAAGCTTTAATTGTTTTTCTTATTCAGTCTTAAGGTTCATGGTCATTATGACAGAAAATATTAAGCCTCATAACGTGCAAAAAGTTTTAATACATGAGGACCACTTTTTGTATGTCAAAAATTATATTTTTGTATCTAAAGTGTTGCGAGCTGAACTTGTCTGTGTAAATGAATGTTCAAATAATAATACGAGGTGTGTTCAAAAAGTACCCGGAATTTTTAAATTCCGCGGGTCTGGAGAGTCCGAAGGTCAAAATTATTTTTTTAATTGTGTTGGTATACATGGCCCTAAAGTATGATGCAATTTTCAGCTTTATTCACTGTTTACTTTGTCTGTGGTAGTTGCTAAGGTTCGACGTGTTTTTATGAGCTCGGCGATTTTTGCTGAAACTGCTGAATTTTGACCAAAAAAATAATCGCATGAACATCGCTCAAGAGCTGTTAAATGACGTCAACGACGATCCAAGTTTGTTTGAAAGGGTCATAACTGGTTATGAAACATGGGTGTACGGTTATGATGTCGAAACCAAAGCACTATCGTCCACCTGGAAGCATCCAACGTCAAGAGCCAAAAAAGCACGTCAAGTTCGATCAAATGTAAAGGTTTTGCTTACTGTTTTCTTCGATTATAATGGTATAGTGCATCAAGAGTTCTTACCACAAGGTCGTACGGTTAATAAGGAGTATTACCTTGAAGTTATGCGACGTTTGCGTGAAGCAATCCGAAAAAACACTCTGATTTATGGAAAAACAGTTCATGCCTTTTGCACCACGATAACGCAACTGCTCACTCGTCGTTGCTTGTTCGTAATTTTTTGGCCAAAAAGAGTACCGTAGTCATGGCCCTACCTCCATATTCACCAGATATGGCTCCGTGTACTTTTTGAACACACCTCGTATATTATTATTGCACAATAAAAATTCTGGTGGTATCAATTTAAATAAATAAATATTACCTGATTATCAAGTCGTTTAAAGGAGTAGAAACATTTCTTAGTCAAATTCTAATTTCCTAGACACCCAAATTTAAGGGGCTAATAAATTGAAGTACTACCTCAAACTGAGATCTAAGTCAGAGTTCGACATCAGTGAACTTGATGAAGAAATGTATTTGAATTCATTCGAGTTCTAATTTAAGAAAAGACTAGAACTTTGTCAAGAAATTAATTTAAATAGTAATTTTGTTTTTTCTAATAAAAAGTTTATAACGGAAAATATAATAAACACAATTTACGGGTATGTAATTAAGTGGTCTAATGAAATTCTGATTTTAGGCATATAAATAGAAGCATAATACTGTCAAATATTTGAAGATAAAAGATAAAAATATATTTTCTTTAATGTCTATCGATTTTTTATAAAAAATTCCTGACTGTAAAATAACCGAAAAAGATCGAAAATGTCTAAAAGAGGCAAAAAGGTTTGCTTTGAAAATGGGGTTATGTATTGTACGATATATCGAAGGTATTTTACTATACATATATTGTTGATCTACGCGAACAAAGAAAATTTCAATTTATACTAAGCACTAACTTAGTTAAGTGATGTTAATAATGACCAATGCATTTTACTGTACAAAGAAAAATTACCTTGACTGCCATGGGGTTATAACGCCATCATTTGGCCCACCAACCAGTATCATTTTATTTAATTTTGTCAAAGAACTCTTGAACTGTGTTGAATTCGTAGTCTGTATTTCATTATTAACCAAAGGCAGAAAAACACTGTACTTTATATACAGTTCAAATTCATTTGGGTCATTCCAATAATTTCCAACAGATGTATGTTGTCCAACTCTCGAATAAAACAATTCAAACGCAGTCCGTGCAGTCAAATTAGGAAAAATCAAATGCAGAAATTTTGCTACAAAAAATAAAAGAGATATAATTAGTACGACAAGAAGAAACATCTGAATTTATTATTAGGTATATAAACTCTAAATAAAACTTACTTCCATATTGCCCAGCTTGTGGTGATGACAATGATATAAAATTATGAATGTTGTGCTCTGGGAAGGATTGAATAACAGCTCGTGCTATGAGTCCACCTTGGGAGTAACCTAAAATAAATCGCAATGAATATAAAATTATTTAAAAAAAATACATTTCATCATATTTTTCTATAGTACTTAAATGGCATATGTAAGTCGAAACTCTAGAGTTCCTAAAAATTCAATTAAAATGTGAACAAATATTGCATAAATTTAAATAAACGGATCTCCGACAGCAAATTGAAAAAATATGCAAAAAGCTTCGTTGGATTGATACAAAATCCGATATTTATAGAAGAAATCTACTTCATGTGGATGTGTTTTTTGACACCATCAAAAAAAAAAAAAAAAAACTAATTATTTGGCCTCTCAATCCTCATATCTTCAAGCAAATAAATTGAACAGAAGACTGTGTTGCCTCAAAAAACACATTATTCGAAAAAATATGGCGTTAAACCTAATACATTGTAATGATTCTAGATCATTTTAGTCAAGTGAACGCATTTTAACTGGCCAAAATAATAAGTCAACGGTATCTGCTATTGATGTGGATGCAATAGCTGCTTATTTTTACCTCAAACTCACTTTAAAAACCTTAAATATAACGCAGACTATATTGTTAATGCCATGCCGAAAACTAACAACAATATTTAGAATAGGATTATTTTGAGAGCTCTTCTGGCAAGGAACTCTCCTTTTAAAAACTGCTATGATTTGACATCTAATTTTCCGTTGTCGCTATTTATTGATAATTTAAAAGCACTGAGCACCTTTCTTTGGACATTGTTACGGGCGTATGTATTCATTCATTTCATTTTATTTATTTTATAAAAGCCTTGAGATGGGATCTCTTTCATGGCTTAAAAATATTCATTAACAATGGAAATTATAAAGGTTATAAAAGTTGAATAAATAATTAAATACATATAGAAATTATAAAAACTTAAGGTTTGAATAAATAATTAATACATGATTGTTTAAAAAAATAAAAAAAAAAAAAATGTTAAGAAAATTTAAAAAGAAAAAAAGAAAGATAATTAAAGTAATTATTATTGAACAAATAGAGAATGAAAATGTAACGCTTCGTCTGGGTCTTGAAGATGGTTATTTAAAGAACTAATGAAATTATTTAAATTAACAATTGTTTTGAATGGAGCAGGTAAACTATTCCAGATTCTGGCACCGATTACGAAAAAAGTTCTGCGCGTCTGCAATGTTGAACTTCTTGGAATATTAATGTTGTTAGTTCGCGAAGAAGTTGAAAACTCAAGTCTCTCGAATAAATAGGTGGGGGTTTGAGAACGAATTAATTTAAACATAAATTTACAATTTTCAATAGTGAAATGTGACATTAATGAAACACCAAAAACGCAATGAGATAAATGTGACACATGATCAAATCTTCTCAATGAATAAATGAACCGAATACATGAGTTAAAGGCAACATTCAATTTTTGTTTGCTTATTGAATCCATCCCCCCGTAAATAGTAGACCCGTAAGTTATAATTGGAGCCAACAAAGTTTTGACTAACATCAACCTCGTAGCTTGCGGAATGTAGAATGAATTTCTCCACAAGCGTCTAAGGCCTCCATAAATGCCTCTTATTACATTTTTTATATGATCATTCCATGTAAGAGTTTTGTTAAAAATGAATCCCAAATTCCTTACTGTAGACCTAAAAGGAATTATATGACCATTTAAATTAAGTAGTGGAAAATAAGAATCATCCAAACATCTATTGTATATAATTATGCTTTGCGACTTTGCTGGGTTCAAAATTAAATAATTTCTAACTGCCCACTCATGAATTCTATTTAAATCATCATTAATATTGCTGATTGCATCCTCCAAGAGTCCAAGACGAAAAGAAGAGTAGATCTGCAGATCGTCAGCATAAAGATGGTACCGGCTGTATTGTATAGCATTAACAACGTCATTAATAAACATACTAAAGAGTAAAGGTCCCAACAAAGATCCCTGAGGGACACCCACTTTTAGATCTGCAAAGTCAGAAACCAAGGCTCCAATGCACACAGCTTGTCTACGGGCCGATAGATAACTTTCAATTAGTTTAAGGGCGCAAGAGGAAAATTCGAATTGATGTTTTAATTTATAAAGTAATATCGAGTGGTTAACTGACCCAAAAGCATTCGAAAAATCAAGGAAGCTTAATATCGATACTTTGTCAGCATTTAAGGCAACCCGAATGTCGTCCTGCACTTTTAAAACAGCAGAAACACAACTGTGCCTCTTCCGAAAACCCGATTGAAGAGGTGATAGGAGATTCTGAGACTCAATAAAATCGGAAAGCTGACCAAACATCAATTTTTCTAAACCCTTGGAAAGAAGAGGAAGTATACTTATAGCAGGTCTATAGTTTGATAGATCATTACAACCCGTCTTTTTCTGAAGAGGAATGACTTTTGTAATTTTCCAAGAGCTTGGAAAAATTGACCTAGTCAAACAGTTATTGTAAATATTGGCAACTCGTGGAATGATTTCAGGGAGCAGCAATCTAATGAATTTAGGAGAGACTTCATCTAAGGCAATCGCATTTGACTTGATGGAGTTAATAGCAGCAAAGCATTCTTCAACAGACACACAATTAAATGAAAATGACCCATCAGGGATATTCGTAGCAGAAGACAGATTTACTGGAGTAGTATTATTAACATTTGATGCAAAAAAATTGTTCAAGTTGTTAACAAAGTTAAGATCTTCACAGCATTCAATATTGTTTCTTTCAGTCGCCCCTAGGTTCTTTAAATTGTTCCAAAGAATTTTGGTTGAGTTTCTTGTAGTGTCTAATTTGTTAAAATAAAATATTTTTTTTTTTTTTTGAATCTTTAATAGCTTTAACTACTCTATTCCTACATGTTGCATAACGTTCCCAATCAGTACTCGACCTTGAGTTTTTGTATACGTTATATAAAAAAATTTCGTTCACATATTAAATTACTAGCTTTTGCCCGCGACTTCGTCCGCATTAGATAGTTTTTTTGATAGTAGTATGAAAAAACCTGAGCTCTCCTTTTTTGTACGTATGTTTGAATTGTGCCGAGATGGGATGAGGCCATACTAAGTGTGATTGTCATAGGTTAGGTTAGGTTAGGGTTAATACATTTTAAGAAGAAGATAGGTTACTGGGTTTGAGACTCGTGAGCACGCTACATATAATTGTCCATGGGAAAAACAGTTTTTTTTCCAAATTTACACCTTGAACTTTCAGCGTTTGCCCCTGAGCTTTATTTATTTTTATTGGAAATGCTGCTTTCAGAGGAAACTGCACTCTTTTAAACTGAAACGGCAAATCGGTTGGAATTATCGGAATGCGGGGAATAAAAACATTTTTTCCTTTTGCTATCCAGTCATGATTATAGCTTTTATAATATTTCGTCTTAGGTGAGTAATGTGTAGCCGTAAACTTTGATGCGTCAAGATTTATCATTAACAAGACTGGAACACCAACCTTCAATCTCAACTTATGAGAAGGGTTGGGAATGCGTTGTTTTTAGTTTAGATGTAAAAGCAATCGGCCCACCTGAATTTTTCCATGGGAATGCGTCATTTTAACGCGGTAAAAAGTAGCCTATGGCCTTTCTCGGGTATCAAAATATCTCCATACCAAATTTCATGCAAATTGGTTCAGTAGTTTAGGCGTGATCGAGTAACAGACAGACAGACAGAGTTACTTTCGCATTTATAATATTATATATAAATATATAAATATATAAAATATATATAATAATATATAATATATATATATATAATATAATATATGTAATATATGTAATATATGTATATATATAATAAATATAGTAATATAGTATATATAGTAAATATAGTAATATAGTAAAAGTATCCTATGGCCTTTCTCGGGTATCAAAATATCTCCATACCAAATTTCATGCAAATTGGTTCAGTAGTTTAGGCGTGATCGAGTAACAGACAGACAGACAGAGTTACTTTCGCATTTATAATATTATATATAATATATAATATATAATATATAATATATGTAATATATGTATATATATAGTAAATATAGTATATATAGTAAATATAGTAATATAGTATATAGTAATATAGTATATAGTATATAGTATAATATAGTAAAGTAATATAGTAAATAGTAATATAGTAATTATAGTATAATAGTATATAGTATATAGTATATAGTATATAGTATATAGTATATAGTATATAGTATATAGTATATAGTATATAGTATATAGTATATAGTATATAGTATATAGTATATAGTATATAGTATATAGTATATAGTATATAGTATATAGTATATAGTATATAGTATATAGTATATAGTATATAGTATATAGTATATAGTATATAGTATATAGTATATAGTATATAGTATATAGTATATAGTATATAGTATATAGTATATAGTATATAGTATATAGTATATAGTATATAGTATATAGTATATAGTATATAGTATATAGTATATAGTATATAGTATATAGTATATAGTATATAGTATATAGTATATAGTATATAGTATATAGTATATAGTATATAGTATATAGTATATAGTATATAGTATATAGTATATAGTATATAGTATATAGTATATAGTATATAGCATATAGTATATAGTATATAGTATATAGTATATAGTATATAGTATATAGTATATAGTATATAGTATATAGTATATAGTATATAGTATATAGTATATAGTATATAGTATATAGTATATAGTATATAGTATATAGTATATAGTATATAGTATATAGTATATAGTATAGATTGATGGCCACTGTAAACCAGGGGCAGTTATTGGGCGATATTTTAGTCTTAATCGGAACATATTTATCATACAAATATTTTAATAAATTCGTTAAGAAATCAACCTTAAAATCAATAGTAGAGAACCTAAAAATATGCCATTCTGGTATTAGAATGCATGCAAAACCGTTTCCTTCCCAGTAACGATACTCTTGATAACAGAAATTAATGCTTTTGTTTGTATTAAGGCAAAAATTGATTAATTACCAATGAGATCAACACAAAGTATATAAGCTGTCGACCGGCGCCCGTAACATCTCGCACGGTGGTATGAAAGTCATTGAGTCTCTTTTTTTGGAGATAAAACTCTGTGTATTTTATGATCCCGAAAATATAGGAAAGTGAACTCTACGAATTATACAAAAAGACTCCAGCATATTCAAAAAGTTCAAGCCAACGACCAAGGTTGCTAGCACTACAAATATATTCCATAGCCATCCGAGATGTCCCTGCACTGTATAAGAATACGTAGAGTTATATGTCGCACAATAAAAAACTATTTTAACTAACTTAGCAGGGGCAACCATCATATGATTAAAATGCTTAGAAGTTGTTTGTTAGTTGACGCTTTGGCCACTTCGAACCTAAGCGGCAGCTTATGCAAGTAATATAATTATCTCCAAGTTGATTTCTTTTTTTTTTTCAATATTATCAAATTCACAATGTAACTTACCTAGAAGATGTATTCCTTCCGGGTGCAAGTCGCTGATTTCTTTTACATAGTCACGAATTTGTTGAACTTGTCTCCAAGCGGCTTCTAAGCTCGACCATCCACTAAATTTATCACAATTGTAGACCTTTGTACCAGGATGATTCTAATATATTGTTGATTCCATGTAAAATAAAGAAAAACTTACATAAACTTATCGAAAATTCAATCCAAAAATTAAATATTACAAATTGAATTTCCTTTTCAAGAATAATCATACTATCGGAGCCAGACATTATGCCATGCAACAGCACTACCGGTTTGTAGGCATTTGCAATTTCGAGAAATAAAAAACAAATAAGTAGTATTTGAATTTTATTATGCAGCCACATTTTATTAATATTAATGTTTGAATTAATAAAAACTCAAAATAATTCGACCCCTAAAAACTTCTTTGTTTTCTTTAAGTATTTTTTTTAAATGCAAGCAATACGCAAAAAAAATCACCTCATAACAAATGTCAGATGTCAACTCTGTATTACGTTACGTTCGTTAACATTACGTGATTGCATAGGGATGGGATTTTGGTTTTGTCGGAGAGATTGAAAAAATGTAATAGATCTGCTTTTATTCTGAATGCATTTAACATATATAGAGGAAATATATTACCTACAGTCCCGAGTCCCGACTTAATGGGTTTGCTCTCTTTCGGCCTACAAGCTAAATTGAGAGGGTTTTGTCCATAAGGATAAGCACGTGTTAGTTGTCCCGTGCATTTCTTATGGGACCAAGCCATTATGAATGTAGTTGTTATGGAATTTGTGCCCATCTTGCTCAACCGCGGGGGAAAAAACTATGAGGTGAACTCAGCCGTTTAAAAAAGTGATCCGTTGAATTCAAAAATTGAAAAATGAATGCAATAGTTTAAGAAAAATGAATTGTGCAACTTCTTTTCGATAGAGGAAATATATTATAATATATTTCCTCTATGGCATTTACACTGAGGCAAAATATAGCCACAAACCCAAAGTCGACTACATTTTGACTATACACTCAAAATGTTGTCAAAAAAGTAGATAATTTACATATTATGTAGTTAATTATGTTCAATAAAGATCTCAAAGTATATTTTCCCCCTTCTATCAAGTCAAGTCTACTAGATATGGACTAGTAGCCAACTCCACGTTATTCCCAAAATCTACTAAGCCTTCTGTAGGTTCAGCGGATATATGGAGAAACTTTTGAACTTGATTTTTTGTATTTTGTTTATTATGTCCAACTACATAATACTAGAATATGTCCTTAGTTTCTTTGACAAAAAAAAGGTTTTGAAGCAGAGAAACAGCAGATGGCGTTTGAAAATTAATTCTATTTTTTTCCGCCAAACCTACCAGAGGGCAAGCATAGTTAAAAATGTGGAATGTCGTTAAAGGGATATTTTGTATGAGAATTAGTATCGACTAGCAGTCCATATCTAGTTTTTCAATGACTATTGGTTTGATATTCAATGTTTGAAACAATTGTTTTTCACTATTTAAGCCTAGTACATACTTGTGAACCATCTCGTGAACCCATACAAATTTCGGTTTTTGGTTCACCCGTGAACGTGCTCGTGAAGCTGAGTGGAGAACAAAGTGGAGAGTTTTCGTTCACGGGCAATTCACGTGCAAAATGTACGGGAACTGTTGGTGAAGCTTTGACATTTGGTTACAAAAAAAAGGACAGTTTTCAATTTGTACTGAATACTGATACTGATTCCTCATTTAAAGTTTGTGGCTGCTTTGCGTGTGGTTTAAAAAAAAAAGTTAAAATGCATTTATATGAAATAGAATACAAATGTTCACAACGTGTATTCACAAGTGTGTACCAGTGAGCAATTTCAAAAGTTCACTTTCTCCACTGGCGAACGTTCACTTCACGAGGAAGTATGTACTAGGCTTTAGCAACAAACCAGTTTTTCTTAACTTGCATTCCAGTCAACTTTCCGAAACAGCCTTACTTTCAGGTACCGTATGCTATGTAAAATTATCCATTATCATATTCTCGAGAAAATGTCTCTTCTTTCAAAGAAAAGATCTTTCATTTGACACCAATCGAAAACTTTCAGAAGCCTCCGTGAGAAAAAAACAATCGTAGTTTTTAATTTTATTTCGAGTGAAAGTAAAATGTAGAAAAACTAGTTGGCTTGCAATGTTGACCAACATTACATAAGCCATGCAGCCCAAATTAAAACATAGCATACTCTTTTCTTTAGTTTGAAAATTTCAAAAAAATAAACTTGGAAGATGTACGTAAAATGTGGTGAAAAAGAAATACTTTTTCGTATAGAAATAACTCCCTTATTTCCTCCGGTTAGTTCTGTGGTGTATTTTGTTGACACCAACTAAAGAAAATGTGAAAGTTACCACAAAAACAAGTGAGGTCAAAAAAATACAACACTGATGTTTAATTCAACAATTTTAATTAAAGGAATAATAATTTGTTTATTAAGTAATCTAAATACATATATATTAATTTTAAAAGTAAGAAACCGTGCGGTGGGATATCAAAAAAAAACCAAACCGAGTTCAGAAGGACTGAAAGTAAGAATGGTTAAGAAAATTCAAATTGTATTTGCTCACAATTGGCAGTTTTGTTTTTGTACACTATGACTCAAAAATTATTCTGTTCTGGAATGTTCTGTTTTAATTTTGTCATGAGCAGGCAGAGGTGCCACCTTCGTTGCAGTGTCGCCACAGTTCAGTGTTGTTACTGCCCTCTATCTTTTTATGGTGTCAACTTACTATGAATGAGTTCAGCTACACAATTTCATTATCTTAGCTGTATGATGTTTTTAAAGCTTAGCGATTTTTCTTTCCGTTAAAAACGGTAATATTTTTGAAACTTCAATAATGCATGGTTTATTGGCTTGGGAAAAATTGTTTTTTGGTCTATAGGTTTTAAATTTAAATATGCTTTATATCGACTATACAAGTTTGAAACAATGTAGCCCCTTTCATCATCTTAGTATTTTTGGGACGGTCTTTCTGTTAGTAGTTTAAATTTTTGATACCTACTTGAAAATGTATATGTTCGGTTTTATTTTTAAAATTCAATTAAAGTCTATACAAACGATAAGCATGTTTTTTTTATTCTTGATGAAAACTAATAGGACTTTTTTTTAATTTTCTTTGTTTTCTAAAAATAAAGGTGTTTAGTTGAACTTTGACAATTTAAACAAGTTTTCAATTTCATTATATTTTAAAGGAAGTGAACGAAGATCCTAAAATGAATGCAATAAAATTGGCCAAAGGGCTCGGAACAAGGTCAGAAATAATAGTACATCCGCGAACCATTTAAAGAACCTTAAATAAAGAAGGTTACCATTGCCGAACTCCTCGCAATAAACCCATTATAAGCCAAACATTGAAAATGGCATGCATTTTTGGAAGCGAGTTTTGTTTACTGACGAGTCGAAATACAACATATTTGGAAGTGATGGATCCGAAGAACTTAGTTGCTACTGTTAAGCATGGTGGAGGCAGCGTAATGGTTTGGGGTGCTGTGGCAGCTTCTGGAGTTAGTAAGTTCGTGTTTATTGAAGGTGTTATGGATCATTATCAAAATAAATCAATTTTGGAACAAAATTGAAAGGCATAAGTTGATGGTTTAAGCCTTGGTCCCACTTGGATTTTCCAGAAAAATAACGATTGAAAACAAACGGCTCATATTGTCAAAAATTGGCTCCTTTACTATGCTCAACGACAGCTGTATTCACCACCCCAAAGGCACGACCTTGAGGTTATTGAGCATGTACCTATGGGAGATTTTGCAACGAAAAATCCGAAAAAATACCGCTCCAATGGTAAGAAGACAGCAAGAATAAGAATGGCAGAGGATTACATCGGCAGAACTGGAAAAGTTTCTTCGATGCCCAGGCGATTTCATGCAGTTAAAGATGCCCGTGGGTGTCCAACGAAATATTGATCTATAACCCATTATAATTCAAATTTGATTTCTTATGACTGCATATTTCGAATGTAGACTTTTGTATATTTTTTAGTTAATAATTAATAAAGGATGAAGTTCCTTATTAATGATTTTCTTTTATCAATACAATAAATGTTTGAAGTATAACTGCATCATTCATTTTTTTATTGAAAACTGCAAAAGTAGTCGTACGTAGACTTTTGTCGGCCACTGTACATTCACAATCTGCTTTCCGATCGAAATTTTTGATTTATTGAATTTGACCGAGATAATTGCTTATCTTACATCTTTTGAATTCGAGTCCTTATCAAAATGCTGCCTATTCCATCCTATGAAGAATCCAATTGTTTAAATTAAATGTTCTAAGCAGTTTTTATGAATACCTACTTCTCTCTGGCCCTGAGGGATAGAAGAATTTGTATATTCATAGACGTTTTAGAAGAATAAAGAATATTTTTGACTTGTGAATGACGAACGTTTGACTAAAAGCGAAAATTTTTGAAATCAGTCATTTCGCGAATCCCATTCACTTCAAAAGTCAGATTTGTCGGCAAAGGAGATATTAAACTATTTGAATGTCGAAGTTCACCCATCTTAATTTCATCACATATTGGATTTCTTAAACATTCCCTTTTGAGTCGAATGATCGATTCGCTATTTATAGTAAGAGCCTTGTCAATAAAAAGTTTGTTGCGAATTTCAAATACTTTTTTAAAGCTAACCATTTAAAGTAAACTTTGCGAATTTGGTTTACACACTGAACCAAACCCCGATGGCGGTGTAGAACATGTACAAATTTGAATCTATAGTAAAAGGATTCTTTAGTTGCGTTCTGTGCAAACGGGTAAAGCTTTCAGCTCTCTTTTAACAGGACCTTATAGAAAAAATCATTTTTTGTTCAAATTCTAAGAAAATGCTTTTTATTGTATGCAGCATGTATTGTTTTGTATCATCAATTGATTTGGTTTATTTAACAAATTCAATAAATAAGTCATTCAATAACAGTTCCAAAAGGCACACAAAATAATTCTACACTTTAAATTTTGTTTATTGCTCATTGTTTCTAAATCAAACCAAAGCTAACAACAAATATTTCTATGCGACATTTTACAACTTAAACAAAATTAATTATGTATGTATGTAGATTTAAACAAAATGTATGCTTTAAAAAATTTAATATTAATTAACAATATCATTAATTGGTCTTTTCAAAGGAAGCTAATAAAATCATAATTAATATTATGTATGTATGTATATTCTTTATGTGGAATTAATATTTCAAATATTTAAATTGGTTCGGTGGTTTATATGGGCAAGGTGCAAAACGTAAACAACAAGGAGCTCTAGAATTTTGTTTTAAATAAGTTATCATATTATATACATATATAATTTCTTTTGCAAGAAAAGAAACAAAATTTAACGAAAATTCTTTTTTACTGATATGCAATTACATATTTGTTATTTTTTATGTTTGTTTTATTATTTTACATTTTAAAACACTAAATAATGTTTGTATACAAAGAAAAATATTCAACTTGCATGTGTGCATACGTTTTCTTTTTTATAAATTGAAAATTAAATAGAAAGAACATAAAATGTGTGGTAATATTATTTTAAGAATTGATATACATTGTATAAAAAATCCAGCCATCTTGTGCGAGTAAACTTTTCTTTAAATACTAAAATGCACATGTTTTTAGAATTTACATCTGATTGTGTGTTTTTTATTCGAATGTTGCTTCTTCCCAGTTGAGTCCCGCCCATTCGGGTAGTTCAGTTTCATATTCCCAACCGGGACCCTGAAAATGAAGAAAGGTATTAATATTTATACATCTACGAATGTTTCAAATTAATTTAGACACGACTAAAGAAACCTAGAACTTTTAGTCCAAGAGTTCATTTATCGTGACGATTTAATTGGAGATATGTTAGTTTTTCATACATATAAGCTACTCCGGCGAGGTCATAAGAGCCATGTAAAATTAGTGTTTGTGCTAGGGACTTTTCGACACAGCTTTGATGTGTCATCACTTAAGATTTTTATGAGTTAACTGTCTTTTATTAGTATATTTAAAGATAAGATCCGAGTTCTTAATTCTTATATTTATTCGAAGTATTTTCGTTGAAAATAATACTGGTCAACAAGGTAATGCAGCTGATAATCAAATCATACTTTTTTCAAAGGTTTTTGATGGCTCTAGTTCCAAACCGACTTCAAAATGAATCTATCACTACAGATTTTTGAGATACAACCTTTTATAATTCGAAAAATTATATTTTATTTTTCAATAAAATTGGTGATGATTTTCCAAATCTACAATCCCTTACTTTAATATTCCCTTTAAAAATGTTCAGTATCTTACTTATTTTTCAAAAAAATCCTCATAGGTTGTAAGAGTTCACCTGTCATACATTTACTATAAAGCATTAATGATAAAGTGGTTCTTAACAGAAAAACGCAAAACCGCATAAAAGCAACTTTTGATCTTATTACACATTTGTAGTCTAAGGTTATACACACGTTTTGGAGATATATGTACATATATACTAAACAAAAAATATAAAACTAATGTTTAAAACGGGTATTTCTGAGTTTAAGCACATGTATCTAAAATCGGAGTTTGGATTCGGAATAAGCAATACAAATTAACTCCAGAACGAATTATTCAAAAACAGAAAGGAATTACGTTTAAGATTTTTCAAAACTTCAGATAGAGTCAAATGAAGATCCATAAGTCTAATATGAAATTACGAAAACTAAGTGACATACTAAAAACATTTAAGCTGAGATTTGCAAAATCATCTAACAATTTATTTATTGTGTTTTAACTTTACCTTAAAACTACGTCTTTATAATTTTTAAAATGGCATATTTTAAAAATTAATAGGATAGAAACATTTAAAGTGGAAGTTCGAAATTTGTTCGACCAGTGTAATATAAGTCGTATGAACTTATTATTAGGATATTATTGAAATAAAAGGTGTTATGCTCAATTTGGTTTAAAACTTCAATATAATTTACTTATTATTATATATATTTTTCTTACTTTGTATTTCCAAGCGTGCAGATACATCACTAAATCCTTCGGTTTAGGGTCCCTATAGCGTACCTTACATTCATAACAATGTTTGTCTGTAGTCATTTTTTCAGCATTAAATGCCATATCTGGACATTCATGTCCTGTTTGAGTTGCAACTGTCACCTTAACAAAACAAAAATAAGGACTTAAATTCAGACAGTTCCACATTAATAAATTCCAATCATACCTTTTCTTGGGATTCGACTGCTATGTCATCATTGGTTGTTGTGGTAACATGAATGTTACTGGAAATATTTATTGTTGTATTGTCATTAATGCTTTCAACTTCTGCTACAACCGGTCTTGGACTTTCCGAGCAAGGCGATGTTTCTCGAGACACAATTTCTGAATCATCATCACTCATCAAAATACCTTTTGGTATGAAAAGAAGTGTATACAATATTGTGTTCACTTTGACGTTATTTATTTTAAATTTATTTTATTGTTTACCTTTTGATCCACCAGATAATATATCTACATCGGCGTCTGCTTTGATTGATTTAAATAATGATAGTTCAGAATCACCATCAATGCCTAGCCAGTTCTCTGCATTATGGATATTAATAAGATCTCGAACCAACTGTTCATCAGTTTTTCCTCCTATGTCACCACCACGTCCTTTCAAAGGTCCAAATACCTCATGATTATATAGAGGGTCGTTAACGACTGGATATCCTGTTAAAAAAAAAGAATGAAAACTAAGTGATTGCAGCATTTTTTAAGCTTTGTAGATTCTTTAGATTTATTTTCATACACGAAAAAAGTCGTTTCATTTTTTCCAACGTTTTACATAACCATTGTGCTTATAGCAAAAACTTGGGTATGTAGATCAAGTCAAATCAAAAAGCCTATCTCGCTAGTCACTTTTCAACCATTGCTGAACGGTTTGACCGAGAATCACGTAGGAAGGAATACACATTTTTTTTAATTACATTCAAATTTCCTACTTCTGATATTAAGGCCAGCATGAGTTATTTTTTTGTTTATAAAGGCAAGGAAAAAAAGAGAGGGTTAGAAGAAGATGTCGACGTTCACCGGTTTTTGAAATCGTAAATATTGCAATATCAGGAAAAGACGGAATGTGATAGAGCATTCCACATTCGAGAAGTGCGGTAAAAGAACGGATCTCTGTACTTGGCATTACGACAAGTTGGGTGCGAGTATTACGGTTAAATTGCATAAGGGGAGGAATGCAACTTATTGTTTCACTGTCGCTTAATACTTTAAAATGACGGTATAAAGGGGTATCTGAGCGATTTAAATGAATCAACGACGTCATTTCACCAATTATTTAAAAAAAATTTGTAAATACTGTCCAAGAGTTCTTAATGAGTTCCAGCAGGACGTATATACATTTAAAAGAAAATAGTCGCCTCAGAAAACCTAAACAACTTTAGGAATTTTTGGGGATATCGTACATTGTATATTAAAATTCTACAAGAAGTGGTTGATGATATGCATACCAATAGTTTGGAGATATTTAGTTTCTTATCTTAACAAGTGCAACTCATGGATAATGGCAAGAATGCTAAATTATGATTTAACTACAATTATTGAACTTTGATTATTTTTTATTCTTTTTTTTTAAGAGTACACACTTAGGATTTTTGTTAACTAATAAGTCTGTTCAGTGACGCTGTGCTGGACTGTTCTAGACAGAAAAGTACAGCTTTTTGCTGTTCATTGAGGTTTTTTCTGTGCTGAACTGTTCTACTTTCCTGTTCATTGACAAACCTAGAACAGTTTAGAACAGGATTTTCTGTTCTTGCTTTTGAGTCAGATCAGGGGTGGAATCGGGTAAGGTGATTTGTGATAGGTGACAGTCACAATCAACAAATTCGGTCTGTGTAAGGTGATAGTCACCGGTGACAATCACGATTTGGTGACTTTTTCTGGTGACAGCTCTTTAGTTGTCACTTTCATTGGAAATTGATTTTTATTTTTAGTTGCTGAAATTTCAAGACAATATGAATGTGTTTGTGCCTTTGATTTTACCTTCTGAAAATGCTGATAAAATATTAATCATAATAGAAATGTCCGGCTCTTGAGGATTAACCTCCGCAATAAAATAAACATTCTTGACCTTCCAAGTCCAAAGTAAGTACGCATATGTGCTATATATTTGTTCACATATAAACACCTATTTATTATAACTTGTTTTTTTTTTTATTTATAGTTAATATTCTGAATTAAATAGATTCTTAAAAAACTTTCGATTGAATTTTACATATCCTACCGCTTCTGGATTTGTCAGCTGGAATGCGGTCAACACACATTCCCCCTATTCTTCGATTAGCCGTGACTTTAAATTTTCTTGGAGGTGGTGGCTACCAAAGGCAAGTTGGCGCTGACTGGTCAGCTCCAATGGGCCAAAGTACTGTTTGTGAGGTTATTTCTTTGACCTTAAAACAAATGGAGAGGAAATTGTGCCCACTTACAATCAAATTTAATCAATCGGCTTCAGAAGCAACAAAAATGTTCTTCTACGAAAAATATCAAATTCCTGGAGGTAGGATCTTTGTATATGAAGTGGAATAGATTATATATACAAAGGTAGGATTTTGTTTCTTAGTAAAGATCTTCTTCAGATCGGTTTTTGAATACAACCACTGAAATTGTAACAAACGTCAGTGAATTTCTTTTAAAGTGATACCAAATTCTAAACAAAATTTGGTGATCACCTTACACAGACGCAAAAATTAGTTTGATCACTTTTTATGATCACAAAGGTGACAATCAAAAATCACCTTAGCCGATTCCACCCCAGGTTAGAACAGATTCGTGAGAAATGTCAAAATCGAAGTTGTCATTTTTTTTGTTTACGTTTTGATTTGGCTGTGCTTTGTGTTTTTTTTCTCGTGATTTAAAAAAATTAAAATAAAGTTATTTGGCCAATTTGTTTAATTTGTTTAATAAAATAATTATAAAATACATTTTTTTACATTTTACATAAATAAATCTTTTACATTTCATCAAAGAAAAGGTAATAACATTCGTCACACTTTCATTCCAATCATCTGAAGAGGAATCCGACGAAAAATCACTATCGGTGTCTGAACCGCTAACATTTTCATTTAGTATTATCTTAGCAATCACTTGATTTTCCATTTCAATAATTTTTAATAATATTTTTCACAGTAAAAACACAAAAAATGAAAAATTCACACAATTTGCAACTTGTTTTGTTTTTTTTTTGACAACTGACGTTTAACTGACTGTTCTAACTTGATCTGACGTTTCTCACGAAACTGTGCTGTCCTGTGCTGTTCTGATCTAGAAAAATCCTCGCTGAACAGAACTAATGTTTTGTCTAATTTAGCATTCCAATTAAAAAAAACAACCAGCAAACATAAGAGTGGAAACAAGTCTAGTGAATAGAAATTCAAAGATCAGGGGTGGAATCGGCTAAGGTGATAGTTGACTATCAAATTTTTGATAGTCAAATTGACTATCACCGAGGTTCCCGTCTGTGTAAGCTGATTCAATTCAATTCAATTCGATTGAACAATTTCAGAATATAATTGTCACAACTCATTGTTGCCATGGTGAAATTTTAAAATGATTTCTATAAAATTTCTAAATAAAGGTATTAAATTGTCTGTTTTTTAATAACATTCTTACTTTTCTTATGCTTTTTCGAATTTCGTAAGCTTTGTCCATCACAAGAATGTGTTTTTGTACCTAAAAAAGGTAACTGACAAAATTTCCATTCGTTTTTTGTAAGCGTCTGGTAGCTCTACTAAGAAACGACATGTTTGTAGGAAAACTACTATAAATTTTTTCTAGCGACAGCTTTTTAGGTATCAATTTGACTATCACCTTACACAGATCAAATTCGATTATTTTGACTGTCAACAATCAACAATCACCTTAGCCGATTCCACCCCAGATTTCAAGTATTTTTTGGTTATCAGATAATTGCTGAGGTGAAATTTATTTTCACTTTTCATATGAATTGAGTTGGAATACCACCTGCTTAAATAGCTTATATTTCTCTTAATACTTTTATTTAAAAGGTTTGGTTAAAAATAGTCGACTTTCCTAGTATCTCTGAATTTCTCTCCAGGTAAATCATTCGACAAAATTATTTTTGGTCCACAAGCTGCGTGCGTGTTCACATTAAATTGTTATTTTATTTGTTATATGTGATTATTTATCCTCAGTTTTAATTTCGAATGCCAGTATATTATATTTTCTATGATACAAACTTATGCACTAACCAGATCTTTTTTTTGTTAAACAGTTAATATTTATACTAACCCAGATATTGCAGATGTACTCGGATTTGATGCATTCTCCCAGTTAAAGGTTTGCAGAGGACAACACTTGTTTTGCCATTATGAGCGATCTTCTGAAAAGTTGTAGTACAATCTTTACCCTTTGGTGATACTTTGCATACACCAATTTTATAACTAACAACTTCAATTGGTTCTTTGCACTCAATAACTCCTCTGAAAAAGATAAAACACCAATTTAAAAAAAAAAAAATTAAATTCATAACTTTAAAAAATACTCACTCAGGAAATTCGCCTTCTACTCGACAGATGTATTCTTTTTGTACTTGCCGGTTACGTATTTGATGTTCCATTTGTCTGGCTTTCTTCGGGCTTCTTCCGAATAATAGAAGACCAGAGGTTAGCCGATCTAATCTATGAATTGTCCTTAGATTCTTTAAATTATATTCTTTTGCTAGTATGAAAACAACGGTGTTGTGTCTATATCTTCCACATGGATGAACCTTAATAAAGTAAAACAAAACAAAATATTACATTTTTTTTTTTAAATTATGTGTTAGATTTTGTGACTATTTATACAAAATTTATTTAAGCATTTATATACATAACTTAAAGTATAACATTTTTCAATGTAAGGTTAATACTTACAAAAACTCAATTAATGTCGTATCCCTTCTTACAGGGAGGAAAATGCAACCAGAAGTAATTTCGGTAATAAAAATCATTTAGGTATATTGTGATACTAGATTTTACTAACTCCTAATCCTACTCAGACTGTGGGATCTAATTAAATTTTAAGTATCATTAGAGATTTTGACATGCTTCTTTCAATTCATCTCTTAAGGCAAAATAGGTTCTTGGGATTACAAGTCTTCCTATAAGTTCAGTTTGAGTTTTGTTCAAGTCGTCTCTTAATTTTTCGAATAAGTTAAAATTTGTAAAACTGTCAATCCAAATTAACTTAACGGCCTTTTATGGATCACAACTCAACTTAGTTGAGTTGTAATCAGCGTTGCCGCGAAGACACAAATTTTAAGGGCCATTTCCAAAATGTGCGGGCCACTAGCCCACTACCCTAGACAAAACTTTTTTAAGAAAATAATAACAATTTATATTTTCTTAATAAACTTATTATATTTCGAATTAAATTAATTAAATTAAATTTTCGAATAAGTCATCAAATCCGTAGCCAAAATAAATTCCATTTAAGGGTTTCAGAGAGAACTGTTCGACTTCAAATATATTGTCTAGGCTTTCTAAGTACTCAGCTTTAACAATTTTTTTAAAAATAACATTACATCTTTTGTTTGCGTTGCAACAACTTTCTTTATTTTGGTGTTCTTCAAATCAAAATACTCTTGAAAAACTTTAAGTTCTTCTTGCCTTTTTGGGCTGTGTTTTAAGAAATTGTAGATATGACAAAACAATCAGACGAGATACGTACTAGGTGAATAAAAATAAAGTGGCGATTGGCGAAAACAAATGAAAAGCAAACGTCATGTCAGTCTGAATGAATGAGTTCAGTGTCATTTTCAATATGGGAAGTTGTATATGGAGAAAACACATTGATAATTTTGTTGATGGAATAAAAAGATTGGATTTGTTGTTTTAGAAAAAAGAAAATATATGATATGCGGGCCATTTTATGTTGGCCCCGGGCCACGGGCCAAAATAAAAAACTTAGTGCCAAATGGCCCAATCGGGCACATTTTGGCAACGCTGGTTGTAATCAAGACAACTCAATTTGAAGACAACTGAAAAAAAAAAAATTCGTATTATGGGAGACAACTTTTTTCAGTTGAGTAGACCAAATACGTTGCCTACTTTAATGTGCTTGTTTTGTGTCAAAATCAGCTGTGTAAAGTAAAATACGTAGGTATTTCCAAATTTTAAATTCTGTGCAAAATTTTATAAAAAAGACAAAATAATACGAAATGGAGAGTTATACTGATTTGTTTCTTGGAAATTCGGAAGAAGAATATCCCCTGAATGTTGCGCTGATGAGAAGGAATATTCGAGATCACTCCAATCCATTGGAACTTCCAAACAAAAAGTATTATTTGTAAACAAAAATCCTTTGATGAGAGTGTTGATTTTAATGTCTTCATTTTGTTGCAGATTTATTAGTTATTTTAGACTCAACAAAGACGCATTTGTTTATGTGCTAAATGAAATCAAAGATCATTTAAAAAAACCACAGCGTTCCTCCGCAATCCCACCAATTCTGAAACTCTGCACTGCCCTACGTTTCATGGCAGAAGGAAGTTGCCAAAAATGCAGTGGTAATGTTTTGATTTACTTACATTTTTTTCTCCATTTTCTTAAAAAAATTGGTTTTCAAATAACTTTTGATGCCTACCGTTATTTTTTTGTACACACAAATGCACTACACAACTGGTAAATATCAGTTGTTGAATTTTGACAACAATCACAACTAAGAGACAACTCAACTGGCTTACATAATACCCCGAACACACTTAAAAAGTCAACCATTTTTTAGTTGACTACTGGTTGACTTATGACAGTCAACTAGTTGTGATATCGGTAATACCGATTGCCGGATTACAACTCAACTTTGTTCTTAGTTGTCTTACATAATAGGCCCCTTAAGTTACCACGGATTATTTTCTAGTTTTTTCTTCAATTTTTATGCACAGAGTGGCAAAGAACTTTGTCCAGAACTGTAATGTTTTCAAATTGATGGTGTTTGGCCGTTAGATTTGCAGTTTTGCGATTGTTTTTAATTTTTTAGCAATATTGGATTAAGACTTTTAAAAAATCAAGAGAAAAAATGGAAAAACATAATCGCAAAACATTATTTTCTTAAGAGAATCAAAAATGCAACTTCCTTCTTTTCAAATTCTAATTACGGAAGTAACTCAAATTTACCTATTCTGCAGTTTTCAATTTTATTTTAGGAGAATGATCAACATTTTTTTTTTAAATATCAATATATTAGCATTTTACTTTATTTTTTGGCTAAATATTAGAGTGCGTAAAAATCATGAATTGGTCAATTATTGCAATGTCAAATTTGTCAAAATTGTGTTTGTGAATAAAGGGTTTTGTTATTTCATTCTAATTCGGTTCAATTGTACAAATTATATTTATAAAACTCAATGTTTTATTCACTCATATGTATGTATATTGTATATACAGGCGATTGGAAAATAAAATATCTTTTGAAGTCTTTTATTTTGTGAATGCTAAATAAAAGTAATTAATGACTTTAAAAGAAAAACAAACCTTTATAAATATAATTTATATCTTATTTGAATCATATCTAAATAATGAATAAATTCCATTTAAAACAAAATGCATTTTCTTTTACTCTTTTGATTTCCCTTGATTTTACTTTTGACGTTGCCGCAATTCACTGCCTTTTAAAACTATATATGTATGTACTCATTTTCGTTCTGTACAATGAACCAAATAAAAGCGACGATGGATGCATTGAAATGCGTCCTATCGCTGTTGACTGTTTAATTATTAATCGAAGAGTTAAAGAATTGGGTAATGAGTTTTCGTAGCAATTCTGTATGATTTCAACGTGGCGGGAGTGCATTGGCCTTTCAGTATGAGTTAATATACATATATCTTATATATATAACTAGACCTAGACAAGAATCAAGCAAAGTTTATAAGCCAAGAAGTCTGCGAAAATCAACTGCATCTACTTATTTATTTATGTCCTTTCTTCATCATAGGTACCATTTTCAATCACGAGAAAGCGATGCACATTTAGAGAATTAGAAATTTGTTTGCGAAGCTAATGCACTTAACTGGTTTGCAGAACGTTTAAGTTGAGTGTTCAACTTATGAACAAGTAATACTAGATTGCCGCTTGTCTGCAGCAACTGCAAAAAGATTTACTTTGATAAGATAGGGAGCCGATATACAGTGGCGAGCAAAATAATAGCAGTGAATAGGCAAAAAGCTATAATTTTTCATAAATCAATAACACAGCCAATTTTTCGCAACTCTACTTTATTTTGGTACTCAGAGTAATTATCTTAAAAGGTACAAGTGATAATTTAACGGTAAATTTTCATTACTTTGTTTAAATGTCACTTTGTGTGGTGTGATTCATTATTTTAGGCGAGCAAAATAATAGCAGTGATTGACAAATTTAATTTAAATAATTGTGTTTTAATTAAAATTTTGATTTCAAAAGTTATAAAAACAAGTCCTGTTATTCTATTTTATATTTCCCTTAAAATTGTAATCAAATTATTGAACTTAACAATTTAAAGTGGGTTGAGGTAATCACTACACACTGGAGAGGCGGAAATTTATAATAAAGCTCATTTTTCAAGGCAAAACGTACAAAAAGGTTCAGGAACTTCTTGGCTGTTCAGCGAAGATTCTAAGGAGCGCCTAACCTTTGAAAGAAGGGCAGAAACGATAGACGAAAACAATCTCTTAAACCATCTTATATAAAACGTGTGGTCCGCTTTTCAAGGAATAATCCTACAGAAGCAGCTACAGAAATTGCGGACGAGCTTGACGTGCCGTGCGGTGTGCATACGGTGAGGAGAACACTAAGGGAGCATAACTTAAATGTTCGCAGTCCAAGAAAGGTTCCACTTTTAAAGAAACACCTTGTAGTTAAAAGGGTAAAGTTTGCTCGCCAACATTTTGGATGGGCTCCCGAAAATTGGAGAACCATTCTCTGGACCGATAAAAGCAAGGTGGCTCTCTATGGTGGAAAAGGATCTCGGGAGTTTGTGAGAAGACCCCCGAACATGGAATATAACCCTAGATACACTACAAAAACTATTAAGCATGGGGGATCCAGTATAATGGTTTGGAGATGCTTCTCCTACTATGGAGTTGACCCAATATACTGCATCAAAAGCATTATGAACCAGCACTCTTACGTGGATATCCTGCTAAACACTATGCTGCCATATGCCGAATACGAATTGCCCCTCAAATGGGTCTTCCAGCAGGATAACGACCCAAAACATACCAGCAGAGCAGCCATGCAATGGTTCCAAGATAATAGGATTGAGGTCATGGAGTGGCCTGCACCGTCTCCTGACCTCAATCCCATCGAGAATCTTTGGGCAGATATTAAAATAGAAGTATCCAAGGCAAAACCAAAAAATAACGGAGAGTTATGGAGCGTTGCTGAGCAGGCATGTCAATCAATAACACCATCAAGATGTCAGGGACTTGTGGAGTCAAGGAAACGTCGCTGTGAAGTCGTTATAAAAAATAATGGTCATGCTACCAAATACTAGCTTTAATTAAATAAAATACCGTTAAAAAGAACTTTTTGTGCCCTTGTTATAATTTAATTTAATAAAAAAAGAAAATCACTGCTATTATTTTGCTCGCTTTATTTTGAGGTTTATTTTGTTTTTGGATTACTGCTTAGCTAATTAGCAATAAATTAAATTCCATTCTTACTAAAAATTAAATTTTAATGAATCTTAAGGAGTTTTACTTAAAAAAATTTCCAACATCAAAACTCTTTTCATGTTTTATGTTTTGTTTAAAATAATTTTCCATGCACTGCTATTTTTTTGCTCGCAGCTGTATATGCATGTACAATATATTTCGAATCTTATATTTGCCATACTTTTTTTGTCTTAAGCAATCAGACTTGTGAACGTTGGTTCTTGATGCAAATACCAAGGACTTATCGAATTTTCAGTATGTGATTAAAAATTCTGAAAACGTTCTCATTGCAACCGGAATTACATTTTGGCTATAGAATTGAAAACGGAAAATGGAATCGGCTTATAGACGATTATTTAAGTGACTATCTCATTTTTGATAGTCAAATTTTATAACAAAAAACAATGCGTGTTATGGTGAAAAATATAGGCTCAAAAAAACCCAGTTGAACTTATTTGTTATAATATCCACATTTTATATTTTTTCTTTCGATAGACACAAGATTTTCAGATCATAAAAACATTTGTCTTGGAATGAAATAAAAGAAAACGCCCCTTTTCGAAATTTTATTCCACATACCAACAAAAATTCTATTTTATTAATGAAGTCAATTTTAATTTCCATTTGTAAATAAAACTTTCAAAATTGATTGATTTTTTTATCACTTGACTTTGCTATTGCTTTATTTTTGAAGTTTGATTTTTACTCAAAAATGAATCAATTTATTTGGCCAAAGGAACGTTCAAGAGAAAAATTGATGTTTTGATTTAAACAGAATACGGATTTTTTAAGATTGGAAAATAAAAAAAAAAACAATCTTAACTTTGTTGTGGTCTTGTTATTTAGTTTTTTTTTTTGTTTAATATTTAATGTCAATAATTGTTAATCATTAATTACTTTTAAAATAATAATTATAATAATAATTTAAAATAATCCAAAACAGTAACATGTGACAAAATAATTGACATTTGACAGATGAATGTGAGACACTGGAAACAAAACTGAACACGGATCAAATCTATAATTTTATCTATAATATTGCATCAAAGACAAAGATATCATCAAAGAGATGAGATTTAAGGGATACCCAAGTATTGGAAGACAATTTCTTATGAAATCTTATTATTAGATACTCATTTGTTACAAACATTTTTATACGAAATAATTGATTTAAAAATGAAGAACTATTTAATAATTATATTATATATTATATATTATGTTTTATGTTTAACATAGAACTAGAATAATTTTGTTAGTTTTTTCTTAAAACAGACAAACAAAATAAATATTAAATAAATATAACGTAAGTACAAATAAAACTTTGATTACAAGTACGAGTTTTCGAATACTATGTATGAATGTTATAAGTTACAAGGCATACTTATGGCAGTCTTTTAAGCCACTTACAGGTATTGATGCCGGCTTATTCACAACCACAATATCTTCGTCCATGTGTACTATTGTGATTGGTTGACTAGTGACGGGAACTTCATGTCTGTAAAATACATTTATAATTATAGTAATAATACAATCAAATTTATGATATAACACAAAAAAAATGATTAACTAATTTAAGAATTATATTAATTATTATTGTAATATTTTGATATTAATATTCATTTTAAGAAAAAACAATATCAAAAGAGAAAGTTTAGCTGTAAGAAAAAAATTATTATCATTCACACAAACATATAATACAAAATAATTAAACGAAAAATTATGTCTTAGAGTTATTTAATTTTTTTTCAAAGAAGAAATTTGGTTCTAAGCCTAAAGGAAGATCGAACAATTTGATGTTAGTTTGCAGAATACTTTTGATTGTAGGAAATATTTTGAAACACTGAACTATCGTTTTAAGGGACCAATACAGTTTTAGCATAGTTTTAAAATAATAAATTAAGCGCACTATTTTCAGAATTATTGCAACATATTTGGAATTTTATCATAAATATTTAAGTAAAAAAAACATAAATTTTCTAGTAATCAACCATAAATTTAATATTTTTTATAAAATTAAGTTTACTTTTGATATTTAAAAATTTATGATATAGACCAGCCATACTCAACCTTTTTTTTTAATGGGCCACATTGATAATTTTGGGGCCACAATGATTTTGTTTTTATCATAAATAATAATACTCATTTTAATGTGGATACATACATACATTATGTATTTATTTATTGAAAATATTTTAATGTGATTTTTGAAATTGAGAACACAAATTGAGAAGATTCGCAAACAAATGTAGATCCAAATAATGTCAGCAGAATCTGTGAACTTCTTTTGACGATTGCATATTTTTCGGGGACGATGCTCCAAAATTCCAAGTATTCCCCTTTTTCCCTTTTTTCCTTAAACAGAGCTTCAAGATTTGAATCGTTTTTAAAATCGATGAACTCATCAAAAATTTTTGCCTGATTTTGATTTAAAACAGAAGCCACCCGTGAGATAGTCGTTATTTCCAGATGCCATGGGATTTCTACAAGCGTTAAGCATTTTTTTATTTTTCTGATATCATGAAACCTTTTTTCAAATTTTTTTGACAGTGCTGTTAAGTAATTCAATATTGTTGAGCAGTTTTCTTCAGAGATATCGATGAGGTCCTTTGTAGCTATTGCCATTGGAAAATTTAATAGCTGTTTACTTCTTATTTCTTCATGAAAAATATTAAGCTTTTTTTCAAAAGCAAATATTTTACTTGTAAATTTCGATTGAGGCTATTTAGTTCTCGCTCGAATATAATTCACAATATCAATTACAATCTTCATCACTGCATCGATTTTTAAATTGTTAACCCGTGCAGCCAAGTTTTCTTGATGAATAACGCAATTAAATGTAATTAAATTTGTCAAATTATATTTTGTTTTAAATAAGATTATAAATCCATTTTCAGATCCAGTCATGGATGGACAGCCATCTGTACATACACCCACGATTTTTTTAATATCATTATCATTCTGCTCTAGAAAATTTGAAATTGTATTAAGATAATCTATTCCCCGGGTCTGACCTTTCATTGGAAGGAATTTGAAAAATTCGTCGAAGATTAAATTCTGTTCTGTGCAATATCTAACAAACACCGAGCATTGAGATGTTGCTGAAATATCAGTGCTGGAATCGAAAGCCAAGCTAAAAAACATACAGTTCCTTAAGTTTTCTATTAAATTGTCACGAATATATTTGGAAATGTCTTCAATACGTCTCACACATGTTGAATCAGACAGCTGTAGTTTTTTTATTTCAGACAATATTTCTTTTTTGTTGCTAAATTTATTATATACAGTATATCGGCAGCACTTACGAAACATTCTTTGACAATTTCTGCATCGGTGAACGGTTTCATGTGCTTACCAAGAGTATAGCAAATTTCGTAAGATGCCCACAGTTACCACAGAGTCTTGAGATAAAGCCACGGACATCACATTTTGTTGCTGCTGTAATGACCTCTTTAAAAAGTCAATTTCTCACTTCTTAATTGTGTTCCAGGAGGATAAGTTTCGTTGAAAGATTTGTGTTTTCTGCTAAAATGACGACCAATATTATATTTTTTTAAAATAACATTTTTCACGGCACAACAAAATATTCTGTTTCCCATTCGTCTTAAAATGACCTATTTTCATCAGATATATTTCGTTTTAGTTTCGAAAAAATTCCTGCCATTATTCTTTATTTACAAAAATTCACTGCAACCGCACTAACTGAAATTCAAAATGTAAGTACGTAATCATCAAAACTAGGTATGTCGGCAAAATAGTTTCCTTGACTTATTATGCCTGGACTGCTGTGTTTGCGAATTTTCCATTCAAAATTTTAATAAAATGGCTCCAATTCAATTTCGCAATGGCAAGAAAAGAAAGGGATACTCAGCGAAATCTGTTTTTCATTTAGTTGTGCAAACTTTTCCTGACGTTGAAAGGAGTGACATCTAGAATATTTTTTTGAAAACACACGATGTCTACTTTTCCGCTAATGTACGTTCTAGTGTTGCTTCCATTTTGAAAACTCGAAAGGATATATTTTTCTCACGTTTTTCTGTAGGCACTCGATATTTTAAGAATTTATTAAACTACGCTGCGGGCCAACTTTTATTAGCTCTCGGGCCGCAGGTTGAGTATAGCTGATATAGACCTTATCTTTTACGTGAGCTCAAAGAAAAAAAGTTAAAGGTTTTAAATCAACAGATCTCGGTGATCACCTCTTCGAGATAATAGGGTCAGCAAACTTTTCTGGCAGATTCCATTTTAGCATTTTAATAACGTTTAAAAGCCTAGTACATACTTCCTCGTTAAGTGAACGTTCGCCAGTGGAGAAAGTGAACTTTTGAAATTGCTCACTGGTACACACTTGTGAATACACGTTGTGAACATTTGTATTCTATTTCATATAAATGCATTTTAACTTTTTTTTTTAAAACCACACGCAAAGCAGCCACAAACTTTAAATGAGGAATCAGTATCAGTATTCAGTACAAATTGAAAACTGTCCTTTTTTTTGTAACCAAATGTCAAAGCTTCACCAACAGTTCCCGTACATTTTGCACGTGAATTGCCCGTGAACGAAAACTCTCCACTTTGTTCTCCACTCAGCTTCACGAGCACGTTCACGGGTGAACCAAAAACCGAAATTTGTATGGGTTCACGAGATGGTTCAAAAGTATGTACTAGGCTTAAGGGTGTAAATAAATAAATTGGATGGCGCAACAGTCCTTGAGAACTAAGGCCTAGTGACTTACAACTCTCAACCATTGCTGTGTGCGAGTAATGTTGTCAGGGATAAAGAGGGCCAACAGTTCAAATCCGAACGGCTAATTTGAGAAAGCACTTTTTATGACAAGAATTACTCTTGAGGGGCAGGGATTGAACCCAAGATCTTTGACATGTCAGTCCTACGCTCTAACCATCATGCCATGGGTAGAACCAGTTAAAGCCATTAACGTATTTCAAAAGATATAAGGCCTATATGTTTTAAGATTATAACAAAAACTGAGCTTTGTATAATTTGTTTGTGTATTTTTAACCTTATTTGAATTAAACATTAATAAATTGCCATACATCTTAAATTCAATAATTAAAAATAAACCCAATAAACCCTTTTATTGAGTATAATGAGAGTAATAAAACGTATGTAGCTAATATGATATTACTTTTACACCGCCATTCACTTAGTTTACTATTAGTATAATTTTGTGTAGGAATAGGAACAATAAAACCGCTAAATGAATTTGATATTTTCAAGTACCTAATCATTGGGAAATTTCTTATGAACATTCTTAAGCATTCACAATTAACTTAAGTAAAATCTTTTTTCTTTTCAAGAGAAACAAAAAAGAATACGTTGCATTCGCTATAGAAACCAATATTTAAAAAAAAATCGGATGAAAATGAATATGTGAGGTACAACATACTCTTAATTAAAAACATTTCATTTTTTTATTTTATTTTTATTGTTTCAATTCCGCATACACAAAATCCTATTTATGTAGAGCGTAGATGATGTATTCAGTGAATTTTATATTAATGTTTTCATGGGGTTCATTTCAAGTGCATTGTTTTATTTTTGTCCTTTTTGTGGCCTATGAATATTTAACTTAATTACGAAAAAGAAAATTTCTTAGGTTAAGAGTGAGCATTGCAGCATTGGGACTTGAAAGATTCATCAGCTGTGTGTTTTTATATGCATCAAAAACCACAATGTAGTGTTTTTGTGTTAATTTAATTAAGGTTGGTCATGTAGGCATCTGTAAAATTAAAGTACAAAAAATAATATGTACAATGTACATGTATGACAAAATGACGAAGAAGTCTCCAACTTTCAAAACTTAAGTGAGTTTAATAAGTTAAAATTAAAACATTTTAATATTGAGCTTTACAAAATGTATGAATTAAGAATTTTCTGGTTTATACTCGTACATACATAGTGGCTTAGCGAAACACATTGATCAACAAAAGGGTCAAAAGAGTTGAGTCTGGCTCTAAATAATTATAAAATATTTGTGTTTGTTGTTTCATAATGTTTATTAATTTTTATTAACCTTTGACTCCTGTCTCAGCACAAAAATATACTGTTCTTTTAATACGATCTCTGTCTTTATACTTTACATTTTCTTCGCATTGAATACAAATCTTTTCGTTAGTATTTTCTTTTAACTTGGTATCAATTTTAAATAATTGTAACTAAAAGAATTTTAAATCAAGGAATATATGTACATGCAGATTAAAAAATTGTAATAAATTTATACAAAGGCTATAATACTAGGTACAGAAACAAAAACTCGGTTAAGAAAAACAACTGCTAAAAATAAAACAGACGAACTTACCTATGAACAATATTTGCCAGCAAGTCATTATGTTTTAATCTATAATCAATTGGCACTTTATCATAGTTAACTGTCAAGGTACCAGCATTAATACAACGTTCATATTCTTCGGCGGGATGAGCTCTAAATTCTCTAGCGAATACGTCAAGTATTTTTTCGCCAACCCATCTGCCTTTGGTGAATGTGGTAAAAGTAAAGTAATACGGATATACCTTTCGAAGACCTGTACAAATATAGTAAAACAAAACAAAATTATCCAAAATGCAAACCAACACGAATTTTAAACATTGTAGAAAAAATAGATGTGTAGACGCAATTTGTTGTATATTTACCATTTTCAATAAAATATGACGTCTCGTGGTAGCGTTCGTCCGTGAATCCTGGTCTTTTAGCCTTCAGTGCCTTTGTTTCAAGTTTTGCCTAAAAGAAAACAGATTTAGATTTTAACTTGCTTTAAAACATTTTGTATGCAGAGCAATTAGTTTTATAAATCTTTAGATAATTATGTAAAGAAAAGTGATGTTAGGAATGCAAAGTAAAAATAAGTTAAGCAGTCTTAATTAGACCGCTTCCTTCCCTAGACTAGGCGAATGACGAAACGAGTAATAACTCGACTAAAACCTTGATTAAAAATGGCATCAAAGTATAAAACATCAATATTTATTTGAATTTCAAAAGTATTATTTTATTTTATGAATGTTAGTAAAAACAAAATCCTATGTTTCCATTCTTCAATGATTGCATCGAATGGTTTCTAAAAATGCACGATAGAGTCAAGATTGAATTGAATGAACTAGTAAAAAAAGGTTATAATCTTTTCAGTGTCAAATAAATGGAATCATTATTTGAAGACCATAATTGATTCTCAAAGACTGCATTCACATGACTGCAAATTTTAACAGCTCAGCTTTGGAATATAAGAGTAAGGAATAGTATATAATTTTTGAATTATCTTTTCTTTTCTACTTTTTAACGTCTTGCTTACATTCTAGAGCCAACTAAGGATTAATTGCAATCAAAAAGGAAGGAAGTATGCAAGGGCGGATCCAGACTTTTAACCAGGGGAGGGCCATACACTTAGATGAGTTTTTACTCACCGCTTAAAAATGTTCTTTAATGTTTTGTAAAGGAGGCTAACAAAATTTAAATTACATAATGTGCATCTTAACCTTACGTTTACACATTTCAAGGGCTAAACTGACAACTTAAGTTATCAAATTATAATAGAACACTGTTGAACAATGTACAGCAATTTATGATGACTCCATATGAAAGCATTTCAAGATTCCAACAGTTTTATAAATATGCTATATTTAAGAGCTAAATCACAATAGTTTAGAGGCTTTTTGGTGCATTTCACGCATAAATGTAAGAAACTGTTGTGAAAAGTAGCTTTTTTTTCACAAATAAAATATAATTTGTTTGTTTCCATTTATATTAATGCGAAGAACGCTACAAAACTTTAAAAATCCAGAAAATGAGAGAGGATCTGATATGAAGAATTATCGCTATCTGTCTGCTTACTCGTATTTTGCTTTTAGTCAACAAAACTTGAAAATAGTAGAGAGAAAAATGTTTGGTTCTTGAATTTAGCCATTAGTTTAACAAAAGTGTCACTTTTGCTGTTTTTTGGGATATTAATGTATATTATTGTAATTCGTGTTTAAATCTCAGTTCTTGAGCATCCAAAGCAAATTCACTTCAAAAGTAGATTTATTTAATTTTTTAAGATCTTTTGTATTCAACAGAAAATCAATTTTGAAAGAAAAAAAAAAAACGACTGGGTCGCTATAGAATTTGCTAATTTCTTCCGAAAAGTCTGTTTAAAAATATTCCCTATATTTTAAGATTTAAAAATGTACCTGCAAAACAAGTTTTTCTCAAAAATTTAAATGCCATTTCATTTCTCAAAAAATCAAATCAACTTATTTTTGTTTCGAGAATCATTTTAAATTTTAAATTTTGTCTTAAAAATATTTTTGGTAAGCACTAAAGAAAGTGCTTATAAAATTTCGTTAAAATATGTTGACCTCTTTCTGAGATATGGAGTTATTTAAACAAAAGTAATATTTTTTTTAAATAAATAAATTGGGTGGCGCAACAGTCCTTTTGAGAACTAGGGCCTAGTGACTTACAACTCTCAACCATTCCTGTGTGCGAGTACTGTTGTCAGGGATGGAGGGGACCTACAGTTTTAAGCCGAATCCGAACGGCAAATTTGAGAAAGCACTTTTCATGACAAGAATTACTCTTGGAGATTTTGTCAGTTCCTCGCAAGAGGCAGTACCCGTGAAAAAAACTTTAGATGGCATAGGCAGGGATCGAACCCAAGACCTCTGGCATGACAGTCCAACACACTAACCATCATGCCACGGGTACTACACTTTTTTTATAAAGTAAAAAAATAGCATTTTTGATCATCAAACATTATCATAAATTTGAAAATTTGATCATCGAAAAGAACTTGCACAAAAAGAGGAGATTATTGAAATCGGTCCATTTGTTCTTGAGAAAACTTAAAAACAAAATAAAGGTAATGAGGGGTACCCTTCTGGTGCAATACCAAAATATGTTTTTCTTGTAGAAAGAAATTTTTATTTATACAACTTAACTGTATAAGCTTTATGGCTCACATGACCCCCCCCCCCCTGGATCGTCCATTGGTTAAAAGTTGATGAATTTGTGCTGTTTTTGGAATAGAGCTGAATATCCGATTCATATTATGTTCTTGGTCCAGTCTTCAGTTAAAAGTGGTACTTTTAGCAACAAAGTTTAAGGAAGTAAAATACAAATTTTGTTTTTATACACAAAAAATTAGTAATTCAAAATATAATGGGGCCATATCCATTAACGCAATACGATTAGTTTTGAATTGAAGGGAACTCCTACGAAAAAACAAACAAATTATCTCCCAGGGGGGGGGTCATGACCCCTACGATTAAATTAGAATTTAAACATTTTTTTAAGGCAAACATTTAAGGGGTTTACTCAGCAAGTAAAACAAAACCAATTAATAACAACGTATACGCCTAAATGTACGTACACTTAACTAATTAAATAGAAAATTCAGTAATTTTTTGCTGATTGCTACGTAATTTTTGAAATTATTTGCTATGCACTATACCTGCGTGCGTCCATAAGTATTTCTACTTTTCAAATACAAAAATATATTCATTTGAACTATCTAGAATTAATTCATCACATTTCACAAACCATAGTTTTTTTTTGATTGAGTGCACAGGCGGACAAGCCAATTTTACACTCACACTAAAAACTAAATTTGCAACTAAGTTTGTTGAAATAAAATGATTAGTATTATTGGTATAATAGTGCAACAGCCCGTGATGGAGTACCATGGCCTAGTAACACATAACTTTTAAGTGTAGTCTTTTGTGCGTGTTTTGGGTAACAGCTTTGGTTACAATCAATAGCAGCATGTAATGACAAAACTTAAATTATTATAATTTTGTATAATACCAATTTGATGTCAATAATTTTTTTTTGAAATTGAAATAGCATGTAAACAAAAAACATTTTTTTGTTATAAATCGCATGTAAAAACTAATAACAACAATTATAAAATTATTTGAAGGCTCACTTGATACCAATATGATGGTTTATTGAAAGTTTTCATTCACATAATTTTTAATCTTTCTAAATACCTACTTAAAATTTGTTGTGTATATAAAATTAAAACATTGACACAAGCTTTTAAAAATTAGTATATATATCCAAAAAATTGTACTATGATGATTTTCATTTTAGATATCTTTTTACTAGAAACACCACACTGAACTTTTATTATTGAGTGAAACCAAAGGTAAATGAAGGGTGATTTTTTAAAAGCTATAGGAAAGTTTTTCAAAAAAAAAAAACACATACAATTTAGAAAAAAAAATTATTTGAATCCATAGTACGGTCCATATAATTTGATGTTTGAAGATCATTTCATGCAAATGTTGACCTTGACTGCGCCTCAAATGGTCCATCCGCTTACGCCAATTTTGGCATACTCTTTCCAACATTTCGGCCGGTATCTCACGAATAAATGCTTTCATGTTGTCTTCCAATGAATCTATTGAAGCGGGCTTGTCTGTATAGACATGAGCTTTAACATAGCCCCACAAAAAATAGTCTAAAGGCGTTAAATCGCACGATCTAGGTCGCTAATTGACCGGTCCCGAATGTGAAATAAAATGTTCACCGAACTCGCCTCTCAATAAGTCCATTGTTGAGCGTGCTGTGTGGTATGTGGCACCGTCTTGTTGAAACCACATATCATGCAAGTCAAGCTCTTGCATTTTGGGCAAAAAAAGTTGAATATCATCTCACGGTAACGCTCACCATTCACAGTTACGTTAGGATTCGCATCATCTTTGAAGAAGTACGCTCCAATGATGCCACCAGCCCATAGACCGCACCAAACTGTGACTTTTTCTGGATACATTGGTAGCTCTTGCAATGCTTCTGGCTGATATTCACTCTAAAATCGACAATTCTGCTTATTTACGTACGCATTGTAACAAAAATGAGCTTCGTCGCTGAACACAATTTTTCGGTAAAAAAGTATATCTTCGGCCAACTTTCCAAGAGCCCATTCACCAAAAATTGTACGTTGCAGTAGGTCCTTCGGCTTTAATTCTTGCACCAGCTGTATTTTGAAAGGCACCACACCTAAATCCTTCCGCAAAATTTTCCACGTTGTTGAGTAACAGAGGCACAATTGCTGCGAACGGCGACGAATTGATAATTGAAGGTCATCATTAACACTGATGGCCGATACAGCTGCGATATATTCTTCAGTTCGCACTCTACGTAAGCATGTTGGTGTTTAAATGTCCAACAATGTAAATTTGGTGCGAAATTTAGTCACAATACCCTGATAGCCGCTTCAGTGGTTCGATTAAACTGACCATAAAATGGAAGAAGCGTGCAATGAACTTTCTTAACAGAGCACGCATTTTGATAAATAAAATTCAATAATTTGCAAGCGTTGTTCGTTTGTAAGACGATTCATTGTTAAATTATAGACCAAACTGAAGATGTTTGACAGTTAAACAAAACACGAAACGTGCGTCAGCTGTTTAAACCAGTGTTGCCAAAAAGATAATAGCTAAAAAATCACCCTTTAGAAAGCAAATGGAATTAAAAAAATATAAACTTTTGAGTTCACATAAAAGACACATTATTTTAAACATAAACCACTCATCCTTTGTAAAGGTAGTCTTTTTAGAACACTGTGTGGTATCAAACATAAATCACTTGATCTATACAAGTGATAGAAATCTGACATAATATTAAACTATTGACATACGTTTGTTAAAAATTTAAATCGGCTTTTTTGGCTTTATAAAGTTAAGTTTTTGTTTAATTAAACAAACATTACAATTATGGACTTTAAGAATTTTTTGAGAAAAACCCATTATGATTTAATGATGCAAAGTAATATGAAAACAGATATTTTTTCTATTGGTAAATGACAAGTTGTCGTATGAAGAACTCGTGACACATAAAACACACAACAAATCACTTGCTAAGACTTAAAAATCTTTTATCTTAAGCTTATACCAAAACAAGTCTAAATATATTGCAAGTTTTTAATTCAGATACTAACCTTTTTCAAGTCTTTAACTTGGTCGTTTTCATCCGCTTTTCTCTTTTCTGGATTTGGTAATCTTAGTTTCTCCTTGTCACATTGAGTTATTATCTGGAATTAAAAAAAATAAAAATATTAATTTTCATTAAAACGTTATTTTAACTTTTTTTTTAAATTTTATCTGATAGATTTCTCTTAGATATTTTATCCAACATCAGCAATGTAAAGTTATTTATTTTATTAATAAAGCTACATATACAGAAAATGAAATCGAAAGCCAACATCACATTTATAAAATCACTCAGTCATAAGGACACATTTTATAGAACGGCATCAGTTTTCTATGACATGTTATATCTTTTGTATACAATTGCTGACATCAAATTATGTAAACATTGCTTACCAGCCAGTCTCTAAGGACAACCAATTCAATCACAACAAATACAAACAAACAAAAATGCACAAAACGTAAGCATATGCATATTGGCCTACTAAAAAAGCATACCTACCTGTTTTTAGTTTTTTTTTTGGCAATGTTTCAATATTCTTAAGGATTGCTTTTTCTGGTCATAATATCAAGGAGATTTGGGTGTTGCGCTGAATAACCTATAACCACAACTGCTTGATATGTTTTCCTGCATTTTAAGCTGACATTAAATTCAAATTAATGCAACGAAAACCTGGCTTTCAATTTAGAATGCATAAATAACCCTAAACTGCTTTATCCTTAAAAAGGAAAAATCACAAACAAAAACAAAAACAAGTAACACAAAACTTGAGTACGTGTAGGTAAAATAAAACAAATAATGCTTTGATGTTGTTTGTATGCCTACACTCAGAAGTCAGAAGCTACTTCAAAGATGCAGTAGCAGTAGCAGAAGGAGGTATGGTCTGTGCATGGAGAAGTGACTACTATGCTATCGTAAAATGTCACTTTGTGTGTACTTCAAGGTAGAATTTATTTTAAAACTATTTACGATTGCTGAATTTACTTTAAAGGAATTTCTGTCATTCATGAAAAAGCAAAACAGCACCAAAAGCCTCCTACAATTTTTTTTTCGTTTGCTCATACAAAGATATTATTTTTCATATAATTTATTTTTTTTTTTGCAATTAGTTTGTAAGGAAACTTTTGTAGGGTGGTCGTTTTTTGTTTTAATTATAAATAGTTTCCATTGCAACTTTAACTTTTATAACTGTTTTTTTTTTTTGTTTTTTATTTTGTTTTATTTTATTTTTGCATACTAAGGCATTTAGCTTTGGTATATTTATTTAAAGACCGAAGCAACTTTTTGACAGGAGATGATTATTAGTTGGCAGGGTAAACTTTATAATGTTAAGGGGTCCGATCTTACGAAAATGAGAATTGTTTTAGAGCAGTGGCCAAATTTTGTATCCATGCACGTGTTAAATGGTAAATTATAACATACCATATCCTTTGTACAGTGGTTCAAGCTTTATAAAGTCTTAAATCTATAAAAATTTGAACCAGTTAACAGACTACCCTATAATTTGTTTCAATTATTATTCTATTGTTAATGCTTTTTGAACTTAAATGATTGCCCTCGAGACTATAACTGCGTAGCTTGTTATTGAAAATCGGACTATTAAAACTTCATTTATTTAAAAATTGAGCAACTTTAATTTAATAATTATGAATCTTGAGGAACATTCTCAATTATCAAAACCCTTATATCGGGTGATTTTTTAAGAGCTTGAGAACTTAAAAAAAAAAAAAAACATAAAATTTGCAAAATCTCATCGATTCTTTATTTGAAACGTTAGATTGGTCCATGACATTTACTTTTTGAAGATAATTTCATTTAAATGTTGACCGCGGCTGCGTCTTAGGTGGTCCATTCGGAAAGTCCAATTTTGGGTAACTTTTTCGAGCATTTCGGCCGGAATAGCCCGAATTTCTTCGGAAATGTTGTCTTACAAAGCTGGAATAGTTGCTGGCTTATTTGTGTAGACTTTAGACTTGACGTAGCCCCACAAAAAATAGTCTAAAGGCGTCAAATCGCATGATCTTGGTGGCCAACTTACCGGTCCATTCCTTGAGATGAATTGTTCTCCGAAGTTTTCCCTCAAAATGGCCATAGAATCGCGAGCTGTGTGGCATGTAGCGCCATCTTGTTGAAACCACATGTCAACCAAGTTCAGTTCTTCCATTTTTGGCAACAAAAAGTTTGTTAGCATTGAACGATAGCGATCGCCATTCACCGTAACGTTGCGTCCAACAGCATCTTTGAAAAAATACGGGGCAATGATTCCACCAGCGTACAAACCACACCAAACAGTGCATTTTTCGGGATGCATGGGCAGTTCTTGAACGGCTTCTGGTTGCTCTTCACTCCAAATGCGGCAATTTTGCTTATTTACGTAGCCATTCAACCAGAAATGAGCCTCATCGCTGAACAAAATTTGTCGATAAAAAAGCGGATTTTCTGCCAACCGATTTTGGTAATAAAATTCAATGATTTGCAAGCGTTGCTCGTTAGTAAGTCTATTCATGATGAAATGTCAAAGCATACTGAGCATCTTTCTCTTTGACACCATGTCTGAAACCCCGCGTGATCTGTCAAATACTAATGCATGAAAATCCTAACCTCAAAAAAATCACCCATTATAAATGGCTGGTTAATGTTAGAATTTTGTATTTATCAACTATCAATTTATTATTAACATTAAAAATAGCGGCAAATAAAATATAACGGGTTATCCATTTTCGATTTCAAAAATTTAGGGCTGGATTTCGACATATGTCAAACTAAGTTGTTAAACCAATTTTTTTTCAGTTGAAAGTCTGACACTTACGAAAATGTATTTCTTAACTATCGCACAACACATACAAATTGTTAAAATCTACTAAAAAATTGATTTGATCTGTGATTCTGCCACAGTCATATATCGCGCTTTAAGAGGAGATCATGATTTACATAATCGTCTAACTACGCAAGCAATTGGCAAAATTGTGAAGAAATTTGAAGAGACTGGATTGGGAATCATCGTTTCGCTCGTATTACTGAAAATATAGCTGCTGTAAGTTTGATGCCCTCTTTGGTCCGGAGGTGTGATTGGACCTTACTTCTTCAAAAACAACGATTAAATGACAGAAATGAAGAATGTGGTTTCAACAAGGCAGTGCCACCTGCCACACAACTCGAGCGAATATGGCTTTATTGCAAGAGACATTTCCTGTCCGCGTAATCTCTCGTCGGGCTATATCAACTAGCCACCAAGATCAGGCGATTTGATACCGCTGGACTTTTGTATGTGCGGCTATGCGAAAGGCCGTGCTTATGCAGTTAAACCTTTAACTTTTGAGCACTTCAAAACCAACATCCTTTCAAGTTATGGCTGAGATACCGCCCAATATGTGTCAAAAAGTGGTCGCAAATTACCTCAAAAGAATCGGTGCTTGCAACAATGCGTTTACTTTTGAAACCGCAAAATGGATAACCCTTTACATATAAACTCTAGTAACCAAACAGACTGACTGTATTTTCTGTTGTTTATAACGACCGCTTTGGGATATTGTAGTATACTCAAACTCAGGCTTTCGATTAATAGGCCTCCATACTAACCAGTAACCCAAGGCGTATACGTTATGAAAAAATAACAAATAAACCGAACCCAAATAGAAATGATCTGCTTACTTCTCAGTTTCAAAGAGCGATAAAGGTGATATACATATTTCCCTTTGGCAATTCTTTTTGTCCTAACATGCAGCAACATTCATTTGTTTAAATAAATTTTCCTTACAAGCTACGCATTATTTAAGTTTTAGTCTCGAGGGCGAGTATTTAAGTTCAAAAAGCATAAACACAGCTGTGGCATACTTAGATACAAAAAAAAAAGAAAAAAGCATCACAGACCCATACTAATTATATTGCATATTGCAAAGAGCAAAAACAACAAACAGATAGTTTCAGTTTCCAGCTTCCAGCTTCAGGAAAGTACACCCAAGTGCTCTTCTCTAATAAACAAGACTAGATATATAGTTAAATGTCAATAGAGTGCGGATACTTGAGAAATGAAAATGCAGTCGGGTGTTTTTCAACCAATAAAGCCTCATTAATACACCACCATGAAGGTACTTAGTATATATGTATTTCTCTTTTTCATTTCAATTACTTATTTTAATTATAATGAAACTCATTGCTCTGCAATAAGTCAAGTTATATAAATAGAGAGACTAACTTAATATCAGATTTCTATACCATATATACCGGGCGAACAGTTTATTTCTTTTCTTTTCTTTCATTCTTTTTTGCTTCTCTCTTTCGCTCAAGTCTTAATGATATGCCAGGAAATCAAAATCAGGTCAGTCCGTCAGGCTGGCAGGAAGGCAAGAAATAAATTTCCACCTATATTGGTCATTTGACTCCCGCACCCAGTAACTGCCATTAACTTAAAAGCCTGGAATACTTTCTTACATCAAATTTAGCATATTTGGAAACTTGGACGTTTATTTTACGCCCTCACACATTTCGATACCTAGGTAAACTAACACGCAATCTATTTCACCCCAAGGATAAAGCATAAAATATAGGGCAGAGCTAAAGGAAAAAAAATAGAAATTGAAAGAATTCTTTCCGCCTTTCATCACCATGGCAGTCAGTTCCTACTCGTACATACATATACAGCGAATGTCAAATGTAGTTCCATTTCCATTAAGAAATAGAACGTGTGCATTTGTCAGTCTCACGAGAAATAATTTTTATATTTATGAAACTGATGATTGAGCCCTTAAAGAAAGGGGTACTTTTACTTGGAAGTAAATATTGGATTCATATTTTTATGATTCATCATCATCACATTGTGGATTGGAGTCGAGGTGTTTTTTTTACATCACTTAAATAAAATAAGTAAACCCTCCAATGAATGAGTTTTAAAATTCAAAATATTATGTTCTTCGTGTTTATATACTTTTGCCAAAATGCTACCAACATAGAATACGAGAAATATTCAAAAAAGAAATTGACATTAGGTTTATTCCCTGGGGAGAAGTGTAAAATATTTAAAAAAAAAAAGCGTTCTAACAGAATATGTATTCAAAAAATAGGAAAATGAAAAAAGTAAAATATTAAAAATTATTACAAAATTTCAAATAAATAAATGTGCTTTTGGTGGTTTTATAATCTTTCTGCTAAGAAGATTTGTGTTTAACTTAAATTCAAAAAAAGAGGCTGGGATGCGACCCACACTGATAACTTCCCATCCTGTCTGTCGATTTGTCTTGCTTAAAAGTTTGCAGGTTTTCGTGTTTTGTTAAAAAAGTTCTCAGTTGAATTATTCTTAAAAATTTAAAAACTACCACTAATATTTTGCATATAATGAAATAGTTTGATTTCAAAATCTAGTTTTGTTAACGAGATTTTTAGTCGAAAACAATTTTTACCAATTATAGTAGCATTTCTTAAAAAAAAAATATTTCTTATATAAACAAATACAAATTGGATGAATGAAATTAATTTGAAGTCAATATCTTCTATTGTTCACGAGATATCGAAAACCGAACATCTATTTATACCAATTTTGAGTACTATTTTTTGTAGATTTTAATTTTTTATGAAAAAACTGACTGTTGGATTTTTATAAAAAATGTACTGAACGTCGAAAACAATATTTTCTGTGAGATAAAATAAGATTGAAGCAAACATTTTTATTTTTGAAAAGATATTTGAGTCGAAAGTTTGAGTCTTGTTTTTTTTTACGTTTTTATTTTTTGTAAAAAAAACTGTCAATTCGATTTTTCTCAAAATTTTACCGAATATTATATATTTTTATTTTTTGAAAAGATATTTGAGTCGAAAGTTTGAGTCTTGTTTTTTTTTACGTTTTTATTTTTTGTAAAAAAAAACTGTCTATTCGATTTTTCTCAAAATTTAACCGAATATTGAAAACAATATTCCTTATAACAAAAAATTATTAATTATTAATTAAAGCCAATATCTTAAAGCCTTAAAAAGACTTTTATTAATTTTTGTTTAGTTTTTATTTTTTTTGTAAAAAAAACTGTCATTCGATTATTTTCAAAATTTTACTGAATGTTGAAAACGATATTTTTTAAAAGATAAAATTATTTTAAATCATATATCTTACAGTCCTGAAAAGATATTTCCGTTAAAAGTCAATTTTTACCAAGATTTAGTAATGTTTTTTTAGGTTTTTATTTTTGGGTAAAAAACTGTCAATTCGATTTTTCTCAAAATTTTACCGAATATTATATATTTTTATTTTTTGAAAAGATATTTGAGTCGAAAGTTTGAGTCTTGTTTTTTTTTACGTTTTTATTTTTTGTAAAAAAAAACTGTCTATTCGATTTTTCTCAAAATTTAACCGAATATTGAAAACAATATTCCTTATAACAAAAAATTATTAATTATTAATTAAAGCCAATATCTTAAAGCCTTAAAAAGACTTTTATTAATTTTTGTTTAGTTTTTATTTTTTTTGTAAAAAAAACTGTCATTCGATTATTTTCAAAATTTTACTGAATGTTGAAAACGATATTTTTTAAAAGATAAAATTATTTTAAATCATATATCTTACAGTCCTGAAAAGATATTTCCGTTAAAAGTCAATTTTTACCAAGATTTAGTAATGTTTTTTTAGGTTTTTATTTTTGGGTAAAAAACTGTCAATTCGATTTTTCTCAAAACTTTACTGAATGTTGACAACAATATTTTTTAAAATATAAATTAGTTTAAGGTCAATATCTCTAAGTTTTGAAAAGATATTTGAGTCGAAAATAAATTTTTACCAACTTTTATTAATATTTTTTTAGGTTTTTATTTTTTGTAAAAAAAATGTCAATTCGATTTTTCTTAAATTTTTACAGAATGTTGAAAATAATATTTCTTATAAGATAAAATTAGTTGGAAGCCATAATCTTAAATTTTCGAAAAGATATTTAAGTCGAAAATCAATTTTTACCAACTTTGAGTAAGTAATGTTTTTTATAGGTTTTTATTTTTTATAAAAAAAACTCTGTCAATTCAATTTTTCTCAAAATTTTACCAGATGTTAAAAACATTATTCTTCATTGCAGAAAATTGTTTCGGAGATAAAATCGTTTTTTGTTCGTTAATTTTTCGAGGTAAATAATATTTTTTTTCATTTATATAAAAAAACGTTAATTGGAATTTTTTCCAAAAATATATTTGTTTGGTATCACGTTACAATATATAATATAAAATTTTATTCAAGTCTCTAGCGTTATTGGTTCGTGAGATATTTAGGGTTAACCAAAATTTTCATCTTTTTTTTAAACTGCTTTAGTAAAAAAACTACCCACGCAATTTTCTTGAGAGCTCTTTCTGCATCTTTCTGCCTTATTATCTGTATAACAAAATTTATTTGAAGTCGATATCTCTTCTGGTTCTTGAGCTATGGGCGTCGAAAAAAACGTCGCGAACGTACGGAAGTACGGACGTACGAACGAACGTACACACTACACACGCACGAACAGACATCTCTCTAAAAATCTTTTATTTCGACTCTAGGGACCTTGAAACGTCGAGAAATGTCAAAATTTTCAATTCGACAAATCGGAACTATTACAATAACTTCCTATGGGAAGTTAATATTTTTAATAATTTCTAGAAATCTGTTAAATATCATTAACTATGTATATTAACCAAACATTGTCTATTCAAAATAGACATAAAATTCATCAAACCTAGTAATAATTCGCATCGTTATTAACAAGAAACAAAAAGTTCCCTTAAATTTCAAGTGACCATAAAAAGTTATTAAGATTTTTTGTTAATTTTTAATAATATACGCTTGCATTCAATGAGACCGCGGTAGACAGGTCTTAGAAAGGCGTTCCAGTCAGTATTTTTTGTTATCCAACAAGAAGGGAATAACATGTCTATTTATTTATACTAAAATCAATAATCAATTAATCAAAATTTAAGCTATCAAAACTATATATGAGAATGCAAAACATTTCAGAAACATCATGTAAAAAAAAACAATTCCAAATGTAGAAACTAAATTAAAGTCGATTAAATCAATAAACGATTCTATTTTTTTTTAAGGATCTGCTTAAACTTCTAACGTTGATCACGGTCACTTTATATAAAGAAAAAATGCCTATGGTTTACTCAGGCGTATACGTACCTTTTTAGTTTAACTAATTTAACATCACAATTAGGTATGAATTAATTCATTTGAGAAATTTAAACTTAGTTTTGTTAGATAACCAAAAAAAAGACATTTCCAATGAGTTTTTATAAACGAAACAATACAATCTTACTACCACAGCCTAATTAAAATAGAAATTTTGCTAATATTGAAAAAGTTGCTACAGACGTTTAGAGTATCATTATTAAGAAACTTAAAATAGTCCCCAGAAATCACTAACTAGTGAGCACATAAAGTTATTCAAGGTTTTTGAATTTATTTCATTATTTTAGTCTTCATGGCTTAGTAGTACTTAAAATCAATATTTTAATTTTAACCTCTAGAAAGTACTATTGTTTTGATATTTTTATTCTTATGTAACCTATCATACATATGTATGTTTAATCAGGAGTTTAAAATCAATATATTTCACAATTCTCGAACTTTATTTTTGTTCAAAATCGTTAAATTTGTGTGTGTTTTATGTTGCGTTGTATACAGGGTGTCCCGTAAGTAATGGATAACCCTGAAATACCGCATAGTAGACTTTATGACCGTCCTGAAAACTGATAAAAAAAAGTTCTATCTCAACCACAAGAAAAGTTATATGCATTTTTTTGTTCAGTGCATTATTTTTTTTCTTACTTTACATTTTTGAGTACCACGACTACAAGTGAATGAGTTCCATCATTTTTTTTTTGCAGGAATATTTTACATTACTTGTGCCAACACATAAGTAGAAGAAAATTATTATAACTGTTGGGCTTCTTAGAGAAAAAAATTATTTAACATTGAATTTCAATGCAAAATTTGAAAACAAATAATTTTTGAAAAAGTTAAATCATAGCTGGTATAAAAAAAATGCATGAATACCTGAGTGGCCAACTATTTTAAAAATATGCGCGTTAAATGCAGATTTCAAAATGGTATTACTTATTATTATATCTCGAGTCAATAGCAAGTTATTGGTAAAAATCTGCAATACTAGAGTAAATTTAGCAAAAACAAAAGTTTTCAAAATTAGCACAGTAAACGTGAAAATAATACCAAGCGTTGAACATAGCAGATTTTTGATTTATTGGCTGTTTCTACGATGTTGTCCTAATGATAAATCCAAGCTTTCAACTTCTAGGGCCAAATGCATTATTGATAAAAATGTCAAAAAAGTGCAAAAAACGGTTACATTTTCGAGCTTGTTTTGAATTTTATCTGTTCTATGGGGCTTTAACAAACCCATCAAATATTTTGTTGGTTGCTATTAGTTTATTTGTTATTTTATCTAAACAAAAAGTTTTTGAGCCAGCTTTTAATCACATGATCACTTAGTTAGAAAACAAAAACAGATAATTTTTTAATTTTTTTTTATTTAAAGCAAATGCTCAAACTGTTTTCCACCCACTCTTATACAGGTTATGCACCTCCGAATAAATGAACGTCTTAGTGAACGTGCAAGGTTTTGCTCAGAAATTTGTAATGCAGCTGCCTCCACACGATTTCTTAGCTCCTCTAAAGACCTGATCGGCTTGCTGTATACGATTTAATTAATGCATCCCTAGTAAAAAAAAATCAAGTGGATTTAGGTCTGGTGAACGGGGTGGCCATAAAATTGGTCCCAGACGTCCTATCCATCTGCCTGGATATCTGACATTTAAATATGCCCGCACAGGCACAGTATAGTGTGCTGGACAACCATCATTTTGAAGCCAATGGGATTCCTTTAGTTCTTGAGGCACTTCTTCCAGCAAGGTTGGGAGATCATTTTGGAGGAACTCCAAATAACCTTGGCCAGTTAAAATCCCCGGCAACTCAAAGGGTCCAATTATTTTCCCATTGAGAATCCCAGTCCAATAGTTTATTTTGAATTGGTACTGGGACCTGTCTTCCCTCATGATGTTTGGGTTTAGTAGTGCCCAGTGTAGTGCTTCGTTTGCGTTGCCTTTGCACTCTCCATAAATGAAATGCATGTTTGCATATTCTTGTGCAGAATACAGAATACGATATAAATAAGTGTTCGTCGTGGTCTTAATCTTATGAATTAAGATCAAATTACAAAAACTTTAATTCAAAATTTAAAAAACTTACGATTTTATGCCTTCTCACTTTCTCAGGATCTTACAATTTACTATTCAAAAAACCCAATTAAAATTGAATCAGAAGACTTTTTGTTTGGAGAAAATAACAAATAAACTAATAGCAACCAACAAAATATTTGATGGGTTTGTTAAAGCCCCATAGAACAGATAAAATTCAAAACAAGCTCGAAAATGTAACCGTTTTTTGCACTTTTTTGACATTTTTATCAATAATGCATTTGGCCCTAGAAGTTGAAAGCTTGGATTTATCATTAGGACAACATCGTAGAAACAGCCAATAAATCAAAAATCTGCTATGTTCAACGCTTGGTATTATTTTCACGTTTACTGTGCTAATTTTGAAAACTTTTGTTTTTGCTAAATTTACTCTAGTATTGCAGATTTTTACCAATAACTTGCTATTGACTCGAGATATAATAATAAGTAATACCATTTTGAAATCTGCATTTAACGCGCATATTTTTAAAATAGTTGGCCACTCAGGTATTCATGCATTTTTTTTATACCAGCTATGATTTAACTTTTTCAAAAATTATTTGTTTTCAAATTTTGCATTGAAATTCAATGTTAAATAATTTTTTTCTCTAAGAAGCCCAACAGTTATAATAATTTTCTTCTACTTATGTGTTGGCACAAGTAATGTAAAATATTCCTGCAAAAAAAAAATGATGGAACTCATTCACTTGTAGTCGTGGTACTCAAAAATGTAAAGTAAGAAAAAAAATAATGCACTGAACAAAAAAATGCATATAACTTTTCTTGTGGTTGGGATAGAACTTTTTTTTATCAGTTTTCAGGACGGTCATAAAGTCTACTATGCGGCATTTCAGGGTTATCCATTACTTACGGGACACCCTGTATATATACATTGATTTTGAATCCTAGATTTTTATAAAGTTTGACAACCTTACAAAAAAATCATTAAGTACCAAAATTAAACTTTAAAAAATCAAAACTTGGGGCTCGTACTAAAGGTGAAATATTATAAATATTGAAAAATGCAAAAGAAGGGCTTGGGCAAAAGAAGGGCTTGGGCAAAAGAAGAATGGCCATTTTGTATAAATTTGTGGTCCCAGTTCGTACACCCATGATTTTGGAATCAAATAAAATTGTTGTTTCGCTTAATGCACTGTATTAATATTTTTAAAATCGATTTGGGAGATTTCGAGATGTTTGAGCTTGAAGTTGGAGTAGTAAAAATCAAGAAAATCGTTGTTTTTTGCCATATCAGCTTATAACTTTCGACTGTAATAGACTTTCAGATATGTCCTCTAAAGGATAAAATTGTACGCCCATGTTGATCGTTAGACTATTTGTTTCCTAAGGAACATATTTCCCATAGCACAATTGGAAGGTATATATCATCACCGATTAATTCGAGATATCAGCATGTAAGAAATAACATCTCTTGATGTTGGTGACCTTTTTGTTGCTATATTGTTGTTATTAAATGGGCTTCAGGTCAAATGAAACAAATATTTTATTTTTTGTCACTACGTTTCGTCCATGTATATGGACATCATCAGGTGAACAAATGGTTTCTATTTTGGCATTGATAAATAATGTTAAGAAATGTTTACAAAAAATATTCACAATACATTAATTACTTACAACAATATTATTGTTACATTTATATTGAACAATGATTTATTATATGTCTACACTACAAAGTTTAACTGACAAGTAACATGTCCGTCAAATAAACAGAACAAAACAGAAAAATTATATAAACAAAAAGCACATAGAGATCATATTGCAGAGCTTTTTCTTTTCCTCTTCTCCACCAAGTGTTTGTAGTGTGGGCTAACGTCATCCATATCGGTTCGTCTGTTCATTGCGTTATCAGCATTGATTATATGCAGCGTTTCGATTATCATCCCTTTGTTTTGATGTTCTTCTCGCTGCATTATTTTGACGTTAGAGTGGTCAGGGGAGTGCTTGAAAGTTATGCAATGTGATGCCAGGGCTGTCTTCTGTATTGCGCCACTCTTGATATCGGATTTGTGTCCTGCTAGTCTGCTTTTAAGTTTTTGTTTTGTTGTTCCTATATAAGTTTGGTTACATTCTTCGTCCGGATTTCCATTACAATTAATTTTGTAAATTAAATTCGAATGTTCCAATTTGTCTATTTTTGTTTTAAGGTTAGTGTAGAGTTGTGAAGTTGTGTTTGTTGATTTGAAAGCTAATTTGTATTTCTCTGTATCCAAGAGTTTTGCATGTTTGAACCGATCTGCTATTTCTTTGACATACGTAAAGGATTTGTAAATTTTGTTTTCTCTTTCTTCTTCTTCCGGTGGGTGAATAGTACGATGTTCATATTGTGTTATTAATGTTTTTATTATTTGTTGCGGAAAGGCGTTTTTTTGTAATATTTCTTTTATCTTTGTTTTGTTATTGATGTGGTATTCTGTATCACTGATTGAAAGAACTCTATTTATCAAGTTTTTGGCCGTGTTGAAGATTATTTGTTTAGGGTGCTGGGAAAAGAAATTGATTAGTCTACCGGACGAAGTTGGTTTTTGGAACCAATCCATTTTTAGTTGTCCTTTTTCGCGAATGACCACAGTGTCTAAGTAGGCTAATTTGTTGTTTGTTTCGATTTCAACTGTAAATTGTATTTTCTTATGGAAGCTGTTAAGGGAATTAAGAGTTTGTTCGATGTCTTTCTCTTTTATGATGGCAAATATGTCATCCACATATTTTGTAAAGACTCGGGGCTTGTTTGGTAGTTTTTCCAGGCAGTTGTTTAGGAGTTCTTCGAGAATGATGTCTGCTATAATCGGAGAAGCTGGATTTCCCATCGGCATGCCATCTTTTTGTTGGTATGTTTTGTTGCCATAAACCAAATAATTGTTCTCAATTATGCAGAATCGCAGTAGTTCAAGAAATTTGGGCTTTTTGATGAGCGTGTGTTCCTTAATTTTGTCCCAGTTATTACTGATAAGTTCTAGTGCCATTTTCAGTGGAATATTTGTAAAAAGTGATATTACGTCAAATGACACTAGAACTTCATCATTTTCCGTTTTTAGCCCATGTAATTTCTTTTTGAATTGGAGTGAATCCTTTACATTAAATTTGGAATCTATTGTTAGATTTTTCAAAATACTGATGAGGTACTTGGCCAAGTTGTAACAGGGAACTTTTGTAGAAGAACATATAGGCCGTAGGGGAAGACCTTCCTTATGGATTTTGGGAAGTCCATAAAGTCTGGGTGCAACTGAATTATATGTAGTCATAATATGTTTTTGGCGTTGATCGATTATTTGGTTTTCAAATAAATATTTAACAAGGCTGTTGTTTTTCTCTTGCAATTTGTTCGTGGGATCGCTTCGAATTGGCCAATATACATTTCTGTCTTCCATCATTGTTTTCATTTTTGTTTCATAATCATGTTTGTATATTGCCACTGTGACGTTACCCTTGTCTGCTGAAACGATATAAATTTCTCTGTGTTTATGCAGAAATTGTTTTGTATCGTTGAGAATATTAGTTATATATTTATTGAACTCCGAAAACTTCCTCTTCTCCATACAATTATTTAACATATTTGCAAATTTTCCCCGTGCTTTCTCCTTTTCGTCATTATCGCTTATTGTTTGGATACAATCCTCACCGTCTGCAATAATTTTGAAGAAGGAGTTAGAAGTGGAGTGAATAGTACTAGGTAGTGCGTACTTAGGACCTAGTGAAAGTAAGTACTTTATTTCATCTGGAATGGGAACACTGGTTTTGTTGACAAACCACTTTTGGTTTAGGCGAATGCCGTATTTCTCTTTCATCCTATCCTTGAGCGATGTTAATTTTTTGTCATGTGTTCGCTTAAGTTTTTCGTTTCTATTGTTGTATTGTATTTGTTCGTGGAATAGAAAGTTTGTGTATTCTTCTTCTGTCAAAGTTGATACAATAGAGCTCTCAATGTTTTTAATTCTTTTTACCGTGGAGGTTAGATTTGTGTGTTTTGCAGAAATGAAGTGGTTCAAAATTTTGCAGTGGAAATTGAATATAGTTTTTTGTAAAGATTTAAATAAAGAGTGTTTTTTACCAATATCCTGTTGAAATAATTTTTCTAGATGTGTTGTTATATTTGTGATGAAATTTGGTGTCAGTCCAAACTTTCTGCAGCTCAAAAGAAAATTCTTACTTGTTATTGTTTTCACTCTTATTGTGCTGAGCTTTCTGTGTTGCTTCAATGTGCTGCAAAATTTGTTGCCATATTTATCCCTCATACTGTTGTAGAAAGCCATTTTGTTGTTTTTGAACTAAGATGGTGAATGTTCGATAGAAAATTTTTAAAAAATTAATTCGGCGTGCCCTCCGATAATTATATCTCTTGATGTTGGTGACCTTTTTGTTGCTATATTGTTGTTATTAAATGGGCTTCAGGTCAAATGAAACAAATATTTTATTTTTTGTCACTACGTTTCGTCCATGTATATGGACATCATCAGGTGAACAAATGGTTTCTATTTTGGCATTGATAAATAATGTTAAGAAATGTTTACAAAAAATATTCACAATACATTAATTACTTACAACAATATTATTGTTACATTTATATTGAACAATGATTTCTTATATGTCTACACTACAAAGTTTAACTGACAAGTAACATGTCCGTCAAATAAACAGAACAAAACAGAAAAATTATATAAACAAAAAGCACATAGAGATCATATTGCAGAGCTTTTTCTTTTCCTCTTCTCCACCAAGTGTTTGTAGTGTGGGCTAACGTCATCCATATCGGTTCGTCTGTTCATTGCGTTATCAGCATTGATTATATGCAGCGTTTCGATTATCATCCTTTTGTTTTGATGTTCTTCTCGCTGCATTATTTTGACGTTAGAGTGGTCAGGGGAGTGCTTGAAAGTTATGCAATGTGATGCCAGGGCTGTCTTCTGTATTGCGCCACTCTTGATATCGGATTTGTGTCCTGCTAGTCTGCTTTTAAGTTTTTGTTTTGTTGTTCCTATATAAGTTTGGTTACATTCTTCGTCCGGATTTCCATTACAATTAATTTTGTAAATTAAATTCGAATGTTCCAATTTGTCTATTTTTGTTTTATAATTCAGTTGCACCCAGACTTTATGGACTTCCCAAAATCCATAAGGAAGGTCTTCCCCTACGGCCTATATGTTCTTCTACAAAAGTTCCCTGTTACAACTTGGCCAAGTACCTCATCAGTATTTTGAAAAATCTAACAATAGATTCCAAATTTAATGTAAAGGATTCACTCCAATTCAAAAAGAAATTACATGGGCTAAAAACGGAAAATGATGAAGTTCTAGTGTCATTTGACGTAATATCACTTTTTACAAATATTCCACTGAAAATGGCACTAGAACTTATCAGTAATAACTGGGACAAAATTAAGGAACACACGCTCATCAAAAAGCCCAAATTTCTTGAACTACTGCGATTCTGCATAATTGAGAACAATTATTTGGTTTATGGCAACAAAACATACCAACAAAAAGATGGCATGCCGATGGGAAATCCAGCTTCTCCGATTATAGCAGACATCATTCTCGAAGAACTCCTAAACAACTGCCTGGAAAAACTACCAAACAAGCCCCGAGTCTTTACAAAATATGTGGATGACATATTTGCCATCATAAAAGAGAAAGACATCGAACAAACTCTTAATTCCCTTAACAGCTTCCATAAGAAAATACAATTTACAGTTGAAATCGAAACAAACAACAAATTAGCCTACTTAGACACTGTGGTCATTCGCGAAAAAGGACAACTAAAAATGGATTGGTTCCAAAAACCAACTTCGTCCGGTAGACTAATCAATTTCTTTTCCCAGCACCCTAAACAAATAATCTTCAACACGGCCAAAAACTTGATAAATAGAGTTCTTTCAATCAGTGATACAGAATACCACATCAATAACAAAACAAAGATAAAAGAAATATTACAAAAAAACGCCTTTCCGCAACAAATAATAAAAACATTAATAACACAATATGAACATCGTACTATTCACCCACCGGAAGAAGAAGAAAGAGAAAACAAAATTTACAAATCCTTTACGTATGTCAAAGAAATAGCAGATCGGTTCAAACATGCAAAACTCTTGGATACAGAGAAATACAAATTAGCTTTCAAATCAACAAACACAACTTCACAACTCTACACTAACCTTAAAACAAAAATAGACAAATTGGAACATTCGAATTTAATTTACAAAATTAATTGTAATGGAAATCCGGACGAAGAATGTAACCAAACTTATATAGGAACAACAAAACAAAAACTTAAAAGCAGACTAGCAGGACACAAATCCGATATCAAGAGTGGCGCAATACAGAAGACAGCCCTGGCATCACATTGCATAACTTTCAAGCACTCCCCTGACCACTCTAACGTCAAAATAATGCAGCGAGAAGAACATCAAAACAAAAGGATGATAATCGAAACGCTGCATATAATCAATGCTGATAACGCAATGAACAGACGAACCGATATGGATGACGTTAGCCCACACTACAAACACTTGGTGGAGAAGAGGAAAAGAAAAAGCTCTGCAATATGATCTCTATGTGCTTTTTGTTTATATAATTTTTCTGTTTTGTTCTGTTTATTTGACGGACATGTTACTTGTCAGTTAAACTTTGTAGTGTAGACATATAAGAAATCATTGTTCAATATAAATGTAACAATAATATTGTTGTAAGTAATTAATGTATTGTGAATATTTTTTGTAAACATTTCTTAACATTATTTATCAATGCCAAAATAGAAACCATTTGTTCACCTGATGATGTCCATATACATGGACGAAACGTAGTGACAAAAAATAAAATATTTGTTTCATTTGACCTGAAGCCCATTTAATAACAACAATATGTAAGAAATAACTGAAATATTTAATTTCTAGCAAAGTCTGAGCCAATTATATGAAAATATACTCAGTGTACATCAAAATTATTGATAATATCTAGAAGATGTTTGTAATCTTTAATTTGGTACCAATATCGTTTCAATGCAGTCTATAACTCGAAAGTTATAAGCTGATAACTATTTTCTTTAATTTTACTACTCCAACTTCAATCTCAAATATCACGAAATCTCCTCAACCGATTTTCAAAATATTAAGCTCAATGCCAATCTCATGGGTTTGCGCACTGAGCCATTCTTATTTGATAAACACGAACAAAAGAAAATCATGATATTTAAAGCCGATAGTTTGCGTTTTTGTCGAATAAATAATCTTTGTATTTATATTTTTGGCCATAATCGTATTATTTCTGAAGGAATAAAGGTATGCATGTGTTTAATTTATTTATTTATGTTGTCGAGTTCATATAGTACAACAATAAGCACTCCGTAGTCAACATATTAACAAATTATCTGAATGTTACATATTTTTAATTGAATCTCAAAAGACCTCTAATGTATTAATTTTATAGCAAACAAACATTTATTTTGAAGTCGAATGCTAAGGAAAGAATGTTGGAGCATGGACTGTTGATTGTGGATTGCGAATCGCAATGCGATGTTTATCCCGATCAACATTGTCGGGAACTTGTCAATTAAGTGCCACGTAGAAATGCACTAGTAATTAAAACTCGTCTTTTTTTCAACTGGAATTCAAATTATAATTTTTTAATTACATCGTATTTTGCATTTCCTTGTTTTTATTTTTCATTTACTTTTAAAATATTTCTATTATTTTGATCAGTAAGTTAACGCAGTAAAAGTTGTTCGGGTACTTACTGTTGAAAACCCGGTATTTGCTCTTTTAGTATTTTTCCTACCTTTAGCAGTCACAAAGCATGTATGTATCTACATATATTTTTTTGTAAATGAAGATATACATATCTTGCAAAATTAATACCAAGTTCAGATTGAAATGACGTGACACTCCACCTCAATGACTTCCACTTGCGAGATCCAAATTTTTCAAGTTCCACTAACTTGACATTATATTAAGAGGTCTTTCGACATTATTTTATCTGCTGTGCTAAAAAAACGTCATTACTCTGTGTATGTTATAACTTTTTAAAGAATTTTTCCCTTTTGATTTTTATTTTCAAAATCAAAAGGGAAAAATGAGTGTGGGGGAGAGGGTTTAGGGGACTTTGAACTAGTAATGGAGGGTTAATCGCTGGCTGTTTCGATCCCAAACATAAAATTTCATACACAAATCATTTGAATCTTAAACCCTATCTTTCTAAGCCTATATGTTTTTTTTTTTAAGTAAAAAAGGTTATTAGAACACGACTTGTTTCCTAAGCCTTTAAGTTAAAATTGAATAAATGAAATTTATTTTTTTTATAATATGATGTTCTTTCGTTTCAGCAATGATCACTTCTGCTTTTTTTAACACAGCTGTACTTATCATTCAAGAAGGTTAAGAATCACACATGCAAAATTAATTAATTATTGGATTGGCAAGTGATAGATGTGTCTACCTATTTTTGATTTCAATATTCAAAAACGGTCTCATTATCATTTATTTTCATGTTCCAAATGGGCCCTTATAGGTTCGTGTACGGCTAGACATTTATGCGAGAAGCGATGTCTTTGATTTATCTGTATTAATTTTGTTTTCATATTTTAATAAAAATAATATCCACACACATCAAGGAGCGCAACCACACTGCTTCAGACATAGTAGGTACCTATATAATCGTATAAAACGTATTTTCATTCATTCTTAAACTGGCATGCAGGGCAGAAAGATATAGACGCAGGCTAATGTGGCGGCCAGTCGATATGGCAGACTGCCAAATTACTGTTTTGCGTTCGACTTCATTTGTTCGGTAAATTGCAAACGTCAGCAAACAATATATTAGCATTCATTTGAGATATTTTTTTGAGATATTAAAAAGAAAATCATTTGATTAAAAGATCTTCTTCTTTTTGGTTTTTGTTTTATTCATATGCGGATGTATACCATGTGTAGATAACGCTAAACGCAGGCCAATTAAATGTTTGACACTTTGGTACAAGGAATGAAAATCAATAAATTTTAATTTTAATTGATGGATTTTATGGATCATTATTTGTGGAGTCGGTGGTTCTGAGATTTTGTTTTGTATGTAAAAACAAATCTGTCATCGTACGGGTATTTAACAAATAATTTAAATGTCAATCCAATTATTATCGTCATTTGTCAAAAAATCAAACAAACGCCAACGTCACGTTCGTCGTTGGCGGGAAGCGCAAAGAATATACATATACATATGTTTCGACAAGATCATCATGTTTAGTTTAAAGATTTTTAATTTGAATTTATGATTGAAGTAAGCTACTAATTTAGGGTGTGAAGTATCAGTAGTTGGAATCATGTTTAGTGTGAAGAAATTGTCTATCAATAACAAAAGAGATGTTTTAAATTTTCAGAGATTTGTGATATCATTGAAATCCAGTTAAAAGATCAGTAGATTTTCTGCCATTGCAATGAATTGGATGTGGAAAAACTACCTGGTTGTTCAACAAACTCATTTTGTATTTGTGTTTTTACATATTTTTTGTATGCCCAAAGTATCTTTCTACCGAATCGAAAAAATGCAAACTTTTAAATTACGAATAAATGCAATACAATACAATACATAAATGGAATCATTTATGGGAAGATGAGCACATGGATTGATTGGTATTAAAATGTTTCAAAAGCGATTCTATATTTATTTATTTATTAATATCATATTCTCCTAACAATTTTTAGATATCTTATTTCTAATTTAATGATATATGTATTTTGTACAATTAATTAGAGAGAATAGGTTGTAGCATTTGAATTTTAAGTTAAAATTGAATTAATGCCACATTTACAAATTTTTATATTGTGGGATGGACATATTATAAATAACGTAATATAAAGGAACAGAAAAAGAGAATAAAGTTGCTTATGAATTGTATCAACTATGATTGATTTGAACTGCATAAACAAAATTTTAATTATTATATACGCAAATAAATAAAGAGAACAAATATTATCAAATGACGTAGTTTAACAAAGATTCAATGTTATAAGTATCGAAATTAAGAAGCCATAATTTAACGGATTTTAAGAACTGTGGACGGTTTCCAATGCTACGTAATTCAGCTGGAAGACTGTTGTATAATTTGCGAGAGACGATAGTGTAAGAATTCCTAAAAAGTGTAGTTCGAAAAATGTTTAGTCGTACCGAGTTAGAATTTCTCATGTTATATGTATTACTTATAGGGCTTTCCAAATAACCACTCCTTATAAAAAAATATCTTCAAAACCTTAAAATAAAACAAGTGTCTTACTGGTAGAATACCTGTTTGTTTAAATAAATCTGCAGAGTGAGCGAGGCGGGCTGCGTTGCATATTTTTCTTAGGACACATTTTTGAAGCACTGTTAATTGTTGGATTTTGTTTAAGTATGCACCTCCCCAACAACTGATACCATATTGTAATTTCGAGTGGAAAATACCATAGTAAACCTTTTTTAACGTGGAGAATGAACAATATTTTTTTAACCGATAAAAGCATCTTACGGTTGAAAGAAGATATTGCTTTAAATCCGTAATGTGCTCAGACCATTTTAAATGTTGGTCAATTTTGACACCTAAATACTTAAAATCTTTCACTATTTCTATATTGAAGCATGTACTGCAGCAGTTTACTTCAGAATTGAAGCTATTTATTAAATGAGATACTAGACATTTGCTATTGAAGAGTTTAAAACTAGAACAAGACGGAGCATGGAACAAGAATTTAATGTCATTTAGTCCATGAAGTTCATTGCTGAACATCATAAGTTTGGTTTTGTTACTGACTGAAAGTTTATGGTCCGCAAACCATAGCCTTAATAAGTGTACATCATGATTTATATCCGAAACCAAATTTAATGGACTAAGTGAATTGTATCCAATTGCTATATCATCAGCAAATGCATTAACTTTCCCTAAGAATGGTAGATTGAAGATGGAATTTATATAAACCAAGAAAAGAATGGGCCCAAGAACTGACCCTTGTGGGACACCCAAGTTAATATCCATGGAATCACTTAGAACACTACTTACTTTGACTATCTGAGACCTTTTACTCAGGTAGGATTCAAACCAATTGTAGATGAATCCTCGAAAACCAACATCATGCAATTTTTTCAAAAGTATAGAGTGACTGACCATATCAAAGGCTTTTGTAATGTCAACAAAAAGCGTAGCACATTTCATTTTTTTGTCCACTCCTTGTTGTATTGAACAGCAGAAATTTAATAAAGCATCTTCTGTTGACATTCTCAAACTAAATCCAAACTGTGAGGGGCTAAAGTAATTCTTGCTTGTGAGATAACGTAAAATTCTACTTTTTATAATTTTTTCGAAAATTTTTGAAATTGATGGTAATAATGAAATAGGTCTGTAGTTCTTTACATCCTTTTTGCTCCCTTTTTTGAAAATGGGTATAACAAAAGCAGATTTTAAGTCATTTGGGAAGACACCTGAAAAAACACTTTTATTAAAAATATGCGTCAAAACATCCACTAAATATAAAGCAGTTTTTTTTTAACAGTGTATTAGAAACACCATCAACGCCAACTGAGGTTGATTTATTCAGTGTATTTATAGTTTTCAGTACTTCAAGGCCATTTATTGTTTCGAAGAAGAAACTATTTCCACTATGTACCACATTTGAAGAGCTGAAGCTATTACAACATTCACAAGAGTTTGTGATATCACGAGGAAAAGAAGTTTTACCAACATTAGTAAAATAATTGTTTAAAAGATTTGCAATTTCTTTTGGATTTGAGATACATGTATCTCCATATTCAACTGTCATATAATTTGACTGACTATTTTGCTTTCTGTTTATAATTTCATTTACGACTTTCCATTCTTCTCTTGAATTATTCTTTGCATTTATTATTTTGTTGTTATAATAACTATCGCGACTCTGATGAATTTTATTATTAACTTCCTTGTTAATTTTTTTAAAGCGTAATCTTAAATTTGTATTAAGCGGATGTTTTCGAATGTATAGATTTTAAGAGCAAATCATTTATCCATGGCTTTAATTTTATATTATTGTTGATTAGCTGTTTAAAACGATTCAAAAATAAACTATAAGCTTTTGAAGGGTCCTCTTCTATATAAACCTCTTCCCAACTCTCCAACGTTAAATACTGAATTAACTTTCCAAAATCGATTTTAGATTGCCTATAATTACGTTTAACGCTTGTTTGCTCAACATTTTATAAAACCTTGAAGACAACACCCGTCATGCAATGATCAGAAATACCAAGATCAAAGACTACTCCGGCACAATCGTTAAGATCAATTTTTGAAAACCGACCGAAGATGTGGTCAAGACAGGTACCTGCAACAGGTCTTGTAGGTTCATTGACAAATGACGTAAGTCCATGCCCAGAAATTAATAAATTATATGCATCTAGGTTGGGGTTGTATGTAAGTAGGTCTAAATTAAAGTCACCTAAGATTATTAGGTTAGCTGCTCGCTGCACTTTTTAACAAAACAGAGAATTCTTCAATAAATACTTGTATAGTTTTACAGTGAAGTCTATAAATGCATATAAAGCTAAACATTTCATCACAAATAAAAACAGTAATTTTCATAATGTCTGCACTTGTCAAACTATAAATCTTAAGCTGACATTCATACGAATCACGCACAAATACTCCAACTCCACCAGCAGCATACGAATCATTTGTATTGGCTAAAAAATTATAATTTGGTAAACTAAAATCTTCAATTTCATAAGAAAATATCCATATCTCCGAAACAAACATAAAATCAGGTTTTTTTTCAAAGGCTTCAAGGTTACAGGTTAGTAAATCAAAATTACTTCGCAAACTACGTATATTTTGATGTACAGCGTAAATAGATTTTTGGTTAATAGAATCAAAATTAAGAATACAATCAAAATGCAAAATGCTTCGTCTTAGTCACAAATCTCATTATTTTGAGCTCTTGCTAGCATTCGTATGTAAAATAGTTTGAGACAAATTTAACAAAAAAATGATATCTTATTAGAGAAATTTCCGTATACAGAAACAAACTTTATTTCATACTCATTCAAATGAGGTAGAGCTCGTAAAATGTTGAGACTGTAAATTTGTTGTCTCAGGGATTAAAATGTCTAAGTATCAATTTATTTTTGCCGCCATTGAGGCAACAGGAAATTATAAAATCGTACATATGTAGGTGTTCCTTTAACCGAAGTTGAGACCTTAACAACAAAAAAAAAAACATACAAAAGTGATGGTTTTCGGAATGGATGGTGGTTTGAACAATAAAACTAGAACTAGGGTTTTCTTCGATTTGTTGGCATTTTTAGCTTTAAAAGCGAAATTGCTGAAGATTTTAAAATTAATCAAAGTTTACACCCAAAACATAACGTACTTGACTATGAATACATGTTAAGACCTAGGCATCATTTTGGATTCAGAGTTAACTCTATGCTTTATAAAAAGATTAAGGGGGGAATTCCAAGATCCTTATGTCCTTAAAACTCTATATTTATCATTTTTAGTTTAGTTTAGTTTATTTCATCAAACAGAGTACAACTCTTACAGACTACTTTAAAAAGTTAATATAATAATTCATTCAAATATAAGTATATGTACAAAAATAATAATAAATAATAATGGTAGCAAAAGATAAATTTTAATTACAAAACAGATTGCGATAACAAAGCAAACATAACATTTTTTTTTAAAACATCTCTTGAAATATTAGAAAAAATATCTATAACCTCAACAACAGAATTCGTTTCTCTTATACAACGTGCAAACGGTTCATTTCTACTATAATTTCTTCTATGAAAAGTCTCTCGCTAATGAAAATTAGAGCGGAGAGTCCTTGATGGAAAGTAAAAAAGTATTAGTTCTAACAAAAAGAACATTTGATACGATTGCTTATTAAATCTTTTACAAACATTATTGAAAAATATTTTCTCCTTACTTCAAGCGTTTGAATGTCAATAAGCGGCATCTAGATGGTTAAGATGGTACTTCTATATTCCAATTTAATTTATAGAAAGCATACCTAGTAAAACTTTTTTTGTATTTTTTCTATTCTAGAAGAATGAGTAATATAGTAGGGGTTCCAAACTATGCTGCGATATTTCAGTACCGATCTAACTAGTGCAATATATAATGATTTGAGGGTGTAGGGATCGGAAAAATCCCTAGAGTTTCTTTTGATAAACCCTAGCATCCCATTAGCTTTATTGACTATGAAATCAATATGCTTATTAAACGAAAGCTTTTCATCCAATATAACTCCCAAATCCTTTTTTGCCGTAACCCTATCTAAACTCGTATTGTTGATAGTATAATCAAATATGATAGGTGTTTTTTCCTATGGCATGTAAGGCTCTGACATTTGGCAACATTCAGGAACAACTTGTTAGATTCACACCATTCAGCCAGTTTTTTGATATCCTCTTGTAGATACAGACAGTCTGTAGAAGATTTTATGAGCCGGAAAATCTTGACATCATCGGCATACATATCAGATCAGTCCTAAAATTCGGTTGTATAATTTGCGAACCTTATTCTGAGTGAGTTTTGTGTCGATTTTATTTTAGTGAAACCAAAATAACTTGAGAAATTGAGTGCCGATTCGAACAAATTTTTAGCCGATCATATTACGGTTCTAACAGTGCAAACTATATTGTCTAACAGTTATTCTATTTTAGTAAAAAATTGCTTCACATTTTCCTTCTGACTTCCGAGTAATTCTTATTTTAATCAAAAACAGAAATATTTACAAATCGCTGTACTAGATCATGATCTATCAGACGTTCTTTGACTATTCCCGCAGTTCGTAAGGTGTAATATCATATTTCTGGTGACTTCTTGTCACAAACATTGATTTCATTTGAAGAATTCATTTTGAAAATTAACGATTTTTTGGGACTGAAATAGTGAAGTGAAACAATCCACTTCCATTCTAAACTGAGATTTGTCTCATTTGCAAATACTCAATCTCACCGTGTAGAGTGCATTCTCATGGAGAGTGAATTTAATCTTAATCAATTGAAAACTATTTTTTTATGTGATTTTTGAAACTCATTGAATTCAAATGAATCAAATCAAAAAATAATATTATTTTATTGCTTCAATCGTTTTGTATATTCTTTTGGTCTATACATTTCATTTGCCACCGAATTTAAACTTCAAAGAAGCAGAAATAAATTGAGGTAACTTTAGAAAAACGAAATAAGAAGCGAACTGCTTTAAATTGCCTTTAATTCAAAGACAAATGTTTACTATAGGTACATAAAATTGTACACCAACATCAATTAATCAATAATTGTTGGTAGTGTTAAGTTTTCAGTGAGGTCGTTTTAGAAAATATCTTTTTTTTTAAGACAATACTCACCACGCCCGCTGATGCGTTGATCTTTTGGCTTTATTGTAATTTTATCAACCTACGCTAGAACGCCAAGTCTAATTGTCTGTTTCAAATGCATATACATGTGTAGCTTCTAACACAAGTAGACCAGCACGTGATGATAAGAAATTCTCACGGGGTTTTCTATTTTTTCCGTCTTTTATTTAGTTAAACGCATTTAGTTAAAATTGACTTTGGTGCATTCACATGGGATCTTAAAACAATTTCTCAGCTTATTGTTTGGAATTTAGCATTCAGCAATATCATAGTACCAACAGCAAACAACTATATTATGTGAATAATTAATCATTAAGATTTCACAGTATTATTTCACTAATAATATCATTCGCATAACATCTCCCCTGATGATGACAAGATGAATGATGAATAAAGCACGAGTTCCAAAAAACCAAAAACCAAAAAAAAAAAGAAGCACAGCGATGAAGGGTCGTGCTTGCCGGATTCAAATGGTTGTACATATGCGTATACATACTGTAGACATATAAACAGTCCACATCGCAGAAATCTGCAGAATAAAAAGATTCTGCGGTAGGTAAGCCATGTAGCCACAATAACACAATCGAGTCGTTTTCCCGGACCTCGTTTTACACGAAGCACATAGGAATATTTGAATTCAAAAGTCGACAAAAAGCCAATTTGCAAAAATACTTGAAAAATATGGTAATGATAATGTGATATTTTTTTTTTAGTGTAAAATCATCATAAAAATTATAAAATTGAATTTGTTTAAAAATAATAAAGCATATTTATTTTAATGTGTAAGTCTTTTTTTTTTTATATGCATGGTACCACGGTATTTCGCTTACCCTATTTCTACTTAGACTAAGATTTATAATCTAAGTGTTGATTTTTTTTTATTACTCACGAAATGCATAAGAATTAAATATTTTCACGTTTGGCTATATATGGAAGAAATAATTGCGTTAACAATCATCAAATGTGCTTGGATTTAGAATTTGCAATTGCCAACATTACTTTTTTCTTAAATTCCATTTTGTTGTTAATAAATTTGCTCAGACGTTAGTTAATATCCATTATGAAATTGCAAACCAAACTGAGCATAAATCAAGTGACAGCTGTCAGAAGACCAACTCCGAAAAAAGTATTTTGAAGATTTAGAACCACACGTCTAAAACAAAACACCTGTTAAAAGGTTTGTATTGAAATTTTAGTTTTCTAAACAGTTTCACACAGTTTTCTACACACAGATTAAACATATACTACATACATACTTGCATTGGAAAGATCTGCGAGGTGCTTTTTTCTAATGTCTGTGACTTTTGTCAAGTTTCCAATGCCAAAAACCCCACTATTCTCATTTGTGCGTCGATATTCCTGATTTTCATTTGGCTATAAACAGAGTAGACAAAATAAAAAGAAAAAAAAAACAGAAAAGAAAATTGCGAAATTAAGCTGCGTAAGCGTATGTTAGTGTGTCCTTTCTTTTTGGCTTTTCACGTGAACTGAAAACATCAGCAACAGTGCGATATAGCTATGTACATATGTATGTTTACTCTTCAAGAGGAAAAACAATTTGGGTGGGTGGACAACGGATTAATATTTGTTTTTTTTTGGTTAGCATAAATTCGTTTGATTTGTTTTTCTTTTTTTCATTGTTAAGTGTTAGGTAACCACAACAAATTTTTTTTCTTCAACTCACTGCTTATGATTAAATTTATGGGATTTCATTTATGTAGGATGAGCAAATTTTCTTAATAAAATTAACACAACACAAGCGTGATCAATTTTATTTAAATGACTGGGCCCATTTGGCACGTTGAGTTAACAATCGTTTAGGAGTTAAGTAGCTTAATAAGGCAAATAGTTTGAATTTTATTAGATATATGTAATATATATTTACACAAAAATTGTTATTTACGTTTGGGAAGTTTTGACATTTCATGAAACAATTTGCCGAACTAAAATAGTACAAGTTTTAAACAAATTATTTTCCATTCACATTTAAAGTTTGTAATTATATAAATGCTTATTTAAATTACTATTATTAAAATTATTATCTTTAGATAAAAACAAAGTGATTATAATCGATGTTGTGATTTTTTGCAATGTGATTTGTGACCTTTAAACTATTTAATCGATTTGACCGAGGTCATATTTCACATTTCATTTGGTTTCGATTCAAGAGGAAATGCGAAATCGACCTCAATAATATTACTTAATTTAACCGAGAAACATGAAAAAGGTTAAGGTAAACGTAAGAAGAAAATAAAAGGGTCAAAGATTCAACGAAATACATGAGGCATGACAAATTATGCCTCATGAAGACAGTCAAAGTTCATACGACTGTGTATGACTTTTATGAAATCACTTAAATTTAGAGCCCTGGAAAAATAATACTAATTTTAACTTATTTAAAAGGATTACTTAATTAATGTACTCTATTTACTATCTTTGCATACAAAAATAAAGTCCACGACTGGGTCGCACTAACTTGCTTCTTCATCCAAAGACTCTGTTTACAAATAGCTGTATTCTATATATTTTTAAATTTAAAAATGTACCTACAAAATAAGTTTTCCTTCAAAAATTTAAATCTCATTTGATTAAGGGGATATTCTAGTGTAGAGACATGAATTTCGCCCGGTTTTTGAAGCGTTGTATAAAGGAAACAAAAAATATTTTTAGTATCAATTTTTTTATCATTTGTTTATTGATTTGTTGTTCATACATACAAAAATTAAAATTAACAAAGTTACAAGTAGTCAAAGTGGGGGGTCTAAATAAAAGAGGGTGTCCTGGCGTGCATCCTACCAACCCTCCTGGTGATCTAAAAGACAAAAACCAGACGGATTCTTAATTATTATAGATGTCGCTATTGTTTCACTCTTGGATAAGTTAAAAAAAAAAACTTTTTAACAAAATGGCAGTTTGAAAAAAAAATGTTGTTGTTGCATATTTTTCAACAATTCCGAATTTTTTAAAAATACTAAATCAGAAGTTATATTTTTGGGCAAGGACCACACGATAAAGAGATGTAAAAAGAACATCCTCTTCAAATTTGAAGTAAATCGGTCTATTAGAACTCGATATATCCTTACTGCCATCCAGCTCGAAAAAAGTAGTTTCGAGAAAAACGCGTTCAGAGTTTTGAGACAAGTTTTCGACAATTTTACTTATAGAATGATACAGAATACGTATGTGCATATTTTTAATAGCGATTCCTGCTGACACGTTGTCAGAGCTAGCACTTCCACTCAGTATAAAGGTTGCCACAAAAGTAACTTAAAATTAAACTAAAAGGACAAAACAGTTTCTATGACCTTCAAAACCAGTTTCTATGACCTTCAATTAACGTGTGAAATAATAGGAATATTAAAAAATCCTTTTAAACGCATATTCTTGAATGTCTAAACTTTGGAAATATGAAAACAAAATTTTTTGATTTTTTCAAAATTCTACACTAGAATACCCCCTTAATCGAAAAAAAAACTTGAATTTTAAAATTATTTTTTCGAAAATCGTTAGAGCGGTTTTATTTAAATTCATTTTTATATATAAAATTTTTTCTAAAAAAATATTTTTGCAATGCATTTTTGTAGTGCTTATAAATATACGTTCCATATTTAATTTTCGTAAAAAATTGTTGACCCATTTTCGGATACCGAATTTTGAAAAAAAAATTTTTTTTTTTTAAATCCAAAAAAAAACAATGACATTTTTGATCATCAAATATTAATAAGACAGTATAAAATCTTGAGCAGGGAAATTATTGAAATTGTTTTATTAGTTCTTGACAAAACTTAAAATCAAAATAACGGCTCTATGGGGGGTTCCCTCTTCGAGCAATCCACAAATAATTTTTTTAGAGAAAATTTAATAAAAAACCTATCGGTTCGTTTTTGAGAAATATCGAATTTTTCAAAACCTTAATTTCCAAGTTTGAACTCAATAGTTCGGGCTGTAGGGGCGAGGACAGACAATGAGATAGACGGAATCAGGGGACCCACTTTTTTCGAAGCTCAATAAAACATTAAAAAAAAACTCAATAAAAAGTGAAAATTGTATTTTAATATAAAGTTTGGATTTTTAAATAAATTGTGAAAAAAAGATTCTCAACAGCATGCAATTCTTTTAAGGAAGTTTTGAACCACTTTGCAGCACATTTCGAAGGAATACTTCACCAAAGTGTTGGAACGCGTACATACATGTATCTAATTTATGTACTTTCCAATAAAAATATAAAAATTTACCACATTATTTTGTAAAAGAAAATTCAAGACATAAAGGAAGTCAAAGATTTAATCTTTTTGTTGGCTTGAAATGATTTTTTTTTAATGATTTGAAGAGGTATTTAAATATATTATTGTTTTCTTTAATTTTGACATGTGCACGATAATTTGGCAACAAAAATTTAAAAGTCAATTGGACATAGCCAAACTTAACGTTAAATCACCTCAACAAGCAAAATATCTTTTGAAATTTTTCTGTTATGTGGGCTAATTTAGGTCACAATACAAACAAATTGAAATTAACCAATTGATTTTTCAAAAAAATAAATAAATCCAGCATCGAATTTTCAATAATCTATTTTTTCCTAAATATGTATATGTATAAATAAGTAAGCATTGAAAAAATGTATCCTAAAAACATGTCAATCAACTTTGACTTTTAGATTGAAGTTAGTAAACACATCATTTTAACAAAAAATTGTATTTAAATACTGAAAATGACAAAGATACATTTATATTTAAGAAACAAAAGTATTCAAGGAATGCAATAATTTAGAAATTTTTTGTGGAGCTAAAAAGAAAAACAATTTTGTCGAACACATACAAATTATTATAAATATACAAAAAAAAAATGTGCAAAATTTTTGAATTTTCCTTAATATCGCAATATTATAAATTAATTTTCATTAATAGTTCTCTCCAAAAAATAAAAAAAAATCCTCCACCAGGTAAAAGAGAATATTAGGATTTTGATTTCCGGTGCAAAAATAAGCACTGAATAAACAAAATTCAAATTGTTTACAATATCATCACATGAGGCCAATAGTCATGGTGAGAAAATTTAAAGCAAAAAGGGAAACATTAAATCAATTAAATACATAACCGTCCCGTACCTCTAATAAAATTGTACAATGTGCGTAACACTTTCTCATCTACAGAATAATGTTTTAGTACGATTAATAGCAAAAAATGTACACAACTTTATTAGAGAGTGCTTTCGTATAATCCTATAACAATCACTCAATCAAACTGATGCTGAACATTTAAATGTTGGCACACAGAACCTAACCTCCACGTCGGAAAGCACTTATTGTTAAAATTGAATACAAAAATCCTACCTGAGTTTTAATGTATATTTTTTCGTATATTGTATACACATATTGTTGCTGCATGACTGGGAGAAAAATTGTTAGAAAAAGCCCGATTCATCACTTCATCTGTTACAATAATGATTCTCGTTTCGTATTTTGACTTGATGTGTAAATTTGTTTGTGTTCCTTTAAATCAAGAACTCCTCGCCAATAGTGATTTCCCTTTCAAGAGTTAACTTTTTGAATCATTCACGTGTGTTTAGAAAAAAAAAAAGAAAATTGGTAACACAATTTCGTATGTATTGAGAACAGAATAATATTAAGGATTCATGAAAGCATTACTCACTGAGACTCAATGAGTATGGAGAATCCAGGAGAAAAACGAGTTAATTCTATTTTTTTCTTCAAAATAAATACATTTTTAAATTTTAAACTTTTCATTTATTTCGAATAATTACTAAGTTATTATAGCGGGTTATCCATTTTGCGATTTCAAAAGTTTATAGAACTGAAAGTCAACATCTGTCAAACTAAGTTGTTAAAGCAATTTTTTGTCAGTTGAAAGTCTGACATTTACGAAAAAGGATCGCATAATTATCGCACAACGCATAAAAATGGTTAAAACCTACTTCAAAAATGTTAATTCCGCCCAGCCATAAATCGTGCTTTAAGGGAGATTATGGTTTATAGAATCGTCCAACTATGCAAGCAATTGGCAAAATTATGACGAAGTTTGAATAGACTCGATTGGTTACATATATTGTAAGGCCTGTGCATCAACGTTTCGCTCGTACCACTGAAAATATCGCTGTTGTACCTAAGTGAAAATGTTGTCGAAGACCCGAATGACACATTCCTCGTCGTTCTCAGGAATTAGGACTGTCTTACGGCATATTATGGCGTATTTTGCATTTCGATCTACACCTATGTACATACATCTATACAAAGTCAAGAACACACAACAACTGACCATTCACAACGCGCGCCGTAGATACGTCGAATGGGGGTGCTTGAAGAACAGGCGGTTGACGGAGATTTTTCGAATAAAATTTTCTTCAGCTACGAAGCACATTTCTCACTCGGTGGGTATGTTAATAAACAAAATTGTCGAATTGTCGTATTTGGGGTTCTGAGAATCCTCGAGTAATTGAAAAGAGGCCATCCATTACATCCACAAAAAGTCACTGTTTGGTGCCCTCTTTGGTCCGGAGGTGTGATTTGACCTTACTTCTTCGAAAACGATGATAGAACGACTGTCACCGTCAATTCGAAGCATTATGATGATAACCGACTCCTTTGACTTTTGCCTGCTATTGAAGAAGGTGGTTTCATCGAGACGGTGCCACCTGCCACACAACTCGAGCGAATATGGCTTTATTGCAAGAGACATTTCCTGGCCGCGTAATTTCTCGTCGTGGCGATATCAACTGGCCACCAAGATCATGCGATTTGACACCGCTGGAATTTTTTTTGTGAGGCTACGCGAAAGACCTGGTTTATGCAGATAAGTTATGGCTGAGACACCGCCCAATATGTGTCAAAAAGTGGTCGAAAATTACCTCAAAAGAATCGATGCTTGCAACAATTCGGGTGGTGGTCATTCAAATGATGTAGTGTTTTACACATAATGTCAACGTGTTCAAACTTTAAAATAAAAAAGAAATGTCATGAAAAAAAAATATTTTATATGAATGTGTTTTATTTACGTTTACTTCTGAAACTGCAAAATGGATAACCCTATACCATCGAAAAATGGCAGAAATCACATTAATTAATTAATTCATGAATTGAATACAAATTAAATTATTTATTAGGGTTTAGAAAATAATGGGTTACAAAACAGTGTTTTTGAAATTTTCCTTATTAACTTTGCCTATTAAAGAATTTGAACTTATATTCTCATTTTTCCCTTGGACCATTCACATGCCAATTTAAAAGTGTGAACGAATTACATGCGATTGCCAAATTAATGTTAAATTAATTAATTTTCATATTCTAATTTCATACTTGTATCAAAAAGTGCTTATTCATCATAACATCAAACACTGGAGTGGTCTACAGAGTGCGTGAGTAATTAGAAGCGATTCCATGAGTGTTCATTCATTATGACACATGACAAATCGTGTGTAAGGAACTGTCAAGTATGGTGGAATGAAATTTTATATTTTGCTGTAATGTGTTAATACTCAGTTCCAGTAGTAGATCTGTTAACAATATGAAAGTAAATATTTTGTAGTCTGGAAATACACTGATGATAATATCATACACAGAATTATTTTAATTTTTCTTTTCATTTTGCCAAAATCGGTTCATAAAGTTTTGATTAAACTTACTACTCACAGCAATCATTCAAAAAACTATGTTTCTCTCCGAAAAGACGAAATTGTTTCGATGATTTTTGAAAGAAAACAGGATTGAGAAAAAAATATGTTTCGTTGGATGATAAAAATAGGTAATTGTATTAACTATAACGTAAACCTCCTAGTCTATACAAATGTAATACTTGACACTTACAACTGTTAAATCAGTTGTGACTCTTGCCCTAAGCGTTATATTTGCTTTCGAAAATTTTACTCAAATTATCTTGACTATTTAAATGAGACAACATTTTATAAAGGGTGTCCCATAATTCACACAAAATAGGAATTTTGCGTCAGTCAATAGTACAATGCTACCAAAGTAAAAAATAACAGTAGCTGTGAAAGCTGATCTTGGGGGGTTAGTAAAAACGAAGCATATTTTTATCTTAATTGTTCGTTAATCTTCAAAATTGTCGCATTTGAGGTTTAGAAACAAATGCATCTCCAACCAGTAACTGCGATTCTGATTGCGAGCTGCATGCATTTTAATATTGTTTGATAACGCAATATGAAACAATAGTTCTTAGTTTATAAGTTACAAGATAGGCTCAGTTTTTTTTTAAAGTGAAGAAGATCGAACGGAACACGGAAGCCTCTTAACCCTCTAATGGGCAAAATGGTAAAAATGGTCGTATGAAGTTAAAATTTTTTTCCAGGTAGATATACATATAATAAGCTTATATTGAACTTTTTAGCTGAAACTTGTATCCACATGGAGTGTCAAGTCACAAATAATGGAGACCTTCTCAAGACGGTCTTCCCGGTTTGAGTGTAAAAAATAAGTGAGATGTAATATTAATAATAAATTGTATTCAGTAAAAAAAAAAGTATTTTAGTTTCTGTGGTGATAATCCCAGAAACAATTTTTACTTGCTGAACAGCACAAATGAATATTACATTTGCAACACTTTACTTGTGTGTCTAATTTTTTGCAATGTTTGAACCTTTTTTTCTCGCTTCTGAAACCCCATATTGGAAAATGATTTTCTCCATCAAACCGAATATCAGCAACGGGATGAATTGCTCTTTTTCCAACATTTGATGTGCTCGGCATTGGTGATGCTGGTCGCTCCACACTTGGAGACGATGGTGGTCGCCCAACTGCTAGTTTTTCCTTGAAAGCAACGAGTCCAGCGGCTATTTCTTCGCGAAACTGTGGAAGCTGGAGAAGTGGTTGTTCCTCGGAACTGTCATTATCGTTTTCTGCACGGATTCGTTTATATAAAATGTAGCTGTTCGTTGCGACCATATCAATAAAATGGTAAAAGAGTCTTATCATGATATTTCTGCTTTTAGCTTGGATATGATATCGACCCATAAGCCCATCCATGAGGTCAACTCCACCCATATGAGCGTTATATTCCCGGATGATTTGGGGGAAGTCGATTTCCGTAAATGTTTTCAAACAAAACAAACAAAGAAATCTCTCACTGTTCCTAAGCTGAAGATTCCTCGTGCCCGTAAATAGACTAAGAGGGGTAGCGATTTGTAAAAGTTATCGAAGTAAACTATGTGGTTACAAAACTCGGGAATTGTTTCTTATAACCGAACAACAACATTGGACGTTGCTCCTAGATCTGGCTTACCTGCTAAGATGATATTATCACCTGCACCATTGTATACCTCAAAACGGTATGCAAATCCGTTCGAATCACAAAGAACAAACAATTTGACACCCCACTTGTGCGGCTTGTTTGGCATATATTGACGAAGATGGTGTTTCGTCTTGGTGCTGCACATTTGTTCGTTAACACAAAGTCTTGCTGTTTTTGGGATGGAATCGAACCGCTCGTTTAGTTTGTTTACAAGAGCACGAATTCGAAACAAGCGAGCAAAGCCAGGTTCACCTTTTTTTCTTTTTTGGGATTCATCTTGGAAACAGAAAAATCTCTTGATTGCATCAAATCAGTCATTTGTTTAGACTCATGCGAACTTTTATATAATTGATGCAACTGATAAGTTAAACATATACATACGTTATATATGTCATTAAATTTGTATATGTATGCATATAAAACCATAAGCAATAATGTCGACATATTCCCTGACTTATGTATGTAACTTTGCAAGCATCTCTAAAGTAAAAAAAAACTCAGTCTAAAATGATTGTATCATCTGATGTTTTGTATCGCCTCATCAAAATTTTATATGCAAAACATTACACGAAATAGGAGAAACATAAAAACAAGTCTTGTCAATAACAACTCCTAGTCAACATTCTTTTTTTCTCAACTAAACGTAAATCTCTTTTTAATTTCACAATGAAAACAGAGAATTCATTGTCTTGCAATTAGTAGTGGGTAAATCGAATTACCCCGCCTCCCTTACTGCCTACTTCGGAAACATCAGTTTAGCTTTATTCATTACTCAACCTTCTAACAGGTTATCTATCAATTGATTTTTTTTTTTCAAGTCTGTACGACAAGGTATACAAATTTAATTGCAAACTAAAGATAGCTACTGCCTCTGTCAGTAATCATTTGTAGTACGCTAATATTATTTCTCTGAGGGTATACAAAGGAACTATAATTAACTTTTTTTTTCAGATATTTGAATTTTAATAAGTTTAAAAATAAATCAACGGATGGGTTGATATACCTTATAGCACATACCCACATACATTTTGACATGATAATGATGCGAACATAACTTACATCGAAGAATTGTGGAGTGTTTTTGGTTTTTGTTTTTGTTGAATGAAAATTGAATAAAATAATAAAAAACATATTAAATATTCTTTTTGATGCACCTGTTAGATTCCATCATTTTAGTCAACATTTCTTTTTTTTTTAAATATTTATTGAACGTGTGAAGGTCAAGTTGAAGTCTCTTTTAAGTAGTAATAAATACTTGTTTTTTTTTTTGCCTATTTTAACTGAATTTATAATGATGACGGTCAGTTATTATGATATAATATCAAATAATTAACAATGTGAAGGTTTGTAGAAAACTTTGAATAAGTATATTTATAATTATTCTTAGTTATTACAAATTAATAATACTTTTTTGTGAAGAGTGTGTTATTAGGTTTTATTGAATTCAATGCTCAATCTTGTGGCACAAGGCTACCCTGTGGCTAGACGTTGTTTACATGATTTTGGGAGTTCTTAAGAATAAAAAAAAACCTAAAACCTTTTTTCCATGCTGTGGAAAAGGCACTTGAAGAAAAACAAGGTTTGGCATTTTAGACAAGAGTACCGACAGCATTTTAACCTTCCTAAGCAGTACTTCGAAATTTCGAACCGACCTTGTAGATTACGGAAGAATACAAATTACGCACACGGAACTAAAGAAAATTGAAGCCGGTGTACCGCAATGAAGTGTCCTAGGGCCAAGCTCGTTTCTTTCATTTACACTGAATATTCCAGTGGTCATCAACGATATCATGACCACCTTTTCTGATAATACAACTATATTGGTACCATATAAATCCATTAAGAAGGCTACATTAAACTAATGTAATAAAATTAGGGAATGGCTTATCAAATTAAATGAAACAAAATCGACGAATATAAACATCAATAACAATAAGATAAACAATGTACTAATTTTTATAACTTTGTTACGGATTCCATCGTAATCGGACAAATTTACTGAAAAGCACTATCACCAATTACAAATTTCGATTACGAACGGATTGTGTGTTAATATTTTTTGGGATTCGCAAAAGGTACCAATTACAATGGAATTAATATTCGAGATAGACTTAAATGCTTGAAAATTAAGAAGAACCAAGCATCATGAGCTGATGGTCTTAAAATAAAGGCAGTCATTATAATTATAAAGTTCCATTAAGGACAGTTATAAATTAAGAGGAAAAAATCGATTTTTCATATATTGTTTTTTAATTACCAAAGGTCTTAGTGCGGTAAGAGTCATTATTTAGTACTGACATTATTTAGTACTGACTCTTACCAAGTGTCTTAAGGTTAAAATTCGATAGAAAAAATAATGTTTTTTGCAGAATTCAATTTGAACACAATTATAAAATACAAATTCTTTACAAGACAGTTTACTCATGAAAACAGTAAACCCAAAAAAAAATGTTAAAAAAAAATTATCAAAATACATCAATACCAAAATTTTGGTTATGTGATTATAGCAAAAATATAAGATAAAATTTCATATTTAGTTTATTTCAATTTCACATAAATCAGTAAATGCAAATATCTTATTTATTGCAAATCATGTCTGAAAGTAACTTATTAAGTTAAAGGGCATTCAAAATAATTTTTTGCGGATTAGAATTGTACCAGAAAATGAGCCTTAGATATTCTAACAGCATTATAAATCACTTATCATACCAACGGGTGTTTTTTTCTTGACGCGTGTTGTCCTATCTGGCAATACTTTTTTCGGAGTTATTCTTTTTGACAGCTGCTACTTGATTTATGCTCAGTTTGGTTTGCTGTTTCATAATAAATAGACTGACACCTGAACAACTTTTGCAAATCGTGGAAACTTATTAGCAAAATCATGGGTCGGACTGCGCGACTCAATCAAACAATTAATATATTGAAGTATACTTTTAGTGAGCGAATTATTGCTGACATACGGCCTCAAATGCTGCAAAAAAAGGTCGAAAATGTGGCTGCAATTTATACGAGCCAGCCTAGGCCGCCACTTGCCCGACATATTTTTAAAACATAATGGCAAAGTTTTATCTAAATGATAAAACTCAATTCGTGGACCTAGCATTAAATTATATGCGTTTTATTTTGTTGTTGAAAACCACAAGCTTAAAAAAACACCCTATAGAACATTACTTCAAGTATGTGAATATTTGTAGTTAGATATCCTTTTCATATGACATTTATCTTCAAAAGAATAAAACTTTACATTCTTAAACAAAAAATAATGCAGGTTCTACTTACATTTATTATGATAATTTTCTTTTATTTTATGTTTTAGAGCAAAAGCAAGAAGTCAAGTTTAAGAAGCTTCTGTCTTTTTTGCATTCATTTAAACTTAAAATTCAGCCATCGCAAAATTTCATTTAAAACATTTAAATCTTGCATTTAAAAAATAATAATAATAGCAACAATTTAATTACGTATGGGGACATATACACGTTTTTACATTTTTCTTTTAAGTTTCCTGTGTCTTCAAATGAATTTCACACAACAACAATAGACAATAAATTACGTATACTATTTTTTAAAACTCACCTTTTTCATTGCTACTGGCAACACGGTAGCAGTCGGAGTGTTAGATTGCCGCATTGTTATTACGCCGACATTCAAATTCATTGCCGCCGCCAATTGTGATTGATTTTGATTTGATGGATTGGCTTTGATAAGATGGTTCTGCTGGTGAACAGTTCCGCAAGGTGTAAGCGTTTGCTGTGCTGCTGCCAGTCCGGCTAGATGTGGCGAGGATGACGCAAGAAATGTTCCCAGCGACATTGGTGTGAAAAGAGCAGCTGCTGCAGCAGGATGCATATTTTGTGGGTGATGCGAATGTGGATGTTGATGTCGAGCAACAGCAGCAGCCGCTGCTGCTGAAGGGTGTAAGGCTGCATTTGAGTTGCGATGGAGAGCAACTGCTGCATGGATTTGATGAGGCGGGTAGCTTTGATTTGGGGCTTGTGGAGAATTTGGGCAGTGCTGGCTTTGTGCCACAGGACAAGGGACTGCTGCTGCTGTCGGGGATTGTGGAGAAGCGTAGGCAACAGCAGCTGGATGTTGAAATGGTACTGCGAGCATTTTTTGTAAAGGAACGCCCCACGGAAGATACCATGATCCTGGATGATGTTGCATTATATTTGCAACAAAAATAAAACACACGAATTCAGCTTAAGTATATGTTAAAATGTTTTTGTTTTTGGTTTTTTGTTTTATTCAGAAGTACAAAAATTTGGCTGTAATATCACCAAAAAAAAGTTGATATTTCTGCACACAGGTACGATTTTTCTTTGATATTTGTTTTTGTAATATGTATAATTAAGTATGTGTTAATATGTTTTGATTTTTTTTATTGGTCAGCATACAAAAATATAAAATTGTCACATTTGATTCATTTTTTTACGATTCCCTTTTTATTACACTGTAAATTTAAACGACGAAAATGATAAAATATTGATTTAGTTTTATTTTTTAGCAGAAAATAATAAACGGTGGTTAATAAAAAAAGAAGATTTTAATGATTTATATTGGTGTTCATTTCTGTTTATAAGAAAATATGTAACCTATAAAGTTGCAAAAGAAGTTGCTGACAGGAAAACACTTTCTAGGGTTTTATTCGACTTGAATATTACTTACTTAAGAGTTTCGGCATTCGTTTAATATATCAACCCGACACTAATAAACTCCTATAGATTTGTCTTTCAATCTCAGTACTTACTTTTTGTACATTCCGAATGCTATTGAAACTATCGGTCCTGTATTGATTCCTTTAGGAAGCTCTTTTGCACCCTATTCTCTATTTTCACAGTACGAAATAGATTGAAAATATTGACAAGTTACAGATTAAAATAATATACAGAGCACCAACTTGAGTAAGTTTGTGAGTCCGTTCGGTCAAACAAATTGTGTAAATTGTGAAGGAAGCTTCAAACATTTATTGAACAATTTAACTTACAAGATTAAGAAACCATTCTAGCCTAGGCATTTGAATCGAAACATTAGAAAAACGTCTTAGATTTTTGTACTCCAAACAATATGCTGCCCGTTGAAACTGGAATTCCACCAATATTTATAGAAACATTCAAAGTACAATTAGACTTCATTACAAAAACTATGTCTTTCAACGAGGAAAGGTTGATCAAAAGCATAGCAATCTATGCGATAATACTGTTTTTCAAGGTATGGGAGTCATTAGCTGTACAAGGGAAAGAACAGTTTGGTAATTTAATTACAACCGCCGAAACAAAAATTCGAACGCAGCGCATTTAAAAAGTAAAAAGTTTAAACCACCAGGAAATATATGCAAGCCTTAACCACAAATTGTACGAAAGCAAGTATTTCAACGAAAAATATTCAAGTAATGTAATACCCAAAGTTTTTTGGTGTCAGAGGAGAATTTAACGAAATAAACTTCATCCTACGAGTTCATAAAGAAGATTTGCATTTTTGTACACTTTGCAATCATAGAGAAAAGGAGAACGTTTATCACTTCCTGGGAAAGTGTCCTTTATAACGAGAGTTCAAGTTACATTTTTTGAGAAATTAGTATTAAGGAACTTTGAGATGAAAATGATTTTGAACGTTGGTGATTGGAATAAACTTTACAACTATCGTCAAAATGCACTGGAATATATAAGAACAATTATTAAAATATATAAATTAGGTGGTGGCAACGGTCCCGTGTGAACTAGGGCCTAGTGCCTTACAACTCTCAACCTTTCCGTACTTTTGTCAGGCATGGAGCGGATCTTCAGTTTTAAGCCGAATTCGAGCTAATTTGAAAAAACACTTTTCATAACAAGAATTACTCGTGGAGGATTTGTCAATTCCTCGCAAGAGACAGTAAACAGGCAGGGATTGAACCGAAGACCTCTGGCATGACAGTCCTACGCAGTCATCACGCCACGGGTACTATAATAAGATATTTTTTTTAAAATTAACATAGAAACCTATTTTTAAAAGTTTGTAAAACTTGAGCACACGTCTTTCAATACTCATGTCTTAAAAAAAATTGTAAACGATTGAGTTAATTTATATACCTATTTATTCAGAAAAATAATGCATTTTTTCCTATAAAAAAGTACCTTATCAACTGTCAACAACACTCATAGCGCTTGTTGGCAAGGTTTTATTCCTGACAATAAAATTGCACTTTTCTAATGGGTTTTGATGGCAAATTCAATTCAAAATCGAAGTTTTTTTTTCAATAAATTCCGCGATCGTTTCCCCTTTCTTCATATTTACATATATTTCATATAATATTCGACAAATCTTCATAAGTGGTTAGATGTGAAATCTATCTGTCTTAAAAAAATCTGAAAGAAACGCTAAAACATTTATGCTTAAAATTTTTTCAACAGATAAAGGTAACACTGTTTGAAAGTATAAATTTAGTTCTTGTCACGAATATGTTGTTTACACAATTCTATTATATCAATTTTTTGGAATATATTAAAAAAATACAAAAATTAGCTCCATAAGTTATTTATCAAAACAATGAAAGTATTAATTTCAAGGTGTGCTGATAACTTCATATTGAGTCAGATAAAGACTCATAAGTAATCAGAATTTCCACAAACTAAGTATATGATACTAAAATTATTGAAATTTTATCTAAAAGCGAAAGATTTGTTCTTTGCAAAATCATCATACAATTTAAGGGATATTTTAAGTTTTAAATTAGCTTTAAAAACCCAGGTTTTGCTTGTTTTTAGCATTTTTAAAGTGGTATATTTTAAAAACCTGATGTGATAGTAAAATTTAAAGGCGAGATTGGAATAAAGGACATCTTAAAAAGTATTATTTTGTTGGTGGGATAGAAAAAAAAAAAAACAAATTTTGTCGTCAAAACATTTGTTGATAGTCAATAATTTGTTTCATGCTTGATTCTCGTCTCTTTTACGTTGTGTATTTTTTTTTGTTGTGTATTTTTTTTGTTGTGTATTTTTTTTTGTTGTGTATTTTTTTCTGTTGCGAAAGGAATCTAAGTTACATTCATTGTCTACAGCCCATAGATTTCATAAGAAATAATGATGGGTTCCTCGAGACCACGACTTTCCTCATTATGTCGCTAGACCTAATTACTAGCGGCTATCACGCTATTTAGGCCCTCATATTTCATTTGACAATCAACAGAGAATTCAGAATTTAAATTCATAAAAAAAATAATTAAAATAACAAACAAAATTTGCAAAAAAAAAATTACAAATAAATTTAAACGCACAATTACCCATAAGATCTTTTTTTTTTTGCTGTAAACAACAGATACATCATAATGTATCAAGAGAGAGAATAAAATAAATTAACAGATACTATTTTACCGGGGATTTTCTATTTTTATTGACTGTACGCCAGGAGGTACCTACATAATAATATCTACACCGCATCCATTTTTCGAGGAAGAAAAAAAAAAGGGGAAGAATTTAGGAACAAATATTTGTTCACTCAAAACAAAACGCTCTGTTGCTGCTGCTGATGTTGCTGCCACTGCCACTGATGCTGTTAGCTACTGGGCGAAATAACAGACACAAAAACAGAACAACAAGAACTCTATCTTGCCCAAGCATTTCTTAAATATTTGGCAAGTGTCAAATTTAATTTTCATCTTGTCTGGCGTGCATTTGAGGACAACACGCTTGTTGTAACGAGACCAAAACGAGTAGGTAACTTGTAATTTATAATAAAATCTTTTATCTCAACTTATTTTAAAATGGGCGCCTTAAAAAAATATATTTTCAAAAAAGACAAATGAGGAACAACAACAAAAAAAAAGAAGAAGAAACTAAAGAAAGATGGAATTCTATTTTCAAGAGAGAACGAAGGAAAATTAGAAAAAAAAAAAGAATAAAAACACACTTTACTATTTCTACCTAATATTTGTTCTCTCGAATATATTGACCAGGGTGGAAGAAATATCTAATTTTAATACATCCCTGCAGTGTAGCGTAGCGTTTCAAGTATATGCCTCTGCTTTGAAACGGATTAACTAAAGAAAAACACATGTTTTGAATATGTTGTTGGTTGCCATGGCGAGAGAAGAAGACTAGACTAGTGATTGCTGTTTGATTGATCGAAATTTTCTTTAATCCAGGTAATATGTAGGTCTGGTATATACATAGATATGAGAATAATGTACATATGTATGTATGTATGTGCGATAAACATATAAAAAAAAACAAATTTATTGAGCTGAGATTTTGAGAATTTTCACATTAGCATTTGTATTGTTATAGAAGAAATAAAATTGATAAACAGACACAATCTATCAATGCTCAATGGCATCAAAAGAGAATGTGTAATAATTCAAACAAAAATAAATCACAATAGGCAACTAAGTGCGGTTGAAACAAGTCTTCTTCTTTTTTATGATTTTTTAATAGAAATCTTTTGTCACTAATGGCAACATTTATTGATGCCTGAATATATTGACCCTTTTTAGTTTTGTGTGTGGAGGTTGGGAGTTGGTAGGCGGGGGGAGGGAGCATTATTCCAAAAGCATCAAGGCATACTTGTTAGTATATAAATTATTACAATTATTGAATATTATATTAAAAATAAATGTGTACAATAATAACATGTAACGAATTAGGATACTTATTTAATCTTTTCAGTTTGAGACTTGAGATAAACTAAGACACTTTAATGAACCAAGGAGTACACATGTTTAGGGACTACAAACGATACAATTTGAAAATAAAAAGTCAATTAAAGCCATATCTTAATATTTGTATCGATTGAATGATTTTTTGAATCATTCTAAAATTCCAGATAATCAAATTGTAGAGATCTACAAAAATAAAAAAAAAAAAACAAGAAAGCAAGGAACTGTCAAAATATTAGAGACGGGTAATGCTCCTCGTATCTTTGACTCAATTTACGAATATCAACATATTCTCAGGAGAATTCTGCACACAAATTTCAAGTTATTTGTTAAATTGGCTCAGCAATTGAAAGCATACCATAGCTTCAAAAATTATCTCTTCGAAAGAGAAGCATTTTCGAATCCGCAGAGAGGGATGGATTAGTGCATCATTGGTCCTTTTTTCTTCGAAACGAAAAAGAGTCTGGGAATAACATTTCTGTCAACTGTTAACGTTAAAAAGCCATTCGATTACCATGGCTTTTTTATCTGCTAAAACATTTGAACACAATAATTTGGTTCAGCTTGTAAAATTTGTATATAACTTGTATTTGTATCCCAAACCTTGATATTATATATGTCACTGAAAAAATGTAAGAAATGGACAGGAAAAAATAACATCAAAGTGCCTCATGGTCAGAAGTGAGCAATCTGTACTTCAACCTCCATTTCTTCTCAAACCTAACTTATTCCAAAGAATCATCGAATCTGTTTTGCATCTATTCAAATCTGTTCGTACATACATTCAAATCAATCCATAATTCCATACAGATTTATTCATTTAGTTAAAGCTTTATAATATGATGTGCATTTTATTAATGCCTATAGGAACATTCAATGGTACACAAACAAATTGAACCAATTTCATTCCTTCGGTTTAAAAATATTACTTTTTAATTTAAACTCAACAAAACCGGACAGAACACAAACTAGCTTCCATGGCTTAGATGTATTTATGTATGTTCATACACATATGTAGATATGTACATAAGTTTATAGTATATCATACCTATAGGATATTTTTCAGTTTCTTTTAACGATGAATCATTTCCTGGGAGATGAAAAGATTTCAAAGTAGTAAAACTCCATTCACCTGCCTCAAGGTAATTCAGCATTCAAAAAATGAAAAAAAAAAAAAAACAGAAAAAAGAAAAAAGAAAAGCAAATATTATATTTGATATTCGGGTCTTCAATTAATGAGTATTGCTTTTTATTAATAATCGTTTTTACATAAAGCAAAAGCACATCTTTAGGCTGAGTTATTATACCGCAGCACAGCAACAAGTCGAACTTGAGCCGTCGCGTCGCGTCGTCTATTCATTGATTTCTTTGCAATTGTATGTGAAGCCATTGTTTTGAAATATAAGACAAACATACTTAAGGCTGTTACGCCCACTTAATTCCAAACTATTATTAGATTACTGTGGCAATGACATTGACATACTTTTTTTTACATACTTATATACATCAAACGCACAAACGCAAGTTCTTTATCTTTCATGGACCAGTGGCCTACTAACTACTACTTTTTTGTATTACTTCTTCGTTTTGTTTTGTATTTTCTTCATTTACTCTTAGCTTGATGAAGTCTAAGTCTATGAAGTTAGAAAACTGCAAACTACCTGTTTGATCGAAAAAGATAATTTGAGCTCAAGATGAAATACAAACTATATAGTATACTACGCATGTATTTATTTATTAGTTAAGGTTTGCGGAACACACTGTAAGGCACTGAAATCTATAAAAGGGCGACTAGTAATTAAAATTGGATTTTATTTCAATTAGGAGTGATTTTATTTCAGTGTGCTTACACTTCATTAGATCATGTTCATTTCATCGCTGTGAGATGTAAACAAAACGAGGTAATCTTCTTAAAGCTCTATGTGCGCATCAAAACAGGCCTAACTCAACACGATTAGAATCTTTCTCAGGGCGGGAGTGAACAAAACACTGCGTTTGACTTAACTCATAATTACACATGACCATCGTCGTCAATAAATCAATGTCGAATATCACTTGTTTGGTGATGATTTTATTATTTTGATTTTGCAAACAGATTTTTTGTCTGTAGTTTTAAATTAAATATTAACATACGTATATATTTATGCGTGCAAATAATATACATGTATACATCTGTTTTAAACTGCTTCGTAAACATACACCCACTGTCAAAATCGTGTAGCCATAATAATTTCATTCAGTTGTTTGATCATATTAACAGTTTTATTAAACTAAATGATTTTATGGTTGATCAAGACCGATAAAAACAAGAAGATTAATCGGAAACTCTCTTGGTGTGGTATTATTATTGTTCGAAAAACAAAGTTCCGGAAGACAACGCTTCGTGTGACACCGATTCTTAAAATACTAATATTACTTATTCTTATTAATTAAAAAAAAACAGGAGCTTTTTTTGTGATTCTTGTATTTCAAATCATTATCATTCGGTACTTGGCCTATTAAAATTTTGCATCTATCAAAACTATGCTATAGAGCGTGGAGAAAAAAATTAATTTCCTTTAACTTATATCACAATTTAATTGTATATAATAAACGGCTAAACGTTTCGGATTTTTTTGATTTTCCGAAAAGCGTAGCGGTTTGTTAAAATTTAGTTGTGATATTATTTAAATTAAATTATGATATTATCTATTCATATTATTTTAATATATAAAGAAAATTCATTTTATCACAAATAAAAAGATAAGTATCTAAACCGGGATTTGATGAGCAATTAGTACGAAGATATTGGATGTTGGTACTTTTACAAAAATAATGAAGAGTTATTTCAAATAACGATTCGAATGTTTCGCCATTTGTACAGTACCTATATGCAAGATTAATGCAAATCTTTTTATAACTCAACAATTTTGAAAAAAATGTTGAAAGTGAAAATAGTGGCAAATTAAAATCAAGTCGAAATATACTAGTTTGAATTTTTGAGTTTAAATTAAGCACTAAAAAAAATTGTTTGAAAGAATTGTGTTACCCGCATCACCAACCCCAACTGAAAGTGTAAAAATTCAGTACAGAAAAGGGAACATTATCTAGTTTGTAAAATGTTTGCAGTGAGTCCTTTTGAGTCGTAGTGAAGCATCTATTCGGCCGACAATAGTGAGAGCGGTAGAAAGATTTGAGCTGTTGGGACAAGTACTCGTAAGTGTATCCTCGTGTCAAGCAGAACTACATAAGCATACGAGGTGTGTTCAAAAAGTACCCGGAATTTTCGTTTTTTCAAAAAAATATTTATTTATTCGTTTACATCAATGTGGTCCCCTTCAAAGCAGTCCCCCCCAGATATAATACACTTATGCCAGCGTTTTTTCCAATCTTCGAAGCACTCTTGATATTCACTTTTTGATATGTCCTTGAGCATTCTCGGCGATTCGGCCTTTATTTCTTCAATCGAGGAAAAACGCCGTCCTTTCATGGGTCTCTTCAACTTTGGAAACAGGAAAAAGTCACACGGAGCCATATCTGGTAAATATGTAGGTTGGGTCATGACTACGGTATTGTTTTTGGCCAAAAAATTACGAACAAGCAACGACAAGTGACCAGGTGCGTTATCGTGGTGCGAAAGCCATGAATTGTTTTTTCATAAATCTGAGCGTTTTTTTCGGATTGCTTCACGCAAATGTCGCATAACTTCAAGGTAATACTCCTTATTAACCGTACGACCTTGTGGTAAGAACTCTTGATACACTATGTCATTATAATCGAAGAAAACAGTAAGCAAACCTTAACATTTGATCGAACTTGACGTGCTTTTTTCGCTCTTGGTGACGTTGGATGCTTCCAGGTGGACGATTCTTTGGTTTTGACATCATAACCGTACACCCATGTTTCATCACCAGTTATGACCCTTTCAAGCAAACTTGGATCGTCGTTGACGTCATTTAACAGCTCCTGAGCGATGTTCATGCGATTGTTTTTTGGTCAAAATTCAGCAGTTTCAGCAAAAATCGCCGAGCTCATAAAAAAACGTCGAACCTTAGCAACTACCACAGACAAAGTAAACAGTGCATATAGCTGGAAATTGCATCATAATTTAGGGGCATTTGAACCACCACAATAAAAAAAATTTGACCTTCGGACTCTCCAAACCCACGAAATTTAAAAATTCCGGGCACTTTTTGAACACACCTCGTATTGCTGTCAGTAGTAGTAGTAGATTTGTCGTCGACCTTTGAAATAAGGCATTCCTCAAAATGATATTACACCGTATTTTGACTTAGAATCCATAAAGCTAAAGTTAAGTTAACATAAGAACTGAAGCCGGTCTTCACCAGCAACGACGGGACTCAGGTTTTCATCTACATTTATCTTCAGTGATTATAAGCAGAATTGTCACATACATGTTTCTCTAGAAAAAGTGTGGTGCGGTCTTTGTGCAAGCGAAAGCGGTGTGATAAGATCATACTTATTATAAAATGGATTGATTTTTCTTTAAACAAAAAATATAGTTTCTTTTTTGCTATAGGAAAATCCTGATGTTCAAATGGTACACATGTGCATTCAAGAGGACATAAACGTCCACAGGTTTTTCTCAAAACCCACCTCTGTCTATCAACTCCTACTCTCACCTCCCCGCGGTGAACATAGGGTGCCTAGTACCTCAACTGGAGATTGGGTTCTAACCCCAGTGGAAAGTTATTGGGGGCAGCAAATGAGAGAGGGGGGAGAGGTGTTTTCACTAAGGCACCTCTCCTTATCCAGACGGCAGCGGACGAATTCTCGAGATGGAATCAACGCAACGGTGGCGTCTACAGTTCCAGTAAGGTTGAACTACTAAGTGAACACCTTATAGGGCTTCGACGACATATTCGTAGCCCAGGCCTATAAGGAGCGGTTTATCCGGCTCCCCGTCCTTGGAGTTATACTAAGGATTGGGGGTTGTGCCGTCGGGTTGACTTTTTGACCACGTACAAAATACCTTAGTTGCGAAGCACCAACAAGCCTCGGATACGGACGGATTTACTGTTGACAACCCAAGCAAACGAAATAAGGATAATGAAGTTCAGATCTGTACGTGAAAAATGTTAGGTCCCTTAACAGACCACGTAGCCGAACAATTAGCGGAAGCCCTAAACTACTGCAAGGCAGATATTACCGCCATCCAAGAAGTGCGATGGGATGGACCGGGCAAACGCAAACTAAAAGACTGCGATGTATACTACGGCGACTGCTACCTACTGCCCCAACAGAGGAGAAAGATGAAGACACCAAAGACATATGTATTCTTCGAGGTATGTATACAAAAATATTTCAGTAGTTTTGAAGATTTTTTGCTAGTTCTGATCAGACATTTTAAATAACTAACTGTTATTTCTTGCATCAAATTTGCAATTATGGATACGGATTTGTTTCAAATACAGATATTTTAATAATTGCAGAATTGTTACACAAGTATTAAAATGTATGCATTTTAAATATGTGTATATGAATCCAACTTTTCATCTAAAAAGACACTTTTATTTTGGTTTAGAATTACTATTTATTTAACAGAAATGGAAATATCTAAAACAAAAATTATGTCTTTACGTGTTGAAAATATACAACACTTTATCAGTAGTTTTATCTCTTCTGAAATACAACACAAAGCAAAATACATATAGATTCCAAAAATGTAATACATGACACTTAATATCGAAAAACATTCCCATTTAATCGTATTTTATATAGCAAAACAAAATATATGGCAGGCCATCAAATGAACCAAACAGTCATTCATTAAATTTGACAGACATGCCATCAGCCCATCCTTCTAAATAAAAGAACAGAAAGAAAAAAGAATCTGCATTTTCGTTTGCCCCAAGATTTTTATTTATGACACAGTTATGTATTATTTTGCTGCATGAGTTGCCTGCCGTTTTGAAAGACGAAACCTTTATAGTCTAAGAGAGAATGTTATACATTTTCGAAGTAATAATTGTTGTGGGAAAGTTTGCTTACATTGAAATGTTAGATACCGCATACAATGTTTAAAGATAGCTTACCTTACATTATTATATCTTTTAAAATATATGTATATATGCGCATTTCTTTTGTTTGACTATTTTCTGTATTAATAGGGTTTAATGAGTACAAGTCTAAAGTTAGTTTTTTTACAATTCACCTCATTATATTGCAACTCTACCGCCCACACCATAAAAGCACTATTAAATCTACGGTTTGCAAATATATATATTCTAAAATAATGAATGAGTACACATACCTACACTACACATTCACGTCATTTTAGCAGGTCTATTTTTTATATATCCTTGCATGCAACTTCTAAAGAAAAAGGAATTCAATACATAAATGTAAATATATAGGTACATGTCTTGTAGGAATACCAATATATATAAATATATATTATTAATATAAATAAAACAATTCCACGTTCTTTAAAGCCCAAACAAGTCAACAATGACCCATAAAAGGAATATATACAATTCCTTAATCTTGCAACCGATCGTAATGTTTTTTTTTTTTAGTATTCTAGGTACAATGTAATTCCACCGCATATAAAGGGTGTTTTTTTGTGTGCTGAAACTTTGCAACTGATTTAATGAATTAAAAAGATTTAACTGTCAAAGACAAAATATAATTTTTAAGATGTTGAACGCACCGAGTCGGGTCACTTGTTCTTTAAATGAGAAAAAAAGCAGTTTTGGTAAAATGAAGGCAGAACTAGTTTTGAAGTTGTTATCATTGAGTTTGGTTTGACAGGTTGTGCTTGAATACACCCAGCCGTAGACAAATTTGAAAAACTGAAATTCTTTTGATGGTTTATAAACTATTCGCCAACTGTCAAATTGATTCTTACAAAACGAAAGACGAACTGCTGAATTTGATAACATGATGTATGTCATAATTTTTTGTAGAAAAATTAATTTGTTTGTAAATCAAAACATGTAAGACGAAAATAGATGACATTCTTGAGTTTGGTATATACGAGGTGTGTTCAAAAAGTACCCGGAATTTTCGTTTTTTCAAAAAAATATTTATTTATTCGTTTACATCAATGTGGTCCCCTTCAAAGTAGTCCCTCCCAGATATAATACACTTATGTCAGCATTTTTTCCAATCTTGGAAGGACTCTTGATATTCACTTTTTGATATGTTCTTGAGCTTTCTCAGCGATTTTGCCTTTATTTCTTCAATCGAGGAAAAACGCCGTCCTTTCATGGGTCTCTTCAACTTTAGAAACAGGAAAAAGTCACACGAAGCCATATCTGGTGAATATGGAGGTTGGGGCATGACTACGGTATTGTTTTTGGCCAAAAAATTACGAACAAGCAACGACGAGTGAGCAGGTGCGTTATCGTGGTGCAAAAGCCATGAACTGTTTTTCCATAAATCTGAGTGTTTTTTCGGATTGCTTCACGCAAACGTCGCATAACTTCAATACTCCTTATTAACCGTACGACCTTGTGGTAAGAACTCTTGATGCACTATACCATTATAATCGAAGAAAACAGTAAGCAAAACCTTCACATTTGATCGAACTTGACGTGCTTTTTTCGTTCTTGACGTTAGATGCTTCCAGGTGGACGATAGTGCTTTGGTTCCGACATCATAACCGTACACCCATGTTTCATAACCAGTTATGACCCTTTCAAGCAAACTTGGATCGTCGTTGACGTCATTTAACAGCTCTTGAGCGATGTTCATGCGATTGTTTTTTTGGTCAAAATTCAAAATTCGCCGAGCTTATAAAAACACGTCGAACCTTAGCAACTACCACAGACAAAGTAAACAGTGAATATAGCTGAAAATTGCATCATACTTTAGGGGCATGTATACCAACACAATAAAAAAATAATTTTGACCTTCGGACTCTCCAGACCCGCGGAATTTAAAAATTCCGGGTACTTTTTGAACACACCTCGTAAATTATTCCCGATAACAACTTTTTATGATTTTCCCTGTGGTTTTTATTTTCCAGTGTTTTTTTGGTTTTTAGGTACCTTGTAATTTAAATATGGTTTTATGATAAAAAGAATTTTTTCTTTGATTTTGATACAAGAAAAAAAAACACCCACTAACCAAACTAGTACTTCAAACTAGTCGATACTATCTTATGCCAATGCAGGTGAGATGTAGTGCAAGACGCTGTGACATATTTACTTCATTGGGCATAGGCGCTTCTGGTTTTTGTGCTTTTGCAAGCATGTAATATCGGGCAAGGAGAAATAACAGTGAAAGTAGTGCATCGGGGCATGTACTAGGTATGCCATGTCAGTTGAGAAGAAAACTTACTTTAACAAATTGTCTGAGAACTAACCTAGTATTCATTAATTATAATTGCTCTTAACATATTTCTTTAACAAAAAAAAAAACAAGAAATATGTTTTAATTAAAAATTTGGTTAAAAGCACTTGGTTAAGAACCCATTCTATTAAAGAAAAAGTTTACAAATTAGACAAACAAAGGTTTTGATTTTGTACACAAACGAAAAATATTAAAAAAGGTTAGCCTGATGAGATGATCATTAAAAGTATTAAGCAAAATAAATTTATAGAAATAAATTTGCAAATAAACAATATAAACAGTTACGGATTAGTTTTTAATTTGGTCACTTAGACAGAATATTTAGCACAATTTAAAGAAAATAAATTTGTTTCTATAAGTGAATTTTAAAGGAATTAACTCGTGAAATTCGAATAATAATACTGTATATCCACCTAAAGCTGATTAAGGCAGCGTGACCTAAAGAAGTACCTACCCGTGGCGTGATGGTAAGTGCGTAGGATTGTCTTACCAGCGATATGGGTTTAATTCCTATCTAAAAGTCCATTGTTCGCAGTTACTGTCTCTCTCAAACAAATTCCCAAGAGTATAATTCTAGTCATTGTTTGATGGTTCTTCGGCAGCCACACTTCTAACCTAATTCATTTTAATGACAAACAAAACTTGATTTTCATAGCAATTTCAATTTAAATAAAAATATTTAAAATATTCTTAGAAAATCTATAAAAAGAACAAACAAGATCAAAGGAAAAAATTATGAATGTGGCGTTTAATTTTTACTGAATTTTCTCAGTTTTGTTGTTTACTAATTTAATTAATAATATAATTGATGATTAGTTTTCCAATTAAAATGATTTGCTTATTTAGTTCTCAATCGAAGGTACTATTCCAAAGTTAAGACAAAATTTGAAAAAATCAATTGGCAAACTCAATTCAGTTGAATGTTCGCTCTTGACATCGAAAGTCAAAAATTCTTTTAAAAATAATATTAGTTGCAAATAAAAATACAACAAAAAAAAAAACCCGAATTTTAATTAAATAGTAAACATTAAAAATGCTTCTTGTGATTGTGGAGAAGAAACAATTTTTTTTGTTTGCAGAAGGTAAATCAAGATGATTTCAAGTATTCGATTCAAAGAAAATGGGACGACCGTGACTTCACCTTTCGTTTTCATCTTTCACAATTGCTTCAAGCAGGCTTATCATTTAGTAGATCTTCAATAGCATACAAAAATACGTTGTACTGTAATGTTGTATTTATTAGATATTGACTTCTTGAATCTAGCCATAAAGGTGTTCCTTTTATTTTGGCTTACATATTGCGATGGAAAGCCAATAATCGGAAGTCTGTTTAACAAAATGTGAAGAAGATGTTAGAAGTTAATTTAATCAAAAGTAAATTTATGAAGTATACAGACATTTGACTATGAACTAAATAGTCACTTGATTTTACATTTAAATCTTTTAACGCTTCTAGAATGAGCTCCGTTGAAAATTTTATCAGTAATAATCATTAATTAGAACCTAACTGTTACTTAAATCATTGAGATGAACATTTTACAATTACAAAATTTAGGCATATACAAATAATTAATTTACTTGTTAGAATCTTCCAAATTCCTCAATGTGTTAATGTTCTTACTCGAGAATTAGGCCGTACTTGGGATTTTACTATACTAACGTTGATTCAAAAACTTAATAAAACAAATATAAAACTTAAAAACAAAAAAGTCTTGATTCATCTTGATTCATAATTGCTCAACAATTGCGTCTTAGTAACAAAGGCAATTCAATACAAAAGAAATTTAAGTATCACAACTTTATCATTGTGTTGAGTGTTCTTAAGCTTGTCCATTCAATTCTATGAATTTTACAAGAATTACTGACATTTCTTGAAGACAGAAATTCTTATCTTTTTAAGTTCACAAAAATCTTTGTCGTTTCATGTATTGAAAAAATCTTGCTAATAATATTGGTACGTTCCGAAAATGCATAATCTTTTCAAATTAAAAATTTTGAGATTTCTCACGTTTCAAGGTCCCTCGAATACAATTTAAAGATTTTTGGAGAGACGTCCGTGTGTTCGTATGTAGTATGTACTTTCATATCTCAAGAACCATTAAAGATAATGACTTCAAATCAATTTTGTTATGAAGGTAATAACATTGAAAGATGCAGAAAGCATTTTCAAAAAAAATGAGTGAATGTTTTTTTTGTTACTATAGCAATTGAAAAAAGATACAAATTTTGGTTGACCCTAAATACCTCACGAACCAATTCAATTTTATATTATACTAGCGGCCCGTCCCGGCTTCGCACGGGTAGACATAAATAGGTACAGATATTTAAGTTATAAGCATGCTAAATAAAACAACCATGAATCACTAAATTAGAAAAAAAATGTTTGTTCTATCATTAATACTCTTCGCAGCGTATGCGATAAAAGACATTTTATGGTAATTTTTTTTAACACCTTCGGTTGGTTTTAATAGGAATTTCTAAAGATTTCTATAGTAATCTAGTACTAAATATAGCCTATGTTACTCAGTGATAATGTAGCTTTCTAATGAAAAAAGAATTATTAAAATCGGTCCAGTACTTTTTGAGTTTATTCGTTACATACAAAAATACAAATCTTTCCTCTTTATAATATTAGTGTAGATGATGTGACTTAATAGGTATAATTTTGAAAAAGAAAATAAATTATGGGGTTCTTTATAAAGACTTAAGAAAAATATTTTTTCACCTCGAATATTTTTCGGACAAGATATTTATATTAATTCCAAAATAATTTTGTTTAACAAAAAATGGCGTTTTAAACATCTTGTAAAATGTTTAGAGAAATCGAATTGACAGGATTTTTTGAAAAAATAAAAACCTAAAAAAATTACTACTGAAAATTGGTAAAAACGGATTTCGGCGCGAATATCATAACAATAAAAATAAAAATCTTCAGAAATACTTCTGAAAACTGGTACACATTTATTTTTGGATCAAAAATCACTTCATTTTATATAAAATATTGTTACCAATATTACGTAATGATTTTAATAAAATCCAATTGACATTTTTTTTATATAAAATAAAAACCTTCCAAAAATACGATAAAAAACGATTTTCGACTCGAATGTGAAGAGGAAAAATGAGAGTATTTACTTCAAAGTTATTTGATTCCGATTTTAAGTTATATACCTTGAGAATAAAATACGATATTGCTTTGTAATATTTAAAGACAGTGGCGCAAAATTTTTAACAACCTTTTGTTAAGGGTTTAACAATTTACTAGTTATCAATTTGCTAAATATTAAGCAATTTACTAAGGGAGTCAAAAAAGTTTATTTTTTCTTTCTTTTCGGTTTGCTAGTTAGTAAATTGCTAATTGCCTTTTATTAAAAAACAAGCATCCAAATATGTCTAAAAAGTGACAGTTGATGTAAATAAACAAAGCAAATACGCTTAAACGGAGCTATTAATTGGAATTCCCAACTGTTGACTGGACCTTTCCAGTACAGATGTCAAATGGATTTAGAAATTTGCTAAAACTTAGAGTAACCATTCCGTGATATTAACTTTAGCAAATTGTTAAGAGATAGTAAGATGTTAAAATAGTTTAAAATTAAATCATTTAAATCGTTACAAATTTTGCGACAGTGTTTTCCTATAAAAATATATATGTATGATTTAACTCCTCGAATACATCTCTTCATAAAACAGCTTAAGCTTATGTTTTTGATTACATATGTATTTACTCTTTCAATAATTTCTCTTATTAAAACAATTTACTTGTTACAAAATACATCATTTGAAATTTTTTATTTCTATTTTAAATAATCTCGTTAATATTTCAAATATATTTTTTTTGTTGCTTTCATTTATTTTACGAGCAAAGATACAAATCATTAGCATTACACTATTGCACTATAATTTGTTTATCCTTTTTACAAAAACATACTTGAATATCCTTTATCTACAATTATATCGAAGGAAAAAGTATTCTTTGGAATTATGTTTACTTACTATAGCATAATGGATACCCTTTGATTTGCAATTTGTAATTCATGCTATTGTGTGAACAGTAGTAGTAGTAGTTGAAATGGTGGCCACGAGCAGTCTAGCTCGGTGACACAATTAGCGCTGAGTTGTGCCGTTTTGATACCATAAAATACTCGCTTGACCTATAAGGTTAAAAGAGGGATTATAAAGAAAAAATACGCCTCAAATCCACTTTGCTGCGTTTAGAAAGGAGATCAAATCTTTGATCTCCAGTTCTGAGAGCTCATTGAGGTCGTTGAAGAAGGACTTTCCCAATGTTTTGGCTCTCGTTTTGGCTAAGGCAGGACACTTGCATAAGAAGTGAAGAACAGTTTCTTTTTCTCGCTGGTCCTCACAACTACGACAGAAAGTATTGTGGGGGATGCCCAGCTTAGATGTGTGTTCTCCAAAAGGCCAGTGTCCGGTGCATGTAGCAACGACCCTGGCTATGTCTTGCCTGGGTCTGCAAATAAGATTATTAGTACGGGATTTGTTGTAGGTGGGCCATATCCTTCTAGATATGATACAGTTGGTTAGGCTGTTCCACCTGTGGTTTGATTCAGCGAGGAAAATTGAGAAGATCTTGCCCTTCATAGCACCAAAAGGAATGTTGACTCTTTCCGCGAGTGAGCTATGAAGGGCTGATCCTTGCCTAGCCAGCTCGTTCATTGCCCTCAAAGCCTCTATGACCCGGTATCCAGATGAAAGCGACCCTGAGTCCAATGTTCATGCCCGCTAGCTCACTTCGGCATTGTTGAACCAATTTGGAGGATGAAGTGGACGAGCCAATCGCTTGAATAGCCGCCTGACTGTCCGAAAAAATAGCTGTATTGCGGTTTTGATTTGGATCTAGTTTTAGTAACTTGCATGCTTCCTTGATCGCGAATAGTTCAGCTTGAAAAACACTAGCAAAGTCAGGAAGTCGCAAAGACCTGGAGACATTTAAAGACTCGGAGAAAATTCCTGCACCGACCCCACACTCCATCTTCGAGCCGTCAGTGAAAATAGTTGTGTCGAAGCCTCTCGTCACTAAGTCATCATCCTATTCATTTCGAGATGGGATGATAACTTTAAAATCCACACTGAGGTCCACAGTAGAGGTACAGTAGTCGGTTTCTGTCGAAAAGATGTCCGCTGGGATGAGATTAGTAATATTACTATGACCATAGGGTCTAGAATACCAACTATTCGATTCCCTGAGTCTCAACGCGCTGCAAGATACTAAGTATTTGATATGCAGGTCTATTGGTAAGAGGTAGAGAAAAACGTTTAGGGCGTCCGATGGACATGAGCGCAAAGCTCCAGTGGAGCCAACACAAGCTGTTCTCTGAATCTTTTTTAGTTAAGTTATATTGTAGGCTTTGCTAAGCGCGGGCCACCAAACAATCGAACCATAGGACAGGATTGAACGGACCACGGCTGTATACGTCCACAAGATTATCTTCGATGGCAAACCCCACTTTTTGCCAAAGGTTTTACTGCAGACATAGAAAGCTATGCTGGCTTTCTTGACCTTTTCTTCGATATTAAGTTTCCAGTTTAACTTTGGGTAAAGTATTACTACCAAATATCTAGTGTGAACAATTCATGTAGATTTTTCTTCTCTTTTCTTTAATTTATATTTGAATATCTTATTTTTTACAAAAGACAAATTTTGTTTCGCACCAGCAGTTACTAGATTTTAGGATAATTAAGTTTCATTTGGAAAACAAATTCAGTCAAACATAATTGTACGACCAATTTTGTAAGTTTAATCTTATCGTTTGCCATTGTTTGGTAGTTTTTTTTTGTTTAAGTCTGAAAAAAGGTTTTTGTTATGAATGCATAATCAAAACTTTAACGTAATTATAAGTTAAAATTCTTACAAGTCATTACTTACAAAAGACACTCATCACAATGTCTTCACAAAAAAACTTCATCTTTTATTGAGTTTTAACGATTAGTTGGGAGAAGTTTAATGTTTACTCAAGAAAATGATGATCGATAGAAGATCTACAGTAAAACAAATTATTAGCACCTATACGAAGTCATTAGTTTCGAAAATATTATGCAATGATAAAATAAACAAGACATTAAAAAAAAATTAAACTAATCTTGATTTATTTATTCGGCATTGCATCGCCATTGGTGTGAACTGATAGTTCAAACAAAAAATGACAATAACAGATTTATAAAATTATGTAGTTATGACTTGTGTACAAACAGTATTATGCAAACATTTACTGGCAACAAAAATCTAACAAAATTAAAATTCTCATCACGAAATTTGTTGGCAGATTTTACAATCTTAGAATGCAATTTCTATCAAATCTTTTTTAAATAGCCTCATAAAAGCGAGGAAGAGAGTAATTCTTTTGCGAAAGGGGAAATACGATCTTTGCAATTGCTGTTTACTGATAATTTTGAACGAACGTTGCCTTTATTTGAAGAAAATATTTTCACAATGTTAATTTATCGCTTAAATAAAAATTAGGAATTCATTTACACGTTCCACCTGAGAAACAATTATTAAATTGTCTAAACGTTTTTTTTCGTTTTTTTAATTTTTGTAATTTAAATACATAGTAAGCAAATAAAATAAAGTCTAGAAAAATAAATATGTATAGATATTTAAACAAACGTTTAGAGAAGCATCAAGTTTTAATGCGTTTCAGCATTTTAACTATTATTCTTAGAATGTAGAATACAAGTTTTGTATAGACTTTCATCACTAATGCACTAATTTTATTAGCACTCATTAAGTCAATACGTGTGACAATATTATTCGAAGTCTGAATGTAATGTACATAGGTACCTACAGCAAATTGAATAACTTTTTTACGAGTAGTACCTATGATTAATTTATTCAGTGGGTAATAAATTTAAATAAAATGCCACAGTGTAAAATGCAATTTCAATAAATAAAGCGTACAAATGGGTGAGACTTTGTCCCATGAGTTGTTATTAAAAAAATGATGTCTTGAATGTAGATTATGCAAGTTATATTTATTTTATAATAATCTTGATAATATGTAAAATATAAGTTTTTTATTTGATTACAAGTGAAGTCAAATTTAGACTTTTTGAAGTCCGTGTCATCTTTCTAGGATTATAATATTATTTTTATTTCTAACCATTTCTTCTTTTGCAGCTTTGTTTTTCTATATTTTACAGGTTCTAAACGTTCATCATAAAACATTGTAAGGATATTCTTAAGTTCTTAAATGTTCTTTCAAAATTTCTTAAGAACCTTTATACCCTTTTTTTTTTTATATAATAAGCAAACACTCAAGGGGATATTACTACCCTTATTATGCAGATGCACAGTGTGAGCACTAGGAAGAGGAAAGAGGGTTTAAAAGGAGATGTCCTGAATATTGCAATGACTAGGAAAGACAGAGTGTGGTAAGGCATTCCACATTCGCGTAGTACGGCTAAAGAACGAATCTCTGTATTTGACAGTACGGCCGAAGTTGGGCTCGAGGGTATACTGATGAGCATTCCTAGAAGCGCGAGTATTACGGTTGAACTGTTTAAGGGGAGGAATGCAACTGGCTATTTCACTAGAGCATAAGCCGTTAAAATAACGGTAAAAAAGGGTCAGACAAGAGACCTTACGACGATGTTCAAGCTAAGTAAATGAACTTATGATGATAATATCATCTATCAATTTAAATGCTCTACGTTCAATACTATCCAAGAGGCTTAAGTAAGTTGCAGGAGCACCAGCCCAGAGATGGGAGTTATACTCAAGCTTTGGACGTATGTAAGTCTTGTAGATAACAGCCAGATCAGAAGGGGTGAAATATTTCTTGCATCGCCTAAGGAAACCCAAACACCTTGCGGCATTTTTGGCGACATCGCGTATGTGATCATTCCACAAGAGGTGGTTGGTGACACACATACCGAGAATATCGAGGTGTTCTGTCTCATTGATGCAAGTGCCATCCATGGATAATGGCAACGGGGATATATCTCGCTTTAACGATACAAGACAGCATTGCGTTTTCGAAGCATTAAATTCCACGTGGTTTTTTAATCCCCATTGAACAATGCTGTTTAGGTCGGAATTTAATGAGCTTATCATATATTGTCGTTGCAGTTCCACATCCGAAGAAGAGGGATGTGAGTCTGAAAACGAATATGAAAAGCTAAGAGTACTATCGTCAGCGAAACAATGTATTGGATTAGATGTTGCAGACAGGAGATCATTAATAAAAATGAGAAAGAGTGTAGGAGATAAAACAAAGCCCTGGGGCACACCAGCATTTATTTTGTGTTTTTCAGACTTGAATCCATCCAATACGACTTGTATTGAACGATCCGAAAGGTAATTACTAATCCAATGAAGCAGGGATTCGTTCTTAAGAACCTTTATACCCTTATTATTTCTTTTGTAATTATCCTTGGTGAGTAGGAGGGCATCTCTTCAAGACCTTTAACATATTTATGTTTGACTTAGCGCAACTCAAGAGTGAAGTGATTTGAGATGTAAGAAAATTCGAAATAATAATGGCACCACTGCTTATTATTAAAAGCTCCATGTTTTAAAGACGTTGCAGTTAAAAACAAGATTTGTTCTGCAAAAAAAAAAAATGAAGATGAAGATGAAGAGAACAGGTCAATTTCAATTTCTGTATTTTTTCCTCAGGTATTGTAAATAATCCATCCATCCCTGCAATTACTCGCACACAGATTGAGAGTTGTTAGTCACTAGGCCCTAGATCTCTACGGACTGTTGCGCCACCTAATTTTTTTTTTTACTGTAAATAATCATACAAAAACAAATACGTGCGAACCTGGAAAGTGAGAACTTACTGACCTATAAGTAATGCCGTTTCCAAAAACAATAAACAAGAAAAGCCATTGATAATTTGAACTCTTTCGGTCGTATAACTTGTCCAAATGCAGTCAATTTGTTCTCGTCATACATTTTGGGTCGACAACAAGAATTTGAGGTAAACAAAGTTTTGTCCAAATTTTGACCACTTTTTTCTGTATTCTTAATTATTACTCTACTGATAATTTAAATCTTTTATTGAAGTTTCACTACATTGTAAGATATTGTATCTTACAGTGTAAGTTTTTAAATTAAATAAATAATATATACATAGTACACGTAACTGGAAATAAAATAAAAAATACAATTCCCAAGGGAACTCATGACAAAGCTTCAAAATTGCACATTTAATAATAATTTATGACTGAAAATGCACCATTTTCCATATTTACGTGAGATATACGTTAAAAATTGTTCCGATCCGACCGAGCGACGAGTGCGAACTTTACTGCTTCATTTTTATTAATTTGGGGACAAATAATAATAATGCAACAATTTGCCCACCCCATGGACACGGCCAGAACGTCAGGACGGACATAATGTATATGTATTTGTTTTCGTAGGATACTCACAAATTATTCTAAGCTAAAACAAAACAAAATCACAATCACAATCGATCGTCCTCAATTTTCCCTGAAGGTGATGCAACGGAAAGTGTGTTATACACAGAGATCCATAATGAAACGAAAATGTCGGATGTAATGAACTGTAAGTCCCATGATACCTCCAACGTCAATGGTCTCTTTTTCTTTTGTATTGTGTGTTGGCTGACCGCAATGAAAATAGGAAGAAAAGAAGCAATTTAAAGTAAACGCTGGCGCTGGTGTACTTTACGCAAAATAGGAATACAAAAACCCGATACAAAATAGGTTTTCGCAACTAACATAGCACAGAGTAGAGCAAAAGCAGAGTAGCAGCTATCGCTTGTCGGCTATGTATGGAATAGACAAACGCACTTACAACCAAGCATCACAATCACCAGCATCAGCATCAGCCAGCGTGCTCTGTGATGGCCGTAAGAATATTTTGCGATGAATAAATACAAACCTTCTTGCAATGTGCGCATACTTTCCGCTTAGAAAGGCGATAAAAAAGGACATTGTGCTGTTTGAAGGTAGCTTAGCTATGTCGTATGTATTGTGCTGTTTACATCCATGAGAATTTAAGTGGGTAAAAGGGGTATACATATACAATACATCGAAAAAGATATCCACTACGGATATTATGGACATCGATGTTTTGGGACGATACGATTTATGTAATTCAAATATTTTTTCTTTTCTTCATCACATCGTATTGACGTGAATATAAATTATCTAAAAGTTCAAAAGTCTATAGGTTAGGTTAGGTAGGTTGGTTGGTTGGTAAAAGTATAAGAAGGTAAACCTCTATGTTATGATGCTGTTGGGGAATGTTTGTTTATCTTAAAGACCGATGGAATTTGGGGTTTATAAGAGTAAGGACATTGGGTTGTGTGACGGAATTTGTTTTTTTTTTTTGTATTTATTTATTATTATTTTTTCTTTGAAGGACTAAAATGACCTTTTATACAAAGTTTATGAACAATTCTGTGGTTTAAATTTATGAGGTTTACGGTGATTTTAAGCATTTTACTTTTATCATTCTCTTTTTCGCAAAGAAAGAGGAGAAAAAAATGTTGTCACCGAAAGATGACAAAAGGGATAATATGAACGACTTTTTTAAGAGATTTATAAAAAAAGATAATTCTGTCTTGGTTCATTTATTCATATGGCTACAATAAATTTATTTTTCTAATAACTTTTGAAAAGGAAGGGTTCAAACAATCTAATGACTGTACAGAGCCCATAATTAATACGATTCTTTTAAAATTGAAGTCAAATGATAGGTACAGTGCGCAAAATTCTCATATACTAGGAAATATTTCTTGCAATACAAGTCAATAGTATATTATCCAGACTGAGTCTTGATACAGTACTGTAAGGATGAATAAGTTAAGGATGTAATGGAACTATAATTGGTTATTTATTAAAGAAGCTAAACGTTCTGCCAGGAGTATTATCTTAGCTACAAAAATGTATGTTAGTTTGTGTCTTGTTTAATAACTGGTTTCCATTAAAAGTACACTTCAAAATATAAATCGGCAATGGTTTAAAGTGGTGCCCGTGGCGTGATAGGTTGTGTGTAAGACTGTCATGCCAGAGGTCTTGGGTTCATCCCTGTCTGTGCCATCTAAAGTTTTTTTCACGGGTACTGCCTTTTGCGAGGAAATGAAAAATCCTCCAAGAGTTTTGTCTTGAAAAGTGCTTTCTTAAATTAGCCGTTCGGACTCGACTTAAAAATGTGGGTACCCTCCATCCCTGACAACATTACTCGCACACAGAAATGGTTGAAAATTGTAAGTCACTAGGTCTTAGTTCTTAAAAGGACTGTTGCGCCAGATAATTTATTATTTATTTATGGTTTAAAGATAGATAAGACTCTATTATTTTAAATTTAGTACTATTATTATTTTTTAAATTTACTACGATTACTGTTTTCGACTCGGAATTTGTTAGAATTTGGAAGTATTTTTGTTATTATATTTTGATTTGCTTTCTCTTTTCAACTTGTAACATACAGAAACAAGTCTATTTTAAAACTTTAATAATAGAGAAAAAAGAAAATTGCGCATACGCCACAGAGTATTATCATTTGGATTCAATTAATCCATTGCTTTTGATAAACTTAAGGCTAGAAATATTTATTATAGCACTTTTTAAATATATATAATACAAGCGGCCCGTCCCGGCTTCGCACGGATAGACAAAATTGGGTACAGATATTTAAGTTACAAGCATGCTAATTAAAACGACCACGAATCACTAAATTAGAAAAAATTGTATGCTTATCTTAAAGCCTCCCTGTACCCTACGTTGGCTGTCGTATTTCTAGGTGGCAACAAAATGTATTAATTTTCAGGAGATCCTACTCGAGAAAGTGCCACATACAATTTCCCGTAGGAAAAGCACTCTTTCCTGAAGTCGATACCAACTATGGAAAAAGTTTGTCCCTGGGATTTATTTATTGTTAGGGCAAAGGATATTTTTAAAGTGATCTGTAACCTTTTAAAAGATATGGGCAAATCAGTTGGTATCATTGCAATCCGCAGAACATGTGCGAGCTGACCAGCCACGGGACCTGTAATGATAGTTGCTACAATCACATTATTCTTTGATCAATCACATTATTCTTTGATCAATAGTCTTGTACCATTACACATATTGGGAGGGCTTTAATTTCTTAAAAGCATAACAGGTGTAACTAGCGGACAAAATTGTGAATCTAAACCATTCTCAGATCCCCTTGAACACACACAAAAAATTTCATCAAAATCGGTCCAGTCGTTTAAGAGAAGTTCAGTGACATACACACTCACAGAAGAATTATATATATTAAGATATACAAAAATTGTAAAAAAGTATTTTTATTGACTTTGATTATTGACTTACTAGGAACAGTTTCGGTAATTGTTAAACAACATTTTGAACTGAACTGGTTAAAAATTTCCGAATATAAATTTTACATAATTTCGCAAATAAAGATAGATAAGTTTTTGGATAAAAAAAGTTTTTTGCAAAAAAAAACTAAAATAATTAGAAAAATATCTTAAAATTTGTATTTTTTGCTTAAAATAAAAATGTACAAAGACAGTTTTTGTTAAAACAAATGCTATTTACTTAAAAATATTTCTTACTTTTTTTCGAAAAAAGCAAACATAGAAAGTGGGAATGACTTATTCAGATTTAAGAATTAGCCAAGGCGTGTCTTTGTCTTATAATTTCTATTTGTTCTTAAGAAGTTTTTGTTTGCAATTAAAAATGGCAAATAGCCAGCAACATTAATATACAGATACCAAATATATACTTGACAGTTTGGCACTGAAGAAATGTTTAAAAAAGTAGGCGTACATAAATAATTATTAACAAACAAATTAAAATAAACAAATTCTGAAAACAATATAACAATGTATGTACATATACATATGTACTAAAACTATGTATTATTTGGCTGATAACGCATCATTTTGTATATAGTCGTGTTTTTTTTGGAAAGAATCCAAACAAAAACTTCTCACAAAACTAGAACAAAAGAATTTTTCGAAAAACTTATGACAATATTGATCATCTAATATTATCCGTTGTAAAACAAAAATGTCATATTTTTGACATTTTTTAAAAACTAAGTAAATAGGCATTTTTTGCCATTTTACTCTTTTCAAAAGAATTCGTAATTTTTTAGCAATTTCGTTTAATATTTCACGAAGATAAATATTTTCAAATATGTCTTTAATAAGATAAAATTGTGTTTGATTAAATAAAAAGTATAGACTTGCAAAATCTGACAAGCACCATTTTTAGATAATACAAGCTGAATTTTAGTGAAGATAATAATAAATATAACACACTCCAAAAATAAGTGTAAAAAATACATCAGCTATAACATATTTCGCCAAAATATGGAGGCAAATACTTTAAACTTTCTATTTGAACTTTCTATGATCATTTATCGCCAACACTGTAATTCTATCGTATTTTTGTTAATATTTTTTTTAATATGAAGAAGTAAACGTTTCAATTCTGACATACCACATTCGATTTTTTAAGAAAAATAAAAACACATTTAAGATAGAATTACACGCATTCTGAACGGTTTTGGGATTTGCGCCAAAGAAGCTATTAGTAGGTAAGTATATTGTTTAAAAAGAAAAAAATTGATCCTCGGAAGCCTATATCTCTTATTTTGTATGAAACAAACTTTTTCGAATAAAAGTAAAATGGTTGGGCGCTGATTTTAAGGTCCATTAATATAACTTTGGAGGCTATTATCAACTAAGAACTGAATCTCAAAAGTTTTAACCCAAAAAAAAAACATTCGTCTAAGAATGATTATTTATTTAATAATATTGTATGTACATCTAAAATAAACTGTTGACGCTACAGCTCGTAAAAAAGCAAAGCCTAGTGACTCATGGACTTCTTATTATTTTCTAATTTCTGAATCACTATATTTCTGATGGAAATTAGAAGCTAAAGAAAGTTTTCAGCGTTCATAGGTCATAATTCTTGTATAATAGATCTTAAATGTTTCTAAAGCACATTTTTAGAAAATGTAAAGAAACGACTGTTTCGGATTTTTGTTTTCTCGCATTCAAATGATAATACAATATTCAATGGCCATCAACATCACCAATCGTAGTGAAGTGTAAGTGCACCGACCGAAGCTTTAAAATTTATTCTGCCTCAAAAAAGAATTTAATGAGTTTTCAAGTATATATTTGGAGCACTCTATGAAAGTGTAATCTTTCTCTTAAATGTAATGGTAACTTCTTAAGAAGTGCACAATTGTATCGCTTTTACATTTATCAAGTATCTTCTCATGAGCATTGCAAAATTGTTTAAGTAGTTTAAGCTTGCTTATATTAACAATAATGAGGCGACAGTTTAGTACCTTCTTTGAGGTTGTTTGCAATAAACAGATTAATAGGAGTAAAAGTTTATTTAATTACTGTTTCTGCTAATTTGCAGCTTATGGACCTTGTCTGAATATGTTTTGTGTTTTAATTGTATCTTTATTATCCTGGTAGACATATACACCAATGCAAACGTTAACTTTACATATATACGTTTTGTTTTGTAGAATCTCAATAAGGGTTAAATGATTAGAAAGTGAAAAAAGCAATGATTAGAAAGTGGAAAATGCTTAATTACAAAAAGTTCGTGCTTTTTTTTAAGTGTGGCATTTGAAAAGAAAATTTTTATAATCACATCTGTCCTTTAAACAATATTCAAAAAATAGTTATACTACCTACGAGCAAAGTGACGTGTGGTTTAGTAAAATTTGATTGTCCGATATCAGAGGATTAAAGTCATGACATTTGCTTTTATCAATTGCCTAAGTCACCATAGAACTTTACCAGTTATACATTTGGCATATTAAAGGTATACAAAACCCTTTTAGTGTTTGCTTATTATAAAAAAAAAATACAGCAAACATATTTGAATTATTTTGCTTATGTTTTTAAAAGTATCTTTAAACTTTTGAAAACGACTAAATATCTAAGTTTTGAGTATAACGATGATTATAATAAGCGTTTGCGACTTTACCACACATTTTTTTGAGAATTCTTCATTTTTTAAATTAAATTTTCTCTTCCTGATATAATCATAAGGAAACTCATATACACTTTTATTTAGTCATAAAACTAAACAAATTTTATATTTACTAAGCCACACGATAAGGTGTGTACATACATAAACATACAATTCTTTATTATGAATTTGAAAACAAAATAAGAATATTATATTTAAAAGAATTTGATTTAAGAATACTAAAACGCTCATTAATTCTATTTTATTGAAAAATTTTCTCTAAAAATGATTTTGTCACCATGTGTAATATGTTTCAAAGTATCAAAAAAACTCATTTAAACTGAATTTATGATACTACCTATTAATATCTCATACCAGTGACAAGCGTCATGACCGACAAATTATCCAACCAAATTCCACAAATTACAAATAAACATGCCACCAATTTCAAGAGCAAAAACGAGAATCGTGTCTAAATAGGTGCATAAACTAATAGCTGTAGATTATAGGAATTGTAAATATTGTAGTTCCATTTAAGATAATGTATCTGGCGTTTTTTTTTTTTTTTCTTCAACTTACACAGATACACTACAACACTTCAACTATTTTTAAAAACTATTTCACTGCACCATTTTTCAAAAGTTACAAAAGCTATTTTTCCCCTTTTTTTACAGATTAAAACAAATGTAAATGCCTTTCAATTATAACGCAAACATAATTTTAAACACATCCTAGTCATTGCATTGGTTGCATGATGGAATATCTTATTATTTTTACATATGCAACTCACAAACCTTTAGTTTTCTTTTTCAAAGATCTCTTCAAGAGGAAATACCACTGCTTTCAATTCAACACTGGTGTTGTTTTTTATGTGTGTTTTTATTTTAGAAAATAACTTCACTTAAACAGACCATCATCGCAACATCTAGTCCTTTTATATGCTATGTCTACCTACATGTGTTTATGTATTTTTTTAACTAGCATTTTTCTACTACAACATAAAAAGTGTCCTTGTGAGTGATGACAAGCGACAACGTCGACGTGCAGGCAGTTTGTGTCATTATAGAATGTTATATGCACATGAAAGACCTACAAAATCCTTGAACAAAAAATGAATCACTCCTAAATGAAAAGCTAAAAACCTCATTTTTACTTGTATGTCCTACAACACAACACACGACTTACACTAGGTATACCAAAAGGAAAATGTTGTGTGTGACTTTTAATGAGAAATTGACAAGAAATCTCAACAACAACATACAAAAAGTACAAAAACAAAAACAACAACAAGAATACCTACCAATAAAACAAAAAACACCTAGGCAACAATAAAGCAGCAAAAAATACAAAACAAAAGCCTCCTGTACGGCCACCGCCGCCGCCGCCGCGCCGGCCGCCTCCACCTCCACAACTACCTCAGCTCACGTCCTTTACCATCCCGGCGTCATATATTAATGTATACGACTATAAACATATCCTGGTTTTAATTGTGGAAGCTGGGTGACACAATAAGTTTAAGTGAAGGCGGACTAGCTTAAATTAAAGCTTCGTAATCAGAAGACATAATATAATATTTTGCATGTGGTTCCACACATTGCCAAAGGCATTTTACCACACTACCACTGCAGGCTGAGCGGAGAAAAAAAATACGACAATGGGTGTAAGAAAAAATAAAACTGGAATCTAAAAGGAGGTGAAAAGGACTCAACCACGGACCCACAGTTTCAGCATCCCTCCACCAACCATCCATTTGCGCGCTTCTTGCGTAGGTAGGTACATTGATAGCGAGATCCTTGCAACAAGGTTGCCACTTAAAACTATGCATAAACACAAACAACCAAAATTTGAGTGCGTCACATAAAGTAACGGAATCAATAAAGAACAAACTGCAATTACTTCTGAAATTCAGGAATTTGAAAAACAACAGTATGGATTTCTATTAAAATTATAAAAATTAGTTCCATTTAAACAAAAGACCCCTAAAAACATTATTTTCGAATTTGATTTGATTTGATACAAATGAGTTTAGTCGTTAGCAAAAGCAAAATAGAAAGCTTTCTTTTCTCTACTTCGAAAGAATATTATTTAAAATATTTAATAAATATTTCTTGACATTAAAATTATCAGTTTTTTTTTAAACGAAAGCTAAACAACCATGTTTCTAGTGAACCTAACAACATTGGTAACCATGCCTAGTCCTAGTTACCACACACATCTTTAAGCTTTGTAGTAAATTGTTAAGGGTTAAAAATACCAAGAAGAACACTCGTGGTGAAGTAAAGCAACTAAAAGAGCCAAAGAACCCACACCATAATTTCTCTCATCCTTTTCACGAATTTGTTTTCTAGTTTTCTTTTCTTCTTCTACCTACCTACATATCTTCATATCTTTAATGTACGTGCTCGAAGGACGTGTACCAACCTATTAGATGAAGGAAGGAGATATAAGAACTCAGAGAAAAAAGAAGTAAAAAAGAATCTTCCTCGTCGTCGTCGTCGTTTTGAAGCAACAACTTCTTCTTAAGCAACATGTCCATAGTAAAAATCTTTCTTTTTTCTTCATTTACCTTCCCCAATATAAATATTACCACCATTCATTAGTTTTTGTTATCGCAGTTGGTTTTTAGTGTTCCTTACAAACAATTTTTTGGTTTTGAAATTTAAATCTTTTTTATGTAAAATTTACTTCTAAACTTAAGTAAGCACTTTTTTTTGCAGACATTAAGGCCTTCACTATTCAAAAATATATCTACATATTAGTGGGAAATTAAAGTAAAACACCAAAAGAATTAAACGTCAAACGCGAAAAAAACGCACAATTTGTTTCGTTCTTTAAAAAATCTGTCAAACTCATCAATCAATGGTAAACAAAACAATGACAGTTCGGTTTTGATGAACGCAACGAAACAAAACCGTAAGAATATCCTTGATATCCTTGCTTTGTACACTGGCTTTCACTTGTTATAATATTAAACACCCGTCACCGTTAAAAGGGCAGTCAGTTTTTATACTTGTAGCGTGAAACAAGAATGGTGGCAAGGAATAAACCATATCTTAAATTACAAATCTTGAGAACAATTTTTATGGTGAATCGTAATAAAAGAGAAGAAAAAAGTTCCTTTTTTTTATTTAAAAAGGACTTTCATTGTAAGGGACGTTGAAAAATAAAAATTGTCAAGTCTTGGAAGAGTTTTTCTTTTATTTTAAATCTGAAAACACAAACAAACAATAAATAATACCGCTAGTTCGGGTTACTATCTTAACAGAAACACGCTCTGGGCGGTAGACCACGATGAACTAAAGTTTTGTATCATGAAACAAACTCAAAGAGGCACACAACGTGTGTTTATAATATCAAACTATATAAACAGCTTTGGTGTATACCAAAAAGAAAAGCTTTTTTCTATGCCTTAATATGCGAAGCAGGGTTACCGCTGAACATTTATTTAAATTTTTTAGATTAAATTAAACATTCTCAAAAATATAAAACTATAAATATTTTTGTATAGCGGGTGCTTTACGGCTTGTTTTGCTTACATTACCGTCATCGTCATCAGAGTTCTCATACACTGTATTTTCCACAGTGTTGTCATCAACGGTAACGTACTCCTTTCATGCTCGTTCTGATGCGATAATGTTTGTATTGTTCATTAGTGCAATACATTCAAAAAGATATTAATCATTCTCTTCTTCGAACGGTTCTTAGTAGTTATAGCTGAAGTCGTTAAAACCGGAAGATATATGTAACAATTTATTGCCAAACCAAACATTAGCTTTAAGGTTCGTCATTATTACCGAAATTTCGTTAAGTCACTATACGCTAATTTAACTGTTATTTAATGTTCTGGCCAAGAATTTAGCTTTATTATAAAGGTAAGGTTTTGGCATAACGTTTAATAAAATGATTCCGGGCAAGTGTCCGCCACGGTTGGCTCGAATAAATTCCAGCCGAAGGGCTCAATTCTCAATCACTTTTAATAGTAATTTGGGCCGTATGTCAGCAATAACTCGCCAAATATTCTCTTCCAAGGCGTCAATCGCGTACCCGTGGCATGATGGTTAGTGCGTTGGACTGTCATGCCAGAGGTCTTGGGTTCGATCCTATGCCTGTGCCATCTAGTTTGTTTCACGGGTAGTGCCTCTTGCGAGGAATTGACAAATTCTCCAAGAGTCATTCTTGTCATGAAAAGTGCTTTCTTAAATTTGCCGTTCGGATTCGGCTTAAAACTGTAGGTCCCCTCCATTCCTGACAACAGTACTCGCACACAGGAATGGTTGAGAGTTGTAAGTCACTAGGCCCTAGTTCTCAACGGACTGCTGCGCCACCCAATTTATTTTTTTTTTAAGGCGTCAATCGTCTCGGGCAAAAACAATCGTCTCTCAAAACAACCACAATTTGTAAATTTGTTCATTATCCTCGAGAACGAAGATTTGCAATATTTCAATAGAGTTTAAGTAAACGTACATATGTACATATATATATTATATGTTTTTTTAGCGACGTAAAGTTTCCTGCGAGTAAATCATTTTTTTTTATTTTTTTTGAAAACTTATAAAAGAAATAAAGTTTTTTTGTAGATTTTAAAAAATAATTTGGTTTTTAAAAGGTAATATTTGTTTAGAATTTGATTTCAGATACGAGAAACGTTCACTCGATTGGAACTCTTACCCCCAGTTTCACAGTAGAAGTTTAAACTTCGGTTTTGGTTTATACTTCAGTTCAACAATTAATTCGGTTTCACACTTTCGTTTAAACCTTGAACTGAGTTCATTCTATAGTTTAAGTTAAACGCCAGTATTCTGCCGTTTAACCTCAGTTCAACGTTTAGGCACTGCCATTTTCATATTAAATATTGAATTGATTAATGATGGTGATTTATCCTATTTTCAATAAATATTAATAAAAAGTATATTGTTATTTTAAAATGTCCAGTTCGGAAAGTAATATTGAAGATATTAGTGATGAGGAAAACTTCATTTTAGTTGCGAATGTGAGAAGAGAAAAACAAATTTTCCCCGATTGTCAACAAAACACAAAATATCTGTTGCTGTTTCGCTTCAGAGAGAGAAAGAAAAAACGATGAACAGCTACGTATTGCTTAAAAATATGCACATTCTAATAAATTCTCAGCGGCAACCCTCTAACGACAATGTCTAAACTATACCATCTGCGATGACCGACGATGAAGCGATGCGAACGGTGTGAGATACCAGAAGGAGCAAAGCTTTAGCTCCATTCACACATGAAATGATATTAAAGATTATACTTTATTCATTTTCCATTTCCACCCCCAAAATGGACAAAAAGGAAGAAAACAACAACAAAAACAAACAAAAATATGTAAATGTAAAAAAAAAAAATTATTATTATATGAAAACGTGAGCTCTTGGTAAAGTTTTGTGTTGTAGTGATAAACTTCCACTCAGCTCAATGGGCAAATATGTTGTGTTGTGCAGTGGGCGGCTACTCTTGCACTCGTTATGTGTTGCCTATTCTTGGTGGGTTGCTATAGTACCCACTCACTGTATGTAGTATAGGCTCTTTTGTTTGAGCTCTTGGAAGAACACTCAACATCAATGGATGTGGTAACAGCTCATTTCCTCTTAGGTCCTCGAAAAAAATGTTCGTTTTCTGCTGTTGCACAGTTTGTGTACCACTTGCTGCAAGAAAATGCATTCCTATATTCATTCATCACAGTGCTACTTTTTTCTTGTTTGAATTTAAAGGAGAAGTAAAATGTGAACTCAAAGTAAGAGTGGTAGAAGATATAAGAGTTGAAAAAACACAAGAAGTAGGTATCTTCAAAGTGGTGGTATATATGTAGGTACCTACCTAAGTTGTAAGCGAAATCGCGGCGGAATTAAAGTGTTACTCAGACACTGAATTGCACTTCCGTAAAGTTTTTCCTTCTTTTGTAGCCCAATAGGTTCGTTTTTGTTCTTCTTTTAAAAAGTTAAATAGTATAGTTCATCAGAATTATGAGTAGTACCTATACATACAGCTAGATAGTTGGGATGAGATCAAAAATGAAGAAAAATAAAAATATTTAAAAAATCAAAGTTAGAAAGTAAAATGTGTCATCGGTAATCAGATGAAAGTGACACAAGTGCTAAGTTTTAAGCAATCAATATTTAGTTTATTGCTTTTTAGAGAAAACGAGACGAATGATATATTCCATGAAAAAGAACTGTTGATATCTGAACCGCTTTCGCAACACATTTCAGTGAGTCATATGATATAAGCCCTGAAGCAGTTGATACCTATATTTTCATAATCTTCACTCCTTTGCGCAAACTAGCTGTAGTCAAATCCCCGTGCTTACAGAGTACGGTCCTCGATCTTCTATCGGTGTTGAATAATTACTGTTCAGCCGGTCATGATGGTATTCCCCCGATAGTATTAAAAAAGTGTCATTTTTTGAAACCCTTACTTTCATATTCAAACTTTTTTTCCCTAAAAACAGGCAAATTTCCCAATATATGGAAGAAGTCCTACACCAATTTGCAAGAAAGGTAACAAGGCGGATATAACAAACTACGGCTTATTGCAAAACTTTGTCGCACTTTGGTCTATTTCTTTATATTTTTGTTCCAAGATTTGTTTTTTTTTTTTAATTTTATTCTTATAACTGTCACACACACAATTCCAAATCGCATTTTCACCGCGCAAAATTTGGATGAATTCATCAATGAAATCACGGTTTACTGTCACCATTGTTTTTCTTCCGCGATGTGTACTCTACGAAAATCTGAATAAAAATGAAGTTTTGCTCGCGAACATCGCCACAGACGACGAACATTGAAACCGGCGAACACGATGAAATCGAAATTTTTCGGCAACCGCGAGCCGCTCGCGAACAACCAAACAGACGACGAATTTAGCGCGAGCACGAGCATGTTGCGCGAGCATGTTCGTCGTCTGTGGCCACCTTTAGCCACGGTATTATTTTATTTAAACTTAAAGCTCTTGGTTTTCCACCATTTTTCTAAGCTTGGATCAAATCATAGTTTGAAAACAGATCATATGAGTTAAAATTTAGAAATGGTCATTCAAAACCTTTTGTTGCTCAATATGGTGATTTCTAAGGAAGCCATATTGGCCCTTCTCTGTTAATCATGTCTATTAACGACCGACGTAACCTTGTGTCTGCGCTCAAGTGAAGTTCTCATTTCTGCTGATGTCGCAAAGATTTTTAAAATAATAAAGTCCACCCATGATCGTATTTTTTTACAAGCCGGCATTGATAGTTCCATATGTTGGTGTGGGAAAAAAAGCCTTGCCCTCACTCAACCCTTTAAAATGCCAGACTATAACTTTTACTAAAAAACGAATCTGTAGTGTATTTGATTATTCTATATCACAGCAAAAACTCTGTTGCGTCTTCACTTTTAAAGATTTGGGTGTTCATTTCTGTTCGAACTTAGAATTTACACATCACATTAATTTTATTGTCAATAAGGCAAGTTCTATGCTTGGTTTTATAAAACGCAGTGCAAAGGAGTTTAATAATCCCTATGTTACTCTTTTGAAATAAATTTTACAATTGCCATACGAGGTGTGTTCAAAAAGTACCCGGAATTTTCGTTTTTTTCAAAAAAGTATTTATTTATTCGTTTACATCAATGTGGTCCCCTTCAAAGTAGTCCCTCCCAGATATAATACACTTATGTCAGCATTTTTCCAATCTTGGAAGGACTCTTGATATTCACTTTTTGATATGTCCTTGAGCTTTCTCAGCGATTTTGCCTTTATTTCTTCAATCGAGGAAAAACGCCGTCCTTTCATGGGTCTCTTCAACTTTAGAAACAGGAAAAAGTCACACGGAGCCATATCTGGTGAATATGGAGGTTGGGGCATGACTACGGTATTGTTTTTGGCCAAAAAATTACGAAAAAGCAACGAGTGAGCAGGTGCGTTATCGTGGTGCAAAAGCCATGAATTGTTTTTCCATAAATCTGAGTGTTTTTTTGCGGATTGCTTCACGCAAACGTCGCATAACTTCAAGGTAATACTTCTTATTAACCGTACAACCTTGTGGTAAGAACTCTTGATGCACTATACCATTATAATCGAAGAAAACAGTAAGCAAAACCTTCACATTTGATCGAACTTGACGTGATTTTTTCGTTCTTGACGTTAGATGCTTCCAGGTGGACGATAGTGCTTTGGTTCCGACATCATAACCGTACACCCATGTTTCATAACCAGTTATGACCCTTTCAAGCAAACTTGGATCATCGTTGACGTCATTTAACAGCTCTTGAGCGATGTTCATGCGATTGTTTTTTTGGTCAAAATTTAGCAGTTTCAGCAAAAATCGCCGAGCTCATAAAAACACGTCGAACCTTAGCAACTACCACAGACAAAGTAAACAGTGAATATAGCTGAAAATTGCATCATACTTTAGGGGCATGTATACCAACACAATAAAAAAATAATTTTGACCTTCGGACCCTCCAGACCCGCGGAATTTAAAAATTCCGGGTACTTTTTGAACACACCTCATATAGTCCTCATCTTGAATGTGCTTCACAAGTATGGGCTCTATTACAAAATTCATAGAAAACGTATTGAATCAATTCAACATAATTTCATTCGCTTTGTTCTAAAGGGTCTTCCTTGGGATGATCTGCCTCCCTATGAAAATCGTATTCAAATGCAATCTCTCCATCAAGGGCATGATAGTAATGACTTAATATTTCTTCGTCAATTCATGAATGGTTAAATTGTTGCACCTTATTAACTATCTTGCATACATTTAATTACCGATGTGGAGCTCATCACCTTCGTACATTTGATTTTATACATATTGACTTCCATACAACTAGCTTATGGGAAGAATGAAGCTTTAAGTCGAATGAGCATTTTATATAAGTTAAACTGTTCATAGATCGATTTAAATCTAAATAAGGTGGATTAAATTAAAACAACTGTTTAGAACCAGTGGTCCACTATCGTAAATGTCTTTATTTTATTTTTTGTTCTGTAATAGTTTATTTTAGATGTTAATTATGTTTTGTATTTTGTGCATGTGTTAGGCTATAATTGTTGACGCTTGCGATGATCTAACTACTTTCTGAAAATAGGGATTTTTTTTCCACTACACTTATTTTTTCTTTTATTTAAAAAAAATATATAAATAAAAATGTTGTTTTACAATTAACATTTATGCACCTTATTTCGGTGTCAAAAGTTAGACAAATCTCTATCCCCAATTACTAAATAAAAACTAAAAAATTACTAAATTTTCTCGAAGAAGTTTTTGAGATACTATTTTTAGGAATCCACTTCAAAAAATTGTTTAAATGTAACAACGTATCACGATGTCAACTATATATTCTTCGCAATCATATCTATGTACATATACAACTATTAACCAAACTTAGTTTTTGTTGTTGAACACTTTTGTTACTTCTTCCAGCAGCAGAATTATTTTTAGACATATCCGTTGATATTCCTGAGGGATCATTTCATGGACTTATGCATATTGTTAATTATTTCGCTATTTTTGTTCAATGTTATGGATATGGAGTCATGTGGAGTGCCACTGACGACAAAACTAATAATAAATCAGACGGTTCATATAAGCATAGTTTCAGTCTATAGTATTAAACTTTAAACGGGAGAGAATATGTAAGGATTTTCTTAAATCAAATCAATTAAATAATATCAAAAAAAAAAACAAAAACAATATCTTTTGATCATTTTATTTAAAGCAGAATCAAAACTATGTAGACGTTCTTTTTTATTTTAAGTTACTGAACAAAATTATAAATATTTCTACGTTCAACAGAACAATTCGTCACATAGTATTAAAAGAGATTTGTTAGAGTCAATATTGTTGTAGACATATAGAGTAATCACTGCACCTGATTACAGCTGAAGCTTTTAATCCAACGAAATATTAACACACCAACTCCAAATCCAAAAAGCTCATGTGATGATGACACTTAATAAATAACATTTCAATCATATTGAGTGAAATATACAGTCTCACTCGGAGTGACTAAACAAAAAAAAAAAAAACGTTGCGATTTAGAGTGAAAGTAAATGTTGGATTCTCTCTTGAGGTTTTCAAATAAAACGGAAACGGATTGCTCCTCGATTAAAGAAAAAAGCCTTCATAAAAGTAAATACTTGCTGTTGAATGGATTTGTATAGTAGTATGAGTGAGTGATATATTTTCAACATAAAGCCATAGTAATAATGCTATGCAGATGCAGATATACTATATGAAACAAATTCGTATGTTTTCTTATAACCTGATGTCGCCTGAATTTTATTTAGTTTTGTTTTGATTCAACTTTCGACAAGTTTTAAAAGCCGAACGGGTATAGAAATTCGAAAAACTTGAGTTGTTTAAGTCAATATACTTCCTTTTTTACGTTTAAAGAGAAAAGCCGCAGGATTCACTAAATTTAAAGAATGTAAGTGTACAGTGTTGGCCAAAAAATGTAATCAAATTTAAAATAGCAACGAAGAAACTATTTAGTCCTTATATTTTCTTTCTATTTATTTTTGTTTTATATTTGGCGCGAACTCAAGGGGTTATGAACACCCTTATAATGATTAAACCCTGTGCGAGCAATTAGGAAAGGACGATAGGATTATAAAAGAGATACCAAAGCACATTGGTTTTGAATGCGTGCACATTGCAATGAGTGGGAAATATTAATCCTGGTAAAGCATTCCACATTCGTGTAGTGCCGCTAAAGAAAGAATCCCTGTACACTAACAGCATGCCCGAAATTGGGCTAAAGGTTAAACTGATGAGCATTCCTAGAAGTACGGGTATTACGGTTGAATTGTTTGAGGGGAGGAATGCAACTGGCTATTTTACTAGTACATATATACAAATATCGATAAAACAATGATATTATGTATTAGACCTTGCGGCGGTGTTCAAGAGAAGGAAATGTATCGTTAAGAGAACGATCTTCTATCATTTGAAATTATATCCAAAAGACTCAAGTACGTTATTGGGGAATTATATACTGGTCGGAGAAAACCTAAACATTTAGCAGCATTTTTGGCGATGTCGAACATGTGATCACTCCACGACAAGTGGATGCACATACCTAGAACTGAAAGCTGTTAAGTCTCCTCGGTGCAAGTACCACCTATAGATAGTGGCATTGGGAGAGAGTTACGATTTTGCTACAGTAGAAAGCATTAAGTTTTCGAAGGATTAAATTCTACACGATTTTTGATTCCCCATTGGACAATTCTGTCAAGATCAAAATTTAATAAACTTATCATAAGCTGCCGTTGGTAGTCCAAATCCGAAGAACAAGGATGAGAATCCAAAAACGAATATGAAAAGCTGATGGTACTGTCATCAGCGAAACAATTAAGTGGATGAGAAGTTTAAGACAAAAGATCATTTTTAAAATAAGGAAGAGTGTCGGAGGCAAGACGAAGCCCTGGGGTAAACCGGCGTTTATTTTGTGGATATCAGATTTGAACCCGTCCAATACCAAGGCAAATCACTCTATTTCGACCTATTTGGAGATTCAAACATTAACCTAATGAGCTAGATGAGCACCAATTTTTGTATATAATATTCATCCAGCATGATTAAGTGCGGTATTAGAATCCTCAACATCATTAGCTACCTGACTTTACGGACAGAAAGTTAGATTAAGAAGTAAATGTATTTATATATAAAATATTTAAAATGCAAGAAAATAAAATGGAAGGCTTGACTTCAGCTTGAATTTGCTCTTGCAGTTATAAGGTTATAACATGACTAGGCGCTGTAAAGGATTTTCTAATAATAGGATTTATTGTAATTGTTCAATTCACAAAATATACAGAATATTGAGCGATTGCTTCTGCTTTACGATTGAAACACTTAACAAGTGGGAAAGAACCAGACTCACAGTTTTATTTAAATAATTTTTGTGACATTTTTGTCTTAACATTTGAAGGGAAACACAAAAACACGCAATATTTCGAAAAAAATGTATTTTTAAAAATGTTTGTGAGTATTCAGTTGAAGCGGAGTTTATAAAAATATTATTCTCAATTTAAACAACTAAATAAGTTAACAAGTGAGTTGATAACAATTATTATGATTAACATTTTATGCAGCAAATTGATTGATTTTAAACATAAAACGAAAGCGACGGTTTTACAAACTCGCAAAATAAATAAACAATTTATTTTGAAAAGTATTAATTTACCCAATTCTTCCTATTTTTCGCCGATGCAAATTCCACTATATTAACAAAGAATTGTTTCTCGGAAGTGAGATTTTTCCGTACCGAGTGGAGGCAATTTTTCGAACGTTGGAAGTTTTTTTAAGTCACCATAGGGTTGTCCCATCACAGCCTTAATAACGTCATTTCAATTCAAGGTTCTGTTAAATCAAGCTCCCAGATTATTAGATTTATCAACATAATCCACAAAAGTTCTATCAAACTCTACAGGAGGGAGGTAAGACAAATCAAGGCTCTTTGGAAATGGCGATGCATTTTGTTTTAGTGGGATTCACAACAAGACCGCATTTATTTGATTATTCAAAGAGAGCATATTATAGGTTTTCATGTATAATATACTAACACAATCTTCAATAAGGCCCAGATTACAGCTTTTAATATTATATTTTATTGGGAGTGGTAAATGGACAAAATAAAGGGTCCCAAAATAGATTCTTGTGGCACACCATAACTGCCATAAGGAATCAGAAATTCGACTTCTTGAAACCCCGGATTGACTTCTTCCGGAAAGTTAACACAAAATTTGCTTTTCTGCACCATTAGAAAAGATGTTAAAGTTTTCTACACATTATAGTATGATCATTTGATATTAAGAAAACTAGACATTTTTAAAGTGTTCAGTGGTTGTTTATTTCAATTGTTAAAGGTAGGTATATTATTTCATTAATAACCATTTCTTAATAACGAGACACACTAAATTATCCATTCAAAAAAGGGATTATTTATAACTAGAAACAAACTTCATATGTACATACATGTTTAATCAAAAATTAAAAACTAATCAGACAGATTTATCAAGAAATCAATCTATACTTCTCTATCAATTCCTGTTAAAGCTCAGAACTGGCACATTTATTGAAAATTGTTTAATATAAGTACAAATAAATTCTCCCTAAAGGCTTTTTCAATTACCCGTAATAATCATAAGCTATATGTATTTTTAAATCAAATGCCATTTCTGACAAATAAAAAAGTATATATGTATATGTATGTATGTAGATTGAAATTATTAGATATTCTGACGTTTTATTTTTGTTCTGTCGACTATACATGCATAAGCATGACGTGAGTACTTAACTTACCTATATATACATATATAATGTGCAACTATATAGCAATCTTTTCAATATACTTTCATTCATGGAAATCAAATAGGACACGCGGTAGATGGCTATATCTCAGTGGGCCTTGAGCCTTTGATAGGAAAATTTTATTTGGGCTACTTTTTTTATTCAGGTAACAAAATATTAAAATTATATGTTAAATAGGCTCACACATTTTATTAATAGCATTTGAATACATTTTCATTTGAAAAGGACCTTCTGAAAGGCTCGGTGTTTTTTGTATACAAATGAACAAAATATTAATATTGTTTACTGTTACGTGATTAAGGAATGGTTTTTATGTTTAAAATACGTATCTACTTTTATTCCTAATTAATGTGATGACAAAATATATTCAGGATTAGATATAAATATGTATGTACATATTGTAAAAATGGCCACTAGTAACAAAATTTATATATAAAATAGTCATTATCTAAAGACTTGTAAAGCCAGCGCCGACGACGACACAATGCGACGACGCACGCCGACAACTACGACATGACGGACGGATTTTTTAATATTCAAAAAAAAACCCGAAACACGGCGGCGGTCGCTCTAACGTCTAACACAAAGAACGCTGCTGCAGATGTGTGTTTTTAGCGCAGAATAAACATCAAGTTCTATTCGCTCAAAGCGTGTTTGTTGTGCTTTATAAAGTTTCGTGTCAATTTGTAATCGGCTGTGAGTGTTACAAGCTCTGATAGGATTTTATATTTTTAAGGAGTAGACGAGGACGAATACGTCTAACCTAATTCATACACACCCTCTATATGGTATATAGGTATTCGTGTATAGCTACTGTGACCATTCGTGTTTTTATTTGAAAAGGAAGTTCTTTTATCTTTATGTTCTTAGATATTTTATGTAAGGATGTACTGTGGTACAAACATACATATGTATGCTGCCCAGGTATATAGCAAAGACCAAACTTATTTTTCATAGCGCAAAAATAACACACCAATGAAATTTTATGATTTAATTGGCTGTTGAGTCGTACCTAAATATACAAAAAATAAGATCGCCACAGCTTAAAGAACTACATATATTTTACCTGCCATTGAAAAACGAACGCTTGTATCGGGTGATTTTTTAAGAGCTTGAGAACTTTTTTAAAAAAAAAACCCATAAAATTTGCAAAATCTCATCGATTCTTTATTTGAAACGTTAGATTGGTCCATGACATTTACTTTTTGAAGATAATTTCATTTAAATGTTGACCGCGGCTGCGTCTTAGGTGGTCCATTCGGAAAGTCCAATTTTGGGTAACTTTTTCGAGCATTTCGTCCGGAATAGCCCGAATTTCTTCGGAAATGTTGTCTTCCAAAGCTGGAATAGTTGCTGGCTTATTTGTGTAGACTTTAGACTTGACGTAGCCCCACAAAAAATAGTCTAAAGGCGTCAAATCGCATGATCTTGGTGGCCAACTTACCGGTCCATTCCTTGAGATGAATTGTTCTCCGAAGTTTTCCCTCAAAATGGCCATAGAATCGCGAGCTGTGTGGCATGTAGCGCCATCTTGTTGAAACCACATGTCAACCAAGTTCAGTTCTTCCATTTTTGGCAACAAAAAGTTTGTTAGCATTGAACGATAGCGATCGCCATTCACCGTAACGTTGCGTCCAACAGCATCTTTGAAAAAATACGGTCCAATGATTCCACCAGCGTACAAACCACACCAAACAGTGCATTTTTCGGGATGCATGGGCAGTTCTTGAACGGCTTCTGGTTGCTCTTCACTCCAAATGCGGCAATTTTACTTATTTACGTAGCCATTCAACCAGAAATGAGCCTCATCGCTGAACAAAATTTGTCGAACACACACATTTCGAACCGAACACTGATTTTGGTAATAAAATTCAATGATTTGCAAGCGTTGCTCGTTAGTAAGTCTATTCATGATGAAATGTCAAAGCATACTGAGCATCTTTCTCTTTGACACCATGTCTGAAATCCCGCGTGATCTGTCAAATACTAATGCATGAAAATCCTAACCTCAAAAAAATCACCCATCACCCAAACCAATATCTCGAAAATGGGTCACCATCTTTAAAAATACTTGTGGACGTTGTTGTATATGCAGCAGAATATGTTTTAACCCGGTCTTTTTTAAAATGTTGTTTAGACTTCAATAGAATACAGTTTTATTTAATTAAGGATTAAGGAAGTTTAAGTGATATTGTAAAAAATACTTAAACATTTAAAAATCGACTGTGTCATAGAGAAATAATGATGCGTGATTATAAGAACTGAAGACAATAGTACCTACATTATTAACTCGCCATAGGTAGTTATTGTAAAAGGTTGGATTTGACTTATTAAAAAAAAACCTACAAAACAGGCTAATAAGATTTATTAAAAATTGATTTTCCACTCGAATAGCTCGACAACTTAGAATCTCATACAAAGTATTTTTGTTAACTATCTTTAAAAATTAAAAAAAACTTCAATTGGGAGTTAAAAAAAATGCTACTATCATTTTCACACTCAATTGGTGAAAAGAGCTCTTAAACTTCAAATATTGATTGCATACTTTTCGAACTTCCATTACAATTTGGCTTATTGCAAAAATGAATTATTTAAAGGGACAACATTACGGAAGTTATCAGTGTGGATCGCATTCCAAGCATTCGTGGCATTAGAAATGCAACTTAAGCTTAAATTAAAAATTGTTTTACAATACCAACAAATGCAAAATCTTTTCATATCTAAAAGGGATATCGAAAAGAATTTAAACCTTCAACCAATCAAAATATTCACTTTTTTAAATTAAAACAGTAAAAAACACTCTATAAATTATATTGAAATTACTTTATAAACATCTTGATATTATTTTTATATTTAAGGGTCTTTTTATAGGGACAGGTTCATTCGAACAGCTCGTGGTATTATTATATGATATTATTTCTTTTACTTACTTACTTACTTAAGGTGGCGCTACATACAGTCCGGGGCGGACCTGGGCCTCAACCATCATGCGTCTCCAGCCAGTTCGGTCCCTAGCTAGCTGTCTCCAATTTCGCACGCCAAGTTGGTTGAGGTCCTCACCCACCTGAGTGCGCCACCTGAGTCGCGGTCTTCCTCTACTGCGCCGTCCCTCGGGCTGGAGCGTTGATGTCCATTCACTCTACATGACCCAGCCATCTAAGCCGTTGGACTTTTGTTCTGCTAACTAGGTCAGTGTCGCTGTACAGCCCGTACAGTTCGTCGTTATATCTTCTCCTCCATTCTCCATCTATACGTACGGGACCAAAAATCACCCGAAGAATTTTCCTCTCGAAGCATCCTAAGATGTTCTCATCTTTCTTTGACAGGGTCCAGGCCTCAGCGCCATAAATGAGAACCGGGATGATGAGTGTCTTAAAGATGGTGATTTTAGATGCTCGAGAGAGGACTTTACTTCTCAATTGCCTTCTAAGTCCAAAGAAGCAGCGATTTGCAAGAGTTATTCTTCGTTTGATTTCAGCGCTGGTGTCGTTGTCTGTGTTTATAGCGGTGCCTAGGTAGACAAAGTCCTTAACTACCTCGAAGTTATAGCTGTCTATGGTGACGTTTTGTCCAAGACGTCGTTGTTCAATGTCCTTTTTTGATGACAGCATATACTTGGTCTTGCCCTCATTGACCACTAAACCCATCTTCTTCGCTTCCGTCGCATTGCTTAAAAACGCTCCACTGACATCACGCTTTGATCTTCCAATTATGTCAATATCATCTGCGTATCCGAGTAATTGGATGGACCTTTGGAAGATTGTGCCTCTAGTGTTGACGGTTGAGTTTTGCACAATTCTTTCCAGAACGATGTTGAAGAAGTCGCATGACAGTGCATCGCCTTGTCTAAAACCTTTTTTGACATCAAATGCATCGGTGAGATCTTTCCCGACCTTGATGGAGCAGCGTGCATTCTCCATCGTCATTCTGCACAAACGGATAAGTTTGAGAGGGATGCCAAAACTAGACATTGCTCTGTAGAGCTCTTCCCTATGGATGCTGTCATACGCGGCTTTAAAATCGATAAAGAGATGGTGGGTATCGATTTGAAGCTACTGGGATCCCTCTGTAGTTGGCGCAATTTAAAGGGTCTCCTTGCTTATGTACCGGGCAAACTATGCTGAGATTCCACTCATCGGGCATGCTTTCTTCCGACCATATTTTGCGGATGAGTTGGTGCATGCTCCCTACCAAGTCATCGCCTGCTGCTTTAAATAATTCGGCAGCTATCCCGTCAGCTCCAGCAGCTTTGTTTGACTTCAGTTTAGATATAGCTATCTTCACTTCGTCTAGGTCGGGTAGGCGGAATTGTTGATCTGCGTCGCCTAGGTTGAGTGGTTCTATCTCCCTTACAGTCGGTTCGTCATCGGCGTTATATAATTTGGAGAAGTGGTCTTTCCATATTCTCAACATAGACTGCGGTTCTATTACGATGTTCCCCTGATCGTCTTTACAGGCTTCGGTTCGTGGCTGATACCCTTTTGGTAAAATTTACGAACCTCATTCCTGTTGTAACATCCCTCTATCTCTTCGATCGTGCGCTTCTCGTGCTCTCTTTTTTTCCATCTAAGAAGCCGGTGTTCCTCTCTCCTCTTCTGCTCGTAGAGCTCGCGAGCAGCTCTAGTCCTTCTGTGCAGCGCCGTTTTGTATGCCTCATTATTTATTCTTTTACTTCCTGTTAAAATATCTTCTCGTCAAAATATTTCACTAAGGACAAATCATCGTGGTAAGTAACAGCGTCGAGCAATTTATCGATGAGCAAAATTCCAGGATTTGGGAAGACACTAATCCACAAGATATTCACGAGGTGCCAAGATCTCTAAATAAAATTACTGTTTGGTGTTGATTTCGGGCCGGAGTAGTTATCGGTCCGTACTGCTTTGGCCTGGCCATCACCGTCATCGGCGATCGCTATAGGTCGATGATCACCGACTTCTGGTTTTAACAGAATGGGGCTACGTGCCACACAACTCAAGACACAATCAATATTCTACGCGAGCGGTTTCATGGCATGGTTATCTCGCGCCGCGCCGAGACGACATGAACTGACCACCAAGATAGACTTTTTTTGTGGAGCTTTCTTTAGACGCAGATCTATGTGAATCAACTCAGCCGCAAATGACCGTGGCAATCAAAGATAACATAATCAATTCCATCGGTAAAATTGAGCCTGATTTATGCATTGAAAACGGGACCTTTCGAATGGGCGCCACCCAACGAATCCGCGGCGGCGGCCATTCAAACAATGTTATATTTCACACATAATTTCATTGACAGTGCTCTCAAATAATGATAAAACCTCATTGATATATTATTGTTTTGTTCAATTTTAAAATCGACCCGCCTTTCAACCTCTCTCCCCTCTTCCTAGTGCTCACACTGTGTCTTTACATAATAAGGGTAGTAATATCCCCTTGAGTGTGCGCTTATTATAATAAAAAATATACGTATACAATATAATTATTATATTTTAAGTTAATTATTATGCTAGTTCTTGAAATATAAAGGAGAAAAAGTGTAGTATTCCGAATGTACGGAAGTACGTACACACGCCCGCGCCAGCACAAACACCTCACTCAAAACAAACATGTTCCCTCTTGAAACGTCGACAAATGCCGAAATTTTGGACCGATTATAATTACTTCAAATGGGAAGTTTTATCATTTAGTTTTCAATTCTTAACCAAATTATACTCGTAGCCATACAAAAGCGTATTTATTAAACCAAGTTGCACTTTTAATCGTTGTATTTCGAAAGTAAGAATTACAGTTTTTTAGATGGACTCAAGTTATTTAATATAATATTAAAACATAAACTTTAGACTCATTTTCATTTTAATCATTAAAAAAAGGTTTGTCCTAATTTTTATTTTTAAATAGTCACGTAACCATGTATCACCCACATCCTTAGCTGCTTTCATAGCAAGTAAATATAATTAACTCAATGTCCCACCTTTACTTCCACAAGCTCTATATACTCTTTAATGGTGGGCGACTTTGTTGCTAGTAGGTTAAAAATGGGCTTGGTTATAGTTTATAGAAGTTGGTTGAATCAAAACAAAACAAAAAAATAAAGATAAACACATCGGTCACTGTTTGTTTTACCGAAATTCGACTTCTGCACGTCATACTGCATGCGTTTGCGTTTGCTTTGCAGATACAACAATTTATTATATAAGATAAATATTTATTTTTTTATTCTTTGCTAGATTGATATGTACTTAAAAGGTTTTTGTATTAATTTTGAAGTATTAAATATTAAACATAAACTTGCTAAGCCCGTTCATCTCATATTGTGGTTTTCCTGATTAAAACATTAAAATAAAATGTTACCGATTTTTATTATTCGAAGCATTGGTTTTCAGATTTGACTTTAGTTTCATAATGTTTTTGTTTTACAAGTTCAGTTCTTTCAATTTGTCTAATGGATGGACATCAACTAATGGATACATTGCATGTGTTTTGAAAACAAAAAATTGGCCTTCTATCAATATCAATAGTGAATATGTTTATGTATTTTGTTTCTTTTTTTTTTGTATTGTGTAACCTGGTGTTTTTAAAAATTACCCAAAGACAAATAAAAAGCAAATATTGATATCTGCATGATTACTCAGGTAAAATTTATTTCAAAGTCGGCCTCTAATTGGGATATTATTTAACCATTCTATTTGATAGCGAAGTATTTAATATAAAATATTCGGTCGATAATAAAGCAACTTAAATAGAAATAATAACCTGGTTAGATGAAAGTTAGGCAATGAAAATAATAGCAATAGATTTTTCGAACAACAATGGCTTATTTTTTTTCGTCGACAATTCTGGTACCACTTCTGCCACTAATTTTTTTACAGGAAGAGACTCATACTAATTCTGACCCCCTTCCAATTTAAGAACACATTAAGTAAAAAACTTTAATTTTGCAATATATCAAGGACATACACTTACGTAGCGTAAGTAGTTACTCAGATACAAGACTTCTAAAATCTCAAAAATCGTAACTGGACCTATCACAGACAAAATTAAATTAAATAAAGTGGTAGACGTGTGTACGTACACACAAAAAATTGCAAAAAGATTGTGGTTGGGGAGTGGTATCCAACCATCTTTTTTTATCTATGTTATGATTTATATATTATAGTTCTAAATCATGTATAGAAAGGTTGAAATAAACTGTACTTAATTTTTTCAAACTAGGAATTGTTATCCACATACATACTTTTATTGAAATTGTTATCATTCATATGAAAATTACAAAATCACACCAAAGCCAAGTTTTGCTTAATACAAAAACTTATGTAGACATTTTTTTTGGAAAAAAACGGGAGACATTTTCTTCTAAATTCAAATGGAAAAAGGACCAGAACTTTTTCGAAAAATTTACCAGAAATTTTGAAAATTGTGCCAGACAGGAATAGAAAGAAAGTGAGAAAGCAAAATGGTTTCATCATGCTACGTCTAAAAAGTTAAACCTAAATTTCTACTAAAAGTGTAAAATGTAATGGTAGATACAAATGTAATCTTAGCTTCAAACTTCTTAGCTTCAAATCTTAGATTTACCTTCTTAAAGTTAAATGATATAAGAATATGATGGAATAAATTAATGTTGTTCCAAAGCAAACTATACAAACAAATATTTGAGGTTTTAAAATTATAACAAGGTAATACCAAATTTAAATTGCAATTTATTTAATTTTAAAATTAAAATTAAAATTGAAATGATAATTCAAATTAAATTAACGAATGCTCTTATAGGTTGTTTGTTTATATTTGTACATTTGTTAACAAACTATTCCAAATTAATTTAAAAATTAAGATAAGTTGAAGAAGTATATTTTTGTATGAGTATAAGCATTTTTTAATATTATGGTAAGTAAAACTCTATTCTTTGAAAACGTCAAGTCTCATTGAAAGGCCGACTAAATGTATACAAAATTATTTCAAAAAAAGTGCGTATACGCCTGAGTGCACATCACGAGTATTTAATCGTCGTGTCGTCGTTTCGAGTTACATTAAAACAACGGAATATTTACGATAACATAATTTTATATACCACTGCAACTTGAAGTAAACTCACTTTATTTATTTATTTACTAGGTATATTAATGTTGAAACTTAACTTAATCGACTCTTAAAAATAAAGCAGTGACAATTCTTGAACCCTTACCTTAGCTGTGCCCCTGAAGTCTACTTAGATTTTAAATGAATTTGCATATTTGCAATTCCGTACGTCACGTTTGTAGTATTTTAAACTTGGTCTTCATATAAAAAGGAACATTGCAAAAATCTTTGAAAATGTGTTGACCAAAATTATTGCATCTCAAGCCGATTTCGATAAATTTGTTAAGATTTTGATTTTATTTGAATGTAATAGTAATTTAAATAATAGTTACTTTATAATTTTAAGTAAGTAAGTAACTGAGAAATGTTCATATAATTAAACTGGTCACCAAGGTTTTCTAACTGTTAATAAAATTGCATTTTTATTGAAAATATGTATGTGTTGACAGGCTTACAGATCAGTGGTTTCCGAATGCAAATAAAACAAACTTTATTTCATCCTTTTCCCGACGTTTCGTTGGCTTTTTCCAACTTCTTCAGGGGCATCTATTATTTTATTGCAATTAAAAACAAATTATAGACAAAAATTAATAAAATAAATAAATAAATAAAAATTAATAAAAATTACAACATTGAAAACTCACAAAATAGAATTTGAAATTTAGCTAAATTGTTGGAAAAAGCCAACGAAACATCGGGAAAAGGATGAAATAAAGTTTGTTTTATTTGCATTCGGAAACCACTGATCTGTAAGCCTGTCAACACATACATATTTTCAATGAAAAACCCAAACAGATCATCAAATAAGCTCAAAAAAATTGCATTTTTCCAATGGGCTTTGATAGCCTTAATTCAAGTTCGACTCCAAAATAAATGTATCACGGTAGGTTTGTAAGATATTTCTTTTTAAAATTGGAAAAATACGCATATAAGGCTTAAATTATTAAAGTAGCTTTTTTGCAGTAAAATCCGTGATCGTAAATATTTATATTATTTCATACAATATTCTAAAATCTTCATAACAAAAATCTAAAAGAGATGCTTAACCATTTACCTATGCTAAGACGTTTTGCAACAGAAAAACGCAAAACGGTTTGAAAGTAAGTTTTGTCCTTGAAAAGAATCTATTGTATACGAGGTGTGTTCAAAAAGTACCCGGAATTTTCGTTTTTTCAAAAAAATATTTATTTATTCGTTTACATCAATGTGGTCCCCTTCAAAGTATAGTCACTCCCAGATATAATACACTTATGTCAGCATTTTTCCAATCTTGGAAGGACTGTTGATATTCACTTTTTGATATGTCCTCGAGCTTTCTCAGCGATTTTGCCTTTATTTCTTCAATCGAGGAAAAACGCCGTCCTTTCATGGGTCTCTTCAACTTTGGAAACAGGAAAAAGTCACACGGAGCCATATCTGGTGAATATGGAGGTTGGAGCATGACTACGGTATTGTTTTTGGCCAAAAAATTACGAACAAGCAACTACGAGTGAGAAGGTGCGTTATCGTGGTGCAAAAGCCATGAACTGTTTTTCCATAAATCTGAGTGTTTTTTTCGGATTGCTTCATGCAAACGTCGCATAACTTCAAGGTAATACTCCTTATTAACCGTGCGACCTTGTGGTAAGAACTCTTGATGCACTATACCATTATAATCGAAGAAAACAGTAAGCAAAACCTTAACATTTGATCGAACTTGACGTGCTTTTTTCGTTCTTGACGTTAGATGCTTCCAGGTGGACGGTAGTGCTTTGGTTTCGACATCATAGCCGTACACCCATATTTCATAACCAGTAATGACCCTTTCAAGCAAACTTGGATCGTCGTTGACGTCATTTAACAGCTCTTGAGCGATGTTCATGCGATTGTTTTTTGGTCAAAATTCAGAAGTTTCAGCAAAAATCGCCGAGCTCATAAAAACACGTCGAACCTTAGCAAATACCACAGACAAAGTAAAGAGTGAATATAGCTGAAAATTGCATCATACTTTAGGGGCATGTATACCAACACAATAAAAAAATAATTTTTACCTTCGGACTCTCCAGACCCGCGGAATTTAAAAATTCCGGGTACTTTTTGAACACACCTCGTACATAATTCTATTATATCAAGTTTTAGAAATACATTAAAATATATAAAAGTAATATTGAAAACGGATATTTCTAAAACTTGAGCAAATAGTTAAAATAAAAGTTTGGATTCGAAATCAGCACTAAATATTATTCCAGAACGAATTTTTCAAAGCTATGAAAGTATTAAATTCAAGGTGTGCTCAGAACTTCATATTGAGTCAAATAAAGACTCATAACAAATGAGAATTTCCAGGAACTAGTTAAGTATTTAGGAGAGAAAGATTTTTACTTTAAAAAATTATCATACGATTTATTGTTAAAAGATGTTTATAAGTCTTAAAAAAAACTCGTTTTTGATTGTGTTTAGAATTCTTAAAGGGGCATGTTTTTAAAACCTGAAATATTTAAAGGCGAGATTTGAAATAAGGACATCTTAATCCTTTAAAAAGTATTGTTTTGTTTGCACTCTCGGAAAAAAAACTTAATTTTGTCAAATATTGTTTCGCCTTCCAAAAAATGTGTTTATTTATAAAAACTTGTATTTGAAAAAAAGTTATGATATCTGAAGTCTTGGATGTATGAAATTATCCACTGCGCGACGCGATGTCTGAACAGTGAGCTATATATTTAAGACCCTTTTTTGTGTAAACTATAGGATTTGGAGTAGGTGCTAGGTTGATGTATGCCATTAAATGATTATGGTATATAAATTGTAAGGGTTTCGTTAGCAATTTTTCTGTTACTTTGTTACTATAATTGATAATGGGCTCCAGAAACTTCGTATTCATTTTTAGATCTCCCTTTTTTTTACTATAGATCTTTTTTTTTAACATTAATGTTTTGTGATATATACATACATATAAAAAGAACAAAAATTATATGACGACAAAAATTCCTACTTATTCAATTCGGATTGAACTTACCATAAACCATTATGTAAAGAAAAACTCTTGCACAGTAACGGGTAATTTATTTGAAAACCAAACAAATGAATTAATTCTTTATATTATTTTTTAAATGCTTTCTACAGAAATTCATGTCTAGGTCAGGCACCATTCCATATAACCTCATAGTTACCCTACAGATAAACCTATACGTCCATAATTGCGTTCATTTATTGATTCATTTATCCACATTAATATACTATTTGTCCCAAGGATATTTAATTAAATAAAGCCAACAGAAATGTATTATTTATTTGCGTCAGTGTTCTAGTTCCAATATTTTTTTTATTGTTGTTTTCGGAATCAATGTTCATATGTACGTATTTCAATAAATCAAAGAAAACAAAACAAAAGTATGTATTCAAAAAAAAGCTTTCTTCAAAACAAGAAGAAATCCCAGTCAAGCAGGAACTCACAGAAAATTCATCAAATTTCAAAAACGACACATCAGTTTTGGGGGAAAATATTCAAAAAAAAAAGAAAAAAATATTTATAAGTCAAAGTAAAAGTAAGAGTAAAAGCATTTGTTTAGAATATTTTTATCAGATTAAATAAAAGGCACTAGTGCCTAGATATATGAAATATTGTCTGTGAGCAGAGGAGTATTAGGTATATCTAGTTTATTGTGTTTGCATTGCTCTATGACTATGGCCGCACAATGGTTTAAAAATATCTTTAATTTTAGCTCGTTTGTTGTTGGACGGGCTGGCAAAACGATGTTGGTGGCTGTTAGCTGGTAGCTGGTGAGCAATATAGAGACTGATAGTATAGCTAGCTGATGGTGGCAAGAGTCATGTAATTACAAAAAATCATACAAACGATATAGGCTGAGGCTCTTTAAAAGAGGCATTTCCCTTGAATCGAGAAATGATTGACAGTGTGTTCTTAGCTCTCGGCATTCATTTGAATGATATTTATTTTTGTAAATGCACCCGTACATGTTTTTTATGGTGTTTCCATTAGTCTTGCATCACATCATGCAACTTTGTCTATTCTGTTCTATTCTGTTCGGTTCTAATCTAAATGTCTGCAAATTGAATGGTTCTAATTTTGTAGGTTATTTTTGTAACATTATTTCTACAATAAATTTTGTTCAAAAGGCTGTTGTTTTTTTAAATATATACATACATTCATATATAACAATAAGACAAAATCTGGTAGTACTTTTCCTATTTTTAACATTTTATTGATGAAGTATTAAATACACACGATTGTGGTGTTTTTTTATTATTCGTTACGAGTTAATGAAATTTGAAAATTTCGGTTTGATGTCAGGAAGTAAACATAAAAAAAAAACAGAAGTTGGAAAAATCCATTCCACTATTTCATTAATTTATTTAGGTATAGTAATAAAAAAAATTTTAGGGACATTTAGCATTTTTGTCTATTCATAAACATTTTATTTTTTGTATATATAATTTAAAAACATTCTAGGGGTTATTATTAAAACATTTAACATTTAAACACAATGCAAGTGTTAGGAATATAGGGATTTAAGATATTTTGGTTCGCATAGGTCTTAAAATTTTGAATATCAAAATGGGAAGGAAAAACGAAGTTGGGTAAAGCATTGCACATTCGCGATGTGCTGCTAAAAAAACAATATCCATACTTGATAGTACGTCTGAAATTGAGCTCAAGGGTACACTCGTGTGCATTTGTGAAAGAGCGAGTATTACAGCTGAATTGTGACCATTTATGCGGGTCTCATAATCAGATTTCGGGGAGTCGAAGAGATAATGACCCCCCTGGAAGATTATTTTTTTTGGAATTCCTACAATTCCCTTGAATTCAAAACTTATAGTGTTTATTTATTTCTTATACATACAAAATAAAATCTGTATTTTACTGCTTTAAACTTTGTTGCTAAAAATACTACTTTTAACTGAGGACTTGACCAAGAACATAATAATGAATCAGAAATCCAGGCCTATTCCAATCGCTCGGCACAAATTCATCAACTTTTGATCAATTAACGATCCAGGGGGGGAGATCATGTGAACCACAAAGCTTTTACAATTAAGTTGTATAAGTAAAGATTTCATCTAAAGATTTCTTTGCTGTCAAAAACAACTAAAATCTTCGTTTTCACACAATTAAGAATTTCGAAAAACTTCAGTAATGGTTTTAATTATTTTCATAAGATCTTTTCTCAGAAAAAGGGCAAATATTTAGGTTCATAAGAAGTAACCTTGAATAAGAGATCACCAATTTTATATTAAGTTGCCTTTAAATTCCTGAAATTTGTGTAAGGCTTTCTTAAAATGTGTTTTTCTTTTAACATTGATTTTTTATTAAATACAAAAACTTTAAACATCTTAAAATTTTATATAATATATCTTTGAAAAATATCACATTTTTTTGTCATCTCTGGGTTTTTGCATCTATATTTTTAATTATAATTTAAACGTTTCAACAAAATTTCTAACATTTCTGCGAGCAATGCACCAAAACTCCTCTAAACTATTGTATTTTAGCTCTTAAATATGGAGTATTTAAAAGCTTATATATGGAATATTGAAATGTTTTCATTTGTAGGAAATCGTCCAAACTAAGTACGTAGTCGTGTCATAAATACTGTTACAACTATTTGAACCTGTATAATTTGACATTCAGCTTCATACAACAAGTCACATTAATTGTTTTTAATAACTACTGTTATATAGGTTTAAAATAAAGTATAGTCTTAGTTCTACTTTACAAGTGCAAAGATGGAGTCCTCAAAAGAAGAAAAGAGAATTGCAGTTGTTGCGCTGCATAAATCTGGAAAATCCAATTCTTTTATTTGCAAGTTGTTAAAAAACCTCGGTATTAATCGAATGTTTGTGTGGCGTACAATTAAACGTTATATGGATACCTTAAGCGTAAAAGATAAGCCTCGGCCCGGTCGTCCACGAAGTGTGAGGACAAAAAATGCCGTTCGCGCAGTGGCAGCTCGAATTCGCCGAAATCCCCTTCGTAAGCAGAAAATCATGTCACGAGAGATGGATATTTCAAGAAGAACTATGTCGCGGCTAATTAAAAATGACCTTGGGATGGGTGCCTACCGCCGAGTGACTGGGCAGATATTAAACAATTCCTTGAAAAAAATTAGGCTGGAAAGAGCAAAAGCATTGCTCAGACGTTACGGTGATGGAAGGTATCGTAAAATCATGTTTTCAGATGAGAAAATTTTCACCATTGAAGAAAAATACAATCGCCAAATTGACAAGGTCTATGCTCAAAGTTCACAGGAGGCAAATGATAAAATTGGTAGAGTCGAAAGGGGCCATCATCCAAGTTCGGTCATGGTTTGGTGGGGAGTGAGCTACGAAGGCACCACAAAGTTGCATTTTTGTGAACAAGGTGTAAAAACAAAAGCAAAAAACTACCAAGAAGACGTTTTAGAGAAAGTGGTGAAACCACTCAACAATACTCTATTCAATAAAAAGCATTGGGTGTTCCAGCAGGACTCAGCTCCAGCCCACAAAGCCAAATCGACCCAGTTGTGGCTGGAAAAGAATGTTCCTGAGTTCATCAAGGCATCAGATTGGCCCTCAGGCAGTCTCGATCTCAATCCTCTGGATTATTCTTTTTGGACAGAGCTAGAGCTGATGGCTTGCCACAGAGGACATCCGAATTTGAAAAGTCTGAAATCAAGTCTTGTCCGAGCAGTGGGGAATTTTCCTGAGCAAAAGGTGCGTGCTGCCATAGACGATTGGCCGAAGCGACTCAAGGCCTGTGTTAAGGCTAAGGGTGGCCACTTTGAGTAGCAAGTCAAAAATATTATTTTTAATTCTATTTTATATCAAACTTGATAAAATTTATAACATATTTGATATTTGTCTTCTTTATTTATTATTTGTGTAACAGTATTTATGGCACGACTACGTACTTAGACCATATGTTACTGGACAATAATAATAACTAAAGATATCACTTTAGCCCTTGAAATATGTAAAGACACACATTATGCTCTTCAGGTTTTGCCAGCCTCCTTTAAAGAACATTAAAGAACTTTTGTAAGCGGTACTCCAAAACTCATCCTTATGTTAAGTGTGTTACCCCACACACTGATTATAAGTCTGGATCCGGACTTGGCTTCGTGTAGATATGGACCTTCAACAAGAGAAGTAGAGTTGTTCTTCACAAATTGCACCAAAAAACTGACCTTCTCAGCGAGATATAGGCAGTCTATATTTATTTTTAACATCTTCTTTATAGATCAACCGAAATATAAAAAAAAAAAACAAATAACTTTACTTATAATCGACTAATATGAAATTTTGATATTTAGAGACATTAAGTTCTCTTATCTCTTAATTAGTAAACTAACTGTTAATATTTGCATTTCAAAAGTTCTAACATAAAACTAGAAAAAAATCATTGAAAAATTATCGGCACTTAAATTGCACATAAAATCATTAATTGAAATTCAAACTGAAGAAACATACATATATAAATATTTTAAGTCAAATAAATTGATTTATTGTTTGCATAATCAATCAAAAAAGCACACACTCCCGTCTTTACGGCCGGCGCGGCGCGGGACTAGTTCGGCGCGGCGGCTTTTTTAGAAGTAAAAAAAACACACATTTTTATTATTTCAAAAGGAAGAAGAATTTTAGGTAAATACATTCGAATAGAAGAACAACATCTATTTATCAAATTCTTTTTTTGAAATCTTAATGACAAGGAAAAATTAAGAGTTTCCTACTTTTCATGCATTTTAGGATTGAGAAAGATTTTATTTTGAGAGTTTAAAATTAATGTTAAAACTATACATATATATAATGTATGTTCTTATATATTTGACATCAGAACTATGTAAGTATTATTTTATTATAAATGTTATGTAGTACCTGATATAAGTTGTTTATTTTTGGAAAAAAATCATCATCGTTTCATCTAGAAACATCACTCTGAAAAGAAAAAATTCAAATAAAAGTTTATTTAAGTTTTGTTTTTTTTTTAATAATATATTCATTTGAGTAAATCATTTATAATATTTATTTTTACTAACCAGTCATAGCAAAATTGTGTTTTAAGACCCAATTTTATCTTCAAGGTAACTAGTCTGGTTGATTTTTTTCAAAATATTTATATCAGAAACGGTCTTTTCAGCAATTCCAGATAACAACCAAAGATTATAGTATTAAAAGGATATTATTTAATCAATGGGATGTATTGCAATCAACAACTTTCTTCTTTTTTTTCAATTAGAAGTACTTAAAATTTATATTTAAATTTCAATTATTTAATAAATCGAATTTTATTTTTAATAAGTTATTAATACGAACTATATTTAAAGTTCACAAGCAGAATAAACCACAATATATGTCCATATACATATACATATAACAGGCTCAAAATAAACAATTTATTCTGCTATTATAGTTGTCCTGTGCTTTATTCAAAGTGTGCGCCTATAATTTAATGGAAGCTTTTAGTGTTTGTAAACACAAATGATTGCATTAACGGAATAGCATTAACTCAACAACATATAAAAGCTGAATAAAGGTAGGTATATGCGATAAAGATGTTTATTGTTGGCGCACGACCCTTTTATTGCAAGTTAAACAATATAAAAGCATCAAATATCGGCAAAATTATAACAAACAAAGAGAATAAATTGTGTCCTTAAAATAATGAGGAACCTTAAATTGTCATTATGTCTAAGGTTATGACTTCTTTAAGTTTGATAATCAGATGTGGTCTTTTAAATTTGTTGGTCCGCTCTATTTTTAACATTATTCGAACACAGAAATTGTTGTGACTTTGAGAGTTCTAAGTTTCTAGGTGCAGCTCGTAAAGCACCAAATATTTTGAATTTATCGTGAAAAAAGTAAATTTCGCGATTTCTGTTCTTCTCGAAAACCACTATAATCTGATAAAATTTGAAGTTGTCTATTTTTAACTTTTAACTTTCTAGAAATAACAAATATGTACACCTATCAGTAAAAAGTGGACTTGGATATCGCCAGACAGGAACTACAAAAACCAATACGATTATATCCTATCAAATAAACGATCTGTTTTAGAAGATGTAAGCGTTTTGAATAATTTCGAGTTTGATTCGGATCACCGACTAGTACAAGCCAAACTGAGATTTGGTCACAACAACAGACAACTCCACAGAACAATAAAGAAGAATGTATCAAAGACCCTCACCGATGAAGCCATAAGGAATTACAATATTGATCTACAACAAAGATACCAAATACTTGCATCTAGACATGAGCCATTTCAAAACCAATATAACATCTTAGAACGAACAATCAAGCAATCTGCAGATAGACACATTCTGACAGAATCGGCAATGAAACCGCAAAAACTCTCAAACGAAACATTAAAGCTTATTGAAGAACGTGAGAGTCTACGCCTAAAGGTCAGTCTTAATCGATCCGAAAAACATAATCTTGCAAATCTTAGAAAACAAATTAAGAAAAAATCACAAGAAGACATCCAAGCTTTTAACGACAAACTTTTACAAAATATAATTGAAAAAACAAAATCAATTAAAAAAGCAAATGCTTCATTAAAAACTAATAAAGAATGGATCGTTGCCTTATCCAAAAATGCTAGCAAGACTCATAACAGAAAAGATATCAACAACATAGCAACAAACTTCTACAGCAATTTATACAAAACCCAACTAAGCAATTCTGACTCTTATTCACTTTTAAATGCCGACACAAGCACTAATTGGCAAGAAGAGCAACAGTTTCCAATTTTACTTAAAAGCGAAATCGAGAATGCGATTCAAAGCTTAAAAAACAAGAAATGCAATGGAAGTGATTTAATTGCTGCAGAGTATTTAAAATACGCAAAATGTTCATTGGCCAACTGGTTGAAAGATATTTTCAATCAGGTTTTGGTCACCGAGGAAATCCCAGAACAATGGAAGAAATCCGAAATAATCCTCATCCACAAAAAAGACAAGATGGACGACATAAACAACTATAGGCCCATTAGTATAATATCTTGCGTTTATAAAGTATTTGCGAAATGCCTTTTCAATAGAATGAAAACAAGCCTAGAATTCAATCAACCTTTTGAGCAAGCTGGGTTCAGATCTGGATTCTCAACAATGGACCATCTTCAAGCAATGAGCCAAATCATAGAAAAGAGCAAGGAATATAAAATAACGCTATATATTGCATTTATTGATTTCGCCAAAGCGTTCGATACAGTTGAGCAAATATTTATCTGGCAAGCGCTAATTAAACAAGGTGTGGAACCAAAAATTGTTCGTGTTCTTCAAAACATGTACAAGGATAATGTTGCGCGCATTAAAACGGAAAGTACTGGACCAATATTTCAGACGACACGTGGAGTACGGCAAGGTGATCCACTTTCACCAGCACTTTTTTCCGCAACTTTGGAAGAGATTTTTCGTAACTTGGAATGGGAAAACAAGGGATTGAATATAAACGGTAGATTTCTATCAAATCTTAGATTTGCAGATGATATTGTTTTAATCGCCACGTCAAAACATGAATTACAAACTATGCTAAACGAGCTTTGTATAGAATGCAAAAAAGTCGGTTTATCCACTAATCGACAAAAAACCAAAATAATGTCAAATGGCAACCATTCCATAATAAAAATTGATGATATCGCCTTAGACTACGTAGAAGACTACAATTATTTGGGTCAAACTATATCATTCATCGATAAAGACGTTAAAAATGTTAACCATAGAATAGCAAGCGCTTGGAGACAATTTTGGAATGTGAAGAATCTGCTGGATCTTAATATCTCAACCCAAACAAGAAAATGTGTTTTCGACTCGACGCGACGGTTCTTCCAGTCTTGACATATGGTTGCCAAACATGGCAATCTACGAAAGCCCTCGAAAATAAGCTCCAATCTTGCCAAAGAGCGATTGAAAGATCAATTCTTAAAGTGAGGTTATCCCAACGTATTAACCACGAAAACATAAGTAACCAAACGAAATTTGAAGATGTTCTTCAAAGAACAAGAAGACTTAAATGGGATTGGGCTGGACACATATTCCAAACCTCAGATGATCGATGGACCAAAATAGAAATGAAAAGAAATGTAGGAAGACAACTCAAAAGGTGGAGAGACGAAATACAGCATTTTTGCCCAAACTATTGGAGAGAAGCTTTAGACCGACAATTGTGGAAGACGAAGGGGGAGGCTTATACTCATCAAACTTATTGAATAAAAATGTAAAAAAAAAAAAAAAATTGTATACTTTTAAGAGTGAATAAAGCATGAATAATAATAATAATCAGTAAAAAGAACCTACAGTTTTCGAAGATTAACTTCCTACTCGAGAAATAAGAAGTGAATCCATTATTTCAGAAAAATCACATTTAGCTACAATTATAATTTGAACATCTAGGAACAAACCAGTCATTTTAATAAAAATAAAGATACAAACCTTATTTCTCGCAGCGATAGGGTTTCCAAGGCGGGTTTCTATAATTTGAACATCTAGGAACAAACCAGTCATTTTAATAAAAATAAAGATACAAACCTTATTTCTCGCAGCGATAGGGTTTCCAAGGCGGGTTTCTAAGGTTCATTTTTTTAATTTTTCAAAGTGAATCCAGAGTGCGAATTGAACGTAAGCAATTGCCTTAGGATTTTCATTTTACATACATACATACAAATGTCCATTTTATTCTTTAAAAACTGAAATCGAATCATAATATTTCTCTCCATTTATTAAATCATTTTTTAATCTATTCACTGCAGATGTAAGCTGCATTTAATTACACATTTAAAATTTAAAAATGAGAGCAAGGACAAAATATTTGTTTACAGGCGACAGAAATTGACAGGCAGCCATAGATATTTTGTTTAATTGCTAAATTATATTAAAAATTAAGGTTTCGAAACGTTGTTCATATTTTACCGAGGAAACCTTGAAAGGCAGATCATTGTATGGACTCTTCGATCTCGATTTGACAAATTTACTTGTAGATAACGCTTATGTTTTTTTTTTGTGCGAAAACTGAATATTTCTTCATGAGTATCTCTTATCATGAAAAAGTGCATTGTAAAGTTCTCTTTCAAATAGAATTATAAAACTTAGAAAATACAGTGTTGGAAAAAATAATAGAAACAAGTGTCTTCATCATTTTTAATAAACAATATTTTTTTAGCAATTAAGACTTTTGTCGTTAGTCTTTCTATATTTTAATCGTACCTAATACTGCTCTCAAATGGTAAAATTGTTTTATGGAAATACATTTTTGTTCTCACTTAACGGTAAAAAGTTTAAGGCCAATGATGATTTCGCTTGGAAAAAATAATAGAAATAAGCTACTTTAACTGTTATTTTTACTTGAGGATCAATATTTTTTGTATGCAAATAGGCGTTTTCAGATTGTTTATTAGTCTGTCAGATGTTTTGTATTCGATACTAAACAAGTCATAAAAAGACATTTGTTTATAAGGATAAATGGTTCGATAAAGAGTGTGAAGTAGCAAGGCGAAAGTGGTTGGCTCAAAGCCTTTCGTAAATTTGGAACTATTCTCTTCAAGGATCTTTATACTAAAACCAACATTGCTTTTAAATGAAAGAAATGCTTTCTTGAAAAAGAGGCTCTTATGCTTACATGCTGCAAAAATACAAAAGAATTTAGGCTAGCAATAAACAAATTCAATGGTAAAGCACCAAAAATAAGTTCAAATAAGTGCGAGCTTATTAATGGACTACTTTCAAGATTTGTTAAACCCAATAACAATCGCATTGCATTACCCATTCATTATGCTATACCCTTTTATTCAAATGAAATACTCGATTCACCTTTTTCTTATGATGAAGTAAACCAAGTTTTGAAAAATCTCAAAGAGCAGAAGTCACCAGGTCCAAACGGAATTCCAATTGAACTTTTAAAATACGCTACAAATGAACTGAAGGAACAAATGACAACTACTTTTAATAATATACTGGATACGGGAGTTATACCACCACAATTTAAAAAAGCAATAATATGCCCCATACATAAAAAAGGAAATATAGCCGAGCCAGCTAATTATAGAGGAATATCCCTTCTTAATGCATCCTATAAGATATTTACAAAACTCTTGAATAATAGAATGGCACATTGGATTGAGAGTCAAAAACTTATTCATGAAAATCAAGCTGGTTTCCGTAATGGTTACTCAACCGTAGACAACATTTTTGTGCTTCAGAACATTGCTGGCACATTCCCAGAACAAAAAAATAAATTATTCGCCTTCTTCATTGATTTCAAGGCAGCCTTTGATAACATCGATCGAAGAGCTCTGTTCTATAAGCTCTACAATACTGCAATGAGTAATAATTTTGGAAGGGTACTCGAAAACATGTATGAAGAAAACCGAGCAGCGGTATGTTGTGGAACTGAGACTTCGGAGTGGTTCGCAACAAATATGGGAGTAAGACAAGGCTGTTCCTTAAGTCTTTACCTATTTTCGTTGCTTATCAATGACCTCACAGACTGTCTACCAGGAGGAATAGAGTTTGCCGGGGTGTTATTTAAAGAACTTCTTTTTGCAGACGACGTGGTATTATTCGCGTACTAGCCCGAATCATTACAGCTGATGATAAACCGCCTTTATATGTACTGTCGAACTTGGAATTTAACGGTTAACCTTGGAAAGTCAAAGGTGATGATTTTCAAAAAAGGAGGTGGTAGATTATGTAGAAACGAGCAATGGCATTTCAATGGAGAACCAATTGAAGTTGTAAAAAAACTACAAATACCTTGGTATGACGATTACATGGAGTTACATCTAAAGGATAAACTTGTAAAAGCAAAAAGTGCAATATGTGCTGCATGGAAAAGATGTTTTTCAAATAAATTCGTTGACCATACCGTTCGTTGGAGTAGTGGAATCGGTGATGCTGTATGCTGCACAATCTTGGGGACACAGTCAACATGAAACCGTAAAGAAACTCCTGAGATACTATATTAAAAGAATCTTTGGATTACCAAGTACAACACCCAATTATATGCTGATAATCGAAATAGGCCTTTCACCATTATTTCTTAAAACTTTGAAGCTCCACGTAGATTACATACTGAAAGTTCTTGAGATGCCAGACGAAAGACTTCCCAAAATTGTTGCCATGAAAGCTATTCAAAGAAGAAATTTATGGTTTAGTAAACTTGAGGAGCTTGCGAGTTACTGTGGAATAGGTTTCAATTATTTAAGGATATCAAATGGAAGTCAACCAAAAGATACGCTCTATGAACTCATTTCCAAAGTGGATGAACAATATAGGCTAGATTGTATAAATATGGCTACATTTTCCTTTCACCGATCGTTGTACAGCACCCTGAACCACAATTTGTGTGAAAAAAATTATTTCAGCAACCACAACAGCCAAGAACTAATATCTGCCATCTTTAAAATGAGGGGAGAACTCATAAAGCTTAACTACATACCACATCGTTCGGATTTACCGATCTATTGCAGCCTTTGCAACCTCGCGGAACGAGAAGGTGTAGTACACTTTATTGGTATGTAGATGTCCTGTTCTCAAGGAAACTCGTAGATTGTATCTAGGCAGTGATATTAAATCTGAATCTGAAGTAAGAGCACTTTTAAATTGTGAATCAGATGTAAAGCTACTTTTTATACTGTATTATGCTTTCCATTTTATTTACAATTTTGAGCCTTAAATAAAAAAAACTAAGTAAATTGACATCTACACTAAATACGAATTCGAAACTACTAAATTCCAACAAATCCCATTTTTGAAATATCTTAATCTGAATATGCAAGAAATCTTGTATTATATTAAAATAATATATCGAACTCTTGAATTTATGGAGTCAGTTAAGTATTATCTTTATTGAATGTAAACTATGCTACAAAATACATTAACAATCAAGAATATTATTAAAATTGTATTATTATATAAAGTACTTTTTGTTACCACTGTACCTACACTTCTTGTTTGTACATAACTTTTGGAGTTCTTTATATAACTCCCTACTCATGAACCAATTCTGTTGTTACATAATGTTAATAAGCTTCTTAATAAATTACAACTACTTGCTGTGAATCTTCTTAAGCGAACGGTCGTCTTTTTATTCTGCTAAGTTTAACAGGTTATGGGCCCAGTTACCCAAGAACGCGTTTAAGATTTTTCTGTCAAAAATAGTTAAGAGAAATTATTGATATTAAAAGTTTCGCGAAAAATATAAATTATTTTGATATCGTGTTAGATACTTTTGTTTCAAGAATAATTTCTAAGATGGACAGTGATTATGCAAAAATTGAAAAATTGCAATGCTCAGAACAATGGAACATTTGGAAGTTCCAAGTAAAAATTATTCTAAACGCGAGCGATTTATTTGAGGTGGTAAATGGGGAAGAGGTGATCCCGGAAGACACTGAAGTTGTAAAGCTGAGGGCATGGCATATCAAAGATCGTAAGGCTCAGAAAATCATTGCAACGTGTGTCGGACAGCAGCCCCTGGTTCACATTATGAACTGTTCGACGTCTGGTGACATGTGGAACAAATTGTGTTCAGTTTACGAGCAGAAATCAAGCGCAAGTATAAGTTTACTTCAACAGCGTTTCTATAGCTTTCAAAAAGATCCAGCGGATGACATGGCCACGCACATGAGCAAATTAGAAAGCTTAGTGCAGCAGCTAGGAGACGTTGGAGAAGTGGTTTCTCCGTCCATGCTTATTGCTAAAATTTTAATGACTCTGTCCAGTCGTTTCTCCTATTTTTTCAGTGCTTGGGAGTCCACAGACATTAAAACCGAAGAATTGAAAATCTGAGGTCACGTCTCATCATGGACGAAACCCGGTTAAACGCAATGGACCACGCGGCATCGTCATCAGCACCTATTGAGGAAAGTAGCGCACTTGTCGCACGCAAAGCTCATGGACAAAAGTTTTATCAAAATACTCGGAGTAAGAAAAAACGTCCAGGTAAGTGCTTTGCATGTAATCAGTATGGACATTGGAAGACCGATTGCCCAAATAAAAATAAACGTTTAAATTATGCAAACAAAGAAGAGAATAGTGATAGCGATTGCGATGCTTTGGTTTGCTCTACAGTAAATTCTAATTTGGTAATCGGTGCAGATGACTGGGTACTAGACTCAGGCGCAAATGAGCATATGACTTCTCGAAGAGTATGGTTTAGTGAATATGTAGATCTTGAGGAGCCGGTTTCGATAACGATAGGGAATGGAAGTAAAATTCAAGCACGTGGTAGAGGCTCAATCAAAATATTAGCTTTCAATGATCAGGAATGGGTTGAAAAGAAACTTGTTGACGTGTACTTTGTTCCTGATGTCAAAATAAATTTGTTTTCTTCTGGTAGTGCTCTCGACAACAATTACACTCTAACTTCATCTAGAGACAAATGCAAAATTGTAAAGGCTAATGGTGCTGTTGTTGCTGCAGGCATTCGCTCAAATCGTTTATTTAAAATGTTGTTCAAGGCAGTGGATCCACAAAATTTACATTCAGCTTGTATTTCATTGAAGGCTAAACCACTGAAAATCTGGCATGAGCGCCTTGGCCACATGTGTGCTGGTCAAATAAGAAGTTTCCTAAAATCTAATGAAATTCAATTTTCTGATGAATTAAATTTTTTCTGTGATGCTTGTGCAATTGGAAAAATGCATAGACTCCCTTTTCCCAAAAGTAGTTCTCGTGCTAAAGAGGCTGGTGAATTGGTGCATACAGACCTGTGTGGCCCAATGCAAGTGTCATCAATTGCTGGGTCAAAATATTTTTGTCTTTTCAAAAACGACTACTCCAACTTCAGGGTCATTTACTTTATTAATGAGAAATCGCAAGCTTGTGCGATGATTGAAAAATACATAAACTTTGTCCGTTCTCAGTTTGATCGTCATATTAAAATTCTCCGATCTGATAATGGCTTAGAATTTAAAAATAAAGGAGTTCAAAGCTTGCTTCAACGCCATGGAATCTGCCATCAGACCAGTGTCCCTTATACACCTCAGCAAAATGGCAGAGCAGAGCGAGATATGCGGTTTATAGTTGAAACAGCAAGAACTATGCTCCATGCTAAGAATTTGCCACTTAAACTTTGGGCTGAAGCGGTTAATATGGCTGCCTTCATAATAAACCGATTTGGACCTAGTCCTGACAAGTCAAAAACTCCCTATGAATTGTTTTATAATAGAAAAATGTCTTTTGACAATTTAAAAGTTTTTGGAAGCGAAGTTTTTGTACATATACCAAAAGAAAAAAGACAGAAATTAGATAAAAATTCAGAACCAGGAATTTTTGTTGGATACCCTGACAATGTTAAAGGATACCGTGTATGGTTTCAAAAATTAAACAAAATAGAAATATCAAGAGATGTGTTGTTCAAAGAATTCTCAGTAGTCGATATAAATTCAAACCGCCCCCATCTTATAGAGGAAAATGATGTTGGAAGTTTGAAAAATGATACAATTATTAAACCTAAAAAAACCAAGAGAAAGGCACGTATCGATGCTGAGCCCAGTAACTACCGAGAGAAACTTCGAAGTCATTCTGAAAGCGTCAAAACACTGGCTAATAAGGCGGATGTATGTGTTGAGGCAAATCTAATAGGAAGCAGCTATCGAGAAAAACTTCGTAGTCATTCCCAAAATAACTTAAAAGCAAGTTCTGGGTTTTACACTAACGCCTTAGAAGGGTATGCTTTTATTTGCAGTTTTTACGAGCCAGAAACATTTGAAGATGCTCAAAAATCGGATGAAGCGGATGACTGGAACAAGGCTATGGATGAAGAGATGGAATCTCTGCGGGCTAATGGAACATGGGAGCTGGTTGACCTACCCCCAAACCGCAAAATAATCAAAAACAAATGGGTTTATAAAGCGAAGTTGTCATCGGAAAATGCCATCGAAAGGTACAAGGCACGTCTTGTTGCTAAAGGGTTTAATCAACAAGAAAGAATCAATTATGCAGAAACCTTTAGCCCCGTTGCAAAGTTCACATCGATTCGCACAATTTTCGCTATTGCAGCAAGTCAATGCCTAGAACTCTACCAATTCGATGTCAAGACTGCGTTCCTAAACGGTGAGCTAGACGAAGAAATCTTCATGTGCCAGCCACAGGGGTACAATGATGGTTTCGGCCGAGTTTGCAAACTTGTTAAAAGTCTTTACGGCTTGAAACAAGCCTCCAGATGTTGGAATACCAGATTTACAAGTTTATTGGCCGATTTTGGTTTTAAGATCTCTAAAGCTGACCCATGTGTCTTCGTGCTACAACACAAGCAAAGAGCTAGTTATCTTGCAGTCTATATTGATGATGGTTTGCTTGCCGTGCGAGATGAACATGATATGGAGTACATCAAAAGTTTTTTAACTCAACATTTCGAGATTAAACTTTTTAAAGCAAACTATTATCTTGGACTTCAAATGTTTCACAAAGCAAATGGTGGATACTTTGTTAATCAGTCGAATTATGTCGATAGGGTGCTTCGCAAGTTTAACATGTCAGATTCATGTCCAGTAACTACACCCAGTGATCTCGGAAGCAGATCTGCAATTGTAACAGAAAGTTCATTACCTGTGACTAGATTTCCTTACCGTGAAGCAGTAGGTAGCTTGATGTATTTAGCTATTGGAACAAGGGCAGACATTTCGTATGCAGTGGGAGTAGTGAGCCGTTTTTTGGATAAACCAAGTTCTGATGACGTGAAAGCCGTCAAACGAATTTTCAAATATTTAAATAAAACTAAAAATTTTGGTATATTATTTAAACCCAACGTTAATTTGAATTTTTCTATTTATAGTGATGCTGATTTTGCAGCAGATTATTCGACAAGACGTTCAACGAGTGGACAAGTTTGTCTTCTTGGAAGAAGTCCCATTTCTTGGTCGTTGAAAAGGCAACGATGATGTACAGCATTAAGTACAACTGAGGCAGAGTATGTAGCTGCATCGAAAGCAGTCAAGGAGTTGATGTGGCTTGACGCGCTCATACACGATCTGCTAGTTCCTCAAAACACTAAACCAGTGCTATATATCGACAACCAAAGTGCTTTAAAGCTGGTGAAGAACCCCGAATATCACGCTAGAACTAAACACATCGATGTTCGTGTTCACTTCATCCGAGAGAAATTCAACGAAGGCCGATTCGAGATTTGTTTTGTGTCATCAAACGAGCAGTTAGCTGATGCTTTTACAAAGCCACTCGCAGCAGTTAAATTTCAATTATTTTGCAAAAATATTAATATTTTGAATTGTAATTAATTTATTTGTTTGCATTATAATAATAAGTGGGAGTGTTAAAATTGTATTATTATATAAAGTACTTTTTGTTACCACTGTACCTACACTTCTTGTTTGTACATAACTTTCGGAGTTCTTTATATAACTCCCTACTCATGTACCAATTCTGTTGTTACATAATGTTAATAAGCTTCTTAATAAATTACCACTACTTGCTGTGAATCTTCTTAAGTGAACGGTCGTCTTTTTATTCTGCTAAGTTTAACAGGTTATGGGCCCAGTTACCCAAGAACGCGTTTAAGATTTTTCTGTCAAAAATAGTTAAGAGAAATTATTGATATTAAAAGTTTCGCGAAAAATATAAATTATTTTGATATCGTGTTAGATACTTTTGTTTCAAGAATAATTTCTAAGATGGACAGTGATTATGCAAAAATTGAAAAATTGCAATGCTCAGAACAATGGAACATTTGGAAGTTCCAAGTAAAAATTATTCTAAACGCGAGCGATTTATTTGAGGTGGTAAATGGGGAAGAGGTGATCCCGGAAGACACTGAAGTTGTAAAGCTGAGGGCATGGCATATCAAAGATCGTAAGGCTCAGAAAATCATTGCAACGTGTGTCGGACAGCAGCCCCTGGTTCACATTATGAACTGTTCGACGTCTGGTGACATGTGGAACAAATTGTGTTCAGTTTACGAGCAGAAATCAAGCGCAAGTATAAGTTTACTTCAACAGCGTTTCTATAGCTTTCAAAAAGATCCAGCGGATGACATGGCCACGCACATGAGCAAATTAGAAAGCTTAGTGCAGCAGCTAGGAGACGTTGGAGAAGTGGTTTCTCCGTCCATGCTTATTGCTAAAATTTTAATGACTCTGTCCAGTCGTTTCTCCTATTTTTTCAGTGCTTGGGAGTCCACAGACATTAAAACCGAAGAATTGAAAATCTGAGGTCACGTCTCATCATGGACGAAACCCGGTTAAACGCAATGGACCACGCGGCATCGTCATCAGCACCTATTGAGGAAAGTAGCGCACTTGTCGCACGCAAAGCTCATGGACAAAAGTTTTATCAAAATACTCGGAGTAAGAAAAAACGTCCAGGTAAGTGCTTTGCATGTAATCAGTATGGACATTGGAAGACCGATTGCCCAAATAAAAATAAACGTTTAAATTATGCAAACAAAGAAGAGAATAGTGATAGCGATTGCGATGCTTTGGTTTGCTCTACAGTAAATTCTAATTTGGTAATCGGTGCAGATGACTGGGTACTAGACTCAGGCGCAAATGAGCATATGACTTCTCGAAGAGTATGGTTTAGTGAATATGTAGATCTTGAGGAGCCGGTTTCGATAACGATAGGGAATGGAAGTAAAATTCAAGCACGTGGTAGAGGCTCAATCAAAATATTAGCTTTCAATGATCAGGAATGGGTTGAAAAGAAACTTGTTGACGTGTACTTTGTTCCTGATGTCAAAATAAATTTGTTTTCTTCTGGTAGTGCTCTCGACAACAATTACACTCTAACTTCATCTAGAGACAAATGCAAAATTGTAAAGGCTAATGGTGCTGTTGTTGCTGCAGGCATTCGCTCAAATCGTTTATTTAAAATGTTGTTCAAGGCAGTGGATCCACAAAATTTACATTCAGCTTGTATTTCATTGAAGGCTAAACCACTGAAAATCTGGCATGAGCGCCTTGGCCACATGTGTGCTGGTCAAATAAGAAGTTTCCTAAAATCTAATGAAATTCAATTTTCTGATGAATTAAATTTTTTCTGTGATGCTTGTGCAATTGGAAAAATGCATAGACTCCCTTTTCCCAAAAGTAGTTCTCGTGCTAAAGAGGCTGGTGAATTGGTGCATACAGACCTGTGTGGCCCAATGCAAGTGTCATCAATTGCTGGGTCAAAATATTTTTGTCTTTTCAAAAACGACTACTCCAACTTCAGGGTCATTTACTTTATTAATGAGAAATCGCAAGCTTGTGCGATGATTGAAAAATACATAAACTTTGTCCGTTCTCAGTTTGATCGTCATATTAAAATTCTCCGATCTGATAATGGCTTAGAATTTAAAAATAAAGGAGTTCAAAGCTTGCTTCAACGCCATGGAATCTGCCATCAGACCAGTGTCCCTTATACACCTCAGCAAAATGGCAGAGCAGAGCGAGATATGCGGTTTATAGTTGAAACAGCAAGAACTATGCTCCATGCTAAGAATTTGCCACTTAAACTTTGGGCTGAAGCGGTTAATATGGCTGCCTTCATAATAAACCGATTTGGACCTAGTCCTGACAAGTCAAAAACTCCCTATGAATTGTTTTATAATAGAAAAATGTCTTTTGACAATTTAAAAGTTTTTGGAAGCGAAGTTTTTGTACATATACCAAAAGAAAAAAGACAGAAATTAGATAAAAATTCAGAACCAGGAATTTTTGTTGGATACCCTGACAATGTTAAAGGATACCGTGTATGGTTTCAAAAATTAAACAAAATAGAAATATCAAGAGATGTGTTGTTCAAAGAATTCTCAGTAGTCGATATAAATTCAAACCGCCCCCATCTTATAGAGGAAAATGATGTTGGAAGTTTGAAAAATGATACAATTATTAAACCTAAAAAAACCAAGAGAAAGGCACGTATCGATGCTGAGCCCAGTAACTACCGAGAGAAACTTCGAAGTCATTCTGAAAGCGTCAAAACACTGGCTAATAAGGCGGATGTATGTGTTGAGGCAAATCTAATAGGAAGCAGCTATCGAGAAAAACTTCGTAGTCATTCCCAAAATAACTTAAAAGCAAGTTCTGGGTTTTACACTAACGCCTTAGAAGGGTATGCTTTTATTTGCAGTTTTTACGAGCCAGAAACATTTGAAGATGCTCAAAAATCGGATGAAGCGGATGACTGGAACAAGGCTATGGATGAAGAGATGGAATCTCTGCGGGCTAATGGAACATGGGAGCTGGTTGACCTACCCCCAAACCGCAAAATAATCAAAAACAAATGGGTTTATAAAGCGAAGTTGTCATCGGAAAATGCCATCGAAAGGTACAAGGCACGTCTTGTTGCTAAAGGGTTTAATCAACAAGAAAGAATCAATTATGCAGAAACCTTTAGCCCCGTTGCAAAGTTCACATCGATTCGCACAATTTTCGCTATTGCAGCAAGTCAATGCCTAGAACTCTACCAATTCGATGTCAAGACTGCGTTCCTAAACGGTGAGCTAGACGAAGAAATCTTCATGTGCCAGCCACAGGGGTACAATGATGGTTTCGGCCGAGTTTGCAAACTTGTTAAAAGTCTTTACGGCTTGAAACAAGCCTCCAGATGTTGGAATACCAGATTTACAAGTTTATTGGCCGATTTTGGTTTTAAGATCTCTAAAGCTGACCCATGTGTCTTCGTGCTACAACACAAGCAAAGAGCTAGTTATCTTGCAGTCTATATTGATGATGGTTTGCTTGCCGTGCGAGATGAACATGATATGGAGTACATCAAAAGTTTTTTAACTCAACATTTCGAGATTAAACTTTTTAAAGCAAACTATTATCTTGGACTTCAAATGTTTCACAAAGCAAATGGTGGATACTTTGTTAATCAGTCGAATTATGTCGATAGGGTGCTTCGCAAGTTTAACATGTCAGATTCATGTCCAGTAACTACACCCAGTGATCTCGGAAGCAGATCTGCAATTGTAACAGAAAGTTCATTACCTGTGACTAGATTTCCTTACCGTGAAGCAGTAGGTAGCTTGATGTATTTAGCTATTGGAACAAGGGCAGACATTTCGTATGCAGTGGGAGTAGTGAGCCGTTTTTTGGATAAACCAAGTTCTGATGACGTGAAAGCCGTCAAACGAATTTTCAAATATTTAAATAAAACTAAAAATTTTGGTATATTATTTAAACCCAACGTTAATTTGAATTTTTCTATTTATAGTGATGCTGATTTTGCAGCAGATTATTCGACAAGACGTTCAACGAGTGGACAAGTTTGTCTTCTTGGAAGAAGTCCCATTTCTTGGTCGTTGAAAAGGCAACGATGATGTACAGCATTAAGTACAACTGAGGCAGAGTATGTAGCTGCATCGAAAGCAGTCAAGGAGTTGATGTGGCTTGACGCGCTCATACACGATCTGCTAGTTCCTCAAAACACTAAACCAGTGCTATATATCGACAACCAAAGTGCTTTAAAGCTGGTGAAGAACCCCGAATATCACGCTAGAACTAAACACATCGATGTTCGTGTTCACTTCATCCGAGAGAAATTCAACGAAGGCCGATTCGAGATTTGTTTTGTGTCATCAAACGAGCAGTTAGCTGATGCTTTTACAAAGCCACTCGCAGCAGTTAAATTTCAATTATTTTGCAAAAATATTAATATTTTGAATTGTAATTAATTTATTTGTTTGCATTATAATAATAAGTGGGAGTGTTAAAATTGTATTATTATATAAAGTACTTTTTGTTACCACTGTACCTACACTTCTTGTTTGTACATAACTTTCGGAGTTCTTTATATAACTCCCTACTCATGTACCAATTCTGTTGTTACATAATGTTAATAAGCTTCTTAATAAATTACCACTACTTGCTGTGAATCTTCTTAAGTGAACGGTCGTCTTTTTATTCTGCTAAGTTTAACAAATATTTTCTAGAAAATGGATTTCAAATGTCATTTTTAGTGTGGTATGTAGGAACCGATATTTAATTTATTATTTTCGAAAAATATCTCGTTCACCTGAATGTAAAGCAATCAAAATAGAAGACATTGGTGTACATGTTGAAAGCTTAGCATTTTACTAGGTAGCCATTTTTTAAAATATTTATCAATTTTAGCTATTCCTAAACGTATGTATATCAAATCTTTTTTTCAACAAATCATTATTTCTGTCAAAATTTGAAACTAAAAACAAATGCGGAAACTTTACCGGTAATTAGTTGGCAGTGTCAAAATACTGCTCTTCTTTCAACCAGACAGGGTCATTGGAAATTGAATTCGAAAAATAGCTTTTGAATCAAGTTGCATTGTAGATGAGACCCAATCTATTTTCGAGTAGAATATCAAAATCCAAATTGTGTATATATAAAGACACTCTGTTTATATATGTATGTATATGTACATAAACTTATATAGCAACCAAATCACAGGTCAATTTAGTGGTTTTTTTTTTAACCCAGACACTGAATGTATTTTTAATGAACATTTGATTTAAGAACCCCATCATCACCAATCATATTGTAAAATGAAAAAAAAAATAATAATTTAATTATTTTCTCACACATAACTTTGGGGGAAAGTAATCTTGTTCTTCTCATTATGCACATTAAAAATATTAAAAATAAACAAGCCTCGGCAGACAAAATAAACACTTTGTCGGTTTATATACATCTCGGAATCTCAGCATCCCGGCATCCAAGTTCCCCCACTCATTCACCCCACATTCACATCATCGTTTCATCTCACCTGATGGTAATTTTATTAAGTGATTTTTGGTATACATTCAGCAGAGCTGAACAAGTAGTGTGGAGTTGTGGTAGAGCATGAATGAAATGAGGTTATGATACACAAATTGAACACAAAAACAAAATGGAATAACTTTTGTTTTTATTTCGGTTAATCAATGAGAGACACATTTTTCATAAGTCTTTAAATTAATGACTTTTGTTTGTTCTTAAACATTTTATTATTAGGTGCAAGTTAATATGAACTGTTTGTTGTATTTAAATAATAATCTGGATAACGAAGAAATTTTGTTATTTATAAAGTGGCGAAAGATCATTTTTAGATACTTAAAACTTGAATATTATTGTGTAGATCAATAAGTAAATGAAAATTACTTTTCTTTCTAAAGTAGCTACTCTGATGGTGAATTTGTATTTTTTTGAGGTTCTGACCAATTCTCGAATTTACGAAGGTGAACGTGGGCAACGATTCTTAACACCTCAACTGCTATAAATGTTTTCCCAATTTACTTCTTATGTAAAACGAACGATGATCAGATAGCAGTTAAAGAGTGGGCACAATACCATTTTTATTTTTGAAAAGGCGATAAAATGAACAGGATTACATTTTGTATACGTATTATGGCTTAATTGGCTAGAAAAAATATTCCATTAGTTATGTAACAAAATGTCGTTCAAGTAGCGCATTCGGCTTCTCTGGTTGGATGATATTGACCTTAAGTGTTTTAATATTTTCCGCATTGTTGGCATAACTTCGGTCCTTCACGGTTCCCCACAAAGAGTTCTTCAGATCTTTATCTTCAATTTAAAACGTCCGAAACGTTGTTTTGAGCTGTTGACATTGATGTTCGTGATGTTCCCGGCTACAATAGTCACATTCTCTTCTATACGCACTGTACAATTACACTGTAGCATTTTGTTTTCACGAACTTTTTGCACAAATTTGCGTACGTACTTTTGCCGTGAGTGCTCCATTTCGGCCTTAACTTATACAGCAATCTATCTAGGCTATACAGCAATCAGTTTCGAAATATGTAGATACCAATGTTATTTAAACGTAAAGCGACTTATTTCTTGACTGACTTTCTTTCAGAACTTCGAACGGGAGTACCTATTATTGTCAAAATAACATATTACTTTAAGACTTAAAAAGAAACCACTAGCTGGTCCACCCTGTATATTATGTATTTATGTAATTTGGAAGGTGAATCGAACATGGAATTAAAATAAACTCGAAAGATTCAACCATTAACACATGTGGTCGTAAGCTGTTGGATTTCTTGGACTCTTTGGGCTTGAGAATTGTGAATGGAACTTCAAAGTCAGACCAAAAAGGAGAATTTACCTACGTCAAAGGCAAACATCGAACTTTAATTGACTATTGCTGTATAGGAGGAGACTGGTTCTCCCTTATTGCAGATTTTAAAGTCGATTCTTTCCCATACTCCGACCATCTCCCTATTATTGCAAAAATAGGGCTAGAAGGTGTCGAAGTGGATAACATGCGTGTGCTTAAGCTACTGCCAAAATATGTGTGGGCCAATTCGATGGCTGAAACCTGTAGGCTTAATATTAACAACCTGTTATCAGAGCGATCTACAAGTAATATGTCAAACTTAGAAGAAGTAATTAAACTCTCTATTCCAAACCAAACTCCTTCAGGAAATAAAAGTCAAAAAACAAACTTCAAAAGTCAATGGTTTGATAATGAGTGTTTAAAAGCGAGACAGAAGACATTTGCTTACCTTAGGTCGTTTAGAAAATTCAACACCGCAACTTTCCAGGAACTCTACAATACAGCCAACAGTCACTACAAGAAGTTATGTCGAGCAAAAAAAAGGAACATTTTGAATCGGAAGCCAAAAAACTTGCAAACTGCAACAATCCTTCGGAATTTTGGAAAACGGCAAATAAAATAAAAAGAATTAAACCAACGGTAAACATTGAGTTAACAGTCGAAACTCTTAAATGTCACTTCCAAAACCTTTTAAGCCCACCTATGAAGGATTCGTACTTTCTCTACAGTAGACCAAACCATTTTAAACCTTAGATAAGCCAATCTCGACCTCAGAAGTTGAGGAAGCATTAGTTAGGGCGAAGGATCTAAAAGCTCCAGGATTAGACCGAATACCCATGGAATTTTATAAATACAGTTCAACAGAATTCAAGAACACACTAACTGAAACATTTAATAATATATTCGAAACTGGAATCGTACCGATTGGTTTCAAGCAAGCAATAATTTACCCGATTTTTAAAAAAGGAGACTCCAAAGATCCAGCCAACTATAGGAGAATTTCACTGTTGAACTCATCAGCTAAAATTTTTACAAGTATTCTCCAAAACCGGCTAGAACTTTGGATCAACGAAAACAAGCTTCTGAAAGAGTTTCAAGCTGGATTTCGTCCTGGTTATGCCACGGCCGATCACATATTTTTGTTACGCAGCATAGCCGCAAGTTTTATTGCTAAAAAAACAAAAGTTATATGCTTTCTTCATAGACTTTAAAGCTGCTTTTGACACCATTGATCGCAAAAAAATGTTTTACAAGCTATATAACTATGGTTTGAGCCACACATTTGGTAAAACCTTAGAAAGCTTGTACGATGAAACTAAATCAGCTGTATGGTGCGGAAGCGATTTGTCAGAGTGGTTTACAACAGAAGGTGGAGTCAGACAAGGATGCAACACAAGTCCATCAATTTTCGCCCTTTACATCGAAGACATCATTGATCACCTCTCAGGTGGAATCACTTTCGCAGGAATGCATATCAAGGCTCTTTTGTACGTTGACGACATTGTCATTTTGGCTAAATCACCCGAATCTATGCAAATGATGATTAATCGAGTTGAGGAATACTGTAATCTTTGCGACCTTGAGCTTAACCTAAGCAAATCAAAAATTATGATATTTAAAAGTGGTGGAGGTAGAATGTCCAGAGCAGAGAAATGGGTATTTGCGAGAGAATCAATCGAAGTAGTTAAGCAATACAAGTACCTAGGAATGATTTTCACCTCAAATCTGAATATGGAAACTCATTTAACTGAAAAACTATCCCAAGCTAAGTGTGCAATTAATTCAACATGGAGAAATTGTTTCCAAAGTATTATCGCGCACAGTGCAAAGTACCAAGTTTTTGAAGCAGTAGCGAAATCCATTTTGTTTTATGGTGCCCAGGCATGGGGTCACTTATACTTTGATACGCTTGAAAAACTGTTAAGATATTACCTTCGTAGAACATTTCAACTACCTGGATTTTCACCGAATTATATGTTGATGATTGAAACAGGAATGCCCGCTTTATTTATTCAAACCCTAAAACTCAATATCAACTATATACTTAAAGCAATTAATATGGATGCAGATAGACTACCACGGAAACCTATGAACTTTGCAGTCACCAATAACACCTTATGGTATAAGGATATTCTGGACCTAGCAGAGAGATACAACTATCCTCTTTAACTGAACTGGGACTCAAGAACCCAATGGAAGGAAACCCTTTACATATTTATTGAGCACATATGTAGATGACAAAATGCGAATAAAATGGAGAGAAGACGCAGATGCCTCCACTCACAGAGAAATTTACAGGACCTTGGAACTTAACTTGGGCTCCCATAACTATTTCAAGGACTGTCATAGCACCCAAAAAAAAAATGATAATTGATGAAGACTTTTGAACTCAGGTGAATCGACTTAAACATTAAAAAAAAAAAAAAAACTTAATCTATACTAACAAATTGAAACTTATGCTAACACTCTTAAATAGTATTAATATTTAATTTAAAAGAAAAAAGAAGTAATTAGAATAAGACTCATGATGTAAATGTACTCAAAAACTGATAGTTCTTGGCAGACGGCTTTTAGCCATGTCCTTATGATAGATAGGATTAAAATGTTAAAATGTACAACTATTTTATGTAAATAAATCTATTTTTGAATTGAATTGAATTGAATTGAATTGAATGTCCAATTATTTCAGTGACAGCGAATACAATCCATAACTGTTCAATTATCAACTCCATATTTTTTCTTGATTTTAAGAAAAATAATAATAGAATCAAGTTGGAAATATAAAGCGCAGGAAAATGTCCTGCGAAGCACTACAGTAATTTCTACGACTCAAAATGGGTTTTTCAGTTTATCGACGTTTTAAGGAATAATATAATCCAAACCTTCAGTTTTTGTTTGTTAATATTTAAAGCAAGGTACTGTTTGAGTTTTTTAAAAGCTTTAGTACTGTAAGTACTATATTTTTAAAATTCGATAAATTAAAAATCTTATTAATTTATAATTGTTTTTTTTTTGTTCATAATTGCAGTAATTTTGTGTAGGTTTGTAGCTTAGAAGATTAATTTATGAGTGCGTTTTTATTTATGACCACACGAAGACACACAATCTGTCGGATAACGCCTTCTTAAAACATGTTGACGCTGCCATAGTTTACAAATAATTTTACAAATTAAATGTCAGATAGAAATTAACTACCTATGTTTCATTATAGGGGTATTCATGGTCCAGTGTTTCCACCGTGAAAATACGACAGTGATGTACAGTACAAGACATATTACACATAGATGTTCAGTGGTCTTAAATTGGTTTAAAATAATTTATGAGTTCAGGAAATGGTATCTTTCATGTTCAAAATCTATAATTTGACCAAACGTCATCAAATATACACTACAAAAAATATACAAAACAATCATGAAAGTAAACAATCAAAAACGGAAACATGCTATAAATATAACTCGCTTTGGAGCAAATTAGGAACGGACGGAAAAAACTGCTGCTGATGATTATTAACTTCCCATAGAAAGTTATTGTAATCGGTCCGATTTGTCGAATTGAAAATTTTGACACTTCTCGACGTTTCAAGGTCCATAGAGTCTAAATAAAAGATTTTTAGAGAGATGTCTGTGAGTGCGTTTGTACGTACATTCGTACGTCCGTACGTTTGCGACGTTTTTTTCGTCGTCCATAACTCAAGAACCAGTTAAGATATCGACTTCAAATAAATTTTGTTATACAGATAATAATGCACAATGGACTCTCAAAAAAAAAGTGAACATTTTGGTTAACCCTAAATATCTCACGAACCAATAACGCCAGAGACTTGAATTAAATTGTATATTATATATTGTAATGCGATACCAAACAAATATATTTTGGAAAAAATTCCAATTAGCGGTTTTTTTTTTTCTAAATCAAAAAAAAACTGAAAAAAAAAATATTTGTCACCTCGAAAATTTTACGAACAAAAGATGATTTTATCTCCAAAACAATTTTGTGCAATGAAGAATAACGTTTTCAACATGTGGTTAAATTTTGAGAAAAATCGAATCGAAATTTTTTTTTACAAAAAATTAAAAACCTAAACAAAAATTAACAAAAGTTGGTAAACATTGATTTTCGACTTAAATATCTTTTCAAAACTTTGAAATATTGGCTTTAAACTAATTTTATCTTTTAAAAAAATCGAATTGACAGTTTTACAAAAAATAAAAACCTAAAAAAAACTAATAAAAGTTTGTAAAAATTGATTTTCGACTCAAATATCTTTTCAAAAATTAAAAATATTGGCTTCAAACTTATTTTATCTCACAGAAAATATTATTTTAAGAATCCAGCAGTCCGTTTTTTTGTTAAAAAAATAAAATCTGCAAAAAATAGTACGCAAATTTGGTAAAAATTGATGTTCAGTTCTCAATATCTCTAAAATTAATTTCATTCATGCAATTTGTACGAGTATTTGTTTATATAAGGAATAAAAACTTTTAACAAATGCTACTAAAATTGGTTAAATTCGTTTTCGACTAAAAATCTCGTTAACAAAACTAGATTTTGAAATAAAACTATTTCATTATATGCAAAATATTGTTGGTAACTTTGAAATTTTTAAGAATATTTCAATTGACAACTTTTTTAACACAACACGAAAACCTACAAAGTTTTAAGCAAGACAAATCGACAGACGGGGTGGGAAGTTCTCAGTGTGGGTCGCATTCTAGCCTCTTTTCTAAAGTGTTTTGGGATGATTCCGGTCAAAGTTCAAAAACACGGGATTTCACGTAAAAACACTATTTCGTTTTTGGCCCTAAACTTAAGTCTTTAACGTTTGGCTTTAAACTCGTTGTGTTGGTCACTGCAAAAATTGACCTACAGAAAAGTTAATGTATTTTTGAATCGCACTCTACCATACCCATTTTTGAGTGTAAGCGATTCCATCAAGTTGCTTCATAAAAATGACTATGACAAGAAAACACAATTATGATGAACTCAACGGGGATGTAACGTGTAATTGCATAGAGAGAGAGAGAGCGACCATGGTATACATTTTCATTATTGCTATTACCAGGTTAATTTGCGGGAGAAAATCATGAAAGAAATTAGGGAAAAATAGGAGAAGTTTTTATTCTAAAGGCTTTTAGTTTGTACATAAAACTTTGTTTTTAGAAGGATATGAAAGTTTGAAAAAAAAACATGCCACAATGTTTCCTAGTGATTTTTTCTTGTACTCAAGAGAATCAAAGGACACAGATGTAGTGATTTTATATTTTTTTTTGTACAAGACCTTGTCTGAGTGCCTCATTAAGATTTTAACTCTATTATTTTGTCGCAAGGCAATACAAAATGCACGAACCAATTTATGAGACATTATAAAGACATTTAATTTCACCGAAGCAATCAATTATTAAAAAGTTTGAAAAATGTAATTTGTATCATAATATTATTAGGCGTATTTCTTGTTCGTTTCTGAGCAGGGAATACTTTGGAAAGAGTATATTAAGAAAAATTATAAAATTTTATAAACAGATTGGAAACTGAAATGTATTACAAATTTGTTCATAGCCAACATATGACTTATATACACTTCGTGTCACATGAATAGGGACAAACTTTTTTCGTTTTTATTTGACGATATTTTTCAAAACTTTAGGTTTTTTGGAAAAACCCAAATGTGGAATGAATGTGGTATGTATTAATTATAAATTGCAACATTTCGGACTAAGTTGATATATACAAGTTTTATGGCTGTTTTTGGACGAATGTAATAAAATAATTTAACCTAATGTAACCTGTGGTGTATGGATTCATAGAGTGCTGTCAGATAATTGAGCGAAATTTGGGACCAGGACCATTTTATCGCTTGAATAATATCTTCGCTTTTTTTACATTGCCGGAGGCCATCCCCACACGTTTTCCATGATGTTCATGCCAGGAGAATATGGGGCCCATGGTAATTTAAGCATTGCCCCTGAATCCAGGCTTTTGTTGTCCGTGTGGTATGTATTGGTGCATTATCTCGTTGGAAAGTCCATCGTTCCAAATAATTCAGAAAATTTCGGAAAAGCTCATTCCAGAATGGGTTTGTAAGTGATTACCGTCATTTTAGAGCTTTGAAAATCCAGCTGCACCGTCCTGTTAAAGGGTAATGCTCTCCATGCCATTACACCGCCTCCTTTGCTGTGCCGTTTTTCAAGATAGATGTCGTCCTTTCTTAAATAATGGAAATAGCATCAGATCCATCCAAATTAAATTTGTTTTCATCGGAAAAGACGACAGTTGCCCAGCTCGATTCCACCTGATGTGATTTGTTGCAAAATTAAGGCGTTGGCTCTTGCGTACAGCATTCAATGCTGTTTTTTTCTTCATTTTTTGATGTCATTATATGGTCTGCCTTCTGTATTACTAGAGCAACAATCAATCTGCTAGCATTTATCTCAGCTTCTACTTTGAATTTACTAATTGAAAGCTTTGAATTAGAAGCAGCTCTCACTATCGCCTGCCTTTCATGTGGCTTTCTCGACTCTTCCTTTGTGGTTTTTTCCATACCTCTTTGGGTACTTGAGGTAGTCTATGAAATAACTCCCACGAAATAAGTCCCACTTTTAAAAACGAAATAAGTCCCACCAAAAATTGCTTAAAAAAATGAAATAACTCCCACGAAATAAGTCCCACTTTTGAAAACGAAATAAGTCCCACCAAAATGAAATGATTTAAAAATTTACTTGAAATGAAATAACTCCCACTCAAAATGAAATAACTCCCCCTTGAATAATGTATTTCTTAAATGAATTAAGTCCCACTTTCATAAACGAAATAAGTCCCACTAGTAACAACGTTTGGATTTGTAAAGGTGACGTGAAATAACGCCAAATGAAATAAAGCTAAATTTTCAATTTGGGTTTATTTCGCTTTAGAAAACGAAATAATAGCAATTTGGCATTGTTTCGATTTAAAATTTTGCAGAATTAGGAAAAAACGTAAAGTAAAATTATCTTTTGTTTTCTCCCTATGCTAAAACAAGTTTTTTTGAATTGATAGCACGGCGGCGGCGGCGCGGCGTACTAACAGCTAGGTATGTAAGGGGGGAATGCTGCCCCCCTGCAACCCCCCTCTTGGGATCACTATAGGATTTGGGGTGGGTGCGAGTTTGGGTATAAGCAAAGAACTTTTGCATTTGAGCACTAAAATCAAAGAAATTCCCAACAAAAAAAAAAGCAAGAATGGCTCACAGTTATGAAAGAATCACAACGCATTCGTGTTCTTTGCATATACCCAAACTCGCACCCACCCCAAATCATATAGTGATCCCAAGCTGTTAGTACGCCCGCCATGCTATCAATTCAAAAAAAACTTTTTAGCAAAAGTAGCTATTCTAGACAATAAATCAACCATTTATGCGTGTTTTTTTTAAAAAGCAACAAAAAGAACATTATGAAATTCAATGAGAAACAACGTGAAGAGCAACAAATAACGGCAAAAATTGAAAATTAAGAATGAAACAACAACAACTTCAGTGTGTGCTACCACCAAGTTCATAGGCTGGAGTTATAGCTATTTCACGGGGGCCAACCCGATCATCAGACTCCTTTAGTGGTGCTTAATCGCTTTTTGTTCAATTTAATTTTTTGAAGAACTTTTGCCCGAGCTGGGCTTGAACAAGCGACCTAGCAAAAATTATTAAGCAAAGCATTCACTTAAAATGCAAAACTAGGCACGAGTACGATAACTTTGGCGCCAAGATATAATAACGGTTTTTGGTAGATGGGCTTAATACAAGCATTTTTTACTGTGGGAGGGGGGGTCTATCTCCACCCGTTTAGGCGGTAGGGGCAATGTAAAAAAAATATTATTGAGAATGGAAAAAAATAATTAAAAAATAACGGTGATACTTACAATTAAGTTTTATACATTTTTTTAAAGCCAACATTCTGTTTTATTAGCCAGTTTTTAATTCAAGTCAAAGCTATGCGTAGTTTTTGAAAAATTTAATTTTAAACTCAAAATTTGAGTAAAAAAAGTTTAAAAAAAGGTTTAAAGTGTAATTTTTCAATACTTCAAGATTATCTACCATTGTTTTTATTTCAGAATTTATTGCTCTTATTTGTTTTTGATCAAAAACTGCAAACTAGATGATTTTATGTCTTTTAGTATCTTTTTATATGTTTAAAATACGCTAATAGGTAAGTTTAGATCTTGTCCCTATTTATGTGACACAAAAAACAGGTACTTTTTATGACCTTCTTTGGGTAAACCGCTATAAAACTTGTATTTATCAACTTAATCCAACATTTTGTTTTACAATTAAACTTAATACATATGTATGTATGTACCTCATTCATACCTCAGTTGTGTTTTTCCAAAAAACCTAAGGGTTTGAAAAATATCGTCAAATAAAAAATTAAAAAAGCTTGTCCCTATGCATGTGACACGAAGTGTACTTATTTTGTTTGTATTATTTTTTTGGGGAAGCGATTTTTCTACTTTTTCATCAAGATCAATACATGTCATTTTGTTCATGGCTTTAAATTATAGACTAGGTTAAATATCTCACTTTTTATAATCCCATTTAAAGATTGTAATTCTTCTATTTAAAATAATCGAGCGATGTTTTTATTTGTGTTGCAAAAGCTCATTATCATTACTAATTAAAATAAATTAAACTAAGCAATGAGTGGATGTTTTGAATGTATTTTACTATTATTTAACATTTATATAAGAAGTATCAAAATACCTAATAAATATCAAAATAAGGTATAAAGTAATAAATTTAAATATAATTTTCATATAAACGTAACAAAATAAAAGCAGAAAACAACTTTACATTACTAACAAAATTTTTTTTGGATAGGTCGAACTATTTTTTTAAATTTATAACAGTAAAAAAAATACAGCCAAAATCGAAATTTTGAACAAGAAATTGTTATTTTGGCAGACGGGATTTTTAAATTTTATTAAAAAATAAATGTTTGGCATTGGACGGAGCCTTAAGTTAAACGAAGACATTTTTTTTATAATAATAAAATAAATATTCAGAATACCGTCATTTCAAACACGTATTTCGTAGGACATAACTTTTCACTAAATTTAAAGCTTTTAAATTGTTTCATTAAATAAATTTTTGTTTGAAAATTCAACTTTATTAATAAAAACTTAATTTGTGGTTGTTTTAAAATTTTCTCTGAAATAAGCAATTTAAGGGCGATTTTCAAGATTTCAAGTAAAGGGTTTTCCAATTAGGTCTTGACAATTCTTTTTTTTTTAAATAAAACGTAAACACTTTAAGATATTTTCAAAACTTTGATATCGACTTAAAGTACATTTATGTATAGAACTCAACTTCTTTCATATGGTCAAAGAGCGCACGTTTGCAGCGGTCGCAATTTTTGATGACTCGGCCACACACATTTCGGCCGAAACGGCCACTATTTCGCGTTCAATATTGGCATACACCAATGAATAAAGTAGCCCCAAAGAAAAAAGTCTACAAGCATTAAATTGTGCGAACGAGGCGGTAAATCGGTTGTCCGATTTCTTGAGATAACACGCTCATCAAGCATACTCTTCAATAAATTGATTTTAAGGTGTGCTGTGTGAGTTGTGGCCCTATCCTGTTTGTATAATTTGAAGACCTTGCTCGTTCGTGTACTTTACCTATGATGAAAATGTTGAGTTTACTTAATAAATTGACAACAACAGTGGAATGATAAGTAAAAGGGTGTGTTCACAAATTTAATTTAATGTTATCAAGTCCCTATATTGGAAAATCCGATGCCTGTTGGCATTTCTTTCCTGTGGGAATCTTGCTAAAAATTGCAGATTTAATGTGGTAAAAAAAATTAATTTTGTTACATCTAACAATTACAACCGAATTTGAAGCTTGAACTTTCTAACCAGATTTAGCGTGTTGAACGCAAAAATTAATTTTAGTCCAGTTTCGCTCGTTTTTTGTGTAGGTATCTTTATTTAAATTCATTTATATAAAATATGTGGAAAAAGATCATTGAAAATTGATGGATTTCTGGTATTTTATGGGCTTAAAATACATTTTTAAGTTTCCTTAAAATTGTTTTATTTGATGTCTTCTTCTGTTTTGTAAATTACATTTTATTTTATGAGACATTCAGCATTGAATAACCGAACGAAATTCAAATAAGCTATATTTTACGCTCCAAATGTATATTGTAAACAAGTAAAATTGCTGGCGTATAATTTGTTTTTACTGGAGATGTTCCAACTAGCAAATGTATACACAATCTAGTCGGACAGTGCAAATATATTCTTTGTATATGAGTAAATATATGTACACAATATGTGCCTTTTAAGTAATATGTACGTACAGTACATATGTACGTACGGTTTTGCATTTGCAGTTCGTCGTTCTTTGAAGAGATATTTTAAAAATAGAATTTTTTACAATATTCTGGCAGGGCAAATTTTTTTTATAGATCTAAGCTAATTGTATCGCTTGTTGTAACTTAGAAAATCAGTTTTGGTTACAAATGTTTCTTAAACTTAACATTTTTGTAGACTTAATATTTGTTTGATCTCAAAAATTCAAAAATTGATCTAGATTTCTTTTTTCTGTGAAAATATAAAATTCCAAATAGCAAACAGTTCTTCGGTTTTTTCAAAAAAAATTCTGGAGTAATTTATTTTGGTGCAATTTTTGGAAGCATTGTTTTTATTACATACAAACCTCCAAACACATAACTCAAATATTAACTCAGAATAATGGGACAAAGTGTTTTCGTTTTCCACTATATCATATTAAAATATCCTTTCTGCACATTCTACTATACAAGCCCTAATAGTTTTGGTAAGTAAATATGAGTACTGCTAACAAGACGAATAACCTTTTTTAATTAAAATTTTTGAAAAAATTAAGACAATAATTGAAAAAGAAAACACAACAATTTTACTTCAAAGTTTTTGTTTGTAAACTTTGATCATAATAATTTAGTTTAATGTTTAAAAATTATTTAATGCAAATGTCGGCCACGACTCAAAAAAATGGTCCCAAATGTATGCCAACATTGGACTAGGGGGATGCAATTTTGGCATACATTTGGGATGGTATCTCAAGAATAAATGATGTTTCAATGTTGGCTACCGGTGCGTCAACCGAAGCGGGCTTGAGTTATAGACATGATCCTTAACATAGTTCCACAAAACATAGTCTACAAGCGTCGTTAAATCGCTCGGTAAAGGCTGCCAATTGACCTACCCCAAACGCAAAAAATATTGTTCACCGAACTCGCCTCTCAATTAGTCCGTTGCTAAGCATGCTGTGTTGGATGTGGCACCGACTTGTTGAAACCGCATGCCATGCTCTTACATTTTCCGCACACAAAATCGGACGGTAGCGCTCACCACTCACAGTAACGTTATAAATAAATTGGGTGGCGCAACAGTCCGTTGAAAACTAGGGCCTAGTGACTTACAACTCTCAACCATTCCTGTGTGCGAGTACTGTTGTCAGGAATGGAGTAACGTTGCAATTTGTATTATAAAACAGCGACTTTTTCTCGATTCATTGTTTTCTCTTGCAAAGCTACTGGCTGCCCTTTACTCGAAATGAGACAGTTTTGTTTGTTCTCGTATTCATTCAACCCGAAATGAGCCTCATAGCTGAATACAAGTTTTCAATAAAAAAGCGCGCGACTAAATTTCTAAACAGAGCATGCATTTTGATAATAAAAATTCAATAATTTGCAAGTGCTTATCGTATCTTTGATAATTCAAGTTAAATTATGTACCAAATTAAAGATGTAAGTTTCCGGAATTACAAAGCCAACCCAACTGAGGAAAACCGGAATAAGTTCAAACAAGCTAGAAAGACCTGTAACGGACATATACGACGCATTACATTTTTGCATGACCATAAATTACGGCAAAAAATACTACAATGTCCCAGTGGTAGTAAAAATTTCTGGTCATTTGTAAAAAATGTGCGTAACACTACGTCATCGTCAGTTCCTATACGCTCGTTTCCAATGACACTCCCTATGTAAGCTCGATTGATAAAGCCAATTTGCTTGCAGCACACTTTGCTGTTAATTCGATGCTGCCAGTGAGTGACATGACTCCGCCTGTACTTGAAAGCGTAAACGATTTTATGGGACGAATCTTCTTTCGCACTCGTTCAACTACTAGAGTACTTAAAATATCTTGACATTCACAAATCCACTGGCCAGGACAGTATCCCCGCTATTGTTCTGAAGAGGTGTTCTTCAACGTTGCCAAAACCACTAAGTAAGCTTTTCCATCTGTCCTTTTCTACAGGTCTCTTTCCGAGTGGATGGAAAACTGCATTTGTCCAGCCTGTCCCTAAAAAAGGCGAATCCTCCTCACCATCTAACTGTCGTCCAATTGCACTTACTACCCTTCTTTCCAAGGTCATGGAAACGCTGATCAATTTTCAGCTTAAGAAATATCTTGAAGAACGGAAGCTTCTTAATGACCGGCAGTATGGCTTTCGTTGCAATAGGTCCACTGGTGATCTCATGGTTTATCTCACCGAACAGTGGAACAAATCTTTACATCGTTTTGGAGAAAGTAAGATTATTGCACTTGATATTTCAAAAGCATTTGATAGAGTTTGGCATCAAGCTCTCTTATCGAAAATGCGTGCATTTGGTATTGATGAATCCCTTCTTCGTTGGGTTAGAAATTACCTTTGAATTGAACGGTCCATTCAAGTAGTATTGGACGGATTCAAATCTGATATTCACAAAATAAACGCTGGTGTGCCCCAGGGATCCGTTTTGTCTCCGACTCTGTTCTTTATTTTTATAAATGATCTTTTGTCTGCAACTTCTAACCCACTAAATTGTTTCGCGGATGACAGTACCCTCAGCTTTTCATATTCGTTTTTAGATTCTCATCCTTGTTCTTCGGATGTGGACTACCAACGGCAGCGTATGATAAGCTCATTAAATTCTGATCTCGACAGCATTGTTCTGTTCAATGGGGAATAAAAAACCGTGTAGAATTTAATGCTTCGAAAACTCAATGCTGTCTACTGTCACAAAAGCGTAACCCTCCCCCAATGCCACTATCCATGAGTGGTACTTGCATCGAGGAGACTGAACAGCTATCAGTCCTAGGTATGTGCATTACAAACCACTTGTTGTGGAGTGATCACATATTTGACATCGCCAAAAATGCTGCTAAGTGTTTAGGTTTTCTCCGACGATGCAAGAAGTTTTTTACCCCTTCTGATCTGGCTATAATTTATAAAGCCTATATTCGTCCAAAACTTGAGTACAATTCCCATATTTGGGCAGGTGCTCCTATAACCCACTTGAGTCTCTTGGACAGAATTCAAAAGAGAGCTCTAAAAATGATAGGTGACCGTTGTCTAACTGAAACTTTTGCATCTCTCAAGCACCGTCGCAAGGTTTCATGTCTCTCATTATTTTATCGCTACTTCCATAAGCAATGCTCTAATGAAATAGCCAGTTGCATTCCTCCCCTCAAACAATTCAACCATTATACTTGTTCTTTTAGGAATGCCCATCAGTTTACCCTTGAGCCCAATTTCGGACGTACTATAAAGTACAGAGATTCTTTTTTTAGTCGCACTATACGAATGTGGAATGCTTTACGAGACTCAATATTTCCCACTCATTACAATGTGCAGGCATTCAAAACCAATGTGCATCGGTATCTCCTTTCAAATCCTATCCTCCCTTCCTAATAACTCGCACTGTGTATAATCATTATAAGGGTATTCATATCCCCTTGAGTGTGCGTACAATATAAAAAAAAAAAAATTTTACCCTCTATCATGAATTACGCAGTCAAATAATTAGTGTAAAAATGATTGCAAAATTTAAAATTCTAGTCTCTAAGTGGAATTCACTGAGTGCAATATTTAATTTCAAATCAAAAGAAATTGCATTATTTAACAAGCTGCCTGCCGAAAAGTTCTACTCTACAACTGACCTCCAACGTATGCACCCATACTTTGCCATGCAGACATTTCACGTCTGGGTTTGTTTTTATAAAATTTTTCTGAGGTACCCTATTACAAGAATAAGCCACCCTGTCAAACAATTTGTATATCTGCAAAACTGTGATCAACCTTTAACATTTAAAGTTTAAAATACAGTGACACCGAGTTGAAAGTTAGTCATTATGACAAACTATATTTTCCATGAGCAGGTATCAAAATATTGGCCAACCTATTTAATTGCATCACGTTCTTTAAATTACTCGTATTATTCGTTTGTTTGTGTGTTTGTTTACTTTCGAAAATAATCAGTTTGGCAAACGATCAAATTGTGTTACAAAAACTTTTCTAATGAAAGTTGAAGCAAAAACCCTTAACATTTAAAAAAAGTTTCATTATTTTCCTTGCCAAAAGTTAACATTAAATTTTAGTTTTCACAAAGCAATCCTCCCAAATCACTTGCATTAAAAATGCATCAAACTAAAAAGGTTTTAAAAGTAGCTATGTGCCTAGTCTTAGGAAAAAGGAAACACTTAGCAAGGCCGGGCCGTGTGGAGGTGGTGTCGTCTATAAATATGTTAAAAAATGCATGAGTCAAATGAATCTTATAACCTTATGAGGGTGAAAGTACGAGTATATTAACCTAATGTGTTTTGATTTTATCCAGGTGCAAGTATCATGCCCGAGCACATTAGTGATTTATAAGGTTAACAGTTTTACGCCATAAATCAATTATCTGGTTGAATAACTACGTATAGGAAATGATATCATCCTTTTTTAAATATTTGTTTTTTTTTTTATTGCTACAAGTAGGTTGGATGTCTGCAAACTTTTCAAGAGAATATATTAAAATTCTATAGAAAAATTATCTGTTTTTACTTGTTCCGTATTGCTTTGAGTATATGACGAATAAAAAAAATTCTTAAAACCATAAAATGTTATGTTCAATATTTCCCCAGCATCTATTCATATTTTTATGGGTCATTAAAATGAGATGAATGTAAACAATGTAATTATGTTCGGGTTATAATTGGGACATTATTGCGTTATGCGTTAAATCACAAATGCATTCTGGTCAATCTATTAATTATTCACCAACATAACAATAACCATTTCATTCACAAGGGGACAATATACGAGTAAAGGTAGATATCCGCATGATATATGAATGTACATATGTATGTAGATCATCATAAATAGCTGAATGTTTTGATGCGGTAAATCTGCAGTGAATAGAAGATAAGACCGAAGAAGGATATTATACAACCTTGTCAGTTAATCAAATAAGCTATTTATTAGTAGATTCTTTCAAAATTAATGATTAATCTGACTCATAAAGACATTTGTTATTTGGCCTTAAAAACTAAATTTGAATTTGCCGTCATTTGAGTAGTATGAATTTGCAAATAGATAAAAGATTTTTGCTCAAAATTTTAAACGATTTAGTAAAATGTTAAAGCAATTTTTAGCACTTTACTGACTTAAAAGATAGTCTACCTGATATGGAACGATTTTAACAACTTACTATCTCTTAAGAATTTGCTTAAGTTAAAATCACGGAATAGCCACTTTAACTTTTAGGAATTTGCTAAATATGACATCTGTATAAGAGCAGTTGATGGAATGTAATAATAGGTCTGTTTAAGCGTATTTGCCTTTTTTATTTTTACAAACTGTCACTTTTTAGACATGTTTGGATGCTCATTTTTAATAAAAGGCAATTAGCAATTTAATAACTAGCAAGACGAAAAGAAAGGTTTAAAATTTTGGACTCCCTTAGTAAATTGCTAAATATTTAGCAAATTGTTAACTAGTAAATTGTTGAACCCTTAACAATAGGTTGTTTTAAAATTTCCGCAAAAGTTTTTTTTTTTTAAAGGGATGGTTATCAAAGAAAAAGGAAGTTTTGTATTAAGTTTAGTTGCAATTGAGTTACAAAGTTTTTTCAGCCTCATCTAACAAGTTAAGACTCAAGGATTATACTGGATGCATAGGTCGATCTATGTCCGGTATTTCTTAATTTTCTATCCTACTATATTTGAACCTTATTCAAGAGGCACAATAGTGTCCAGCCTAGTTCTGGCACTACCCCATTTTCATTGGAACAAACTTAGCCAAGCAAAACAATAAAGTTAGAAACTGCAAATGTTTTAAAATTAATTGAATCATTACATTAAATCTTAGACAACATTATTTTATAGCAAATGTGGCACGAGTACGATAACTTTGGCGCCAAGATATAATAACGGTTTTTGGTAGAATGGCTTAATACAAACATTTTTTACTATGGGAGGGGGGGTCTATCTCCCCCCGTTTAGGCGGGAGGGGCAATTTAAAAAAGTTATTATTTAAAATGGAAAAAAATAATTAAAAAATAACGGTGATACTTACAATTAAGTTGTATACATTTTTTTAAAGCCAACATTCTGTTCTATTAGCCAGTTTTTAAATCAAGTCAAAACAATACATAGTTTTTGAAAAATTTAATTTTAAACTCAAAATTTGAGTACAAAAAGTTAAAAAAAGGTTTAAAGTGTAACTTTTTCAATACTTCAAGATTATCTACCATTGTTTTTATTTCAGAATTTATTGCTCTTATTTGTTTTTGATCAAAAACTGAAAACTAGATGATTTTATGTCTTTTAGTTTTTGAGAAAATTGAAAATAAAAATTTAATTTTAAACTCAAAATTTGAGTAAAAAAAGTTAAAAAAAAAGGTTTAAAGTGTAACTTTTTCAATACTTCAATATTATCTACCATTGTTTTTATTTCAGAATTTATTGCTCTTATTTGTTTTTGATCAAAAACTGAAAACAAGATGACTTTATGTCTTTTAGTTTTTGAGAAAATTGAAAATTACCAAAAAAAATGTTTTAATTAAATTACTTTTTCATTGCTTAAGTATTAACGTAGTCTTATTTTGATAGGAATAATCGAATATGGATTAAGATATACTTAGGGTAAATTAATTTTCCTTAAATCCAGCTTATTTAAATGCAAAAGGAACTTTGCATGCACCCCATCTTGCACCCTCCCCACCTTGCACACACTCCAACTTGCACCCACCCAGGGGGGTGCCACTGTTGCATACACCCAAACTCGCGCACACCTTACTGTTGCATACACCCAAACACGCATTACGCATACGCAAATACCATTATTACTATCAAAATAAGACCACTCAAGCAAAAAAAAAAGAATTAAATTAAAATAGTAGTTGTGGTTATTTTCAATTTTCTCAAAAACTAAAAGACATAAAATCATCTAGTTTTCAGTTTTTGATTAAAAACAAATAAGAGCAATAAATTCTGAAATAAAAACTATGGTAGATAATCTTGAAGTATTGAAAAAGTTACACTTTAAACCTTTTTTTAACTTTTTGTACTCAAATTTTGAGTTTAAAATTAAATTTTTCAAAAACTACGTATTGTTTTGACTTGATTTAAAAACTGGCTAATAGAACAGAATGTTGGCTTTAAAAAAATGTATACAACTTAATTGTAAGTATCACCGTTATTTTTTAATTATTTTTTTCCATTTTAAATAATAACTTTTTTAAATTGCCCCTCCCGCCTAAACGGGGGGAGATAGACCCCCCCTCCCATAGTAAAAAAATGCTTGTATTAAGCCCCTCTACCAAAAACCGTTATTATATCTTGGCGCCAAAGTTATCGTACTCGTGCCAGAAAAGGTACATTACATTAATTCATTAATTTTTGTATTTACTTTTTTTCAAAAGTTACAATTTTTGCGAAGTAATTTTTATTTGCACACGTTTTCTAATAATAAATGTCTTATTTTGCATCACCTTGGACACGCATTAAAATCAAGACATGCTCGATTGAGGAAAAAGGTAGGGCAATTGATTTGTCTAATCGTAATGTAGAAGCTTTATTTTTGATTGGAATATACCAATATAATAGAATCTTATCAGGAAAGGGAGTTCTTAATGTCAATAGTTTTTGAAAACCATTTTCAAACCCAAATATTAAAAAGAGTCTGAGATGCTACAAACTGACACTAATAACTTTCCATTCGTGCATATCTGTCGATATTTCTAAAAGTTTTAAAAATAATAATAAGAATATTTTTTTGTTCTCATAATACGCATTTGAGTCGAAAACCATTGCCAATTGGATTTTTCTGAAACTAAAAGTTAACAACAATATTTTGTACATCATAAAATAAGTTTGATTTCAATATATGTTTTAGTTCGCGAGATATTTTATTCGAAACACAATTTTTAACAAATTTTAGAACCATTATTTAAAAGTTTTTTTTTCTTATAAGAAAATGTCAATTTGATATCACATCATAAAGTATTTGGGATTAAACAACTTGTTCACTTTTTTTTACTTGCGACATATAGGAACTATATGGCAAGTTTTGCATTCGTGCAAAATTTTGTCTGTCTGTCCACGCTCCTACAGCCTAAACCATTGGGTCGATTGAGTTCAAACTTGGAAGTTAAGGTTTTGAGCAGATTCGCGTTAGGCGTTTTTTTCATTTTGTTTTTAAGATCAAAACTAACAGTGGCCCCCATACAATTTTTTTGGTCAAAAAACGATAATTCGAATTTTCTCAAAAACAAACCGATAGATTTTTTTTTAATTTTCTCTAAAATTTTATTTTTTAACTTGGCTTCTTTTAATAAGAAAAACATATTTTTGTATTGCTCAGGAAAGGTACCACTCATAGAACCGTTATTTTGTTTTTTAATTTTCTCAGCAACTAATGTACTGATTTCAATAATTTTTTTTGTGAATAAGCTCTTATATGGCTTTAACAATATTTGATTATCAAAAGTGCAATTTTTTTTTGTTTGGATTTTAAAAAAATATTGAATTTTTTTTTTCAAAATTCTATATCTCAAAAACGGGTTAATATTTTTTTACGAAATTCAAATGTAGAGCGTATATTTACAATCACTAAACAACTGCATACCAAAAATATTTTTAGAACAAAATTGAAAAATTTTATATATATATATACATATACATATAAAAAATTAATTTAAAAAAAACAGCTCTAACGATTTTCGAAAAAAATTTTTGAAAAATCAAGGGTTTTTTTATTTATAAAATGGCATTTAAATTTTTGAAGACAAACTTATTTTTCAGGTAAAATTTTGAATCTTAAATTAGTTTTTTTTTTTTTAATTATTTTAACTGTATTGAATGTAACCCCCTCCCAAAAAAAATGAAAAATGGAGGTTTTTTCGACAAATCAAATGGCATTTATATCTTTGAAGACAAACTTATTTTACAGGTATATTTTTAAATCTTATATACATAGATACTTTTTTAAACAGACTCTTTGAATACAGGAGCAAGTTCGTGCAACCCAGTCGTGCATTTTATTTTAATTACTATAGTAAAAATACCACCCACAAAATTTGTTCAACAATCTTTTCTGCATCTTTTGATTCTATTATCTGTAAAACTAAATGTATTTGAAGTTAATATCTCTACTGGTTCTTGAGATATAGCCGACGAAAAAAGGAATCCCGACAGTACGGACGTACGAAGGTACATCTGAACGTACACACGCTAGGATTTTTTAAACGGCGAGAAATATTAACATTTTCAATTTAACAAATAGGTAAAATTACAATTACTTCCCATGGGAAGTTAAAAAAAAGAGTTACTTCTGTCTATTTGTTTGTCTATACCCTTTCTTTAAATAATTTAGTTTTATTTTACAGTTTATAGTTCTTATATTTACATTTCAAATAAAACCCGAAAACCGAAAACATAAAAACCGAAAAATAAAACAAATATATTCACAATAGTATTCCTACACAAATTAAACATAACAAGCAATTGAAAAAATAACTCTTAGGTTATTGTACGATGATTTATTTTGATTAATTTAATCAACTTTTTTAGATAAAGTTGATTCAAATTGGTGGCCTATCAATTGATGTCCTTCCTCATACTATTTTAGTTAATTTAAACACACGTTTATATTAATGAGACACTAAAATAATTTACATGTTTAGATGAGAACAACGCACACAGAAGACTCAAAGCAATTTACAACTTCGTTTTAATTTTTCTTTGATTAAATAATCAGAGAGTGAAAATTGACATTAAACATTAATTTCTCATGATTCCCCATCGTCACTATTTGGTTCTCATTTATATTTAAATGCCAACAAAAAACAACAAACCAAACCAAAAACACTGGCATTAACATTAAAGGATTTTTGTTTTACTTTCTTCATAAAAATAACTCCCTAGTGGTTGCCAATGCTCATTGTCAAATATTTGCTTTTGCTTTTTTACCAAAGGATTTAGTTTTTTGTTTTTATTATCCTGTGCGCACTTCTAAGCGTTTTTTTATATATTTCATTGCAGAAAAGTCTCGTTTACCTGAGGGTCCCAAAGGTGAAAGCACTTTATGAAAATAATTTAATAGCACCTGAAAAGGTTTTTGAACGGGGAAGTTTAATTGTTGTGTCAAGGATTGTAAGCAGTCTGGGGAAATGTTTGCCTTTGTTAACTAAACTCTCGTATTAATGCGCGGTTTTATTTGTATATTGTAGGCATTCTGCCCAGGATAATTGTTATACATTGCATCGTAGGTACATTCATTGTGTATCTGAATGTTTGTATACTTTTCTAAAGTAATATTGTTACAGTAAATTTAATGTGATAAAGAGTTTTTTTAAAGCAACCATAAAGTTAAGAACGTATTGTAGCTAAGGAGCAACACCTTAACCAAATCTTTAGAGTTATTAATTTGTATTTTTGAATACGCTTGTTAAAAGCACAGATTCCAATATGTATGTATTTATATTAAATTTATTAATATAAATAAATTATGGTCTCTTGTTTGGTTTAAAATGTAAACAAAACTTATTTAGTTAAAAAAAAAGATAAAATAAACAAGCAATTATTTTCAAATTATTCATTCATATTCAACATAAAACCTTATTAAATATTTGCATTGTTTAATGACGAAAACAAAATATATAAAATGAATTACAGCCCCAAAACAAAAACTTCCTTAATAATATCATTCCATTTTCAAATAACATTATGTATGTGCATACATATAAAATACATTTTAATTTTAAATATAATACATTTTTTACAATACAACCTTGGAACTCATGTGTGTGAATAAATAAACCTTAAAATGACATTAATTAATTAAAGTAACGTTTAGTGTGTAGAAAAAATAAAAACTAGGCCCAGCTCAAAATAGGCGCAGTATTCGTTTCGTTTTCATTTGATACCACTTAGTTTAATTAATAGCATTACTTTTTTTAAATTAGTACAAAATCAGGAATGATGGCATACTCTATAATATTATAGTATATAGAGTAGCTTAATAGAATTCCACCTTTGGCATGTGTTTCATGTGAAACACCCATAATAATATTTGCCACTGGAATAGGTCACGAAAGCTTAATAAAATTTGTTTTATATAATCTGACATAGTGTAATATTTAAAGGTCTCAAGTCCCAACCAACAATAAATCCGTTTAAATCTACGCATTACTGGCAGTAAGGGTGATGGACTGAAAAACGGACTAGACATACTGTGGAAAATTAAAGGAATTAATAAAACAAAATGTATTCTTAAATAAAAAAACAACTAATTGCTGCTATTAAATAACACGTTACCTAGGACTACATCATATTTTAATTTTGAAGAAATGAAATCCGATGTAAGGAACAGAGTTAATGTTAAATAAGTTAAACGTTTTATTAAACATTAATAACTTGAAAGTAGTCATCGTTTCGTTTATGTAATTTGTATTTAGTTAAGATTTTCATTGTGATAGGCTAACCCAGAGGGTTAAAACCATTGCTACTGGTGGTAAATATCACTCGTATGTAAACTGCTAGGACTTGTTTCAATTGAAAAAATGCAAGGTTTTTCATAGTGGATGAAATAGTTCCTGATACAAAAGGAATCTTGTTTTTTGAATAATTCTATTCTTTTCCTCAATAAGAAAATGAATACAAAAGAAAACTAAATGTACTTCTTACTGTTAATATTGAAGTTAGGGCCAGCACTTTCGTAACAGAAAATTGAACAACAATCTAAATCTCTAGATATTGATATCGAAACATTTTTAAATATAGGAGGCCTTTTAAAATTGAAATCTCCAAAAATTTATGAATAGAAACGAAGCGGGTCACTTTATAGAAATGCCCGATGCACAAATTTTAGCTATGCCACTATTTGGTAAAATGCACTGTGAGCCAAAACAAAATTTGTAGATTTTTTTTTAATGATTTAACGGTGTTTCCTGGAGTTGATATATTTCTACCCTGTCTTTTTGAGACCCGTAAAAACAAAACAACAAATCAAAAACATATATGTGATTCGCTAATGAAGAGTTTCCCCGGTCTTACTTTAAAAAAAACTTTAAAACTATAGTCCCTGTTATGACTTGCCTTATGCAAATGTGATTTTAAGCGTTACCGTTTGCGAACCAAATCCAACCCATATGTAATATAATAATTATCTTTATTAATATTTTTTTTTTCTTTTTGTTTAATTAAACAAAGTAGGTGGCGCAATAGTCCGTTGAGAACTACGGCCTAGTGACTTACAACTCTCAACCATTCCTGTGTGCGAGTAATGTTGTCAGGGATGGAGAGGACGCACAGTTTTAAGCCGAATCCGAACAGCTAAAGCAGCACTTATCATGAGAAAATTTACTCTTAGAGAATTTGTCAATTCATAGCAAAAGGAAGTACCCGTGAAAATACCTTAGATGGCACAGGCTGTCTTTGAATCGAAGACCTCTGGCATGAAAGTCCAACACATTAACCATCACTATATTGTTAATAATTTTTAACTTTTTTCGTTTTTAAAGCTCAAGATTTTTATGACAAAATGGCGTCATCACATCGTTTCTTAACTCATTTTAACCAATTTACAGCAATTAAGCATACTATTTTTTGTAGATCTTGATTTGTATGGAAAAAACTGTTTGTCGGATTTTTATAAAAACATTTACTGAATGTCGAAAACAATATTTTCTATAAGATCAAATTAGTTCAAAGCTAATATTTTTAAATTTCAAAAAGATAACTAAGTCGAAATCATTTTTTACCAACTTTTATTAATGTTTTTTTTTAGGTTTTTATTTTTTGTACAAAAAACTGTCACTTCGATTTTTCTTAAAATGTTACCAGATTTCAAAAACATTATTCTTTGTTACATACAATTATTTTGGAGGTATATTGGTTTTTTGTTCGTAAAATATTCGAGGTGACAAATGTTTTTTTTTTTTGATTTATAAAAAAAACCGAGTTGAATTTTTTTCAAAATTGTATTGGTTTGGTATGAAGTCACAATATATAATATAAAATTTAGTTCAATTCGCTAGCGTCATTGATTCGTGAGATAACCAACATTTTTGAGAGTCCTTTCTGCATCTTTCTGCATTATTATCTGTATAACAAAATTTATTTGAAGTCGATATTTATACTGGTTCTTGGGATATGGACGACGAAAAAAGCTTCTCGAGCCTACAAACATACTCTCTCTCTCTCTTTTACTTAGACTCTAGGGAACTTGAAACTTGGGAATATGTCAAAATTTAATAAGAAACCCGCCGGTGGCTAATTGACGAATGATCCGAAATGGGACCAATTGATTTGACAACTTATGTTATTTTTGCATTTGTTCTCTATACTTTTCCTTAACTTTTAACTTGAGCATTAATTCATGTAAATTATTTTATTTGAATGTTTTCCATATTTTAATAATCTAGCTTACTCTGTATATGTATGATGAAAGTTTTATGCGCAGGATGTAGCGCCATCCGCCATGGATTTGTTTGTTAATATTTCACCCAAAAACTACTGTATGGATTTTATTGAAAACTTACAATGATATAGCTTTATGCTTGGGAATAGGATAAAAACTATAGTTTATACAGATACATACAGCTGTCAACAAAATAATAGCAGCGCTACTTTTTTCTCATTTCTTTTTATTATATCTTCTTTGTTATTGCTTTTTTTCTCTGTAACTTAAGGTTTTTCTGAAAGCTCTTATTCTAAGCTTTCATTATCACCATCAATCATATCAATATTCATTATATCAATAAAATAACGGCACTTTGTTTAAAAAATTGCAAATTTTGGACACACAAAATAATAGCAGCGTTAATGCAAAAAACAGTTAAAATCAATAAAATAAAGTATAATTCAACTAAAATAGCCAACAAACAGTGAGTTTGTTCTGCAAATATCATTTTTTGTTATTTTGCATGTTTTTTTGTTAAATTTATTAAACAGTGGGACGAGGAAAACATTGCTTTCAAGAGCTACGCCAAATCATACGCCAATGGAGGAGCGCCGGACAATCGTACAGGCAAATCCAAAAAAATTTGAACGTTTCTGCAAAGCTGATCCATAATGCCATCAATTTTGTAGAAAAAGTGGAAACCAGAGGTCGAAAACGCAAATTGGAGGACGGGGACCATAGGCAAATAGCCAAAATGTTAAAGAAAGACCCCTTTAAATCAGCTGTGGAAATAAACAAAGAGCTCGAGCTCAATGTGAGCGATGAGACAGTGCGTCTCACTCTTCGCACAGCCAATTTGAAGACATGCCACCCAAGAAGAAAGCCACTCCTCTCCAAACGTCATCTGGTTCAACGCCTTGCTTTTGCAAAAAAGTATAGTGGTTGGACTCGAGAGAAGTGGCGGAACGTCTTGTTTTCAGACGAAAGCAAAATCGTTATTTTTGGTGGCACTGGGTCTAGAAATTTTGTTTGGCGTCCACCGAACACAGAGTTCCAGCCAAAATACACCATGAAAACAGTCAAGCATGGATGCAGCAAAATAATGGCAAAAGCAAGGCGTTGAACCAGATGACGTTTGGAGAGGAGTGGCTTTCTTCTTGGGTGGCATGTCTTCAAATTGGCTGTGCGAAGAGTGAGACGCAATGTCTCATCGCTCACATTGAGCTCGAGCTCTTTGTTTATTTCCACAGCTGATTTAAAGGGGTCTTTCTTTAACATTTTGGCTATTTGCCTATGGTCCCCGTCCTCCAATTTGCGTTTTCGACCTCTGGTTTCCACTTTTTCTACAAAATTGATGGCATTATGGATCAGCTTTGCAGAAACGTTCAAATTTTTTTGGATTTGCCTGTACGATTGTCCGGCGCTCCTCATTTGGCGTATGATTTGGCGTAGCTCTTGAAAGCAATGTTTTCCTCGTCCCACTGTTTAATAAATTTAACAAAAAAACATGCAAAATAACAAAAAATGATATTTGCAGAACAAACTCACTGTTTGTTGGCTATTTTAGTTGAATTATACTTTATTTTATTGATTTTAACTGTTTTTTGCATTAACGCTGCTATTATTTTGTGTGTCCAAAATTTGCAATTTTTTAAACAAAGTGCCGTTATTTTATTGATATAATGAATATTGATATGATTGATGGTGATAATGAAAGCTTAGAATAAGAGCTTTCAGAAAAACCTTAAGTTACAGAGAAAAAAAGCAATAACAAAGAAGATATAATAAAAAGAAATGAGAAAAAAGTAGCGCTGCTATTATTTTGTTGACAGCTGTATATGAATTGTAGTAAATACATTTAACGATGAGTGTCAAGTAAGTACGAACAAATTCCGCCATTGCGCTAAAGAAACCGCTAAAGTAGCATAGCAGTAAAGAATGTACGAAGGTCCCTCAAAGTAACATGCATGTCCGTTAGACCTTTACAACTGAACCGCAAAATGAATTTTGATTAATTTTTGTATTGAGATAGGTATGACCTTCGAGAAGAAAATAAGAAACTCTAAGTACTAATCCTTTGCAGACAAAATAGCGATACTAGCTAGTCAAATATACTTTATTCTTATACCTACCTATAAATAGGAACACATACCTACATAATTTTATAAAAATCGTTCGAGCTGTTTCGAATAAGTACTAGATTTGTATCATAATTTTAGGTTTTGTATATAAACTGTATTTGTAAGGAGTAAGGTTCTCAAATGCTTGGAGTTAAGTTTTGTTAATCTGATTTTAAAATATGTAAGTGTATATGCATGTTCCATATGTAAGTTTGTAATAAAGGTTTAGGGGGAATAGCACAAAAAGGAATGAGATTTGTTTAAGATTCAATAACGTATTTTCTATTTCGGAATAGAGAATCTAACCTCCAACATGTTAAAATATTTTAAAAATGTAGGTATAAGATATTCTATTCTTTTTACTCACCACCTTTTTATTTTCTTCAATTTTTTCTACCTCGTAGAACCAAATACATTCGGCAGTATTATCAATGTTTTGCGGAGTTTCGTCCCACAAACAAGATTTTATCAAAACGATATTTTCTTCATCGACTGTTTTAGAATCACCGTGTTGGGTCTGGACATCCCGAAGTAACATATCACTTGAAGCCATTTTTATCGATTTCAAAAACTTTCTGCTTTTACTAACAACCGGATGTGCAAATTTATAAGATCTCTAAAATCAAGGAATTCAATGACAATAAGATTTATCTATGCATTAATAATCAAAGGTACATAAAATTGACAAATCAATTAAAATATGTGTTAATTTAAATATCATGAGCAAATCAAAACAAACTACATAGGAAGGTATTATGCACTTGCACGTGTTTGAAGTAAACAAAAAATTGTTTTTCTTTTGATGTGGCAAAGTTATTTTTCGATTCTTTTGAATTAACTTCAAATGGAAGTCATTCAATGAATTTATTAACAAATCTTACAATATAATATAATGCAAACTTCAATAATTTCATTTGTTTTGATTTATTTAATTACAATCAGAAACGAAAAACACCAGAAATCAGAGCGGCACTTTTACCTTGTTTCCTGTCAAATGTGCAAACGTCAAATACTTTGAATAGCTCTGTTCAATGACAGTAAGACACAATTAAAGCTTTTGAGTTTACATTAAAGTTTCTATGTTGGATCGAAAGGTCGAGTTAGATAGTTCGTTTGTTGTTTTGTTGTATGGATAGATGACCCAGGTAAGAGCTAATAAATAAAAAATGTATTGCTATCGAGTTTCACTGTTACTAGTTTAGTTACTAATTAGGTAGTAGATTTTTATTAATACATCATTCAGTTTGTTTTAACAAATACTTTTTTGTATTGCAATGCTTTTATAAGTTGTTGACAACTTAGTTTTTGAATAGCGGTTCAATTTTGTATTTTCTTGTTAAAATTTAACTCATCAATAATTTTTGTTTACAAACTTTTACAACTTACTTTTTCATTTCCTATCCCAGGGGTCGAAATCGAAACCCGTAAAAGTGTGACTTATTGTGTACAAAAACTTACACGAAAGCTTCCCACAATTAAGTCCGATTGAGGATTAACTTGAGAAAAATATAACGTGTCACATGCATATATACTTGTAGCCTCGAAGTAAACGGTCCATCTAAATTGCATCTTTGGTTATGAGTTATTTAAAATTAAAGTTTTATACTTTGTAATTCTATCTTATACAAAGTAACATTTTGTGAAAGTCATGAGATTTTTAGTTTCGATTTGTTTGCGTATGCTAGGACAATATCTATATATAAAATCGGAAATAAGATAACTTCATAGCAACAAAATTTACGGGAAACACAAAAACTTTTGCAATTATTTATAATAGTAAAATATTAATGAAAATTGAAAGTCAAAAGCATAGATTTTATTTATTTTATATTGGAGTTATTCCTTTATAAAAAGAGTAAAATGATTATCGATATTTCTCTATGTAAACTATCAAAATCATGACTTACTTTGTTCATATGAAATAAAACCCAAACAGAGTCAGAAACCTTTAATTTACCACACATTGATTGGATTCCATCGGAAGACGAATCTTGCTTTGAAGCCTCTCTCTCTTCTTCAGAATTGGAACTATCTTTTCTCGATAAAATCCTCTTTACTGACTTACAGCAAACAAGCTGTATTAAAAACTCAAAAAATCGAATTCTCGATTTAGTCTTTTCTTCTGACGCTATTAGTACTCTTGTTCTAGAATCTAGATCAGGAATTACTAATATTGATAAATATCACCCCCCCCTTGGACATTTTTCTTGACTTAAGTAATCACCTTACTGAACACAGTAATTCCTTTGATTGCTTATATAATTTTGACTTCAGAAAAGCTAATTTCCAGTTGTTGTCTGAAGATTTAATCACTTCTGGAATTGCTGATACTTTAGCATTTTCTAATATTGACGAAGCAGTTTCAAATTTCTATAAGATCTTTAATAATTGTTTAGAAAAAAATGTACCTTTAAAGAAATCAAGAAATACAAACTTTAGCCACCCTTGGTACACGAAAGAATTGCGTTTACTGCGTAACAAAAGAAATAAGGCATGGAAAACTTATCTCAAAACTCTGTCTCCAATCAATTTCTCTTTTTATGTTGAACTTTTTAACGAATTTAAGTCTCTTTCAAATTTTGTATATGCTATTTATGTTTCTGATATGGGCAGGGCACCTCTTTGAAAGGGAATCCTAAAATATTTTGGAATTTTGTAAACTTAAAGAAAAAATCAGATGGCTTTCCAGTTAACTTCACTTACAAGAACCTTTCGTTAGATAAAACTGTTGATATCTGTAACGCTTTCGCGACAAATTTCCGTGAGTCATTTGTTAATAGCCCTCAAGAAGTTGATGAAGTATATTTTCACAATCTTCACTCCTTTTTGCAGACTAGCTGTAGTCACATCCCTGTGCTACAGAGTACGGTCCTTGATGTTTTATCCGTGTTGAATGATGACTGCTCAGCCGGTCCCGATGGTATTCCCCCGATAGTATTAAAAAAGTGTAATAATGCTTTAGTTGAACTCCTTACGTTCTTATTCAAACTTTGTCTAAAAACAGGCAAATTTCCCAGTTTATGGAAGAAGGCATTTCTTACACCAATTTTCAAGAAAGGTAACAAGGCGGATATAACAAACTACAGGCCCATTGCAAAGCTTTCTTGCATACCTAAATTGTTTGAACAAGTTGTTTGTGAAAGTGTAGCATTTTTTAGTAAAAATCTCATTTGCGAACAGCAACATGGTTTTGTGAAAAAAGATCAACCGTTACAAATCTCCTCACATTCTCAAACATATTATGTTCAAACGCTTTAGAATAAGGTTATGAAGTTGACTGTGTATACACTGACTTTTCTAAAGCTTTTGACCAACTAAGCCACGGAATTATTTTATTTAAACTTAAAGCTCTTAGTTTTCCACCATTTTTCGTAGCTTGGATCAAATCATACCTTGAAAACAGATCCTATGAGGTAAAATTTAGAAATTGTCATTCTGAACCTTTTGTTGCTCAATCTGGTGTTCCCCAGGGAAGCCATCTTGGCCATTTTCTATTCATCCTATCTATAAACGACGTATCGTCATGTCTACGCTCAAGTGATGTTCTTATTTTTGCTGATGACATGAAAAGATCGCATCCTTTTACAAGCTGACATTGATAGTTTTACATTTTGGTGTGGCAAAAATAGCCTTACCCTCAACCCTTTTAAATGCCAGACGATAACTTTTACTAAAAAACGAATCGGTAGTGTATTTGATTATTGTATATCACAGCAAAAACTCGGTCGCGTCTCCACATTTAAAGATTTAGGTGTTCATTTCTGTTCCAACTTAGAATTTACACATCACATTAACTTTATTGTTAATAAAGCAAGTTCTATGCTTGGTTTTATAAAACGCTGGGCAAAGGAGTTCAATGATCCCTATGTTACTCTTTCTTTATACAATTGTCATGTTCGTCCTTGTAGTATCTGGCAGCACTATGCTTCGCAGGTATGGAATCCCTATTACGAAATTCATAAGAAACGTATTGAATCAATTCAACATAATTTCATTCGCTTCACCCTAAAGGGTCTTCCGTGGGAAGATCCTTATGATCTTCCTCCTTATGAACATCGTATTCAACTTCTTCAATTGCAAACTCTCCATCAAAGGCGTGTTAATAATGATTTAATTTTTTTTCATCAACTCATTAATGGTGAAATTGATGCACCTTATTTGCTATCTTGTATACATTTAAATTACCGAGGCGGAACTCATCACCTGCGTACTTTTGACTTTATACATATTGACTTCCATAGAACTAACTATGGAAAGAATGAAGCTTTAAGTCGAATGAGCATTTATATAACTTAAACTGTTCATCGATTGATTTCAATTTAAATAAGGTGGGATTAAAATCATTGTTTAGAACCAGTGCTCCACTATCGTAAACGTCATGTTAATAATTCATGTTAAATGTTAATAATTATTTGTTTTGTATTTTGTGCGTGTGTTAGGCTATAATTGTATTATTTTCTTACTAACAACTAACACATGCACCTATGATGAGCCTCTGATCGTAGTGTGACGCTTGCTGTAAGCTAACTACTTTCTGAAAACTCTGAAGTGTAAAAAAAAAAAACAGTTAAAAACACTTTTAGTAAATCTATACAAAAGTTTTCAAAAAGATAGCATTTGTAAACTCTTGCACGGAAATATTCGAAATGACCTCAGGGGCATTTCACGTGAAGCGGACAGGGAAAAAAAAGTGACATCTTGGATTTCGCTCATATTTAGGTCAATTACAGTATTTGAGAATATAAAAAAGTAATTTAATTTTTTTATTCTACGGCACTTAGTTTAGGAATTACGGACTACCAAAAAATTGACCCACTATGAAAAGCCATTATTTTAAATCAGTGCTGTAGGTATTAGATATAAAGTAAAAATATATTTAAGGTATGTTTTAACAAGAAAAAATGTGTATTATTTTTGTGATAAAGTCGGTGCAAAAAAAAATTTTTTTTTCTTGCTCAAAACCGGAAGTAAAGTTTTCAAAGTAAAATTTCAGTAACTTCGACCATTTTTTTTTTAATTTTTATTTCTGCAAAATAAAGATAAAACTATGTAGATATTACATAAAAAGTTTCAAAATGGAGACTTAAGTCGTTTTTAAGATAGAGCTCATTGAATAGAATATTACGCGCCTAGCATTGTACTTAGCGCATACATATAGGTTAACGGTAACGGTAACAATACGCTCTGTGAGACATAATGTTTCATATCTCTAAAACGACTTAAGTCTCCATTTTGAAACTTTTTATGTAATATCTACATAGTTTTATCTTTATTTTGCAGAAATAAAAATTAAAAAAAAAATGGTCGAAGTTACTGAAATTTTACTTTGAAAACTTTACTTCCGGTTTTGAGCAAGAAAAAAAAATTTTTTTTGCACCGACTTTATCACAAAAATAATACACATTTTTTCTTGTTAAAACATACCTTAAATATATTTTTACTTTATATCTAATACCTACAGCACTGATTTAAAATAATGGCTTTTCATAGTGGGTCAATTTTTTGGTAGTCCGTAATTCCTAAACTAAGTGCCGTAGAATAAAAAAAATGAAATTACTTTTTTATATTCTCAAATACTGTAATTGACCTAAATATGAGCGAAATCCAAGATGTCACTTTTTTTTCCCTGTCCGCTTCACGTGAAATGCCCCCTCATCCAAGTGAAGCACCTTTTTATATGCTTTTTTAGTAGTTCTTTATTTGATATTGCGAAATCCCAATGGTTGTATGTATCTATTTGCTCTTTAATTCTCAGGTAGTAAACGTTTCGGGATATAACAATTCCAACAGTTATAAAAAGCGAAAATCGATTCCAAAATTTGTGGCCTCATCCTAATGGTTTGGAATGTATAAACTAGACAATACTTTGAAATAAATTTAAAGTTAATGCTTCTATCTTTGTTCTCAAGATACTTGAACATTTTTACAAATTTTGTCGTGCATTTTTGTTTTTATAAAAAGCGAAAATCGATTCCAAAATTTGTGGCCTCATCCTAATGGTTTGGAATGTATAAACTAGACAATACTTTGAAATAAATTTAAAGTTAATGCTTCTATCTTTGTTCTCAAGATACTTGAACATTTTTACAAATTTTGTCGTGCATTTTTGTTTTTTTTTTTGTAAAAAAAATGATTGCCAATTGGATTTTTATAATTTTGTCACATATCAAAAACATCGTTTGTTTGAAAATACATACATACATTTATGTACATATTTAAACTGATAAACTTTTTTTGATTTCAAAAAAAAAAGTTAATTAATTTTATTAAATTCATATCAATTGTATATGAAACTATGATGTTTAAGATACAATTTAATTGAAGTGGAGATCAATATTGACATTATTTTTTTAAAGCCAGTACATTACTATCTGTTATAAACGTATGCTTTAACTCGATACATCTGCCGAATATATGGAGAGCGAAAAAAGGCATTCTTCTTGACCTTGACGTCTTTTCCCTAACAACAATTTGAGTATGAATATGACTGTATTTGAAGTAAAAACACATTGAACAAAATTGAAAACAGGAAAACTGTCTGGCCAATTGACTGGATTAAAATATTTCAAAATATTACTTACTTAAGGTGGCGCTACAGTCCGGGGCGGACCTGGGCCTCAACCAACATGCGTCTCCAGCCAGCTCGGTCCCTAGCTAGCTGTCTCCAGTTTCGCACGCCAAGTTGGTTGAGGTCCTCACCCACCTGAGTGCGGTACCTGAGTCGCGGTCTTCCTCTACTGCGCCGTCCCTCGGGATTGGATTCGAAGACCTTCCGGGCTGGAGCGTTGATGTCCATTCGCTCTACATGACCCAGCCATCTAAGCCGTTGGACTTTTATTCTGCTAACTAGGTCAGTGTCGCTGTACAGCCCGTACAGTTCGTCGTTATATCTTCTCCTCCATTCTCCATCTATACGTACGGGACCAAAAATCACCCCAAGAATTTTCTTCTCGAAGCATCCTAAGACGTTCTCATCTTTCTTTGACAGGGTCCAGGACTCAGCGCCATAAATGAGAACCGGGATGATGAGTGTCTTATAGATGGTGATTTTAGATGCTCGAGAGAGGACTTTACTTCTCAATTGCCTTCTAAGTCCAAAGAAGCAGCGATTTGCAAGAGTTATTCTTCGTTTGATTTCAGCGCTGGTGTCGTTGTCTGTGTTTATAGCGGTGCCTAGGTAGACAAAGTCCTTAACTACCTCGAAGTTATAGCTGTCCATGGTGACGTTTTGTCCAAGACGTCGTTGTTGAATGTTCTTTTTCGATGACAGCATATACTTGGTCTTGCCCTCATTGACCACTAAACCCATCTTCTTCGCTTCCGTCGCAATGCTCAAAAACGCTCCACTGACATCACGTTTTGATCTTCCAATTATGTCAATATCATCTGCGTATCCGAGTAATTGGATAGACCTTTGGAAGATTGTGCCTTTAGTGTTGACGGTTGAGTTTTGCACAATTCTTTCCAGAACGATATTAAAGAAGTCGCATGACAGTGCATCGCCTTGTCTAAAACCTTTTTTGACATCAAATGCATCGGTGAGATCTTTTCCGACCTTGATGGAGCAGCGTGCATTCTCCATCGTCATTCTGCACAAACGGATGAGTTTGACAGGGATGCCAAAACTAGACATTGCTCTGTAGAGCTCTTCCCTATAGATGCTGTCATACGCGGCTTTAAAAGCGATAAAGAGATGGTGGGTATCGATTTGAAGTTCCTGGGTTTTTTCCAAGATCTGCCGTAGTGTGAATATTTGGTCGATAGTGGACTTTCCTGGTCTGAAGCCACACTGATAAGGACCTATCAGGTTGATGACGAACGGCTTCAGACGTTCACATAATATGGCAGAGAGGATCTTATACGCAATGTTAAGGAGACTGATGCCTCTGTAGTTGGCGCAATTTAGAGGGTCTCCTTTCTTATGTATCGGGCAAACTATGCTGAGATTCCACTCATCGGGCATGCTTTCTTCCGACCATATTTTGCAGATGAGTTGGTGCATGCTCCCTACCAAGTCATCCCCTTCTGCTTTGAATAGTTCGGCAGTGTACCGTCAGCTCAAGCAGCTTTGTTTGACTTCAGCTTAGATATAGCTATCTTCACTTCGCCGAGGTCGGGTAGGCGGAATTGTTGATCTGCGTCGCCTAGGTTGAGTGGTTCTATCTCCCTTACAGCGGAATTCGATTCGTCATCGCCGTTATATAATTTGGAGAAGTGGTCTTTCCATATTCTCAGCATAGACTGCGGTTCTACAACGATGTTCCCCTGATCGTCTTTACAGGCTTCGGTTCGTGGCTGGTACCCTTGGGAGGTTTTTTTTACCTTTTGGTAAAATTTACGAACCTCATTCCTGTTGTGACATCCCTCTATCTCCTCGATCGCGCGCTTCTCATGCTCTCTTTTTTTCCGTCTGAGAAGCCGGTGTTCCTCTCTCCTCTTCTGCTCGTAGAGCTCGCGAGCAGCTCTGGTCCTCCTGTGCAGCGCCGTTTTGTATGCCTGTTGTTTCGCTGCGTGCGCTTGCCGGCATTCGTCGTCAAACCAAGGGTTTCGGTGTGGTGGCCGTGTGAAACCTAGCACTTCAGAGGCGGCATCTCTGATGGCCGCAAGACAATGTTGCCACTGGTCTTCAATGCTTAATGCAGGCAGCATAGGACTCCTTAAGAGGTTACTTGAGACTCGATCGGAAAAGGACATGGCAGTCTCTTGCGATTGTAGCCGTCTAACGTCGAAACTTCTCACAGTACTTCCTTGTTTTGGCTTGGATCGGGATATCCGTAGCCGTACCTTAGCTACAACGAGGTAGTGGTCCGAGTCAATGTTGGCCCCTCGGAATGTTCGGACATCCTGTATACTGAAGAAGTGTCGTGCGTCGATCGCAATGTGGTCAATCTGGTTGACAGTTGATTGATCAGGAGATTTCCATGTCCCCTTGTGGATATTGAGATGTGTGAACTGCGTACTAGCTACCAGAACGTCTCGCCCCGCAGCGAAATCGATCAGCCTGAATCCGTTGTCGGAGGTGGTGTCATCGCAGTCTTTTAATTTGCGTTTGCCCGGTCCATCCCATCGCACTTCTTGGATGGCGGTAATATCTGCCTTGCAGCAGTTTAGGGCTTCCGCTAATTGTTCGGCTGCACGTGGTCTGTTAAGGGACCTAACATTCCACGTACAGATCCGAAGTTCGTTGTCCTTATTTCGTTTGCTTGGGTTGTCAACAGTGAATCCGTCCGTATCCGAGGCTTGTTGGTGCTTCGCAACTAGCAAGGTTTTTACGTGGTCGGGAAGTCACCCCGACGGCACAACCCCCAACCTGGAGGGCCAGATCCTTAATATAACTCCAAGGACGGGGAGCCGGATAAACGGCTCCTTATAGGCCTGGGCTCCGAATAAGTCGTAGAAGCCCTATAAGGTGTTCACTAAGTAGTTCAACCTTACTGGAACTGTAGACGCCACCGTTGATTCCATCTCGAGAATTCGTCCGCTGCGGTCTGGATAAGGAGAGGTGCCTTAGTGGAAACACCTCTCCCCCCCTCTCTCGTTTGCTGCCCCCAACAACTTTCCACTGGGGTTAGAACCCAATCTCCAGTTGAGGTAGTAGGCACCCGATGTTCACCGCGGGGAGGTGAGAGTAGGAGTTGATAGACAGAGGTGGGTTTTGAGTAAAAAAACCTGTGGACGCTTGTGTCCTCTTGAATGCACATGTCTACCATTTGAACAACATTTTCAAAATATTATTAGATTTAAAATTATTAACGAATAATAAAATATTTTCGTTTAAGTAAAGACCAATCAAGGTGAAAAGTATTAATAATTTTTATAAATTAATAACTTCATCATAACAAATGCAAATTCCTAGTTTTTTCGCATTTATCATCAATGCAGATTAATGTAAATTCCCAAATTGTTAAAAATACATTTGTCCTCTCAGTGGACCTTAGACTTTGTGGAAATGTTGATTATATTTGTTAGAAAGCTCTCTTCCCAATACAAACATTTTAAAAAATGTTTAAATGATACATAATACCTTTAATGTAAAGCTTTCTTTCTGATTGTTTACTTAATACTCGTATATTGTAATAACCCTTCTTAAACTTTTATTCAGGAAATGTAAACAATCAAATATGTAACTAACTGCAAAGGAAAAAAAGATGCCTACTCTCTTATGTGCCACTCTGTGAAGTGAATTCTTTCTATACATTATAAGAACCATAAGGATACTTTAATTAGTTACATGCAACGTGCCACAGCATTATGCATTTCGCGAGCTTCTATAGTGGAATTATTATAGAAATGAATGAATAGATCCCGGAAAAATATAGTGAGTGCTAACGATGATTCACTTTACCATGACAATACACCCCCTTCGCTAGTCAACGACATTATAATTTTAAAGGAATTCAGAATACAATTTTATACAACCAGTGGTTTGCAGTCATTCCATTGCGAACTGTATTAATTAATAATGCACTAATTAAACAAAAGAATAACATTCAGAAAAAGTCAATCTCAAAGGGTTTGTCAGCAGGAAGCATAATTTATGAGTGTGTCTGGATTCAGGATACGCTTTGTTCGGGCAATGAACTTTAAATTTCACAACGATCAGGGTCGTGAATAATATGAATAGATCCGAAATGCATAAGCGAGTATGTATGTTGTTTCGTAGGACTAACTGACAGTTTTCTGGGCGGGTTTCCTCCGATTTAGGATTTATTTACACCTAGGGTACTGGAGTGAAGATTGGAAGAGATGTGTATTATAATATATTTTAAGAGGTGGATATTTGTTTGTATGAATGGCTTAAGGAGTTGAAAAAAGAATATGGAGTTTGTTTTCTTTACGGTACGGTAATTTTAAGATCTTATTTTGTCTGAGATTCTTCTTTTCATCTTTCAGGGTTGGTTTGTCTACTCTTTTAAAAGTATAGCAGGTACTTACTGTTTTGGGTATCTTTGATAGTAAATGCTTTATAGGACTTTTATGATAAATATTCATTTTTCTAAACAACTGATTTTACTCCGTTACAGTATCGTAAAAGTGAAATGCATGCAAAGGTAACAAAGCAAATCAAATATGAACACGTATAATACACTATTTAAGTTTGATGAACTTGCACTTCCTCCCACTTTCCTGATTTGTATAAGACTATACCAATAGCCAATAAGAAGGTTAGTTAAAATAAGCTGTAGAAATATCAAATAGTAACATATCATTTTACACCAATATATAGTTTATAGGGTCTATGAAATAACTCCCACGAAATAAGTCCCACTTTTAAAAACGAAATAAGTCCCCCAAAAAATTGCTTAAAAAAATGAAATAACTCTCACGAAATAAGTCCCACTTTTGAAAACGAAATAAGTCCCACCAAAATGAAATGATTTAAAAATTTTCTTGAAATGAAATAACTCCCACTCAAAATGAAATAACTCAACCTTGAATAATATATTTCTTAAATAAATTAAGTCCCACTTTCATAAACGAAATAAGTCCCACTAGTAACAACGTTTGGATTCGTAAAGGTGACGTGAAATAACGCCAAATGAAATAAAGCCAAATTCAAAAAATTTGGCATTATTCGTTTTTGAAAACGAAATAAGGCCAAATTTTCAATTTGGGCTTATTTCACTTTAGAAAACGAAATAAAAGCAATTTGGCATTGTTTCGATTTAAAATTTTGCAGAATTAGGAAAAAACATAAAGTAAAATTATCTTTTGTTTTCTCTCTATGCTAAAACAAGTTTTTTTGAATTGATAGCACGGCGTACTAACAGCTAGGTATGTAAGGGGGGGCATGCTGCCCCCCTGCAACTCCCCTGCTTGGGATCACTATAGGATTTGGGGTGGGTGCGAGTTTGGGTATACGCCGTGCTATCAATTCAAAAAAACTTTAGAAAAGTAGCTATTCTAGACAATAAATCAACCATTTTTGCGTGTTCTTTTTAAAAAGCAACAAAAAGAACATTATGAAATTCAATGAGAAACAACGTGAAGAGCAACAAATAACGGCAAAAATTATTAAGCATTCACTTAAAATGCTAAATTATGAAAATGAAATAAGTCCCACTTAAAACGAAATAAATCCCACCAAATTTTAAATTTAGGGGTATGAAATAACTCCCACTTTACAAAACGAATTTATTCCCACTCAAAACGAAATAAGTCCCACTTAAAATAAAAACGCGTAACGAAATAAGTCCCACCATTTGACGAAATAAGTCCCACTTTTAAAAACGAAATAACTCCCACTTTCAAAATAGCAATTTTTGGTGGGACTTATTTCGTTTTTAAAAGTGGGACTTATTTCGTGGGAGTTATTTCATAGACCCAGTTTATAGGTTAGGGCATTGTCAGGACTCCGTTAAAATCTTGTAGATCATTCAAAAACGAACCAACCAGAAGGTCCAAGTAATTAATTCATGAATTTATATAGTTGCAATCGATGCCGAACGCGTCGTCTAACCCTGAGTAGCGTTTCCAAAGTCTCCCAAAATCCAAACAATGGGTTTATTTCTAATGAAATACAAATCAAAACCATTCGAAAATTCTTAAAACAGTCAGAAAAATGTTAAGTTAATGAAAATTTTAATATACATATGTATGTGTTTAATTCGTCGTATTAACCAAAAATCAATCAAAATCAAAAGTATCAGATGTGAAATGGTGTTATTTTCTGAGCGGTAGAACAATCCGTTATTGAGGAATTGACAAATTCTGCAAGATTAATTCTTGTCATGAAAAAGTGCTTTCTCAAATTAGCCGTTCGGATTCGGCTTTAAACTATAGGCCCCCTCCATCCCTGACAACAGTACTCGCACACATGAATGGTTGAGAGTTGTAAGTCACTAGGCCCTAGTTCTTAACGGACTGTTGTGCCACCCAATTTATTTATTAAATGTCTTTAATTTGCCCACGGGTATTACTAAAACTAAAGATTAAGTTTAGGTTCTTTAAGACAAAAAACTATTTAAAACAATGCCGGTACTTAAGTTGAGTAAAATTCTCTTTTGAATACAATAACCTTCTATTTGCAGTATATACAAAAATATACAATTCCCATATCTGGGCAGGTGCTCTATAACCTACATACTTAAGTCTCCTAGACAGAATTCAAAAGAGAGCTCTAAAAATGATAGGTGACCGTTGTCTAACTGAAACTTTTGTATCTCTCGAGCACCGTCGTAAGGTTTCATGCCTGTCATTATTTTATCGCTACTTTCATAAACAATGATCTAATGAAGCCAGTTGCATTCCTCCTCTCCAACAATTCAACCGTAATACCCGTTCTTGTAGGAATGCTCATCAATTTACCCTTGAGCCCAATTTCGGACGTACTATAAAGTACAGAGATTCTTTCTTTTGTCGCACTACACGAATGTGGAATGCTTTACCAGACTCAATGTTTCCCACTCATTACAATGTGCATCGGTTTCTCCTTTCTAATCCTATCCTCCCTTTCTAATTGCTCGCACTGTGATGAATCATCATAAGGGTATTCATATCCAGTTGAGTGGGCGTATAATATAAAGAAAAAATTATTCATGTTAAGTCTCTAAAGCTAGCCATACAAGACAGAGCCAAAGATCCAAATGGACTTGAGCCAATCCGAAATAAACCGTGTGAAGGGAAACTGAGATGGTTGGATTTGGCTCTGTAGATTCATTTAAATTTTTAGAAAGTCGAAAATCAACGGGCTAAGTAGTTCTGCCTTTTACACAATCTTCTCTCGCCTTCTATCTATCTCTTACAATAATTTAAGAAAATAAATCAGTAATGTCTCTTTCCCTTTTTCTTTTGTAAGTTACCAATTTTGTTCATATGTGGTTATTATCAAAGACATTCCATATGTATAGAGTGTCCTTGGTTAATATTTTCGGCCATGTTTTCCTGCTTACAACTTTCGTTGGGATGGAAATTTTTAATATATTTTATAAAGAGCCTTTTTAATGTTGATTATTATCCAGATTAACATATTTTTGCTTGTGCTTGAAATGTGAATATTTCAATATCATGTGGCTATTTCAATATCTTTTCTTTTTTTTTACTTAAATACTACTTTAAATTAGGGTCCTTAAAATAAAACTTAAAACTAACCAAACATTAAATATGATACCTAAAAGACCTCATACTCACAAACAGAATTGAAACTATCCAAGACATTACTGCCCTTAATAATGTAAATTTTGACAGCGATCACAGACTAGTAAGAATAAAGATAAAAATAAACCATAAAACATTAAGAAGAAATCGACAAATCTATTACATCCCTAAAATAATACCAGAACAAAAATGTATCAACTACAACGAAACAATAAAGACAAAGATCAACCAACTTTTAGAACCGTCAAATAACGACCTTCAAAATACATATGACAAGTTAGAAAATATCATAAAGACTACAGCAAAAATCTCAATAACGAACATTAAGACTCCCAAAGAAAAAATATCAGACGAAACCAAAGCCCTTATATCAAGAAGAGAACATTTAAGAACAAAAACACAACTACTCAACCAAGAAAAAAACAGAACTAAGTGAACTCAGGAAAACAATACAATCTAAAATAACGAATGATATTCGTGCATATAATGAAAAAATTATAAAAGATACACACTTTGAAAAACTGTTCACCTCGACTAAAATCAACACAGAAGAAGAAACTATAGAGAACAATGATTCAATATCGACACAAACCCATATATTCAGCAAAGAAACTATCGAAAAGACCATAGACGATCTGAAGAAAGATAAATGCACTGGAAATGACGGAATATCAGCGGAAATGTTAATATACGCAAAAAACTCACTATCCAACATTCTTACAAACAGCAATAGTTCTAACAAAACAAATCCCTGAACAATGGAAAGAAACAACAATAACAATAATACATAAAAAAGGAAATAAGGACGATATCAACAACTATAGACCAATAAGTAACATTTCGACAACTTACAAGCTGTTCTCCAAAGCACTTTACAGGACCATAAAGGACGATTTCAATAACAAACAACCAAGAGAACAGGCTGGATTTAGAGAAGGATTCTCCACAACAGACCACCTACAGACAATGAATCAACTAATAGAAAAGTGCAACGAATTTAAACAACCTGTTTATTTTCTTTTTATTGACTTTAGTAAAGCTTTTGACTCCGTTGAACATAAAATGATATGGTCCGCCCTAAGAAATCAAAACATAAACCCAGATTTAATAGAAACAGTTAAAAACATATACAAAAATAACACAGCACGAATAAAAACAGAGACAATTGGACGAAAATTTAACATAACAAGAGGAGTCAGACAAGGAGATCCACTTTCACCACCTCTATTTAATGCTGTCCTGGAAGACATTTTTCAAAAAACTAACTGGAAGAACTATGGAATAACGATATGTGGACAGGTCCTTAACAATTTAAGATTTGCAGACGATATATAGTTCTTATTTCTACAAAATCTTTACATATTCAAAAAATGTTGACGGAACTAACTAGCTTGTGCAGAAATTATGGTCTACAAAAAAAAAATCAAAAACTAAAGTCATGACAAATCACACTAAAGATGATATAACTTTGGACAGAGAAAAAATCGAGTACGTAGAAGATTATATATATTTGGGACAAATAAAATCATTCAAAGACCAAGAAAATAAAGAAATAAACAGACGCATCACGAACAGCTGGAGACAATTCTAGAGCCTGAAAGAAATCTTACAATTGGACCAAAGTGCAGACACAAGGAAAAATATCTTCGACTCTGCTATTCTGCCGATTCTAACTTATGGACTACAAACAATGAGCTTGACTACAAAAACACTTGACCAGCTTAGAATATGCCAAACCAAAATGGAAAGGAAAATTCTAAACATACGACCGCGAGATAGGATTAGAAATTCAGATATCCGCACAAGAACTGGAATTATAGACGTCATAAATAGAACAAGAAGACTGAAGTGGAGTTGGGCAGGACATTTATCTAGACTTCCGGATCAAAGATGGACAAAACTGACGACGAAATGGAAACCAGATAACAAGAGACCAGCAGGACGACCCAATAAAAGATGGAGTGACGATTTATCCCATTTAACAACAAATTGGTACAACGAGGCCAAAAATAGAGATACATGGGCAGCCTTGGGGGAGGCTTATGCCAATATTCGACCGACATAATAAACTTTTTGATTTCAATTTATTTATTAAACTTTAATTTATTAGTTTATTACTAGGTGAGAACGAATAATGAATTGTGCGCTCATTCTGCTGCTCTGTCAATGCGTCTGAGAAAATTTTCAGAAATCTAAACTGGCCGATTGGCTCCGTTATCTGAATCTGAACTGACATACTTAAATGTAGTTTTTGACAGTTGTGATTCGTATGTTTTGTTTGGATTTGCCGACAAAGACAACGTTCTCAGATTTCCTGCCAGAATTTCAACAAATTGAACAAAATGGTAATAAGTAATAATCTATGGTTTTTACTAAAACCCTTTTTAAATATAATCCTTTTATGCCTATTCTAGTTGCCGCTTTCTCTTCTTAAAACAGCCCAGAGTCATCCCATGGTAAGCTAAATAAAAATGGTGAATGGAAGAACAGAACAGGTGCCACTTAATTTCTTATTTGAAGCAAAATCTAAAAGATATATTATTTTTGCACTTACTAATAATTAATGCAAAACATTTTATTTTTAAAATATCCACACCAAAAGATCTAGCTACCATTATTAATGTTTCTGTACTGGTTTTTCAATTACATTTTTTTACATTAAATCTCAAAACTTGCCTTTAATACCTATTTAAATTTATTGATAAAACGTATACAATAAATTAAAAACCTTTTCTAGTTGGTAGAACTTAAAAATGGTGAGACATACAATGGACATCTTGTGAGCTGCGATTCATGGATGAATATAAATTTACGGGACGTCATTTGCACTTCAAAGGTTTGTCCATTACATTTATGAACATTGTTTTGAAATATATTTAAATACTATCAATAAAAACTTCTAATTAGGATGGAGATAGGTTTTGGAGAATGCCAGAATGTTATATTCGAGGAAGCACTATTAAATACTTGCGTATCCCCGATGAAGTAATTGATATGGTCAAAGAGGATTCTCAGGTTAAGTCGAGAAATCGCGCCGAAATGAACAAAAGTCGAGGGGGTGGTGGAGGTGGAGGAGCTAATAACCAAAACCAACGCGGTCGCCCTGGCAACCGTAATAACTTTGGTAACCGCAACGTTGCAGGTGGACCGAACAGCGGTTCCAGGCCAACATCACAAGGTAATAGACCTCTTGCTTCCGGTGTTAAAAACAATAGAAAGCAATAGTTTGGAAAAAATTAATTGCTGTAAACTAGGTTTTAAGAAGTAGTTTTCAAAAAACAAAAATAAAAACTATGTAGCTTTTGGAGAAAAGGAAATTTTTATTTTAAAAAGTCTGGCATGCATCTTTTTAGAGATATTCATAAAACTTGTCAGTCTATCATTAAATCAGTTTTAAATGTTAATAGGAGTCTAGTCTAAATCGCATACAAGAGCGTTTCTGCTTAAGGCGATAGACATTGACACAATACAGAGATTTTGTAATATGTTTTCGGAAATGGAATTCATGATACGCTTATTGCGTGAATTTCGATAGCTTGTAAACAATACCTTTATACTTCATTTTTTTGAAAATATTTTTAATCAAAAATAAGACACAATCTTTTAAAGTTTAGTGATCAAATCATCTAGTTCATTAATTACTTCAGTTTAAAAATTGAAGTAATTAATTAGAAACAATTGTTGTTCATGTTTAGTGGAATACATCTACATGGGTACTGCTTTCATTTAAAGAAAATACAAATGAAACAATTTAAATTTAGAAAAATTTAACTCCATATGCGCCATCCATATTTATAAGTTCACATTTCCCACGTTCCTCCAACTTGCGCAAAGCTTTGATCAAAATTTCTTCATCAACTTCTGAGAATTCAGATTTTGCAGAACTCAATTCAAACAAAGTGCAAATAGTGTTTGAATGTCCGGTTTCTGATGCCCAAGAATACATCATGTCTGCATACTCGTCCAAGGTATACCAACACAAATTCCATTCGTTTCTTTCTTTATCAATTGGATGGGCAAATCCTGATTTGTGTAATGATTGAATAATTTGTAAAGCAAGTTCATCGGATACTTTTCTGCCAATTGAATCATTTTTAAAAAGTGTCGAAGTAGAAATGCTCAATTTGTTATTGTTTATGGATTTGTAATACTTCAGCACAATGTCGGCCCATACAGAAATCTGTCGCTTTTTTGTTTCTTCATGATGCTGTAAACTGTTTAAAACCTTTAATAATAATAAAATGATATTTCATTGAATATTTACGTGTAAAAAGGTGGAAAAGAATATTCCCAAGGTAATTCGTATGTAGCCATAATAAAATAAATAAATCTGTCACTCTGTCACTGTCAGACAACAAATACCAGAAGATCTGTTCCTGTCTGTTTCGGATGTGGATGTTGCAAATGAATGCGTTTAGTTCAATTGGCCAGTTTATATTAAATATGAAAAGTTCACAAAGATTTAACGACGTTTTCAATTGGCAATCTGGAATTGTTCATCGATTCGGAATCCCAATTGAACAGTTTTTTTTTATTCCGAGGAATCTGAACTGTCACTTTTGCCCAATTGAACGCATTCAGAATGCTTTTTTTTCACTTCCAGATTGCCAATTGAAAACGACGTAAGAATTCTCAGATACACAAACATTATTTCTCATACAAAATTAGAATTTTAGCTGTCACAAATCTGAAAATAGAATTTTTATGATTCGGTTTCTCAAGAATTTCTATCACACAATTTTAAAAGGAAGAAAAAAGAAGCGCAATGTGATTGCTAGGTTAAAATTTATAGTTAATTGTGTTTTTAAGTACATACGTGCAAAAAGTGAAAAGTGCACACATACATATGTCATCGGCGACTGTTCATGGAAAAGCTTATGAATATTGTGTTTAGTACTTTAAAAGATTATCACACGATTGTTTCAACTTTTTTTTTTATTTATTGGTGTTTTGAAAAAGTGAAAGCTATTTCCGTTTTATATACAAATTCGCAGTGTGTCGGTAAAAGACAAAATATTTTTAAGGATTTGTTTCTTTGAATTTTTGTAAAAGAATGACTGAGATAGTTAGATAATTGTTATGTGGTGATATAAGATAATGTAAGCAGACAAAACTACCTGGCAGATCCGAGCATTGGCTCGTTGATTTGGTGAAATTTCAAATGTATGGACTGAGTCAAACCAAGCCACCTTAGTTTTCCCACATACGGTCGATTTTGTATTGTCCCCCGTGCATTTGGCTGTTTAATAAAATATTAAAATCAGTACGAGATGCAAAGTTGTCCAATTGTCAAAGACATTTGAAACATTCACATACTACATTCACATATTACTCCAAAAATGTGATTTTGATAACATTTTGTGTAGTTGGGAAAGATTTTAGGGAGCCGTATAAAAGCAAGCTATGAATTTGAATGAACAACAATATTATTTATTACAATTTTAGTCTATGCTGAACGGTTTGAAATTTTAGCCAGTTGAATTAGTTGGTAGTGTGTGGCCGGCATAATTATAATTATAGTTTCTATAAATCGTTTAATTCCTTGTAGTTAGACCTTAATAATTTTTGAACACACCCAAAACAGCGTCGTTGAAGTTTGATGGAACTCATCTTCCCAATGCAAATGAACGCGACTAATGTCAAAATAAAAAGCAAACGTACTTGAAGCTCCAGCTACAGCTATATTTTCGCTTTATTTAATTCTTGTTAAGCTAAAATTGATAAAAAAATATACATATATTTCAAACGTCTTTACTTGAGTAAAAAATTGTTTTTCACAACCATTAATACCCACTAAACTACAAATGGCTAGCTCCTCCAGGTAAATTCAAGCGTTCGTGTTCACAGCAATCTGTGCTTTATTTAGGTCGAATTTATCCATACCGATACCATACACAATTCTGTTTTTTCTCTGTGATTTATCTATGCAGACCTGATGCTACGAATAAAGTTTGCTGCTATGCACATCCAGATGCACCCCTTATCGAAGACTATCGTGCAGGCGATATGATTTGCTCGGAATGTGGCCTTGTTGTTGGTGATCGCGTAATCGATGTTGGTTCTGAATGGCGTACTTTCAGCAACGAAAAGAGCGGAGTTGATCCAAGTCGTGTTGGTGGACCGGAAAATCCTCTCCTTAGTGGAGGCGATCTCTCTACCATAATCGGACCGGGCACTGGGTCTGCATCTTTTGATTCATTCGGAGCGCCCAAATATCAAAACAGACGTACGATGAGTAGCTCGGACAGATCACTCATATCGGCTTTCAAGGAAATATCTACTATGGCAGATCGCATTAATCTGCCCAAAACAATTGTTGATCGCGCAAATAATCTTTTCAAGCAGGTAAGACTTCCAGTTGTAAAACTATTGACTAAAAATGTATCGAATCTATTAGATCTAAAGTTTAATAGTAAGGTAGTTCAGAGCAATCATTTGTTTAGCAGAGATTCTGTCAAGGTCAATATTAGAATATTAAGCAACTATTTGGGTCGAATGCAACAATTATTTTTTTTTTACGTTGACAGCGCAGACTAGGTAGATAAAGATAATTCAAAAATCGATGTTAAATTATGTTTAGGCACATTTTATTATCGTTTAAAAACCAGCATTGCTTCAACTCCGACCTCGGTCTAAACTAAAGTCAAATACAGCCTCTGGCTCTGGTGTTGATGTAAAATTGTTCAAACCTATTCGTACTCATAATAAGTAAGTAAATCAAGAACATCTTATAATTCAATGAAATCTCAGCAAAAAAAACCAACTCGTTTACCAAACGTTTTACTAAAAAATATGAAATACATTTTAGATCTTACTTACTTACTTAAGGTGGTACTAGAGTCCGGGTTGGACGTGGGCCTCAACATGCGTCTCCAGCCAGCTCGGTCCCTAACTAGCTGTCTCCAGTTTCGTACGCCAAGCTAGTTCAGGTCTTCTCTCACCTGCGTGCGCCACCCCTACTGCACCGTCTCTCGGAATTGGATTCGAAGACCTTCCGGGCTAAAGCGTTGATATCCATTCCCTCTACATGACTTTTATACTTTTAACCAGGTCAGTGTCGCTGTACAGCCCGTCGGTTTGTCGTTGTATCTTCTCCTCCACTCTCCATCTAAGTAGACGGGACTAAAAATCACCCGAAGAATTTTTCTCTCGAAGCATACTTAGACGCTCTCATCTTTCATTGAAAGGGTCCAGGGAGTGTCTTATAGATGGTGATTTTAGATTTTACATCACAAAGTATATATTAAAGACCTAAGTTAAATTTCAACTTAAAGATCTTTATTAATTATTCAAACCTCCTAGATAGAACTTTTGGTCGAAGCAGAATTTAATTTTTGTCAATTCTGCGATAATATAACTATAAATTTATTAATATTTTGTTAAAGGTTCATGATGGTAAAAATCTTAAAGGACGTTCTAACGACGCAAAAGCTTCAGCGTGCCTTTATATTGCTTGTCGTCAGGAAGGTGTTCCACGTACATTCAAAGAAATATGTGCTGTTAGCAAAATAAGCAAAAAGGAAATTGGCAGATGTTTTAAGCTCACACTGAAGGCCTTGGAGACAAGTGTAGACCTAATTACTACGGCAGATTTTATGTCCAGATTTTGTGCAAACTTGGGTACGACTTCAATGTTTCCATTCCAAAAATGATGTGTATACTAGTGTGAGAGTTTGTGTTCTTTCAGATCTTCCAAATATGGTGCAACGTGCTGCAACACACATTGCCAAGAAAGCTGTCGAAATGGATATTGTTCCTGGTCGTTCGCCCATATCTGTTGCAGCCGCAGCTATTTATATGGCATCACAGGTAATTTTAAAAGAATTAAACAACATCCATTGAGTTATTTGTTATTTAAATAAAAAATACCATCACAGGCTTCAGAACATAAGCGTAGCCAAAAAGAAATTGGCGACATTGCTGGTGTTGCAGATGTTACAATCCGGCAATCATACAAACTAATGTATCCACACGCAGCCAAATTGTTCCCAGAAGACTTTAAATTCACAACACCAATTGAACAACTGCCGCAAATGTAAATATTTTTTTTTTATTTCACCACCTGAATAACTATAATATTACTAAACAAAAAACTGTGTATGTACGTGTAAGGAGTTTTCTTTCTTTTTGTAATTCATAGAAAATTAAGTTTGACAATTGCAGCAAATATAACAGTTCAAATATTCGCTACATTTCAATGAATTCTTATGTTAGCTTTTTAGTTTTAAAATAAATCAATAAATATTATTTTGGAAAAAAAAATCCAAATGTTTTTTTTTTTTTTTTATATAATTTATGTATATTATGTATGTTATGAATATCCTTATAATGATTTGACACAGTGCGAGCAATTAGGAAGGGAGGACAGGATTAGAAAGGAGACGGCGATTCACGTTAGTTTGGAATGTGTAATGAGTGGGAAATATTGAGCCTGGTAAAGCTTAACAGTACGTCCGAAATTGGGCTCAAGGGTAAACTGATGGACATTCCTAGCATTACGGGCGTTGCGGTTGAATTGTTTAAGGGGAGGAATGCAACTGGATATTTCACTAGAGCATTGTTGGTGAGAATATCGATAAAACAATGATAGTCATGAGACTTTGTGGCGGTGTTCAAGAGAAGGGAATGTCTCGGTAAGAGAACGATCTCCTATCATTTTTAAAGCTCTTCAATAATATCCAAAAGACTTAAGTACGCTATTGGGGCACCAGCCCAAATATGAGAGTTATACTCGAGGCGTTGTTAAATATATAATCACTCCACAACAAGTGGTTTGTGATGCACATACCTAGAACTGAAAGCTGTTCAGTATCCTTAATGCAAGTACCACCCATGGATAGTGGCATTTGGGGAGGGTTACGCTTTGGGGACAGTAGACAGCATTGAGTTTTCGAAGCATTAAATTCTACACGGTTTTTGATTCCCCAAGATCGGAATTTAATGAGCTTATCATACGCTGCCGTTGGTTATCCACATCCGAACAACAAGGGTGAGAATCTAAAAAGCTGAAGGTACTGTCATCAGCGAAACAATTTAGTAGGTTAGAAGTTTCAGACAAAAGATCATTTATAAAGATAAGAAGAGTGTCGGAGAAAAAATCGGAGCCCTGGGCACACCAGCGTTTATTTGAACCCGTCCAATACTACTTGAATTGAACGATAATTACTAACCCAACGAAGAAGAAATTCATCAATTTTCAATAAGAGACCTTTATGCAATATTTACTTAATATGTGTCTAGAAATTCTGTCTCCCTGATTTTTTACTTGATGTTTTTTGTTGCCTTGAAAGTACAACCGATCGCTGTATTAAAATATAATTCTAATGATGTACATACTAACGTGAAGGTACTTCCCACTTTATACCTTTTGAAGATCTTTAAAAGTGATAGGTGAAATTTTTGCATGGCTTTGCTTTCATCATCACCAACGTTTATTTCGGATAAACTATAAGACAGAACAACATTTTTCGCGTTAAAGCCCACAGAGGTGGATTTGCTTTCTATGACTGATTTAAAAAATAAAACACAAAAACTCAAAAGAAATAGTGAATTGGGCCTCATGTTTCAAAAATGTGTATATCTGGCGTATTCCTATGAAAAGCTTAGTCCCGGAACAGTTTATTATGCAAGTCACCCAAACAGTGAAGTACCTAAGCCTAGGAAGACAACAGGGAGTAAAAGCGCATCATTTCGGAAGCATTTTTTGATTGAAATTGATTTTTTTCAAATAATTTTACATCTATGTACATAATTGCTGCTTATCATTTTTTTTATATTCACCCCTATTACCGATGTCGTAAACGACAGTAAAATATACGACACGACACAATGGCTGCGTTCAATCTCGGACAGATAGGGTATCCGGATACCTTTTTGTTAGTGTTTTACGTGTAAAATAACAACTGATCAAAAACAGCTGATATGTCAAAAAAGGAATCCAAAGGTATCCAAGAATTTCTGGGGTATGTAGGTATCTGACAGAACAGCTGATTCAACACATGGTTGAATTTCAAGAAACTTGAAAATTGATTTCAGCTTTTTGTTTTTGTTGGTAAACAAAAAGATACAAAATGTTAGTTGAAGTTGTATTTCAGGATGTTCTGTACATAATAGACGATTAAGAAGCTATTTGCCTCCGAATTTTAGAAGGTAATTATTATGTTTCATCTTACAACAATTTGACTTCGAAGCTTAAATGTTTCTCTGCTTTTTGTGAACAGCTGAAAGTTGTTTTTATTTTTTGACAGCTATCTCAATACAGCTATCCAACTCGTTCAACAAGGTATCTAAAAATCCACCTATCTAAGATACCCTACCCAACACGAGATTGAACGCAGCCAATCTGCATTCCATAAGTCGTTTTCAGCTTTTGTCACTCGTTTTGTTGTCGTGTGTAAACGTCAAGTCAGCATTCTGTAAAACGAAAAGAAACGACGACAATGAAAAAAAACGACGGTATCTCTCGTTTGAAAATTTGCTCACGACGAAGAAATGGAAGTTCGCAAAACAGTAAGTTTCCTTGTTAAATAATTTATTTTATGGAATTTATTAGTTCTTTATTTGCAATAAATAAAAAATAAATATTTTTACACATTTTCGGTTAAAATTAACAAAGCAAAACCAATTTGAGGCGCTTGTCCAGCTGATGGAAAGCAACGAGCAGTTGGCTAGGGGATTTTTGAAATGTATGAACAAAGCCGATTTTAAAAAAGAATGGAATGTAATAGCTGATAAACTTAACAGCAAAGGTCCTCCAATAAGAGATGGCTTTTTCATGTTTGGGCTGACTTTGAATTTATAGTAAAAAAAATTGTTCAGAACAACAAAAAAGAAGTGAAAGGAAATGGAGGAGGGCCAAACCAATTGCACATCCTATCTGCGCTGTTGCAAATCTACTTAAATATAAACAGGTGGTTAAGCCCGAGTGGAAATGCAATTGGTGTATCGCAGCTCCCAACCACTTCAACGTCTTCATCATCCGGACATACATAAGTCAAAGCAAATTCAGGCTACAAATGCAGATGCCGCGCTTCACCGTCCTATTTGTACAATTAATTGTCCCTTTGCAATATTTCGTTCTCTACCCTCTTCACCATTGTCACTATCGCTTCTTGTGTTGTAATACATTTCAACACTTATCATTTTAATAATGTATTTATATTTGGTAATAATTTATTAAAAACACATCTGTTGAATATCGAGTAATGAAATGATTTAGAATTTGATTTCAGTTTGACAGATCACTGATACATTTTCATCGTTTAAAAATCTGCTACAAAATAGTCGCGTCGAAAAAGTTACAGAATGCCACTTAAAAAACGACACGACAAAGAATACGAGAGTCGTCGAAAAAACGAGACGACATCGGTAATAGGCATGATTATTTACCTCAATCATTGTAATCCGACAAGTTTTGAATCTAAAAATTCAGTTGTAGTTTAAATCAATTTTTGTATGAATAAAATTAATTAAAATCGTTTGAACGACTGCTTCCTTGAATGTATGTACATATGTATGTATGTGAAGACAAACGCTAAGATGTAGGTACATAATGTAGCGAATAGATCTACAAAACTGCTTCATAAGATTTTTGAATTGCTAAAATCTTTCATCAAATTTTGCATTGTTTATTATAATGACCTAAAATTCACATAACAATTCAAACCAATAACACTGGTCGACAAAATTAAGCTTGTTTTTCTGTTGCAAAAACACATCACATTAGTTTTTTTTTAAATATGACACTTTAAAAATGCTAATAGGGCACATACACTACACATGCATGCATGCACATTCCAGTGACTGTGCATGCAAACTGCGAGTGTATGGCGTAGCATGTGTGGTTGTGCACAGCGTTACCACTTTACTTCAATTGAAGTAGATCTACTTCTTTTTTTCAAATAATTTAAAAATCTACTTCCTACTTCGCACCATCATCAAAATATTGAAATCTACTTCTTTTTTAAGATCTGTGTTTCTACCTGCTTCAATTTTAATAAAAATAGACTGAATCTACTCCTTTTTTCTCCTTATCACTCTTGTATGTAGTCTCAAAATTTTCTAGAGAATTAAAAATCGCTTGAGTATTTGCATTTGCGGTGAGGTTCCGTTTTATATAATGTATTCTAGTTTAACCCTTTTGTCATTTTTACTTTTGACATATAGGAGCAGTATGGCAAGTTTTGTATCGTAAACAAATTCGAGATTTTAATCAAACATGACATTACGATGGTAGAGAAGTCGAAAAAAGTGGGTCCACTGATTTTGTCGGTTTGCCTGTATGTCATTCCTGTTTTTTTCAAACTAGAAATAACAGTAGTCTCAATAAAAATTTGTACGTTCAAAAATCGATAATTCGAATTATTTTAAAATCTATCGGTTATAGATTTGTTTTAAATTCTTTGTGTTCTTAGTTTGGCTTCTTTCAATATAAAAAAGTATTTTTGTATTGCTTCAGAAGGGTACCCCAGATAGAACCGTTATTTTGTTTTTAAGTTTTCTTAAGAACTAAACTATTTTTTTTCTGCCAAAAATGTCATTGTTGCCATTTTTAATTAAAAAACAAATATTATTTTTTTTCGAAATTTCATATCTTGATGCAAGACGTCTAATAATAAGTTCAAAACTATATACCAAAAATATTTTTAAACTAAAATTCAAAAACGCTTCTCAAATACAAATTTAAAAAAATTAGGGTTTTCTTGAGAAATAAAATGGCATTTACATTTTTGAAAACAAACTGTTTTGCTGGTACATTTTAATTCTTAAAATACAGGAATAGTTTTAAACAGACTTTTTTGGATACATAAGCGAGTTCATGCGAACCAGTCGTGCATTTTATTTTTTTTCTGTTTGTTAATGTTATTTGTGTTGAGTTGTGCTCTAGTGTTATTTTGGATTTGATTTTTTGTTTTCAATATGAAAAGATACTTAAATATGTACTTAAATAATTCTAGTTTTTTTTTTAATTTTTTTATTGAAATAATGTAATTTAAAAATATGTAGAATAATATGAAAAAGTTAATTTTTGAAATCTACTTCCATTTTTCTCAATCTACTTCACTTTTTTCCTAAAATCTACTTCCACTTTTTTTTGAGAAGTGGTAACGCTGGTTGTGCATGCGGCATGAGTGATTTCAAAAATGTTTGATATTTTTTTGTTTGTACATACATACATACATGCAAGCATGTGAAGTGTGTGGGCTAATTTGCTCATTCAAGCGGTGGATTTCGATGAGTAAATATAGACAGAAAATTAATTTTGAAAATGTCAGTGGGAAATACAAAATTCTGGGCTGAATTCTTGGATTTTTATCGAAGCCTACCGGTTTTATGGCAGGTGTAAAGTGACGAATATAGTAACCGGGTCTTAAAAACAAGTGCCTATGAAAAAATGGTCACAAAATTGAAAGACATTTTTCAGCCATTCTTTGCACCACAATCGTTTCTTTTTATTCTTTTTTAACTTCCCATAGGAAGTTATTGTAATGGCTCCGATTTGTCAAATTGAAAATTTTGACATTTCTCGACGTTTCAAGGTCCCTAGAGTCGAAATCAAAGATTTTTAGAAAGATGTCTGTGCGTGCGTGTGTACGTACGTTCGTACGTCCGTATGTCTGACGTTTATTCGTCCTCCATAGCTCAAGAACCAGAAGAGATATCGACTTCAAATAAATTTTGCTATACAGATAATAAAGGCAGAAAGATGCAGAAAGGGCTCTCAAGAAAATTGCGTGGGAGGTTTTTTTTACCATAGCATTTTAAAAAAAAGGTGAACATTTTTGTTAACCCTAAATATCTCATGAACCAATGACGCTAGAGACTTGAATTAAATTTTATATAATATATTGTAACGTGATACAAAACAAGAATATTTTTTGAAAAAAAAATCCAATTAACGGTTTTTTTATAAATCAAAAAAACTGAAAAAAAATATTTGTCACCTCAAAAATTTTTCGACTAAAATATGATTTCATCTCCAAAACAATTTTGTGCAACGAAGAATAATGTTTTTGACATCTGATAATATTTTGAGAAAAATCTAATTGACAGTTTTTTTTATAAAAAAAACCTAAAAAAAACATTACTCAAAGTTGGTAGAAATCGAATTTCGACTCAAATATCTTTTCAAAACTTTCAGATATTGGCTTTAAACTACTTTTATCTTTCAAAATATATTGTTTTCAACATTCAGTAAAATTTTGTGTGCGTGAAAACACGCACACTAAGACACAATTAATAAGGTCCGGTGCGTGGAAATTTAGTTTATCAGTTATTTGAATTTCACATTTATTCATGGACATAATGTCAAAATTACAAATACAACAAAGTAAACAAATGGGTTTTGGAGGGTGATACGTACGAAGGATTTATATCTTCATTAGAGTGTTTTTGTGGGGAGTTATCAGTGTGGGTCGCATCCCAGCCTCTTTTTTTATTGCCAATGCAATCAAAATAGCTGCTGCAGCAGACTTTGTGTCTGACATTTTGAAGATGTTCTTTACTCAACGATGTACAAACGACTAAAGAATGTACAGTTTGCATGAGTAGTGTATGGTTGAAACATGACTGTGCTAATTTGTGATTGTACATGCATGCATGTGTAGTGTATGGGCCCTATATGAGCAATATATCAAAAAATTTTGATATTTTCTTGCTTGTGCATGCAAGCATGTGTGGTGTGTGTGTCGGAGCTTGACATTTTTTAAAGTTTTCTGTTCAGCGGTGAACACACAACTGAATATTGTACAGTTTGCATGCGTAGTGTATGGGGAAAGAGTGTTTGCGCATTTTTGTGCTTGCGCATGCAGGCTTGTGTAGTGTATGGGGCCTATAAGGACAACCAAAAACTGTTTTTTTAAAGGCTAAGTAAAAACTCAACACATCCCTTAACAATAAATTGTATGATGGGTGACAGGTTTTGCAAAGTACAAATCTTTGTCTTGTAGTATCTTACTTATTTTCTGGAAATTATCAACAGTCATGAGTCTTAAATTGGCGCTGTATGAAGTTTTGAGCAAACCTTGGTATTTATTCTTTCATAGCTTTGAAAAATACGTTTTTGACTTACTTTTTATTGCTGATTCCCATTCCGCTCAATTTTTAAAAAATACTCGTTTTCAGCAATATTTACAACATACATACATATGTATGTATTTGTATTACTTAGATTTTAACCCGTTTTGACTTTTTCTGTTGAAAAACTATTTTAGCACAAATGGTTCAGCGTTTGTTTTTGGAAAAATGTATAAAATATTTAAAAAAAATTAAAATTAATATTGAAGAAAGGGTTATAGATTTGGAAAAGTATCACGAATTTAAAAGACAATGCTGTTTCATGTTTCATGCCTAGTGACTTACAACTCTTAACCATTCCTGTGTGCGAGTAACGTTGTCAGAGATGGAGAGGGGGCTACAATTTTCATGCCGAATTCGAACGGCTGATTTGAGAAAGAACTTTTCATGACAAGAATTACTCTTGGAGGATTTTTCAATTCCTCGCAAGAAGTGGTACCCGGCAACAAAACTTTATATTGTACAAGCAGGGATTGAACTCAAGACCTTTAGCATGACAGTCCAACGCACAAAGCATCACGCCACGGGTACTAAATTTTGATTGTGTAGTCGACATATATTTAAGTGGGTTACTGAACATCGCTGGTACACCTGTTCTGTGGTGAAGTAAAAAATTCGGAGTTGTGGATGGGGTTGCGAAAATTCTGCTCATAAGGACTCGGAATAATTTTGAAACATCTAGATATTGTTCGTAGCCTCACGCTTTTACAGTAGACCAGAAATATTTTGTCCAGCAGTGGATACCCTTCCTTCCACGTACTCCATTAAATCTTCGATTAACAACACAAGTTAAAGAGTACTGAATGCACATCCTTGCCTTTGACCCATTCAATAGCTGAAATCTTCAGATACGTTTTCTACATCCCAGACAGCTAAAGAATCTTTTGTAAAAAGAGCTCTTAGAATGTTGATAATATTAACAGATATACCAATATTATCAATGTAACAAATAGTGCCTCTTAATCTTTATTTTGAGTTCTGCATCACCCTAGTTGTATATATAAATCATACTTGTGTATATTGAAAATCATACTTGCAAACAGCATTATAGACGCATTCAATGGCATTTACCGGCTTGATATTTTTGCTTCGTGCCCAATTCATTGATATTTTATACAGTAGGATTTTTGGAAATTAGCTTTGACCAATATATGATTGGATAGTTTTAGTTATATTCTACATATGTACATACATAGCATTCGTCTCCATCAAGTTGTTTTTGGTTTTAATTAACTTCAAGGCTTTGGCAACATTGCAGAATGTTGTCATATTTAAAATGTATACCCCGCTAATATACAATTTTCTTAATTTTACTATACAAATGGAAGTGGTATAGAAATTTCAATAGAATCTTTAATTGAGAGTTTAGAATAAAATACAAAAATATGAAGATCTAACTTAAATTCAGAAAATATATTTATAAATTTTGGTGTCACAAAAGCCTAGCAAAATGCAGGGGTGGAATCGGCTAAGGTGATAGTTGACTATCATTTTTTTGATAATCAAATTGATTATCATTTTCATTCCGTCTGTGTAAGATGATTCAACTCAATTCAATTGGATTGAACAATTTCAGATTCAAATTGTCAAAATTCATTGTTGCCTTGGTGAAATTTTAAATTGATTCCTATAAAATATCTAAATAAAAGTATGAAATTGGCCCTGTTTGAATAAAATTCTTACTTCTCTTGCTTTGTTCGAATGTCATAAGCTTTGTCGGTCACAGGAATGTGTTTTTGTACCTAAAAAAGGTAACTGAAAAAATTTTCCATTCGTTTTTTGTCTGGTAGCTCTACTCAGAAACGACATGTTTGTAGGAAAACGACTATCAAATTTTTCTAGCGACAGCTTTTTAGGTATCAATTTGACTATCACCTTACACAGATCAAATTCGATTATTTTGACTGTCAACAATCAACAATCACCTTAGCCGATTCCACCCCAGCGTTCAATCATTATTGTATGCGTACAGAATGCGAGGGACCTTAAATTCAATGCTGATTCCGACAGTTTAATTTGGAGGCACCCTTTTCTGTGTCAACTCCTCATGAACAGGTGGAGCAGGGGTGGAATCGGCTAAGGTGATAGTTGACTATCAAATTTTTGATAGTCAAATTGACTATCACCGAGTTTCCCGTCTGTGTAAGCTGATTCAATCCAATTCAATCGATTGAACAATTCAGAATATAATTGTCACAATTCATTGTTGCCATGGTGAAATTTTGAAATGATTTCTATAAAATATCTAAATAAAAATATTAAATTGGCTGTGTTTTAATAACATCCTTACTTTTATTGTGTTTTTTCGAATGTCGTAAGCTTTGTCCGTCACAAGAATGTGTTTTTGTACCTAAAAAAGGTAACTGAACAAATTTTCCATTCGTTTTTTGTAAGCGTCTGGTAGCTCTATTCAGAAACGACATATTTGTAGGAAAACGACTATCACATTTTCTTGTGACAGCTTTTTAGGTATCAATTTGACTATCACCTTACACAGATCAAATTCGATTATTTTGACTGTCAACAATCAACAATCACCTTAGCCGATTCCACCCCAGGCTTAAAGTGAGTCCAGGGGTGGAATCGCGTAAGGTGATTGTTGATTGTTGACCATCAAAATAGATGATTTTGCTCCACATAAGGTGATTATCAAATTGACTATCACTTTTTTGCTATGGTTTGTTAGTGACAGCTATTTAGGTGTCACTTTCATATATTTTGATTAATTTTTTGTGAGAAAAATAATTTGTGTGAACTTTAGCGCCACTATAAATTTTAAATTTAGTGAAAAAAGTGAAAAGATATCAAAGTTAAAATAAAAATAAGTGAACAGTAATGTATACTTCAATGCAAATTTTATATCAGTGCACCAGAACGAGAAATGACTACAAAAAAGTTCAATTGCTGAGAACCAACTTAAGGAATAAAGCAAATATTTTGGAACTTCCTAACCCAATGTAACTATGAAACTTTTTATGAATATTTATAAATAAGTTATTTAGAACATAATGTATGTACGTATAAATTATTTATTTCAGATTCTTTAAAAATGTTCGATTGAACAAAGAAACGTTTGTGTATGTTTTGCGGTTGCTCGATTTATCATCAGTAATAAGATCAACACATATTCCACCTATCCTTCAACAGGCTGCAACTTTAAATCTTCATGGAGGTGGTGGTTATCAACGACAAGTTGGGGCTGATTGAGCTGCACCGATGGGCCAAAGTACTGTAGCTGAAATAAGCGCTCCAGTTATTAAGAAAAGAAAATGCAGTCCGTTCTATGTCCACTTTTTATTTAATTTGAGCCCTTGGATTCAAAAAAAGAATATATTTTTGCAAAATATAACAAACATTTTTATTAATTTATAACTATTATTAAGTATAGTTATAGGTATACTTACATTTTCAATGAAAAAACACTTTGCAAATTGAAAATTCATGAAATTAACACAACAGCTGATCGAGATGACATTTATGCCTGTTGCAATTTGTACCAAGTTTCCCAAACTAGGGTAAGTGCTGCCAGCAAATAATAAAGTTTTAGCGATCACTTTACACAGAACAAAGAAAAGGTGATGATCAAAATTGACTATCAAAACAGTGACAATCAACTATCGCCTTACGCGATTCCACCCCAGGCTTCTTGTAAAACATTTGTACGTACTACCTATCATAAAATCACACAAAAACATACATATCACCAAAACTATTCTTTCATAACATATGTATAGGAATCCTACGTGGCTTTGGGCTCTTGCATAAATATTTTATTTTCATCATATTTCTTTTATTGTTTTAAATATACATACATAACTTACTAAGCATGATATAGGCATGAGTCGAACAAACACTTTTTTTTTTTATTAAATTTATGCATAACATCGTAATTAATTTTTGATTTCACTTTAGTTTTCAATATATTTACTAGAAGCAATATTAGCTTTGTCTTTGGTTTCATATCTTGATGCTCTTACATATATGTGCTAGCAATGCGCGTTAATACAGAAATACAAACAAAATAGCGTCAACATTTTCGGACTTGGAGAAACTGTACTATATAATAATAATTATGCATGTCGTTTTTATTTTTTGATAGAAATAGTGTGCTGTATTTTTAATTTTCTTTTTCTTGCATCGAACCAACACAAAATATGCATCATTAGTCAATAGAAAGTGAGCATTTCTCATCATCGGTATGTCCAATACACTCGAGAGCGGGTCTATGCTCAGAATCCCACATTCCTGGTCCACAACGCTTACACAACCCCGATAAAGTACAAGGAATCTTGGGGTATTGACGATACTGGTGTAATAAACCACGAGCCTTCCTCAGAATCAACTGGCCGTCCATGTACATGGCAAGTGAACTGAAATGCAAAAGCATCTCATCTGCCCGTAGATTTTGTGCGATCACATCATCAGCATAGACGGCAATAATAGCCAGGCATAGGAATAAGTGAAAGTAATCCGTGAGGTAATTCGACCAGCAAGCCTCCCACATCCTAATCACAACAGCTTCGGTGAATTCTCGTTTAAAACATAACAAAAGCCAACGGTGGCAAAATAGTAACTCCAGTGCATTGTTGTGCTTCTGCAGGTGCTCATAGAACTTGGGTAGCATAATGCGTATTAACTCACGCAAATAGCTTAGATTCCTGTCGATGTCATTGTCAGTAGGAGTGCATACGAATATAGCTCTCTGCATCAAGCCGACAAAGCACCAGAACGCTTCGGACTCATTTTGTATCTCGCACAAGACCGGTGCCAGTAGATCACTCATGCCCTGCGAATAGGACATTCCCGTATTGTAAAAGGCATAATTAAGAAGTATGTTCTTCATGATTTCAGTATTGGGATTGTCATCTCCGCAAAAGAAAGGATTAGATCTATCCGTGCGGACAACATCTTTCTCAACCACACATTGGACGGTCTTCCAAAACATGATTTGCTCTTCAGGCGACATCGAGTACAACCGTCTACTGGTGATCTCTTCATATTCTTGCCGTTTAATGTCGATCAAAACGGCTCGATCTTCAAAGGTAGAGCCAAATGAGTAGCATTTGAGCAAAAATGGCCATACTGTTTTTCGTAGGCTCTTCTCCAATCCCCCAAAGAAGACGCACTTGCGCAGCAACAGATCGTCGTCAATCTGACCCTTTTCATTTAACAACGTCCCATAGAAAAAGTTCGTTGTTATTTTCTTTACATTTCCCTCGTCTGGATGCAGTTCGGACTTCTTGACCTCTGGGCGACAAACCATAAACTGCCGGTAGGGGAGATTTTGCTTCTCCTGGCTACTGGGCGCCAATGTTATGTTATGCAAGAAGCAATGCCATTGGTGAAGCACCTGTGCCAGGTGATCTAAGCCACCGTAGTGGAAGTGCAAAATCTTGTATTGTGATTCCCTTGAAGCTATGACCAACTGGCCAGAGGTGCAATTGTCATCGTTGAAGAACAAACGGAGTGATCGCATTTGGCTGAGATCTACGGAAAATCTTCGGCATTTAACCAGAGTTTTCCGCTTAACAGTCGGAGTTGCATTAGCGCTATCGGGAAACGAGAGATTGTGTTTGAAAGCTAGAAGCTCGGGAGTCATCCAGTTTGGGTTGTTGTCGTCTGAACAATCGGAAAGTTGCATCTTGTCTCGTTCAGTACCAACACAGTTGTAAGTTGACGTAGTGTTCTCAATGCAAGGATTGGCGATGGTGATGTTCACCGATGTTACTGGGTTTTTTTTAAGCATGGAATGTAAGTCCTCAATTGTAGCGGAATTTCCGCCCAAAAGTGGTTGAAGTTCGTTTTTAAGTTCTCGCATATCATCAGCATCCTCTTTTTCGTCCTTCTGATTAGCTACGTCATTTTCTTCTGGTGCTTTGTCACCATTTGCAGAGTTTTTATCACCAGATGCAGTGCTGCAATTGTTTAAGCAACTTATACGTTGGTCAAGACTTGTCTGGTCCTGAGCCCTAATTGCAGCCATGAATGCTGGACAGTTTTCATCGGATGATGAACACTTGCAAAGTGATGAATTGGGAATCCAGGTGAGAAGCAAGGTATGGCGTTTGGCATTGTTATATTGATCAATGAATGTCTTTGTAGTGACGGTCAGGTATCCTGGATAGTGGAGAATATCAGATTCTTGTCGAGCTACTGTCGGGGGATGGATACAGACATTGTTCTTGCAAAAAAGTATTTCGTTGTCTTCATAGATATTATCGATTTTTTCGTCGCACTTTTCTTCACCCAGGATTAGACTAGAGGCTTTTTTCAAAATATTCACTATGGGCATTATGGCTAAAATGGAAAATAAAGTTAAGACAATCAGTTTTCAAATACGAAAGGAATTTATTATTTTTTGGTATTGATTTTTTGAATTTTTTATCAAAATTTACCTTTTTGAAGGAGATGATTCACTACAATTTCGGCATGCAGACTTTTATGATTGTTTTTTTTTTTTTAGAAAATCATTCTATTTTATTATTGCAAAGAAATTGGTATTTTGTTATTGTTTAATTATTTACAAAACCACTCTATAACATACCAAATGTTTTATTTAAACAATCATGTAAAAATATGTAAAGGTAAACTATTTGAAGGAAAAAGTGCTGAACTGGAACTGGACTTGTCAATTTTGCAAAAGCTCCGTTCAGTGGGATATACGAACATAGATCAGATCCATCAGAATAAAAACATAATTGAAGCAAAAAGGAACTGTTTGGTAAGCTGAACAGGAATAGAAGAAAAAAGTTTGTTCGCATATGAAATTTTTCTTGCCAAAAATATTTATCTATAATATTTTTGGTTTTTACTAAAACATAAGTTTTTTTTATTTAATGACTTAATTTAATTAGGCTCAGAAACTAAACAACAAATTATTAATAATGGAAATACATGGTGCGATTTTATAAAAATCGTATTTAACGGTTTTGAAATTTCTAGCTTCGACTTAACTCTCTTTTAGGACAAGGAAACATTTATTTTTATTTATTTTTTCCTTAGTTTTACTTTATCTTTTTTTTATATACATATGCCATACATGTTTTGATTGCGGGAATATTATTTTAAGATTATTTCTGGACAGTAATTCATTAGTTTAATTGAATTTTTCGTATTGCGTGCTCAAATAAAAAGTACTTTTGCCCGAGATGTTTCTTGATATTGGCGCCGTTGCGCAGAGCAACGGAGTGGGGAGATCCATGTAGGACCCGGAAAGTCACTCCATTGGCACTGCAGATTACAGTAATTTGACAAGTTAAGTTGCACTTAGAGGGGGGGGTGTGTTGCTCACCGTGGTGGTCACGACATCCCCCCTCTGAGTCACAATTTTCATCGAGTTAAGTTATTTAAATAATAACGTTATGCATAGATTTGTTAGTAAAAAAAGTGAGAAAGGACTAAAATTTAGCAGACATTTGTATGTGAAAGCACCTAATTTTCCATCCGTCATATCTCAGCACCAAATTGCAACATCGTAATGAAATTATATTTTTAAAAAAATTTAAAATTAACAAAATTGTAAATTTAAACATATGTACCTACATACATAAAAGTTTTTGGTAGCAACTACACTTAAACTACATCAGCTGGTACCCGGAAAGAGTTGACTGCACCGGGTTGACTGATCGGTTTGGATGTTAGAACAGTTAGTTTTAAGGAAAAAGACCAAACGTGTACGAAAAAATGCGTAACTTACCATATGCGCTTAAGAAACTTAAAAGGCAATAAATCTTGTTATAAGTTTAAAAACCTTTCCATCACTGCAAAGGTGTTTCAAATGAACTATAAAATAAAATTCGAAATTTTGTCGATTTCAACATATATAGTACATGCCCCCTTAAATGTATTTACAAAATTCAAACAATAGGAAAATAATAATTATAACTAAATTATTCGAGAGATAGTCAATTTGATGTGATTTACAAATCTTTAGATCTCTCAATAGTGGAGTGCCTGGAGCATTCAAAACCGTAAAACCTCGGATAAGAGTTACAGTGAATGAATTAATATGATCGATGTGGGATATTGTTTTTTAAACTATAAATTGCAATGTTTACCCAAAATTTTTTTGTGCACTCCATTTTTTAATTGTTTAAACAAATTCTTATAAAAAATTAATGTTTGACCATATGTTTTCACTTTAAACAGTAATTTTTTTTATTTATATGTTAAATCTTACCTGAATAGACATATAGGAACAATTTTCAAAGATACCTGTGTATAAAAATAGCAGTAGGATCTCAAACAGGTAGAAAAACGTGGAGCGGAGAGCGGAGCGACAACTACTAGGTACAATGGAATTTCTCGACTAGTTTAGTTGCAAGTAACATGTGTTCTGTGAGTATTGTGCTTATATATTGGCTTTAAACTACTTTTATATTTTAAAAAATATTGTTGTCAACTTTAAGTAAAATTTTGAGAAAAATCGAATTGACATTTTTTTTACAAAAAATAAAAACTTAAAAGAAAATTTAACAAAAGTTGGTAGAAATTGATTTTCGACTCAAATATCTTTTCAAAAAATTAAGATTATGGCTTCCAACTAATTTTAACTTAAAACAAATATTGTTTTCAACATTCGGAAAAATTTTGAGAAAAATCGAATTGACAGTTTTCTCATAAAAAATAAAAACCTAAACAAAAAAATTAATAAAAGTTGGTAAAAATTGATTTTCAACCCAAATATCTTTTCAAAACTTTGAGATAATGGCTTTAAACTACTTTTATCTTTTAAAAAATATTGTTGTCAACATTCAGTCAAATTTTGACAAAAATATAATTGCCAGTTTTGACAGTAATTTGAGAGATATCAAGAACGGAACATCAATTTTTACCAAATTTGCGTACTATTTTTTGTAGATTTTATTGTTTTATGAAAAAAACCGACTGTTGGATTTTTATAAAAAACTACTGAATATGGAAAACAATATTTTCTGTGAAATAAAAAGAGTTTGAAGAGTTTGTCAAAGCTATTTGACAGGTTTTTTAAAAAAAATAAAAACCCAACAAAAAAACAATACTACAAATTTACTTACTACTCAAATAGCTTTTCAAAAATTAAAAATATTATCTTCAAACTCGTTTTTTTCATAAAAAAATAAAATCTACATATAAAAAATAGTACGCAAATTTGGTAAAAATTGATGTTCCGTTCTTGATATCTCTCAAATTACTGTCAAAACTGTTAATTATATTTTTGTCAAAATTTTACTGAATGTTGACAACAATATTTTTTAAAATATAAAAGTAGTTTAAAGCCAATATCTCACAGTTTTGGAAAGATATTTGAGTCGAAAATCAATTTCTACCAACTTTTGTTAAATTTTCTTTTAAGTTTTTATTTTTTGTAAAAAAATTGTCAATTCGATTTTTCTCAAAATTTTACTGAAAGTTGACAACAATATTTTTTAAAATATAAAAGTAGTTTAAAGCCAATATATAAGCACAATACTCACAGAACACATGTTACTTGCAACTAAACTAGTCGAGAAATTCCATTGTACATAGTAGTTGTCGCTCCGCTCTCCGCTCCACGTTTTTCTACCTGTTTGAGATCCTACTGCTATTTTTATACACAGGTATCTTTGAAAATTGTTCCTATATGTCTATTCAGGTAAGATTTAACATATAAATAAAAAAAATTACTGTTTAAAGTGAAAACATATGGTCAAACATTAATTTTTTATAAGAATTTGTTTAAACAATTAAAAAATGGAGTGCACAAAAACATTTTGGGTAAACATTGCAATTTATAGTTTAAAAAACAACATCCCACATCGATCATATTAATTCATTCACTGTAACTCTAATCCGAGGTGAAAACCCCCAGGCGCTCCACTACAAGAAGTTTCGCTCTTGCTGCTTTTAGGTAGCGAATTTCGCATGTTATTTTTTCTTTGAATTTGAACTTTGCGAAGCTATTGCCCAAATCATAATATTTGTGTGCCCCTTGATTTGTTTATGTTGAAATTTAAAGAAAAAGTATGTTTATGAAGCAGATTTCTTTGAATTCAAAAACATAATTTCATGTGTTCTTCATTTCTAACATAGAGGAAATATATTATCTAGAGTCCCGACTTAATGGGTTTGCTCTCTTTTTGCCTACAAACTAAATTGAGAGAATTTTGCCCATTAGCATAAGCATGTGTTAGTTGTCCTGTGCATTTCTTATGGGAAAATCCAGATTCTATGTAGTTGTTACGGGCTTTTTTGTTAGGCAAGACGGGTACCAGTCGGGACTCTAGATAATATATTTCCTCTATGATTTCTAAAGAGATTGATTTTTGGTCAAAATATACTCAGAAGCTTTACTCAAAAAATTTAGATAATTCTCCGGCATACACAATCTTGTACAATGTTTTTCAAACATATTTTATTTAGACAATGCAGATAAGTTCAATAAATCATACATATATTTCATATAGTATGTTAACACTTAAATGGAGCACATTTAAAAACTATAGGAATGCTTTCATAAGTAAGGAGTAGTCGAACTATTTAGACCATGCCTTGCTTGACAACAATTGCTTAAGAAAAAACTAAAACTGTCACCGTTTAGCTTTTGAAACTGGTACTGATGTATGTACATAATGTATGAGGTTAGGATGGGTTTTAGTTTTTTATTATTATTAATTCAAATAAAAGTCCATATTTTGTCTGTTGCTTTCGCATCAAGGGATTATATAAAACTGTTAAGTGCTTATGTACAAAAATTCGATTTTATGGTTAAGTTAAGTTTTTTTGCTTAAGTTTTTCGACTTAAAATTACCACAGGAGCTCCGTGGTTTTCACTTTTGTGAAAAGAAAATAACTTGTATCTGTTAAAACGGCCAACGTTTCGGTCAACGCGTTAAATCTCTGAATCTCTGACGTAAGTAAAGGCATGCTCGTCTTACATACATATATGATAACTTTTTTAGGGACCTTGCTATCAATTCAAATTTGATTCAAAGGCAAAGATCAGATGGAATGAAACATAAGACTATAAAAGCATCCTTAACAAATGTAAGGTCGTTTTTAAAGTAAAACAAAATTTCTCTACATAAAGAATGTGTGATTTGTGTGATAGTCAATGTATTATGCATTGTCCCTGTGCACGTTGACAGCGAACAATTTGATTATATGGTGACGCGTTGACCTATTACTTTGAACGTGTAATTGTAGCTTTATGGTCTTGAGTATGTGATGTTTTAGGGAAGGTCAGTTAACAGTTTATTTTTATTTTCTATTTCCAAGAAAATTTGTTATAAACTTGATCAAATAAAATACAATTCAATTTATTATGTACTTATGTATGAATCATTTTTTGTTTCTTTTATTTATAATAATACTTTAGCAATGGTGTATACTTTCAATATTGTGTATACATTTTAAACTAACAATAATTTAAACAAATATATGATAATTATAATATTGTCGCAATTTTATGAATATGTTAAAAGAAATCTATTTGTAAATCTATAAATTTTGATATTTTATTATAGGATTCAATAACATTTTGATTCCAAAAATATAAGAATAATGCAAGAGTTTACCGTAACAGTATTGTTTCTGGTGTCGTATTAAATACTGCAAAATTTTTAAATACACTATAATGAAAAACTGCACACCTACCTACTTATGTTTGTATGTTAGAAACAAAGATACAAATTGCAATTATAAAACTAGGTTTTATAAAAATATTAATTTATAATCAAAATATCTGCGTATAGCGTTTGTTTTACACTTTTATTTTTTTTTTTGTAATTATTGCAACTTAATTATTTACTTCTGAGGTAGTCAAAACACACTTAAAACATATAGAAAAATATTCAACAAATTAATATTTACCCATAATCATTTAGTAGGTATATATGTATGAATAGAACATAAGTTAATCCGAAAATAAATGCAAATGCTTTATATAAAAACACTTAATAATATTATGTTAGATTTGTAATGTATTTCCAGGCTAGTTGTTTATTTTGATATAAAAATATGTAAACTTGTTGCTAAGTGTTTATGTTTTATGTTTTATGTTTTTTTTGAAAATCTTAGGGTGCTGTAGATATATTGTCAGCATTACAAAATTTGTCTGCCATTAATGCGAGCACCTTCTCCAGCTTGGAGTGCCGATCTTCAGGTGTTGCCAAGGCACCTTTACTACCCCATAAGAATTTAATATGAAATTCAGTCCTGTAAAGCAGATAAAATCAATGAAATGTATCAAAAATTATGGTTAGATTGTTACCTAAACGCATCACTCAAGAGCTCGTCTAATCTTGAATTCGATTCGTCCATAACTGTCTTTGAGTTCTTTCTAAAAAGTGAAAGATTCCTTAAAAATCCACGAGCTGAATCGAGATGTAGAAAATAGATTGCCATCCCAAAATCATCTGCTTTTGTCTCCCAAGGTGTAATACAAGAAGTTACTAGGGAAGATTTCTCTGTTGCCGCAGAGTTCATCATGTTCTCGATTATCCTATCCCTTAGTAAAATGTACAAAAGCACGTGAGGAACTGTTGTATTTGGGGCTTGGGGATTTGAGCATTCATTCATGTTCTTCAAAGTTGGCCTCAGTTTAGCTTCGAATGTGAATGCACTGTCTGTAAATTTTTGTCGCAGGATATGCCATGCATTGTCAAGGCGCTGAATCTGAAATTAGAAAAAAATGTTTTAGTCTTGAAAAAATAAAGACACCACAGCAAAAATATCAAATTTTGAATGACATCTGAAGGATGACAAAATCCGTCGTTTTATTCGGTTTTGATAGGTTTACAAAAAGAAAGATGATTAAACATTTCACTCTGCTCTGAAATAACGATTTGAATGTTACTTTAACTTCGAAAAAAATTCTTTATCGAGCTTTAAAAATTGGCGAGTTTTAACAATATTTTCGCTCTTTAAGTACCTATTACGAATTAAAATAGTTTCTTTACCTGTGGCATACACAATCCCAACATAATAGCGCTAAAACCAAAAAGATTTCCAAGTGCGGTCTTTGTATCCACAGCGACTTGTATCCACTTGCTTAGGATTTCAGCTCGATCTAGATCGGTTTGACAAGTGAGAATCGTCACGGCCACCATTAACTTCATACACTGAGTTCTTTCTAGAAGATCGTTTCGAAATGTTGTACCATGTGGTAATGTAAGCAGCTCGAGGCCACAACATTGAAGTATGTTTGCCTCGCTATCTTCAACTTCTACAACTTTGTCAATTATTAAATTTATATCAATACGGGTAATATGTTCAGCAAGAATTTTAGGGCCAGATTCAAGAAGCATCATTTTAAATGTAGACAGAGCATCGCCATCGAGTGGATTATTTTCAATTGAAGGCAATAGAAGCGTACTGAAATTTTCAACATCAAATTTCGAGACCTTTAAAGAAAATATAAATTTAAAAATTGTGTCTGATAATTTGAAAGAATTCACTTACCGATTCAATCGTTGGACATTCCATTGTTAAGAGTTCTTCTTCTGCTTCGGCTACGTCAAATTCAGTCAAGCTTTTCAAAGTAACCGATGAAACTGAGTTAGGCAGAAAACGAGGATTTTTAATTATAACACCACGGTGTTGATTCGATTCGCTGACGTCGCCAGGAGTTGAACTCTGCACAGAATCGCCCGACCCATTACCAGAATCGGATCCACTTGCGTGGTATGAACCCACTCTGTTAAAAGGAAGTTGTTCGTGTAAGTCCTTCTCTTTTTTTGGTAGTGCAGGAGGTCTTATTGGTTTTGGTGGAGGACTAGGTGCTTTTTCAGAAACTTCTGGTAGATTTTTGCTCTCAATGCAGGGACTGAGAGAGTTTTCACCTGATTCACGGTTTAAACTCTGACTCTTCATTGAAGCGAATCGCAGACTTCCAACACTCGGACGTGGCAGTGAGTGGGTAGTAAATTTGACATGTTCAACAGTTTCACTAATTGTTGACCTAGCAATTGTCTGAAATCCATTACAATGATTGCCCACCGACTGGGGTGGTATCCCTTCAACACTTGAAGATTTGTCGCCGTTTTTCAATCGCCTTAAGTCAGATGTTGACTTTTGAGTACAACTCTCATTTTGCTGAATAACTCCATCTGCACTTGAACAAGTTTCAACGCCTTTAATGTTCGAGACGGCAGAAGATTGAGATGGCGTGAGAGATTGCGAGCGTTGTTTCTTTGATGGAAGTCTTGGTGGGGTATCACGTTTTGTCCTAGGTGGAGAAGACATTGGACTTTTGTAACTATTATTTTGTTGATTATACGGAGTAAACCGAAATCCAGGACTAGTAAGCGATGGTGAACTGAGAGGACTTCCCCCTCGAATACCAGCCAGCATTTGTGTATGCAGCTGATTGCCGACAATTTTGTGGCCATAGAATGAAAGGGGATATGTTCTGTTGCATGGATATTGTATGCGAGCTCCGGAGGCTGCTGATATGGGTTTACCTGGACAAATATTTGAATTAGAGCTTTTTAAAATAAAACGCATGACTCATTAATATTTACCTGACCCCACATAAAATGTGATTAGATCGGGAACAGCATCAAATGCATCTTCTTCGAACTGGTACTGAACTCGCTCATAAACGGTTTCAGGTTGCAAAAGTATCTATGTATGTATATATATAAAAGTTTAAAAAGCATGAGAGAGTTTATCTTTAACTATGTATATTAATAATAACAACAGTTAAAATAAGTAAATTAAAGCAAAATTACTGAATAAAATAAAGAAAGCTGATTGCATCCTAAATGGACAAGAATGATTGAAAGTTGTAAGCCAGTATATCATTGTTCTATACGGCAGTAAAACTATTTAATTGAATAGATTTTCATTAAGTGAAAGTCATATGTCTCATGAAATTTAGCTTATATTTCAAAATGCCGTCAATGGTGTAGAAAAATATCGGCCATCTATTGATTTCAGATTTGGTTGGGGTATTGGCAAATAATGAAGGTTATATTCGAAGTTTCTGGGCTTCCGCCAAAACCTTAACAAACTTCTTTAATAAGGATATTTTTCTGGTTTGATATTATAATATTTACTATATCAAATTCAAATGCCACTTTAGTTTTTTAATTTATTTTATTTTATGGAAATGATTGACAATTTGTAAATTATTTTTTTAAAAGGCATCGGGGTAGCCAGATCATATGATGCCGTCTAAACACTATATTTACATACATTTACAATCAAAGTTCATATTTTACTTATGTAAATTAAAAAATTAACAAAATAAGTTGAAAAAGAAAAAATTAAAGGTATTACAGCAAATATTTAAGTCTTATTTCATTGAAAATAAAGAAAAAAAAATATATTTCGCCAAATTTTTGGTGAGCGAATGCGGCATCTTTGATATATTGGATCGATTGAACTTCTGATGGATTTAAAATTTCGGCAAGTTTTTCAGTTATGTTATTTGGTGATACATTAATTTGGCGAGAAATATGGCATTCGACAAGGACATGCCTTTTGCCCTAAAATAAATATTTCTGGTGGTGCAACATTTCGTGCAGAACTAAAACTTAGTGACTCTTTTTATGTGTATACTTTTTATTTATGAATGCCATTCAAACTTATACAAAATCAAACGATTTGAAGCAAGATTTAATAACTAAATTTAATTTTTTAGTTACTCGAAAGAAATATTTTAAACAAAAAGTTTGGAAGAGCAGATTTAAATTACATAAATCCAGAACTTTTTAGTAGTTTTATTGTAAGTTAAAAACATTAAGTATTATACTTTACGAAATTGTAAACTTAAAATCATATTATTTTCCGTAGAAATACAATCTTTTCCCATTAAATCCAATGTTTAATATTTGTCTTAAGTTATTTTGCTCACTCAGCGTTAGTTGTCAAACATTTTTATGTTTAAAAACAAAAGCTAACGAGAATATCACATGAAAATCACAGAATAATTCCTATGTTTTAGCTTCGATTCCTTAATTTCATTGAATATTCATTTTTGTATGAGAAAGAAATAAAATTAAAACTGTTTTCCATTCTTTGACTTAATTGTCAGTATTAACAAATTTGTTTCTTAAATAAAAATAATTTTCAAATCACAAACTCTTAACCATTTTCCGAACTTTAATGCTCCATATAAAAATTAAATAAATGACCCACTTAGTTAGTATAAACTTACCTTATTTATGACAAAATGTAAAACAGACGCCTTTGTCTTGCATGATAAAACATAATTATCTGGCTGTGAAGCACAGTCTCTTATCAAAAAGTCACCTTCTTTTTGAACAATCTCCTCTGCTCGCTGTCTTGGTAAAGGTCCATGATACCACGCATGTGATCTTAAGTCTCTTGAGTCCAAACTTAATTCCCATTCCAAGGCCTTTTTTAGAGCAATTGCCTCTTGAGCTTCGCTTGAGGTCGAATTTGGGTCCATATCATCCATTATTAAAATTGAATTTTATATTCTCCTCTTAAGTCCACATTCATTCAAATACGCATAACTAGAAAATTCATAGAAACCGAAAAGAAATCAATGAGACATGAATTCATTTCCATTTTATTCAAAGGTATTATATGTTAATGTTATTGCTCAAAATGCTTTTCAATAATATAATCTCTGTAACATATTCAAGTTAAACAATGTTAGTATTGAAGTCTCATATTCACAAACGAAACTCATACATTCATAGACTTTTATTTTATTTAAAGGCAAAAGTTCCTATTTAACATAAGGGAGCGCCCATTCTGTATCCTTCACAATATAAGTATCGATTTCTTTCAATGAGCACCTTTTTTCAAATATTGTTTCAGTAGATTTTAATAAAATTATTATGATAGCTTTGTTTTGATTAAAATTCATCACGATTTTCAATTCTAAATGTTTTTCTATTAAAGAAAATAATTTTTTTCGAGATTTATCAATACTTTCGTATGGTTGAACATTGGAAATAGGAATGCTCGATCTAGCGGTAAAATAAAGGTTTTCTTACTTTTACTAACTTTCTATTTCAAGTTTCTATAAATTAACAATAAATTTAAGTATTTTCGATGTTCAAATTTTAATTTTCTACTGTGATTTCGAAAAATAACGCGACTATAAAAAAATAATACGTGAACATAACCGGCGGTGAGGTTAAATCCTGTTCAACTGCACGCCCATGAAATCTATGGCCGCGAACTAAGAGAGATTCTTACCGAAAAATAAGAAGGGTGGGTTCAAATCCCATAATGTGAAAGGATATTTTATGGGTGCAAGTAGAATTATTGAACGTACCGGCATATCAAAAAACTTTTTCTAAAATATTTGTGCACATGTGTATTATCTGGCGATTGTATAGAAGAATTTTATTTGAAGAAACATTTTTACACAATTCGATAGGGTTAGTGATAAAACAATATTTAAATTTAAAATAATTTAATTTTATCAAAAATAAGGAAGGATTTCTTCTGATAACTTTTTCTTAGGGTTTAAATTGCACACAACATTAGTGATAGGATATTTTTCGCGCATGCGAAGTTTCATATTCATTTTATAATAAAGGAAATTAAATTTTCCAGGGATGTTTTAATAAATATAAAGTATTTTTATGTCTTCAAAGGACCTGAGACATTCGCAAGGAATGCGAATAATTTTCGCGAAAATCATACTGATAAATCGCGTCCCTGATTACTTGTTACTCTCTCATGTAAGAACTACTACAAGGATTTTTATGAAACTTTACAATTATTGAGTTTGTACATCAGAATAAGAACAGCTTACAATTTTACTAGAATACTATGTGAACTGCCTAAAATGTAACACTTTTCGCAATATTTTGGTAAGTGACATCTGTGAGATGCAAAACTAAGATGCATATAATGTGTGATGGAAATGTTTATCTTAAATAAAAAATAAAATAAATTATAGGTGGCGCAACAGCCCATTGAGAACTAGTGCCTGGTGACTTAATAATGTTGTCAGGAATGGAGTCCAACAAAAAACTAACACAGGCGTCATTAACACAATACAAATTTATAGCATCTGAACGGGCTTTTGAGACATTCCAACAGTACAATGCTGAGTCCCAAAAAGAGACAGAAACTATTGAAACAATTGAATAAATTTATTTGCATGTTTATGCCGAACGAAGAAATTGTTTAACATAGTTTAGTTTATTAAAATAAAAATAAATTAAATTAGTTTGCGCAACAGTCCGTAGGGCCTAGTGACTTACATCTCTCAACCATTCCTGTGTGCGAGTAATGTTGTCAGGGATGGAGGGGACCTACAGTTTTAAGCGCCGAATTTGAACGGCCAATTTGAGAAAGCACTTTTCATGACAAGAATTACTCTTGTAGGATTTGTCAACTCCTAGCAAGAGGCAGTAACCGTGAAAAAAAACTTTAGGTGTCACAGGCAGGGATCGAACCCAAGACCTCTGGCATGACAATCCAACGCACTAACCGTCATGTCACGGGTAGTTTAGTTAATTTTATATTTAGTTTATATTGAAAAGAATAAAGATATGTATATGTAAAAGGGACCTTGAAGAAGAAAATAAGCTACTTAAAGCACAAATCCTGGGCAGAAGAAATCACGTTTACCAGCTAGAATTAATTCTTAGAGCACTATACAATTTCATTATTACAACCACAATATTACCTACATACTTTACTTTAGTTGGCGCTACAGTGGAATCTAATCTATTGCTGGGCCCCAAGTAAAAGATTCCGCCAGCTTACTGTCTCCAATTTCGAATACCAAGCCGGCGTGCATCGGCCTCAACTTGATCACTCTGCCGGAGATGAGCTCTGCCTCTGCTTCTGGATCCCTCAGGCTAGCGTTTTATATCCTACGGGCTGGAGCATCGATGTTCATTCGCTCTACATGCCCTAGCCATCTTAATCAGTTCGGCAGGGATACCAAAACTCGACATTGCCCGGTATAGTTCGGTCCTGTTGACACTGTCATAGACCGCTTTGAAATCGATGATGTGTATCGACGTTATATTCTATGGTCTTCTCCAGGATCTGGCGTAGAGTGAAAATTTGGTTGATAGTAGATTTTCCAGGTCTGAAGCCACAGTGATAATGGCCAATAAATTCATCTGTGAATGGTTTCAGGCGTTCACATAATACGATAGGCAGGCGATGTTTAAAAGGCTAATGCCTATGTAGTTGGCGCAGAGAAGACGGTAGCCTTTCTTATGGATTGGACAGATAGTGTTTAATTCCACAACCACAATATTGAGACCCATAAATCCAGTTTCAAATGTACATCCAGTTTTTAAAACAGTTGAACCAAGAAAATCAATTGCAACTCGTAAGTCGTATACCTGGGAATAAATTCAAATTATCTAACTTAATGCTGTTAAATCCGCTTTGATTGAATGGAATTCCGTTCTAACAGATTTCTTCCAGCAAGTTGAAACGATTAAAATGTCCATTTTGGATCTTATTTCAATATTCTGGATTATTCATTAAATATGGTGAAAATGGGGGCCAACCTTAAAATCTTTTTATTTTTCTATTACATCAGGGTTTTTTAGGCTAAGTTAAAACACAAAACATCACAATTTGAGAAATCACTTTTCTTGACAAGAACTACACTTGGAGATTTTTTTAATTCCATGCAAGAGGCAGTACCCGTGAAAAAAAACCTTAGGTGGTATAGGGAAGGATTGAACCCTAAACTTCTAGCATGACCACGGGTACTACTAATATCTTACTTAGTTTCTGAGTCTTTATTTGACTCGACATATGTACATATATGTCAAACATTGATTTTGAAAAATCGTTTTGCATTAAATATTTAGGAATGATTTCGATTTCGAACTTTGATTTTAACTATCTGTTTAAGTTTTAAAAAGTAACACATATCTCAAAAACATGACGTCAAAGAGTAATTTTGGAGTCGGATTAGTATTAAGGCCATCAAAACCCATCGGAAAGTGCAATTTGATTACCAGTAACAAAACCTTGTCGACCAATATTCTATAAGCATATAAATGTGTTATATACGTAGATACTTAAAATCACTATTTTATACTAAACAAAGATTTTATGAAACTATTCTTTGAAAGTCCTTTTACACAAACATACAAATTTCTGCTCTGTACATCTTAAAATTAATTGCAACAAAAGTTTCCAAATGGATGTGTAATATTTGTGTGTCAATGGAATACTTTCAAAAGGAGTTCAGTATTGCAAACTTTTTTGATAGATGCGGATGGCCAATCTAAAAAGTCATACAAATAAATACAAAACTGAAAATGCCTTCTATTGTTTTAGTCTTCCACTGAAAATGGGAAGAAAACAAACAAAAAGAAGGTAGATACTTTGAAAGAAATTAAGAACTGTCAGAACTGTATTTATCTCTGCACACTGTCCACATCATGTCATGTTATAACACTTTTCAACTTATATAGAGCTGTCTTTGAGGCATTTTTTTGTCATAAATACAAACAGTAAATAAAATAGTTTGGAAACTTTTTGCACACACGTATTAGGTACAAAAGAAATGTGTTATCTTTATGTGTAAGCATTTTTTGTTTTATAAAACTAAATCGAAACAACTAATGAATAAGTCTCTAAGAATCCAAATGATTCCTTAGGCCATGTTATTGTCCAGATAAGGAAAAAATGTATTATTGTTTACAGTCATTGTCATATATTTTCCATATAATTCTATTATTGTTGTCTTATTTTATTACAGTACCTGGTAGTAGCATCTTAGAACTACACTGCTACCCAATATAACTTTTTGTTTTGATATTAAAAAACTGCTAGTTTTAAAGATCAACCAATAATTTTGTATATCAGTGTAAAGGAGGAAAGCATGCTCTTAACAAGGAAAAACGATATCCGTGACATGGCTGCCACGGTTACGTTTGCAGCTCCATATCCTTTTTATAAAATTATCCATGAGCAATTTACACTTTTAAAACTTGAGAACTTCAGGAATTCCACCGTATCTTTCTCGTAGTGTCAAATGAAAAAGTCTTAAGTCTTTAATCACGAAATCTCAATTGATCGAGAAATATACGTTCAGAGTATTTGTCTCCTAAATTGCATGTTTTTGTTGCTTGTGTGGCACGTAGCGCGTAAACAAACCTTATCCACATCAAAAACTTCCAATTCCGGCCATAAAAATCATTGACCAAAGCACACCGTAAGAGTTCCACAGCCATTGAATTATTAAATAAACTATCAAAGCCTTAAAATGCAAAATTCCAAAGATAGGTTGGATGGCTATAGCATAAAAACTAATTGTCGTATTCATGTCGTTAAAAAATATTTAAGATAATTGTACTAGAAGAAAAAAGAGGCTGGGATGCGACCCACACTGATAACTTCCCATCCCGTCTGCCGATTTGTCTTGCCTAAAAGGTTTGTAGGTTTTCGTGTTTTGTTAAAAAGTTGTCAGTTTTTTAAATAAATGAAATTACCAAAAATAGTTTGCATATGATGAAACAGTTTGATTTCAAAATCTATTTTTTTTAACGAGATTTTTAGTCCAAAACCAATTTTTACCAATTTTAGTAGCACTTGCGTACTATTTTTTGTAGATTTTATTTTTCGGGATTTTTATAAAAAAAAAATACTGAATGTCGAAAACAATATTTTCTGTGAGATGAAATTAGTTTAAAGCTTTACTAACTTTAAATAATGTTTTTTTTAGGTTTTTATTTTTTATAAAAAAAAATATCAATTTAATTTTTCTTTTTGATTTATAAAAACATCGTTACATGGGTAGCAAAATAAATTTGAAGTCGATATCTCTACTGGTTCTTGAGTTATGGACGACAAAAAAAAACTTTCCGAACGTACGGACATACGAACGGGCGTACAAACGCACGCACAGACATCCCTCTAAAAAAATTTTACTAAGACTCTAGGGAACGTCGAAAAATTTCAACATTTTTAATTCGACAAATCGGACCGATTACAATAACTTCCTATGGAAAGTTAAAAAACTTCTTGGGAGTTATCAAACAAAATGCTAAAACAAATTTTGTTTTCCAGACGTTTCCCTTTTGGCACGACTTTGAATACAAAATATTTTCCCATACACAACACATTAACAAAATATGAAATCCCAACATTTTTAACCGTTTTCCTCCAAATCTTTTTTGATAATATTTACATTAGCTACAATGTGCCTTCACTTAAAAAAATAGTTTTTGGGTATTTTGCAAAAATGTGTGCTGGATCCTTTTTCATCTGCCTCCAAATTTGTTGTTGCAAATATGTAGGTTTTCCTCAAGCAGGATCGACTGTATATCTAAAAAAATTAATTCTGTGCTAAAGTCTATTGAAATTGGTTACCGTTCACACCGACCACTTCAAATTTTACAAGCCCAAAACAAAGAGTTCTCAGCGAATTGTGCCACACTGCCGTATGATAATGAAAATACAAATAAAATTCACCCCATATTAACAGCACAGCTAAAGGAAATGCAACCCTTTTTGCTTAAGATTTGTTTTTGATAAATTCATTAGGTTCTGGATAAACTTTTTTTCTGTATTGCTTAATCGCCCCTAATTTGACGCAAAATAGTGTAAAATTATCGTCTTCTAATTTTCAGTCATACATACATATGTATACTGTATAGTATTGTACATGCATTTTGAAAAATAACTGTAACAGCAAAATATGTAATTGAAAAAAAATAGGAATATGCATTTCTATTTACTTTAATTTCAAAACCAAAGTTATATAACCTAAAATAAATTTATAAAATATAGTGTTTGTTTTCATGCATGAACACTTAGCACTCAAAGTACTCCAAGGACACAGCCAGAAGTTAAACCATTGAACCTCGATTTCCATTCTATTAAAAGAATTTTCACATCAGCAGAAGAGGGAGTGTCCTCATTGAGAATTCCGCTTGCATTCATTTGAAGTGAGTTTTCTTTGTTTTTTTTTCTGCAGGAAATGAAAAACTTTTAAGTCCCAATTCCAATACCCCCACACCAACGAAAAATCGTATTAATTTCACATTTTTTTTTTCTTTATTGCACGCAAATATTAACTTCTGGGATCAAATTCATTATTGATGGTGTTTGGGTGGAATTTTAATGATTTTATTGAAAGCATGAAATAAGGGAAAGTGGATCAACATGATAGGCTTGTGATATCGATAGGCCAGGGCAATTTGCTTATGCCTTATAAATATAGGAAGAGGCAAGTAGGTACACAACTGGACCTTCTTTAAAAGAGTACCATTAAAGTTAAAAACTTTTAACGAGTTTTCACAACATTTAAAAATGTTTGAAATAATCATTAATTGGTCTTGCCTCTCTATACTGCAAAATACGTAGTTGTAAGGGCTGGCTTATTTTCTTTAAGAATTCTTGGAATAGGACGTGAGAATAATTTTGGAACTTTTTCTTCATATAGATGAATGTATGTAGAATTAAAGATTTGGTTATAAAGTGAATGAAAAGGAAAAGTTCTCTATATATTGTCGTAAATTAAATTCAAGTTGCTTGTGCATGCCCAATTGAAGGCATTAATATTGTGGAGAAAAGTTAAGATTTGTGACCCTTTGTTTGTGTAAGGGATTTAAAGTTACAATCCTAGTCCTATGATAAAATACGAAGTAACTTTATCTTTTGTTTGCAGAAGAAAATTAAGTTATAGAGAAAGTTTGATACAATACTTTACTTATTCTATTGAATGTTTAAGAAATGTCTTTGCGTATGAATTGGAAATGTTATACGGGATAAAACATAACACGTGAGTACCTTGATATATTTAATAGCAATCTTAGAAGTATGTGTTGTATTTGAAGTTTTAAAATATTTTAAGTTTCAACGCTTTTCATGTTTTTTTTAAAATACAATCCGATTATTATCCGATTTATGTATATTGATTGAAAGGAAAAGAATGGATTAAAAAAAATTAATTTGGTCCATTTTTCTATTGTAAGTTAAATAAATGGTATTTAACACCACACAAAAATCAAAACTGCCAATGTACTGCCAGTTTAAATGAAACATCTTTTTTTTTACCAATTTTTAGAAGTGATTTTTAATGTTTCTAAAAATTTTACAGATGTCATTTTTTTGATCCTATACATACAACATTTTTATAATTTTTAAAACTAAAAAAAATGAATGTAAATATTTTTTTTATTTAATAACAACGTCAAATGTCATTTAAATAAAAAAAACATGATTTATTAAATTTTTAGAGCGTTTTTTTTAAAATTAATTTTGTATATCATTGTAAATCATGACATTTATGATCATTAAAAATTATTATGATAGTAAGAACTTGTGCAGAAAAAAAATTATTGAACTCGGTTCAATAGTTCTTGACAAAACTTAAAAACAACATAACGGTTCTATGGGGGTACCCTTCTCAATCAAAATACAATACAAAAATGTGTTGCATTTGTTGAAAGAAGCCAAGTCAAGAAAAAAATATATTAAAGAAAATTTAATAAGAATCTATGGGTTCGTTTTTGAGAAAATTCGAATTTTCCAGAATTGACCTCACAATTTGTAAAAAATAAAAACGGCTTAAGCAAATCGGCTTAAGATCTAAATTTCCAAGGGTATGAACTCAATCGACCCAAAGGTTTGGGCTGTGGGGCGAGGACAGAAAGACAAACAGACAGACGGGTAAAATCAGGGGACCCAATATTTTCGACTTTTCTACCATCATAATGTCATGTTTTTTTAAAATCTAAAGTTCGAAATTTTGTACGAATGCAATACTTGCCATAGTTCCTTATGTCGATTTATTATGTGGTTTTTCTCAACTTCTTTTTCTTTGAATAAAAGAAATTATTTGTGTACTGCTCAGAAGGGTACCCCCTAAAACCGTTATCTTGTTTTTAAGTTTTCTGAAGGATTAATGAACCGATTTCAACAATTGTTTTTCTGCACAAGCTCTTATACTGTTTTAATAACATTTGATGATCGAACATTTACGAGTTATTGATTAATTAAAAAAAAAGTATTTTCTATTCGATATCTCGAAAATGGGTCTTCATTTATTTACGAAAATCAAATGCAAATTTACTTATATTAATAAGCTCTAAACTGCATACATATATACATAGGTAAGTTTTTAAATTAAAATTAAAATTAAATTATAAGTACTATTTGTAAACAGAGTCTTTGAATACACAATCAAGTTTGTGCGACCCATTCGTGCACTTTATTGTAAAGACAGATTTTTTTAAAAATCCATTTCTCTACTAGTTCTGCAGATATGACTGTACAAAAAAATATATAGAACGAATGAATGTTCAGACGTACGGACGTACAGACAGCAAATAATAAGTTAACCACAAAGTAGATCCAAGTGCCAGTTTTTGATGAAGAAGAAGTCAATTTTTGAATATCTCTATCAACCACTTAATTTGTGCAAAAGAAATCCAATTGACATAATATGTATGTACAATACAAATATTAACTCAAAAGCGTTTTGCCTATCATCTTCACAATAACACATTTTCTAAACTAACCAAATATAAAATATGTGCATATTAGTCAAGGAAATAATATTAACACTCAACAGCGATGTATTGGAATTCAGTAAATACAGCTTTCTGGACCTGATTACCTTTTCTAAAGCCATTTTCAATTAAACCAAAAGTCCTTACCACCTTAAAGCCCAGTTTTTGTAACAAATTTTCCTCAAGTATTAATTACTAGCCGACCCGTGCTCGCGTTGCTTCGCAAATTGTAACCAACACATTCTTTTTGTGCTTATGGATTTTCTTCCGATGTTAGCCTTTCTTTTACCCATTTTATATTTCTATGCGATAAAAGAAAAACAACGAATTTAAGCTTGTTATGTACTCGTATTTAATAAAAAATCAATCAAAAAACACTTCCTTACCGAAAATAACACTTAAGAAAACAAACTTAAGTAAAATATTACGTAGTAAAGGCCAAGCCGCACGTGAAAACAAACAAAACCATTTCAATTTTTTAGTTGAAAACAGAACGAAATTTTTGTCTATTTTCTGCTTTTCTTTCTTTTATTCATACCTAGAGACGGTTTTTTGCAACCGAAAAATATAGTTTGCGGTAAAAAAAAAAACAAATTTGTGTTTTTAATGTTCTCATACATCTATAGGTATGCGTGTGTAAATATCCATAGACACATTTTTTTATTCATTTGCTCATGTTCAGTGCAGTGCAACTGACTTAACCTGCTCTTTTTATCGACGTCATTGCAAGTACCTTCTTCGAGTTATTTGTAAGGAAAATTTTAACTAAATTTCAGTTTTATTGTTCGAGGAAGTGAAACAAAATTGGTAATTCAAGCTATTATAATAGAACTTTTTTTATTTTTAAATTGGAAGAATTATAATCTATTCACTTTCTCGAACCAGAAAAATAAAAAAGATCTAATTTTTCTTTAGATAAATCGGCATTTCATGTGCACGGCACTGTAGTTAATTAAATGTCCATACTCCATAGTAACTTAAAAAAAAGAGCCCACACTGCTCAGCGATGTGACGATAGAATTAGAGAAACAAAAAAATAATGTGTGTGTGTAGGTTAGTTGATGAACTAAAACAAATAATACAATACAGAAAAATTGAATATGTTATGTAGCCTGTAGGTAGGTAGGTGAGAGAAAAATCGTAACTATTAAATGGAACACATATTAAGAGAGAAAGAGCATGGGAAGAAAAGAAAATTAAAAATGTTGGAATGATAATGAAATGAAACAAAGCAGCGACCTCGCGATTGTGATGGAATCTAATTTCCTGGATAAAATAAATTAAAAAAGTTTATAATTTTATAATTTGTTTTTATTTATTTCTCAGGTTTAACTTAGAAGTGATTTTAGGTTTAAAATTTGCGAAACAATATTGACTTTATGAAGCAATGCTAATTTTTGTCGATTATTGTATAGGTTTTAAGATATGAGTGGTTGTATAAGTCAACTAATGAAAAACAAAATGGACAAAAAATGTAAAATTAATAATATTTAAGTTTGACAAATAATTAATGAAAAAAAATTAAAGTCATATAAACACTCTCATAACAATAAAGAAAATAATAAAATATACTTCAAATAAATCGGTTGACTACTTTCTGAGATCGTGCGTTACAAACTTTAAAATGGTTTCGCTTTTATATAATAGTATAGATTAGGTTAAAGTTAAGGAAATTCATACACGTAGGTATATTCCAGAATCTAGAAACTGCAAATGCTTACAATTTAATTGACACTTAGTTTAGAAATAGTATACACTGTAAAACTGTTTAAAAAAAATATTTTAATTAAAAATTTGTTTAAATTCCAAACCATATCAAAATGTTTATGCGTAGCTTTCATAGTTCCGTAGGTCAAACTAATCATTTTTAATTGACTATATTTTGTTGCATCAACATCAACTCAACAAGTTCTTTTCAATACTTAAAGACATCACCCAAATTTAAATATTTGAAAGCTTGATACCACCAATCACTATCATCAGGCGACTCAGACCCGGTTATAATGGATGGGAATACATTTAACATTTATGTATGTATGTCAAAATTATTTCATTTCCGCGGTTATTTGTAATAGCAAGCTTGAATGGTCCTGCCATCACGCAACCAGCAACCTATGAACACAACACAAAAACTTCCATCAATTAAGGCGAGAATTTATCCGCAATAATTGCGGTTGGCCGTGAATTGTTCGCGCTCATTAATTGAACGAATTTCCTCTCCAGCATTCAGCATTCAACTGATGGCTGGCTTGGGTTGGTGCCTGGTGGTGTAATTAAAGGTCCATTTGTCGCTTTCACCTTTCAGGGCTTTCTAATTACAAGTCCAAACAAGAGTAGGTATTGTTGGTTTGTATATGAAGCCGAAATTCAGTTTTGTTTTAAAATTGGCAAGGTAATGGGTGTTTTTTTAGAGGTATAGAACTTTCAGCACTATTTTATTTTGCGGCCATTTTATCAGCTCTCAAGTTATTCATTTTCAATTTGGTTTGGTAATTTATTTTTAATTCTGTTTGGCATTTTAAGACGGGTGGACTGACGCCTGAACAACACTTCCATGTTTTTTTGTTTATAAGCGAATCTTGTTTAGCGATGAAGCACCAATTTTGGTTGAACGGATTCGTCAATATATCAAACTTCCGTTTTTCGAGTGATGATAATCCTCGAGTGTAAGTTGAGACAACATTACATCCACAAAAGCTGACAGTTTGGTGTGCTTAATGAAAATGGTGGAATAATTGGTCCGTACTCCTTTGAAAAAGATGGCGGCCAGAACGTTAAAATCACTGCTGTAGAACCATGAATCCTCATCTTTTGTTCATCAATTGAGCAACCATGATGTGCAGGGCAGGGCTGTGGTGTCATAAATACGGCGGCGGCGGCGGGCGCAACATGTCACACATCTCGTGCCACAATTGATTTATTGACGGACACAATTGGAACCGCATAGTTTCACGTTACTATTTTGACTATTGACTATTTTCTGCGGGGATATTTGAAGTCGCTAGTCTACGCCGATAAGTCCAAAAAGACCACTTGGGGGACACTATTAGCCACGTTGGTAAATGTTATCGAAAGCGAACAGCATTGGCGGTCATATTCCAGAAAACTCATTTAAATTATAATGCCAGAAGATGATCTTTCCAATGAAGTAAATTGTATGTCAATTTAAAAAATCATCTTTCTTCTCCTCTAAATAAAACACCCCTTACGTACAAACCTATACATAAAACAAAGCCTCTTTGATACATTTTCCTCAGGAGCAGCGATGTGAATGCTTTATGTTTTGTCCTTTTATTAGACAAGCCCGTATTTTTGCTGTGATGTGTTATTTCTTGGGTTTGAGAAATTAAATCAATTAAATTGAATACAAATGAAATTGAAAGTTGAAGTTAAATATTGGATTAAAGGTCTAGCGAAATTTTGAAAAACTTAAATCGTGTTTTTTAACACTCCATAGGAATTTATTGTAATAGGTCCGATTTTTGTTGACATTTCTTGAGTTTTCAAGGTCCCTAGAGTATAAATAAAAGATTTTTACAGAGATGTCTGTGCGTGCGTGTGTATAAGTACGTACGTTCCGAAAGTTTCTTTCGTCGTCCATAGCTCAAGAACCAGTAGAGATATCGAATAAATTTTTTTATACAGAAAGATGCAGATAGGACTCTGAAAAAAAAATTAGAGGGTGTTTTTTTTACCATAGTAATTTAAAAAAAAAAGGTGAACATTTTTGTTACCTCAAAATATCTTACTAAGCAATAGCGCTAGCGACTTGAATTTTATATTATGTCTTGTAACGTGATACTAAACAGTACATTTTTGGAAAAACATCCAATTAACGTTTTTTTATAAATCAAAAAAACTGAAAAAAAAATTGTCACCTCGAATATTTTACGAACAAAAAATTAATTTATCTCCAAAATAATTGTATGCAACGAAAAATAACGCTTTTGACATCTGGTAAAATTTTACTAAACAAAAAAACATTTCTAAAAGTTGGTAAAAAATTTTCCATTCATTTTTTGTAAGCGTCTAGTAGCTCTATTCAGAGACGACATATTTATAACAAAATGACTATCACATTTTTCTTGTGACAGCTTTTTAGGTATCAATTTGACTATCACCTTACAAAGATCAAATTCGATTATTTTGACTGTCAACAATCAACAATCACCTTAGCCGATTCCACCCCTGTTTTCAATGTTTGGTTAAATTTTGAGAAAAATCGAATTGACAGTTTTTTGTACAAAAAATAAAAATTTAAAAACAATAATAAAACTTGCCAAAAATTTACTTTCGACAAAAATATCTTTTCAAAAATTAAAATATTGACTTCAAACTAATTTTATCTTACAGAAAATATTGTTTCCGATATTCAGTAAATTTTTTATAAAACTCCAACAGTCAGTTTTTCATAAAAAAAAATAAAATATACAAAAAAAGCACGCAAATGATACTAAAATTGTAAAAAAATGGTTTTCGACTAAAAAACTCGTTAAAAAATAGATTTTGAAATCAAACTATTTCATCATAATGTAAAATATTGTTGGTAATTTTTATTTTTTTTAGAATAATTCAACTGGCAACTTTTTTAACAAAAGTCGGAAACCTACAAACATTTTAAATAAGACGGAATGAGAAGTTTTCAGTGTGGGTCGCTTCCCAGCCTCTTTTTTTCTTGATTTTTGTTTTCTATCATTGATTTAAAAATGTTGATTTATAATTCTTGATTCTTCACCCTTGACTATTTATTTTTTAATTTTCCTTTTTTTAATAATTCGTTCCTGATTTTCAATGTTGGATTACTGAATTTTGGCTTCAATTCTCGATTTTTACTTTTTCAATCTTCATAGTTCTGAATTCTTCACTTTTTATTATTAATTATTGATTTTTGTATTCGTGATTTTTCATTTTTGATTCAAGATTTGTGATTTATAATGTTTGAAATCCAATTTTAGAAATTCCATAAATTTTCCCTCTTTTAGCATATAAAACATACATACATACATAATTTAAGATCTTTAACACCAGTATTATGAGAATAAATATTGTAAGGCTTAGCATATTTTTTGATCTAAGATTTATTTAATTTTGGGAACTGAATATTGAAAAGATGATGCATAGCCAAACATTTAAATACATGTAAAATAAATACACATGAAGTATTTATAATGACGAGCTATAAATGTACCTATTTTGCTATGTATACCAAACCAAACACAACCATTATAAGGGAAAACAATTATTTCATTTATATTTTCACTTTGAAAAGTAATCAAGATAAAATTTAAATTTTCTCAACTTTTACCAACGAGTTGTTCTAAAACAAGCAGTTTCCAAACAACATGTCCTCTGCAGGTATGAAGTTTAAAGTTTTACAAAAGTTTGTTCAAGCTGTGAAGGTGATGTCAATTAATATATGTTTGGGTTGAATTAAGTGTGCATTTAGTAAATATGTGTGTTCCTGTAAACATATACTTAATATACATATATAACTGTAAAATATAAACGCATCTCTTATTGATGAATAAGATGGTATTTAATAAGTTCTTTAAAGCCTACTATTTAACGAGTGCAAAAGAAGTTGATTATCGAATACATACATCATACCATTGTTCATCTAAGGAATCTGCAATCACTAATAGAAATTAGAATGATTAATGATACCATACTGAAAGTTTTAGCAACCTTTAAACTGAGATAGTCATTCATATGTGATTACACTGGTTGACAAATAACGTTATATTTTCGGTAGCACAAACGAAACAATACTTTTTTAAAGGATTTACATGTCCTAAATTCGAATCTCGCCTTTGAATTTTGTATCACTTCAGGTTTTTAAAATATGCGCCTCTAAAAATTCTAAAAATAATCAAGAACGGGATTTGTAAGGCTAAGTTGAAATTCAAAATAAATTTTAACAATCTTACTTAGTTTCTGGAAATTCTCATTAGTTATGACTTATGAGTCTTTATTTGACTTTATAGGAAGTTTGAATTTAATACCTTCATAATTTTAAAAAATACGTTGTGGAGTATTTAAGTTTCTGCTCAAGTTTTAAAAATATATGTTTTCAACATTATTTTTATATTTTTAAATATATTTCAAAAGCTTTTGTTTTTTTTAGAATTATAAAAATTGTTATGTTAAAAACCTGACGAGATACATGAATTTTGTCTTCGGATTTCAATAAAGGCCATCAAACAAATTGGAAAACTACAATTTTATTGCGAAGGAGAAAACCTTGTCGACCAGTGTTATCTGTGCTTAGAATTTAGAAACCCCATCAAGAATATAAAAATCATTTAAAACCTCACAAAAGTTCGTATTTGTAGCTTAAAGTTTAAAAAAAAAACTTCCTATTTTTTAATTTTATCTGTTTCAGGTTTTCACAAGTGTCAGAATATATAGGTAGCGATAGGTTTGATAATTTCTGCAAAGTTCGTTTATGATAGTTTAAGCACTACAAACAACGAAAATGCCAGTCTACCACACTTTTTGCTTTTTAAAAATTAATACAAATTGGGCAACATGTTCAGTTAGATATAACAAGAAAAATCAAGTAAAATTATTAAACAACTAATTACGTGATGCGCTTGCATTAACAATGTCTAGATAGGTTTCATCAAGGCGAATCGATCGGTAGACTATAATTTTTGGTTGACTTATGTGATAAACTGTTAAGGCATTAAATTCCATCTATTCCCAGTTTTTCACTAAATTTTTCAAGGCAAAACACTTGGTACACTTGCTTTATATATTTTGCATATAGTACTTAAAATATCATTTAATAAAAAAGAACAAATAGCAATACATTTAACCCGTACTATTAATCATTTTATGGAGACAATTGAAATAATATCAAAAAATTTGCATGAATACAAATAAAGCGGTCTACGAACTAAACATCTTAAGACATTAAGGACACATGTAATCCGACTATTTTCCATCTGTCATATCTCAACACCTAATTGCAAGATTGTTATAAAATCAAAACGCGCGTAGAACTGAAGAAATAAGAAAAAATATGATGATAAAGAATTCATCCTAGAAGAAATATTTACATACATATGTATATTAAAAAAAAAAAAATTAAAAATTAATGAAATTGTTAATTCATACATGTATAGAGGAGTTGTTGGTACCAAATACACTAAAACAACGTCAGCTGCCGGGCACCCGACTCCGAAAAAAAGTATTTTTTTAATAAAAAAAGATACAACCGTTTAGAAATGTCAAAAAAAATTATTTAAAAAAGATCTTACTTTTTGCAGGAAAATCGGATCGTGTTGATTTTAATCTCATTAAATCACATATGTAGATCAAAAACAGCTTCATATTTTCGTAAATAAGTTCTTTCTGAAAGCGAACTGAGAAAAATCGTAACATAATTTATTGATTAGAATTAACAGATATTTCTAAATGATATGTACATATTATATTTAAGTTTTACAAGATAAGAAAGACACATCTAATCTAAGAAAGTAATGATACGAACGTGATCAGCACCCACAAATTATCTTTAGAAGCTTAATGCACAGCCTGTCGATGTATTGGAACTAGCACAGTGAAATTAACCCCTTCTTAAACCAATTTAATAACTGCACATTTTCGATGCGTGTAACAAGCCATCACAAACTACTTAAAAGTTTTCCATTTGTTGAAACTGTGTTTTATTTCTAAACGAAAAATTCTAAAAAAAAAATTGAGGAACATTGTAAATATATTTTCAATACAAACAAAATAACGAGTGTTGATACATATATGTAACTCTCGGGCGGTACACATTGGTTTTGGATTCCTGATTATTGCAGTGACTGGTTAAGATTAAGACAGAGTGTGGTGAGGCATTCCACATTCGCGTAATAGTGCAGTTGAAGGAAGAAGCTCTTTACTTGACAGTACGACCAAAGTTCTGCTCGAGGGTACACTGGTAAGCATTCCTAGTAGCGAGTATCATGAATGAAGTGTTTAAGGAATGCAGCTAGTTATTTCTCTAGCGCTCACCATTCACCAGTAACATTGCGATTCGCATCTTCTTTAAAAAAATACGGCCCAATGATGCCGCCAGCTCATAATTCACAGTGAAATTTATAACAAACAGTGACATTTTCTGGATCTATTTGTACCTCATGCTGTGCTTCTAGCTGCTCTTCACTCAAATACTGCAATTCTGCTTGTTCACCAATCCATTCAATTAGAAATGAACTTCATCTCTTAATTCTTTGATAAATAAGCGGATCTTCGCCCAACTTTTCAGGAGCCAATTCACAAAAAATTCTTCAGTTTGGTAGATCGTTCAGCTTAAATTCTTACACCAACTGTATTTTGAAAGGCTTTACACCTAAATCACAGAACAGCCCCGAATGTATAAATGTATAATTCAAGATCATCACTAACACTAGCCGATACAGCCCTGATATTTTCCTCAGTTTGAACTCTATCTAAGAATTTTGATAGTTAAATGTCCAAAAATGTAAGTTTGCTACGAAATTTAGTCGCACTAGCCCAAAAATAAAATAAGCATGCAATGAACTTTCTTAAGAGAGCACGCGTTTTGATCATAAAATTCAAAAAATTACCAGCGCTCTTCATTTGTTAGACTAAACTTAAGGTGTTTGGAAGTGACACAAAACACGAGACGTACGTAACGTATGCTGTTATTATTGCCAACAAGAAAATAGCAAAATATCCCCCAATAAATCACAGATTCTTCGTTGATTTTTTCATAATTGAAACATCTCGTATGTAAATAAGTACAATATTCCCCTCTTAATTGCACTGACCATTTTGTCGATTTTTCGATCTATTATCAGGGTGGTTCAATTAGCGAAAACCCCTTTAATTGACATACATGTGTATCTGTTCAAATAAGCGAAACCCGTATAATTGCAGGTATTTGCGAGTAGGTTAACTAAATAATAAAATATTCATCCAAGAAATTTACTCTATAAATATTTCAGTGTCAACTTAATTTCGGCGTCTGTAAGTTCGCCATAACATGATATGTTATATCATCACATGCCAAATAAGCATTGAAATCTGCATTGTCCTCAAGAACGTTATCTATGACCACGAGATCATTTTCCGGCTGCTCTTCTTCTTGGACCTTAGGAGAGCTGGAAGATAACATTGATGAAATACCAGGTAAAATTTAGTTTAAGAATATTTATGATCGATTTTTCTCAGTAAATACTAACGCCAAGCCGAATTTTCTATGTGTTAGTAGACTTCACAACGAAGGCATTTAGTCATTGGTTTTTTTTTTGTCAGTAATATGATTTTTGAAGTTTTGTAGCTCCATTTCGAATGCTCAATCTCTAAATTCTGATTTCAACTCCGGTTGTATTAAGTTTTCTATAACTTTTAGGACCAGTACATGATATGTTATGTCATCACATGCCAAATAAGCATTGGAATCTGCATTATCCTCAAGAACGTTATCTATAACGACGAGATCATTTTCCGGCTGCTCTTCTTTTTGGATGAAGCCTGCTTTTAAAAAAAGAACTTGCAAATGTAGGTTTAGTAGTAAAATATTTCCAATATTAACTTTCTAAAACAATTTCTTATTGTAGAAGGTGTTATAAGCCACAAACAATGTTTGCTTATGTGCATTGCTTGCAAAGATGTGATCGACTTCGAAAATTCTTCCATAGTCTTGCCACGTTCGATGGCTGTAATTTGTTTCCTTGTTATATTTTGCTGATATGTAGTAAGCTTTGAAACAATGAATAATGCCTTGGTCAAGGGGCTGAACGATGGACGTTATATTTGTGGGTACAAACTTCACGTTTATATATTTTAAATCGTCCAACTTCTTATGACAGGCAGCATTGTCGACAAAAAGAATTATTTGTCTGTCCTGCTTTATCATTTCTTCGTCAAATTTATAAAAAATTTGGGCCCATAAATGTTGGGTCATCCATGCCTTTTTGTTGGAGAAATATTGGAAAGGTACAACCTTATTTTTAAAACACCTTGGCGTTTTGGTTTTTTCAATCACATTAATTTTTTGTCCGTCCAATTATCCGAAAAATGTGCATGCATTTAGTTTTTCTGCAGCATATTTTTAAGATCAATTTAGAATTAGAATTAGAATTAGAAATACATTTTATTTATTCATTTTCATTTTACAACTAGTTAATACAAACATTTACAATAAATAAAGAATAAATAATAGTTATCATCCTTTAGCTTCAAGCTAGTGTTGAATGATACAAAGCGAATTTAAATTTACATAAATTAAAAACTGATGTGGGGTGAAAGGAAAGAATTAGAATTAGAACATATTCATATAAATTAAGAGAAAAAGAAATATAATAAAAAGTAGATACTCAGTTTCTATACATCAATGTTTCTTTAACAATAATTATCTATACAATTTAAGTCAATTGTGAAAAGCCAGTCTTTTACTTTTTTCAGAAAAGAGTTTCAATTTTGAAAAGTTCTGATAGATGTTGGTTAGTTATTAAATGCCTTGGGTGCTGCGACAGTATACAAGTTAGAGAAATGAGTTTTATGAGTAGTGGGTATATTGACAAGATGCATATTATTTATGCATAGATTATATAACTGCGAGTTCCTACTTGGAATGTTACCACTTTGGCTGAAAAATTCTTTCAGTACTTTAAAAATGTAAAGGTGTCTCAAAGGTAGAATTCCCAAATCCTTGAATAAGGGCCAACTTTCAGTTAATCGATTTTTGTTGCAAATGATTCTAATTAGATATTTTTGAGCAATCAACAAGGGTCTTAAAGTACTAGCATATGACCACCCCAGCTGGATAAACCATATTGTATTTTAGAGTGTGCAAGTCCGTAGTATATTGATATTGCTCTTTTTGAGCAGAATGTTTTTAACAGATACATTTTTTTAAGCGAGTAATTCAACTAAGCGGGGTTCAATTAACCGTCTAATAAGCTTTTCTACTAATACGGAAAATTTTCGAAGCCAATTTTTTCGATCAATTAAGCGGGATGTTCAATTAAGCGAGGTGCAACTAAGCGGGGATTACTGTATATACATGAACTGTACTTTGTACATGTCAACCAATAAATGGTTTTATTGGATTTTGATCTTTCTATTTCATTTATATTTAAATCTCTACGAAGTTGTGTAGCTTTAGCTAAATTTACAAGAAACGTGAAATAATTAATTAATTTTGAAAATCATACTGTTTCTACCAAACACCATAGATATTGCATCTAAACATAATAATAAAACATCCCTTTAGTGTCTTTAGATTCGATTCAAAACAATATTAGCTTAGCATCATAGGCCAGGCACTTGACTCGTATTTCATTCTAATACACAAATTGATAGTAAAGCTCATTGAATGACTGGAGAGCTTTTTTGGAGTAAGTTAGTCTGAATAATAAGCAAACCAAAATGTAAACAAACTTTTGTTGATTGCAGTAGCGTAGCGTTCGGTGTTCCTCCACTTGTGCCAGCAAACGATGATAGAATCAAAAACAGAACCAGTTCGTTGTGAAGCTTCGACGGATGCGGTTGTTTCACGTCAAATATTTTGAAAATCCCTTTTCCACGTGGATTCAATATACTAACACAGTGTATCTTGTGCATTTAAACTTGACCTTGTCCATTTGTATCTAGTATCTACAGCAACAGCCAATTAAAAGTGATGATATTTAAACAAATGCATTTTTGTTTTTTCTTCTTTTTCGGTGATGTGTTCGAATATTTAAATTGAATATACATAGTAGTTTGATGAGTGATTAAAAATTATGAAGTAATAAAAATAAAGACCTTAAAGGTTGTGTGTTGGTGTGCGTTCGATTTGATTGATGTCCAAGGGTTAGATTGATAATTTTCTAAAATGTACAGGAGTATTATTCAAATAAATGACTGTTCTTTAAAATCTATATTTTTCCAAAACAAATATAGAATTAGAAAAATCACTAGGTTTTTTTCATACAAAAGTGTGAATTTTAAATTTGCGAATTTTGTTTCTCTTTTGCTAGTAATTTAATTCTTCCTATTTTTAATTCATCTTCAATTTTACGTTTATATACATATGTATTTCCTCGAAAATATATACTACTTAGATAGGTATATAATTATGCAGTTCCTTATATCAATTTCACTGCAATTAGTGATATGTATAAATTATTATTTTTTAAAGTGTATTTTTTGCCAATACGTTTTTCGTTTAGGAGAAACTTAATTGAGATCTTTTTTTAAATAACCCTTAAACGCACTAAGCTATAATTAGCTCAGTATTAAAAATGTATGCAGAATATTCAATATCGTATTAAATTGGAAACTAGAAAACATGAATAAAAAAAGTAATAATTTAAAAAGTTTAGTTGAAATTGTTTCTGTGATTTTGAATACTGTTAATCAAAAACAATGGAAATCGGTTGAAAGAAAATACATATTTATACATAATTTTAGAAAATTCTGAAAAACCGAAGTGTTCAAGTTTTAAAATCGAGGATCACGATTTAAATAAACTGTAACTTTTTTGTGTCTTAAGCTTAATTCACACAAATATTATTGTATGCTTATGTTTAAACGTGAAGTGCAATTACGATCAAAAATGCTTTTTTTTATTTTCTTTCAAATACTAGTATTTCGGAGGAAAATTTATTATTTAACTATTACAACATGTGCTCTCCTTCATTAACTTATATTCTTTTAGTTCATTCAGAAATATCACACATAGTTGAAATGACTTATAAAGCGTGATTTTTTAGCTATTATCTTTTTGGCAACACTTGTTTAAACAGCTGACGCACGTTTTGTGTTTTGTTTTACTGTCAAACATCTTCAGTTTGGTCTATAATTTAACCATGAATCGTTTTACAAACGAACAATGCTTGCAAGTTATTGAATTTTATTATCAAAATGCGTGTTCTGTTAAGAAAGTTCATCGCGCGCTTCCTTCATTTTATGTTCAGCTCATTTTTGTCTCAATGGGTACGTAAATAAGCAGAATTGTCGATTTTGGAGTGAATATCAGCCAGAATCATTGCAAGAGCTACCAATGCATCCAGAAAAAGTCACAGTTTGGTGCGGTTTATGGGCTGGTGGCATCATTGGACCGTACTTCTTCAAAGATGATGCGAATCTTAACGTAACTGTGAATGGTGAGCGCTACCGTGGGATGATATCCAACTTTTTTTGCCCAAAATGCAAAATCTTGACTTGCAAGACATGTGGTTTCAACAAGACGGTGCCACATGCCACACAGCACGCGCACCAATGGACTTATTGAGAGACGAGTTCGGCGAACATTTTATTTCCAGATCGGGACCGGTCAATTGGCCGGCTAGATCGTCCGATTTAACGCTTTTAGACTATTTTTTGTGGAGCTATGTTAAAGCTCATGTTTATACAAACAAGCCCGCTTCAATTGACGCATTGGAAGACAACATTGAAGCATTTATTCGTGAGATACCGGCCGAAATGTTGGAAAGAGTATGCCAAAATTGGCCTAAGTGGATGGACCATTTGAGGCACAGTCAAGGTCAATATTTGCAGGAAATAATCTTCAAACATTAAATTATATGGACCGTACTATCGATTCAAAAAAAAATTTCATGCATTTTTATGAATTTTATGTGTTTTTAAAAAATCAACCTTTAAAATATAATTGGTGCACTCGGGCGTATACGCATTATTTTGTTATTTAATAACATAAAATATTCTCAGGGACTGATAATATTTTGTTTGTTGACATATTTTCACACACACAATTACTCCTCCTTAATTTAATTTGTGAATAAATATTACTATTATGTTTGTATGTACATAATTGTATTAAGTGTTTGAAGCTTTCCATTCTTGAAAATATCCTAATTGCAAAAATTAAATACTTAACCGAACACTAAGATTAATTTTTGAATTGAACTCAAAACACTATTTTAATGAAATATTAATATTCATATCTTTAATTTTTTTCTTACTAAATTTTACTATAAATTTTGTATGAGAAAATAAAGACAGCAGATATAAATATTTGATCTTAAATATTGCTATTACTCAGACACTTACAGCCAATTTCTTGATGAAGTTATAAAATAAAATAAATCAATCTAGTAATTTTCGGTTTATCTATGAAACTTCATTTTAAAAATATTTACAACTCGAGAATTTCTTCACCATTTAATTATATCTGTAGAACTCGGTTTAAAATCATTTTCGAGCTCTAGGAGTTTAAGATCTTATTTGAATGGAAATGAGTTTTAACGTTAAAGCATCCCGTAGATTGTATGTAGTTCTGACTCAAAACTTTTACATTTTATATTCTCACTTTTTTCTAAATTAAAATTGTGTTTCGTGTTTTATTGAATTTCATTTAAGATTTGTGTTATTTAAAATTATTCGTTTTTGATAAATGTACAAATGTACGTACATATATATGTAAGTATATGTATGTTTGTGTTGCACTGCACATCTTACTTGAACAATGATCAAAAGAAATTGGTTTCGAGTCCTGCAATCTCTAAAATATTATATCATGCACTTTATTTAAATTATAGAAAGTATCATATTGAACAGTAGTACCCTTAGAATAATAGTTAGTGCGTTAAAAAGTGCGTTTTTTTCGTATTCCATATATATAACTCATAATGTTCATATCTAACGTTATGAACATTATGAGTTAGAACTCAATCGAGTTCTAATTTGTCAGTAAACCGAGTTTTAGAAACTAGAACTTTGTCAAGAAATTGCCCATTATTGTTTGTAAATGTAAGACTGGATATTTTGGAATTAAAAAGTAAATATTTGTACAACTGCCTAGCAATTAAAAAAAAAAAGATTAATTTTACGACATATTTTTCCAGAAAAAAACTAAATTTTCAAGCACACACAATAAGTTTTTATATTGCACCAAAAAAAATGACTACAAATAATACAAATGCACCTTACTGTTGGAACCAATTTCAGAATTGATCATTTATTTTACTCCTGATTTTGGCAGTCAATGTTCGTTAATATTTGAAATATTTATTATGTGTCGAATAAAATCAAATACAGACCCAAGAATCAATTTCCTTGAACAATAAACAAGTAAATTTATATAAAATTGTAGTTTAAAAACACTTTAAGATCGGTTATAATTAGTTTTTATATAGGTAGGTTTTGTCAATTTAAAACATACATACATACATTTTAAGTAGTTGAAAAATACAAAAAATAATCCATCAATGGAACAATGGAATTCAGCATATATATCAAATATCTGCATGTTAATTTTTATACTCATCTTTCTTTGACATATATGTACATATTTTTACATTACTCATGTATGACTTTTTTATAATTGTATTTTATTGAAATAAAAACTTTACCACAAGTTTGCTGCATTGCAATTATTCGCTCTAAAAAATGCAAACTTTTCAATTTAATAAATTAAAAATGTGTTTCAATATACATAATGTACATTGTACATATATATATATATATGGAGGTGTGAACTTTTCACATATTATACACCCAGTATGGCTTGATTTGATTTTTAAATAAAGAAACAATAATTGATTTGTAATAAAGTACAAATACAGTTAACAATATTGACATAGATTTTGTTTGATTGCTAACACTTAAATTTTCTAAGGCTAATTAATAACGGAAATCTTTATTATAACTTTAATTTCAAAAATTATGAGTCTAGAAAATACCATATATTTCTATCTAAAACTTGTTTAATTTTTAATTCAAATTCTTTAATGACTACACAAATTATTACCGTTCGAACTTACTCAAATTTAAGTTGAATTTTTGTTTCGAACTGAACTCTCAGAATGAATCACCACCGCACCGTAATACCTTCATAGTGAATTTATTATATATGCATACAGTTTTTTAAATTATTGCATCATCTTTGCACATTACGTTTATTTTTCTCATTTTTAATATAACTAATCTCTAATTTTCACTACTACTCCTCAGTACTTAAGTTAATTTTACACTGTTCTATAAATGTTAACCTTAAAAGGATCTACTCAAACGATTCCTAGTGTAGACACTGTTGGATAAGTCTTTTGAAGATGAGGTTTGTTTTTGTATATGATCACAAGTAACACCTTCATAATTATCTTTTTTTTATTAAAATTAAAACCTTTTAATCTTGTATTTATTTTATTTGATTGTGGAAATTTCCCATCTTGATGTCAACTTATCACCAAACACTTTACTGATGCAGCATTACGATTCAGAAAATAAATACAAGGAAACATATGTATTTAGATAGAAATATAATTCCCTTGAGTTTTTCTATAGCCTTTAGAGTCTAAGAAATAAGACCAAAGAATTTCGCATATCTTTGTATATTCAAATTCGCTCAGTGGTGCATTTATTTTCACTTTGCTCTTTGGAGTTTGTATATGCCATAAACCTTCACCATAACCAAAGGAAAACATGCCTATATTTAGCTAGCTACACTTGCAACAGAAACAACTAAATCCTGTTCAGCTCATGTTTGAGATTTTTAAATTTAACTCAAAAAAATATTCACATATCACTCTTAGGACATGTGTCCCTAAAAAAATAGGATCTTTGCCCATTATAAATGCAAAGTAGCGTACAAGTAATTTCAATTTACTGAATATGCTTTAATTACTTTTGAATATTTGATTAAATTGTGTTTGCCCAAATTAATTTGAAGTTTGTGTGCGTTACGTTACCTAGAACTAAGGGCTTATAAGGTTATAATACTGCATGCATGGTGAGATGGACTTGTGGACTTGTAGACTTGAGCAATTGCCATTTCTATGTTCATTACAATGAAATCGAAATAGTGTATAAAAGCAATTCAATGCACTTGCCTTAAATTATTTGTTGGATTGGCTTAGCATCGTCTGAACTATATGTTTAAGGTTTCTTGGGAAATCAATGCATTCATCAGGATCAGGATCAGGGATAAGGTAGTTAGCTTTGTCTTTTCGTATCCGAACTGAAATGGAAACCACCAATAGGTCGTCAAAGATAAGGATTTGTTTTCAATGATTAATGAGTAGTAAACTTGATTTGCATTTGTCAAATTCTCTTGTTTGTTATTTATATTGGGAATTGGGAAGGCTACTATAGATACATGTAAAATTAATGATAGGGAATTAGGGTTCTTTTGACATTGTTTTTGATAATCTGTTTCTTCTTGTAACATTACTTTGTGACTATCTATCATTATTTTATTTTGTTTTTGATTGTCTACAAGTTTGGAAAGATGCTTATTCAAGTTAAAGTTAAAGTTGACTTTAAACTTTTTTTTGTGTTTGTTTCCGTATTTATGGTGGACTTGAAAAATGTTGGTTTAATACGCCATACACAAAGTACGGATCACGTGGATAATGGTGTAAGCATCCTCTTAATCAAACCAGGTCCGATTCAAAGAACTTAAAGATAAAAAGTTATTTTGTTTATAAAATATGTCATACAGTTGGTACAATTATTTCTACTTACTTCACATTTTTCAGAAAATAAGTTTTTGTTTCAAAATGGATTTTTAATATAAATATAAAAGAACTTCAAGCAGATCCAGAAATTCTTGAAATAATTTAAAGCTGAGATTTTGATTAATTGTATAACTGTGATAGGAAATATTTTTTTAATTGTGTCCTACTCTTTTACTATTGTCAAAGATAATGTTAAATAATACTGCAAAATAAAAATATGCTATTTAATTTATCATGTTATTGATAAACATCTGTAAGCACTATGTTAATTTTTTTTAAATTGCGTTCTTTAAACCAAAGAATCATAATGTTTTTATTTGTAGTATGATATTGATAAAAATAAGCGAATTTGATTAAACAACAGCGTCTATTTTTATAAATAAGGAATTCGATAATGTTCTTAACTTACAATAACTCTATTCATTTTCTTCGAATTTGTCGAACTACTATAGCTAATAGTTTTAGAGTTGCAAACTATTGAGCCCTAAAAAGTTCTACAATTATAACTTTTTCTATGAATACGATTTTTTTTTTAATTTTTCACATTTTTGTATAAAAATAAACTTAATTATTATTAAGACTATTATTATGTGTACAAACCTATTAAAAATATAATCTTGCACCATAGGACAAGCTTGTTTGATTTAATAAAATTTATAATCTAAATACTTTCTCATTCTTTTAACGCATTTGACAGAAGAAAATTGTTTTCTTCTTATAGACTTAAACAATAACAATGTAATTTCGCAATCATATGTAATTAACATTTATAATAATTATTATAAATCCATTAATTTTGTTTTGGAAAAATCTACTTTTTTCTGCAACTTTGTCTGCAATTTGTTTTTAATGAATCTTAAAATAGATTTCTATGAAAATTATATTTGAAAAACATTACATAGATAGGTACACATTTAGAATCTTAAGCGTCACATAGAATTTGGATATTAATATATGTGTGTACTCGTATGTATGTGTTTTTATTTTGGGGCATACCAAACACTAAACAAACAACTTATTATAATGAAAAATGTTTTAAGACTGTTCGTTACTTAATCGGTGAATGAACCAGTTTCGTGCTGTTAACAAAGATTCCTTAAAAGTTATTAATATCAAACGAAAATAAAAACATCTGATAAAATAACATCAATATGGAAAATGGAATTTGGAACAGTTATTTTGGGCATATTACTTATTATAAAGCTATCTTATGCGCTTGGTAAGTGAACTATATGTATAAATTAGTGATATAAAATATATAAAACTTTACTTTAATTAATTTTTTTATTACGTGATTTATACTAACTAATTTTTGCGATAACATTAAGTTAGTTATCGTTCTCATTTTAGTTAGAATTTGGAAAAGAAATAATTTTAGTCAAATTATTTGATGTAAAATTACTATTTATCATATATAAAGGGTGTTCTTTCAGACGTGTGGTTTTTAATATGGAAATAATTTGTTTCGGAGTGTTTTTAACAGCTTTCATTTGATTTATTCTGAATTTGGTTTGCCATTTAATAATGAATAGACTTAATGTAGGTCAAGGGCGGATCCAGACTTTTCATCAGGGGGGGGTCACACACTTAGATGAGTTTTTACTCACCGCTTAAAAATGTTCTTTAATGATTTGTAAAGGAGGCTAACAAAATTTAAATAACATAATGTGTACGAGTATATTAACCTAACCTTTACACATTTCAATTGCTAAAATGACAACTTTAGTCATCAAATTATTTTATAACACTGTTGTCCAGCAAGGTATGGTCTAACTGTTTAATTTTGATGACTCCTTACATATGAAAGCATTCCTAGATTCCAAAAGTTTTCTAAATATGCCCTATTTAAGAGCTAAAACACAATAGTTTAGTTTTTGCTGCATTTCACGCAGAAATGTAAGAAATTGTTTTGAAACGTAGCTTTTTAAAAAATAAAATATATTTTTCTTGTTTCCATTTCTTTTAAGAACGCTGCAAATAATTCAAAAATCCAGAAAATGAGAGAGGATCTGATATGTAGAAATGTCGAGCTTTTTATGACGTAGTTTTTTCGAACTTAATTTTCGGGAGTCTCTTATATTACTATCGTTATCAATCTTCTTACTCGTATTTTGATCTTAAAGGCGTCAACAAAACTTAAAAATTGTAGAGACAAAAAGGTTTAATTCTTGAATTTAAGGAAATAGTTGCATTTAAGTACATAATTTCCCTAAAAAATTAAATTAAATCAAAGTAAAGTAGGTAAACAAATAAGTTTGGAAGAAAAGTTTTTGTAGCACTCACAAATTACACGTTTCAAAGCTTTTATATCAATAGATATGAAACGTTTATTATGTTTTTCACTTAGCCATTAGTTTTACAAAAATGTCACTTGATTTTTTGGGAAATTTGTATTATTGAAATTCGTGTTTAAATCTCAGTTCTAGAGCATCCAAAGCAAATTCATTATAAAAGTAGATTTATTTAATTTTTTAAGATCTTTTAAGATTTTTTGTATTCAACAGAAAACCAATTTTGAAAGAAATAAAATGCATGACTGGGTCGCTAGAACTTGCTAATTTATTCCAAAAAGTCTGTTTAAAAATATTTCCTGTATTTTAAGATTTAAAAATGTACCTGCAAAATAAGTTTTTCTCAAAAATTTAAATGCCATTTGATTTGTCAAAATTGAAATGCCATTTTATTTGTCAAAAAACATAGATTAACTTATTTTTTTTTTCGGAAAAGAGCTTATAAATGTATGCACATTTTACATTTAAATTTCGTCAAAAAATGTTGTCCTCTTTCTGAGATATCGAGTTCTGTAAACAAAATTAGTATTTTTTTAAAAAATAAAAAAAAAAATACATTTTTGATCATAGAAAATCATCATCAATTTGATCATGTTTGAACCAAAACATTTGTATGGGGACTGCTGTTATTTTTCATATTAATAAAATGAAAAAAAAAACACCTTACACTAATCGGCTGAAAATCTGAATTTTAATCAATACAATTGTTTGGACTGTAGGGGCCAGGAAAGACAAACAGACGGATAGAATCGGGGTACCCACTTCTTTCGACTTCTCTACCGTCGTAATGTAATTTTTAATTAAAAGCTCCAGTTCGAAATTTTTTACTAAAGCAAAACTTGCTATATAATTCCTGTATGTCGCAAGTAAAAATCACTTCAATCACTATTTATATGTGTCAAAATTTAATAAGAAAATTGAAGGATTTAAATGCAACTTAATATAAAATTGATGATCTCTTATTCAAGGTTTCTTCTTAAGAACCTGAATATTTGCTCTTTTTCTTAGAAACAATTTTTATGAAAATAATTTAAAGCATGACTAAAGTTTTTTTCAAATTCTAAATTGAGTGAAAGCAAAAATTTTAGTTGTTTTTGACAGCAAACCACTTTTTGGTGAACGTCGTTAAATTACTAAAAAATCTATAGATGAAATCTTTACTTATACAACTTAACTGTATAAGCTTTATGGCTCATATGACCCCCCCCCCCTGGATAGTCATTTGGTCAAAAGTTGATGAATTTGTGCTGCGTTTTTTGAATAGGCTGAATTTCCGATTCATATTATGTTCTTGGTCCAGTCCTCAGTTAAAAGTAAGGAAGTAAGTTTAAGGAAGTAAAATACAAATGTTGTTTTCATATACAAAAAATAAATAATTTAAAATATAATGGGGGTCACATCCATTAATGCAATACGATTAGTTTTGAATTGAAGGGAATTCCTACGAAAAAGCAAACAAATTATCTCCCAGGGGGGGTCATGACCCCTACGACCCCCCCCCCCTGAATCCACCATTGATGTAGGTACTTCTCAACGAGGTTTGTAAATCGTGCAAATATATTATACCAAAGTAATTGTTCTTCGATTGACATAATCACCCAGAAAAAATCGGTAGCAGAGTATCAAGGAAGACCTGAATGAGTCAATTGCCATCGCGAGCAACAATTGGAGCTGTAACCTCTTGATTTGCGGGCTAACAAAATCTATCTCTTCCAGAATTGGGCCTCTGCACTTGAATTGATTTGAACGAAACGTTTTGCTTTGTATTGTTTGTTTTTGTTTTGATTTGATGTATTGACAGGTTTATCCATTATTATGAAGCCAGTGAAAAAAGTTAACATTAGGAATTTAAAAATGTTCTTACGCGTCTTCCAGAAAATTGTCTTAATAGCTTCTGCGTTTGGTGTTTCTAATTTAAGGACGTGTAGAATAAAACTAGAAGACATTTATACAACCATTCGTTATACATAAAACTAATTTGGTGTTCAATATTGAAAATCTTTAGAAATCAAGCTTTTTTTTAATTTTTGTAAGATTATGTGTTGGGTCAATGGAACATTAAAAAAAGTTATGATCGATATACCACCCTAAATTTGCGAAAAAGTGGTTAAAAATTACATCAAAAAAATCATCTTCCGAGACGGTTAATTTAAAGTACATAATGTTAACGTCAAAATTCTGGATTTCAAAAATTATAATTTATTTTTGTAGCGTTACCCTAATGTTTTATGCTCTTTGGCAATATATTTATAGATTTATAGTATACTAAAACCGCATCATTTGTACCAATCTTTAGGGTCCTTAATAATAAAGGCGCATAAATTGTTTAGTCATATATAACTCCTGTATCAATATGTTTCAAGGACTAATAAACTTGGATACAGTACCTACCTATGTACATACATTTGTGCAACCATACAAACGTCATGAAAAATAACCCCAAGTGCATTTTATTTTTTGCACCAATGCCCATGATGAAAAACATTCTAGTACCCCATCCCTAAAATGATGTACATTAAATCCTGTTACTCTATCTTGTTATGTTCTCAGAGCCTTTATACATATCTCCTTTTTTATCTTTTTCTTTCGACCGAAGTTGAATTTTTTTCGTTTACTCCCCATCATTAGGACAAATCTGCACCAAAGGATACGAAGAGCTCTAAGCAATTTTATTATGTATCGATGAATTGCACGACTGCCCTGTTAGATTGGGATTGGGATACGCTGGCGCTAACGCTAGCTGGTTAAAACCATACGAATGCTGCTGCACAGGAGATTTTGTGCTTGTCAGTTGTCTAGTTAGTGTAGATTTAAATCAACAGAACGGTTCGGGCAAACTTCTAATTGTAATTAGGAATAAAACGATAGAGGATGCGGTACTTTAATTGAATACGCCTGACCCGTTCTACAGCCTACTTGTATGTGTATATATCATCATATCGTCTACACCATTCTATGTCTATCTCGAACTTTGCTACACAGAAAACAATTTTAAGCATAAATTTATATGTTTTCTAAAAAACGCACATTTGAAACCAATGATATTTTTCAGAGCCCTATAATCTTTTCTTGCGTTTCTATTTAATTTATAATCAAATAAAAAATACGTAGTGTCAAGTTCTACTTCATTTCTAGGAGAAAAATATTGAAAAGTTTAGTTTTCAATATTCTCTCTCTTTTCTTCATAACTCTGCGTAAATTGCTTATGAAAAGGTAGAAATCAACTTAAATTCATAACTTTTTCTTAATTCTTTTCATTACCAAATCTTAAATTTCTGAGGGTTATCATTTTTGGAAATCTGTTTTCTTATCTTATAGCTATCGATTCGGAAGATTTAATGCAAAATTTTTAAGAGAGTTGCCAATCGTGATATTTTTTGGAAGAAGACAAGTTGTCGTTTAAATAAGTTCCAAAAGTATTAATTGAACAATAATTAAAGTCTTAGACATTTTTTGTCGGGTACTCTAGACCAATGGATGTGTATTTGCATTTTTTTATATTTTGAAAGTCTGTCATGTGATTTTTTTAAAAAACTTTCCCAGCTTTTAATAATTTTTTTGTATAATGATTAGAGAAATATTGATCCTGTTAAAAAACTCAACGTTCGTGTAGTGCGGCTAAAGAAAGAATTCCTGTACTTAACAGTACGTCCGAAATTGAGCTGAAGAGTAAGCTAATGAGCATTCCAAGAAGAACGACTATTACAGTTGAATTGTTTGAGGGGAGGAATGCAAGTAGCTATTTCACAAGAACAATATTTATGAAAATATCGACAAAACAATGATAGGAATGAGACCTTGCGGCGGTGTTTAAAAGTAGCAAATGTCTTGGTAATAGAACGATAGCCTATCATTTCTAGAGGTCTTTTTTCAATTATATTTAAAAGACTCAATTACGTTATTTGGGCATCAACCCAGATATGAAAATTATACTCGAGTTTTGGACGAATAAAAACAAAACTGCTTGTATCGCCGGAGAAAACCTAAACACTTAGAACGATTTTTAATGGTGTCGAATACCTGATCACTTCAAAAGAGATGGTTTGTGATGCCCATGCCAAGTGAATATCAGATTTGAACTTGTCCAATACTACTTGAATTGAATTGTTTAAAAAGTAATTTCTATCCCAACAAAGAAGAGATTTGTCGATATTAAATGTAGGTATCTATTTTTGATAAGAGAGCTTGATGCAAGACTCTATGAAATGCCTTTGAAATATCAAATGCAATATTCTTACTTTCTTCGAAAGCGATGTAAAGATTTGTTCCACTGTTCCATATGAGATAAACCATGAGAACACCTGTGGACCTATTGCTACGAAAGCCAAACTGCCGGTCATTAAGAAGCTTCGATTTGTTGATTTAATTTTTGTAAAAATAATGTATAATCAGTTATTTAAACATAATAATTGATCAATATTCAAAATTTTTTGGGGAGCAAAACAATTTCTTTTCTCCCTGTGTAGAAGTGGAGAGTGTAGTGTCTGCTGTCAACTAAACACATGCGGACAAACAAACAACATACTGCACGTCAAAGCGACAAACTTTTTCCAGCTGTACCAACGTTGTCATAGCTGAATTATACGCTAGAAATACTCGTATGATATTTGAAACTGATTTTAAATTCGGATCAACAAGTTTTTTGAAATGATAACGCTTTAAAAGGTTTCTTGTCAATGCAGAATCGATGATAACTGGGCTGGATTTACCTATATAAACCTTTAATACAGCACCATCTCCACCAGCGCCATTATAGATTTGTAGATCAAATTGTAATTTTGTTTTCAATCGAATAATACCACGCGTATCCTTTGGTATAACTTTGGCTGTTTCTTTTTTTGTTTTTATTTCCATAAAGCACGACTACGTGCACATACATAGAACCTCTAATCTGGAAAAAAAAGTATTTTACTGAATGATTACCACACTTTAAAGCACGTGACTTGTTTTTTCGCGATAAGTGAAAAATTGCACACGGTAGCAATGGCAGTTCTTGTGCTGTTTGCAACTAAGGAAAAATAAATCAATCCAAATCAAATAGGAACTTCAGACTAAGTTTATTGGTGTAGTAGAAGGTAAAGGAATACCTACCCATAGAAAAGCAACCTACCTTTCTATAGAATAAAACAGTGGTACGGTTCTGGTACCGCACTCCACACGTCTCCCATAGTTTAGGTTTGCCTGAAACCTAGGATGTCCTGATGGCTGGCTCCTGGGTTGCCTTTCTTTTGAGAGTATTTTACTGGATAAATGCGCTTGGAAAAAGTTCTTATTCACTATCAGATCACGTGCACAATTCCACATCAGTGTTTTGCAGCAGAGCACAAAGCTTGTGTGTTAGGGATAAAAAACGAACAGGAGTACAGGACGTGGAATAATGTAGAAGATTATCGTCGGAGATAGGCTGCAAGCTATTTTAACTCTTTAAACTTGCACCGGAAAGTACATTTATGTTTGATTTGTTTCTATTTGAAATTTCAAAGTTTGCATACAGCACTGATGGTCTGATGGCTTATGGTTTGGTGTAAAATCAAATGTTTTAATTTGAAACTATAATTCTCACGTTCAGAAAACAATGAATCGTATATTCACCTATTGTTCTCTTATTAAGATGAATTGTAAATTTCTTATCTTTTATGGTTATGCTATGATTAATATGTGAGTAGATACATATACATATGCATGTATATTGTGTTTCTTCAAAAGTTCATAACATGAAACATGAAATATATATTCTACTTTTGGGACTTTCAACTATCAGAAAGGAAACTGAGGACTTTATCTCAGTATATGTATCTATTCGTGAGTTTGACTTTTAAGCTTTGAACTTTATGTTACTTAATTTCTCCAATGATAGATTTAAAAATATGACTCTTTGAATATGTCGATAAACATTATACGTAGGAAGACACGGTTTGGGGTTTCAAGGCCAAATACAGTTAATTCATAAAATATTTAACATTTTAAAAGGCTTCGAACCTGTGGGTATTTTCAGAATAACAACTGTCCAAGATTTTTTTGGAATTTGGATTTTTGAAATAATCAGTTCTTAATTCTTAAACTATAAATTCATTTCAAATCCTAAACATTTAAAAATCTCATCTCGAGTCAACATGTTTAGTGGGAACAGATTTTAACATGACAGGTTTTTATACCAAACATATTATATTTTAATTTCCATAATTTGCAAAGACTTCAATTGTATAAGTGCTTAAGTATTTTTTAATTCAAACATTTTGGTTTAAGACTAAATTAATCAACAAAATAAGTTAAATTAAATTCGTAATAAGCATAGTTTTTGAATAATTCTCCTTTTCCACATAACCAGATATCTGCTTGAATGACGACTTTTTTGTCAGTCACATTCAAAGCCACACCAAAATTACAACCGCCACAACCTTTTTTCAACTAAAAAGTGCTTAAACGGCCTTGTTTGCAAATAAAATTCTAGTTTCTTAGGAGTTAAAAAACTTGATTGTTAGCATTTTGATACAAATAGCTGAATCTTAGAACTCGTAAAGATGTTATATCAAACATTTGTAAGGGTGTGACGCCACCATAGCAATTTGAAAAAAAGGTGAAAATGTTAGTTAACCCCAAAAATCTCACGAACCAATAACGCTAGAGACTTGAATTAAATTTTTAATTTTATATTGTAACATGATACCAAACAAATATATTTTTGGAAAAAAATCCAATTAACGGTTTTTTTATAAATCAAAAAAACTGAAAAAAATATTTGTCACCTCGAAAATCTTACGAACAAAAAATGGTTTTATCTCCAAAACAATTTTGTGCAACGAAAAATAACGTTTTCAACATCTGGTCAAATTTTGAGAAAAATCGAAGTGACAGTTTTTTTTACAAAAATAAAAACCTAAAAAAAAAATAATAAAAGTTGGTAAAAATTGATTTTCGACTCAAATATCTTTTCAAAACTTTGAGGTATTGGCTTTAAACTAGTTTTATCTTTTAAAAAATATTGTTGTCAATATTTAGTAAAATTTTGAGAAAAATCTCACAGAAAATATTGTTTTCGATATTCAATGATTTTTTTATAAGAATCCAACAGTCCATTTTTTTCAAAAAAATAAAATCTACAAAAAATAGTACGCAAATTTGGTAAAAATTGATGTTCGGTTCTCGATATCTTTCAAATTAATTTCATTCATCCAATTTGTATTTGTTTATATAAGAAATAAAAACTTTTAAGAAATGCTACTAAAATTGGTAAAAATTGGTTTTCGACTAAAAATCTCGTTAACAAAACTAGATTTTTAAATAAAACTATTTCATTATATGCAAAATATTGTTGATAATTTTGAATTTTTTAAGAATAATTCAACTGACAACTTTTTTAACACAACACGATAACTAAAAACTTTTAAGCAAGACAAATCGACAGACAGATGGGAAGCTATAAGTGTGGGTCGCATCCCAGCCTCTTTTTTAAAATGGTTACAGATGCAGATGCGTCATTTTAACTCAAGTGCTTTTCAATAAATGTAAATTAACAGTTTTGGAAAACAATATTTTTCTTTTTTTTTATATGTATATCGTCTATAGGTTCAAGAATTCTTGTTGATCTTAGAAACCTTTTACGTGTTAAAATTAATTTTAACTCATTTCTGAGAATCAAACTGTATTTTCTGTTTATAAATAAAAAAATATTTAATATTTTTGAAAACAAACATGGCCGACAGTACTGCCTCTTGCGAGGAATTGACAAATCATCCAACAGTAATTCTTGTCATCAAAAGTGCTTTCTCAAATTAGCCGTTCGGATTCGGTTTTAAACCGCAAGTCCTCTCCATCCCTGATAACATTACACGCACACAGGAATGATTGAGAGTTGGAAGTCACTAGGCCCTAGTTCTCAACGGACTGTTCCGCCACCAAGTTTAAAAATATAAATTAACATTGATCTAACTCGTCCTAACTCCTATTTAACCATATTTTCTACAATAGCTCAGAGTCGCTCTTAATCTTGTCTATTGCGACTCCAACATAAAAATAGGATTTGTAAACAAAAGAACAAAATTTTTAAATCTACAATCTTTCTCAGATGCAATATTAAGCTTACCTAAAAAAAGATCAAAGTATGTTTGTTATAAAATGTCTACATACAATAGCTCAGAGGCAATTTTAAGACCTGTTAATCTACTGATCAACGTCAATTTCAGAAATAAATGGCTTTACAGATTATCTTGAGGTTATAAGAACGGTGTTAGAATATCCTTTTTTTAACAACTCCAAATACGCTTTAACATTTAAAACCTATCTTAGGTTTACAAATGTGATTCCTTTTATATACTGCTTTTGTCCCGTAGGTTTTGTTTTGTTGATAACAAATCTTACTTCATTTCCACTAATTATTGAATACTTGGACATATTTTTCTTTTCTTTGAATTTGCTTGGTGTTCTACATTGTATATGTATGTAACCAATTATTGGATTAACTAGAAAGTCTGTAGCACGATTGAGTTGGTGGAATCCTATTTAGATAATCAAAATTTTGTAGCATTCGTGTAATTCTGTTTGCAGATCTGGATTAAAGATTGTGAGAACAGGTTTGTGTGTTAATTGATTATTAGTATATTATCTAGCTTCTTTGTATTCTTGAATTCAATCAAAAGTTATGTTATTTTTTATATAATATAAGTGGATTAATACATTGAGTTTTTGCACAAAATGCAGGAATAAATTAGCGAAAATAATTTGCCAATTAAAAAATCATTCTTAAAAACTCAAAATATCCTTCAGAGGTAACAAACGCTATTTACTCAATGGAGTCTTCATCTATTGGAATTCTGAAAAAAAAAAACAGAAGCTATGTCTAAGGACGAAACGTACTTACATATTTCAAGCTAAATGATCATCTGTCTATAAGATGACTTGTATGCATTCAGTCAAAATTTGATTGAAATCATCTCTTCTTTTTGTGGTTATTAATTATGTCAGATTTATTAATACTTGTAAAAAAATGTACAAACATTCTCTTTCTTAAATTATAGATCCATTTGAATCTACAACAATTTCTAAAGAACCATCTTTTAATATATCTCTGCTAATAATCAAATCAAAGTCTAAATATTCTCCTTCAATTAAATAAAATGTAACTTAAAAACGCTTCAATTACACAAAAAGTAACTTGAAAACGTATTTCATTGAACTCAACAAAAAAGTTTAATTTTTCTTACATAAATATTTAATTTTTAATTATTCTTTGTATCGATTGCATTCATGGTTCTTTTAAATTTTGAAATTTTGAGGCAATTTTTTTGTTAATTAATCCGAAGTAGAATCAAAAAGACAATACATTTGTTTGTCATTTACAATGATGACTTGTGTATAATTTGGATTATACAATTTTTTAAAAGCATTAATTTTGTATTTGTCTATTATCTGTAATAGCTGAAAACAAAAATTGATTTATTACAAAAACTACATTTCTTTTCAATTCCACTTTTTGTATTAATTTTACTTAATTTGTGGTTGATTGCAATGTTGGTAGAATCGACACGAATGTGACCAAACTTGCCACAGTTAAAATGAGTTTCATTTTTAACACGTTTACTTGTAGAAGGGTAAGAATCTGCAGCTCGTTTTGAAACATGATTCGAAAATGGTTTGAAATTTTTTTGAAAACTCGATGAATTTGAAATCTCAATAGATTTAGGACTGTTTTGAAAGAAGACAAATGATCAGTAAGATTTTAAATATTAACACAAAAGTTAACGAATTTTTAATCTTCGAATCTGATCATTCTTAGAATTCGATTTATTACTATCAAACTTTCTTAAAAAATTAAAAACGATCATACCACTTGCTAAAGTGTGTATGAGAGATGCACGCAAATCTTCAAAATGATAATGTTGAAAACAGTACTTTTCGCACCATGTCTTAGCTCTTCCGAAGAGAGATGATTGTATTCGTGGAAACACGTTAAAATTTTTTAAATTATTTTTTTTTTTTGATACGAACATCTATGTACATACGTCATCGCACTATTTTTTATATCAACCCTCGAAAAATCAAGATCGAAAGTATAGAGAATCCACTAGTAATTTTGTGTCGGTCAACGTCTTTAACAAACTTAATTATATTTTGAACGGTTTTGAAATCCCCAAACCTTTGATCATTACTCTCAGAACACAATCAAAAGAATCACCCTCTTCAATATTCTCTTGACCAATATTCCCATTCATTATTATCAACTAACAAAAATAAAATTAATACAAATAGAATTCAAATTACTTATCATTTTTTGTTGAAATGTTCAAGAAATACCTGTTTTTTTCCTCTCAAAATTCAAAATTCTTGAATTTTGACGAATCTTGACGAAAGATTTCTTCTTTTTTTTTAATGGCTAGACTATTTATCGTTAGCTTGGAAAGTATCCCACTTCTGATGAAAAGGCCTATTGTCTAGGGTGCATAAACAACATCGTCTAAGAAAAGCTATAATGAGAATTCTCATTGTTTCACCTTTCTCTAGACGAAAATATTTTTAATATTTCTTATTGTAATACAATCGTAACGTCATTTTCTCAAACTAAGTGTTTTTGAATATCGAACAGTAATATTTACAAAGTATCTTTATCTATTATATGTACAGTACATATGTATGTATATGTACATATTTAAAAAAAATAAACTAACAAAAAATAAAGTATGCAATTTACCAAAGTATTGAATAACGTATGTGCACATCATCGAGTTATTCCTAAGTGCCAAGCTTTTAACCCACTATTACTGTTTTTTTTTCTTACCAATGCACATTTTTTCGCCAAAAAGAACTTAACCTATATTTTTTTAATGATTTTGCAAAAGTGGTGCTCTATAGCGTTTCTAGCAATACAGTTGTTAGGTGCAATGGCTGGTGGGGAGAATCTTAACATACAATTTGTATTGCCGAAAAGATTACTAACTTTTATTTTCAATAAATGATATTTTTGGTTTGTGTCGTGCAAATTAATCACTGGTCACATAAAAGGTAGGATCTTTATTATTATTCTTCGTTGTTAAAATAATATTTTTGTAATTATGTTTAATCTTACAAACAGCTTCTTCTGTTTCTCAATCCGTATTCGATTATTTGACGATACTTTGCTCTTACCATTGTAGTATCTGTCTGTGCAAGAGAATGTTGCATCTATGTGCAAGACTTAATAAGAATATTTAGATTACGTTTAAACTTAAAACCATATAATGCTTTCTAAACAAAAAATTATATTAGTAATTCAACTTTTTACTTATAGTAGTACACATACATACATTTATCATACATATACATATGTATGTACCTGAAATCTACTATTTGATGTTTACCTATACTCGTAATTAAAAATTTTAATTTTTTTTTTTGGTATTTAAGATCCCTCAGAGTTACTGATTCTCATCATAAGCCAAGAAAATAGTTACCACAAGCAATTAAATGAAAATCTCCGAAGTAATATACATAAGCAATCGATTTTATTATCAAAGAACCATTTGATCCACGTACATGTTCTTCATGAAATATTAAACCACCCTGGAGACTGGACCTTTCTGGCAGTCCTTCCAAAGCTCACAACATCCAATTTAATAAAATCAAACACAAAATGGATTATTCTTTGCGAAGATCTAAGCTTAATCCAGTTAAAGCCATTGATAGACAACCTATCGCACGAAGATTATACAACGGTGAGTTTACTGCGATATTAACGAACACATTATATGTGTATGTATATAGTAAATAAACAAAGAAAGAATAATATTCATTCATTTAAGGAACAATATTTTGGATACCCACTTTATGACCAAGAAGCTACAATCATTCATCACTTTGCGTTCTTTGAAAACCCCCGATGGTTTCACTACCCCATGCTTCAGGCAGGTGTTATATTTTCGGTCCCCCTAGTGCAACAGTATGTTAAAATTTAAATCATTTTATTCGAATATATAAATTCTATGTTTACCTGTCCTGTCCACCGATAAACAGTCTTGCAGAGTATGTCTCGAAAGTGAAACGTAAAATGGATTTTTCCATAGATGCGTCCCATGAGCTGGCCCGATTTATTATGGAATATGTAAAACCCAAAAGTCACATGCACCACGAAACACGTACCCCAACACACGATGTACAGGATGTTGCAACCAAGGGATTTGTATCTAGTGTTGCCATGAGAAACGGTGACAGCATACCTAAGAAAAAGGCCAATAGCAGGATTCTCATGCAGCCAGCATCGTACATTTGCCCATCGCCATCGGTGGAAGGACTCCGCACAGATTGTGCTTTGTGTGTTAATTCATCGGTTACCTCATCCTGTGTAAGTATCCATATCCATATATAGACTAGAATGTTCTTTGTTTATTTTTGCAGGAGACCTTAAAATGTACCATAAAGATTTGAAATAAAACTTAACGTTGAAAAATTTAAATGATTTGGCTAAAAAAGTTCCTCGTTTTGTCCAGTAAAATGCTTTAGGTACCATAGTTTCTTTCAAGCAATATACCTAACCTCTAATATACATATGTATATAGGAAACATTTTTGGTTAAAATATTTTCTTAGATTTTTGAATTGTGCCTGAAGGTAAGTCAGTAAAGATATGCCAAGAAAGTCAAAGTTTCAGTCAAAATTTATGATAAAACATGCATAGGTATAGTTCTAAGATAGAAAGAGAGAAAATATTTACAAATAGACAAGGTGCAGCTTGTTTTTAGTTTTTGTACAAGATACATATGAAGCCAATTAATAAACACAGTCCGCAATCAACATTTATTCGAATACATTTTTGTTCATGATATGTTTTAAAAATACATATCTTTTTTCTTGAAGATTTAATTCAGTATTTACCTATTATAACTAATATTTATATTTATAAGAGATACAATTACCAATCAAAATACTTAGGGGGGCATCTATGTGAAAGCACATAAAATCAGACTATTTTTCTATCCATCATATCTCAAGTATTAATTGGAAGATCGTAATGAAATTAAAACGTGCATACAACTGAAGAAATAAGGAAAAAATGGTGGTACAGAATTCATTCTAGAAGAAATTCATGCATTTAAAAAATTGTAAATTAACAAAATTGTAAAATCTCGTTTTAAACACTATAACATTTACATCATTGAAAAAAGGAAAGCGCAGACTTTCAAAAGAGAAAGGTAAAACAACACATTGAAATTTTGGTCATTTTCCACAAACTCTTCTTAAACTGTTTGGTTTTAAAAAAATTTGTTTAAAATAAATATGTGGACTTGTAATGTTAAGTTATTAATGGTGGTGGTTTTGAGGGAATTTTTATAGAAGATTAAAAAACACGTTTCAAGACTCTGTGTTATGAACTTCTTTTCTTTATAGATTCGAAGAAATAATTTAGGAAAAATTAAACTTAAACCAAACAAAAAAAAAAAACGAAATTGTATACAAAATTTGATAAAAATCGAAATAATGAATATATTTTTAGTCACTTATGCATGTATGTATTGACCTCAAGACAGCAGCCAATGTATTTAAATTAGTTTCCATTATTTGAACTTTATTAGTAAGAGCAAACATTATGTACAATATTCAAAGGTGTGAAATGGCACGTTTTCAATTTTTCCCAGCGTTATTCAAGCGTAAAGCGATACATTTTTTTCTGCGGAGATATGATACTGTCTTTTTGAAAAAATACTCGGGCTTTTAGTTTCAAAATATCCTTCGATTTAAAAAGAAACCAGTAAATGGCACACACTGTAACTGCAATCAAAACCATACAGTCTGGTTTGGATATTTAATAATAACCGTAATCGATTGCGAAAACTTTTAAGGAAGTGTATTAAAATTGCAAACTTCAACCATATGAGACGCGGTAGCTGACACTCACGTTGCATTCTTAGCATCTTAATCTTTGATGGCAATCATAGCAAGAAGTGAACAGCTGCAGACCATTGGGCCTTCTTCACAAACAAAAACTCACCATTTATCCATTTTTCTTGGAAATGATCTTATTTGTTCAAAATAAGACTAAAGGTCTTTTTATACCATAAAGATGAATATGGAAAATAATTTGCTTGAAGGTGTTAGTTAAATCTGTACAATTATCATTATTCAAGACTTGATTTTAATCTTATAGGAATTTTAAAACATTTTGATGCTATTTGCGAATAAACAAATATTACTTCTACTTAGCGAATAGTGAATGTCTTAGGTACTTAGTTAATTTTTTCGATCCAATATCAATAATCAAATATTGTCTATTATAAAAACAGCAATTTAATTTATTATATTCATACATAAATATATACATTTCTTATTGTTGCATGTACTTATATGTTGTATTAATTAAGAGAATAATGTATTAACAATTTATATATAAAAGAAACATATCAAAACCAAATTAATCGATATCACAAATAAGTAAGCATGTAATCTACCTATCATATATTTACATTTAATACAATACCATTCTTGGAAAACTCCCACCATGATGCGTGTCCGATGTTGTATTTACCAATTATTTGAACCTATAAGCTTAACTCAAATAAGCAACTATTAAGATCTAATTTTTGATAACAAAAAAGGAACATAACAAACACCAAATAGGTATACATAGTATCCCGATAAAAATCAAATCATTTGACCGGTATCATTCTTTCTATCCCAAGAACAAGTTAAGTGGGTTTGTTCAGAAAGAAAAAATCCTTCAAAATAAAGACACAAGGCCTTAGGCAATTAAAAGTTTCCTATTTTATTTTTGTTTTCTTTCAGATTGCCGCTGGTAGAGAAACCATTTATTTCGCTATAAAGACCTGTCACAAATTTCTTATGGACCGAGTACCAGTGATACAAAGAACTTGGGGACAGTATACGGTACACAAACGATTTTTCAGTGATAATGCTAGTAAGTTATTCTTCCTTAATCTCTAAGCATCAAACACACTTATTATCCTAAGGCAAGCAGCAGGATATTGTGTTCTTTCATGTGAGCAAAAGAAAGCCTATCGCTTATAAGCATGAAGCCAATGTTTACACTATAAAATAAAATACTTGACTAGGTCGCACGTACATACAAACATACCTATGTACAGTACATATCTGTTTAACTAAATATTCGCTTCTATATTTTAGGACTGTCATACGTTGATAACCTCATAGTATGTTTTTTACAATAGTGTCTTGCGGTTTTAAAAAGAATGAACTGAATATTACTTTAATTAATGAATTATTGAAGCACAAGAATGTAAAACTTAAGCATAGGGTCATTGATGGTTTGTCTTGCAAAGCATTTGATTCCAAAATCTATTCCAGACATTTTGTCACTGTACACTACTCGTCAACGAAATATGCACAACACAATTTTTAAGGTTAAAAAAAGGCTTGGATGCGACCCACACTGATAACATCCCATCCGTGCCCATCAATCGATTTTTCTAAAACTTTAACATCTATTATGAGATAAGAAAATTTGAAGTCGATATCTTTCTTTGTTCTCATAATTCTTGAGTCGAAAACCATTTCTTATCAGTTTTTTTGTTGTACATATATTTTGTATATTTTCGTGTTATGTAAAAAAAGTATTATCAAGTGAATTATTCTTAAAAATGAACTTAAAATTAGTAACAATATTTTGCATATGATTTGAATTCTGTTTGTAATCTCAATCAGTTTTTGTTAATAAATAAATGTTTAAAACTATATTTTTGAAGACAAAATTAGTTTGAAAACCAATTTTTACCAACTTATAGTACAGTTTTTTTTAGGTTTTTATTATTTGTAAATAAAAAAAAGGTTTTTCGACTTTACATACAATTTCTGCAGATGTCAAAAACGTCATTCTTCGTTGAATGCAATTGTTTTGGAGGTAGTACATTTTTTGTTCGAATAATATTTAAGGCGATAAATATTTTTTTTCAGTTTGATTTATAAAAAGACTGTTAAACAATATTTTTTTTTTTAATTATGCTAATCTGGTTTTACGTCACATTATATTATATAATATCGGGTGATTTTTTAAGAGCTTGAGAACTTTTAAAAAAAAAAAAAACGCATAAAATTTGCAAAATCTCATCGATTCTTTATTTGAAACGTTAGATTGGTCCATGACATTTACTTTTTGAAGATAATTTCATTTAAATGTTGACCGCAGCTGCGTCTTAGGTGGTCCATTCGGAAAGTCCAATTTTGGGTAACTTTTTCGAGCATTTCGGCCGGAATAGCCCGAATTTCTTCGGAAATGTTGTCTTCCAAAGCTGGAATAGTTGCTGGCTTATTTGTGTAGACTTTAGACTTGACGTAGCCCCACAAAAAATAGTCTAAAGGCGTCAAATCGCATGATCTTGGTGGCCAACTTACCGGTCCATTCCTTGAGATGAATTGTTCTCCGAAGTTTTCCCTCACAATGGCCATAGAATCGCGAGCTGTGTGGCATGTAGCGCCATCTTGTTGAAACCACATGTCAACCAATTTCAGTTCTTCCATTTTTGGCAACAAAAAGTTTGTTAGCATTGAACGATAGCGATCGCCATTCACCGTAACGTTGCGTCCAACAGCATCTTTGAAAAAATACGGTCCAATGATTCCACCAGCGTACAAACCACACCAAACAGTGCATTTTTCGGGATGCATGGGCAGTTCTTGAACGGCTTCTGGTTGCTCTTCACTCCAAATGCGGCAATTTTGCTTATTTACGTAGCCATTCAACCAGAAATGAGCCTCATCGCTGAACAAAATTTGTCGATAAAAAAGCGCGAAACACATTTCGAACCGAACACTGATTTTGGTAATAAAATTCAATGATTTGCAAGCGTTGCTCGTTAGTAAGTCTATTCATGATGAAATGTCAAAGCATACTGAGCATCTTTCTCTTTGACACCATGTCTGAAATCCCGCGTGATCTGTCAAATACTAATGCATGAAAATCCTAACCTCAAAAAAATCACCCATTATTTGATTGAATTAACTAGCTTTATTGGTTCGTGAGATAACAAAATTTATTTGAACGAGAAATGGTTTTCCGAACGTACAGAGGCGGACGTATGAACGTACGTACACGCGCAGGCACGATTTAGATTCTAGGGACCTTGAAACGTCGGGAAATGCAAACATGTTGAATTCGAAAAATCGGACCAATTGCAATAACTTCGTATGGGAAGTTAAAATATCCTAAATCTTTGATAGATTCAGTTTGAATCCGACTTCAAAATCATTCTATCACGTGATGTTTTGGTATACAACCTTTTATAATTCGAAAAAAACTTATTAGGCTTTTTAAGGCCAAATCATCAGAATTCGGTTTTTTCTTGTTTTTTCAAAGAATTCTTATGCATTGCAAGGCTTCACCTACCATACGCAGTACGCACATTAACCTTAAAAGAACGCTGAACCATTCATCCTAAAACCAATTTTTTGATCTTATTACGAATTTCTGAATTTGAGTACATACATATATATACATAGCTAAATTCGAAATTTGGATTCGGAATCAGCACTAAAAATTAACTATATATAACGAATTATTAAACCAATTCGAGGTTTTTCAAAACTTCAGATAGAAACAAATCAAGATCCATAAGTCATCTCATAAGTAATGAAAAATTACGAAAACTATCTGAGATACTAAAATGAAGTAAACTAAATCCAGAAGATAAAAAATCGTACTTTGCAAGATCATCGTTCAATTTATGTGTAAAGGGATATGTTTTGTTTTTAAAGGGTAGATTCAAATTCACGACGAGACGTCTTAATCGATTAAAAAAGTAATATTTTGTTTGTGAAGCAGAAAAAAAATGTAAATGTAATTTTGTCGACCAGTAATATGGATACATTGTGCCATCTGTTGATACCTATTATTCTCCTAAGATGTTAAGAAACGAATTTCAAAAGAATTAGCAAAAACAACCACTACGTATTTTTTGTTTCTTGCTTTCAAAACTGAACTGAATTTGTACAAACATTTATTTTCTTATTGGAATGGAATAGAAAAAGTTTTTGTTAAGCTAAATAATCGGTATTATTTACCTTTAATCATTCAGTAAATTAATTTCGGTATTGAAACGTACATTTTAACGAAATTTCACTTGACGCTAATTTAATTGCAGAAATTAAGGATCCTTTGTCTTTAAAATGACGATCACCCCATTAACTGTGCGTACTAATCATCCCTAAATATTGTCAATTATGTAAAGATCATATTAGTTCTGCAAAACTACATTAAAGAAAATAGGCACGTTATCATGTCCGAAATCAAGTTTATGGTTCCGTATTCTCTTATACGCAGCTGTAGTAATTTTTGATGTAACTGATGAGCTCAACTGTTTCATAATAAGTAACTGCCTCTCATATCACAACATTAGATACAAAATGGCCTTACTTCAAAAAAATTCCGAAATTGCTGAATTTTGTGCAGACCTTCATTTATACGTACTCTCCATATAATGTCCTCTTCTTTTGGAACGTAACAAGGACATTTTTTTTGTCAAATAATTCGAAAACTATTTGTGTTTTAAAAATGGGAACAAAAAAAATTCCCTACCCATTAAAGACGTTATTCCATTTTTAACTAAATGCACTTCATCGTTTTTCGCTAAATCTATCTTAACAACCTTTCAACCAAGATCTATTTTGTTTAGATTTAGATGAGCTACAAAGTAAAGTAAGCAAATCTGTTAGCCGAATAATTATTATATTTAATGTCTTCAGAAGAATAATACGCACAACTTATTCGTTTCGAGTTCGTTTTCAGACTGACTCATCTTTATTCTTTCTTCTTACAAGCTAGGGGAATTTGTACAAGAGGGAAATTTAACTAGGGAATATATACTTATGTACTAGTAACAACGGTTTACATATGTTGATGTGTGAGTATAACTATTATATATTATTATATTATTGCACTGATACAGTGTTGCCACTGGGCCTGATTACTACAATTCGGCCATTCTGACCACTTAAGATCACCTGATCTTTACAATTTATTGAACGTTTTTATGTTTGGCACCTCGATTTCCGAACCATGGTCTCATATTACTAACTGCCCATACACCCTTATATGGTAACCGCGTTTGTTGAAAATTGTCCACATCTTTGATTACATATCTATCGTTTCTTAACACTTTTACTATTTGGTATGGTCCCTTAAATTTTGGTAACAACTTTTTCGACGCTCCCGGATGTGAATCAAAATTTTTTATTAACACATAATCTCCTGACTCATACTTATTTGGTCGTTGTCGTTTTTTATCTACATACTTTTTATTATAAGCCTGTGCTTGTTCCTGTTTTACTATTGCCTCTTGTCTTATCTGTTTGTGATCCTTTTGAACTATCTTTTGTTGAACTTCTACTAAATTGTCTTTAAAGTCGTCTATAATTTGTCCCCTTTGATCTACTCCAAACAGCATAACGCTTGGATGCTTTCCTATCATTCGATTGACGGTATTGTTTAATGTGAACTCGACTTTTTCTACAACGTGGTCCCAGTAGACTCCTTCTTCTGGTTTAACTAACTTGGCTAACATCGGACCTATATTTCTGTTGACTCTTTCAACCTGACCATTTGCCTGTGGTGAACCTGTCGCAATTTGAATATGTTTTACGTTGTTTTCTAACAAAAATTCTTTGAATTCTCCAGACGTAAACGCGCTTCCTCTATCTGATATTATACACTTTGGTCTGCTGTATGATCGAAAATAGTCAGACAACGCTTTAACTACCTCTTTTGTATTCGTTGTTTTCGTGGAGTACAATCTAACAAACTTCGTAAACGCATCGATGACCACCAAAATATGTTTCTTAACGTTGCGGGAATTGTCGACCGGCCCGTAATGGTCTATGTGCACCACTTCGAATGGAACATCGCCTTTGGGAATATTGTTCAAAAATCCCTCTTCTTTTCCATGTTTAGAGGAATAAACTATGCACTTGAAACAATTTTGTATATGCGTACTAACTTTGTCCCTCATCTTAGGAAACCAATAACTCTTCTTTATAAGTTCAATTATTTTGTCAGTACCTATGTGTCCCATCTCGTCGTGGTATTTATACATAACATGCTTTTCCATACTTTCAGGAACGCAGAATAAAATTGTCCCATCGTTTTGTTTTTTATATATAACACCATTTCGCATCTCATATAATTGATGTTCTGACTTCAGCAACAAATCTCTAAGTTTTACTAAAACGTTGTCTTTACCTTGTGATATAACTAAGTTTTCCTCAAAACTATTAGTTTCCAACATTAAAATGTTCGTTGAACGGCTCAAGGCATCTACGTGTTGCATACGTGTACCAGCTCTATGTTCTAGTTCGTAATCGTAGTTTTGGAGTTCTAACGCCCACCTTGCTATTCGTGGATTTAGTTCTTTTTTGTTAAGTGTCATTGTAAGGGAATTGCAATCCGTCACTATCTTAAAATGTTTGCCTTGTAAATATACTCTAAATCTCTTAAGTGCGGTAACTATAGCTAAAGTTTCTAACTCAAAACTATGATATTTCGCTTCGTCGTCTGTAGTTCTTCTGGAAAAATAGAAAATAGGATGTAACTTTCCGTCGTCTTTTCTTTGTAGCAATATTGCCCCTAAACCTATTGCACTTGCGTCACAGTGTAATTCTGTATAGTCTTTGGGATTATATAGTGCTAAAATTGGAGATTCTATCAATTTTTGTTTAAGTACTTCAAATGACTTTAATTCCTCTGCACCGAATTGAAACACTTTGTTTTTTCTTGTAAGATCGTAAAGTGGCTTAGCTATAATTGAAAAGTTTTTTACAAACCTGCGGAAATACGAACATAGACCCAGAAAACTTTGAACCGAATGTCCGTTTTGTGGCAGTGGAAATTTTTGTATCGACTCTAAACCTTTATCATCGGCTTGTATACCTTCTCCAGTAACAGTATAACCCAAATACTTGATCTTTGACTGAAGGAATTCACACTTATCCAACCTTAATTCTAACTTGTTTACAACAAGTCTCCTAAAAACTTCCTTTAAAATCATCAAATGTTTGTCAATATCCTTTGTCGCTATCATTATGTCGTCGAGATATATTATAACCTCATCTTTTTTTATCATATCCGCAAAAATTTTATTAACGTGTCTTTGAAAAACGGATGGGGCATTTCTTAAACCAAACGGCATTCTCAAAAATTCGTATTGCCCTAAAGGTGTAACGAATGACGTATACTTGACTGAATCTTCATGCATATATACATGGAAGAATCCGTTTTTCAAATCTAATTTGGTAAACACCAGTTTGTCTGCCATACGATCTAACAAATCATCTATCAGCGGTATAGAAAAACTATCTTTTGTAGTTACTTTATTTAAAACTCTATAGTCTATGCACATTCTAAGGTCACCAGTTTTTTTCTTTACTAGGACTATAGGAGAAACAAATTCTGACTCACTTGGCCTAATGTAACGTTTTTCTAAATACTCATCTAGCAATTTGTTTAACTCTGACTTTTCTGTGTATGACAACCTACGAGGCGGCCCATAAAAAGGTTTATCTGAACTTAGGTTTAACTTCATCTCTGTTTTTACTAATGGTTCTACCGGACGTCGAGGCACCAAATAACAATTTTTATAAATATCTTGTAAACGTTTTTGAGTTGCATAACTTACATCATTTCCAATTTTTAAAGTTTTTTCTTCACATACATCATAATTACAATCTATCATCATTAAAGTTTTTTCAAAATCTTCATTCTCTTTGTTAATATTTACGTTATTTTCGATTAAACTGTTTTTATTTGCTCTAAATTCGTTAACATTGTGGTTATAAATTGGTTCAACTACATTTTCTATATTTCTTTCGTTGTTTTGTTTACCTTTAGACTCATCGTTGTTTTTATTTTCATTAAATTTAATGTTGTTTAAACTAATCATTGACTCATCGTTAAATTTTATACAATTTTTATTATCATTTTGTTCTTTTTCATAACTTTCATAATTTTGACTATCAATTGTTTTATTAATTTTCTCGTTTAATTCTTCATAAGTTTGTCTATTCATATATTCATTGTTTTCATAATTTGAAATTAATTTAAAATTTCCAGCCTTCAAAAAATTTCTTCCCAGAACAACCTCATAACCAGTTGACTTATCGTCAACCACAAACAGTTCTACCGAAATCAAAAGATTTTCCCATTCAACGAGACAACACAATTTTCCGAAAATTATGAGTTTACTTTTATTAATACCATAATAAGTTACATCGTTAGTTTTTAAATTTAAATTTACTCCTTCGGGAAGGCACGAACGTTTCACAAAACTGATGGGACTACCGGTGTCTACAAGGCATTCTAGAAAGAAATTTTCTGTTTTCTCACCTATTTTAATTTTTAAATATAAATAACTTACGAAGTCGTCGTTGTTTTTCTCCACCAACTGGACGGTGTACTTCTTCTTTGGACACGTCGTCAACCGATGCTCCATCGAGCCGCACCCATAGCATGCCCCAAACTCTCGCTTACTTTTTCTGCACTCGGTGGCTATGTGTCCTACGCAATTGCAATTGTAGCATCTCGGTCCTTCTTTTTTTTGTTGCCGCATCGTTGTCGCTGCCGTCGTAGTTGTTGCTGTCGCTGCCGTTGCTGCCATCGCTGCCCTTGACGTTGACTGGAAGTTGTTGGGTCTTGGCTGCTCGACCTTACCCAATGTCCGGAGTAGATGCGACTTGTCTTTAAAATTGCTGACATGAGCATAAAGTCGCAGGTTTTCATCGCTTATGCCTTCTACGACGTATTCGATGAATTCATCCTCCTCGATGCCCATCCCATTGGACAGCACCACTTTGTCATTGTAGTACTCTGGAAACGTTTCGTTGTAGCGCCACTTCCTGGCTTCAAATTTTCTCCTTATCGAGATTTTATTCTCCTTACCACCGAACATTTCAATCATCTCTCGAATCAGATCGTTGATGTCCTGTTCAGCAAAATTTGGCTTAGAAAACAACCACTGCTGAGCTTTGCCTCTCAACTTGTTTACGAAAAGCTTGCGCAACAATGTCTTCTCAACATTGTATGCTTTCTCCGTACTCCTCAATTGCGCCAGCCAGACATCAAAATTGTTACCACCATCGTATTCCGGCAACATGTCTTTGTACGTATTATATCTTCTCTCTTCTTGGTCGTCTATTTCTTCGTCTCGTCGTTTATTTTTGTTTTTGTTCGCTTCAGTTGTTCGTTGTTGCTTTTTAAATTCAATTTGTTGTCTTCTCAAGAGTTCATTTTCCTTTGTCAATAAATCTCGTTCTCTTTTGATCAGTTTTAATTCTCTTACGAGAAGTTCATTTTTCTTCTTCAGCAACGATTGTGTGTCGACACCATCACTGTGATGACACTCTCTTTCCTCATCGTTATTGCTGCTTTCGTTGTCGTTGTCATCCTCGTCGCCATCTTCGCCATCGTCTCCGCCGTTGTCGCCTTCACCATCGTCTCCGCCGTTGTCGCCTTCGCCATCGTCGTTGTCCTTCTCACCATTGTTGCTCTTGCTATCGTTGTCACCCTCGTTGTTCGCTTCGTTGTCGCCGTCCGCGCCGTCGTCGTTGCTGTTGTTATTTTTATTTTTCTCATCTTTGTCATTTGTTTTCTTATCCGTTGGCTTCTCTCCTCGTACTTTCAGCTCCATTGAATCACTCATGTTGTATCGAATATTTGTTTTTAGGGGGAAAATGGAAGAAAAGAAAAAAAAATCAAAACGGAACACTGCGGCAGTTGAATTCAAACAACAACTAAAAAAAAATGAGAATATGAATGTCGGGGACGCGCACACGTTTGTTCGCGAACGAATACAGCTTACTATTTTAATTTAATTGTTTATACTAATTGCCAGGTAGCTATTAGGGCTGTATCCCACTTCTGAGGTTAAAGTAAGCAAATCTGTTAGCCGAATAATTATTATATTTAATGTCTTCAGAAGAATAATACGCACAACTTATTCGTTTCGAGTTCGTTTTCAGACTGACTCATCTTTATTCTTTCTTCTTACAAGCTAGGGGAATTTGTACAAGAGGGAAATTTAACTAGGGAATATATACTTATGTACTAGTAACAACGGTTTACATATGTTGATGTGTGAGTATAACTATTATATATTATTATATTATTGCACTGATACAGTGTTGCCACTGGGCCTGATTACTACAAAAGTGTACCTAAAAAAAAACCTATAGTTTTAAAGTAATTTTCAAAAAAGTTTACTTGAACCCCATTCAATCAACCCCTAAAATTTTCTGCTTTGGTCCAAAAATAGGTAGATGGCACAATAACCATTAGGGGCCGGTTATAGCTATCAGTAAAATCCATCAGTAAAATTTGAAACAGGAGGAATCTGAAATGTTTTACTGATGAGCGTTTATAGCAATCAGTAAATTTACGTCATTAAATTAAATGTCACTTTGAGGCTTGGCGCTTTAGACAACTTTTTTTACTGTTGCTTTCATCAGTAAAATTTTTAATGATGTGATCGGAACAGTAAAAAATTGAAACACCAACAGTAAAACGAAATGGATTTTTTTTGGCTTTTGGCAGTCAGCTGTTCAGTAAAATGAAATTTCATCATTAAAAAAATTAAAATGGATTTATAAATTAAATAAAACTTTAAATGCATTGTTTCTTTTTGAAAAAAATACTTGAATATAGGATTCATCTTATTGCATCAATCTTTTACTAGAAATAAATCTGTAACATGTTCAAAAACTGAAAACAAAAATTTTACTGATGGATTTTACTGATAGCTATAACCGGCCCCTTAATATTTGGAAAAATGAAACAAAGTATCTTCAAAAATATGAGTGAGTATATAAATCTGTGCGAATGAGATTATAGCTAAATTCGACATACGTATGTATATAAATATAAGGAACGAGTTATACGAGTAGCTATCAGTAAAATCCACCAGTACGACTGAAATGGCTTCTTCATGTATAATACCATCAACGCTTCAGATCGGAAAGTCTTTGAATACAATCCAGAGGGACGGCACAGTCGAGGAAGGCCGGGGCTCAGATGGCGCACGCAGGTGGGAGGGGACCTCAACCAACTTGGTGTGTGAAACTGGAGACAGCTAGCTACTGACTTCGAGTGAAGAAACATGAAATCGGTAGTGAACAAAATAACTCCATCTTAAAAAAGTTTTGTTTTTTAATTTGGGGTTGCAGTGTGGTGGACTGCACTGGAGAAAGTCACATACTTCGACAAACTCAACAGAGTTCAACGCACTGCATGTCTCTGCATTAGCGGGGCTTTAAGAACCACACCCTCAGCAGCGTTGGACACTCTCCTCCATCTGACACCCCTCGACATATTCAGCAAACAAGTGGCAGCGAGTACTGCTATAAGACTCAACGCCTCATCTCAATGGGCCAACAACAATGTTGGGCACTCCATCATTCTGAACCTCTTTGGTTCTATACCAAAGTACATAGACTACACTATCCCAAAACCCGAATTTGGAAAAAACTTCCAGGTATCTATTCCATCCAGAGATGAATGGGAAGACAAAAAACTCCTGGATGACAAAAGCATCCACTTTTACACAGATGGATCCAAGACAAATGAGGGAGTTGGTAGTGGTGTGTACTCAGAAAAGTTTAATCTAAGCATCTCATTCCGCCTCCCTAATCATTGTAGCGTCTTCCAAGCGGAAATTTTAGCGATCAAAGAGGTTCTCTCCTGGCTAAGAGAAAACGTGATATCAACTTCTGATATCCGCATCTTCTCTGACAGTCAGGCTGCTATTAAATCTCTTGATGGTGTCTCAACCAAATCTCAAACGGCCCTCGATTGTCGATCATCTCTTATGGAGATGGCGCAGCAATTTAACATTCACCTATGCTGGGTGCCGGGTCACAGAGACATCGCAGGAAATTGTAGAGCCGATGAACTCGCCAAAAATGGAACCGTCATACCTATTTCACCTGAAAGGGAGAAGATAGGTATACCGATAGCTACATGTAAGCTTCTGCTAAAAGAAAAAGCTTTCGAGATAGCAAACTCTAGGTGGTACAATTTACCAACATGCGCAGCCACAAAACTAATATGGCCTTCACTCGACCTAAAGCGCTCTAAAGACTTGTTATCTCAAAGCAGACTTCATATAAGCTCCCTAATAGGTGTCCTTACGGGACACTGTCTTATAGGCAGACACGCAATAAGACTTGGTGTAGCCTCAAATGACTTCTGCAGGAGCTGTATGGACGAGGAAGAAGAAGAAACAATCTCTCACCTCCTCTGCACCTGCCCTGCTCTCTCACTAAGACGCAAACTTCATCTGGGAGAATACTCTTTTGATGATCCCAGTGAACTAGCAAAAAAGGATATCAGATATCTCCTTCGCTTTATAAAAAGCTCAAAATGGTTCGACTAGTGGGAGGTATTTCTCTAGATTCATGTGGTATCACAATGGGCCTCTTCTTCTGGCCTAAGTGTGTGGTTTTTGTATCCGCAGCCACTTTAACCTAACCTAACCTAACCTAATTTATGAAAATTTATTTATTCAAAAATATTTTCAAACAAATTTCAAAACTTAACGTTCCGTTAAAAAAATTACACTTTAAAAATTCAAAACACTTCATACATATATAAAGGATCAAGTATACATACATATATGTACATTTTATTTTATTTGTCCATTTGTCGTCGAATTGTAGTATTTCTTATAAATGTGATGCACAATAATTAATGAACCTTAAGTTGCATACATCCTTATCTTTATTTACTCGTATAAGAAAGAAAGGTTTGATTTGAGATTTTTTTTTAACAACACGTCCATGGTGATTATTGGTTGAGCATTAAGCTTCATTATATGTACGATTCTATAGTTCTACCACCTTTAAGTGCAACCAGTACCAGTACCTATGTATGTAAATTTAATTTCCGGTGTCCCTATGATAGCCAATATCGATATTATCTGCACTACCTTCCTGTTTCTGTTCTTTATACTAGATACTATAAGTTATCTATGGACGTATTCGGTCGTTTGGAATAACTTGATAGCTTGTCTCAAAAGATTTCGTTCAAACTACATATTTTAATATAAACACTGTATAAACATAACAAATTAGAATTTGTCGATAAGGGTATGTTATCATTTATCCATAGGTAAGGACATTCCAACATTCGCAACTGGTGTTCCAAACACAGAGACGGGCCATTGTTTAAAAACTCTGTCGATTTTAAAGTTGGCATTGAACGATGTACAACAGCACAACCGTGTCTCCAATAGGCCGATTCTTTGGATCTTCCTATCGGATGATGATACGATTTTAAGGTTTGTATGCTTATTCTGCACTTCTTATTTTTTTTTAATATTAATTTGTTGTGTGAGGATTAATTTGGGTCGAATCAATTTTTCAATTTTCCTCGAAATGCAATAAGGCCGGGATAGCATTTATTTTTTTAAGCATAATTTTGTATACACATTCATTTATTCATATACATATGTACATCTTTTTAATTTGATATTTTATTTTTTTTTTCTTATATTTCATTGCAGTGTATCGGGAGTCTGTGAAATTTTGGGGTGTTTTGATCCTACTGCGGATGTATACTTGGGTGAACGGTATGGATTTAGACTGCATTCAGATGATGGTTTCAATTATATAACTGGCGGGGGTGGGATTGCTTTTAGTTTGCCGACCGTAAGGAAAATTGTGCAGTCATGCACCTGTCCGACGATATCTTCGCCAGATGATATGATTTTAGGTTCGTGTTTGCATGGATTAAACGTGAGAGCTATTCACTCCTCGAGATTTCATCAGGTATGCATTTTATTTGCGTTAATGATATCTACCTTCACATTTTAGTTGGGCATGGAAAATAGAAGTTTTTCCTTTTTTCAGTACCTATTAAGGTGCAAATTGTATGTCTTGTATTGAAATAAGTTAAAAGCAATGATGATGGTTTTCGCTTGCATAAGGAAAAGTGTATGGGTAACGTAGAGCCTATGGCAGGAATAGACAATACGGTCCCTTGAATTTGAGTGGAGGAGGTCTGTTGCGTACACAAGATGTTTATTCGATTTAATATTCGTTTCAATATTTGCATTGGCATGTTCATATATAATACCACACCTATTTCGAAGGGTATATGTACCTATGCTTATATATGTACGTAATGAAAAGAAGTATTTCAATCAGAAATCATTTTTTTCACAAAGAAAATTTTCTAATTGGAATGAATTGTCCTTAAATCTGGTCTTTTACCAATGAAACATTTTAACAATTTACTTATGATATCAGAACATAATTCATATCTATAACAACTTTATTTAATCTCAAATCCAAACTCAAAATTATGTTATTTGCTTTTCGTGCATCAGTTCTTTAACTGGATTTTTGAGTTACTGACTTGTGCAGAAAGTCAGGGTCTTAGTTTAAAGCCATTGTTTTTTCTTCGTAATGCAAAATAGTTTCCACGATTCAAAATTAAATGTTCATAAATAGCTTAGAGTGAATTTGATTGGATCCTACTCTTTTTCGTTTGAATAATTCATTATATAATAATTCTTTGACGTTAGGCAAACACGATTTAAGTCAGAATTTGGTCACACAGACTCAAGAACTTAAGACGTTAATATCAAAAGAAATATAATTTTTGTCTTTCTTATTGTCTAAATACTGAATGAATACGATATTAAGCAGTTGTTCTAGATTCAAGTTGTTAGTATTAAGCGAAAGATACAAAAAAGGCCGGTACACCAAATCAAAAATCTAAAATTAATTTTTTTTCTTAAAACCTCTCTACGTAATGTCACACGCATTTTCTGCAAGTTAAATTTTAACATTCGCGATTTCCTTATTACATAGTCTGCACCTTCCATCTAACATAAGAAAACACAAATTTTCAAACTCTTACCATAATTATTGTAAATATCTAAAATTTGCTAGTAGTTCTAGGATCTTAAAAATTTAAAGTTTGACAGCAACGATTGTAGCATTACAGTGACCAATAAACATATTAAAAAGAAAAAGATATATAGCAGTCTTCCTTACATTAAAGTCTTTAAACATAACTTTGTTCATTTTTCACTATTTTTATTGTTAAATTGTATCAACAGGCCCGCCCTATGGACTACCCCGCAACTTTACTTACAATTCAAAAACCAGTATCATTTCATAAATTTTGGCAACTCGACCCGGTTTCTGTTTATGAGGAATGGTTTGCTGAAGACGATAAAAGATTATATGCACACGAAACTCTGAGCAGAAAAATCAAAAAGGAACACATCAATAACGTTTCCAAGAGAATACAAAACAAAAACAACGATGAATCCCACAGATCTTTAATCAACGTTGAGCTCAAATCTAACCACGTAGAGCTTTAGCTAGTTAATACAAAAAAAAACTCTAAACAAAATATTTGTTGTATATAAATATATATATATATTTGTTATTAAATAACATAACTTAAAAATATTAAATGTTTACTACTGAAATACTGCAAATACAGAGACAGTATTAATTTATTATACTAACGAAGTTTGTGTGTGTGTTTTTTTTTTTGTTTGTTTAATGTTTGGCTTTTAATATGTGCCTCAATTGATGAACTGGCCTCAAGAATGATTTTGATCGTTCTTCGTCCACTTGCTTTTGAAGTTGTTCTTGCAGAGCCATTAGGTCTTTTGTTCTTTGGTAAATATTAGCTTGAGGTTGCACACCATTGTTCCACCTACAATGGTAGCCTTTCCAGAGTTTTACGCATCGCATGCTCGCAATCGGCTTAAGGACACTCCCGGTATTGTTTGCGTTATAAAATGGATTCCGGAACTGTTCGATGGAGGTATTAATATACGACCAAAGAGAACAGGTTTTGTTTTTTATGTCTAAATATGAGTTACTTTATTGAAAACCAGAAACTATGAAACAAGAACTTAAAATAATTACCTTCTTTAGTTCTCTCGGCTTCGTTGTTACAAAGAAAGGTTCCAAAACGACATGAAAACAAGTGATCAAGGATGGTGATTAAAAAGTGCTCATTGAATTCCATCACATTCGGGAACTGTTGCATTACTTGCCAGACACAATCTATGAACTGTAAGAACACTGGAGATCTTTCAGCATCGGAATGTTTTCCATCACCGTGACCGATTCTCTGTTGAAATTTATGACCAAAACTTAACCATTCCTTTTCAATAAGAACTTCAAATCCTTTTAAGGTGCGGTAGAACGGGTCCAATAACAACATGGACAACGCAGTCAATTGTGACGTTCGGTCCCATCCATCTGAACAATGGACCAAAACAGAAACTCGCAAACCATCTACTTTTTCTACTATCCTCACTGCACCAGCTAAAATAAATTTCAGGTGCTTCAACCAAAGCGTATTGTCAACCGATGAAAGCCATTTTTGGTCATCAACCAGAGGATAGCAAGCTTCTTTTAATTTTTTCAAGCTCTCGCGCATAACGTGTATATTATGGATGTCTAAGAAGTGGAATTCGACATTACGGTAAATTTCATCAGACTCATAACCGCCACCTTTGGCTTTATTGGCAATAGCATTGGCACTTGGTCTTGCATCCATGATAACTAGTTTGTCTGAATTCGAGTTCATGTCGAGAATATAATTCAAATATGATTCATCTTCGGGACAGCGTTTACCACCGACACCAACTAACGGCTGTGAACAACGGGTAATCGAAACATTTGTTTGTGGATGAACCCATGACAAAATAGGAATTCGTCCTTTCGATCTAAACACCGCGACCTAAGAAACATAGAGACAAATTTGATTATACTTTGCATGCTAAGAGTATGTTATTTATGTAAGACTTTTTAAAGTTCAATATTTTAAGCATGATAAAAAGATTATAGCTTTATGTGTTATAAAATAAAGGCAAACATATCTGGCAAATTATTTGTCTGCCTTTATTACAGTACCATTTTGTCTAAGTACACACATTAACTGTAGACCGGAACGCATTTATTTGTTCAACTTGACTTGTTTACATTAATAAATGTTACAATTAGTTCTATAAGGTTTGAATAGTGCGAAAATTGAAAAAGGATTAGTTTCGGCTATAAGACAAATATGACTATATACAGATTTAAACAAAAAAAAAAACAATAATGGATATAATAACTCTGTGTAGGCGGTTTTAAGATAAGTTGCATTAACCATTAGAGTAGAGCCTACAACAAGCAGAAGGGTAGAAGTAATGACTGTCATCAAAGTAGGGAAAGGTGTCAGAGTTAGGCGAAAAAAGGGGTCAACGTCAGAATTAGAAAATTATTTATTTGGCCTAAACATAACGTAAAAGGACTCATAAAATCTCGTATTCGGTTCGTAAGTTATAAATCGGTAAAAGTCGTGAAAATTGTTATTTTTATGATTATCTCCTATTTTATTGCTCAAGTGGTTTTAACACCTTTACCAAAATCGTCAAGCATACAATTTGCTAAAATTTTTGTCTGAAACATTGTGTCGTACACTTAACATTTTCAGTTGATGGAAGAAAATAGTGCAAAGCTCAACAATTATGTTAAAATGAATTATTAGTCAAAAACAACTTTTTTTTAATGTGTAACAGTTAAGTGAACGAAAAAATGATTCAGACAAACAGCCAATTGAATGCTTTACAATTCTGCTTACGGCCTTAACACCATGGAGCTATAGAAGCAGAGATAGTTATTAAAACGATAATTAGATTGTAGGTCCATTCCATCGCTGACAACATTACTCGAACACAGGAATGGTTGAGTGTTGTAAGTCACTAGGCTCTGAAACTCGTATTTTAAGGTGATTATTTGTTTTGATACGTTTGACGTTGTTCAATATCGTAAAAGCATTTTTTTTTAATTAAGTGGAAAAGTTTAAGTTTTGCTAGAAAAATTAATTCTCGTATTCTCATACATATAAATGCTTCCCGTAGAGGAAGACTGGTATTATTTAAATGAAGATGTCTCAATTGTTTGAGATTTAAGTAAAACCTTCCAAAATAAATAAATTAGGTGGCACACCATTCCGTAGAGAACTAGGGCCTAGTGAATTACAACTCTAAAAAATTCTGTATGCGAGTCATTTCAGGGATGGAGGGGACCTACAGTTTTTATTCCGAATCCGAACGCCAAATTTGAGAAAGCAATACGAAAATAATTATTCCTGGCAAAAATCAGTACCCTTGAAAAAACTTTACGTGACACGGGCAAGGCCTGAACCCAAGACCTCTAGCATGGCAGTCCTACGTTCTAACCATCACGCTAAGGGACTTTCTGAGACCTTCAAATCCTCTAAAGTATGTTCATAATAGAAGCAGCATAAATGAAATACATACTTACTTTTTTTAAAAGTTCATCTGAAGCGCAAGATGGAACTGCCCAAATTGCTGGATAACTATCACTCACAGCATAGTTTTCATTCACTTTAGTTATCCTCCAAAGTTCATTGGGCACTCCCAATCTATTGTATTCTGCCACACTGTCATACACATTCCAGCCATTAATATCAAATTTTTCGGTATAGTTAAATGCAAAAATCTTTCCACTAAACGAAAGTGGAAATGCATAAGACGTGATTTTTTCAAAAACCGATCTGCGTGAATGATTTTGCTGTTTGTGGGCAAAGCGTATTGTTCTCGAATCTTTGCATGAGATCTCAATTCCATAAGCATTTTCACGTCTCGATGTTGACCCACCAATTTTGTCCACTCGAGAAATTGCCCCCAATGGCACATCTACGATAATGATTTGACTTGGCTCCCTTTGTGGTAGAGAACGAAAGAAAAGTCTATAGTTCGTGATGATGAGCACTCCAAACAAGGGGCCACTATACGGACACATATATCTGACATCATGTCGTTGGTCCAAATCCTGTTCACCACTCAGATATGTGAAGGGTGTGCTTCTTTCCATCTGATTATGAATGTAGAGTCATAATATATATACATAGTAATTATTTTATTATATACTTTTTTATTATTATAATTACCCCATTTTCATTGTCCATCGTAAATTTAGTCGATGTTGAAATTGGCTTAGCGTCAAAATCTAAGGAATCTGAACTTGCATTCTTCCGTGAGAATTTGTCATTGCCAAAAGTTTGGTTTGGTGAATCCATTTTCCATAAACTTTTCCTGTTGTACATTAATTTATAACAATTTATTTAAAAAATATACTGCACAAAAGAAAAATAAATATCAAACATTTAACACAACCTGGAACTGAGAAAAACAGATGCAGTTTGGTTGGTTTGTTGTCTCGAATCACCCACAGTCGCTGTTCATTCGTTTTTTTTTTTTGACAACATATGTCAATGTCATTAGAGTTGTGCGGTTGTAAATAATTCGTTATTTTGGCAGATGTCATATACTATGCATTTTTATCTAATACTCTGTTCCCACTAAGGTGAAATATGGGATGTTCAGATTTTTTAAAATTGATTTTTTTACAAAAATATATGAGTTGAATGACCCTTTTAAATTTTTGATTCTTAATTATAGGTTTTAAATTTGTTAGACCCGTATTTATAAGACAAACATAGTTAAAATTAATTATTTCAGATCCCGTGCTTAGGAAAACTACACAACGGAATACAAATATTCCGGACTCAAATGGAACGGTAGGCAACTGCCTTTAGTTTGAGTTCGGAAAATTCTTATTCCATTGTGTAGTTTTCCTAACCTGGGGTCTCCATTGAACATTTCCGATGACAAGATTATCGGCCTGTCATCAGATAATCCAACATCCAGTCCTTGATCCGGTCATCGCAGTTTAGATTTTTCGAGCGGATCAAAATCTTGTCATCAAATTGACGTTTGTGTTGTATATAGTGGTGAGCGTCCATTTTCTACAGTTTTTTTTTATAAAAATTTCATTTCTTTTCAACTGTCGTCGAGTGCGGTCATACCCACATATTTTGAATACCTATAAAGTAAGTAAATGGGCAGGTTCAGCCGACATAAGGGACTGAAAGTAAGGCAAGTTTCTTGCATCTGATTGGCCAGCTGCCAAAAAATTGCCTTCCAATTAAGGCAACTTTATTGGAAAGTTGACTGGAAAGTTAGGCAAGAAAAATCTCCCTTGCTATCAAGTCAAGTCAACTTATGTCAAAATGACAATTTATCATGTTTTTTAATTCAACTAAAAGCTGAACTTTATTACTCAATGATTTATTTTTTTTCTGCACAACTTCATTTAATGCTTTCTGTAAAAAGGTTCCTTGTAAATTTAGAAAAGAAATAAGTAATATCTCTTTAAAATACAAAATACAAATTATGATAGACTTGTAGCTTGCCTGAGGAGTGTTTTGTAGAAAATAATGATTTTGGTAATTTTTGTACTATGAACTTGAAGTAGAAGTTTGTGAAGTAAAGTTCTGAATTTCAATTTCATGACACTTGAAAAACTATCTAGTTGCCTTGGTCAAAATTTACGTTCAAAGAATGAAGTTGACTGCAAATGAAGTCCCTTATGTTGTCTGAACCTGCCCAATGTAATTAAAGATTAACCGTTGTGTCAAATGTGACATTTGAGGTTGCTCATGGCAAGACATAATATGCCCAGTCAAAAAAAACACTGGATTGCGGATGAGATTGCGGAAGAGAAGTTGGATTGGATTTTACTCTTGTGGAGCCTCAGGGTAAACACGGGAGCTGAAATAACTAATTTTATGTTTATTTTCTTTATATTTAAAAATGATGTAGTAAAGCTCCAGATTTTTCTGAAATTTTGTAGAAATTGTAAAGTAAACTTTCACAAAATTTGACGAAAAATCAAAATCCGAAAGGTTATTTTTGCAACTTTTATTTTCTCCTCAATCGCAGTCAATATTGAGGTTATGTTCATGTTTTTCCTTATCGCTACTAGCCCTTCTGTAGGTTCAGCGGAAATCTAGAGAAACTTTCGAACTTGATTTTTTGTATTGTATGTATTTTGTTTATTTTGTCAAACTTTAAAATAATAGAGGTCCTTAGTTATTTTGAAAAAAAAGCTTGTTGATTCCTAAGAACATGATATGACGTTTTAAAATTAATTCTTATTTTCGCCACCAAACCTACAGGAGGGGAAATGTAACTTAATAAGTGGAATCGTTTTTAAGGGGGATTTTTTATGGGAATATGAATCAACTAGATGTTTATATGTAGTATGTTAATACTGCCTCATAATTTGTAAAAGTAAATATCCATCTACCCGATATAATGAAAACTTCTTTTGAAAGAACGTGATTAAAACACTGTGCAACACTGTACATTGAAAGGAAAAAACAATTGAAAATTGCATAAAATTAAGTTCTTAAGCAACAATTCAAAAATAGATTAATATAATTTGTAATAAGTAGTGAGACTCTACACGCACTTATGTCTGATTTGCGCATTCTTTGAGAAACTTTGGCTTCTCGTACTGATAACTAGATGCCGTGTTACTAAGTGAATTGATATTTCTCTGAATGCATTCATTCGTTGTTTTGAATTCTGAGCCAAACGTCAAAGCCAAACAATCAGCTGTTACTTGATAGTGATAATTGGTGATAATTATTAAACCGAAGTTGTTTTGTTGAAGTTCTTTCCACTTTTTCTTGGTTAACTCGGATTTTTCTGTTGTTTTAGTTTGTGTGATAAATTAAAATGTGTTAATATTTTAAGTAAAATGTATTGCCGTACCTTTATGAAACCTCCTTTGCAATATGTTAAAGTTTTACTTGGCAAGCATCCACCCTTCCTGCTCAAGATTTTCCATCCAAAGCTAACAGACTTACCTCAAAGATTTATTCTATCAGCCGCCAATAGCACTTTCCAACTCAGATTTCTTTCAAACCGAGATGGAGATCCGATTTTGGAACCAGAGATTTTCGAAGATCACGTCTTCGAAGAGAACTTATCTGGGTTTTCCTTTAAACATGTGCTTTATCCTGAGGAGGATCATATACTTAAAAGAATAAACGCATGCTGTTCCTCGCAGAAAGTAAGTTATTCTCATGAACTTTCGGTATTCATTCTAATCCTGCTAAAAATAATAATATACGAAGTTATTAGATATGTTTGCCAAGGATGGAGCTCAATTTCAATCCTCACATCTAGTTCAAACTGTGATTTTGTTATGGGACTTTTGCAGAAAACTAGAAAGTCAAACATCTGAGGCTCAAAAAGTCATCAAAGAGGATGAGAAGTTTGAAATACTTCTTGTAAAGTTATTAGAAGCTGTTGAAGATCTAAATCCAAACGAAATGACATGTTGTTATCTCTATTTAAAACGCATAGATTTAGATCCTAAGCACAAATTAATGCAGAAATTGATGCTGTGTATATTGGAAACCATTAAAAAAGGTAATTTTTGATTAAGAATTAAATTGTTTTCAATTTCACCATAACACGAAAGGCTTTATTTATTTAACTTTTATAACTAACCAGACGAAGCAAGGAGTAGTTAGTTCGTATAATACATAAACATATTTAGTCCTTCTTAATTTTGCCTTTTCCTTATTTTAAAATTTCTGTTAAATGGTTAAGTTTTTGTTTCCTATATTGGACTTATTGTAAAATATACATAGGTTCTCCTATTTGAGTATCAATCTCGTACAAAACTCGGCTCTGAGCGCCTAAGAGCCAAATTGGCTGAGTGAATTTTTAATTTTCTAAAAATGTATGATTAAGGTCATCCAAATTAATTGAGGTTTTTTTTTCGGAAGTTTAAAATACCCAAAAAAAAGGCGTATGATCAGTTTAAGACGGTATTTGAAATACCATTGGACCATGAGAGAACTAAGTAAGGCAGATATTCTTAATTGGCTAGTTTATATTTCGATTCTCTTTTTTTAATATAAAAAGTTTAGTACATGGATTATTGATGAGCTTTTTCAGAATCAGAAGCGTACCAAACTTTTAACCATTTTGATTTGAAGAATATTAGCTGTAACAAGTATTTACTCATGAATTTTATATAACATCCGATATAGATGCCACACGATCTGCATAGTTGAAGTTGAAGGCGTACTAATTGGTATTGTAGTTTAGGAGCTTTTGAATTTATGACTTAAGAAAGTTCAACATTTTGCCAAAATGCTTAGTGTGTCACCATTAAAAGCTTAAAGTAAAAATAGAACCTTATTGAAACAGAGTAGTTATAAAGATCTTAGAGATTTGCATAGTCTCAGGAATATAAACCAAATAATAGTTTCTGATACAAATTTCTCGTTTTAGCTGTCAAAACTCTGAAAAAAAGAGTTTTTAAAAATTAATTTGTCGGTCATTTGTTATCGACCAAGTGAAATAGGAAGAAGAAAAGATATTCAAAGTTCATTATTTAATTGCATTATTCTCGATTAATAATTCCGTTTATATTTTATTATTTTATTTTCAAAAATCTTAGAAATATAAACTGTCTTTTTTTTTAAATGAGTGGAATTGATGTAATATGAACACTGTCAAAAGAAGAATCTTTATGAACAGATTGAGTATCGGGCACTTTCGCAAACCATAAAATCATATTTAGTACATCAAGGTTCAGCTTTACCACAGCCGTTTTTCTTTGTAATCCATGGTCATTACACAGCGTAAATCAACGAATTCAGTTGTTAACAAAAATTCCAATCAAAGAACCCATTATTTAAATTTTGAATCATGAATACAATTAGCCAATTGGTTTTTGATTAGAGCTATTTAACTAGTTTGGAAAAATCTTTAGACAGATTGGTATCTGTTAAAAAACTAGCTCTTATCCTGTAAAAAATCGTTTTTCAGAGTGTCAAGAGTTTTAGATCCTTCATACTTTTTGCAATATTCATGCCTTTAAAATCTAGATTTTTAGCTTTTAAATTGAAGAATTAACATTTAACATTTATACAACAAATAATAACTGACATTGTTATTGGCCTTAAGACTTTTGGTTTTAGTTTATTCTTTAGATAAAAAGTATTTTGTATAGTTTTGGTTTCTCATGTTTCGTATTTTTTTAATATTAGTACAGAATTTCGTTGCTACTTTGATGATAACATCGCCAAAAAATTGTTATTCTTTCATGAAAAATGTTGACTAATTATGATTAGTAATACAAACATTTTACAATTGTTTTTTTTTTTAATTTTAGGTGACAATATTCCACTTTCGGCTCTTTCGAGATTTTCTGTTGCAGTTAGCACGGATAAAACTATAAATACCTCACTCGTTTGCCGAAATATGCTGCCTCATATTGTAAAAGCTTTAGAAACCTGTTCAACAGCTGAAGAAATGAGACTAATAACAATTTGTTTGATCAATATAAGGCAGCTCGTATTAAAAGATTTGTTAGAGGTTTATAAGGCCAAAGTGAAAGAACTAATGAAACTTGAGATACTTAACACCGAAAATACAAAATGTGTTCTTAAGGTTTTACACTTTCTCAATCATCCCTCTTGGTCTCATCTGAATTCATCACTTTCTAGAAAATTGATGCTCCTTGTTTTGCCAATTATAGACGACTTATCCGAAGAAGATGTCAAAACTGTCTATAAGTTATATCAAAGCCAACTGGAGCCTGCTGCAATGGCACCTAAACTTCTTAAAGTAAGCGAAACCATGCTCGAAAAAAATCCAACACAAGAAATGTTAACATGCATTGTACAGTTTGCAGAACCCAAGAAAAAGGAACGTCTCATAGAGATATTTAAGAATCAATTATCAGATGAATCAATGTGGCAACGTCCAACTGCGCCTTTGTATTTTTTCACCATTTTAAGATCTTTGAAAATATCTGATAATGAATTATGTAACAAATATTGGACCAAAGTATTGGAAGATGTAGACAGAAATCCCGATGGAAAAGAACATTACGTCTTTGCTAAACATTGTCACCGTTATATGTATTTTAACAATAATTTGGGTGGTACATATCGTCATCTGCAGTTTGAGAAACGTATGGCGCATCTGTGCATGAATGAAATCAGCACCGGGATATCAGGTGTGATTCCTTCGAAATTTTCAAACCTGGCGTCATTCGTCTTGGGCTATGGTCACACGTACCGGGGAAATTCAATCATTCCAAATTCGATTATGTCCAAAATAGAAACAATGAAAAGTCAATTCAGCCCAGACGACTGTCTGCATTTGTCCAGAGGGATCCAAATAGCTTTTGAAATGAGGTAACTTTAAATCAGAATACTTTTTAAGTTATGCAAGTTTTGAATAATTGAATTTGATTTCAAGATTTCGTCATTTTGTGCCCACGATGATAGCGCAACAGTTGGATATTATAGAAAAAGCACTAAGTGAGAGTGCGGAGCGACATTTGAATACCTTGAACTATGATAATGCTAAAGATTTAAATGTTATCATTCGGTCGTTAAATAATCGAAAAAGTACGTATACACATAAAATTACAAAAAAAAAAAAAACAACATTCTGAATATCTGAGAGATTTGAGAAATTTGTTAAGATTTAATTCAACTTTACATTACACAGGTCCTAGAAAATCTTCAATATACCAACAAGCGCTCAACAAGTATAATCACATCAATGCAAATGCTCTAGATTCAAGAATGCTGCGAGACATGTCATACAATTTAAGTACATCAAATTTTGTTGCTCCAGAAGTTCTGGAAAAAATGTTTTCTTATATAATGAAAAATGAGAACTATGTGACAGGTGATACAGCTGAAAAGATAATATCGTGTTCTTATAACTTAGGTTACTCACCTCAATTACAAGAGAGTCTGGATTCAATAGCTAGGATTGTTGTAAGGTAGTTAATAAGAAACGATTGTTGTATGCACGACTTTACATTTAAAATTATAACCTCTTAAAAAGGGATTTTGATTACATGACGGGGTTGTCAATTATTCAAGCATCTCTAGCGCTCTGTTTTTATAAGACTATTCCTGAAAAGCTTATAAATAAAGTCTTTTGTGTGGACTTCATCAAAAGAATAGAAGAAGAAATTGAAATGTGTTACTCTAAGGTGATAAAAATAAATTAAACTAAATTCTAAATATTATTATTTATGTTCAATTTTTCAGGCTACCTACCCAGAAAGAGTTTTGAATCAGGTAATGCAACTTAATCGTGCAGTTTGTTTGGATTTTCCTGAGGCTGATGTTCCATGGTTCCAACAGAACTATCTTGAAGCTCAATTAAGCAAATGTAAGATTTGAAGTTTTAACGCTATTGAAATTTGTATATGTTTTTTTTTTAACAAACAATTTCAGATCCATTTGTTCCAAGTAAATACAACGACGATGTGAAACAAGTTCTTCTTTCAGTTTTAAAAGATGAATCTCTATTTCGTTGTAATCACGTTACTCCTTATGGATACAGAGTAAGTTTTATTTAACGTTTACTTCTAATTTTTAATTAAACGTACAGAACTATTTTTTCCCTTTAAATGGGGCCTGATTATGAGGTTCGCGGCGGATCGTTTTCAATTCGACCTTTCAAATTCGACTCGCGTCGTATTTCCTTATTAACGAATTCGCGGCGAAGCGAAAATAGTTCTTCCTATATTCCAGTGATTTGACACTTTGGTTTGACTTTTTCTCCCTATATTCCAGTGATTTGACACTTTGGTTTGACTTTTTCTCCCTATATTCCAGTGATTTGACAGAATTCTACACAAAATTTGTTTTGTTTTGGTTGAATTTGTGAAATTTGAAGTGATTTATTCAAAAATTATATATTTTATTGTGAATTGTGGATAAATTATAAGAAAATTAAAATAAAGCTAATTCACATTTTTATATAATTGCAATCAAGACAGAATCCACGAAATCGAACAGTGAATAATAATAAACACTCTTTCGCCTGTGAATCCGCCAAAAAAAAGCTATCGGATTCAACTCGCCAACAAACATTATGACATTTCAAACTCGCCTTCGAATTCGTTAATTGGTCGAATTCAAAACGAAGAAGGCGAAAGCGAAAGCAATAATTGAAAAATGGCAAACTCGCTAGCAAAACGATTCGCCGCGAACCTCATAATCAGGCCCCAGTTCGGTCTTATTACAGAACTCCTGGGAGAAAATTCTTGTTACGAATGCTAAAAGGTTATGACAGATTCATCCGTATATTGACACGGAATTTGAAACTTGAACTCCAAATTTTGGAAACAATTGTTTTTTTTTTGGATATTGCTATGAGACTTCTTTGTTGCCATTCGTAGTACGAATTTTCTCCGACTACGGGGCCTGTTATAAAGCCTATTAGTTGTTAACTTTAGCTCTAATAGTTTATACAAATTCCTTATATAAAATACAAAATCTGAAGTAAACCTTTCTGAGTTTGGAGTTTAAATTCAGTCCTAGTTCGCTGTGTCCTTGGAACTACCTTGTGAGAAATTAATAAATTCCCTAAGAATCTCCTTTCTCATAAAAATTTTCTTCTCAGGCAGAAAGAAAAAGTAAAAACTTGTTTGTTTATGATTGAACAAATTTTATATAGATTTCACTTGTCATCATATGGTTAACGAGATAATCCTTTTTTTTTTTAGATAGATTTCGTGATTCATTTTGACACTCAAAAACATCCTATTCCTGCTCCAGTTGAAACTACAGTCCTGGATAAAATTACAAAGTAAGTTATTGTAGTTTTTATTAACAACACACGATTTTAAATCTTAAAAAATACTCTTTCCAGGGTCGCTATATTGCTGCTCAAACTCGATTCAATGTGTGAAAATGATTTACTTACAATGCGAGGTAAGGAGGCATTAAGAATGCGACATTTAGAGATGCTTGGTTACAAGGTGGTGCATATAAATCAGCATGATTGGACCCATTTGAGAGTACAAAACGAAAGAGCGAATTACTTAAAGTGTTTGTTACAAATAACTAGTTGAATAAATTGTTATTTCTAGTCAGATATAGGCTGTGTTGTTTGAAACTTTAGATCGTTTTATTTCTAGTTTACCATAACTTCGGAAACATGCGCAAACAGTATTACAGAAAAAGAAAACATTTGGCTATAATCTTTTGATATTTTTAATCGTCTTTTGAAATTTTTCAGCAACGATAATTTTAAAAATTCTTATTAAAACTTTATTACACTTTTTATTTTCAATTGAAAAAAGGTACTTTCTATTTGTACAAAACTAATTGGAATCCTAAGTAGAAGTTTTACTTCATTCACTCTTTGATGTACACCAGACAAAGGCGTTATTAAACATAACTTGCCATGGACTCTGCTCAAATTCACATCCTGCTGGTGTATAAGGCCACTGGTACATTTGACTACATCTCTCTGGATGCGGCATCAGGGCTAGATGCCGACCGTCTTCCGAACATATGCCTGCTACGGCATCAATGCTTCCATTTGGATTCATTGGATAAGATTGAGTGGCAACTCCGTTATCGTCAGCATAACGCATGGTAATGCATTTATTTGTTTTTAATTTCTTCAAAACATCATCTGTTCTAAATGAGAATCTCCCTTCGCCATGGGCAACCCAACATCCCAGAACTGATCCTGCCAAATTCTTTAGCATCATAGAGTTACTTTCTTCGATGCGAAGGGTAGACCAGCGACATTCAAACCTCTCAGATTTATTATGCAGCAAAGCCACATCGGGGACATCAATGGCACTTTGTAGTGGTCGATCATTGTCAGTTGAGCCGACCCATCCTATGAGCGACATGAGTTGGCATCCGTTACAAATACCCAACGAAAAAGAATCCTCGCGCTTTCTAAATGCATCGAACTGGGGTGCTAGATGATCATTGAACATAATGTTAGCTGCCCATCCTTTACCTGATCCCAATGTGTCAGCATAGCTAAATCCACCAGGGAACACAATTCCTCTGTACTGCTCAAGAGTGCATTTCTTCTGGAGTAAATCAGACATGGTCACATCGTGAACTTCAAATTTCGCTTTCAGCAAGCATGATATCATTTCTCGGTCACTATTTACACCTTCTTCCCTGAGAACTGCTACCTTAACACTCTTTCCCAACCGACTGAGCTTGACTTCAGGGTCCAAATTTGCTGTGCAATTATATTTAGGTGCACTTCTATAATTTAAGCTATTGAATTCATCGACAGCGCATTCAGAATTTGCTTGGAGTTTTTCCAATTCGAAACTTGTGTTCTCCCATTTCTTAAACAATGTTCTTACATCGCTGCGCAAAAGCACACTATTGCGGCTCTTCACAATAATGCTAGAGTCTAGACCAAATCCGGTCGATTTGCCCACACAAAACACAGGAACATTTTCGTTTTTGAACTCCTCCATCACTTCTTGGAGGTATTGGCTTTCCACCTCCAGTACCCAACCTGCCTCTTCTGCAAACATTACACCAAATTCGATCTTGTCTTCGGGTACTTCTTCCAGTATAACTGAATTTTTATCAAGCTTCTCGAGGGCCCCCGTCATGTCGATTTCAATTCCTGAAATACCAGCAAACGCCATTTCAACAAGCGTTACTATAAGCCCTCCATCACTTATATCATGACCTGCCAAAAGCTTTTTCTCTTTAAGTAGCTTTTGAGTTATGTTAAATGCGTTTTTCAGTACTGCAGTTTTTTCAACATTGGGACTTAACATTCCTTGCTGGCAATAAGCTTGAGCCAGTGCCGAACCACCCAATCTGAAAAGGCCCTCGATATTGACCCAAACTAAATGACCGATGTTGCCCTTTGATGGAGCTTTCAAATCCGGTGTGATTTTTACTCTAACATCAGGGCAAGGGGCATAGGTTGATACTACTAGAGTTCCGGGTGATTTAACGGTCTTTGAATCAACACGTGCTGCCATGGAGAGAGAATCCTTGCCGCCATCTACCGCTATGTTTAATTCTTTCATAATTTCACACATTTCCTTGCAGGCGTCAAACAATTTGGCACCTTCCCCAGGTAGCTTTGCTGCCCACATCCAATTGCCAGAGCATTTAACATCGGCTAACTCGCTTATTCCAACAAATACTAGATTCGAAATGGCCTCGGCCACTGACATGCGTGCCATTGCAGCAGCACTAATTAGTCCCTTAATTGGTTGTGTTCCAATGGAAGTTGCAATTCCTTCATATCCGAAATGAGAGATTGTAGTTAAGGCGAAATCAGCAAGGGGTGTATGCAATGGTCCAACACACTGTTGTTGTGCTATAAGACCACTCACACAGCGATCGACTTTGTTGGTGAGGAAACGTTTGCTGCCTACAGATAAAATACTTAGTACCCTATTCAAGGTGCTCGAGAAACCTATATTCTCATCCAACTTCAAGGGTGTCAAATTCGGCTTAGTGCGTTCCAAATCATATCTACGCTTTGGCATGTCTCCTAAAACGTGTTTCAAGTGCAAATCAAACGGAACCGAACCCAAATTCTCTATTTCTTCATGGTTTTCATATTTATTGAAATCAGCTTCGCTCTCCAAAAGGGTTACATATCCATTTCCAGTTACAAATCCAACAAAACTAATTGGGCAACGTTCTCGGTCACATATATCTTGAAGTAGTTGCCGGCTCTTTGGTGAACAGAGAATTGCATTGTTCTCTTGATATTCAGCTCCCCAGAGCTCCAGTGCTGTGATCGTTGGATCACCTAGCTGGAATTCTTTTGAAAATATTACAGCTCCAGCAAAACCGGGTTCAACTAGTTCTTTGAGCACATTGCCATTGCCTCCGGCTCCCTATAGACCAAAAGAAATGAAGTGAGTACACCACATTTGAGTTTATAAGTGTGATTTTTAAAAACATACCTGATCATGAATAGCTAGGATTGGGTTTCTTTCTCCCATTTCTACACACGCCCTCACTACGCGGTTCAGTTTGTTTTCCATTTCAGCATCGCCGCGCTGAACAGCGTTGAAATCTAAGCTAGAACTGTTGTCACCTTGAACTTCTACTGAACTAGCAGCTCCTCCGCCAACACCAATACGATACACCGGTCCACCGATTTTCGCTAAAAGCATACCTGTTAAGGGGATATAAAAATGTATTAGTACCTTACTCCGTTCTAATTTTTCTAAAATAACTGGCAGTTTCAAGTAAATTTGTAAGAATGCTGAAGAATACGACAACAAAAAAACAAACCTTTTTCGGGGTTAGCCTTTTCCCTCATGCTGGAGCTCATTGTACCCAACCCACCACTGAACATAATGGGTTTAACATATTCGTTTCGTTCTAGATGTGGATCTTCAAGTCCGTAAGAAATTACAAATCCTGATATGACTGGTTCGCCAAATTTATTTCCATAATCCGAAGCCCCATTACTGGCGTCAATGAGAATTTTCAGAGGTTTGGCAAATGATGGTGGATATTTTGAATTTCCACATTCAAATGGTAATGTATAACCTATGAAGAATGGAATGTATTTTGTTAAAAACTTATTAAAAATTGTTATTTAATATTATTTCTTTTTACCTGGAATGTTTAAATTGCCAACGCAATAACCTGCTGTTCCAGCAATAGTTAGACCACCTCGACCCACTCCTTGCACATCCCTTTAACAAAACGTTTGTAATTTAAGTTCAATTATAATTGTACTGAGCATTAAATAGATGTACCTTATTCTTCCTCCAGTTCCAGTTGTAGCCCCGCTAAATGGAGCTACGGCTGTTGGCATGTTATGAGTTTCAGCCGTGAATATTAAATCGGACTCAACCTTTTGTAAAGTAACCTGCCCTGGTCCGGAGCTATTTTGGGGCTGCAGTGCAAGGTGTTGGAAACCCTTGATAGCACTGCTATTGTCACCAAATTTAATGGTATTATTGGGATTCGTGTGTAATTGTGTGTCCATGATCATTTTAAATAGAGATTTCTCCTGTTCAATTCCATCGACAAACATTTGTCCACGGAAAAACCAGTGACGGGAATGTTCACTGTTACTTTGGGCACAATCGAAAAGCTCAACAGTGGTGGGATTTCTACGAAGAGTGTTTTGAAAGAGATTCGTGTAGTAGTTAATATCCCATTCTCCAAATGCAAGTCCTGTAGAAAGTCATTCATATAGCAGGGTTATGCATGTTAACATCGACAACAAAAAGTTTACTCACCTAGTTCTTCATTGACTTTTTCCAAGGCTTGCCTGCCTTCAGTCAAAACAGGAACTATATGCCAATTGCGTTGTTGTTTAGGAAGTTGCTCATCAAAACTATCCACGGGTAGATTTTCTGGCGTGTATTGACATTCGGTCATGCGATCCGATAAGACTTCTATTATGTCCTCCAAATTCGTTGGTTTTCCATTGAAAGTAATTAAATATCTTATGGACATTTCAATTCGATTGATATGATTTAAACCAACATTTTGGCATATATTAACGCAATTGGTAGAAAAGGCAGTAGAGAAATTGAAACGTGGACCAATTTCTATTAAGACAGACTTGCCTTTTGATTCCTTTAGAGATGTTTTATTTTTCAGATTATCTTCCTTTTGGGGGTGTTTGAGAAGCCAACGTAAAATGCTTTCAGTTTTTTCGTCGCACACAACATTTTTTGTTTCAACGTGGAAGCATTTTTCTAATTTTACAGAGCACACTTTACGTTCAGGCTGGAAAAGTTTAAAACATAAAATATATGCCCATATAATTATTTATTTATTTAACCGTTAATTGATAACGTTACATTACAATAACAAAATATACTCCTACATATAAATCATAGAATGATTTTATAACAATAAATTGGTGTTGTAAAACAAAGCTTTACACCATAAATAGACCAGAATAGTGGTTGCAAGGGCTGTAGACTTATTGTTGCTAGACTAGTAAAAGAACACAGAACTGATGGAAGTCTTGAGGCTAGTGTGTTTACGGTAGTTTATCTTTTACCGATGATTTTTTTAGCCCGTATGTTCTCAAATGCGCCTGTAAACCAATTCTGTTATACAGGAATCCATATGTTATAAATAAACAATCCGTGGAGAACCAGGACCTATTGACTTACAACTTTCAAAAATTTCATATAGTTTCATATCAAAAAGGAATGATAGTATAATAAATGTAATGGTTTAAAAAAGTTTTAGAATTATAGTAAACATAAGTAAGCTGCTAATTTCGTAAAAGTAAGAGAAGACTGACTATAGAAATGATCCTATGAAGTATAGTCTTGCGTGTAGTACCCGTGGCATGATGGTTAGTGCGTTGGACTGTTATGCCAAAGGTCTTGGGTTGGATATCTGCCTATGTCATCTAAGGTTTTTTCACGGGTACTGCCTCTTGCAAGGAATTGACAAATTCTCCAAGAGTAATTCTTGTCATGAAAAGTGTTTTCTCAAATCAGCCGTTGGGATTCCGCTTAAAACTGTAGGTCCCCTCCATCCCTGACAACAGTACTCGCACACAGGAATGGTTGAGAGTTGTAAGTCACTAGGTCCTAGTTCGCAACGGACTGTTGCGCCACCCAATTAATTTTTGTATAAGTAAGCTGTACATTTTTGGGTCGCAAATCAAGCAACACTTGAAGCTTAACAAGCAGGATTCCGCCCTGAATCTTTCTGCATTGATCACATAAACACCTTGCGGTTCATCATCGCCTGCTGTTCATCGATTTTGAGAAGACCTTTGACAGCGTCAACATGGAGTTTATCTCATTAACTAATTGGAACCTCTCATTCATCATCTCTGATAAATATTGCTCGCTCAACAAAAAGTAGACAGTTTTCGAGTTTTCAATATCTTGGAAGTACTGTCTCTACCCAAGGCGGAACCAAAGAAGATATCGCTGCGTTTGAGATGTTGTCAGGGTCAGGAACTCATTGACACTATTATACGCAAGTTGCAATGGATTCACACACGCTTCAAGAATGGAATCACTGCATTGCAGGACAGACAATGAAATGAAATCTACTCACACTCACTCAAAAAGGCAGTAGTCGGGAGACTAAGCAGCACGTGAAGAAGAACAGTGGAATACGAATCGTCGAGATTGTGAAAGAGCTGGAGGGAGTTTAACCACATCACCGAAAACCGGCCCCCCTAGTCCCGCTAGATATCACCCACGGAGTTAAAAATTATGAATACATAAGTAAGTCTGAAATAAAAATCAATGAATCGGTTACTGGGTTTGCATTAGCCATGGTGGTATCCGGTGGATAGAAGCGTGGCAAAATCTCCGATAGGAATGACTTCATCAAAACGTGAACAGATACGGCTTTAAATTTTGTTGTTTTCAGACATACATGAAGTCATAACTCCGTCCAGTGCAGAACCCTCCCATCCGGCGAGCTAGTGGCCAACACACCTTCTCCTACGTGCTGTCAAGATCAGCCTTTGGGCTCTGTAGTCAAATGTTGTAATGGACCTCAGTAGGGTTAAAAAACAGAAATAAGATCTGTAAGTTGTGAGTTAATACAGCCTATTCAACTGCATATTATGAATCATTGTAAATGGACAAAATTCAAAATTATGTGTGGTGCAAAAGACTTAGCTGGATTCGGTTTTTGGTGATTTTCAAAATAGACACAGACAGAGTCTAATATGAGGGAGGCTAGTGATAGACATTTTTAAATTGAGGATAAGAAGTTAGAAAGAATAATATTTACAAAATTTACCAAACACCAACAGAAAATTGATTGAGTAATAATAACAAATTTAAACAACAAATGTAAAAAGATAATGAAATGAATAATAAAGTATTTTGTATTGCGAATAAAAATATTAAAATTGTTATTACGTCAGAAGCTTTTCTGACGTTGTGATTTTGTTTTCGAAATGACGATTTGATAAGTCGTTAATAATGAAAAGAAAAATTATAATAAAAATTGATAAGACAAGAAGCTTCATTCAGTACAAAGTGAGAACTCTATTTATATAAATAAATTGAGAATTTTTATTGAAAGGCTATGGCCAGAAAATAGGACTCAAATAAATGTTCGATTAAATTGAAGTATTTAATTTTATTTAATTATTTCTGAAGATTTTTTTTAATTTGTGACTTCGGTTAAATGCAGGCGCCACCTTAAGTGAGTAAGTAAATACAGGCTACATAATATTAAATCTTAAATAGGTAGACAGATTAATATTAAATGTATATTTTATAAACCTCTCTTTTTTAACACACACACTGGTATTGGACCTCTAAAGGGAAGAAACTCAATTTATGTTGAGAAACATTACTGCAAACTGAAAGAACTTAAGTACAAATAGATCGGTCATTATCAGAAATTATCACTATCGGAAATGTTTTGTTGATAGTTCTGATACTTGCAAACACTTTGAATTGAACACATTTTAATCATTGTTGATAGTTTCAAACTACAGTTTACAAAGAGTCAATATAGCTAAGTACATAATCGATTATAATGTTCTTTATTTCCCTATCTAAAAGTAGATATTCTGTAATAATGCAAAACAATTTTCATAATGACATATTAAAGCTTCTTATAGGTAACTACTTGCTTATACAAAAAATCATAGCTACAAATCTTGAGTGTGTAGGGTATACGATTTCATGCGACAACGATAGAATTAATATAAATCTATATAATTAATGAAGGTTTAGTAGCCATATTATATTGAGAAACTAGAGAGAGATCTGCATAAAGTTATGTATATACGTTATGTGTAAGGTAGATTCTTGGCTTGGCCGGTTCACAAATGTGTTCTGAACAAGGTGTAGGAAGTTTAAGACAGACTGAAATGTACTGACTTATCAACGACCTAGTTCAACAACCAACATAGTCAGGCGATTTTTTTTTTAATTTTGCGTATGGTAGATAGGTATACGAATTATTAAATGGGTAATTAGAAAATAGAGCAAACTTAGTTATCTTTAGTAGAATATGTTATTAGCAGCTTACAAACTCAAAGTATAGTAAGTAGGTGTAAAGTAACATACAACAAGAAACTGCAATAGACACCAAGTTCCAAGGTATTTTATATTCTATTCTTTATGTGAAATTAAAATAAATTCAATTTTACTCACGGTTTGTAACTGCTTAAGAACTCGAGTTACATGTTGCGCATCGAATGCGTCTTCGGCGTAAAATCTCAATATAGTCATCTTTTAAATATTATTAATTCTTTATTCAACACTAAATATGTATGTTCTTAACAACCTCTCCTGTGGAATTATTTTTACTAACTGGCTAGCGCAATACAATAATTGATTTCGTAGTGTTTGCGAAAAAAAATTCCAAGATTTCTCGAAAAGAATCTATGATGTGCGATCAAGTTGTTTTCATTTAAATTATAATTCTCAAATAGGGGTCACTTCGCTGGGGGTTATCGTTATCAGTGTTAAACACCACTTGTTATTGCTTAGTGCTTCACAGAGCAAGCCAAAGCTTTAGTTTAGTATACAAGCTAAGCACGTCAGCGAATCTGAATCCCAAAATCAAAATCACATGTGCTCAGTGATCAGGGATTTACTCTCTTGAGATTATTTTTTATTAAATAAATGAATGGAACTATATTTATCAATCGAACTTCGTCTTTGGTATAATGTTCTTAACAAATAGATCGAACAAATATTTTTTAATTCAAGTTATTTGAATAAAACAAAATACAATTTTGCTATGCAAAGATAAACCACATTTTTGAGCAAACTGCAAATGCAAACCGAAACCGTTGATAAATAGATCAGAGATCAATTAAACAAAGCGATCGAATAAAAAGAACTGTCAAACATCTGGTCAGGGCTGCCACTTTGTTGTTACTGGTGCTTTCAGTATTTAAACCTGTGGTGCGTTCTTTTTCTACACTAATAAAATATCTGTTCGCTAACGTTATATTTTTGAAATTCGAAAATTACTTTTTTTAAACAATAAGGCTAGGCGCGCGCATACAACTTTTAGTTTCGAAACTGTTTGTTTTCTAAACTGAGCACTATAGACTTATATGAGAGTCCACGCACATGTAGAAACCATTCTGTCGCCCATTCGAGCAACTTTTTAGTTTGTGTTTTGATACAAACTAGACGATCACCTCGAACCAATTCCTTAGTTTGTGTCACAAGGAATTATAGGTAACTGCGCGGAGATTCAATTAAATCGTTGAATAATTTTCTGTAAGTGCAAGAGAGAGCAACAATTAGTCAAGGTGAATAAATGTTACCTTTGTATTGGTTTATTTCGTTGATTACTTTCCGAGTTGCTTATTGGGCAACTAACGATCGAACTATTTGGTTTCGAAAAAGTTGCATGTGCGCGCCTAGCCTAAATTGGCAATGTAAATTGAAATTTTAAAAGTAACCTTTCAATAATTATGAATTTTCGTGTTCATTCAAAAGACTAATACTTGTTCCAAAATATAAAAATAAAGTCACAGTTAAGGTGTTTCACAGTAATTGTATAGTTGTAACTAGAAGTTAATGTATTAAGTATTGGCTGGATGAAGTAACCAATAGTGCAGATAACTGACAGCCCTCTAATGCACGCACTATGATCCAATGAAAAAAAAAATAATTTTTTTTCGTTTTTGTTTTTCATTTAGTAAAATTAAAAGAATTAAACAAAAAAAAATTGTTTAAATAAATTTTATTAAAAGTTAATAACTTTTGCCATATATGGCTGCTTGTGCAGTTACACATATTTCAATAAACTTAACTTTTGCCATATATGGCTGCTTGTGCAGTTACGCATTTTTCAAGCTTACAAAAAAAAAAACAAACATGTATACCTAGAATTTACTTAAACAGTTTAACAAAACAAAAACATTTTCATAAATATTCGTATCAAAAGTCAAAATTTAATAAAAGAAACAAAAACACTAGGAATGAAATGATGTGAAACAATTTCGATCTTTGTTCAGGCACAGACTTACTTTGCATTTTTTACACATAATAAATGACCTGTATTTGCAGTCGTTTTGGCATAGCTGCCTCGATTTCTGCCATTCCGGAATATGATCCATTGCGTCCAAACGAACCGAATTCAATGGAAAGTCATGGCGCCTTCCTTTTTTCTTCAAATATTGAGTTAAGGAAGCGGGGGTCAAAGGACTTGAATCAATGGTAGTTTTTTGACGATTTGGAGTGTTCGAAATTGAAGCCGGGCGTCCCCTTTTCAGGCACTTTTTATTCTTGCATAGGTGTGTGTGTAGTACCCGTAGCGTGATGGTTAGTGCGTTGGACTGTCATGCAAAGGGTCTTGGGTTCAATCCCTGCCTGTGCCACCAAACTTTTTTCACGGGTACTGCCTCTTGCAAGGAATTGACAAATCCTCCAAGAGTAATTCTTGTCATGAAAAGTGCTTTCTCAAATTAGCCGTTCGGATTCGGCACATAAACTGTAGGGAAGGGACTTCCATCTCTGACAACATTACTCGCACACAGGAATGGTTGAGCTTGAGAGTTGTAAGTCACTAGGCCCTGGTTCTTCATGGACTATTGCGCCACCTAATTATTTTTTTTTATTTATTTATAGGTGTTCTGCCAGCTTAAAATCGAAGAGAGGCATATACGTGTCGCTCTTCTGCCACCACAAAATCCATGCATTGACAACACACAAATCTAAAAAGTGGAAAAAAAATTTGATGTACCACTTTTTGGATGGTATGTCAATTCGAAAAAGAAGGTCAACACCACCCATATACTTATTATATTCATCTATTATCTTTGGGCAGTCAACATCTACGTACTTTTTTTCCTTCCTTGAGTACCTTCATACACCATAAATATTGTTGTGAATGTCAAAAACACTTCGTGCCTTGAATTCCACGGACATAATTGAACATTTAACACTTTAATATTACTTATCAATATTGAATCTTTCTTAAAAAAAATATTACTGTCAATAATTATGCACAAGCCAATGAAAAATAAGCTTTTATTTCTATGTTTTTTTCCAACGGTCACACCACGCGCACTGTCAAATTTGATTGCGGATTTTCGCGATTGTGCAACGAAAAATAAAACCAAATACACTAAAAAATATAAACAATGAACTCTTGTAAGATATCAAAACGGTACTTTTCCAATATCAGTTGCGCAATCCAAGCAGTGGGCGTTTAAAAATCAAAAGCCATATATGGCTTCTTGTGCAGTAGAGGGTTAACAGTATTGAAAGTAAAACGTGAAACGAAGATCGGTGGAAGAGTTTGGTACTATTTTTGTACAGCATTATTAAAGAAATCACGTATCTTGAATGAAAACAAAACAAATGTAATCTTTGGACTTTAGAGCCTAAATCCTCATCAACCTTCCCAAACCCTTCGCAATCCTTAACCTTTCCTGGAGAGCACAATGGATCTAAAGTAAGATGTATCACCCCATACAACCTAACCCAACCTTGTACTTAATGGCATATTTTCGTTTGAGGAAAAAAAAAAACATTATCAATTCAAAAAAGTAAAAATATTATCCTTAATCAATAACGTAAAAACTGATGAATTGAAAACGCAAAACTATATTTAAGCAAAAGTTTATTTTAATAAAAGAAACAAGAAAAGAATGATTTGCGTAAGAAGTTTCTAGACAAAAGAATGAAGTGACATATTCAGTCGTTTGGAATTCAAAAAGTAATAGTGTTGCCAAATATAATATAAATGTTAATTGTTCTGTCATTGGCAGGGCATTGCCAGAGCGCTGGTTGATATTTCTCTTAGTTCTAACACGCCTTCCTCAATCAGCGCATTTAACAAGTTGATGTACCGATGTCTTCCATACATCTGTAGTGGGCTGGTCCAGGAAGTGGCTTGGTGAACACATCCGCTGGCATCTTATCAGTTGGAGTGTAGACGACTGTTATTTTCCCATCATGTAGGAGCTGCCGGACAAAATGGTATCTGGTCGCAATATGCTTTGTTCGTGAATGACAGACTGCATTCTCAGCTATGTGTTTTGCGCCTTGGTTGTCTGTTCCAATACTTATCTTCGTAAGTTGAGGCAAATTCATCTCGGTCATAAGATTCTGCAGATATGTTGCTTCTCTCGATGACTCTGACAGCGCAACGTATTCTGCCTCAGTACTTGAAATAGCTACTGACCTTTGTTTCTGGGAACGCCAGGTAATTGCAGCTCCGCTCAATATAAAAACATATCCGGTGTATGATATTCTATCGGTCTCGTCATTAGCATGATCAGCATCCGAGTATCCTCGAAGACCCAAAGTGTCCTTCGTATAAGTGAGCCCGTATGTTTCCGTTCCTCGTAAATAGCGTAGAACACGCTTCGCAGCTGACCAGTGCATATCTTGATAGGTTTCGTTGTACTGCGCTAAACGATTAACTGTGAAGGCTATGTCTGGCCTTGTCGCAATTGCCAAGTACATAAGCGATCCGATAAGTTGACGATAGGGTTTTTCGCTTTGACGCTGTTCAGTGTTACCTTTCCCAGGAGGTAATTTTGACTTTGAGTCGCTCGGTGTATTTATTGGTTTCGACTCGTCCATGTTGAACTTTTTTAATATTTCTCTGATGTATACTTGCTGCTTCAGTTTAATCTGGCCTTCACTTTGAATGATTTCGACGCCCAAACAAAATCGCGCCAGACCTAGATCCTTCACTTCAAATGCTGCAGCAAGTCCATCACGTATGTGTTTCAATGTATTTTGACTTCTTGAGGCGTACAGGATATCGTCGACGTACACTGCAACGATGGTGAATTCTTCTCCACTTGTGTTGAAGTAAAAACATGTATCGTTAGCAGCTGGTTTCAAGCCAAGTCTACGAAGTGTTTCGTCCAACTTCTTGTGCCATTGTCGTCCAGCCTGCCGCAGACCATATAACGCTTTCCTCAATCGACACACATAATCGCCATTCTTGAGTTTTTGCAGCATTTGTTTGGCCTTTTTCGTCACACCATCATTATTTCGGTTCTCTCTAACAAGCATTTGCAACGACTGCTGAAGATATTTTGGAGTTTCCATAAAAATCTCTTGTTCCAACTCACCGTTTAGATACGCTGCCACGACATCCATTTGATAAACTTTTAAATTTTCACGGACTGCTAAAGCCATCAGGAGCCTAATTGATTCGAGGCGGGCTACAGGCGCGAATGTGTCCTCATAATCGATTCCTTTGCGCTGCGTGAAACCTCGAGCAACGACACGAGCCTTCTTTCGTTCCAAAGAACCATCTGCGTTCATTTTATTTCGTAGAACAATTTTGCTTGTCACGACACTTCTGTTCTCTGGACGCTCGACTAGGTCCCAAGTATTGTTCTTGATTAGCGCTCGAATCTCTTCTTTGATTGCTTTCAACCAGTCTTGTGCTTCTGCTCCAGACATTGCATCCTCGAGTGACAACTCTCCAATGTTTGCTATCTCAATGTCATCTCCGTCTACAGCATCATCGTAATCTTCATCTTCGCTTTCGTCTTCAACATCAGCATCGTTTTCTGTTGGTTGTTCGACTTGTCTCTGCTTGGCCAACTTCGAAACAGACCGCGTTTGATAATCTTCACGAACATTTTTCTTCTCCATCGGAGGCTCAAACTCCTTATGTGTCTCCACATCCATCGAAGCTAACTCCAGTTCAATTGTAGTTTCATCACTTGGAATAGTTAACTGTTTCTCTTGACTTTTCACAGAAACTAAATCATGTTCTACAACCTTGACGTCTCTCGTAATGACTACCTTCTGTTTTTCAGGGATCCATACACGATAACCCTTGGATACTTCGGAGTAACCAACCAGGATGCCCTGCATTGAACGCGCTTCAAATTTGTCCTTACCAGGAGTTTTATCAAAAACAAAAGTCCTTGCACCGAAAACCTTTAGGTGTCTCAGGTCTGGCAATCTTTTGTTCCAGAGCTCAAACGGTGTGCGTCCATCCAAACTGGTTGTAGGGCATCGGTTCCGCAAGTAATTTGATGTTGCAATTGCTTCTGCCCAAAAATCGTTTTCAACACCAGATTGAATTAGGAGACACCTTGCCATATCAGCAAGCGTTCGATTCTTCCGTTCTGCCACACCATTTTGCTGTGGCGTATGCGGAATTGTGAGTTGTCTTTTTATTCCGTTCAATCGTAGAAACTCGTCAAATTCATGGTTGCAGAACTCTCCTCCGTTGTCTGACATCAAGCATTTTATTTTTCGACCAGTTTGCTTCTCAACTTGAGCTTTGTAGTCCTTAAAAGCGCGAAAAACTTCATTTTTATGCTTCAAAAATCTTATTTCGCACCAACGGCTGCAATCGTCGATGAAAGTGACGAAGTATCTCGACTTTGCTAACGAATCAACTCTGGAGGGTCCCCACACATCAGTGTGCACAAGATCCAAAACGTTTGTGCTTCTATGTGACTTCTTGGGAAACGGCAACCTCGTCATCTTTCCGCTGAGACACACGCTGCAGGTACCAAGCTTTTCGTTTTCGTTCAGAGAAAGTCCAGTCACCACATTCCCTCGATGCATATCCAGAAGGTCTCGTTCGTTCAGGTGACCGAGCCTGCGATGCCATAAGTCAAGCTTGGACTCACTCACATCCACGATACACGCTTGTGTTGCACTTTCTTGGACATAGTACAGTTGTCCAACTCGGCTCGCAACTACCTTAACTTCACCGTCATCTCCTCGGACGATTGCCTTCTCTTTATCGAATGTGATGGTGTTGTTGTGGTCGGTTATCCTCGCAACAGATAATAGGTTAGTTCGAAGGTTCTTAACTAGTAATGTATTTTCGAGTTTTACTGACCTCTCAGACATCCCGTCTGTAGTGATAATCCTTATAGTTCCTCTCGCATCGACATTCGTACTGGAATCGTTTGCCAACAGCAGCTTTCCTTGCATCGCAGATGGTGTGGATGTAAACAGACTCTCATCGTTGCACATGTGGGACGTACAACCGCTGTCCAGACACCACCGTCTGTCAAATTCACTCCTCTGCATCCCCAAAGCTTGGTCTTCCATCATGAAAAATGTATTTTCTGCCTTCGCTGACGATTCAAATCGTGAAGGGAATTTTGGTTTGTTGTTCTTCGTACACATGGACGCCTTGTGACCAAGTTCATGACATTTGTAGCATCTGAATTTAAAAGATGTGTCACGGTCACTCGCATTGACATGCTTTCGTTGCTGCATTCCTCGTTCGAACTTCGATTTGCTCTGACTAGCACCTCGCCGGACATACATGGCTTCGGATCTGTCGTCCTCCTTACGCTGATTTGTTGCATCGTACTTCTCGAGAATTTTCTCTCTCAGAATACTGGGCTTCGGAAGGTTGTCGTGAGACTCCATTGCACACTTGAACAGTTCAAAACTCGGTGGCAATCCATTCAATAAAAGAATCGACAATAACTCTTCGTGTATATCAACATCCATACACTTTAGTTGTGACACTGCATCAAAGAATTCCATCAAATTCTTTCGCAGATCGTCACCTTCCTGGATTTTATATGTCGCCACACGTTTCAGCAATGTTGCCTTCTTCGTTGGTCCCGTGGAAGCAAATTCAGACTTCAATCGTTCCCAGACACCCTTTGCCGTGTCCAATCCTTTAACGAGACGCAATAGACTCGGATCGATGGCAATAATCAAGTCTGACTTCGCTTTCGCGTCGTCATCCAACCACTTCTGCAGATCCTTTTTGGACTTCTCGTTGTTTTCAAGAAGTTCTGGTTTTGGTGCTGCTCCATTCACATGCTTCCATGTTCCAGCTTTCACCATCACGGCCTCGATTTGCATGACCCACGTATCATAGTTATCGCTGACGAGTGGCCTGATGGAATTCATGCTGTTCGACATTGTTTCTTACTTTTTAACAATTTATACTTCGCGTTGGGACTGGGCCCATAACCTGATGAATTGAAAACGCAAAACTATATTTAAGCAAAAGTTTATTTTAATAAAAGAAACAAGAAAAGAATGATTTGCGTAAGAAGTTTCTAGACAAAAGAATGAAGTGACATATTCAGTCGTTTGGAATTCAAAAAGTAATAGTGTTGCCAAATATAATATAAATGTTAATTGTTCTGTCATTGGCAGGGCATTGCCAGAGCGCTGGTTGATATTTCTCTTAGTTCTAACAAAAACATGAACAATTCTGCAGTTTTTTCTCAACTCCCATTTTTAAAAACCTTCAAAACACTTTAAAAGTGAAATAACTAACAAGTAGTACTTTCCTAATACATACATTAATAAGATGGATGGATGTGAACTTCATTATTCGCCAACAGGAGGATTTAAGTGGAAAGTAAAAGGCTGAAGTGCATGTTTCGCAATATAAATATAAAGTAACAAATAACTACTTGGGACCTGATCAGGAGATAAAATTCAAATTAGTGTTTCACAATAAAAAGGTAGGTCTAAATAGAAGTTAATGTTTCAAGTAAATTATTGGGTGGATGAAGTACCCAACATAACTGACAGTTGACTGTGTAAAAGTGCTATCCAACGATGTTCTTATGTGGTTTTCCATTGAACCAAAGCATTGATGTGCCGTCGACGGGCCGGCAATATTTTTTTCTTAAACGTTTTCCAATGGGAAAAGTATTGATGTTTTTTCCCGACGAATTGATTCGTTTTGAATTCGTCTTTTGAGACGAATCTACACAGATTTTCACACTCATTTTAACACATACTAAAAACTTGACAGTTTTGCAAGCGTCAATTGAAATTATTGTTTGTGGAAAAAATAATTGAAGAGAATTCGGCTTCTTTCTGTTGTAATTATAAATAATTAATTTTCTGTGAAAACAATACAAAATTTGATTAATTTCTTGGCAATATTATTGTTGTGCTTTCAGGATCAGGTAATTATAAATGTATATTGAATACTTGAGATGGTTGAAGCATAATTATTTTATTTTCAGGGCATGGACTACAGAATGCTGGATTTGCTCCTAGATTCGTCTTCGTAAGAGGACGAAGATATCCTGACAATTTTCAATTGGACGACTTCGACGATTGTTCAAGCTAATGCATTTTTATCCAGGAATTAAAGAAATTCCATTAAAAATTTTGTAAATATTTTATTATGCTTCTGACAGCTGCTACACTAATACACTTACAAAAAGATATTGCTACGTTTTTTCTTTCCATTGCAACCAAAAAATATTGATTTTCAGTAGCAACGGGCTGTCTATTTCATGTGGTTCAATGGAAATCGACATTAGTTTTGTTTTTATTCAAAATGAATGTTCTTTTTGATATCTTATAGGATAAATTCGATAAGTTTTTTCTACAGCATGATGAAGCCAACAAGAAATCTTACATACTTACTTAAGGTGGCGCTACAGTCCTGTGGGAACTAGGGCCTCATCCAACAAACTTCTCCATCTAGATTGGTCAATAGCTGAATGTCTCGTCTCCAGTTTCGCGCTCAAAGTTGGGTAAGGTCACTTTCCACTTGTGCGCGCCACCTGATCCGCCGCCTTCCTCTACTGCGCTGTCCTTTGGGTGTGGATTCGAAGACTTTCCGGGCCGGAAAGTCTTCGAATCCACACCATGTGCTCTATGTGTCCCAGCCATCTTAGTCGTTGGACTTTTACCCTTTTGGCTAAATCTACATCGCTGTATAGCCCGTACAGCTCGTCGTTCCATCTTCTCCTCCACTCCCCTTCGATGCATACGGGACCGTAGATCACACGAAGAATCTTTCTCTCGAAACGACCCAAGGTGCTTTCATCCGCATTTGTCATAGTCCATGCTTCTGCACCGTATATCAGGACGGGGATGATGAGGGTCTTATATAGCAACAATTTGGTCCCTCGAGAGAGGGCTTTGCTGCTCAATTGTTTTCTTAGCCCAAAGAAACTGCGGTTAGCAAGAGTTATTCTTCGTTTGATCTCAGCGCTGGTGTTGTTTTCTGCGTTTACAGCGGAGCCTAGGTAGACGAAGTCCTTGAATACCTCAAAGTTACGTCTGTCGATAGTGACGTTTTGACCAAGACGTCGTTGGTGTTTGTAGGTCCTTTCTTGACGACAGCATGTACTTTGTTTTGCTCTCATTAACCGTTTAACCCATTTTTGCCGCCTCTGCCTCAATACTCACAAAAGCCCCATTGACATCACTCTGAGTTCTTCCGATTATGTCAATGTCATCAGCATATGCTAGTAATTGGACAGACTTTTGAAAGATAGTGCCTCTAGTGTTGACGTGTGAGCTCTGCACTATTCCTTCAAAAGTACGATGTTAAAAAAATCGCATGACATCGAAAGGTTCTGTTAAGTTGTTTCCAACCTTTATGGAGCAGCGTGAATTCTCCATGGTCATCCTGCACAAACGGATGAGTTTGGCAGGGATGCCAAAACTAGACATGGCTCTATACAGCTCGTCCCTGTAGATGCTGTCATATGCGCCCTTGAAATCGATGAAAAGAGGGTGGTTGTCGATTTGATGTTCTTGGGTTTTTTCCAGGATCTGCCGTAATGTGAATATTTGATCGACTGTGGACTCTTCTGGTCTAAAACCATACTGATAAGGACCTATCAGGTTGTTGACGATGGGCTTTAGACATTCACATATTACGGCAGAGAAGATTTTGTAAGCGATGTTAAGTAGACTGATGCCTCTATAGTTGGTGCAGTTTAGAGGGTCTTCTTTTTTCAGGAGTTGGCAAACAATACTGAGGTTCCATTCATCGTGCATTATTTCTTCCGACCATATCTTACAGATAAGTTGGTGCATGCTCCTAACCAACTTATCTCCAGCTGGTTTGAAGAGCTTGGCATTCAATCCATCTGCTCCAGCGGCTTTGTTATACTTCAGCTTAAATATGGCAATCTTTACTTGGTCTTAGTCGAAAGGACGGGATTGTTGACTTTCGTCGTCTATGATGAATGGATCATCCTGCCTGACAGCGGTTCGTCGTTGGTGTTATACAGTCTGCAGAAGTGGCTCTTCCATATCCTCAGCATTGACTGCGGTTCCACTATGGTGTTTCCACTTTTCATCTGTTCATAAAACTTTCGACCTTCATTCCTGCTTTTGAACCTCTCAACATCTTCGATCGCACGCTTATCATGCTCTCTCTGTTTCCTTCTGAGAAGTCGGTGTTCCTCTCGCCTCTTCTGCTCATAGAGCTCGTGAGCAGCTCTCGTCCTTCTATCATCAATCCAGGGGTTCCTTGTTGGTGGTTACTTGAAACCCAGCACGTCAGAGGCGGCTTTTCTGATTGCATCTTGGCAATGTTGCCACTAGTTCTCGATACATTGAGTTGGCGGCAGAGAACGTCGAGAGAGGTTACTTGTAACTCGGTCGGAGAAGGATTTGGCGATCTCTTGCGATTGTAGCCGTTCGACGTTGTATCTTCTCCCAGCATCTCCCTGTTTTGCCTTGGTTCTAGAAACCCGAAGGTCTACCTTGGCTACAACGAGGTAGTGGTCCGAGTCGATGTTAGCTCCTCGGAAAGTTCGGACATCCATGATGCTGGAAGCGTGTCTAGCGTCGATCGCAATATGGTCAATCTGGTTGATGGTAGATTGATCTGGAGAACTCCAAGTTCCTTTGTGGATGTTGAGGTGTGGAAAACGCGTACTGGCTATCATGACGTTTCACCCCTCAGCGTAGTCTATGAGCCTAAATCCGTTGTCGGAAGTGTTGTCGTGCAGGCTGTTTTTCCCGATTATTCCACCAAAGATATCTTCCCTTCCTAGCTTGGCATTAAAATCGCCCAGGACAGTTTTAATGTCGTAGCTAGGACGATGCTCATATGTTTTATCTAAAAGCTGGAAGAACATATCCTTGGTGTTGTCATCCTTCTCTTCGGTGGCGGCGTGTGCGCATATAAGGCTGATGTTGTCGAATTTAGCCTTGATGAGGATGGTCATGAGGTGCTCGTTGATGCACCTATTATAGCTCAAGACATGTTTGCCTAAGTCTAGCTCCAATGACAAATCCGCATCCAAATACACGCTGTTAGTTTTCTCGGTAGTAGTCACCATAGTAAATATCACAGTTTTTCATCCTCTTTTTGCCCGATGGATGGTGGTAATTCTTCGGCTGCACGTGGTCTGTTAAGGGACCTAACATTCCACGTGCATATCCGAAGTTCGTTGTCCTTAATTCGTTTACGTGGGTTATCAACAGTAAATCCGTCCGTATCCGTCCGAGGCTTGATGGTGCTTCGCAACTATGTATGATGTTTATACTAGGCCAGGAAGTCACGCCGACGGCACAACCCCCAACCTGGAGGGCCAGATCCTTAGTATAACTCCAAGGACGGGGAGCCGGATAAACCGCACCTTATAGGCCTGGGCTCCGAATAAGTCGTAGAAGCCCTATAAGGTGTTTACTAAGTAGTTCAACCTAACTGGAACTGTAGACGCCACCGTTGATTCCATCTTGGGAATTCCTCCGCTGCCGTCTGGATGAAAGGAGACGTCGCGTATTTTAAATAAAAACAAAATAAATGGAATCTTTGGACGAATTTGACTTTGGCTTTTGAGCCATGTATTGTCTTTTATACCAATACATACGTTTATGAGAAGGATATACATACATATATGTATGTGAAAGAATTTAACTGAAAAGTTATATTAGTGGTGGGTAACTACTATATACTCAGAACTTCACTTTTACATTGTGAAACTGACCCCTCAATTTATGAAAAATGTCGTATTTTAATTCGACAAATAAGAATTCATAGTTTAATTACATTACAATACCTTTATTTTGCAAATACTAAAAATTGATTTGCAAAAGTTGTATCAAACAGCAAAATAATAAAGTCGATTGTTGGATATTTCTGATTATATATACATATGTATGTATGTAGATAACATACATTTTTCATTCATTCGCCTTTTTCATTTATTTTTAATGTTTAAGAGAAACAAGAAATAGCGAACTAAGCACTAAGTAACAGTATTTTTATAAGCAAATAATATTTTAGTTGTGTATATTTTTTATTATAGACATTTATAAAATTTAACCTCTACAAACATTTAGTTGTATGCATCTATCATATTACATACATAGATCACATCTACACCATTAATTAATCAATAATAATTAATCAATGTACCTTGGATTTCTTTTGGATAAACTCTATTGGTGACTTCTCTGTCTAAAAAACGACTTGAGTCAGAAATTTTTAAAAAATGCTACTTGGACCTTTTTTGTATTAAGTTCACCTATTTCAAGTCAGAAAGGCTTAAAATTTCTTTCCTGAATTGTACTTTCTTTTCATCATATTATTGACTTAGTATTATAATAATATTTTAGTCTATCATTAGAAAGCCTTGACCGTGGCACTGATTGAGTGTAAGAAAAGTACCTACCTACAAGTACTGGAATTTATTATTGCTTAAAGCGGCCCCCACTACACCTGTGTACACACATGGGTTTCACCGATTTTATGTATCAGACACGGAGTAAGTTATTCTGGAGATTTGGCAATTAAATTTATGTATATATATAAGAACGCAGATAAAAAAGAAGCATGATGCATAACCTTGCTTCATAAAATATATAAAGAACACAAAAGTCGTCCTTTTTATTTGTACCTATAAATGAAACGATTGCAATTAATGTGCACATCACTCATTATGATTTTTTTGGCATCTTAAGTGTACGATTTGGTGTTTCGTGTGTGGCGAAATCACACACCGGTATCGGTACTCACACATGTCTCTGGGCCGCTTAAATCTAATGAAGTTTTCTGACACTAAAAGATTCAATTATGCTCTATAATATATATAAAAAAAAAAAAACTACTAAAAAGTTAGGGCTTTGGTAAAAAAAATTTTAAAATTAGCAAAAGACAGAAATGTGAAGCATGCAAGGGTGGGGCAAAAGAAAACAATATCGGTATGTCCTTCTTGTTCACAATATTAAACTAAGCATATAAAATTAACTTTTCAAAAACATGACTAACACCTATACATACATACATAAAAGCATTCCTAAATGTTCTAAAGATCTCCATTCTTTCACTGAACTTTAAAGTAAAAAACTATTGAGAGAAGTATGTTTTGATGAGTCCGTTTTGAATTTAGATTTGTATATTCTCAGGTTTGTGTTTTTTCAGAAGGAACAGTTAAATTTACTTATGTGATAAGAGAATTTTCATGGCGGAAGAAATACTTTTCAATATTGTTTGAAGTTGAGTATTATGTACTAATATAAGATATTAAAAGAAACAGTAAAAAATATGCTTTTAAATATTTTATTTAAAGTATTATGTGTCACATCGATACACAACCCGTTTATTATAAAAAATCGCTTCTTAAAAAATATCGGGTCTTAGGAACACTAAATCCATTAAATGGACTGGCAGTAGGAATAGTGTAAGCTCCCATGTTTGGAAAGGCAATAAAATCTCCTTCTTTCAAATTCGGAAGATACAAGTTATCACATATCTAAAAAGTTAAAATACATCATTGAAATTGTTCATTAATGATTTAATAATTTTCACAACAAACCTTATCGAGTGCATCACAAGTTGGTCCCCAAATTAAGCTATTGAATGTTTCTTTCACTTCACTCTGTATACATAAAAGATCGTTACAATTCATACATATTGAAACAAAAATAATAATAATTAATTACCTCAAAATGAATTGCTTTGATATTGATGTGATCATATAGAAGACAATTGAATGTTCCATATGCCCCATCGTTGATATAATACATAATCTTTTTGAGTCTTCCATCGGTGTCTCTGATTTCACGTTTAGAATAAACTTTGCAAACAAGTGTATATGCAGCTGCTACAAAGTAACGTCCAGGCTCCCCAATAACACGCACCGGAATGCCATTAAAATATTTATCCACAGAATTGTTAACTACCCTAGCAATCTATAATAAACCGATAATAAATAGTTATTAATCTCTGCCATATCATGGATTTAATGTAAACTTGTACTTTTGCAAACATAGCATCGTTATCGCCAGGGAATCCACCGCCGATATCAAGTAATGTCATATGGTGGCCGATTAATTTTCCGAATTTGAATAACTGGGCACCTGTAGAAATAGCCCTTTCGTATGCTGGATAATCGCTACACCCGGATCCAACATGGAAACTCACTCCAATAACCTGTCAAAAAATGAATTTAATACAGAAGTTCTTTTTGAAAATCATAATTTTGCCATTAGGCGACAATATTACTATTAAAAAACATGATGGCTCTACTTACGTTCATCCCTAAACTTCCAGCTAATAGAATCACTGCAGCAGCATCTTCAAAAGCGTCGCATCCAAACTTATCGCCAAGTGGACACAGTGCGTTTTCAGCTTCCGAAAGAAATCGAAGAACCACACTTAAAAATAAATATCAGTTTCAGCAACAAGACTACATTTTTTTTTTAAACAAAATACTTACTTGGACTCGCCAAAACTTTTAAAAATCTTATACAATTCAAATTCATTATCCACGGTGCTATCAGTAACGTTTTCCGACTTTGCATATTCAATGTGCGAAGTTGCTTTCATAGGATTCGCAAAAATGATCCGTTCTGGACTCACACCCAGCTCAAGAACTTGTTTTATTTCATTTTTCGATGCACAATCAAAACCGGCGCCAAGGTCAGCAAGAGTTTTTATAATATAAGGATCATCATTACACTTAACAGCTATAGAAAGAAAAACAAAAATAACAATTTTGAATGAAATTTTATAACTTTAAAAAACATTTCCAATTAAACTTATTGATTGAATAATTGAAACAAAACTATTTTTACCATAATATGGTGTTACATTCGGCATGTGTTGCTTCCATGTATAAAATTTATTTATTACAGTGGTCAAATCACATATATTAAGAGCTTCGTCCACATTCTTTAAATTAAATTTTTTAATTTCATTTTTCAATTGAAATTTTCCTTTGTAAAAATTAATTGTTTGTGATACTGCGGTCGGCATTTTGAAAATACGAGTATTTTAATTTAAATTTGTTTTCAATTTTAGGACTGCTCTCTTGACGGTAGTGAAAACACTGAATGATTCGATGTGTAAGCAGGTGCCTTTTAAAAGAGTCCGTTAGTTACGAGTAGATATCATATCACTGCTACATAGGTTATAAGTAATAACTAACTGTTTGATGAAATCATACTCAATTACCAAATTTGTTTTGAGTTTTTCTTTGAGATAATTTCTGACCATACATACTTTGATATAAAATATTCTTCACATAGCACATTTGTGTATACTATGTACAGGGTGATTCTTTTACGTGATTCAAATGCTGGAAATAAATAAATAAATTTCAGGAAGTAAGTATTTATTGAAAATTCTTCTTAACAATCATGCGTTATTTTATTTCACACACTAAAATAAAGGAACTGATTTATAGTAATGCTTTTTTTCGCTTCTTTTGTTTTCTTTTTTAAGAATATTTGTATGTAATTTGTTTTTTTTTTTCGTTTTCATTTATTTAACTATTAACTTGCGATACACAGAAGAAGGAAAAACAAAAGATTCAATGTTTTAATTACATTTTATATAACATTGAATGGACCACGACATGCAGCGTAGAAATCTTAGTTGATTTGTTTTCTGCTCAAACTTTTGGCTTTGGGTTTAAGATTTTTATTATTTTAAGTTTTCTCTTTAATGACCTTATTCATTTCGATCAAAATTTGTGTACTTAAAAAATAACAATGATATTGAATAGGTTTATAAATTAGGCCTAGGTCGGCTTTAATTTATTATTTGTTTATTAATTTATTTTTGTTTATTATTATTTATTTATTTATCTAACGAATAACTTTTGCAGGGAAGATTATTCTATTACTTAATAATTGATTAACTCACTATCGTAAAATTGGCCCCAAATATTAAAAAAAAAAACTAAATACACATGGGAATTGACTCCACCTATAGTGAATAATAACTTAAGGATGGCACTAACTATCTCACCGTGCATAAATACAATGCTAGCACCCAGAATTACGGCGTATTCCGGTGAGATATGGAGTGACTGGCAACTTCACACAAATTTCTGATCATATTATTTCTCATCTTAAGAAAATGTTAAGTTATTTTTGACTAAAGGTGAAGTTATTCCTTTAACCGTTTATACGTTTCTTTCGTCAATTAAAAAAAAAAATTGTTGAATAATTATGTTATTAAAATATGAATTAAAGGTTAAAAATAAAAATAAAAAAAAAAAGTGTTCTTTTTATCCTCCGAAAAATCGCAGAAAATACTTACTATTTTCTACTTAAAATTTAAACGGTGTTTTTTGTTTATGGAGATACAAATTCATACTCTGGACACACTGATATAAGTAAGCTCATATGGGTAATCTTTAAAAGATTATTAGAAATTGAATCATGTTATTGCTTAAAAATCATCAATGAATATAGGTCTTTTCTCATACAGTATATGTGGACAACAAAGACTTTTGTATGTGTTTTTTTTGTGTATGTAAATGTGAACAGGTAGGTTTTTCATGTTTTTGTTTCTTCTGGGAACTCCAACTTTTGTTAGGTATTATAAAATATTAAGATCTTATCTGTTTTTATTGCAAACTCCGACTATTGGCAGGCATTATAAAATATTTTGATCATATCTCTATTGTTTTTATGGCAAACGTCTTTAAATTTTAATTAAAAAATATTATTAACGCTAAAGTTGTTATGTTGCAGATAAACGTCGAAGTTAATATTTGCTTTTCTTTGTCAGGTTTGTGGTATTTTCTTCCAAGACAGAAAAGTAAAAAGTTTTGCAACATCAACTATAATTTTTCTTAAAGCTACTGTCAAACGTAAACATTTTGTGTTGATTTAAGCATCCTTTTATTGTTTTATCTCAAGGATTCACTAAAACAAAGATACACGAATTGAAAACTGTTATAATTTGTTCGATTTCTTTGAAAAGTTGGAAAGTTTTTAATCTGTCTGAAAAGAAAACAAGGGAACTCCGCGCTCCTAAGGATTTTAGTCATGAAAACAATTCTCGTTAAGTTAAAAGGTTGTTGGGTGAAGACGGTAGCTCATGCTAATTATTTGGTTTAGCACGGAGATGACTCCGAAGTAAGTTAGCAACCAGATGACGCCCTTCAATCGAACATAATTTTGTGGACATAGACAGCCGTTGTACGACCTGTTTTGTCATATGGAACGATTGTATGGTGGCCTGCGCTTAAGAAGACATATAACATCGACAAAGTTAAGCAGGATGAAAGAAAAGCTAGTGTCACCACTACTGGCCTCTTCCACACTCTCTAAAAGATGCCTTAATTTTTATTTCGTTTCTCAAACTGTTTGTTTTCGAGACCTTGGCAATATCACTGAACTCATTCCACCCTTGTATATAAAACCTATTGTATTATCATGAAGCTGTTTTTTGTTACGTTCACCGTAGCCACACGGTGTCGTGTTGAAAGTTGTATATATGTATATACAAACATTAAGTAAAAAAAACTGCAATAGCTAATGTCGCCGTAGCTACCAGGTGCCGCCCCTATAAAAAGACCCGATGATATTACTATAGGTTTTATTTACAAAGATTCCATCAGCCCCCAGTCTGGAACCTCAATAAATATTTCAAAGTCAAATTTCTTGCCAGAAAGGATTGGGAAGAATAAGACATGATTACGAAAGGCTTCTATACCACTATCTTTATTGACGGGTCAAATATTAGGTGTGGAGTTAGGTCGGGAATCTTCTCCAATGTCTCTAATTCTTTTCGGCTACCGATTTTGCCAGTGTAATTCAAGATGAATTATTAGCAATCAAGAAAACATGCAAAAAATCAAATCAAACCAAAATAGAAACACGGCTATCTGGACTGAGAGTCAGACGGCTGTTACGGCTATCTATTCGACTACAACAACCTCTATACTGGTCCCACAATGTCGGGTTAAATTATCCTTATACAATATTTACTGGACACAACCCGATAAAAGAGCATGCAGCAAAGTTAGGCATTCCTCAGAATACTCATTGCCGTAGTTGAAGAGTCCAACATGAAAGAGAACTGTTATTCACTTTCTCTGTAAATAACCTTCGCAAGGGCATCCTTTAATGATCTTGATAAATTTTCCTAAATGAATATTAAAGACCTGATTAACTTTCTGAATAAATTAACTTCGCGAATAAATGGCTCTAGCGTGCATCGTAGCTAAAATGGTTTTATGTAAATCCGTTATAACTTATTTTTTCTTAAGTTAAAACTTATCTTTTCTCAAGTTATAAGAAGTTTATTGAGTCGCTAATTGAGTCGCAAAGCAAGGGCTGCATCTGTCAAATCTACCTTCCTATCTTCCTAGCTACCTATACGATGAAGTGACCAAATGATGACAAAAATGGAAGAAGCTAAGGCAAATCTAATTGGAAAATTTGTAAAATTAAAAGTATGCACATTTGGTGCCCTTGTAGAAGAATTTTTGTTACCTTTCGTGAACCAATTTATGTATGTACTTCTCAAGACATGATATTGCACAATACCAACACAAAGTATCTTGCAAAAGAATAATTCTCGGTTTCTAACCAACTGTACATAAGCTAAACAATAAAAATCTGATTACATTTTGAAATATTTGGGGGTCAATTTCTATGAGCTTATATCGGGGAATTTCCAAATATTTATTGGTGACTTGCATACTTATCAGACACTACCTAGTCATTCTCACTTAACTTTCTTACCCTACTATTTTTCTATATATCAAGTACCTAATACAAAAAATCAATAACAAAGCAAATGAAATCTAATCAAATTCGCGTGGCCACTTGAACAATGAATAAAGATTTATATCTTTGATGTTAAAATGTTTAGTTTGAGATTATTTAAGGTGTATAGTAGTTGGAAGAGGAAGTCATAAAAAGTTTATTCAAGCCACGCAATTTTTGGATGATCGACATTTTTGGCTATTTGACAATGTGACAGATTATAGTCCAATGGCGGCCAAAAACTCATTTAAAATAAAATAAAATACACCCTTATTGTCCTAGTTTCCTATACATATTATAACCAATGAGCAAGAACCTTACACGTATTGCAAGATTAAGTAGCGTTCTTAAATTTACTCTCTAAAGTAGGTACCCATTCAGAAAAAACTAAATCAACTTCTTGAATTATATTCCCAAGGGTAAATTCTCAAAAACCCTAAGATAACTAAAAACCTAAACACAAGTTTGTATGTGAACCAAAATACGTTCGACTATAGTTGTCCAGTGGAGTGATGGTTAGTGCGTAGTACTGTCATGCTAAGGATCTTGGGTTCAATCTCTGCCTGTGCCAATTAAAGTTTTTTCTTACGGGTACTGCCCCTTGCGAGGAATAGACAAATTCTCCAAAATTAATTCTTGTCCTGAAAAGTTATTGCTTAAATTATTAAAAGAGATTTGATGCTTTTAACCATTCGACGATTTGTCTGTTTAGCAAGTTCTAGACCCACAGGTGGTTTCACTGCATATAATACAAAAATCTAAAATCATCTGTTAAGAATACTTTTGTCCAACAACAACAATCCATAAATCTAGGATTTTAGCAGTGAAGATATCTTTCAAAAAGTAACAGGAATATTATATTATTGTACTAAACTAGGTCTCTTATGGTAAGGGATTTAATTGATATATTAAATGATTGGGTTCCAGGAAACATTGATAACAATTATAGGAAACACTTAAAAGTGTCTGGTGATTTTAATATTGACATCAACGATAATAATTATGAAATAACTTTCCTTACAATATTGGTCTAAGGCAATTCATAAATGAACCAACAAGAAGAACACCTATGTATTTTAAGTACCTCGATTGGTTATGTTTTAAGTGAAATTAAATTAATTAAAAGACTGTAAAATCTCAGATCATGAATCTATTTCTATATATTTAAAATTGTTTATAAAAGTCCCCATAACTTTGACCCTAAACAAATAAAATAATTAAATATGAAAAAAAAAAAAACAAAATTATTGGTGAATATAACAGATACCTAATTGAAAATGGGTGTAAGGGCAAAGATCTAAACATTTTTGCCAAGTTATTTGAAGGTGTGCTAAAACAAGGCCTGTATGTTGTGTTATAAATATTAGTGTAGTAGAGTGAAAAGCAAATATGTATGTACATACATATTATATCAAGGCGAAAATAAGTAAAAGAACAGGTGACCAGAAAACTGTTTGGAAGACATTAAGAAAGTTATGTTTTTAAAGAAGAAAATAGTGTAAATAATAACCTTTAAATAAACGGAAGCCTAATTATATCTGATATCGATAAATCCAACATGTCAAACCAATATTTCATCGATAAAGTTGTAGACTAAGTGAGAGTATTACAAGGATGACTTATTCAGATCACAATACCAATTTATGAGGAAGATTTTCAGTTTCATCAAATCAATTTAAATGAACTCAAAAAAGCAGTGAATCGCTTGAATAAAAATAATTATTGTTCAGGTAGGAATTGCAAAATTTGTATAGATTGCAGTTATGAAATTCTTCCATCGCTAATTAAAATTATTAAACTTGTCCTTGCCTCATGGAATGTTTCCGGATAGTTAGAAAAATGCCAATATTTTACATGTAGAAAAATTAAAAACTGCAAAAAGAGCGAACACCATGGAAATCTATAATATGGTACCTACTTGTAAGAAAGTGTGGGAACACTCTAAATGTCCAACTAGCAAATTTTATAGGATGGATTTATTAATTGATAGAGACTCTTACAAGAAATCGTTTATAAATAAAACGTTCGTGGGAATGAGTTGGAGTGGTTTAATAGTAACTTGTTTGATAGAACTCACAGTGTTTAATAAATGAAAATACTTCCAGCCCACAAAAAGTATCTATTGATGTACCTCAAAGAGCACAACTTTGAGTTCTATTATTTTTGATATACATTAAGGATTTTGGAAAAATTTTAATGTGTGTTTATTTTTTGCTGACGACATCCTTAATTATATACATATGTATGCAGCCCAGCTTAAAACTTTGTGAAGAAAATATTCTGACTGTGCATGTGTCTATATACTACATTTTCAAGTGTAAGCCTTTACATAAATAGTGAAACAATCGAAAGTGTAAACACAATGTGATATTCATTTGAATAAACTTTGTAACAAAATTTAAAAAAATAGGTTTGTTGACGAGAATCAAAAAAATTAAACAATTATAGTAATTTTAAATTTTATACACTAATAATGATTGTAAAATAAAAAATTGCATTTATTGTGGTTATTTCCAGAATAAGGTGGAATACATTACCAATTCATGGTACATGTTAAGAAATCTTAGTTACTTCCTAGAGAGCAAACCCAAAACAACCTACTTTTATTAAGGACTTCATCTTTTTAATATATGTACTTTCCAGAGATGTGTGTCATCTATTTTAAAAATTTATTTAAATCAAAAATTACCTATCTTTTAAAAAATAATTTAATTTAGTAATAAATTTCGAATGTTATAGAATAGAATATTAAGATTTTTTGAAACTAATATATTACAATTACAAATAAATTAGAAGTACAGCTAAAAGAGTGCTAATGATTTGTTTGAAGAATTCATCCAATTTTGATATTTTTTAAGTATCCGATTGTTTCCCATTCTAGAAGGTCCTTATACACTACATTGGTGATTTAAGGATTTGTAAATTTGGAATTGGTGGATTTGCGTCGATATCCCACTTTTGGATTCTTTTGAAGTTATTTGCCTGCGGTATTTCTTTGTCCTTATTACCTTATTTTATTCAGAATTACATACATAACTATTTCATGTTCACGTCTTCAAGTCTTTTCGATTTTTACTTTTTTTGAAAATAAGAAGTTATTTGATGAGAATATAGTCTAGATATCAGATTAAATGTTGACTACGAGGGAGTACAAATATCGGTCAAATCATTTTCTGCGTTGTTAGATATTTTCTTTTTTTATTAAACTGTCATAATGTTCAGTAAACTAATCTTACTCATAATTATCATGAAAAACAATAGATTACTTTTATTGCTTAGATACTAAGATTTAAATGCCAACAGGTTTTAACTACATATAAATATACATAATGATTGTACATATGTATGTTAGTATGTGTGTATGTACATTATAAGCATACATACATATGTACAATGTACATATCCCTTTCATTCAAGATATTAAATTTACTTTGGTAGTTTAAAAATGTATTTAAAAATAAAAACAATTCAGAAATTTGGCGATATGTGGGTACATACTTTTAAGATCTTAGAGATGTCGTCTGTGTTCTAAGATATACATATGTATATGTATATAAAAACCAAATTGTTCATATGTACAAGTTTCTCGTTTCTTATGTCAAAAGTCAGAAAATATAATTTTTAGGATTTGATTTCGATTCAGAAAACAGAAAAATAAAGGGGCTTGTTTTATCACCTTCTAAGGCAATAATTCAAAGAATTCTCCTAACCAAGCTAACTCCAATCAACCGAGTAACCGTAATAATAATATGTTTTCTGTTGTTAACTTTATTTTAAGCTAAAGAAAATATTAAAATAATATAAAGAGTCGTTAGTTATTTGTTTTGCTCACCAGTCTATTCGTATTCGGATTTTATATTTGACCACAAACATTGTTTTAAATTTCTTTTGCAAATTGTTCATTTAATTATTATGTACATTACATATGTATGTACATATGAGCCGTTTATTTTGAAAGTGGCATAAGTCACTTTTTTTTAAGTCGAGATATTTGTTATATCGTTAACTTCTCTCGAAGAAATCTCAATAGTTCTTAACTTATTGAGTGCAAATTTTTTAAAAATGAAAAGATACCGTTCAATTGTATTTAGTGTTGCCATTAACTCGATTTTTTTGAAAAAGTGACTTATGCCACTTTCAAAATAAACGGCTCATATACATACATATGTAAATACTAACAAGAAACTTTGCAGAAAAGGTTAGTTGACTTTTAGAATGTACAAGTTTGTAAATTCTTTTGATGTATTGCAACTTTCTTTTGGAAATTATGAATTTTTATTTGAAAAGTCAAAAAATTCCAGATTTAAGTTTTTTTTCGTTTATAAATGTCAGAATATGGCTTGCTGTCCATATTCCAAGTGATAATTTCTATTTTCATTTTAGGATAGGTACCATTGCAATAGATACAAAAATTGAAAAAAAGATGGTTGTTAAAATTTTTGTTTTTAGTTTACTGCTCCAGAAGAAAGTTTTGAGATGACTTGAAAACATACATATGTATGTACGTACTTTAATTAGATAGGTATACTGTTTGTAAACTCGGTAAAAATAAATAAGAGTTCAATTCATTCAATTAAAGAAAATGAGACGAGCTGATATTCTTCCATTTTTACAAGTATTTTTATTATTTTATTCGTTATGTATAGTATACCGTTCTTATGGCAGTAAATTTTGACTCAATTTCCGGCAGCAAAAAGTCAGTTCAGATTGACTGGCTGTCCAAATGCGGCATTGTTTTTGAAATACAAACCCGTTGAGTTAGATATGGGCCAGAAGGGTGAACAAAATTCAAGTTTGAACATTTTTCACAGAACCTTGACATAATATAAATAAAGGGTTTTTCGATTGGCGCGGGTAGATTTTGGCGCCCCGTGGCGGCCATTTTGATTTGGTGACATCTGTCAAATCTTTTGTTTATTATTCAGTTGTTTATGACAAATCATCATTACAAGTTACACAATTGAACAGCACGTTCAAATTATAAAACTTTATTATCAAAATGAGTGTTTGTTTGTTTCTTCAGCGTTATTGGTGACCAAATTTGAGACAACCGGTTCAGTAAACAACCAGCCAACACCCGTACGTTCAAGGAACGCAAGATCGGCCGAGAACATCGCCGCGGTCCATGAAAGTGCACAAGAACTCGGCCTTTAGCAGACTTCAACTTGGCGAATTTTGCGTCGGGACTTGGGCATACACCCGTACAAGTTCCAATTGACCCAGGAGCTCAAAGTCTATGACCACAGACAATGCCGCCGTTTGTTCGCTGACTGGGTTTTGATTCGTTTGGAAGAGGACCCTAATTTCGGCCGAAAAATCATCTTTAGTGACGAGGCGCATTTTTGGATGAATGGCTGTGTCATATTCCACACTTAATGGCATACATGCGCCCTTCAAATAAAAAATAATTTTATTCCTTATTAAAAACCCCTTTACATATTACGTACATCCAAATAAATTGTAGACGTTCTTTAGGTGTAAGCCTTTCCATGATTATTTAATTTTTGTCAAATCATACTAAACAAGTATAAAACATCACATGGCCATCATTACACGTCATCTGTCAAAAAATAAATCAGAAAAATTGGCAAAAGTACAAAATGCTTTGCTTTCAAAAATCTTTTCTGACTTATGTGAATGGATTTATAATTTTTCAAGATTGTATGGATCCCTTGTACGTTGGGTACTTTCGAGTAAGCTTCAATATCAACAGTTCTCTCTTGGCAGTACCGGATTGATGTACAAATCTAAATTTTATCGGTTATTTTATTACGAAGAAGTTAATCTATTCTTATTTTTTAATAAATACTTTATATTTCACTTAACATCAACAGCACTTGTTCGGAATATGTGTGTATACTTTAAAACTTGACCTTTTGTTATTATTCGTATTTTGCAACCCCTATTATATTAGGTATCTAGACAATGTTTATGTTTTAATTATCGAAGTATGGTGTCCAAATTGTGCACGATGCATATTCTTCTCGAAATCGAAATGTTATGTTTTTCATTACTATGTTTAATTTCTATAGTGAAAGTGTATAAAACCGACCCCTATACCTTTATACTAATTTCATTTTGTGTTTCTTTAAGTGGACACACCATAAATGTTTCCATCTTTTATACACCTCGAACTAGTTTTTACTTTGGAACAGTTGCCAGTTGATGACTTAAATAAGTACGTGACAACGAAATTGTGTCTTATACCTAGTCATAGTCGAAAACAAAAACGTGACCTGTAACAATATCTTGTGATTAAATTGGCCCATTATTTTTGAATACGCAATTTAATTACAATGGTTGCAATTGTTTTGCAATGAATGAGGGATAGGTACTCAATTAACATAGGGTAGGTATGTTATACTATTTATTTATGGTAAAATGAGTTACGATATTAAATATTTTCGCTCGTAAATTTAAATGATTTCTACATTATACATGTGCAGCAGGTTTCAATTTGGTACATAGAGCTCTACACACTTTACGAAGTACTCCAATATTTTTGACGATCAAATTATAACGGACCTTATCTCATTTAAATGACAATCATCATTGATGAGTGCTGGTTTTAAATTTGTGGACAGAATTTCAAACCCAATGAGCCGTATACGTACCAAGGGTTGAATTGAATGCCTAACCTAGTTCCTATAGTGCTTATAAGGGCCGAGTCCCTGTGGAATTTTATAGAGGGAGTTTGTTGCACGGTAAAATTTAAAATGACGAGGAAGAATTTGAAAAATCAAGGAAGCAATTGAATTGACTTGCCAATAATGATCAATCAATGGGCAATTGACATGCGGTGAGTTGCAAAAAGAACGCCTGTTGTAGTCACAAGTTGACACCCTTTTTCTGATGAAAGCACATCCTAATCTATATACATATAATACGAGTACCTTGTGGTACGTGTAGGCAATGAAAAGTGTATTCGAGAAAACTCATTGTTGTTTTTGAAATTTACAATGAAAATCATTGCATTTTGATAATCGAATCCGTAGATGATAAAAACTTGGCAATTGTCTAGTTGTCATTTGTATTGACTGATGACTCCGGACAACGCAGTCATAAATCAAAAATGTATCTATTTTTTGTTAAGGAACTAAAGGATTGATTTGAAGTCTATGATATTTAACTTGTTTTATAAACAAAGAAATAGGCACTTCTGAATTGAAATAAAGTGTGAAATTATTTTTATTTCAATTTAAGGCTAACGTTCATGTGGAATGTAGACTTTATAGATTTCATAATAAATTATACCGATTTCATATTTTATGGGATTGGAAAGGAAATCCTAGCACATATTACTGATAGATTCATACGACTTTCACAAACCAATATAAAGCATGCGAAATGGTTATGAAATTATCGGTTGATACAATGGAGATGTTTTTACTGATTTTAAAAATGATACTAAGGTTAATTAAACAAAAATGACTTACTTTAACTTTGCAGATCAAGATATCAATTCTGAGTTTCTGACACTGCCCATGGGACCAAATATTCTCAAAAATCCATAAATTAACCAAAGTGGTTAACTTTGATTTTCTTATGCCAAAATATATAGATACATTTTGATGAAATTTGTACTAATAATTTATTTTACAATTGAAAACAATTCACTAATATAAAATCCGTGAAATTTCGAACCCATTTATAGTTGTGTTTGAGTGTCTTACTAGTTACTAGTTTAAAGCTGCATATTTTCAATAGAACTTTTCTGACACTGAGCCTCAGACTTTTGCAAATGACTTAACTACTGTCGTAGACAAATTTGTTGTTCTTTGTTCTACACACCGAGACCTGTCTTTGATACCCTAGAAAATCTTGCAAATGACTTGATTTTTTTTACGGTGGCTTTTAGATTATTATGAATTATATTTCGTTTTCGAGGTGCTTTTTAATTTTGAACATTTTTTTCAAGAAGTTAACCTACTCATAGTTTTGAAAATGATATTACATTTTCAAATACTAATATGCAAAGTTCCCCAAGATAAGAGATGTTAATAAATAAGAATGCTTTGGTAAGGTGATAAAGAAAATTAATGGAAAATCTCATACAATTTTGCATTACGAACGGATTTCATGATACAGTTTTTCGGGATTCGTAAAAATTTCCGATTACGATGGAATTCATGATAGGGCTGAATAAAAGTAAAATAATTATTTAAATGAAGACTTTTTATTTTTAAATAAATCTTAATAACTTTGGTATCAACTGATAAAGATGAACCACTATTGATAATCTTATTTTTAGTCCTTAATTTCGACATAATATCTTGAAATAAGTTAAAGTATACTTTTGCATACTTACATACATATATATTTAATCAAGGGCAAAACAAAATTCTTGTTAAAGTTTTTCTTCTCATAAAATGACTTTTATTATATTATTTCAATTAAAAACTCCTTGATCATTGTAATAATTTCGAACAATCTTGCGGGTGTTTGATTTAGTTGGTTAAGTTAAGTTTTAATTTAGTTAATTTAAAGTCATAAACTTCAATTTGCCATTATAAGATTTGTTTAAAAAAAAATCTTTCAATAGTATAGGAATAGCGCGTGGTGACGCAGTGGTAACGCATTTACGTCTACAGAACTCACAAATAAATTGTACGGTGCACACACGTCTACATACGTTTAAGCTCGTCATTTTTGCGGGAAAAATATTAGTTTCTTATCATAAACTTCTATTGATGTAAGCAAAAAAAAAACGCACTGTTTAAATTGAACTATTTACTATTGCGGCACCACATCGCTTCAACTCATTTAAAAGGCGCAAGTGTGCACAAGCTAATGGATATGCAACTTTCAAGGTAAAGATCTGTAGTGACACCCCAAATTTATAGTATCGTACATTTTAGAAAAACAAAATTTTCATTGACTTTGAAGCAAACGAACGTGACGTGTGACTTCCATTTTGTATGAATTCCACAGTTCTACCTGATAAAATAAATTTCAAATGAAAAGGAAGACAAGCTTATGTACCTTCCTTCCTGACAGGAAGAAACTATACAATTAATTAATGTGTTCTTCAAACACTTATTGCCACTTTTAAAAATGTAGTCTTTTTCCATATGAAGTTGAACTTAGCTGCATTGTAGACTTCTAGGAAGTAAAACGTAGGAACGTAAAGAACATAGTACTTCACTTCAGTGACCGAATCTAATTAGGTGCGATAAGTGTAGCATTTTAATGCAATTCGTGTGATGAGAACATCCCTTATAGTTGTTAGTTGATAAGCGTTTAATTTTCGTGTCATTAGAAATGTAAAAAATCAAGCAGTGCGTTTGAAATAGAACAGGTTTTTTACATTTCATTAATTGTTATGCAGAGAAGTGGCTCTTTGTTCGAACCACAATTTCATGTAAATATTTTAAGAAACATTCATTTGTCAAGAAGATTGACACTTTCAAGAGGGTGTTGTTTTACGTGTTTCACATCGATTGAGAAAAGGGAACATTATTTCTATTTGAACATGTATTGAACTAAATTCTTTAATTTCTAAAAGTAGTACTTTTGCTTGCTATTTTAAATCCTATTTCAAAAAATGTCCTTGAGGTATTTAAACTCCAACTTGTTATTAGATTTAATTAAAATAGTTAAAACACTGATAGTTGTACACTTACCGAAGTTTTTGTACATAGGAGAGCTTGAGTCTTTTAAAACAATCATGGTTGGTGAGATAAGATAAACTTCAAAAAGCAAAATTGAAAATGATTGGTTGCCATATTTTTTAGTTTGGATATTGTTTTTTTTAAGGACAAATGAAGAATTGTATCTGGAAAACAGTTTTTGAAATAGGCATTAACTTATCGGCAAAAAAAAACTTGAAGATAAAACGTTAAACATATGTATAAAAATGTGTTATATAACTTTTAAAAACAATTTATTTTAAATATAGGTATAATTAATTTATTTACTGATCTGGTAAAAGAATGAAATAAATATCTTGTAAAGTAATATTTAAAAATCCCTATTTGAATTCAACTCAAGGTTATATTCTCTTATTTTACTGTGAGACGTCAAGTTTTGCAACTACCATCATTTGCCATAAAACAGATTACAATATTTGCTTCTAATTTTTAAGTTTTTGCAATGTTTTTGATTGATTTCCGTCAAAAGATTGGACGAAAAAGTAATTTGTGATCGCAAGGTTTGAAGTCCAAGTTTCAAAGTGGAAGTCTTTTAATTGGAGTCATTAAAGATAATATTTAGAAAAAAATTGCAATCTTTTATTTGTTAGGCTGATATACATAGGTATCCGATCAAAAATAAAACTTTCCTGGTAATTCGGATAATTTCAATTTAGTAAACAGCGACATTTTCTATTGCTCTATTTAAAAAAATGTAATAACCTTAATAAAGACAAAAGCAAAGCGAAAAGGTGAAGAAATTCTTTTAGCATTTTTATATGAAAAATATTTAATTAATGAAGTCCTTGCTCATATTTGAAGTAAAAGCTATACATTTTTTCTTGCTCATCAAAATTTCATTAGGCATTGTAATTTTTATATTTTTTATAAATAAATTAGGTGGTGCAACAGTCCATTGAGAACTAGGGCCTAGTAACTTGTATCTATCAACCATTCCAGTTTTAAGCCGAATCCGAACGGCTGATTTAAGAAAGCAGGATTTGTTAATTCCTCGAAAGAGGCAGTACCCGTGAAAAAACTTTAGATGGCAGAGGCAGAGTTGAAATCAGTGCGCCAACGACAATAGTTCACAATTCATCAATAAAAAAATGTATGACAAATGAAGAAAATGTTTTGTTTCCACGAATTCTGATTCCCATAGACTTACCAAATAAATTAAATTGACCTCAATTTGCTATTTTTGCGAATGAAAGTGTTCAAAGAATATAACTATTTGTAACTTTTACGTGACCTAAGCTTAGGGCGGTCGAAAATACGAAAAATTAGAAAAACTTCTTACATTGTACATAAAACGGATTTTCCCCTACCATCCAGCGCAACAAATTATATGATCATGTTGGAAACAAGTTTATCACCTTTAAGCCACAAAACATTAAAACTTCAAGCGGATTATATACTTACAGCTGTTGAAAGATTGGAGCGAACTAGCTGATCTGGTGGATGTTGATCTTAACTATAGCAATTCCATTTTATGGAAACAAATTTCGCCCATGTTCCGGCTATAGTTTTTGTAAGCGTATAATACAAGTCTTAATGCATAATGTTCGTCAACGACGAACCTGAGAGGTGCAATTGTCAGGCACTGTGACGATTTGAGGTGGACGGCTCTTCAGTCACACTATCGCGAACAGTAGCAATATTTTCTGCAGTACGGGTTGTACGAGCATGCACTGGTTTTTTCGCATATCCTACTCGTACAGATTAACTTTAACGAGTTGATCGATTATGTGTCTTTCCATGGTTCAAATTGAATAGTCTAAAATTGAGAAATATGTATAAAATGAAATACAGAAAAAACTTGACGTTTAGGTGTGGTTTATATTTAACATTGGCCCAAAAAATTTTACCATCCTTTACTTGTTACCTTTTTTTTTAAACATGTTTAACATTTAAGAGATCAAACAATAAAAATGTTCGTTACTTTAGATTTAGAGAAATACATTGTTTTAAGACAATCATTGTGTTGGGAATCGTAATCTACAGCGCACCATTCCTCTTTCTATCCTAGATCCCCTTTCCAAACAGTTACTACACATTTGTTATTTAAATTCTAATTAAAAAACAAAATATTCACTAAAAATCTAATTATGTATTTGACAAAAAAACGTTTGCCGGATCACCTAATCATTTACATATTTTTTGTATTTTTTCCTGTATAAGGTGAAGGGTTTTATCATCATATTTTGTATGCTTTCAAAACCGGCGAAAAAATATATTGCAATGGCTTTTTGTCAACGCAGCAAGCTGTGTAAATACCTGTTTTACGTTACTCAAAGATTCGAATTAAATAGATACATTTCTAATCTTAACCAACGTAAGTGAATAATTTGCATATTTCTGCTTTATCTGTTATTTTAAGTTAAACATTTTGTTTTTGAAAAGGGATGTCCCGTTTCAATTTTTAAGTTATTTTTGTTGCAAATTATCTTTGACATGACTCATCTTTTAAAATGTAATCTTCTCATTTCTGGTCGACTTTGGTTAGTTTTGGTGAGTAACTTGTCTAAACAAACCCTGCAAAAATCAATTACTTTTGAGAACATTGCAAATATTATCAAGTGTTACTTATATCTACATGTATATATTATATTCATACTGTACTATGAGGATATGTAGTTCATGGAGGTACATTTCAAAGGATTTGAAATAGAAACACACCCCGCACTACTCTTTTATAATGTCTCTTTGAAACAAATATATGGTTGGTAAGATCAAACCAAATAATTTCTCGATGAGAGTTGCCCAATTGAAAAGTGGTGGAAAACAATAGAAAAATATAAAAAAAAGATGACGGAGCGTGCCGGAAGATGACACGTGCCACTTGCATTATTGTGAACATTATGGTATTTTATGTAACGATACATATTATGTACCGAACCTTTATGAAGTACATTATGTACTTATGTATGCTATATATATGTGGCATTATGTTTTCTATTTTGTACAAAAGGGTGAAACATATTTTGGAATTAGATATTATGTGCTAGAATTAAAAAATGAAAGATGCTTTATTTTACATACACCAGAAATCCTTAAATCTTTTGCATTTGGCAAGTGGATCTAAGTACATATATAATAATTTATAGGTATACCTATGTATGTACTTAGATAGGTAGCTAAGGTACATTAACTGAAATGTTTAAGAATAATAATTTTTATTTATTTCTTAGCATAAACTTTATATTCAATCGGAGTTTAGTAAATTGGTTTTCTGCCGTTAATTCACTCGTAGAAAAAAAAAGTGTAATGGAGGAGAAACACACTTAAACTGACAAATTTCAAAGTTCTTATCATCGCAAATGCCCTTCCCGCCATTTTATCGGAAGCGACATTTTCAATAAAAAAAGACAACTTAATTATTAAAATTTGCTAGTAACACAAAGAGCCATGAAAGCTATTGTCATGTCTTAACTTATGCATAATTAATAATTTCTAATACTGACTATGGGTAAAGGTTGTTTAAAGGACCAGCAGTAAGCTTTTGATTTGTCGTTTACGATAAGATTTATTTTAGCGGTTACGATAAATTGGCTGGATATGTGACTTAATTGAGAACGCCGGATTTGATTCAATACTATAGCCTTCTATCTTTAAGTAGCTGACAATTTAAAAAATAAAACAAAAAAAAACTGAATTTCTTAAATTAAGCACCTGATACAGAGGCATTTTGAATTAAAGACCACGTTTCTTGAAATAAAGATGTACAATTTTGTAATTTAAGATTGTTTCTACTTACTTTTACCTTTCGAGTTACACAGTTACCTTGGAATCCAGTAAAAATAAAAATCGTAATATGTTGTGTTTTTTCATCAAACGTTTGTTTAACCCAAACAAACATGAACGTAAGAAATAATAAAGGGTCCGCCAAATAACTTTTTTTTTGAAAATGCTATAAAAATAAACTACTGAATATTTTCTCAAATTTCTTTTTTATTTAAAAGTACAATCCTTCCGGTTAATAATGGAAAATAATTTCATTCCAATGGTTGCCTCGACTGGTAGTAGCATACACGATCGGTCCAATTTTTAAGAATATTATCGATTGGGTACAGCTGTATTTCACCAATGGCTTGACGAATATTGTCCTTTACAGCGTCAATTGTCTCTGGCTTGTAGGCGTAATACTTATCTTTTACGGCACCCCACAAATAATAGTCCAACAGTGTCAAATCGCAGCTCCGAGTTGGCCAAACGACATCATCGCTGCGGCTGATAATGCGATCTTCAAAGACAGGGTCAAACGTCAAAACATCGTGTGTAGCTTCTGCCGTGTGACACGTAGTGCCGCGGCCGTATTGTTGAATCCAAATGTTGCCAATATCCTCCCCTTCAATTTTTGTGAACAAAATGGCCCGATAACGATCGCCATTGACTGTAATGGCCACTCCTTGCTCATTTTTAAAGAAAAATGGCCCACCACATATATCCACACCAAACAGTGACTCGTTTTGAGTGTATCGGCTTTTCAATGTATGCGTGCGGTGCGGGTTTTCTGTGCCCCAAATGCGTCAATTTTGCTTGTTTACATACCCGCCAAGATCAAAATGAGCTTCATCTGAAAAGATGATTTTTTTTGGCAATTTTTTTCAAATTAATGTCGCAATATTTCCCAGCGTTGTTCAAGCGTATACAACCATATTCGTTCAGCGGAAGGATAAAACTAATTATCTGTCAAATCAGACATGAGCTAAGTGTTACCATTCACGAAATAGGCACTAGTTGAAAAAGAAAAACGTTATTTGGCGGACCCTTTATATATACATACAAATATACACATGTATGTAGATGAAATTCAGCATTTATATTTATGTACATATGTATGTATGTAATATATAACATTATTATTTATCTTATACATACATATGTACATATGTACATATATGAATAAATTTTAGGGTAAATTCACAAACGTCAAATTTTTTGGTAGTGATTAGGGATCACTGCTTTTTTGCGATGCCGATCGTTGCTCAGCTGATTACGATGCGATGCTGATTGACAAAAAGTTTTACGTTTAAAAAAAACTTTTGCTTTATGATGGATGTGATACTAATAAAAACCCTCATTGTAATCTGGAGCCACACATTTATCTCCTCTAGAACTTTTCTCCACAATGCTGACTTTGATTTTCTGCCGGCAATAAATTCACCTTCATATTTTAATGTGGTTTCTATTAATAGTTTAATTTGTGCGCTGGTAAAAAATTCCCTGAAATTCATCAAATTAATTAATTTATAAACAATTTAGAATTTGATTAAATACTTTTCATAGTCTTTTTCCGCCATTCTTGCTCCAAATCGCGTCGGCGTCAACAACTTATCAAGAAAATTCTTGATGCTTTTTTTCTTTATATTTGCGCATCAGTTTATCGAGCTTTGCTATAATGAACAATTGACATTTTAAGTAATGCCAATTATTTGCGTTTATGAACGTGCTAAAGGGATGATCGCAAATCATCTCTGCAGTGATGCGTTTGTGAATTTACACATATTAAGAAGAATAGCGTTCTTAAATTCCATCTAAATATGCTCAAAATTAGACATCTACTTTTCTCTGGGAAAGTGACAAAATCAAAGTAATTGTATTGCTTGTTTGAATAAACAAAAAAGGGATAGTTGAACTATATGTATTTAAAAAATATTGAAAGTCTTATAAAGTTAATTTCAAGGGCTACTTTTTTAGGGTAATAAAGTGTGTTGATTCAGTTGTATCTTCTTTTTTTTTTCACTTAAATCAATATCGTGATCATATTGAGTTTTTAAACTATGCAGTTTTTATGCTTCAAATCATGCGCTCATTTTGTGGTCCGAGAGTACAGATAGAAAAGATTTCAAGCCCCAAAAACAATACAGGAAGGCAATATATATCTGATTATTTTTAGCCTATAGCCCCAAATTCATCAGAAATAATAATCTTAAAAATACCTTTTAAGGACGAACAAGTGCTTTCAGGATAAATATTACCACTTTCATATAGTTAACGCTCGCTCTTTATAAAAATAGATCTACTAAAATAAATCAATTAAAAAACAATATTCTAATCTTAGATTATTAACCACTCCACAAATTTACGGGGATTTAAAATTCACGTTTTAATTTGAAGGTCATCGATTCTAAAACAAAAATAATATGAGTACCATCGTTAAGCATTTTAGGTATCCCTATCTAGTTCATTATGTATCTTTTGTTAGGTTAGGTGAGAATGCATGTCGGTGTGGAGAATAATAATACATATGATTAAAGTTAAAGCTCCGACATGGACTCAAGCAATTGCTGTGATTAATTTGATTTTATGGCTAATAGGTTAATACAGATTCTATGGATGTGTCCCTATATTGAAAACCATATGGTGGTTTAGTACACATATCAACAGTACACATATCAACAGTTTAACATTTTAATCTTGTTGACCTTAAACTCAAAAATAACAAAACACTTTCATTTTAACTGAAATATAAACAATATTCCTATCTTCAAGTTAGAAACAATTGTATTGTTACCTTTATATAGGGTAGGCTTGAGAGAATTTGCCAATGGAGTTTTCTAAGTCAAATTTACAAAATCTAAAATATCAAAAAACATCATTAAATGAACATTTTCCAAAATGTTTGATAATTCTCAAGTAGACATCAACTATGTTCGACATGTATGTATGCTCGTTTTTGTTTCCTTTTAAACAATTAGGTTATCAAACTTCGTATATTTGTGGCATTTTTAATGTCTATATTTTTCTTTCATCTATTTCGTATACATAGAAATGGCTTATATTTCTACTATACTATAATAAAAAGAGTTAGTAATGAACTTTGAAAAAAGAAATTATACCCGCAATTTTTAGTTTTGAGTCTTTTCTGGCAGATCCACTTCGTGCCAATATTATGTATTATTATTATAAATGTGACATGTATTTATATATTTTTTTAATATATTGAATAAATACAATTATTTTGTAAGTTTTCTTTATAAAAAAATAGACATTTTGTCTAAGCAAATCTGCGTAACATAACACTACGTCACCTTCGTTTTCTAAGAGAAAAATCCTTGAATAAAAGATCGCCATTTTGATATATTTTGAGAAAACAGAATTTTTATTTTCTTAACACAAACTAAAGTTGGCTTTAAATTCCCGAATCTCGTGATCAATACCATCTTTTTTTTGACCCACATAGAGAGTGTAAGGCTTTCCTAAAGTGTTTTTTTTTTCTTTCAAAATGTATTTAAAATAAATACAAAAACTTTTAAGATCAAAATAAATTGAAAAAAAGATACTTTTTGAGGTAAATGTGCATTAAATTCTCTAGAACTGAGATTTACACATGAATTTCAAGTATATAAATATCCCAAAAACAGCAAAAATTACACTTTCGTTGAACTTATACATAGCTTATTAAAAACATAATAAACGTTTCATAGATAGCGATTCTGCCACAGTATATTTTCTTTCCAACTTATTTTTTTAACTTGGTTTGTTTGTTTTTAACTTTTAGAGAAATAATATACCTAAATACTCCTATTTCTTTAAATTCAAGAAACAAACATTTTTGATCTCTTAACTCCACTCCACTTTTTTCGACTTCGCTAACATCGCAATGTCATGTTTGATTAAAATTTCGAGTTTGAAATTTTTTACGAATGCAATACTTGCTATATGCATAGTTAATATATGTCGCAATTAAAAAATCTAATAACAAAGATTGTCTCTTTAACCTTTGAAATATGTGAATGTACAAGGTTAATATATTATTTTAATTTTGTCAGCATCCTCTACATAACATTAAAGAACATTTTGAAAAGGTTCCCAAAAACTCTAATTGAAAGTCTGGATCCGCAGATACATACATGAGCATCAAAAATCATCTCTTATTGAGTGATCATATATTCGACAGCGCCAAAAATGCTGCTAAGTGTTTAGGTTTTGTCCGACGATACAAGAATTTTGTACCCTAAATCCTGGAAAATGCACTCCGAGTCTACATTACTAATTATAGAGTAGCGTATCTCTCTAAATGTTAAATGCCTGATTTAAACAACCCTACATTTTATAAATAAAGATAAGTGTCTCAGTTCAAAATTTGTTCCTCATTTTTCGTAATAGTCATGCTCGTTTACATAGGGTTGTCCAATAGGCGTCGACCTGCTGGCTACCGAAAAGCCATCGTATCCAAGAAGCGACTCCTTTCTGGATCTTTTGCTGTACGACACCAGACTGACAGTTACAGACAAAGTGGGTAATCACCCTCGAAACTGCTTACAGACAATCGAGTACGACAGTGATCACTGCGGACTGGCTGCTGTAATGCAGATTCCGAACGAACGCGTGGAGTTGGAGGAATACGTTGCAACGCATTCTTACAATTACAGTAAGATGCGCTGGCCTCGTTTCACCAACGCCTTAGCGAGAGAACTTCGTTCGAGTGACATAGCCCCACCAAACAACAGAAACCTGACAAATACAGAACTTGACCAACATTTACAACAGATGGACGAAACAATAAAACGAACAATGGAACGGACAATACCAAAGTACAAAGAACGGGACCAAATGGATGCTTACAGAAACGCGACTATTGACGCACTACGTAGGCACAAGAGTGGCTTACTGACAAGACTCAAAAACTTGTACAGACGACTCAAAGACCCACACGACTTGGAGGTTAGGATACTGAAGTCATCAATAAAAAATGTCAATCTGTTGATTAAGGAGAACTGCATAGGCTATCAATTAACAAGTACTGGGACCGCAAGATCCGGTCAGTTAATTCCAGTGACCCTAGTATGTTCCCTAAAATCAACAAGATATTCAGGAAAAAGAACGACAATGACCTTCCGTGTCTGAAACTCCAAAGAACTGAAGAGAACAGAGACGTACTCATGACAGCGCAAATAGATCCAGAAGAAGCCATCTTTGACGATGACTTTAATATAATTGAAGATCCGAAGGAAAAAGTGGAGGCGGTGGGAGCTGCTTTCCAGCAAGTGTACAAAGTGAATGTTAGCATTCGCCCCAACCACGATCTAGAAAACAGAGCCCTACTTAATCACTTTTACCTTCGAAATGATATGACACATTGGCGATCTGAGAACCGCGGTTTTATGCGGTTCGATGACGATTCCTTGGCAAATGCCATAATCGCCGAGCAAACGGGACCAAGTCCCTTGTTAGTGACGAAGGCTGAGCTTCAGCTCATCTTCAACTCAATAAAAAATAAAAAGTCAGCAGGTGTCGATGGTATGTATATCCAACGTTATACTAAGACATTTACCGATGGAGGCAATTGACATTTACACCACACTCTTCAATAATGCACTGAATAATGCATATTATCCAGGGCATTGGAAGACCGCTGTGGTTCATCCTCTCCCGAAAAAGGGAAAGGACAACTCCAACCCGTCAAATCTTCGGTCAATAAGTCTTCTTCCGAGCATCAGCAAAGTTTTCGAAAAGATCATCAATAGGGCTCTGACTAATTGGGCTGTGGACAACAAAATAATTCTGGATAAACAGTTCGGGTTCAAGGCGGGTCATGACACAATTCATGCTGCGTCTAAGCTCGTTTCTGATATCCAATGGAACAAATCAAAACAACAATGCACAGGTGCTGTTCTGGTTGATTTGGAAAAGGCCTTTGACACCGTATGGTTAGAGGGTCTTTACCTAAAACTGAACAGGCTTGGCATAAGCAAGCCATTGTTGTATATACTTTATGATATGCTTAACGGTAGAAAGTTTGTTGTCAAAAGTGGCAATGTAACTTCTACGACAACATTCTTAATTAAAAATGGTCTTCAACAGGGAGCGGTGAATTCGCCGATTCTCTTCAGCATTTACACCAGCGATCTGATAGGTAGTCTTACAAAGGCAATTGCGTACGCCGACGATCTTATTGCGTACAGAACGGCCCGAAAGGTTGAGGTTATTAGAATTCTCTTGCAGCGTGATTTCGACAAGTTTCAGCGATATTGCGACGACTGGAAACTGAAAATAAATGTCCAGAAGTCGGAGACAATTCTTTTCCAGACTCCGTTGGCTAGGGCCACGAGGGATACGCGCGAGAATTGGCGCAAGATGGTTATCGTTGATCTTCACGGGCAGCCATTAGCGAGCAAAGTGTAGTGAAGTACCTCGGTATCTGGTTAGATCAGTATTTATATTTCGACAGACATATAAATGCTGCTCTGACCAGGGCCAGAGGAGCCTTCGCTCTGACGAAACGGCTGTTTTTTAGCAGTCGGCTTGACCCCAGAGTGAAGGTAATTTGCTACATGGCCCTCATACGGCCGATGATCGTTTATGGTTGTCCTGTGTGGTTCAACGTTGCCCCTTCCCAGATGGAGAAGTTCCGGGTGTTCGAGCGGCAGTGTTTACGACGCTGTACCGGCTTATATCGAACAGCCGAATCTTCTTACGTGCATTACTACTCCAACGAGGTCCTGTACAACGGGGCTCGAATCAACAGAATTGACAATTTCGTGATAAAACTCGTTCGAGGTCACATTGCAAGAGCTATGTCTTCGACCAACAATTTAATTTTCGGGGCGTTCTATCCGAACGACGAGTATTTTGAGAGTGCACGCTTGAGCGGCTTCATTCCACCAGAGGCATTCCTCTTTTTAGACAGATGCGGTCTGATACAGGATAGATTGGCAGTTCCGCTAATCTACCACGTCAGACGAGGAACCGTGGATAGGCGACTCCTGTACAATCGGGAAGTCATGGCACAAGGCGGAGCAGAGCTCCTTCGGTTCAGTAGGGCTGTGTCCGAACGGGACCGAACTGATAGGGTGAAGCAGGAGAACCAGTTTTGGTGGCTTCAATCGGCACTTGATAGTGGGTAGTCGGGATGGGGTTATAAGCCTTGGCCGGCTTACATACTTGTTTTATAGTTTTAGGGTTTAGTTTTAAGTAGAATAGGCATGGTGGCACAAAAAAAAAATATACAAACAAAATACAAAAAAAATACAAAAAAAAATACAAAAAAAAAAAAAAAAATTAAAAGAAAAACATGGAATAAAAAAAAAGACAACGAAATATGAAAAACAACAAACGTTAGATAGTTAGATTTGCTGCTGTGGTTGTTCTAGTTTTAAGTAGTTTATAGGTAGAATAGGTTGTTTTAGTTAGCTTTAAGTTTTATATTAAGGACCTTATTTTAAGTAGTTTTTAAGTAAAAATAAAAAAGGATATTGACATTAGTTTTTTCTAAATTTTCTAATGAATACAAAAATAAATAAAATGAATTGAAGTTAAATAGATCTTAGGGCCGAAAGGCATTAGCATTAAGTATTATTGTTTAACTTAGAGTGTCCGTATGGGACCAGTAAGTTAGTTGTAAGTTATGGTTAATTAGGCTAGTTTATGAATTTTTGTCTAGCTTTAAGATAGATCTAAGAGTGAATTAATAAAAATGAATTTAAAAAAAAAAAAAGGGTTGTCCAATAATAGATTCCATTTTGATTGACGTTTATTTCTTTGTAAAAAGAAAGGTATGTCCACCAACAATTGAAAACGATATCAGCCAAATAGAAAAAGCCGCCAAGGTTACGGTTCCAGCACCATATAATTTTCATGAAATTTCCCATGACCAATTGACAACTTTTTGATAAATTAATAAATTCTATCTTTAAGGCCTTGAATCGATTGCGGAGCAAAATCATAGACCTTCCTGTCTTCAACGAAAATTGGAAAAGTGATAAATCATAAGATCTCGTTGGCAAGACTGTGAACTCTGACAAAATGTTAAACTTGTTTTTGGTGAGTTGTAGCAATTTTAGTGGGTTATAGCGTCGTCAAATGTCAAAACACGACAGCTTCAACAATGACAGCTGTCAAAAATGGGGGGAATTTCAAAATGAAACCCGTTATCGGAAAACCCTCTATTTCTGTTCTTTATAATATTTAAAGCTATAGCGGATGATTGATTTTAATTAGTTTTTTTTTGTTAAATACAAAATACACATTTACCTGGATATATTACAATGTCAAGATATTTAGTCAACTGAATTAACTTTAATAAAAAGTTTAATTTGTAGATATGTTCAAAGATGACAACAATACAATTTATACTAAAATATATAATTGCATTATACATTTGTCGTAGTTTTGACAATAATAATATATTGGTCTATATGTATGTATGTATGTAATATTTAGAACTATAATAACACTCTTTTTAACAACAATGCTCTCAAGTTTATGCAAGGTCACTTAAAAGAGTCTCGAAAAGTGCTCGCTTTTTAAAAAGCATATTTTCGCCCTTGCTATGTATTTTTACACTATAGATACACACGACAAACCACATCCACATCTTATCAAAACCATTGTCCATGATCAGGAAGATACCTACATATTTACATACATGATTTTAGAGTGTAAATCAATGCCTTGTTCACTTGAGAATGCATCCTTTGTCTATGAATGTCCATATATCCATACAGAACCCCAAGCACCCTCTTTAATGTGATACCTTTTGCCAGGAGTACAAATTCATAGAAAAAAATATGAACGGCAATTAAAATAATGCGACGAACAAGGCTGCCGCTGCTGCGATGGCGATATGGCGAGGACAGGAGAATGTGAATGCGAATGCCTTTGAATTACGCTTGACAAACCTTGTTCAAAGTATTCGGAGTGTGTCAATTGTCAGACCCTCAGACCATCTAACACAAAAATTATATGATGGGGTGCAAAAATGAAAATTGTATCAGAATCAGTAAAGAAGGGAATCCTAAATTCACGACATTGATAATGTTCATTGAGAAAAGAAAAACACTGGCATTATACACTATATAGAATATAGCTATAGGTACATATATGGTGTATGGGGGGAAGTTGCTTTGCGCTTGTGCCGAAGCACGAGTCATTTTGCAGCTATAGGAGCAGACATTTAGGAAGCAACAGCATGTCTGCTCTCAGGATTGTTTTTCAGTTTGCTTTCGAACGTGTAGCACTGTTGAATTATATCCTTTATTTGAAAACGCGTAGATTGAACTATCTTGAAATATTTCCGCATAAAAAAACAGGTGCTTTGAGTTTATTGTAGTGATATTAAAAAGTGATTTGTGTTATGATATGAATTTGGGGATATGGCGCAGTTGTTAAAACGCACTAAAAAATCCTGTATAAAAGTAAGTTTTTCAAAAAATAAGATTTTGTTCTAATAACAATTAACACGTATATCCTTTTGGGAAAGAAAAAAAAAAAAGAAAAATCATAGTAATCGATTAGATCCTCCAAATTGCCATTTGGGAACCTACCTAAATTCTTCTTAGCAACCATATGCGTGAAAAAACATACCAAATACAGAATAGTTAATTTTTCAGTTGAAGAGTCAGGAAGGTTAAATTTTTTTTAAAGGATTATACATGGAATGAACTAAGTGAATGGTGGTAAAACATGTTAGTTTTGAAATTGCTTTAATATCCGGCAAAAAGAAATGAATGCGTTCTAAATTATAATTTCAACTCCTAAAGTATTTTCAGAACCAAAATTAACTATGATAGAAGAATATGATATGATACGGCATAATAACATTCTCGGGAGAACGTTATACATAGAAAGGTTAATGGGGTACAAATGAGTTTCAACTTTGTGGTAGTTCATTACTGGGTTTGTAATGATAATTTTGGAAAGGGTGCGTTTAAATGTAAAGAGTCTAAAAGAAAAATATGAAAAACAGCGAAAAAAGTGGACAAACATTAAGGGTTAATTTGTATACATATGTTTATTGCATACCTACATACATATGTACTTATTATTCAAAGCTTCATTCTAGTTTGTAACTAATAACTTTTTTTTAAGGATGATGTTAGTGTTCTTAATTTATGTATAAAGCTTAGGCCAATATTTTTGATTTAGGATTTGCTTTTGGGAAAATAATAAAAACAAAAAATTAAGTGAACACAAGTTATGAAAGAGTCACTTTAAAAGGCATGAGTTTGAGTGTTTTAGTGTACTTTTGAGATTCAAAACGAGTTTAAATTGTTCATATTATTCATTTGGCATTGGAATATTTTGCCCTTTATATCAAATATTTCCATCAATTCGTAATCTAATACTGTACTTGTACTGAAAACAGTGAAGAATCTCACTAAATTAAACATTGTAAAGGTGAACATAACCACTTACAGAATAATGGGTACCTTTTATATATTTTTATTTAGGTATGTGTTTCTTGTTTTTATTTGAACGTTTTTTACTGTAGTTTTTGAAAAATGTTGGTGAAATTTGAAGAATTTATTTAAAACAAACAAACAAATAAATGCCAAACAAAAAAGAGTTAAAAGTTACCATAAAAATTAAGTAATTCCTACAAAACAACTCAAATTACAAAAACTTCATGTCGAATTCTTATCTTAAATAACTCATTTGTATCAGTATATTTTTAAGCTATTTTTTTAGAGGCATAGAAGTTGAAAGTGAAATAAAACAAAGATGATTTTTTTAAAATAGAAATTAAATTTACTTTATTTGAAAGTTAAATATGAAGACCGCCGCTACCTACCATTTCCCGCATTTGTGGTGGTATATCGGCAATGACGCACCGAATGTTGTCTTCAAAGTGGTCAATCGTTTCTAGTTTATTGGCGTAGACTAGGGACCTCACGTATTTCCACAGAAAATAGTCAAGCGGCGTTAAATCGAGGCCAATTCACTGAACCGTAACTTGAACCATACGTTACCAAACACACAGCTATGTCACATGTTGTTGAACGAAAAAGTCAGTAATCATGACTCTATAAACTTGAGGTTACAAATACGGCAGTTTTGTTTATTGAAGTATCCATTCAAACAAAAGTGACCTTCATCGCTTAAGAAAAAAAAATTGATTTGCTTTATAAATTTGAACACTTTAAAAGCAATGTTTGGAAGTGTTATTCGAGCTATAATACTTTATCAAACTAAAAATAAATCGCTTGACAGCTGGTAAAATGGCCGTCAGTTTAAATAGTGTTGCCAACATGTACCTCAAGGAACAGAATTGGGGTTTTGAAAACATAAAATTTATAAAACATACAATTTAGAAGACTATCCTATTTGTAGCTTATTGACATTATTTTATAAATTACGATCAAGTGTAAAAATTCTTAAAAAATTTCGCGATGATGCTTAATTATTTAAAAAACAAAATTTTGAATTTACTTCTTTTCTAATAATTTGAAATTTCAACTTAAATAGAAAATTTATTTTATATTAAATAATACTATTCAAGTTTTGTCAGTTTGGAATCAATTTTTATTGTCTTGATATATAAAAATCACGGGTCGCGATGTTTGTCCGCGATGGACTCCTAAACTACCGATTTTAATCAAATTTGTACATTGTGTTTACAAATTATTGCAAATTATTTGTCTATTATTTGACAGTAACAATTAGCTCCAAACGATTCTAACAGATGGCAGCATCTGAATTAAGTAATTATGCAAAACATGGCACTATGTCAAACTTTCAAACGTTTCATATAAGCTATACAATTTAAAAGCATAACTTACACTGATTTTTCAAAGGCTTTCGACCGCGTTCAACATAGTGTTCTCTTAAAAAAATTAGAGATATATGTATGGATTTCACTCTCAGCTCCTAATGTGGATAAAGAGCTATTTAGTAGGTAGAAAACAGGTGGTAAAAAAATTGATAATGCCTTGTCTAAGGAAATTATAAATTTTTCGGGTGTTCCTCAAGGTAGTCACCTTGGACCACTTCTTTTTATCATTTTTATTAACGACTTACCATTACATCTTACTTTTTCGAAATGTCTTATATTTGATGACGATTTGAAAATCTTCAGTTCCATAAATTCACTTAACGATGCAAAAAAAGTTCAAATTGATTTAAATAATTTAATTAAATGGTTTAATATCAATGGGCTATAGTATAGTTTAACAATAAGAAATGTAGCGTTGCGACATTTTCTAGAAATCACAGTCCATTATATTACATATAATTATAAACTTGAAAACGACATTTTACAAAGACTTGATAGCCATAAGGATCTAGGCGTAATATTCGATTCTAAAATTAATTTCTCAAATCACATAGACCATGCGATCTCAAAAGCAAACTCTATGCTAGGGTTTGTTGTTCGAAATTCAAAAGATTTCGAAGACCTCTATACATTAAAAGCTCTTTATTCTAGTCTCGTCCGACCACATTTAGAATATCGTATAGAAAAAGTTCAAAAAAGGTTCACAAAGTTTGCCTTACGAAAAATATTTGGTTATTCAAATGTTCCATCTTATGAGACGAGGTGTATTTTAATTGATCTAAAACCTCTTGCTCAGAGAAGAAAATTAAACTCAATACTTTTTGCTTTTGATGTCTTGAATTTTAATATTGACTGTCCAGTTTGAGTTTTGTTATTTATGTTTTTTATTTATGCACCTTCTAGAAACTTGCGCCCTCGTGACTGTGATTTTTTAAATGTTCCTTACCACAGAACTAGCTATGCTAAGTATAATCCTATCACAAGAGCTTGTATGGATTTTAATGAATATGATTTTGCAATTGATAGAAATGTTTTGAAACATAAATTAGTAAATTTGTTATAATGCTATAAGTAAATTATGTATTTTATTTTTATGTTATGTATCATAATTATTTTTCTAAATGGAATGTGTAACTTTTAAGACGAATAAATAAATAAATAAATAAATACAAGTTGCTGAGCCTTAAGTATAGGTTAACTTTATTTTTTAGTAAACGAAATACAGTGAATTTTAGTTTTTCAATCTTTGGTGTTAGCACTGCCGGCCACGTGTCACTTAGACCGAAGTATAAATTAAATTTATATTATAGTGAATACAATTAGTAGTACCCGTGGCATGATGGTTAGTGCGTTGGACTGTCATGCGAGAGGTCTTGGGTTCGATCCCTGCCTGTGCCACCTTAATTTAAAAAAAAACGGGTACTGCCTCTTGCGAGGAATTGACAAATTTTCCAAGAGTAATGCTTGTCATGAAAAAGTGCTTTCTCAAAGTAGCCGTTCGGATTCGGCATAAAACTGTAGGTCCCCTCCATCCCTGACAACAGTACTCGCACACAGGAATGGTTGAGAGTTGTAAGTCACTAGGCCCTGGTTCTTTACGGACTGTTGCGCCACCTAATTTATAGTTATATTTATATAGAATACAATACAACCAAATACTCAATGCATTAAACTGCCAGACTATTTCTGCTCTTCAGACAAAAAAAAAAATAAATTGATTCAGAGTATTTTTCCGGGTATGCAGAGCAGAGTAATTACTTGGATGATAACTGGCTCAGTCATTGGGCTATTTTGGCAAGCAAAAATGTTGATGTTGACAAAACTAACTTCCAGATACAACAGTTATTACCAGGCGATCGATCTGATGTTTTTTAAATCAATCGGCACTGTTGTTAATGAAAATGATGGTGTAAATTTTCCAATTGAATTTTTAAATTGGTTTGGTTTGGTCATCAAAAAGATCATCGGAAATGTTCTTGAAGCAACCATTTTAACTGGAAAATTTAAAGGAAAAGTCCTGTCCTGTTGACACGTCCTGTAATGGTACCGTAAGATTCTATTATACCCTTCAGAATGGTTACAGTTTCCAATTCGTTTAGCTTTTGCCATGTCTATAAATAAGTCTCAAGACCGAAAAATGTAGATTCGTGGTTTAGATTTGGAAAATCCATGTTTTTCTCATGGGCAGCTATATGTTGCATGTTCACGTGTAGGAAAACCGTCGAACCTATTTGTGATAGCAAAAGACAGGTTAACTAAAAATTTTGTACACCGATTAGTGCTAAATTAAATTGAAATTAAATGTATTTACAATTCAAAATAATAAATATTATTGTTAGAAGATTAACTGTTACATGTTATTAATTAAGAAATTTGTAATATACTCATTTGTTGCAAACTTGAATAAACATAATTATACATTTTAAATTTAATTATTTTGCATTGATTTTTGCGTTTCATCAACTGTACGAACATTTTAATCAATTGTGTTCAAAGTCCTTCCCCTTCAAATCCCAAACAAGTACATTTTTATACCAGCTTTAACGTTTCCGTCTTCGTTCGTATAGATAATAATTTCATTGTAATAAGGAATAACGGTAGTAGAAAATCAGTCATGAGGGTTGCCATGTTTTTTTACAAATGGCATCTATGTAAAAAAGTATGGTGGTGTCCATGTCTGATGTTCTCCCACCATTCAACTTCCGTCGATTCCGTCTCTGTCTGTCTGTTCTGTCCTGTTCTAGAGCCCAAACCATTGAGTCGATTGACTTCAAATTTGGAGCGGCGTTTTTTTGTTATTTTTGTTTATAATTTTTTTTCAATTACATTTTCTCTAAAATTTGTTTTTCCTTACCTTAAAAAAAAATATTCTTGTATTTCTCCTGAAGGGTACCCCCCATAGAACCGTTTTTTTTTTGTTTTTAAGTGTCTCGAGAACTAATCAACCAATTTTAATATTTTTTTTTTTCACAAGCTCTTATACTGTCTTAATAATACTTTATGATCATGAATGTAATTGTTTTTATTTTTGATTTCTATAAAAATATTTAAAAATTTTGTTTCGAAATTTGACATTTTAAAAATGGGTCATCAGTTTCGAAATTTGATATGTTAAAAATGGGTCATCAGTACGAAATTTAAATGTAAAACCTATATTAATAAGTTCTAAATAACTGCACACCAAAAATATTTTTAAACTAAAATTGAAAAATTGTATATATAAAAAATGAATAAAAAAAGAACGCTATAACGATTTCACTAGACTCTTTGGATACATGAGCAAATTCGTGCGACCCAGTTGTGCATTTTATTTAAATATATAGCTCTTACTTAAGGTAAAAATAGTGTTTAATTTAAACTATTGGTAATTTTAGAAATTTTATTGTTTTTGTTTTGTTTGTGATAAAAATCAAAAATTACTTTGACTTTACTATTCAAATTTTGAAATATTTCGTCAAAAGTAATGTACAATGTTATTATTGTCTACTATATTGCTATAAAAATGTTTTTCATGTCTAACAGAATATTAATACATATGTATATGTATGTTGGATATGAAATGTGCAAATTGACTTATTGTTGATCACATAAGTATACACTAGCAATAGGTAGACCAAAATGCACATTCCCCTTTGTTCCATATTTATTAACATTATTATATTTTTAATTAAATCTTATTTTTCGGCTCTCGAACTTCAACGCCAACGTTTAACGAGTATCTAAGCACATTAGTCAATAGTTCGAAAGAATATTACTGCGCCATATTTAGTTTATGCCAATATATTTTGTATTTACATAAGAATGTATGTACATATGTACATATGTATGTATGTATTTTGAATATGAATCATTTTTATCTTTAAATATATGTAAGTATTTTTGTTAAAAATTTCACTTCAGTGCTAATTTGTAGTTTGTTTTGAATTTGAATTTGAATGAGCCCAAAATAATATTACCGTTGATCCCAATAATTTACGTTAGCGAATTTCGTTTAGCAATGAAACTGAATTTAAATAAATGGATACGTCAATATCAATTTAGATAAATGGATACGTCAATAAACAAAATTGCCGTATTTTGAGTGATGATAAACCTCAAGTATATTATTTTGAGACACCATTACATCCACACAAACTGAAAGTTTGATGTCCTTTAATTTAATTGGTCCGTACTTCTTTAAGAACAATGCTGCCAGGAAGTTACAGTCAATGGTGACCGCTATAGAGTCATGATTACTCACTTGTTTGTTCATTGATTGAATAACCATGATGTGCTTTCAATTAGACGGTCCAACATGTCACACAGCTCGTGCCACAACTGATTTATTGAAGAAAACTTTTGGTAACCGTATAGTTTCACTTTACGGAGCCGTGAATTGGCCGTTTGACTACTTTGTGGTGATTAATGAGGTTGGAAGTTTACTCCTATAAGCTGGTAACTATTGACCACTTGCCACGTTGTTGCCGATAAACGGCCACAAATTTTGGAAAAGGTAGGCCATCGAAAACTGGACCTCTAAATTGGAATTCGTTCAAGTCCCCGTAGACGTCATATGCCAGAAATCATATTTCAAATAAAGTAAATGTCATGTCATTTACAAAAAATTATCTTTGGTTTAATAAATTTCAAATTTATATATGCATGTACCTATAAAAAACAGCCTTTATAACTAGCTTTAGCGTCGGCTCTGTCATGATTATAACCAAAAAGCGTCTCCTTTAGAAACTTAAACTCAAATTATATCGCAAAAGAAAACAACATTGATAGGGCATAGGGAAGAAGAGAAAAATCTATACAATTTTTTGTATTTCTTAATTAATAAAATTTTGTATTTTTGTAGTATCAGATATTATGATAACTTTAAACAAATCCATTTATTGCTTTAATTTAAAACAAAACTTAACTTTCTTACTTTTTATTCCTTTTGCAGTTTTTTCGAAAGCTTACCTCATCAACCAAATCCCCCGTTACTAAGTTAGAAGAAGAGTCTTTAAGACCACGTCAAATACAAAAATGTGAACTGGATTCCGACACCGACATTTGTTCTCAAAAAATTCCCATGCGATGTCCATACACCATCAGTGCAAAAATATCCAATCGTAACAATAAAAATAAATTGAATTCACGAAGCACCCGTACCGATACTTCTTCCCAGTCTGAAACTAAATCCACAAATTTTATGGTATCTTCTCAATATGTTAGCAAACTGGAAACCTACCTTGCTTCTGCACGTCAAACGATGAACCCCAACTACTTAGCATGTGACGTCCATGGTGTTAGGAGTTTTCGACTCCTTTCTGAAGAAGATCCTTCCAACGATTGTTCGACACGCCGATGTTCAGCTGGTATTGTATTTGAGAAAGTAAGATATCGGGAAAATATCCGATACTTTCGACGTACTCCATCCAATTCAAGTCTATCAAGTTATCCGTCTTCACCAAAAACTATAGACTGTCAAAAGGAATATATTTGCGCTCTCAATGAAAAGAAGAAGGAAACCATCAACAGAATGAACTCATATTCGAAAAGCCGGCAGAGCAATATTTTCCTTCAGTTTAGAAATAATATATCTCATCCAGTTAACTTAACTTTGAGTTCGAATCCGTCTGGAAATCTTAATAACTTAGTCATAAGCGAGGGTCGAAATTGGTTGAATGAACCGTGTCCAGTAGTCAGCTGGGATATAAATGGAAATTCGATTGATGATGATATAATTTGTTTAAACAACAATTGGGATGATTGTGACAATCGATTGAATCTTCTGCGTGACAAACGCTTGATGAAAAATCGTCTGGATGGCTCGTATAAATCTAGTTCCAGATCAAGCTCAACTACGTTGGAAACTTGGGTTGACGATGAAATTCTTGATAACTCATATAACGAGGAAATCGAGAGACAGTTTCGGATTTAGTGGTATTAATGTAATTTGAGTAAATTAAAGTATGAAATTAAACTACGGCTGTAGATAGAGAGATTTAAGTTTTAATTAGTTTTCTTTAATAATAAAAATAAGTAACCAGTAAAAAGGAGAGATTTTATTGTTATTTAAATTTATTTTATTTGACAAAAATTTACAAAATGGGTGTGAACATAGAGATGGTAAGTTTAAACCAAAATAATAATAATTATATAGTGAATTCGCGCAGATGAAACAAGTCGATACCCTCGAAATCACACGGCACTACAGGTATACCCGTTAGGAATTTTGCAAGGCTGGGATTGGGAAAACTGTGAAATACGTTATTATACTAAATAATAAATAATATAATTTAATAATTAATCGAGAATCAGAAAACACTTGCAATCTATCGAATTTGTAATCTAACTTAACCGGTGATGGATGGATAAGTCCAAAAAAGTTCTTGTGCCATGTGTCCACTGCTCATCGAGCTAGAGCCTTTCCATAATTTGGTTGGCCACGTGCTTAACGAACCAAAATACAGGTTTACTCAGATATCTTACCTTCTTCACGCGCTATTGATTCTCCTAAAAGGTTATCAGCAAGCTAATGCACATTTTCTTTTAAAAATTTTCTTTTACAAATAAACTATGAAAGCCATAATCAGTTTTTTCTGACCGTTTTCTATACAAATTTGACTTTCGGACGGACTTTAGGACTGTTATTCTAGAGGTCTTGTGTTGAATCCCTGCCTGTGTCATCTAAGGTTTTTTTTTAAGGAGTACTTCCTCTTGCGAAATATTTGAAAAAACTTCCAGAAGTAATTCTTGTCATGAAAAGTGCTCAAATTAGACGTTCGGATTTGGGTTGAAACTGTAGGTTCCCTCCATCCCTGACAACATTACTCGCACACAGAAATGGGTGAGGTGAGAGTTGTAAGTCACTAGGCCTAGTTCTCAACGGACTGTTTCACTTATTTTTAAGTTTGTTTTTAAAAATTTAAATGTCATTTAGGCGTTTTTTTTTCTAATTAATAAAATGTTTGGTATTTTTTTATATTTGAATTCCATTAAAAAATGGTCACCGGAATTTTGAGTACAAAAATAATAGTTTTTAAAATAAAAAATAAGGCATTTTAGATCATCAAATATTATTTACACAACAATGTAAGAGCTTGTTCAAAACAAAATATTTAAAAATTTCAATATTTCCTGAGAAAATTAAAATGACCTTCTATAGCAACACAAAAATATATTTTTCATCTAATCTAAGTAATAAGAACAAATACTTTAAGGAATATTTTCAAAAAATCTAGAGTTTTAAAAAAGTTTAAATTTTTGATTTTTTTCGGGAACTACTGTTATTTTTAGTCTTAAAAACTACAAAAAAAAAACATACGCGAATCTGCTTCAGTTGAAAGTGTGAAATTTACGAAAATGGACTGCTTTACTATCGCACAACGTACAAAACATTGTCAAAACCTTCTACAAAAATGGTCATTCTGCTACAGCCACATATCATGCTTTAAGAGGAGATTATGGTTTACATAATCAAATTTTTGAAGATATTGTAAGGTCTGTGCATCTGTGAAATTGTTGCCGAAGACCCGAATGTGTCGATTCCTCGTCGTTCTCAGGAATTATGACTGTCTTACGGCACATTATTGGCTATTTTCCATTTGGATCTTCACCTACATCCATATAAAGTCCAGTTCACATAACAACTGAAGCCAGCTGATCATTCACAACTTCGTAGAAACGTCGAATGGGTGCTTGAACAACAGGCGACGGACGGCGATTTTTCGAACAAAATTTTCGAATTTGGGTTTCTGAGAATCCTTAAATAATTGAAGAGAGGCCATTACATCCACAAAAAGTCACTGTTTGGTGCGATCTTCGGTCCGGCGATGTCATTGAACCTTACTTCTTCGAAAACGACAATGGAACGACTGTCACCGTCAATGGAGCATTATGGTCACATGATAACCAACTTTTTTTTACCTGCTATTGAAGAATGCAACTTAGAGAATATGTGGTTTCAACAATCGGTACCACATGCCACACAACTCGAGCGAATATGGCTTTATTGCAAGAGACATTTCTTGGCCGCGAAATTTCTCGTCATGGCAATATCAATTTGCCACTAAGATCATGCGATTTGATACCGCTGGAGTTTTTTGTAGGGCTACGCGAAAGACCGGGTGTATGCAGATAAACCTTTAAGTCTTGAGCACTTAAAAACCAACATTTGTCAATTTATGACTGAGCTACCACCCAATATGTGTCAAAAAGTGGTCGAAACTTACCTTAAAGGAATCGATGCTTTCAACAATTTGCGTGGTGGTCATTTAAATGATGTAGTGTTTCACACACAATGTCAACGTTCAAACGTTATAATAAAGAAGGAATATCATGAAAAAAAATATTTTAAATGTGTTTTATTTACGTTTAATGTTGATACCGCAAAATGGATAACCCTGTATAGTTTGAATACTTTGAACCTCGCACTTACTTTTTATGCTCACTTTAAAAGGAAGTTGCTCTTTTGGCCTTGTTTTACTTTGTCAAAGTACAATATGACCAACTGCAGCAAATAGGCATTATTTCACTTTTAAAATAAGTTTATATTGAAAGTATCCTCTTCAATATATATTTCCTTTAGAAATAAAAACAAGGACTTCTTTCTAGTAACGATGATTATGATTTTAATAATATTAATTTAGTTTTCATAAAAACATTTAACGAAAATTTACTTGAAACAATATATAAAAACAAAGTATAAGTTAATTCAAAGTATTGAACAGTCTGAGAGCGCAGTTTCAACACCCCCTCTCGCTCCAGATGGTTTTGATTGGTCATCTTTTCGAATTCCTAAAAGATTCGTAAAATTAAGGAAAACATCTTTTGAAAGTGGTTTTGTCAAAATATCAGCTCTCATTTCATTTGATGGACAGTGTCTTAGTTCGATGATCTTCTTCTCTCTTAGGTCTCTTATATGATGGTGGCAAATATCAATATGTTTTGTTGGAGCTCCACACTTGTCGGATTCAATTAGGCGAATGCATCCTTGATTATCTTCATAGATAATTATGGGCTGATTAATATCTACCTCCATTTCTGTCAAGAGTCTTCGTAGCCAAATTAGTTCTTGACTTGCATGTGATGCCGCTACATACTCCGCTTCGGTTGAAGACATAGCTACTGCAGGTCTGTTTACGACTTGACCAAGCTATGCTACTTCCTGCGAATTAGAATACATACCCACTGGTTGATTTTCTATCCTTCGAATCACCAGCCCAGTCAGCATCTACATAGCACACCAAAGGTTTGTCTTCATTTGTTTGAAGCCTTAAAGATTTGTCAACAGTCGTCGCCAGGTATCGCATAACCCTTTTTACAGCTTTCCAGTCACTTTCGGTTGGAGATTCTATTCTTCTGTTCAAAAGATAAACAGCTAAGGATACATCTGGTCTTGAAACGGTTGCAATATAAAGTAATGATCCAATAGCTTTGCGGTATAAGTTATTATTTGGTAACTTAGGACTTGTTTCTTCACTTGGACTCAAGAAACCGGTTTCAATTGGTGTTAAAGTTCCTTTTGAATCTTCAAGTTTGTAGGTTTTTATCAGTTGTTTAATTTTTGACTTTTGGCTTAGTTTGAACGATCCATCTTTTTCCCGGTCGATCTCTATACCGAGATAATGTTTCGCTTCACCCAAGTCTTTCATCTTTACATGCTTTTGGAGTTCTTTATATATGGTGTTTATAAGTTCTTCAGAAAATCCAGCCACCAGAATGTCATCAACATAAAGCAACATAAATGTTGTTTGGCCGTTGCTTTCTTTCCTTGAAAACAGACACGGATCAGCTGTCGATGCCTTGAATCCCAGTCCAACTAAGATCTCTGTTGCTCTCTTGTTCCATTCCCGGGCTGATTGTTTTAGACCATATGCTTTTATTAAGTCTAAGCACCTTTTCTTCATGACCCAACATTTTGAACCCTGGGGGTTGGTCCATGAAAATTTCATCGCTCAGTGTAGCATTCAAGTAAGCATTTTTCACATCAAAATGCCGCACATGCAAACGTCTCAGTTGTGTAACCACTAGAAGAGTTCTTATAGTTTCGTGTTTAACCACTGGCGCAAAGATCTCATCGTAATCTTCACCGAATTTTTGAGAAAATCCTCTTGCAACAAGTCGGGCTTTATGAGTACTAATGCTTCCATCTACATTTAGTTTGGTTTTAAATACCCATTTACAACTTACTGTTCTTCTTCCAGGCGGCAGATCTGTAAGTGTCCAAACTTTAAGCTCGTTCATTGACTTGATTTCCTCTTGTGCAGCTTCAGTCCATTCGCGCTTCTTGGCAAGTGGTAAACGCAATACTTCATCCCAGGATTCTGGTTCTCTCGAGATACTAACCAGGGCTTTGTACGACAGACGTATTGGAGGAATGCCTTTTTTGAACGCTTTGAAATTCGAATTTCCTGATTTTCTGTCTGATCTTGAATGTCTTCACCGCCTTGGGCTACTGACTCTTCTATAACGAGGGGCTCATATTCTTCAAATACTTGCTCCTCTTCAATGACAAGCGAGTCATTAAATAAGATGCTTTCGTCTCTTCCCAGTCTTATTGAAACATATTCTGAATTTTCTTTCGGAAAAGTATCTTCCGTTTCATAATTGTGTACAGTTCTGGATTCTTGACTTTTTGTGAGTTGCTGATTCTTGGGTTCATTTTCGATAATTTTCAAAGATCTGGATATCCAAACTCTATTAGATTTTGGATCAAGTATACGATATCCTTTTGAGTTGAGATCGTATCCAACAAGAACGCCTTCTTCTGCCTTGTCATCCCACTTCTTCCTCTTCTGTTTTGCTTGCGTTCTGCTATACCGTTTTGCTGTGGTGTGTATGGAACCGCGTACTGATGATGTATTCCTTCCCTCTTCAGAAATTCTTCCAAGTCTTTAGATACGTATTCCTTTCCATTGTCGGATCGCAGAATGCAAGGTTTTCTACCAAACTTGTTGAACATAGCTGCGACATAACCCTTTATAGCACTAGCTACTTCATCTTTCGATTTTAGCAAATGCACCACTGTGTAACCAGAAAAATCGTCAATCAGTGTTAAAAAATATCGGTTACTTCTTGGAGTTGATGTCTGCATAGGACCACACAGATCAGAATATATCAACTGTAATGATTGCTTTTCTTTATTTTGTCTTACAGGAAACTTATACTGTGCCAGCTTGCCTTTGATGCAATGTTCGCAAATGATCTTTTCAGTACACTTCCTCAAATGAATGCCAGTTGCAAGATCTTCCTTCACAAGTCTCTCGATAGCTACTGGATCTCTATGTCCAAGTCGACGATGCCACTGATGAATACACAATGAATTGTCAGCTTTACAGGACAGTTCAATAGAATGTTCAGTTTCCAGCTTGTAAAGACTGTAATTTCGCTTTGCCACAGCAATCATTCCGGATCCATTGTAGATTTGACAAACATTTTGTTCGAAAATGACTCTATGACCTTGATTTGCTATTCGTTGCACCGAAAGCAATCCCCCATCAAGCTCAGGAACAAATAAGACTTCTTTGAGAAATATCTTCTGGTTATTGCCATTAGGTACTAGGCAATTTAACCAGCCACATCCGATTCCTGAAGACATCACTGACGAGCCATTAGCAAGATATATTTTTGTGTTATCATTTTGAATCGAAATAAAGAAGTTTTTATCGTTGGTCATATGGATTGTAGCTCCAGAGTCAATATACCACCCACCACACTCAGCTCGTACTTCAGCACAAACTTCAAACGAGAGAAAATCTTTATTGCTGATGCTGTCATGTGATGTTGATGCAACGGATGACTTGGCATGCTTCCCTTTTTGCAAAGTTGACTCGTATTTGTAGCAGTCCCCTTTAACATTTTGTTACAATAAAAGCACGTTCTTGCTTCTTTTACATCCGTCTTCTTCGGTTTTGTAGACTTTTGATTTCTTCTTTGGTTAGACCACATAGCAACTTCATTTTCATTTTTGTCATCATTGCTTTCAAAATGTCTTTGATATTCGTCCAACATCTTACCAGTGACATATTCAATTGTTAAGTCTGCCTCATCTCGACCTTCGAGTGCAGTAACAAGCCCAGAGTAAGATTCTGGTAGACTCACCAACAAAACTGCAACAACTTCATCTTCCTCTAAAGGTTTTCCAGAAGCTCTCAACAAACCTACAACTTTAAGAATAGCATCTATATGGTCACTCATCTTACCACTAGTATAGTGAATGCCATATAATTTTCTTCTTAAGTAGAGGCGACTTCCAAAAGTTGACCTCTCGTATTTCTTAGAGAAAACTTCCCAAATACTAAACGCATCTTCTAGATGGGCAATGTACATCAATTGACCATCCTCTACGCTCAACGTTAAATAAGCTTTCGCTTTATTATTCTTCTTCGTCCATTCATCATCGATTTCTGCTGGTTTCGTTTTGCTAACAACATCCCAAAGTTCATCTCTTTTAAGGACGGCTTGAATTTTCGTCTTCCAGAAAATATATGTAATTTCCTCCATTTAAAAGAGAAACATTCGCTTTCAAGTCCATCATAAGATTTGCAGATTATACTTTTGAAATGTTTAAAATAATTAGCAATTATTATTTGTGCCACGATGCTGGGCCCATAACATATTGAAAGTATCCTCTTCAATATATATTTCCTTTAGAAATAAAAACAAGCACTTCTTTCTTGTAACGATGATTATGATTTTAATAATATTAATTTAATTTTCATAAGAACATTTAACGAAAATTTACTTGAAACAATATATAAAAACAAAGTATAAATTAATTCAAAGTATTGAACAGTCTGAGAGCGCAATTTCAACAGTTTAATTTTTAAAAGTTTTCTTATTTCACTTGGCACCTAAAAATGCATTTTAACAATATGACAATGTCATAACTGGGCGAAAGACATAAGACCAAAAGTTGCGAAAATCCAATTCTTAACTATCAGTAAACCTTTATAAAGTATAAAGAGCCCAGTAATTGTTTTCCATGGTCTTTAACAATTTCATATATTCGTGTGAATAGCGTATGATTTTTGATTATAAATCCACCCCTAAGGACATACTTAATTGTCTAACTGTGAGAGAAAATTCTTTTAAAACTTCCCACGCTGAATTAGGGGTAGATAAATTTCACATACAAAATATTGTAATAATACTCACCCTACCAGAAGTACAAAAATTAACATCCCCTGCATACAATTATTATTTTTGTTATTATTATGTATGTAAGTTAAATAGGAAGAAAAAAGTCTACCACTCTGTGCAGTACGTATATCAACAAGTACCTGACTAAACATAACCCTTCACGAGAGATATACACTTGTATGGTAGTTAACCTTCCACCTGGCCTCGTAGAACTTTTATTTTTCTCGATAGGCCGATTTAAAAAACCTGTCGCTTCACAAAACCAAAGTAGTTAATTTTGGCTATTAAATTAATGTGAATTTTGCATTAGGTGGGATATATACGCATATAGATTCATACCTCTCCCTTTGGCTATTCTGCATATCGAATATCAAATATTTTATCGAAGTTTAATGAAGCATTAATAGGAATTTATAAAAATAAAACACTTTTATACTAAAACACTGTGAGATACCGCACTTTATATTGAATTTCCTTGATTTTCCAACTCGTTTAACATACAAAACACAAAACAACTTATTCACATTTATGGAAAAAGTATAACTTAACAGCCGTATGCAAATATTGTAGATCTATCTCATAGCAGGTGGCCACAGCATGAGTAGCTACAACATATTATTTTTATGAGTTCTCGAAACGCTCTAGTAAATACTGGATTCAGGATGTGAAATGAGAATCGTTTTGGAGACAGAGGCGATGGTGACATGTAGTGGAACACCCACAAGCTCAAGCCACAATGTGGCATTTTAAGGGTTTTTACAACCATATTCAGATATATTTGGTATAATTTCTATAAAATTCAAATTTTTTCCTTACTGTATGTGTACTGTATGTCCCGCGGCTTGAAAGATATTTTAACTTATTTTTAAATTTTTGTTGCTTGAAACCACATAATCAGATGCAAATTTATGCTCATTAGGGAATTTAAAAATATTTATACTCATTTGCTATGATACCTACATAAACGTATGTACGTTGTTTCGAAAATGCAATCTTTGAGTTTTTCTCAGTGGTCTTATGCCTCAGTGAGTATTTTGAATAAAATACAAACTTAAAATAATAATATACACGTTTTTCTTGTGGTGTTTTGAAATAATAATACAAAACAAGAATTGAAAGAGTTTGCATTTTTCTAAAATGACCACTGGTCATCGATGGAAGTTTTGTGCAGCACGTTTAGCATAATTTACTTCCAGTTCAATAGTTGCTAGATATAATCCCTTGCGCGCGCTACCAGGTACACTACGCGGAAAAAAAGGTGGAAAGTTATTTCCTTGATGGTTACACAATTAGAGGTTAGATATTTAAGTAAAAATATCAAAAAACTTGTTATTTTCAAATATTTGCGGTTGTGAAACCTCTTGTATTTTCTGTTGTTTAGATTTTAAGTGATTTTGCGCCGCGCTATTGGAAAGGGATTACGTTCATTATCAACTTTAAAGCATTGGACCGAACGCACGCACAACGAACGCGGCGCGCCATTCTGAAGCTTATACCAGAGCTGTGGAAACTTGTATTAGAATCTAATAGCAAACAGGTTTTCATTTTTTGTTTGTTGAATTCTTTTATTTTTTTTAAACTTATGTTTTAGGGTTTGGTATTACATTTCCTTTGGATATGTGAGAGCGAAGAAAGGAAAAATGTTCGATGACGATAATGTAATATTTTTAAATTTAAGGCTTGTTAATGTAGGTAGATTCATTTGTATGCAGTTACTTAAGCTTTCATGGTTTAGGAACAGGTTTGTGTTTTCCTTAATAGTGTTGTTTTTACAGTATTTTTTTTTAGTAGGTCTTCCAATTTTTAAGTAAAGGATGGTTTTCTTATCTTTTATTTGGAAAACAAAACTTAATATTTTTAACGTTCTTCGTGACTAAAACCTCATTTTCAACTGTGAACATAAGTAAATCATTTCTAGACTAGAAATTCTATATTGGTTCTTTTGGTTCCTATTTATCATGAAAAATCTAACATTTTAATTAGCTTTCGTCAACGCATCATTTTTGGAAGGAGTTTTCTGGTTAAAAACATCCTTTCACTTCAGATATTTTTGGTTCATATTTTGTATACCCAACTAAACATTAACTTTTGTATGTAAGAGGTTGTTGGAATTATTTTGTTGTATACTATTTTGTCATATTCAAAATTCATCGTCGTTATTATGATTAAGACTGCAATTGTTCTTGGTATTTATCTTAAATTTGTTTTAATCTTCCAGTACACGAAAAACTACAAGTTTTCATCAAATGTTCATAATGTAAAATCAACCTGCACTCTCTTCAATCTCACATCCTTGAAATGGACTTTAAGAAATGTGAAGGTAAAATTATGAGCATTATTTTTTACAAAAATATGTATTCATTTTGTTTATATTGACATGCAGCCAATTAAGAGATTCCATTTAAATCTCTAAAAGCATTCGTAACTTTATATTTAGTTACTTTCAATTTATATTTTTTGTTGTCTTACCTTGGTTTTTGTAAATCAAGACCTTTATGAAAGAGCTGAACAAAGTTCCCTGCAACCGATTAGACTTTTCGTAACTCATTCGCCAGTCTATTCTCCAAATCAATCGTACCTTAATAACTGTTACTTGAGAAGAAAAAAAAAACACAATTGTACCAAAAATGACTTCCATAGAACTAACAATTGGGAAGAATGAAGCTTTAAGTCGAATGAGCATTTTATATAACTTAAACTGTTCATCGATAGATTTAAATTTAAATAAGGTGGGATTAAAATCATTATTGTCTAGAACCAGTGCTCCACTATCGTAAACGTCTTTATTTTATTTGTTGTTATTCTGTAATAATTCATGTTAAATGTTAATTATGTTTTGTATTTTGTGCGTGTGTTAGGCTTAAATTGTATTATTATCTTACTAACAACTAACACATGCACTTATGATGAGCCTCTGATCGTAGTTTGAAGCTTGCTATAAGCTAACTACTTTCTAAAAATTATGAAGTGTAAAAAACTGTTTTTCCTTATTAATTTTGTTTTTGGCGAGATAAATTATTTACCAATGTAACCGATACGGCAACACTGTAATAGAAGAGAGGAGAAGAAGAACAGAATGTTTTATGCTCAGTTATGTTTGAGACGAGCTCCATAGCAGAGCTGTTTAATAAAGTCTTATATTTATAATTAATTGATTGCCTTTTATTAAATAATAAATAATATATCTGTTAAACCAAAGAAACTTAATTCCAATTTTAAAATTTAATTGCCGGTCTACTAATCAGAACTACCGACACCGAACCGAAAAACTAAATGAACCACTTACATACGTGATAAATGAAAAATAACGAATTCATGCCTACACAATATGTTCATATGTATATGTATGCATATTATATTTTACAAAACATAAACACCAGAACAGACCAAACAAAACCAGACAAGCCCAGACAAGACCAGGCAAGACCACATAAGACCACACAAGACCACACAAGACCACACAAGACCACACAAGACCACACAAGACCACACAAGACCACAAAATACCACACAAGACCACACAAGACCACACAAGACACGACAAGATCAGACAAAACCATACAAGACCAGACAAGACAAGCGGTCGCTTATTAAATGAATGGACATGGGATCTTCAGTTCTGACTTTTCCAAACAATTTGGTAACGCATCAAATAGAAGATGTGACCATGTTCCATTAAAAGTGATTTCAATTCGAATTTGGTCACAATTCAAAACATTTTTTTCCTCTAAACAAAAAAAAATCTATTACTCCGTTAAACCATCAAAAAATATATCAACACACACTTTTTCTTTTTATACAAAATGGTAAAATATATTATTATATGTGTAAGTATCAAAAAATAAAGTAAAAAAGATATTTTTTTAGAAGGGCATCGATACATTTGGTATTTATAATAATTGATAAATATTTTCAAAAATATATATTAGTGTTTTTAAAGCTCTATCCCCTCGATATAATGTACTCGTATGTACATATATTACTTTAGAAAATATAAATTAAATAATAAATAAACTTATCATCTAAACTATTTTCAGATACATAAAATAGTTATCACACACTCTTTCTTTGTAATATCTAAAATGACTTAGATGGGTAAATAAGGAAACTTAAGTGTTTTTTTGTTTTATTAAGCCTAACGAATGCCTAATAAGCCATTTCAGCACCCCATGGGCGATATGGTTTGGATCCATTTGCGCTTGCGTATCCATATGGTGCAGGATTATTCTCTTGGGCGCTACTAACAGGGTATTCGGATGAGTTTCCATATGGATGAGTAATGGGAGCAGTGGAATTCCTATGGCTGCTACTTGTTAGTTCAATGTAGGTCGAACCTTGATGCTCGTGAGTCTGCTCGGGTGGTGGGTAGTGAGACTGATGTTGCTGAGTTTCATGTCTGGTAATAGGCTGGGGTTGAATGTGCTGGGGTTGATGCTGCTGAGTAGCGTGGGGCATCAGTGTAACTCCATCATTATTACTCGGAGGTGGTATCGAACGGTTGCTATGAGATACTGGTGGTGACTGGTGGATAGATGACGCCACTGGCGATGAATTCAACGTCGGGTATGGTAGTTGTACTGAAGGTGGCAGGTTCGGAACGTAAGAGCTTGTGGCACTTGTTTGAATCGGATATCCGCTCTGGTACGAAGTGGTTGTGCAATTCGGTTGATATGCCGCTGAAGACCAATTAGGACTCGTGCAACTTTTTGCTGATATCTCACGTTGTTGAACAAAGTACTGCAAGTGTGACATTAAGCGCAACCGCAACGGATCCTGAATGTCCATGCCTTCAATAGTCACCAAATAACGCGCCACTTCCGCAGCACACTCTCTAAAACCAATGATATGATAGTCCATTGCAAGTCTTTGAGGGTCATATCCCATCGAATCGGCTCCTTTAACAAAATAAAAAAAAATAGATTTAGATTTTGTTATTTCGTGAGAAAGTCATTTCTATAAAAGTCTTTAGATTTTCTATTCTTAAATACGGGATTCCCAAAAACAGCACGACCTATAAGGGTTATTGAATCTAATACGGAACTGTTCCCACGTCTGCTTTTAGATAGCAACCAAAAAATTAATATGAGGGTGAAATGAAACTAACCATATACCGTATACACCACCCATAACCCATAACGCTCACACACACAAGGTAGCAGCTATACCTTTTTTTGCGGTGGAAGTAATAAAATAATACTATTTATATTCCCACCAGATAATACTCTCGCCCGAACAAAGACTTGCTATCTTGCTACGGACCAAGCACACCCTGTACTTTGTGTTATATGCATTATGGTTGTGTGTATGAGCATTAAATTCGTAAATCGTGAGAACATTTCTTATATTCCCTTAGGGGTGAAACTCAGACCGTATGAGAATATCGTGGCAATATTGTTGAATATTGTTGAATATTTTCAATAAGCAACAGTAAAGGGTTGTTTACTTTTAATCCCAAATAAATACACTGCACTGACAAGGAAAAAACATATTGCTTTTGAATTCTCTAAGTAAAGATTAGTCACCACGACAACACGAAGAGGTACTGAATTGGTCACTTCGCACAGAAGAACAAACGAATTTAAATTGAGCTTTAGAAGTACATATACAAAAACGGATTGCGTCACAAATTATTGATATAGTACTTAGTATTTGTTGCTCCCACTGCAACAGCTCAGTTTTTATGGGGGAACGTTCAATTAAGTAGCGGCTATTTGTAATATCGTTTTAAATAAGGGGAAAGACTATTATTTCCGTTTCCTGTAGCCCACACAATTTAAAAGGTTAGAAATCAAACGCGTAATAGATACTTTTATTGTCATATTATAAAACTTACTTTGAAAATTCCATCTTTCTTTTCAAAGCCAAGGCTCACAAACATCCATGTGCCGAGTTATTTTGTTCAAAAACATTTAAAACAGTGAGAACAAATGTATAAGAACAGACAATTTTTTTACGATCAAAAGTGTTAACTTTTCTTAGAAGTTTATAGCTTTTATGGTTTTAAGTGGGCGCTTGACAAAACAACTTCCGTTAAATATATGTATATTCATACTGACACTACACATTGCCACTGTAGGTATATATTAATAAATATGTAGCTCTTCGGTATACACTGTTCTCTTCCTGAAACGAGAGGGGACGAGTATAATAATTTATTTGCAAAACATTGAATATCACGCAGTTTCGTCTATTTTTTCCTTAGATACTATTTGCTAAATCGAAAATGAAAAGCTTAGGGTGCTATTGTCCTTGGAACAATGAAACCGTAGCCCTGTGGTTATAAAAGCGCATCAAAAATGGAGGTGGACATAAGGGGCAAGTGTCATTTATTGTCTTTAACGAAACTACAATATTCATAATGTCGAAATGTTCGTTTTCTCTAACCAAGGAATTAATTTGTATGAATTTTTGTCGATGCTGTAGAATTTTGAGAAAACCGAATTTTGGATTATCTTGTTCTTTTTTCACTCAGGCAAATACACCACAATTTCGAACCTTACATTAATTTATTTATCAATAAATATGGTTAATTTCGGCTTTATTAATTTGTTTTAAATAAGTCACATCGCATATTATTATGTCGCAGATTTCAAAAAATATACACCACCCTTATCTACTCGATTTAAATGCTTGTAAGTATGTTTATATGAATGTATATTTTGTATTATACTTGTTAAATGTATCTCTGAATTCATAAATATTGTCCCCCTAAAATGTCAGTAACATTAATTTCCTTTTTATTTTGTGAAAATAATAATTTCATGTGTGTTTTTGGCGTAAATCAGGAAAATTGTTATTGGAAAACTTTGTCTCGAATTTCAATTAAAGTGTCAGATGCTGTCATACGAAAAACCATTCTTTTAAATGCTTTGACCAATGACACAAATTAGAAATCACAGATTGAAATATACATACATATATTGTCTGTATATACTTATCTTTGTAAATATTTACGTATGTATGTATGTACAATGTATGTACATAGTTTAGTGTTATACATAAGTATTATGTATTTTAGTAAGATATTTATGCACATATACAATTTTTTAAAACTTTTTTTCAAGCTTAGTATGGATTTATGTTTAGTTTTTAGAGCAGCGGAGAAACCGTTGATTGCTTTGATTAAGGTCTGCCGCGTAGTTTGGACAAATGCTACGTGATATCAGGAAAAAGCCTTTGATAAATCGAAGTCAATTAAATTCAGAACTTTGTGAGTTAATTTTGGCGGTTGATAACAAATTCACTTTAAAATTTAACACTTTTTTAAGTTTTTCAAGCGGTAATTTTTTAAAATCCTTTCCATTTGCTGCACCTAATTTAATACCCTTTTATTACATTAAAGCCGCTAATTTCTCCTTTTTTAAAGATTAACATAATCACTTGATTTATATGTTCTAACTATTTGCCTTACTTCCAATTTCCAATTGGATTTTTCAAAACAAAAGAAACTTACCTTTTGACTGCATACATTTAAGATGTTCCACAGTAAGTTGGAGAATTTCAGCTTTTTCCAATTTAGCCGACCCTTGTTTTTCATAAGCTGATGGAACAAGACGTTTTAGTTCGGAAAGGGAAGAATTTATTCTGTCTCGGCGTTTCTTCTCGATGACACCCCGTCGCTTTTTACGACTTATCAACTGACAACTGCCAGGTTCACCAGGAGATACCCTTAAAATAACAAAAACACCACACCAAGACGTTAGAAATACTTTGTTCAAAGGAGTTCTTTTTTTTATATAGAGGAATATATTCCTTTAATATCACACTTACTGTTCCTTGGATGATTCTTCCGAGTAAAGCTCATCGCAGTCACTTTCGGATAGAGCCCTTTTAACGGATCGTGTTTGAGGTGGTGGTACCCAGTGATTATGCGTAGTGGATGCAGGATTGTATCCCCAATGTACTGCATTATTATGGATATTGTGTTCCATTTTTTATTTTTTTATAACTTTATTTGTTTTGGTAAAAACTAAATTTTGTTTTAAATTCACTATAACTTGACACAATATTTTTTATTTTTATTTTAAAATTGTTAAGAATTTGTTTTTTAAAAACTTTCGAAAAGAACAAGGTGCACTAGTTTTGTTGAATGAAAATATCGGTGTATTTTTGAAAATTTTTCTATGCGCCCACGTGTACTCTCTAGCACGTGACTTATCGTGTGTGCAGACGTCGTTCGACTGATTTTAAGACGCACGACCTACGCATGCAGAACATGTGCCATCCCCTCCCAAAATTCGATGCTTTATTCGTACGTTTTCAACTATTTAAGGTTACTTTGCCATTGATGCCATTGGTAAACATTACCACCCTTATTATATTTTTCCAACACTACCTACCCTATGTTTCACTTGTCCGCACTACCACCGTACAGTGAGCTCTAACTGGTGAAACACCATCGTTTTGTTGGCAATGCTAACCCACCCTTATAGTTTTTTGAACAAAAACAACAACAAAAATATGGGCGAACTTGTCAATTGTGATCTTTTATCGTATATGTTTTTACGGACGTGAGCATGCACCAGAGTGAGACTAAGATAGTTTTTTTTCTGAATGACGATGTTCTTTTTCTATTCCGTTAAAAAATAAAAACACTGCTGAGTGCTGCTGAAATGCTCGATGATTTCTGGAAGAGTTTATCTATCAACAGGAAAAGGATATAATAGAATGAGATAACACATTTGATGATTTTGCGTTTATGTGTTCTGAAGTCAATATTTGAATTTGGTATAATTTACAAGTATAAGTTTCATCTTTCTATTGTATAACAATTGACGACGACGATTGACACAATTGCATGGTGAAGATGTGGAGCACGCGTTTGAGGAAGGCGCACACGACCGACAGTGTGGACGTGTGCTGCCCCAACAAGTTGTATGCCGCTAGCCACATGGTGTCACGGAATGAAGGTCACTGTGTAAGGTGAATACGAGTAAGAGGTCGTTGATACCTTAGATGCCAATGTTTGGTAAATACCTTGCTGTGATGAGGCGTTTGAAGCCTTAGATGAAAACGGAAGTCAAGCTAGGTCGGGAGTATAATTTCGAGACATAATTATTGATATTTTATTCTAGTATACACATGACCTTAAGATTATACATATTAACAAATATGTAACTTTGTTTCATGTTAAGATTAGTACAATTAAAGTTGCTGTCCCAATTTTGTAAATTTACCCTTAATATACAGACAATTGTATATAATTTTACAATTATCGTATTTAACGCCTATAAAATATTCAACTCTTTAAACAACTAAAAATTACCGACAAAAAATATATTTGTAGAAATTAAATATTTGCAAAAGTGTTATATTATTATTAATAAACTCAGAGTTAACAACATTGATTTGTACGTACATACATATGTATTTTCGAGCCCAATCTTAACTACATTTTGTCTGCATTAAAGACGCTTTTCTTACAAATTTACTTTAGCCAGGAGCAATGAAATGACGATATAGGCGGATACACAAATTTCTTATTTTCTTTTATGTTCACTTATTTTCGCCCCACTTCTGCTTGTGATAAGCTATAAGTTAGGCATATTTTTTTATATTCACTTGAAAATGCAGTTAGGAAGTTCTAACTATATGATTTTACATACAAATATTTTTGATTTAAGAATAGAGTTTTACACTGCTATAACACTTTAAAAACAAAAGATTTTATGTGCAGTACATGTAGAAGACATGTCTCTAATTTCTGAGCTGCCTATCCATATGGGACATAAGTACAATCAAACATAAAATTTTCATCTTAAAGCAATCTTAACTTTCATAAAATGGAGCATTAAAGTTACTCATAATCCAAACAATCTGTAGATTGAAACGTCTTTAAATATTATGTATGTATATATTTTTATAACTATTAATGGCCCTACACTACATTTAAAATAAAAATTGTAATAAACAACAGTATCTTAGGACTAAACAATCAAATTAACGGTCACTTATTGAACCATTTCGTTTTTTGCCTGAAAAAAAACCAAAGCCACTTTTTCGAAAAAATTCTAAAAATATTCAGTGTTTCATTTTAAATTTTTCTGAAGAAGCTGTAAACGTTTAAGCTATAATTACACGGACATCGTAGGGGTCATGAACCGCCCCCCTCCCCATTATACATTATTTGTTTGTATTTTCGTAGAAGTTCGCTTGAATTCAAAACTTATCGTATTGTGTTATTATTATATGAACCCCCTTATATTTTATATAACTATGTATTTATTTTTTATATATACGACCTATTCCAATCGCGCAGCACAATTTCATCAGCTTTTGACCAATGGACGATCCAAGGGAGGGTCATATGATCCATAATGCTTTAAATTATTTTCATAAGATCTTTTCTGAGAAAAAGAAAAAATATTCAGGTTCTCAAGAAAAATTCGATATTAAGTTGCCTTTAAATTCCAGAAACTGGTCTTCAATTTGATCTTATATTTTTGACGCACATTAATAGTGTAAGGCTTTCTTATCTATTTTTTTCCTTCAAAATTGATTTTCTATTTAAAGAAGATTAAAGAAGTGAATTTGCTTTGGATGCTCTAGAAATGAGATATAAACACGAATTTCAAGAAATTAAATGTGTCAAAAACAGCAAAAGTGACTCTTTCCTTAAACTAATGGTTAATTGAATATATGTATATGTATATCTACTAATTTATTATAAAAGCTTTGAATATCTCAAGAACTGAAGTGAAAATAAATTCTTCATCGTGTAATTTGTGAGTGCCACATTAAAATTTCTTCCCAACTTATTTCTTTACCTTTATTTGTTTTTATTTAATTTTTAGAGAAATTACATATGAACACACCTATTTTCTTTTCTATAATTTTTAAGTTTTGTTTACTTCAAAATATTTTCAAAAGGTTCACGCAAAACAGTAGTTTTTTAGAATTTGTCTTCTAGCATGAGCTCCAATCTACGAGTAAGCAGACTCATAACAATAGAAATAATAGACTCTCAAAAACTAAGTCCGAAAAAAATACGTCAAAAAAAGCCAGAAAATTCTTCATATCAGTTTCTATTTTATTTTCCTACGAAAAAAGATCACATTTTTCTGGAAAACTTTTTTGTTTTCTTGTTACATGTATATTTTTGTAGCGTTATTCGTATTTATAGAAATGCCAACAAGAGCAGAATATTATTTTTGGAAAAAAGCTACGTTTCAACACAATTTCTAACATTTCTGTGTGAAATGCACTAAAAACCCTTAAAATTTATTGTAATTTAACTTTTAAATATAGCACATTTATGTAGGTGTTCCTATTATGTCATATAAGAGAAATGTTGCAATCTTGGAATGCTTTCATGTGTAGGGAGTAGTCCAACTTAAATAATTAGACCATATCTTGCTGGACAACAGTATTTTAAAATAATCCAATGATTATAAAGTTGTCACTTTGGCCCTTGAAATATGTAAGTGTAAGGTTAAGATGTTATTTAAATTTCGTCAGGCTCCTTAACAGAAGGCTCCTTGTAAGAAGATTTCAAAAACTCGTTTTAATGTTAAGTGTGTGAACCCCCCCCTCTGATTAAAAGTCTGAATCCGCCCTTGCACGAATGACACCCTTCGGTCAATGCTATACCAATATGCGTTGACGCGTATGTGAGTCAACGTGATTGATTATTATCTATGTCAATGCGTTGACTCGCAAGACTTACGATCACACGATTTGACAAAATAATGGTTATTTCAGTCAACGCCAACTATTTCCCATTTACGAAATAAAGAATCGACTTTGTTTAATAATACAAACAAATTCTGCTATATAAATTGTCCAGAGAATCTAATGATCAAGGAAAAGGAAACAACAAAAACAAATAAAACGTACCTGTATTTAGAAATCAAATTATAAAACAATCTTTAAACTGAATTTCCATACTGTACGTATGTATGTATAGAAATACATTAAAATTGACTCGGTATTAAATTCTGCCCTTTCAATGTTGAGGCACAGTCATTGCGATGGCTGATAGTGTCCCTAATTGTAGCTAGGGATCACTCCTCTTCCTGCAGTTCTTTTTTTTAAATAAATTCAATCAATTTAAAAGACTTTTCGAATCGAATTCTTCTAAAGATCCAAACTACTAAGACGAAGTAGAGTTTTCCATGGTTACCAACTTGAGTTCCAGCTATATACGTACATCGTACATTAGGTACAGGCCATCTAAAAAAACTTTCTGTTATGAATCATAAAAGCTTTTTATAACTGATAGTAGCAGTTATCTTTTAATAAATTCTGTTTTAAAATTAAAACATAGTCTGTTTCCAAAAAGGACATAACTACATAAACATATGTATGTTATTATTATATGTATGTAATGAAAAAAGATTTCAGCCAAATGACCTTCACAGCTATTGATAACTTCACGAATTCCTTATTTAGGGGCCAGTTATAGTTATCATTAAAATCAATCCGGAAAATTTTATGAATGGATATTTGACTATGTTTCCCTTTGATTAGAAATGAAAATTGTCTACTGATCGATCTGAAATCATACAAAGAATTGTTTTAAGAAAAAAAAATGTAATTGCGTAGTTTTTTTTCTCTTTTTCGGACGGAAATCCATTATTCTGAACAGCTAATAATTTTATGTTCAGAAGTGAAACGAATCGTTCCACTAATTTGTGTTCCAATTTTACACAATTCCAATTACAGATTTCTATCAGTAAACATTTTTCGGTGGATTTCAATCAGGAATTTTTTTTCAATATTAGCGATTTTTAATGAAAGCTATAAGCGACCTGCCAAACAAATTCCAATGATTGGTCTCAATGATGAAAACCAATGATAGCTATAATTGGCCCCTAAAGTCCTGAATTGGTTGTGGATTATTGGAATAGAACTTATCTCTGACGTATCCCCCAAAAAAAAAAAAAAATGTCGGTTGTTAACTCTTGTGATCAACTCTTCGAGATAAAAGACGATCAAAATTGTGATTGTTTCGTCTTGTAGAAAAATCAAGATCGGCCACATAAATGTCTTACAATTTTGGCCATTAAATCAATAATCATAGCTTGGTAGCGCCATTTATACACGAGCCTGTATTTCGAATAAATAAAGTCCAGTCACACCGTCATGTCAGACCAAAACCATAGAGACGAAGACTTTTCAAGAATCATTCTTGGGTTTTTTGAACGGCAAGTGCTACAATTCTTCTTTTTATCGTTAATAGTTCGTATAGATTTGTTTTTCAAGCAGGGCTAGAAAAAAGGCGGTCTAAAGATAAAATTATTAATTCAAGAGGAAAAGAGTTTCTGGAATTCTGCGAAAATAATGGCTTAATTATTTTAAATGGAAGAACCAAAGGTGACAAAGAAGGAAGCTTTACATTCATGAATAATGTGGGTAACTCAGTGAATGATATTTGCACTGTATCGCAAAAACTACTGATGTGCGTGGAACGATTTAGTGTAGAGGAAGAGATATGGTCTGACCACATGCCCATAAAATTGTCCTTAAAGCATATTTCTATACCCAACACCACAACCAAGTTTAATCTGTTGCCTAAATTGCAGTGGAATGATCGAAAAAAGACTGAGTACCAAAAAAATCTTAATTTTAATTTGCAAAATCTAATAATTCAGAAGGATCCAATCGAGCTAAAAGACTTAACTGAAATAATAAAGATCTCAACAAATGATCAGAGCTGTAGCTCAAAATTTAAGCCGAAGAATAAATGGTACAATTATGAGTGCGAAACAGCCAGGAAAAAAAGTTATAAATTACTCAATATTTTTCGAAAAACGGAAAACCACGAAGATAAAGAGAACTATCTACGAGCTCAAAAAGAATATAAGACTATTTGCAAAAGGAGTAAATCCACATACAACAAACAATCAGCTTGACCTCAAAATAAGCAGTGTAAAATACAGTAAAGAGTGGTGGAAGTTGGCAAAGGAAATACGTAACCAAGATCCTCAAATCTTCCCTCAAATTTCCGCTCCTGAGTTTAGAACATGTTATAGTTCACTTCTTAAGCCTAGTACGCTGCTGATGCGAAACGAAATTTTTCGGTGGTCTCCAAGTGCAGAGCGAAATGAAAACGAAAACCACAGCGGAAAAATATTTGTGGAGAGTTCTGTCTGGAAGTTGAATTTCACTGCTTGTCTTCATCACTTGTTGCACATCACCAATAACATCCCGAGTTTCCGATTCAGAAATGCAATGTTGGAACACATTAGACAAATCCATTTTATTTTAAATTTTAAATCAAATATAAATCAAAGTCAAAACACCGAAAGTCACGAGTAAAGCCTAATACGCTGCTGATGCGAAACGAAATTTCCCATACAAAAATGACATGACGAAATCATAAACAAAAAATTTCGCTGTGCTTTTCGTTTTTCAGTACGCTGTTGAACGACGAAATATGTCATTTTAGTGGATAGCTGTACTAGATTTCTTAGTACAATTCTCCACTCTTTTCGTTCTCAATTTAATTGTCCGGTATATTAATTGCTTGCGAAATTTTGACATATAATTTATTTATTGAAAAATTTTTCGTTTATGATTTCGTCATGTCATTTTTGTATGGGAATTTTCGTTTCGCATCAGCAGCGTACTAGGCTTAAAATTGAAAAAAATGTGAACTTCAACTTCCAGACAGAACTCTCCATAAATATTTTTCCGCTGTGGTTTTCGTTTTCATTTCGCTCTGCACTTGGAGACCACCGGAAAATTTCGTTTCGCATCAGCAGCGTACTAGGCTTAAACAATTTTTTTTTTCAATAAAAAATTTAAACGTCAAAATTTCGCAGGCAATTAATGTGCTGGGCAATTAAATTGAGAACGAAAAGAGTGGAGAATTGTAATAAGAAATCTAGTACAGCTCTCCACTAAAATGTCACTTTTCGTCGTCCAGCAGCGTACTGAAAAACGAAAAGCACAACGAAATTTTTCGTTTACGATTTCGTCATGTCATTTTTGTATGGGAATTTTCGTTTCGCATCAGCAGCGTACTAGGCTTTAACACAAATCAAACGGCAAATCAGATTTTCTGTGCACCTAATTTAATTCAGGATCGGGATCTAGATATGTCTATAACTGTAGATAAAATTACATATAAGTAAGTATATAAGTATAAGTATTTTAAAACAAGTTAAACTAAACAAAGCACCAATAGAGGACAGGATTACATATGAATTCTTCATAAATGCAACAGATGACTTCTTGGAGAAACTGGCAGCAGGATTTAATAGGATGTTGAACGACTGCAATAAATAGAAGAAGCCTTTGTGAAAACAATTATCTTTCCCATATTTAAAAAAGGGATACAAATCAGCCGAGTAATTACAGGGGAATCTCCTTCATGAATTGTGTGGCCAAGATTATGATGGGAATTCTCAACGAGAGGCTGTACAAATGGGTGGAGGCAAATGATATACTAACAGAATTTCAGGCGGGCTTTAGGAAAAAATATTCGACGGTGGATGACATTTATAATCTGGCATCAATCGTTCATCTGAAGTTGGCACAAAAAAAGAAGGTGTATGCAATTTTTGTCGATCTGAAAGCTGCATTTGATAAAATCTCAAGAAAATTGCTTATCTACAAACTACACACAATAGGAGTTTCGACTAAATTTGTAAACTTGATAGAAGCCATATACTCCAACACACAATCAGCTGTTTGGACGGGAGAAGAGCTCTCCGAATATTTTGAGACACTTTTTGGAGTCAAACAGGCATGCTTGCTATCGCCGATGCTTTTCGCACTGTATGTAAACGATTTGCATGAATCTTTATGAGGAGGACTCTTTATTGACTTGTTCAACATAAGATTGCTGCTTTATGCAGACGATATGGTTATTCTGGCGCATGATGTCACGGTCTTGCAGCAGATGATAACACAACTGGAATGTTACTGCATTAAATGGAGCCTAGAAGTAAACCTATCTAAATCCGAGATAATGGTGTTCAGAAATGGTGGAAGGTTATCTAGTCATGAAAATTGGACATTAAATGGAGAAAGAATTCGAATTATCTCCAACTATACTTACTTAGGAGTTTTACTTTCACCAAACATGTCGTTTTCAAAGCACGTAGAAAAGAGAAACACTGCAGCCAAGAACAGCATAAACTCTACGTGGCAATGCTTTCTAGCAAAAAGAAATGTCAACTTAAAAACCAAATGGAAACTATTTCAGGCGGTTTGTAGAGCTATTCAAACCTACGGTGCTCAGATCTGGGGTTTTGGAATGTTCGAAGAAGTGGATGAACTTCAACGCTATTTTTTGAAACGAATTTAAAAATTGCCTACATTTACTCCAAACTACTCTTTGGCAATGGAAACTGGGGAAAAAAATATATGAATTCAGTGCAACAAGACTACCGCATCAGCTAACAAAAATACTTTTGGTGCATGCTCCTAACTTATCTCCAGCTGCTTTAAAGAGCTCGGCATTCAAGCCATCCGCTCCAGCGGCTTTATTAGACTTCAGCTTAGATATGGCAATCTTTACTTCGTCTAACTGCTGGAACACAATGGTGTCGGAGCCGGAGTCGGAGTCGTAACTGGAATAGCTGTCAAAGTATTCAATGTACGCAAATGCAAATGTACGAACACAACGCGACGCAACTGGAATCGGAGCCGCAGCCGGAGTCGGAAGAGTTGACTAACTTTTAACTTTGACGCACGACACATGTGACGTTTCCATTTTTGAAGTGAATAACTTGGTGATTATATTTTTTTTTAATAGTTTTTCAGTAAAAAAGTGGAAAAATATTTAAATAAGAAATAAAAGTGAACAAAAAAATATTTTCTGAGAAATTTGAAGTGGTTGTAAACTGCAAATATACCAAATAACATTAAAAAGCCGTACGACACATTGTGTGCGTACTTTTTGTGAAACGTACGACAACTTGTGACAGATTTTCCGACTCCAGTTACGACTCCGGCTTCGATTTTGCATTGTGTTCCAGCAGTAAGTCGGGAGGACGGGATTGTTGGCTTTCGTCGTCTGAATGGATCATCCTGCCTGACAGCGGAATTCGGTTCGTCCTCGCCGTTATACAGTCTGCAGAAGTGGTCCTTCCATATCCTCAGCATTGACTGCGGTTCCACTACATGATGTTTCCACTTTAGTCTTTGCAGCCTTCGGTTCTAGGTTTATGTACCTGTGAAGTTCGTTTCACCTGTTCATAAAACTTTCGAACTTCATTCCTGCTTTTAAACCTCTCAACATCTTCGACCGCACGCTTCTCAATCCCTCTCTTTTTCCTTCTGAGAAGTCGGTGTTCCTCTCGCCTCTTCTGCTCGTAGAGGTCATGAGCAGCTCTCGTCCTTTTATGCAGCGCCGCTTTGCGTGCCTGTTGTTTGGCTGTATTTGCCTGCCGACATTCCTCATCAAACCAGGGGTTCCTTGTTGGTGGTTTCTTGAAACCCAGCTCACCAGAGGCGGCTTCTCTGATTGCATCTTGGCAATGTTGCCAATGGTTTTCGATACATTTTGTTGGCGGCAGAGAACTTCGAGAGAGGTTACTTGTAATTTGGTCGGAAAAGGATTTGGTGATCTCTTGCGATTGTAGCCGCTCGACGTTGTACCTTCTACCAGCATCTCCCTGTTTTTCCTTGGGTCTGGAAACCCGAAGTGCTACCTTGGCTACAACGAGGTAGTGGTCCCAGTCGATGTTAGCTCCTCGGAAAGTTCGGACATCCATGATGCTGGAAGCGTGTCTAGCGTCGATCGCAATATGGTCAATCTGGTTGACGGTAGATTGATCTGGAGAACTCCAAGTTCCTTTGTGGATGTTGAGGTGTAGAAAACGCGTACTGGCTATCATGACGTTTTGCCCCTCAGCAAAATATTTGAGCCTGAATCCGTTGTCGGAAGTGTTGTCGTGCAGGCTGTTTTCCCGATTATTCCAACAAAGATGTCTTCCCTTCCTAGCTTGGCATTAAAATCGCCCAGGACAGTTTTAATTTCGTAGCTAGGACAATGCTCATATGTTTTATCTAAGAGCTGGAAGAACATATCCTTGGTGTTGTCATCCTTCTCTTCTGTGGGGGCGTGTGCGCATATCAAACTAATGTTGCCGAATTCAGCCTTGATGCGGATGGTCATGAGGCGCTCGTTGATGCACCTATAGCTCAAGACTTCTTGCCTAAGTCTGGCTCCAATGACAAAGCCGCATCCAAATAAGCGCTGTTGGTTTTCTCGGTAGCAGTCACCATAGTAAATGTCGCAGTTTTTCATCCTCTTTTTGCCCGGCCCGTCCTATCGTATTTCCTGGATGGCGGTGATGTCTGCTTTATAGCAGTCTAGGGCCTCCGCTAATTCTTCGGCCGCACGTGGTTTGTTAAGGGACCTAACATTCCACGTGCATATCCGAAGTTCGTTGTCCTTAATTCGTATGCGTAGGATGTCAACAGTAAATCCGTCCGTATCCGAGGCTTGTTGGTGCTTTTAAAAAAAATTGAAATGTTTGTGAACAGCTGAAAGTTGTTTTTATTTTTTGCCAGCTATCTCTCAACTTACATAGGTATCCAACTCGTTCAATAAGGATAGCCAAAACAACACGAGATTGAAAGCAGTCTTTGTTGTTATGTTAAAAAATAATGCTCAAGTGTCGCAAGAGACATCTAAATATTTTGGTTAAAAATTATTATATTATGTCATACAAGTAGGTATCAAGAATTCCAAAAAATCGAAAGAGTTCGATATACACATGTACATATGTATGTAGAGGTACCAGGTTGCTCAACAATACCTACTAATTTTAAATTTATGTACATACCTTCCTATTATTACGTTTAAAATTTACAAATATTATAAATTACTTTTTCTCCACCTATTAATTTTAAAAGATAAATGATGAAGACATTTAACGCACTTTGCGGTTGTCACGCCTATTTGATTTACTCAAGCTGCAAGACTCTTATTGGTTAAGGCCTTAGTTCACTACGGACACAGTATTGTAGAATTATATCTAAAATATTCTTCTGCGCTGCATAAAAGCTTTGCTTTTTAATTAAGTTTTTCGTTTGATTTATTATAATTAAAAATTATGTTTTTTCATTCATATTTTGCTTTTCTTTTTAGCTGGTATAATACTTATGTAGTACATATATATATGTATACTCACACACATAAATGTAATATATACTTAAACTGCAATGTGAGTACTTTAGCATACAAAACTTTAGACCAATGCATTCGAAAAATAATAATATACGATACCTTCCTAGAACATGAGAAAAACATTTATATCCCTTTCACATAAAATAAAACAATCCCCCAAATATTAATTTTCAATCCAAGATACGAAGAACGAAGCGCTTCTCTAAGAGCAATAAAAGGAAGCGTGCTAAGCACGTGTCCAATATGCGTGAGAAAGACCTCTACAGATTGATTCCCACGAATTCTATCATTCTCAAGTCTATACCTTCCGTTTCCGCATTTGACAAAAATTTAAGGGATGAAATTATTATGTGCTAGGTAAGGGTGGAAATAATATTTTCATATGCGAAAGATTTCTAATCACAAAAAATAACTTTCACCAACAATAAGATACAAGTTCACAGAGAATTATAGAATGTTATGGTTTGGTTTGGACGACGAAAATAAAAACACAGTGCGATAGATCTGTTTACAAACAAGGGTGGCCTTTAGATAACTGCGCGATTTCGGTCATTATCAAATGAAATTTCTTACTGGCAAGATGGAAAAGATTTCTCTAGAGAATTATTGCTTAATTACTTTTGTTGTGTGGATTGTGAAATTCTTGAGTGTTTAGTTGTTGACATATAATTGGATACATATTGTTTTTGTAAGCGGCCTGATACCAACTCAGAGATATGTACTTGCAGGCCCGTAGCCAGGATTTCGGTTCGGGGGGGGCTTGTTCAATTTCGAAGAAGTAATTCTATATACAAAAATTTAAAAAAAACTACATAATGTAAATGTTTTATTTTTGTTTGTATTTTTTTTTTATTTAATTAAATAAATAGTTTGGATTTTTACAGCAATAAACGCCTTGTATTTTTTTTAGACATAATGTCGATCACTTCATCTGGATCCACATCAATACCTGAGTCAACAGACAGCATTGCAAGTGCGCTTAGTCTTGGATGGCCCATAACGCTTCGGGATACTGTTTTGATCCTTTTCATCGTTGAAAAGGTTCTTTCAACGCTAGCTGTTGTAACTGGTAGTGTGGCCAAAATTGTAAGCAAGTAGCTTATGCTCCTGAAGTAGGTCTTGTCACATATATCTAGCAGTTTCAGAACATCGGAAGAGGGATCCATCGATGAAATTTTTTCGCACCAGAGTATGTACTCCACATTAACAGCTGACAAGGATATATCGTTATCGAAGTAGAGTGTTAGATTTTCCATTTCATTTACTCGATTGGCGGCAGCAAAACCTGGAAGCAGAGCTTGAAACGATAGTAAAACGTCCTCGTTGACCATAAATCTGTCAGTAAGATTTTGTATAAGAGAATCTAGACAGGGAATAAGTATAGAAACTCTAAAATAGTCTTCTGGACATGATGTTTCTGGATTAGAGCGCGTTGTTTGTTTCAAAGAAAGCCTTGGAATTGTTATGCTATCAAATAAATCCCTGGCAAGTTGTGATGCGGATTGAAAAGCGTCTCTGAAAAAGTCTCTGGCAGTTTCTCTTATGTTCTTAAGGGAACTTAAGACTTGTTTCGTGAGATTTATTGCAGACACGAAATTTAAAGATTCATTTTGAAGGAAAATTGATAAGGGTAGCGTTAAACTAAAAAGTTTTTCGCATACCATGAGGCTTACCAGAAAATCACTTCTTTGAATTGCTGCTAACAGAGTTGATGTTTTTGAAGACATTGCCCACGTCTTGGTGGATATTTCTTCAAGACTAATAGCAATACATTTGAAGAGCTCTACAAATGAAAGAATGCTGTCATGCCTTTCAATAAACCTTGTTTCACAAAGGCTCAAAAGTCGTTTTTTCTGCTTTCTGGTGCGTATTTTTGGATGGCGATTTAAAAAATAAAATAAATTAGGTGGCGCAACAGTACATGAAGAACCAGGGCCTAGTGAATTACAACTCTCAACCATTCCTGTGTGCGAGTAATGTTGTCAGAGATGGAAGGGACCTACAGTTTATATGCCGAATCCGAACGGCTAATTTGAGAAAGCATTTTTCATGACAAGAATTACTATTGGAGGATTTGTCAATTCCTCGCAAGAGGCAGTACCTGTGAAAAAAGTTAGGTAGCACAGGCAGGGATTGAACCCAAGACCCCTTGCATGACAGTCCAACGCACTAACCATCACTTTTTTTTTTTTTCAAATTCATTTTTATTAATTAATTCTTAAAACTATCTTAAAGCTAGGCAAAAATTCATAAAACTAGCCTAATTAACCATAACTTACAACTAACTTACTGGTCCCATACGGACACTCTAAGTTAAACAATAATACTTAATGCTAATGCCTTTCGGCCCTAAGATTCCATTTTATTTATTTTTTTTATTCATTAGAAAATTTAGAAAAAACTAATGTCAATATCCTTTTTTATTTTTACTTAAAAAACTACTTAAAATAAGGTCCTTAATATAAAACTTAAAGCTAACTAAAACTACCTATTCTACCAATATAAACTACTTAAAACTAGAACAACCACAGCAGCAAATCTAACTATCTAACGTTTTTTGTTTTTAATATTTTGTTCTTTTTTTTTATTTTTTTTTTTCTTATATTCCATGTTTTTTTTTATTTATTTTTTTTTTTGTATTTTTTTGTATTTTCTTTTTTGTATTTTTTGTATTTATTTTTTTTTTGTGCCACCATGCCTATTCTACTTAAAACTAAACCCTAAAACTATAAAACAAGTATGTAAGCCGGCCAAGGCTTTAAACCCCATCCCGACTACCCACTATCAAGTGCTGATTGAAGCCACCAAAACTGGTTCTCCTGCTTCACCCTATCAGTTCGGTCCCGTTCGGACACAGCCCTACTGAACCGAAGGAGCTCTGCTCCGCCTTGTGCCATGACGTCCCGATTGTACAGGAGTCGCCTATCCACGGTTCGTCGTCTGACGTGGTAGATTAGCGGAACTGCCAATCTATCCTGTATCAGACCGCATCTATCTAAAAAGAGGAATGCCTGTGGTGTAATGAAGCCGCTCAAGCGTGCACTTTCAAAATACTCGTCGTTGGGATAGAACACCCTGAAAATTAAATTGTTGGTCGAAGACATAGCTCTTGGAATGTGACCTCGAACGAGTTTTATCACGAAATTGTGAATTCTGTTGATTCGAGCCCCATTGTATAGGACCTCGTTGGAATAGTAATGCACGTAAGAAGATTCGGCTGTTCGATATAAGCCGGTACAGCGTCGCACTAACCATCACGCTACGGGTACTATGGCGATTTGGAAAGTCTTATTTGCATTTGAATGGTTTCGGAAGAAATTAGCTATTTCGCTTACTATACCAAGACAATTGCGAATCGGGGGTGTTGACATGGCATTAAACAACATGATTTCAGAACAATATACATAAGTAGTTAGGAACTAATAAGAGAATATACAAACTTTTGTTCAAATATTTTTTTTAAAAATCATTTCGGGGGGGGCTTGAGCCCCTCTAGCCCCCCCCTGGCTACGTGCCTGTGTACTTGTACATACTTTTAAAGTAAATTAAAAAGTACTCACGGTATACAAAACATTATTTTTCCTGATAGCAAAAACGAACTATTCAATCTATTGTGCTTCGATATTATATGTTATAATACGAGTTTTCGAAATGAGTTTACGAACGCAAAACGGATTAAACCATTATTATTATTATAGAATCATGACAAATTATGACAAGTTTAAAAGTCTACATATGTAAACCTGCTTTAGAACTATTGCTGTTGCAAAACAAAAGTTTTGATGAAATTCGAACAAATGATTGATACAATTATTTTTGATTTAATTTCATACATGCATAAATATAAACAAATAGTTATTCTTTTATTCTTATTGTTTTTAATCTGTCATTCTTGTGTATAATTTGATAAATTGATTTAATAATAATAATAATCGTTTAAGAGATTTTTTTTTCTTGTTCTAACGTTTTCTTAACGTATAAAATGTTTCAAAATATTAAAGAAATCCTTATTTAAATATTGAAGAAGATCTTTTTATTCTTTTAAAGTGGATCCAACGAAAATAAATTGGTATGGGTAATTCAGCTGCCATTACACATAAACTAAAAATAACACGAACACAATGACCAAAAATCAAATTAATTTTTAGCTAATTATGTTCTTTTTTAACTTCCATAAGAAGTTACTGTAATCGGTCCGATTTCTCGAATTGAAAATTTTGCTATTTCTCGACGTTCGATGGCAATAAGAATCTAAATAAAAGATTTTGTAAGAGATGTTTTCTGGTTAACCCAAAATATCTCACGAACCAATAACGCTATAGCTACTTTAATTAAATTTAATATTATATATGAGACGTGATACCAAACTAGTATGTTTTATCTCCAAAATAATTGTATATGCAACGAAGAATAACGTTTTTTACACCTGGCAAAATTTTGAGACAAATCGAATTGACAGTTTTTTTTACAAAAACCAAAAACCTAAAAAAGACACTACTAAAACTTGGTAAACAAAATATTGGCTTTAAACTAATTTCATCAGAGAAAATATACATTCAGCTAAATTTTTTAAAAATCCAACAGTCCGTTTTTTCATAAAAATTAAAATCTACAAAAAATAGTACGCAAAATTTTTAAAAATTGATATTCGATTCTCGATATCTCTTAAATAATTGGAGGCATTTACTTCAAAATGGTTTAATTTTGAGCTTAACTTCGTTGTTAACTTAAGATTTTGTTCTTAGAAAAATTCAATCTGTATTTTTGTACATACATATATAAGAAATACAAATTTTCAAGAAATGCTACTTAAATTGGTAAAAATTGGTTTTCGATTAAACATCTCGTTAAAAAAAATATTTCATCATATGCAAAATATTGGTGGTAATTTTTAGTTAGCTTTTTAGAAAAATTGAACTGACAACTTTAATAAAAAAAAAAAACAGGAAAACCAACAAAATATTAATAAGAAATTTTTTTTCAACTCAAGTATTAGGAGAACAAAGAAAGTTATTGACTTAAATTTATTTATCATTGCTTTTAGTCCAATAACGGCGCGGCGGAGCGGTGTGCACCAGACCACGCCTTAAATTCGGTAGTTCTTATTTTTTGATTGTTACTTGTTTATCATGTTGGCCTTATTAATATTCCAAGTTTCCGACGGAAACGGCTCCCTCTATCCAGAGAAAAAACTACTTGACTAAAAATGAGTGTAGTAGATGAAATTGTTTCCAATTTTTTGTCAAAAACTTAAGATTTGATTTTTAAGTGTTTAATTAAATCATGTTCTACGATTGTAAGGTAAATAAATTAATTATAATTTGAGCCTAAGGTTGTGTCTAAACATGTAACGGGTTTCACGGGTTTTTTCACAAAAAATCGACTAGACAATTTCCTATAAGGTGTTCCACAACTCTGGATCAAGAAGATTGGGCCAAAAGAATGAAAAAATGATGTAATGTGTATTTTTCAGAAAAGTAAGTTGATATACAAAATCAAAGATTGAATATCAACGGTAACAACTATATTATTGTTATGTAACTTTTCGCAAATCCAGAAATCTAATATGTTGCTTTTGTCGATAGTATCAGAAAAAAATGATTTTAAATCTCAAAGTTAAAAACAACAGACAAATTATTTAAACAAAACAAATATTTTCTCATTTTTGTATGTTATTGATTGTTTGATATCTAATAATTGAATGAGTTTTTATTAAATATTAAACTGACAAATAATTATAAGGTTGTTTATACGACATCTTTTTTTTTTTTTTTTTTTTTGTTGAATACATACATACATATACCTGGTAATATGCCGTAATTTGCTAAACTAAAGTAGGTAATAATAAATAAAGAAAGACAATATTAACAGATATTAAAAAAAATAATAAATAATTCAAATAAAAGGTTTTAAAGAAAAATAACAATTAACGAAAATAACAAACTGTTATACATGTTAGTATGTACAAGTAATATAGAATTACAATAATATTTAGCTGGATCAAATCGTTCTGGTGGTCTGCTTATGCGACCTCTTTTTGTTCTTTGAAAAGAGTCATCTTGATCATTTGAATTTGTATACCGTCTAGATTTTGATGATAAAGAAGTATTATGTTCCTCTATGTTTTGGGAATCTGTTGTTTCTGCACTGTTGTTTTGAACTATTTCTGTTTCTTTTTCAAATTCTGGAAAATCGGAGTCTTCATCATCTAAGATGTCGTATAAACAACTTTATAATTATTTGTCAGTTTAATATTTAATAAAAACTCATTCAATTATTAGATATCAAACAATAAACATATCTTTTAAAATAAACATGTCGCTCAAACCTCCGAAGCCCTTGATCATAAATAATGAACTAGATACATATGTCTCAAGAATGGAATGACTGGATAGAGTTGTACGAAAACTATTCCACAGCGATTGAACTATCCAAAAAAGACGAAGCTATTCAAGCTGCAACTTTACTATCTTCTCTTGGTCGAGACGCACTGAAACTTTTGAATAATATAAATGCAACTGCAGAAGACAAAAAGAAATCAATACAAATAAAAAAATTATTAGCCGCACAGTTTGCACCACCATAAAATAAGACCTATGAACGATACATTTTCCATAAAACAAAACAACAATCAGGAGAATGTTTCGAAGATTTTCTTCATCGAGTGCAAACTCAAATTCAAAAATGCTCCTACGACTCGAAACAAATTGACGAATTCGTTTTGGATCAAATCGTCTTAGGCGTCTCAAACCAAGATCTTAAACAAAAGCTTTGGACTGCGGAAGAACTAATACTAGAAAATGCCAACAAAATTTGTAGATCAGCTGAAAGAGCTGCAAAAGAAATGAAAACCTTAAAGCATACGACGTCGTCCAAAATATATACTGTTAAGAATGAAGACTTTGATTGCAAACGATGTGGTACATTCCATGGATTAAAAAGCTGCCCTGCTTTTAACAAAGTCTGCAGCAAATGTGGTTTCAAAGGACACTTTAAACAAATGTGTCGGTCAAAATCTAAACAAGATGAACCTGCAACAAGAAAAAATAAAAATACAAAATGGAACACTTCTGCCAAAAAAGTGAACAGAATAAAAAATTCAAGTCAGTCTCATAATGATGAAAGCCATGATGACAGCGATGAGAGTGATGATTCTAAATATACCATAAGTTCAATCAAAATGAAAGTCGATGCATTGAACGATGAGCACAAAAGGTCAGAAGCAGTAAGTGTTGGCAATAAGAAACTTATTCTTAAATTAGATACAGGCGCTGAATGTAATGTATTGTCAAAAAGAGCAGCAATCAAATTAAATGCCACAATCAAAAAGTCAGCCACGAAACGTTTGATATCCTACAATAATGATTCGATCAAAGTTATTGGCGAAGCACAAATTTTATGTAAAACGAAAAAGTCACCAAATGACTTATGAATTAAATAAATTCAATTCACAAAACACCAACTGACTTATGAATTAAAAAAATTGAATTCACAAATAATCAACTGACTATGAATTAAAAAGAATTAAATTCAATTTGTGAATTGAATATATTTAATTCATAAGTCAGTTGATGGCTTGCGATTTAAATTTTTTTAATTCATAAGTCAGTTGGTGACTTCTGAATTAAATTTTTTTTTAATTCATAAGTCACTAATTTGCTTATGATTTAATGATTTTTCAATTCACAAGAATTCACAATTAGAAATTAAGGTTTTACGGCGTTTTTAATTTTTTTAAGACGAACAGTAGTTCCCGTGCACATTTTTTGGCCAAAAATTGAGTATTTTTGTATTGCTCCACCTCCATAGGTTAGGTTAGGTTGAACGGGCTGACAGTTGATGTTGTTACCATCACACTTAGATCAATGTAGATCCATTGTGGTACCCCGAAGTGTTGTAACTTCCTGAAAAGATATAATAACCTATGAATCATGTGGTTCGTTTAACCATTTAGAGGTCTTGACAAAGTTTAGTAAGCTTTTGCCTGGCAGTTCTGATAGTTCCTCTAGTTCATTAAAGAAGAAGTTGCCTAGAGTTTTCTTCCTACCAAGACAGAGCGAAGGACAGTGGCAGAGAAAGTGAGCAGTGTCTTCATGCTCGTTTTCATCACCACAGCTTCTACAAAGGTCATCAGTACTGAGCCCCATCTTCTTCTTATGGTAGCCGAGTAGGTTGTGACCTGTAATAATGCCGATAAGCAGGGCCGTCGAGAGGAATTCCGGGCCCGGGACGGAAAAATCTCGGGCCCCCCCCCTATTTACCATTTTTTCTCAAAGTTCATGCCTACTGATATGGTACGTTCTAATTTCATTTACGATTAGAATGAAATTGGTTGGAATTGACGGAAATAATAATTTTTTGTTTGCAAAGTGAACCGAAAAAAGGTGTTAATCATCAAATCAATCTCACGAGTATCGTCCAGTTAAGTTGAAATGGAGGATGGATAGAAAATTATTCTACATGCGAGTAGATCAGATTTAATGAAATACAAATTTTTTTTGCAAACGAGCTTTCCTAGCTTTCTGAGCAGCAAAACAACTTATAATTGCATCGAAATTCAATTTCCTTGCCAAAGGTGCTTCGAAGCATAGTGTAGCAAGTCCAGAAACACGATCTTGTGATGAGCACGAACGATGAAAATTGTTTGTTCTGGCAAGGACACTAAATGAACGTTCGGCACTAGCTACGATTACAGATATAGTGGAAAACACACAGAGAGCAACTCCAAGTTCTGGGAATAAATAGAATTGAACAAACTCAATGGCGGAAGTTCTGCTTCAAAATTGTGTTTCAGATGAATTATTTCTTCTTTCAACTCTTGAGACACATGCGAGTTATACTTTTAAATAACCCTTGTAGCGGAGTTTTTAATCTCAATTTTGTCCATTGTTGAAAACTGCCATAAAAATGATTCAAATTTTTCATCGTATCAAACCGACGAGAAATTCGAAATATATTTGAATCAACTATGACGTAAAAGGTGTTTCTCTTGAAATGTATTTCTGCGTCTGTTTCAATTTGCACTCCGGCTCCTCGATGTTCTACAAAATGTCTCTTTAATTGCCTTTTTCAGTTCCATGGAAACGATTCTGGAACATCCCCCAATCCAGTAGCAACTGCTTTGCATTCAGATAAAATTTGATCTCATCCGTTTCGAATAATCTTCAAATCGGAGATCAAGTTGTCGAGATTTCGAATTTCAACGTCAATAGTCATGTTTTTGGCTTGAAGAATGATACTTCTTTCATTTATAGAGCTAAGAACCTTGCACCAAATCAAAGACATCAGGACGCATTCAAATTTGTGCATATATTTTAAAACGCCATTTACATCTCTTCGAGCTTTAGCAGTTAAATTAATACCACTTTAGGCTTCTAATGATGTTGTAAGGTTTTTCAAACGATTTGCAAATGGTTTCACTGCCTCAATTCTAGCTGACCATCTTGTATCGGAAAGTGTGTGAAGGGATCTGGCCACATTTTTTCTTAAGATTTTCCCAACGTTGTGCACTGCTGCTAAACAAGTTAAATCAATATTACGAAAACCACAATTGAAAAACGTTTGCGTGGGATTTTCCGGTTCCCCGAAACCGAATCAAAAATTTCGTTCCCAACAGAAACAAAAATAGAAGAAAAGAAACTTTATAAAAACAGAAACCGAAATAAATATTTGTGTTTTGTTTTAAGTTGCCGGGCCCTTTAAAATAAATTTGAAATTTACGTTAAATTAAATAAGAAAAGCGCAATAATTTATTATAACTTTCTTTCAATAGTTCAGAGTTGCCCAATTTTTCATTAAATATTAACAAAAATGTATGCCAGTAATAATCAGGGGCCCAGATCGGCAATCTTGTGACTGATAGATTGGTAGATAACATGCAAACAGGGGCCCGATTGCGTAAGCATGAATGATTTTAAATTTTCGGGCCCCTAAAAATAAGTGGGAATAGGTATGTTGATGATAAATATAGAGTATATTAAAAAAATACACTCTCTTCATTGCTTTCAATTTTACGGGCCCCTAGAAAATCCCGGGCCCGGGGGGTTTCCCCCCCTTTCCCCCCCCCCCCTCTCAACGGGGCTGCCGATAAGGGATCTTAGGGAGGGTTTGTTAAGAGTTAAGATCCAGTTGGATCTTTTCTTATCGTATCTAGGCCATATATTCCTGGTGTTAACACAGGTTTCTAGGAGATTCCATCTGTCCATAGAACCGTTATTTTGTTTTGAATTTTTCTCAAGAACTAATGAAGCTCATACAGTTTAAATAATATTTGATGATCAAAAATGTCATTATTTTTTTCGGATTTTTAAATTCAATATCTCAGAAAGTTGTTAATATGGACTTACAATCGAATGGCATAAGTCTCTAAGCTTATGAGCTACGCTTAATAATGCACCTAGAATTCATTTTATCTTTAATTACTATTTCAAATATAAATAATGACCTGCTATCAATACAAAATATTTACACTTTTCACATTTGCATCACATGTGTTCGGCTACTTTTGAATTTGCAAAATTGAATCCTTTTTAAAAATTACTATTATTTAGTTAATTTTAAACCCAAAATAAAAATTGTTATTTTTACCACTACCCCATAAGATACATTGTCATATCTATGATAATTAATATTTTGCTTCACGACATAGCACGACCACTATCGTCTCGTTTATAGTTTATTTTCGAAAGCCTTTGGTATATTTCAGAAAGTCTCAAAGATTTTTGAAGACGTGGAATTATATGCATTTTTGTGCGTTTTGTTTTGTGTTTCTTGCCGTATGAAAAATGTAATGTTTTGAATTACATCATAAATGATGATGAATGATTTTCAAAAGCTGAAAACTTCAATGTGATGGATGAATTATGCAAATTTATTAAATATTTCTAAATAAGAAACATTCATCCTTCACTTATATTTTTTATTTCTAATTTTACATTTACATAAACTTTATCTCGGCTCATGAATCAAAAATTCTCTCTTGAGCAATATTTTAATAGTGTTAAAATGAGGAAGATAAATTTGTTGTTGAAAAACAGGAAAATTCGCACAATACATCAGTGATCATCAGTAAAAAAAAAAGACATCGATTGATATTTTCATCGAAAAAATTAATAGTATTTGATCTTTAGACATAAATGTGGGCTTCACAGATTGAGGATTGACTTAACTTCTAAATGATGATATTATTTATGAAGTATGACACATACTTTAACCGTTTTATGAACGGATTTTATACTTATGCATACATACGCATAATGAAATGCATAGATTACCAAAGGACCAGGACTATTTTCGCCCTAGAGAACAAGAAATATTGCCAGTACTTATGATTCAAATGATGAGGAAAAAGGACTTCTTTGCACGTATAAGAGACTCAAAACATGGTAAATTATACATTTCGAAGCTCTTACGTTTTTTATTAAAATCACTTAAACAAAAGAAACTATTCGTAACAGGACTGTAACCGTTTTATCAATGCCATGGAACTTGATTTGGATTACTTATTATTCCACGCTTATAATATTTTGTTGTCGCAGGTGTCGTTGTATTCGATGATGTAGCCGTTTGAAGGAATGTATCAATCGATGGTGTACAACCCTCAGCTTTAAGTACTGCAGCACACTTCCAGTTTCTTGCATAATTCACTTTTAAAAAGATAATATTTATAATTATTAAATAGATTAAATACAAATTGTATTCATAAAATTACTTCTCCAAATGCGTACACATCCATCGTCACCAGACGATGCCAACATAGTTCCAGTTATATTCCAGCAAACTCTCCAAACTGGGCAGTTGTGGTCACTAAACTGCGCCACAGTTTGAATGTCTAAACGTGCCGATCCTGTTGGATCTCTATTGAATACAGGAGCTTATATTAGAACGATTAAATACAATCTACATTAAGGCGTTGTACTCACGATATAGATTTTAAATTCAAAATATATAAATATTTGCTTGCAACAGCCAAGACGTGGTAACTTCTTCCAACATTTGGTGCAAATGCCATATCATGTACTGGATCTGTTATTGTGTTGATGGTTTCAATTTTAGCACACTTTCTAGCATTTTCACTGTACTCAAATATGAAAACTTTTCCAGCCGAAGAGCTAACGTCATCGCTTCCAGCCTGAAAGAGATTAAAAAAATTTAAAGCCATGAATTTTGAATTTTTAGATTCATTCAATTGATAATTGTATTTGATTTATTTAATTCAAGTTTATGAAAAGGTAACATACGTAAAATACCTGCCATTTTTGCAAAGATATTTTATTTTTCAGGGGGTGATATTTGGATAAGTATATTTAACGTTGTTCCATGCCGTTAAGTGCGTAAATTAAGTTTGGTTTATTTCATCAATAAGAGAACAATGCCCTTACAAATTACTTTAATATATACGATACGATATCGTAAAAAACAAGTAATAACGAGAATAGAATACAAATAATAATTGGTTAATAAAAATAAAATACCAAAAATAACCGCTTTTGAGATTTAAAAACATCTCTACTACAATAATGGAAAAAATCGATATTATTAAGTTAGGGATTAAATTTGCTTATTTGAAGTATCTAGTTATATGACCATTTAAAGCATAATTAAGTATTTAATAGGAAGTTGAGAAGATATTGAAATTCTTGAAGGTATACACTGAAAAATTCAGGCCGATCATATTTAATAAATTACGGCAGATAATTTTACCATGAAGGATATCTCTGGCAAACATTATTCCAAAGCATTTAAGACGAGTTTCTAGGCTTTATAATTTTGTTGTAATTTTTCAATTCTAAAGGAGTGAGACGTATAAAACGGATCCCATATAATACAACAATATTTAAATATAGATCTAACTTAAGCATAGTATGGATTATTGAATTCTTTAGAATTTCTAAAAATGAATCCAAGCATCATGCTTTGATTTTGGTACAATGTAATCTACATATATGAGAATTAAAGAACAATGCGTAATCAAATATTACACCTAAATCTTTTTTCTCATCTACCTTCGAGTTATTAAAATATTACCTTAAGTGTTATTAAAATATAGGAGAATTTCGACCAGAAATTCAAACTTTGACTTTTGAATACATTTAAATGCAGATTATTTGTACTACATTAATCAGTAATATTACACAGATCTCCTTGGATTTTAACGCAATCCAACATTAGACAATGGGAATATACAAAAACATCTGGAATATCATTCACAAAAAAAAGGAACAGCAAAAGGCCCAAATAACTTTCTTGGGGGGGATACTAAGTAACATTTATTGCTTTTGAGAAATGATTATCAATTCGAACGAATTGTTGATTGATTCCTTAAATAAGATTGAATACAAATTAATAGATTAGATTGCATTCCATTGTTTCTTAATTTTTGCAACAGAACTTGATGATCAACTTCCGTATAGGCAACATCACATTGGAATCCATCCTCTAAAGCAGATAGAACAAAGTTTGAGAATATTTCTAGATTTGTAGCAGTAGATTTTTCTTCGACAAATCCGTGTTTTACCGTAGAGATTACATCTTTTAGGATACAGGTATGGTTCAGATTTTACATATTGGTCTATAGTTTTTAATTTCGTTTTTGGATCCTCTTTTATGAATAGGAAAGATAAAAAAAATATTTCCAATTATCTAGGAAGATACCTGACTCAAGAGAACGGTTGAAAATTATTGTAAGTGGTAAGGCAAATGCATGTTTAGAATTTTTAAATAATATAGGAGGATAACCACCAAAGCTTTGTTTTAAACTCTCAAAACTTCATCAACAGATAATTGTAACGTTCCACTCTTAATATTATTTGATAAATAATTGTTTATGGGAGTCGAAGTAGAGTTTGAATTTGAATACCTTCACCGCTTAGAAAAAGTTTTTGAAAAGATTGCAAATAACCGTTAAATCAATTGAAGTTTCGTCAAAATAAATTTATTGAATTAGATATGTCTGCTGATATTTTCTTATTATTTATGAAATGCCAAAAACCTTTGGGATTGGATTTGAGAGTATTTTCGCTTTTGAACATCTGACTTTTATACAAAAAAGATGGTCAAATTACTTTAGAGGAAACAGAATTTTTCATACAATGCAAGATTATTATTTGAATTTTATAAATAATCCCTAAAATATAAAATGTGTAGAAGAATGAAAACGGAATAAAAAATGTTTATGGCATTTAATTCGATGATTCAATTTAATTGTACTTATTGAGAGAGTAAGATCATAAAACACTTCCTGGCCGCTCTAGTCACAACAATTTCAAAACAAGTGGAATCAGCATTTTTAAATATGATAAGTTTGAACAAATCTGCAATTCGGGTGCAGATATTCGCTCCCTCCGATCATTTTATTTGTTTAAGTTGGCCTTATTTTATCTTTGTGAAGAATTAAGATCTATACGAATTTCGAGTTTTACCTATATTTGTGTCTTAGTTTGTTTGTCGCTATTCGAATCATTCAAACATTTAAGTTTAATAATTAAAACAAAAAAAGTAGAAGCTTTGGAGTACGGATTCTATTTCATCTTGATAAGGCATCTCAAAGAAAAAGTTCGACAATAGTATATAAAATTTCATGCGGACAAAATTTGCTTCATTATATGTTAATACGAATAAAGTACACATTTTTACAAAAATTAAATTGTACATGCATCAAATTAACTGTGATGATGGATCAAGACATACAAATTTTATGTTAATAAAGGAACAAGGAATAGGAAATATATTTTTAAATAGATGTAATCGAGGATTTAAAAGATTTAATGAAAACTATTTTAGAATTCATTCTATCAAAATTTGCATATTACTAATTCAGTTTGATAATAATGATCTACATATGTGCATAAAGTATTTACATATATTGAAAGTTCTTTGATCAATCTCCTGTTTTTTACATTAGGACAATTCATCAAAGCAGTTACAACTTTATTTTCGACAGAAGATTGAATTGGACCAAGAAACATATGAAATTGTTGGTTTTGGTACGAAACCAAAGTTCTGTGAAAAATTGGTATTTAACAAGACAATGATGAAAGCATTTTTAACTAATTTGTTAGTTTTGGTTTAAATGTTTCTTTGGATTACCCGCGATAAACATATAGACGAAAAAATTACAAGACTTTTATTTGTAAAAGAAACAACTTTTAAAGTACAAAATCTACAAACCGAAAACATTTTTAAGTCTTCAAACATGAGGGAAAGGAGCCCGAACGCACAGCTAGGACTTAATAGTAAAGAGTACCAAATGGAAAGTGAAATTAGTAATACTTACAGCAATCAACTGAGAGGGCAGCATATACATTGACTTATTCCAGGATAAACAGCTAAGAGGCAGTTTACAAGATATTTCGTGTTGCACTGGCCATTGCGACAGATTCATGATGTCAGGAGCTTCATATATACGAATTATCCCATCTGCCGATGCAGTTGCCAAAAGGAGGCCGAGAATCTTGGGAGCAAATTTAACATCAGTAACACTTGTTCTTGAGTCGACAAGTGTAGTTCGTCGGACCCAACGTTTAACAGGGGTCATTGTAGCTGTTACTTTATCGCCAACAACTTCTTCCCATACTGAAGCTGTACGATCAAATGAACATGTTGCCAGAACCTGTCCAAACTCTGGATGAGCCCATGAAATGCGCCAAATAGAACCAGAATGAGCTTTCCAACTAGCTGTTACAGTCCATTTTCCTTGGTTATCCTGGTCCCAAACCTTGTTGTTTATAGAAATATTAAGTCGTAGTAAAATAAATAAATGCTTAAACACAAAATTATATACAGACCTTTACAGTTTGATCACTGGAACAAGTTGCCATACGGATTCCATAGTAATCGTAAGCTATATCGTGTATTACATCTTTATGGTCGGCGCGAATTTGTTCAACCTCAAACATTATTTCTAAATTTTTGTTAATATTATACTTAAAAAAAAAATATTTTATTTATTATGTTCGGCGCGAAAATTGTGATAACAACGTTGATTGGGAATTTATGGAAGTTTGCAGAATGCCAATGCAGAATTTTATTTTCTGTCAACAAATGTCAAAATGACAAAAACGGATAAGGGCTGTCTTCGGCGTATTGCTCTTGTAACGTAACGTATGTAGTGAAGAACGTAAAGAATACTACAGCTACAACGTTCACATGTAGAGTCTATAGTTCGCCTTGGATTGAGTTTGAATTTTTGAGAATATTATTTTCGTTTTTAATTTTGGAAGCATTGCCTTCATATCAGATTAATAAAACAAACGTTCTTTTTTTGCATTTAGTAAAAGTGTTTTTTACATTTTATATAAAGTTCACCGAGTTTGAGATAAATTGTTTTATTCAGACTTGCACTCTCCACCGGCTTTGTACCAATGAATAAAACACACTTATTAGCTGCATTATATTATCTAAAATAATAATACAACAATAATTTGGGATCCTTGTTTTGGTCTGTGTTAAATTCATAGAGCTACAAATTAGTATTCAGTATAACAGGTAGATGGCTATTTTGTGTAAGGTATCAGCTGCGTTTTACTATCAAAAATGATCCATATGGGCCACTTTAAACACGTAATAAAACAACAGTGTCAATATCATAAACCTAAGAAATCGTTTTCATTATGACGTGTAGATGGCTATTTTGTATTTCAAATGGTAAGGTAGTTTAAATTGTTTCTGAAAAAAGGAGACAACACATTTTTGGAAAGTAAACTAACATAAGTAAAAATTATTTAGATGTATGAATGTTTTATGAATTGGATATACATAGTTTTATTTTTGTAGAATGGATAGTTGGCGATAATTAAACGCAGCTATTATAAACTTGGAAGAAAAGAGGCAACAAAGGTTTGAAAATCAAACAAACATTAGGAAAAAGAAGAAATAGCCCTATAAACTTTCTTTTAAATTAGATTGATTATGTTTATATTTTTCACTTCAAGCACAAACATATATATGTGTATCTGCATATATATATATATATGTGTTTTTATAAAATAACTACAAAAATGTCCATTTGTTAAGAAAAACAACTTAGAATTACGAAACTCGTTAGCAGAAAAACATGGAAATTCCACATAATAAAAGGTTGCAACTTACCCAGAAAAAATAAAAAGAGGGAAAGAGACATAAAGGATTTGCTTCCTTGAATTATTGTATGAGATAGACTGAGATAGTAAGATAGTTGTTAGGTGGCGAAATAAGATTGTGTAAACAGACATAACTACTATGTTCGCTGATTCCTCAAACACGACAAAGGCAAGCTCGGGTTCGTTGATTTTTGACTTGCTGAAAGTCTAAATATATCGAGCCAAACCACGCCACCTCAGTTTCCCCACACACAATCGATTTTCGATCATCTCGGGTCCATTTGAACCTTTGGCTCTGTCGTGTAAGACTAGCTCAATAATTACAATGATACAAAATTTAATCAATGCGTATCTAGAAATTTGTTTGAACCAGTAAGTTTCCAAGAAATTTTTCTTAAAAGTTTAAATAAATTATAGATCCAGAAAAAGTTCAAGATATTTTAACAAAACGTGGGTATAAAATAAGATATTGTTTAAATATTCATTGCATGTAAGAAAATCAAAGCTTTACCTTCTAAAGAAAGTTAATTTATATGCTAGAAAGCATAGCTGGTAGATTTCTCAATCATATCGATCATTTTTACTCTTACTTACTAACTTATTTTCCTCTTATTCTTGTTAAACATCAATGTCAATGGAGATGAAATGATTAGACTTTCAAAATATCATAACATTTTATTTTTGATTATAAACTGTGAATCACCTTTTTTTAAATATAAACAAATAAAAAAGATAACCGTAAAATAACAAACGTTCTTAACAGAGAATTAGCTGCCAATCAACGTACCAAACAAATTGTATTTTAGTTTTGCAATCATTTTAGCGTTTATTAAAATATAGTCACATCTGTTGAAAGTAAGACGTATATTGGTTATCTACAACAAGACCAGAATAAGTCAATTATGAATTTTAAAATATATGATTTTATTGCCTTAATAAATTCGATGGCAAAAAACTTCTTTTTTAATAAAACTTCCTCAAATATAACTTCAACTAACCAAAAAATAAATCAATTTCCAGGTTCCTTCCAATTCAACTGCTATAAGCTGAACACAAATTCCAGAATTTCTTTAATAGCTTTGGATTTCTTTTCTCACAACGAAGCTGTTTGTTGTCAGCTCTTCTTTAACTCGTAAAATTCTCACAAAAAGATTGGAAGCAACCATAGATGCTCTTTTTTACCCCTTCTGTGAGCAAAATAGACCTTGCAAAACTATCTAGATACATTTGGATACAAATCTGAACGCACAAGGAAACAAGGCTATAGTATCAAACAATCCGAACGGACCTAATATATCCATTTTTTGTTTTGTCTCGAAAGAAAGTTGATGTACTCTGTCTCTGTCATCAAATTCGCAGAACGGTAAAATAAAAAGGGCAGTCTTTGCCCCGTAATTATTTTGTTTGTGCAAATTTAAATAAAACATAAAAACTAGAGGTTATTGATTACCGGTCCATAAAAACACGAGTCTCACTTTTATCGTGTAATTCTGGCGTTATATTATTTATTGTTAAATTAGTCGTACATCGTATCGTAGTTGAAATAAGAGAAAAACGAATCAGTTCTCGCGAAAGCTGTGTATTGTTCCAATTGTTTTTTTTTCTGCTTAGTTGCAAATAACTTCAAGAAGACATCAATTGATTAAGCAACTCTTGTTTTTTAATTATTTTGTTCATTCGATTAATTGTGTACTATGGAAACAAGTATGTAAAACTCTAGCTGCAAATTGCAATTAAAACATAACACACCGCTAATAGAATTCCCAAAAAAATAAAATCGTCCTCTTCCTCTGTGTATCCTACCTGACCCATTGTCCGTGGTGTCATGTCATAAGTTCGTTCGTAGTTCGTAGAGCTCTCGACTCGTCTCTCCTCTACCATCGTAGTCCGGATCAAGAAAGATTATTGGATTACTACTAAATTGGCTAATCACACCATCAAAACAATCAAGTTGTAAATATTATTGCATGAAATAACAATACATATTATAAATAATCATCAGAGAGTTATAATGATAAGAATATAGATGACAGTTGCATGAATAATAAAATTAAAGAACAAATTTCCCATTCGGCCCATGCGCATTGCTAGGGAGTAGCAGTTTAGCACATGCTACCTGCTACCACTACACTACAGTTTGTCCTGACCTTGTGTTCTTATTGGACGAAAGCCCTCGCGCCATTCCTATACGTATACAACAGTTAGTCAAGTAATGAACGGTGTGAGGTCTGAGGTGAGGGACCACTTCCAATCAGAAAAAAAAATAAATCCCACTCTACAGTGGATTGATTGTTTATCAATTCTTAGCAAATACTTTAGCTATATATTATACAAATATTTTATTGATAATCTTGTTATACATTTTAATTAATAAAAGTAATTCAACCACTTAACAGAATAAGCTATGAGTTCTTCTAGGAACACAATATTTTGGTCCCATTTGCCTGCTAGTTTTTGGTTTTAATTAAAAATTAATAATAATAAAAGAATAAATAGAATCTAGACAAAAAAGATTTAATAAAGAATTTTGTCAGTTAAGACAAATACAATATGTTGTTTTTATAAAGCTTTTTGGTGTTTTGAATTCGAATCTGGGCTCTGAAATTGCTCCATTATATGTATTTTACTCAAGTTCAAAGAACCATATTTGGTATTTATTAAGAATGGTATGTAAAATAGGTTATTTTAATAAATATGCTCTTTTAATACTGTTTTGGTATATATTCAATTACACGTGCCAAATCATCATAGCAAGGTGCGCGTTCCAATATGAAAATTCTCCCTTTTTATACCATTCGGAGGTTTTTCGCTTCGAGGTATTCTTTTGGATGGCTGATAAAATTTGCTAGGAATTGTTTTTCCGATTTAAAAACTAAAAAAGTTTTGGAAAAATATTAGAAATACAAAAGAAATATTTGCTTGAGTTACTTGAGCTCCGTCGTATCATAGATTCCAAAAGAATTTTTTTATTTAAAACTATGACATAAGTGCCTGATTTATATTTAAAATGAAGGAAATTGAATCTTACACAAAAAAGTTCAAGATTCTAAGCTTTATTTCTTATATAGAAACGCCGGTAGTTTTTATTTAATACAAATAAAATTACCAAAAAAATATTGTGAGCGGCGTCGCAATTAACAATTTTTTCGCCTTTCTTATTAATGAACTGTTTTCACCAAGTTTCGCAAACTTTATTTTTTATCATATGTGTTCTGATATCAAAATATGACTTTGTTTTAAATTTTAACTTGAAATTGTTTTTTAATTAAAAATTTTTCATTTAGTTTGATTGTAAACACTCCACTGTAAGCCGTTGACAATCAGGAAGCTTCAATACTAGAGAAACGATTTCTTTCTATCCTACTTTTAAAACGATAAAAGTTTGACTCATATCTCATAGTTTTCTAGATAAATACCTAATACGAAAGTGTTGTCGTCATTTTTATCTCTAAAAACAATATAATGCAGATTTTGATCACTTTTTGAATGAGTTTGTCTAGAAGGGGTGTGAGTCTAACAGGTGCTTGTGTTTTTTTTTGTATCGCGTGATGCTGTTTTCGTTAAGCAAACAGGTTTCCTAGCCGGCAAAGCCGGGTATAACTTATAAGTACCTAGTTGTTGTTTTAAAAATAAGGTGCAAGCTTACGTCATAGTCTTCAGTCAGGTCATTAACGTTCAACTTAAATCGAATCATACGATCTTAGAGTACCTATCAAAAATGTTATTGTGCCGGGTAATCAGAGAGTAATTGTTGTTGTGTTTTTTTCTACGGTATAGCTTCCACTTAGAATAGTGAGACCGATTGGTGACTCTATTTTAGTAACACTATCTATTTATTTAGAAGACAAATTTGAAATTTCTATGAAATACAAAATTCTGTGTGTTTACTGCAAATGATTATGGCGGTTTGTGTACTTTCTATTTGTTTTGGACTTTGTTAAGCCAATTATATCAGTCCAGAGATAAAGAGTTGTTAAAAAAAAATACACTTTTTAAATAAATAAATGTCTTGGAATTAAAATTTAACCGATTAAATGTGTTTATTTTTGTTTTATTGATTGATTATTTAAATACCTATAAAATAAGAACTCGAAGAATTGTTCTGACAGTAGATACTCTTGCCAGTGCTTAATTCAGTCACACCACAACATTCACCATGATATGATTTCAAAACTATTGATTGTTCGTAAATACACACAATATCTACCGACATATTTGATTATTTTAATTTTGTTTGTTCTAGCTATGTCTCTCCGGCGTAGATATTTTAAATGGGCATGCTCATATTTTCAAGACTTGACAAATCATAAAACTGGGGACCCCAAATCATCTGTATGGTATGGTAAATGACAAATGACACATACATGTCTGTATATTTTGTTTCCCTGAATAAAATCTAACACATAAAATAAAAGGCTAGAATCTAACTATTAATATTAATTCAGATTTTAATCGATTAACAAAATGTTAAGTAAATATGCAGGAAAGTACATATGTATGTATGTATGCCCTGAACTTTCAAAGAGCTTCATAACAATTAATTTTCTTCATAGAAAATGTATTGAAGAAGAATGTGTGCCTTAGTATCCCAAATTTTTGAATAATTTGTATTTTTAAATGAAATTGTAACAATATTAAATTCTAATTGTTCAAAAACCTGTAAGTGTTTCTTATTTTAATCATAATTTTAAAAACAATTCCATAGATTGCTCTTACATTAAAAAAAGACCCTGTATTTAAATCCTTTTTGAATAACAATACCATTTATTAGTTATATAAAACAACCCAAGCTAGATCCTTGGCAATTTTTTTCACCGTTGCTTAATGCTTTGACTCGCTTTTCCACTGTTTGGAAGACGAAAATATAATTATAGAACAAAAATACAGGAGAACATTTCTGCTAGTTTTTGAAGAAAACATAAGTTAAATTAAATTCGGGGATAAACAAACCTTTTGGGATTGAAAGATATGTAGAAATGTAGAAAAACATTGAAAACTTAAGGTCCGATAAACTAGATGATTGAAACTATTGCTTTGCGATGGAAACTAAAAAAATGTTTTTAAGTCGCCCAAGTACCTGAAGAATTTTTAACAATACTGTGATAAAAAACAAATAAAATAAAATTTAGTTTCTCCACCAATAAGTTTTTGTTTTTTTAAAAGGCATGTAATTTTGTTGAAACAAAACTGCAAATCTTTTTAATACGAAACCATCATCAGTACTACAGATTGCTACAACTTGTTGGAAACTAGGTCGAAATGAGTCTTAGCTCCATTTGTTCTTAAAGGTTTTTGGTTAAGGCAGGTACAGAGAGATCTGTAATTTTGTGACAAACCCAAATGGGAAACTTGGGAAAGGCATTTTTTAAAGAGACATCCAGCATCAAAGCACATTTATAATAATACTAGCGACCCGCCCCGGCTTCGCACGGGTGCAATGCTGATATACTAAATACGCTACAGAAAAACTGTGAACGTTGTTTATAAAAAAACATAGCGGCCCGCTCCGGCTTTGCACGGGTTTAAAATATGTAACTCACTGAAAAAATGATAAAATCAATCCAGTAGATTTGATTTATTCATTTACTGGCCGTAGCCCGCACGCGTTTTTGGAGTACTTAAAACAATTCCCCTTTCCTTATCTTTGGAATATCTTTTATACACAATATTTTCACTTTTTTTTACATTTTTACTTTTTTTTTACATTTTTACAATTTTTTAACATTTTTACTTTTTTTTACATTTTTACTTTTTTTTACATTTTTACCTATTTATTTTACAACAATAATTAATATATTACAGAATATCTTTATATACAACGTTCACAGCTTTCTTGTTATTTTGATAAATCTCGTAGGATTCAGCCTGCGTTTGCAATGTAAGCGGAAAAAATGTAATTATTTGCGACATCACATTAGAAACCTCAAAAATAACAGTATTTGTCCACTATTTAATGGATGATATTATACATAAAAACCTTCCTCATGAGTTACTCTATCTATTAAAAAAAACCGCATCAAAATCCGTTGCGTAGTTTTAAAGATTTAAGCGTTCATAGGGACATACAACATGACACATGACAGAAAAAGCGACTTTGTTTTATACTATGTAGTGATGAAGTGGGTAGGCGGACTCCGATCCACAAACTTTTGGCAATATTTGTTATCATAAAACGATGCATAAATATCAAATTAAAAATTCTGCCCAAGCGCTTAAAATACACAAAATATCAAATTCAAAAATAATCGTGTTATCAATTAAATATTAATTTGTTTTCTTTGAACACAATAAGATGAGTGCTTACAGATGTTAAAAATCACCCCACTTAATTATCTTTCGCAAATTGATTACAAAAATATCTACATAAGACTATCATTCACTAAACGTGTTCATATTGTTTGTTTCTTATTAAAACACATAAAATACCATTAATTTAAATCATCTTACATATTTTGATAAATTCAGTCTTCGGAGAGAGGCAAGCAAAACACAACAGACACGCTACAAATGCCACGATCAATGTTTTGATGTCCGATCGTGTTTGGGTATATTCTCCTACGACCTTATACCACCTCAGCTGATTTTTAATCAGGGAACTGCTGATTTTTTTTTTCTGTTGAGGCCGCGAACAAATTTTTATACAACTTGGATTAAACTGAATTAGGCACAATAATGTTAGTTGAAGTTAGACATTCGGTTGATTAAGAGGTTTCAATTATGTATTCTTCCGTGTAGAATAGTAGCTAGTCGTGCTCTATTAAAGTTCAAGTATCCGATTGACTAATATATTAAAAAGGTGAATTGTGTGATTTAGTTTTTAAGACTTAAACTGACTGAGGTTTAAAATAAGTGTGATTGCGAATGGATATTTTTTTCAAAAAATAATAATAAATTGTAAAATAAATTTAACTTTCTTCAAAGCAACAAAAAAGACCAAATCGACCTTTTTTTGCGGTTTTTTAATTAAATCCAAATAAATAATAACCTTTGAACTACTTCAACGTGACTTTGATAAACAAGTTTTTTTTCTTAGTAAAAATCTTATTCGGAATCTTAATACACCTTGAACTGGTTACTACACAAAAGTGGATGTACGTAAATAAAAGAACAGATTACCGATATTAAAATAGCAAATTTATTTATGCGCGATAAAAATCTTTAAGTTACATTCCCAAAAATTCAAATAATGTAATCAATTCCATGTTTGTCTGTAGAAGTGGGTTAAATTAAGTTTTATCCAAATTATCGTAAAGAATTTGGTCAGAACTTAAGTAATTTTTTATTATTTTTAGTGGTTTGATTCATTATGTTAGTTCCTACGTTGTTTTTCTTCTTCCTTAATATCTAAATGAAAGACCTGCTGTTTATATTATACGCATTTATATTTAAATTATTTCGGATGTCATAATTAGTTAAAGACTTCCTTTTAATAAATTCTATTTTACTAAGTAATAATTTGGCACTTCTATTACCACAACATCGCTCGAAATAATTAACTATTGGTTTTAATAAAACAAAATAGTCCTTTAATAACTACAAAGTTATCTATCGCAAACGAATTTAACATTGACCTAAACTATCTAATCTTTAATATGGTTTACAAATTAACTTAAAATAAACTTTGTTTTTATTTTATGCCAATTTTTTTGTTGGTCAAAATTATTAATAATGCGATATTCAAATGTCATTGACCTTGAAAGCTAATCGATTCTCCTAGTAGCAGTTGATTTAACCTCAAAAATAACACAACTGAATAAATGTATAAATTAATACACTTAACATGAGCTACTTAGTAATCGACTTCAGCTGCACAAAAATTCATCGAATTTTGTTCGTGAATAAAATTAAAATTTTAATGTTGTAATTACGAAGCCCTGTAGGAAGTTATTTCTTGTCTTTATTTTTTTTTTGTTGTTAAAGAAAAGCGTACAATTTCTATTTTAGTAATGACTCCGTGCACAACGTATTGGAACAGTAGATTGGCACCGCTTTCATAAGTTAATTAACAACAATCAAATCAATGTATTTTACGTGTATCCTTATGTTTTTAATCGCAACATTATTGGGAAAACTTTTCAAATACTTCTTTTTATGTAAGAACCAACATACAATATAATCATGCTTTATATTTATAATAATATAAATAATCGATCAAAAATAAAACAAATACAAAATAATCTCGTATTTTTGTTGCAGCCAACGCAGAAGAACCGCCAAAACCGAATAACCTTATAAAAAGGGTTCAATTTTCGAATGAAAATTTAATTATACAAAACGGAGTCTGTAACAATACAAATAGTTTACTTAAAAGCGTCGCAATGAGTACTTCAGAGAGGCCTAGTTTTTTGGTAAAGAAAATAAAACAATGGACTTTTTGCTCGAAATATTAACCTATGTCTTATTTACTATATTTTTAAGGTAGGAGACGAAATAGACGCCAGTATACAGGAAGCGACTGAAGCAGTTGATGAATTTCCCCAAGGAAATAATCCAATAAGGGCCAATGGAGATGTAGTAGATAAGCGCAAGCGTTTAAGGTGAGTTAATATAATAAAAATAAACAAAATAATATTCCATCTGCTCTTGGTTTTCTGATACAAAAATGTTTGCTGGTTTTTGTTATTGAAATTAAAAAGAAGTAAATCCTCATAACTTAACTCAACTCTATTAATTATTATTATAACTTGACGTTAAAAGTAGAACACTGTAAAAAATGCAAACCTTAACAGTTGTGAGGATAGGTAACATAGCTATTTTGGTTCTGATTAAGGTATTATTTCAGTATTTTGTATATTGCCCTGTTTGTGGCTCTACTTCTAAAGATTCGGTGTCACATAGGTTTTGGTATTTCTAAATATAACTACCTCCTTACGAAAGCTGGTTCAAAAATCTTTCCTGAACCGTTTTAGCCCGCATATCATCTGTTTGTAAGTATTTGCAACGTACAGTTACTTCGTAATTGTGCCTTCTCTACAATTCCTCTTGATACATTCCTTGAATAGTGCAGCTAATAAAGTGCATTTTTTGTTAGTCTGTTTCGGCAGTGTGAAATGATAGCGGCGCTTAAAATTTAACCCTTAAAACTAGTTCTACTTTACTCGCCGTGTCTTTTTTAATGAAGAGTTACTTTGAAATCTATTTTAAAATTATGTGTTTCAATTTTGACAACGTGAGTTATTTCTTCAAGATCAGACGTTATGTGAATGTTAATCAAGGTTGTAGCTCAAAGATCAGCCAAATTTTGTTGGCTTTAACACATTGGAAATGTTTTCTTCAGACCAGCTGTCAAAGTTCATATATATATGTATGTACATGTACATACTTAGTTGCCTTCACTCCGGTTAAACGAAACTTTTTATCTTCTGGAACTGGGTTAAATGGTTTCGTAAAAGTATTTGTCCATATTCTAAGCATCGACCGCGACAAACCATTGATTAATCAGTTTGGGTCATACCTTTTCTTTTTATCTTTGAGTTTTTTTTTTTTATCTAATTCCTGTTGAAATAATATATGTATACATACAATAACTCTTTATTTGTATATGCTTGACGGCACTCATTGTCAAACCAGTTGTTAAGTTGCGATGATCTTGTAGAACTAAACACGCTATAGGCGGTATCTTTTATTGCATCCTGGCAATGTTGACACCGGTTATCAGTCACTTTAATTATAAACTCGATGTTTATCATCGATTTTTCTCATATTTTTTCCTTGTAGCTTTTTTTCGTGGTAGAAAAAGGTGCGGCCGTCTTAAGTCCATATTAATAGATATTAATAATTGTAACTTAATCTATAAATCTCAGTTATGTCAACACTTAAATTTATTTCAAAACTACTAGGTACGTATGTATGTATGTTTTTTTTTCGTTGTGTATTTTGTCAACAAATATTCGGTATTTTATTTACTTTCACATTTATTCACGGGTACTGCCTCTTGCGAGGAATTGAATTCTCCAAGAGTAATTCTTGTCATGAAAAGTGCTTTCCCAAAATTAGCCGTTCGGATTCGGCATATAAACTGTAGGTCCCCTCCATCCCTGCCAATTACTCGCACATAGGAATGGTTGAGAGTTGTAAGTCACTAGGCCCTGGTTCTCTACGGACTGTTGCGCCACCTAATTTATTTTATTTTTATTTACTTTCACATGAACACGGATCAACATTTAAATGTCTTGAAAAGTAACATTAACAATAATGAGTTTATTAAATCTGATCTGTAAATGAATAATTACTAAGAAGCACATCGTTTTTGTGATGAACTTTTTATACCACAAAAACCACCTGTTGCTTAGATAAAAGCTCCAAAGAGATACCACTACCATTTCCACTACGATTTTCTTCCAATTGTGCAAAACTGAAAACAATACGCCTTTCCACTACCAAGTAAATTCTATAAGTCAAGTCAACAGGTAATAGTCACAGAAAAAATACATCGTGTATAATAAAGTTCTTAATTGAGCTTGGTGGGGTTAAATGTCCAGAGCCAGACAGGTCTGAAGAAAACAATTTGAAGATTTTTGGTCAGTTGTAATCGATAAAGCGCAAGTGTCGGGTTACTTGGTTGGTAGACTATTGAAAAGCAGATGAACGGAGAATACAATTTGTGATTTCATATGGTTTATTTTCTTTCAATCCAAAATTTGTTAGTCGAACTATACGCATAGCAGTGCATTAGGTTTCTTTTTTTCTTTTTACGTATTAAATATTTCCCATTCATAATTATTTAATTGTGCTTTATTTACTTAACTTATATATATATCAAAAGAAAGTTATTAAGTGGGTCAACGTCGTCCCATGAATGACGTATTAAGTAAACATTAAACTGAATTTGCGAATCCAATAGGCATTCCGCATTCAATTTTCTTGTGCAATCTTAAATGAATGAGAAATTTGTGGCTGGTTGTTGTGTTTTAATTGCCATATTGATTTTGACAATGCTTAAGCGCCGCGCAAGCAAACGTTTTGTTTTGGTCGAAACTGGGGAACAAAGCTCCTCTTGGAATTCAACAGTTGACAATAATAATCAAATTTCTGTGGATTCAACTGACCAGCAGTCGCAAAACAATATTAATGATTCAAATGAGTTGCAAATACCTATGAATTTAGTGGCACAAGCTGAAGTTGGAATCCAGAATCAAAATCTGTTAAATGTTCCGCAAACTTCTGGCTCACTGAAGTAATACAAATAATTTTTAATTTTATTTTCCAGTTACGAGATTAAAAAAATATAAAAATTTCACTTTTTGTAATTACAGACCTAGTATGTCTCGTGGAACAGGTTTGGGAGTCGAACGTCATCAAGAGCGAGATTTCCTCATTGCTACTACTGAAGAGTTCGTCAAGAGGTTCGGTGGTACGAGAGTTATTAATAAAATTCTAATCGCTAACAATGGAATTGCTGCCGTCAAGTGTATGCGTTCTATACGCAGATGGTCGTACGAGATGTTTAAAAACGAACGAGCTGTTCGTTTTGTCGTTATGGTAATTGAACAGTACAATAATAATAATAAAACAAAATATGTAATTGCTTTTTTTTTTACTACCAGGTAACACCAGAAGATCTTAAAGCCAACGCTGAGTATATAAAAATGGCCGATCACTATGTGCCAGTGCCTGGTGGATCAAATAACAACAACTATGCAAATGTAGAGTTGATTGTAGACATTGCACTGAGAACCCAAGTTCAGGTATGTTGTTATTAAAAAAATAATCATCAGACCGGGAAAATTGTTTATTTTGTATATTTGCCAAACAATATTTCGAGTAGAGTGCTTATCTTAATGGTTCGATGTGTTAATTTTTTGATTAACCTAACGACTATAAGCAAATATGAAATAATGAAGATTTAGTTTTATATAATTTAATGTAGATTGTCATTGCTAGTCCGCTCTTGATTGGGTACAAAATCTAAAGTTTAAGTGCAGGTTAACTTTTTTTAACCTAATGATACCTTAAAGATATAATATTTGTAGATATTTAATGTATGCCAAAAAATTAGTAATTTTGTTTTAGAGTTTTGAGTACGTCATATTTGGTTAAACTCGAGCTCCTTTCATTAAAAAAAAAAAAATGCTTTAATTTTGATACAGGCTGTTTGGGCTGGTTGGGGTCATGCTTCAGAGAACCCAAAACTTCCAGAATTACTTCATAAAGAAGGTCTGGTGTTTCTTGGACCACCTGAGAGAGCTATGTGGGCACTTGGTGATAAAGTTGCATCATCGATTGTTGCACAAACTGCAGAAATTCCAACACTTCCCTGGTCCGGTTCAGAGCTCAAAGCTCAGTACACAGGAAAGAAAATCAAAATCTCTTCCGATTTATTCAACCGTGGGTGTGTAAGCAACGTTGATCAGGGGTTAGCTGCCGTTGCAAAAATTGGTAAGTATTTGTTAAATATCTTGCCAAATAACATGAATCTAGAAATGTTCCTCTTTTTTTTTTTTAGGTTTTCCTGTCATGATTAAGGCATCTGAAGGTGGTGGGGGCAAGGGTATTCGAAGAGTGGACACTGCTGAAGAATTTCCCGCTTTATTCCGTCAAGTTCAAGCTGAAGTGCCTGGGTCGCCTATATTTGTCATGAAGTTGGCGCGTGGTGCTAGGCATTTAGAAGTTCAATTGTTAGCCGATCAATATGGCAATGCTATAAGTTTATTCGGACGTGACTGTTCTATACAGCGACGTCACCAAAAGATTATCGAGGAAGCTCCTGCTATAGTTGCCTATCCAGAAGTATTTGAGGATATGGAAAAGGCTGCTGTACGGTTAGCAAAAATGGTGGGTTATGTGAGTGCAGGAACTGTTGAATATCTTTATGATACATCGGGTAAATATTATTTCCTGGAATTGAATCCAAGACTTCAAGTGGAGCATCCTTGTACTGAAATGGTTGCAGACGTTAACCTACCAGCTTGCCAGTTGCAAGTGAGTTTTAATTTTGTTGTGTAAAGTTTTATCTTATTATTTCTTTTTCTTTTAAATTCAAGATCGGTATGGGTGTTCCATTATATCGCTTGAAAGACATTCGTTTGCTCTATGGAGAATCTCCTTGGGGAACTTCTATAATAGACTTTGAAAATCCAGCTAACAAACCAGTTCCCTTAGGACATGTCATTGCGGCCCGTATTACATCCGAAAATCCAGATGAAGGCTTTAAGCCCAGTTCAGGAACTGTACAGGAACTCAATTTCCGTTCCAGTAAAAATGTTTGGGGCTACTTCAGTGTAGCCGCTTCAGGTGGTTTGCATGAATTCGCAGACTCACAGTTTGGCCATTGTTTTTCGTGGGGAGAAAACCGTCAGCAGGCTAGAGAAAATTTAGTCATAGCTCTGAAAGAATTATCCATTCGTGGAGACTTCCGAACAACCGTAGAATATCTGATCACATTACTGGAAACAAATAGCTTCTTAGACAATAGCATCGATACTGCTTGGTTAGATGCTTTGATTGCAGAGCGGGTTCAATCTGAGAAGCCCAACATTCTTTTGGGTGTGATTTGTGGGGCTCTTCATATCGCCGATCGACAAATATCTGAAGCTTTCTCTAGTTTCCAAACATCTTTGGAGAAGGGGCAAATTCAAGCTGCTAATACGCTAACAAATGTAATCGATGTTGAGCTTATCAACGATGGTAATCGCTATAAAGTTCAAACCGCAAAAAGTGGACAAAACACATACTTTCTCTTGATGAATAACTCATTTAAAGAAGTTGAAGTGCACAAGCTTTCCGATGGTGGTATGCTATTGTCATTTGAAGGGTCATCATACACGACTTATATGAAAGAGGAAGTGGACCGTTATCGAATTGTGATTGGAAATCAAACGTGTGTTTTTGAGAAGGAAAACGATCCTTCACTTCTTCGAAGCCCATCTGCTGGAAAACTAATAAATTTACTTGTAGAGGATGGAGCTCATGTAAATAAGGGACAGGCTTTTGCAGAAATCGAAGTGAGTTTTTTTTTTTAGTTTTTGAAGAGTTCAAAAATGTTTAAAATTTCTTTTTGAAGGTAATGAAAATGGTCATGACGTTGACATCTTTAGAAGCGGGTACCGTAACATTTATCCGTCGTCCAGGAGCAGTTCTCGATGCAGGAACACTCCTTGGTCATTTGGAGCTGGATGACCCGTCGCTGGTCACAAAAGCTCAGCCATTTAAGAGTGGATTTCCAGTGGCGGAAAACTCTTCGATACCAGAAAAACTCAACCGAGTTCACAACAGTTACAAAGTCATATTGGAGAACACTCTTGCAGGATACTGCCTCCCGGATCCTTATAATGCTCCTCGCCTTCGTGAAGTTATCGAGAAGTTTATGCAGAGTCTTCGTGATCCATCTTTGCCTCTGCTTGAACTGCAAGAAGTCATAGCATCTGTTTCTGGGCGTATTCCAATCTCGGTTGAGAAGAAAATTCGAAAACTCATGACTTTGTACGAACGCAATATAACAAGTGTGCTAGCCCAATTCCCGTCGCAACAAATCGCTAGTGTAATCGACTGCCATGCGGCTACTTTGCAAAAACGTGCCGATCGAGATGTATTTTTCCTCACCACTCAGGGAATTGTTCAACTAGTTCAACGATACCGCAACGGAATTCGTGGTCGTATGAAAGCAGCAGTCCATGAACTTCTCAGACAATACTACGAGGTGGAGTCTCAATTTCAACATGGTCACTATGATAAATGTGTCGGTTTGATTAGAGAAAGACACAAAGACGATATGTTGACGGTTGTTAACACGATATTCTCGCACAGCCAGGTGTCGAAGAAAAATCTCCTCGTAACTCTATTAATAGATCATCTGTGGGCTAATGAACCTGGTCTTACCGATGAATTGGCAACTACTTTGAGTGAACTTACTTCTCTACATCGTGCAGAACATTCACGTGTTGCCTTACGTTCGAGACAAGTACTAATAGCTGCTCACCAGCCCGCCTATGAACTGCGTCACAATCAAATGGAGTCGATATTTTTGTCTGCTGTTGATATGTATGGTCATGATTTCCATCCGGAAAATCTACAACGGTTGATTTTGTCAGAAACATCAATTTTTGATATTTTGCACGATTTCTTCTACCATACAAATCGTGCTGTTTGCAATGCTGCTTTGGAAGTTTATGTCCGAAGAGCTTACATATCTTATGATCTAACATGTTTGCAGCACTTGGAGTTGTCGGGCGAAGTACCGTTAGTGCATTTCCAGTTTGTGCTACCGACTGCGCACCCGAATAGGTAAATCTTTTGAATATATTTGAAAGTCTAGTCGGAAATACCATACATTCTTTATAGACTCCAATCTCATCTATCGCTGGATGGAATGGAGGCGGCCTTGTCCCCAGGTGCAACATTTATGCGAACAGGATGCATGGCTGCATTTGATTCGTTCGAACATTTCGAACAATATTCAGATGAAATATTTGATCTTCTTGAAGATCTGTCGTCTCCAGCTTATGCTAGTGCTAAGGTTCTATACAACAGTTATTTTAATTTAACTTTAGTTACCGTTTTAATTGATACTAAAGGTACTTGAAGCTGTTGATGCAGCAGATTCTGCCTCTGACGGCAGACTCAGTACTTCCATCAATGTTTCGTTGTCTGATCCAGTTTCAAGAGCTAATGCTGCAGAAGAAGCGACATCTACAGAGCCTATCCATATATTAAGTGTAGCTGTTCGTGAAATTGGTGATATGGATGATGTTCAGATGGCGTCAGCTTTTGGAACGTTCTGTAAACTACATCGGGAAGAACTGTTTCAAAGACGTGTGCGCAGGATAACATTTGCTTGCTTGAAAAAGTATACATGGCATCAAATTTTAAATTAATTTTGTAAAAATACAACTTAAAACTTTTTATTTAATTCCAGACGACAGTTCCCCAAGTTCTTTACTTATCGTTCAAGAGACAACTTCGAAGAGGATCGTATCTACCGACATTTAGAACCAGCTTGTGCCTTCCAATTGGAGCTTAATAGAATGAGAACATACGACCTAGAAGCCTTACCCACATCAAATCAAAAAATGCATTTGTACTTGGGCAGAGCGAAAGTATCCAAAGGGCAAGAAGTTAGCGACTATCGGTTTTTCATTCGTTCCATCATTCGTCATTCCGATCTCATAACTAAGGTGTGTTCGGTTGCACAAGAGAAACAAAAACTGTTTTATTTTAAAATGAAACATCTTTTCTAGGAAGCTTCATTTGAATACTTGCAAAATGAAGGAGAACGTGTATTGCTTGAAGCAATGGACGAACTAGAAGTAGCCTTCTCCCACCCCCATGCAAAACGCACAGACTGCAACCATATATTCTTAAATTTTGTTCCCACTGTTATAATGGACCCTGCGAAAATTGAAGAGTCTGTAACAAAAATGATCATGCGCTATGGTCCCCGATTATGGAAACTGAGAGTACTTCAAGCTGAACTGAAAATGGTCATCCGTCAAACTCCCCAATCGCCTACGCAAGCTGTACGACTTTGTATTGCAAACGATTCTGGCTACTTTTTGGATATATCAATGTACACGGAAGTAACAGATCCTGAAACTGGCATTGTAAGTTACATTTCTTTGACAAAAAGAAAACATTATACATATTTTTTGTTTTAGATAAAATTCCAAGCATACGGCGAAAAACAAGGTTCACTCAACGGGCATCCCATTTCAACGCCATACATGACGAAAGATTTTTTGCAACAAAAACGTTTCCAGGCCCAGTCAAATGGTACAACGTATGCATATGACATTCCTGACATGTTCCGTCAAATGACCGAGAAGCAATGGAAAGACTTTTCAAAGGCACGACCAACTGTTGAAATTAGAATTCCCGAAAAGATTTTGCTTGAATGTGTAGAACTTGTATTGGATGGAGATAATCTTGTTGAAATGAAGCGCCTTCCTGGAGAGAATAATGTAAGAAGACTGTTTTGAGAACAAAGGATTGAGCAATAAGTGCCAATTGACATTAAATACATAATTATGAACGAATTAAAAACTTTCTTCAAATAGTGTGGTATGGTGGCCTGGAGAATAATTTTAGCAACGCCAGAATATCCAAGCGGAAGAGAAATCATTGTGATTGCTAACGACCTGACCTTCTTCATTGGATCCTTTGGAATTCAGGAGGATATTTTATTCCACAAAGCATCTCAATTGGCGCGAGAGCGAAAAGTTCCAAGAGTAAGAATGAAATCAAAACTAAATTTGATCAAATTTTATCAATATCAATTCTCAGATTTATATATCAGTGAACAGTGGTGCCAGAATTGGACTTGCTGAGGAAGTGAAAGCAATGTTTAAGGTTGCTTGGGAAGATCCAGAAGAACCCGATAAAGGTTTTAAGTATTTGTACTTGAGTACCGAAGACTACAGCAAGGTTGCTAGTCTTAATTCAGTGCGAGCAATTCTCATTGAAGACGAAGGAGAGCCACGCTATAAAATTACCGATATTATTGGTAAAGACGATGGATTAGGTGTGGAAAATTTGAGATATGCTGGTTTAATTGCTGGTGAGACATCACAAGCCTATGAGGAAATTGTTACAATTTCAATGGTGACGTGTAGAACTATCGGAATCGGTTCGTATTTGGTGCGATTGGGCCAACGTGTCATCCAAATTGATAATTCGCACATTATCCTTACCGGATATGCAGCTTTGAATAAGGTAAGGCAGATAAATATATATATGTTTTCAACTTCAGAGTTATCAGTATTTTTTTTAAATTTTATTTCCTTAGTTATTAGGACGCAAAGTATATGCGTCAAATAATCAACTCGGTGGTGTTCAAATTATGTACAACAACGGTGTATCTCATAAGACTGAAGGTAAGACAATCATAATAATTTTGGTTGAACGAATGTTAATAATTTTCCTTGTAGCAATTGATTTGGATGGTGTGAATACTATCCTTACATGGCTCTCATACATTCCTGCTTATATTGGCGGAGATTTGCCCATAGTATTGCCTAATGACCCAGTCAACCGCCCAATTGGATTCATGCCAACGAAATCTCCCTACGACCCTCGATGGATGCTTGCCGGTCGAGTTAATCCTGGTAAATAAATTATTTCCAATGTGTTGCTTCATTTAAGAAATTTGTTACTCTTTCTAGCCAACATGAACGAATGGGAGACTGGTTTCTTCGACCGAGGTTCATGGGCTGAAATAATGGAGGCTTGGGCAAAAACCGTCGTGACAGGTAGAGCTCGTCTTGGCGGTGTGCCAGTTGGTGTTATTGCTGTTGAAACAAGAACTGTTGAAGTGGAAATGCCAGCCGATCCTGCCAACTTAGACTCGGAAGCCAAAGTATTTAAAAAAAAACAACAAAGTTTCGAATTGTTAAGTATATTTCGTTGTAATTTTTGTAGACATTGCAACAAGCCGGCCAAGTTTGGTATCCCGATTCATCGTATAAAACAGCTCAAGCAATTAAAGACTTTGGTCGCGAAGAACTTCCTCTTTTGGTTTTTGCCAATTGGAGAGGTTTCTCCGGTGGAATGAAGGACATGTACGAGCAGATTGTGAAGTTCGGAGCTTACATTGTCGATGGATTGAGGGAATATAAACATCCTGTTCTAATTTACCTGCCACCTAATGCTGAACTACGTGGAGGAGCTTGGGCCGTTTTGGATTCTCTAATTAATCCAAGATATATGGAAACCTACGCCGATCCAGAAGCGAGAGCTGGGGTCTTGGAACCCGAAGGTATTGTAGAAATTAAGTACAAGGAAAAGGATCTTGTAAAAACGATTCAACGACTGGATGCCACCGTTATATCGGTACGTTTGACATTATTAAAATAACATAATATTTTAAAATCAAACACTTATTTTATTTTAGCTCAATAAGCAACTGGAAGAAGTTACTGGTGATACGTTGAGGACACATGAAATAGAAGAAAAAATAAAGACCCGGATAAACCAACTAATTCATGTGTATCACACTGTGGCGGTGCATTTTGCAGATTTACATGACACGCCTGAGCGAATGTTAGAAAAGCAGTGTATAAATGAAATTGTTCCATGGCGAGAATCCCGTGCCTGGCTATACTGGCGGCTGCGCCGTTTATTGTTGGAGGATGCGATGACGAAAAAGATCATTAAAGCCCAAGATAATTTGTCTGTTGGCCAAGCAAAGCAAATGCTTCGAAGGTGGTTGGTTGAAGAGAAGGGAGCTACTGAGGTTTGTTTTTTTTTGTTTGTTAATATATATATGTACATAGTATTAATTTATTAATTTAATTACTATTTCGCACACAGGCCTACATTTGGGATAGCAATGAAGAAATGGTTCGGTGGTATGATGAACAGAAGGGTCCTGAATCAACAGTTTCGAAAAATATAAACGCTGTCAAACAGGACGCGATTATATCAAAAATTCAAAAACTTTTGCAGGTGAGTGTCCTAAAATATGCTTGATATACATTTTTTTTTTCTAAAAATCCAATTTAAACATTTAAGGAATGCCCTGAGGTAGCTCTTGATGCGGTTGTTGGTCTTTGCCAAAACCTCACACCTGTCAACCGTGGCGTAGTTGTTCGGACCCTAGCACATCTTGAACTTAAAGAGAACGAATCTAATCCTCAAGTATGACCGGTTTTTAAGTATCATGTTTAAAATTTCATTCACCCAGGAGTAAAAACGAATCATTTTAAATTTTCATTAGTTAAAGAAAATAAAACAAAAAAAACTGTAAATAATACACGGCCCGCGCTTGCAAACTTCATTTTTTATTCCTTTTTAGGAATCTATTTAACATAACACTGATTTAGTTGAACTAAAGGAAATTTTTGTTATACATTTAAGAATGTACCTGTCGCATGTTCAATGAATTATTCAAACAAAAAAAAATCGCTTTATTAAGTTTGTTGCAGATTATATTTATTTTATAAGGCGAGTAAAAACATTGTAAATTATATAATGCAGATTGATAAAATCGATCAACCGATTTTTTACACTGCATATCTTTTTGTAATGAATTTGTATTAATGCATATACTATGTAAAAATAAAATAAAAGCATTAGTTATAAAGTATTGAAAATATGTGTTTTAATAAATTTAATTGAAAATTGATCTATTTGTATTATCTTTTATCAATTTATTAAAGAGGTTGTTGACCTTTCATATAAATAAATTTATTGATTTTCATAATTTAGTGGTGAAAAACTGAGTAGCACATATATTTACATTTTTTTAAGAGTATAATGTGACAAAAACTCGAGTTCTATTTAAATTTTGTTTTGCATATATGTATGTACTTAAATTTATAACTTAAGACTATAGTTCACAACTTTTAAACTTGAATTTGGTTACCTCGCAGTCAAGTCAAGACTGATTTGGCAGTGAGTTAAGGGTCATTATCGTAAACAAATTGCTTAGTTAATGGCGTATCTTCAAATGTATACATCCATACTGTTTTCTAAAATTCATCTGAATTGCTACTGGTTCATTCGACCAAATACTCTGACTATCGAACAAACTCCATGCCATGTATTTAGGATTACACTTTTGATATTTTGGAAGACTAACTTAGGCGTAGTACCGGTGGCATGATGTTTAGTCTGTTGAACTGTCATGTCAGATTTCTTGGGTTCAATCCCTGCCTGTGCCATCTAAACTTTTTTCCTGGGTACTACGTCTTGCGAGGAATTTGAATGGTTGAGAATTGCAAGTCACTAGGCCCTAGTTCTCAACGGAGTGTTGTTCCGCCTACATAATTTATTTGCAAATTCTAAACGTGTCTTAATGTTCCTTGTTGGGACAAGCGGATTTATTCTTGCAACGCAGCCATTAAGCCCTGAATCTGCAAGACAGAGGAGCACAGGTCTTGTTTTTACTCTCTACCAATGCTCTATTCTCTATGCTTTTGTTGTTTTCCAGGGGTGGAATCGGCTAAGGTGATTGTTGATTGTTGATAGTCAAAATAATCGAATTTGATCTGTGTAAGGTGATAGTCAAATTGATACCTAAAAAGCTGTCGCTAAAAAAATTTGATAGTCGTTTTCCTACAAGCATGTCGTTTCTGAGTAGAGCTACCAGACGCTTACAAAAAACGAATGGAAAATTTTGTCAGTTACCTTTTTTAGGTATAAAAACACATTCTTGTGACGGACAAAGCTTACGACATTCGAAAAAGCATAAGAAAAGTAAGAATGTTATTAAAACACAGACAATTTAATACTTTTATTTAGATATTTTATAGAAATCATTTTAAAATTTCACCATGGCAACAATGAATTGTGACAATTATATTCTGAAATTGTTCAATCGAATTGAATTGAATCAGCTTACACAGACGGAAAACTCGGTGATAGTCAATTTGACCATCAAAAATTTGATAGTCAACTATCGCCTTACGCGGCTAAGGTGATAGTTGATTATCATTTTTTTGATAATCAAATTGACTATCATTTTCATTCCGTCTGTGTAAGATGATTCAACTCAATTCAATTCGATTGAACAATTTCAGATTCAAATTGTCAAAATTCATTGTTGCCTTGGTGAAATTTTAAATTGATTCCTATAAAATATCTAAATAAAAGTATGAAATTGGCTCTGTTTGAATAAAATTCTAACTTCTCTTGCTTTTTTCGAATGTCATAACTCATAAGCTTTATCGGTCACAGGAATGTTTTTTTTTGTACCTAAAAAAGGTAACTGAAAAAATTTTCCATTCGTTTTTTGTAAGCGTCTGGTAGCTCTACTCAGAAACGACATATTTGTAGGAAAACGACTATCAAATTTTTCTAGCGGCAGCTTTTTAGGTATCAATTTGACTATCACCTTACACAGATCAAATTCGATTATTTTGACTGTCAACAATCAACAATCACCTTAGCCGATTCCACCCCAGGTTTATTTGTTTAATATGGTAATTTCAAATTCCTTGCTGCTTTACATAGTTTAGCTTCAAAATCAACGTCTGAGAAGTAAAACCAAATAACTATGTTCCATCCATAAAAACAGACTGTTTGGTGTTCTTTATGGGCTGGTGGAATAAATTGGTCCATACTTTACTTTAAAAAAAGGTGGTGGCTAGAACGTTACATTCAATGGTGAGCGCTGTAGAGTCATGATTTCTGACTTTTTCGTTCATTAATTAAAAAACCAATGATGTACAGCTGTGGTTTCAACAAGACGGAGCAAAATATCACACTGCTCGTGCCATAATTGATTTATAGAAGGAAATATTTATTAACCGCATTGTTTCACCTTGCCCACTTGGAGGACAACATTCATCGTGTTATTGCCGATATACCGATATCGAAAATTCCAAATTAGAATTCGTCTGAGCTAGTAATCATGTTTAAATTAAAATGACAAAATATCATTTTTCGAAAAAAGTACATTTCATTTCAATTTAAAAAAAAAATCATTTTTATTTTATTGTGTTCCAAAGTTTAAAAAAACACTAAGAATGAAAAAAATGTTGTACTTTGATATCGATATTTTTTTCTAGAAGAAATAAAATTGCGTTTAAAAAGGGCGCGAGAAAGGGGAGTGGCAAAAATGTGGTACAATATAAACATATGACACACTACAGCATAAAGTAATTTTTAATTTTACGCCGAATGAAATCAAAACGGTAGGAAAACTGATATCCTTTTTTTATGATGTAATCATGTTTTTTTTAGTAACACACTATCTTGAACTCCATTAAAATAAAAGAAGGCTTCTAAATATGGAAGGTTAAAGTGTGTTTTTTTTATGAAAATTGATTGCCCTGTCCAATTCAGAAAATAAATTCATGTTTTCCTAAGATGAACAACGACTTTTTTGGGCCTAATAAGAGGAATTTGGAGGACATTGGATTCTCTACCAACTGAGAATTAGCCGCTGCGTCCATTTCAATTATAAAATTCAATACATTTTGTATTTGGACCCTTTGATTATGATTTAGCTCTTATTCCCAAACTAGAAACTAGCACACAGGAACGGTTGAGAGTTGTAAATCACTAGGCCCTGGTTCTCAACGAACTGTTGCTCCATTTAATTTAGTTTGTATCTAGTGTAAAGTGGCGTAACAAGATTATTTTCTAAAACCAATGTTCATACCTTGGAGCCCTTATTATGAAAAACAATTAAAACATTCTAATGAAATCAAACTTTTGGAAAACTCAATATATAACATTAAGAAATGTGATATTGAACCTTAACTAAAAATGTTTTTTTTAGCTTAAATGTTATACTTTTTGCAAGGTCCGTACTACAGAAAGTAATTTATATACTGAAAGTTCATTTCAACTCTATAAACATTTCTGCAGTTAATAAAGACAAGACAAGGAAAATAAAAACATTCATAAAAGGAAAACAATTGAGAACGCAAATGTGATTGTACGTACCTAAAATTCAAAACGAAATTACTCTAAACAAATTTATTTCTGGAACCATACATACATACATCATATAATTTGTATTTTCATCTAAACTGACCTTTAGTGTGCTGATAAAAATATTTCCACCTGAATACATCCATTTCATACTAGACTTACTGCCAACATCAGAATAACAAAATAAAATGTCAAAGTCATAAAATCACGAATGGATAAGGAAATGAAATTGAGAAAAATTAAAATATCCATTTCCAACAAAGATCAAGAAACAAGAATCCAGATTCCTGGAAAATCTTTTAAGGATTTGGACTAGAATCCAATTAAATTAAATTTTTTTCAGTTCAGTAAAATAAAATAAATTATCTCTATTTAAGTGTAACAAGAAAACTTTGTTGATTAGAAAGAAATTAAAAGCCAAATAATAAAAAACACCTACTGGTTAGTGTCCACCGTCGTGGTTCGCGAAAGAAAATAATTTACATTCGAAGCACAAAAATGTTTTCGATTTTTGTTTGGACAACCAATGGCTATATTTGAACAAAAACACGAACGAAAAATCACCCTCGATGACACCCAACAAATAAATTGCTTTATAGAAACGGCCCAGACGGTGAATGGACATACGGTAAGTTTTTTCGTTCTTTTCTGTAAGAAAATATTAAACATAGGTACCTACATGGGTGCTCTGTTGTTTGTTGTTGTCCAGCTGCAGTTAATTGTCAGTCAGTCAGTATCGGTAAATGCATTATTAATTAATGAGTGTGTTTTATTATTTTAAAAGGAGTATCTTCTGCGCCTGCAACGGGGACCATTAAAAGAAAATAGTTGGAAAATCTTACGCCGCTACAATGACTTCGCTGAGCTTAACAGACATCTGCAACCTTCTGGTATTGTATTGCCGATGCCCGGTAAGAAACTCATTGGTAATATGCGCCCCGATTTCATAGCTGAACGGCGTCAACAACTGCAAGAGTACATTGATACAGTCCTCATGAATCCAATACTAGCATCATCGCTGCCGGCGAAGCGATTCGTTGACCCGGACAGCTATTCACAATCATTTCACGGTAAATATGTATACAAAATGTCTTCCTTTAATTATTCACTACAAAATGAAATTAGGTGAAATCAAAAGCACGATTGGAATTAAAGTTTAAAATAGATCTTTGAGTTTGACGGCAAAACGATATGACGAATTTGTCATAATAATTGCTCACATTGATTAAACGCAAATGCGTTCAGATAATCAAATATTAAACAACAATTCAAATAAAAGATTAATGTTCATACATACATATCTTTCACAGTACAGCAACAGCGAATTCAAATTTATTAAATGAAATCTAAAGAGAAAAAATACGTTTTCGTATTATGTCGGTCTTTAGGCAGGTGCAAGAGTTGAGGATTTTTAACTTGTTAACTTGCTCAATTCTGGCTGTTGTGTTTTTATAAAAGATTGAATACCTTTTTGTATTTTGAATCTATGACCGACACGTATTCAATTGAAAATTGTGCCTACCTTCAAAAACGAGGAATACATCAGTTATATACACTGTTATTCAAAATAATCGGTAGAGCGACTAACCAACTAATTTGTAAATATTTTAGAAAATTTAACGAGCGTATAAGCGACATTTTGTAGTACCCGTGGTGGCGTGATGGCAAGTGCGTAGAGCTGTCATCCCTTGAGTTTAATACCTGCCTGTGTCATCTTAAAGTTTTTTACACGGATGCTGCCTCTGGCGAGAAAAGTGCTTTCTCAATTTAGCCGTTCGGAGTCGGCTTAAAACTGTAGGTCCCCTCCATCTCCTACAACATTACTCGTACACAGGAATGGTTGAGAGTTGTAAGTCACTAGGCCTTAGTTCTCGACTGCCTGTTGCACCACACAATTTTGTATAGCGATATTTTATTATTTTTTAAATAAACCGTGCAATTTTCTATTTGTTTATATTTTTAGTGGTTAATGCAATAGCCAACGCGCTTATGGCACGTTGTTGCTTTTGTATTTTAAACCATAGTTAGCATTCACCAATTTCGACGAGTGATTGGGATTGTTGTCTTGCTAAAAATGCCATGAAGTGGCGTATTGTCCTCAGCGTAAGGAAGCATTCCCTTTCCTTTAAAAATATTATGATATGTTTCCTTGGGCATGATTCTTATGAATTTGTAAAATCGGTCGACTAAACAAAAAAAACCCACACTATGACGCTCCTGCCTCCGTGTTTATTATGTTTTTAAATAAAAAGTTGGGCTTCTGGCAGGAAATGCCAACACACTTAGACCAATAGTTGGTCCGTTGTGATACTACATGTGTCTTAAGATTTACCTCATTAAAACTAATTGGTACTAGCTATGAGGCGTTTGAGACGATAAATGTCGGATTTTCTCAGATCACTTATAAGATTGTAATAGAAGTGTCCTAAGTGGAGTCTTCGTCTTTATGAACATAGAAGGTGAGACACTGTCTATTCTTATTCTTCGTCCATGCAGCTTCTTCTGCAAAAATCGTTTATAGCAATTCCAAGTCGAAAAGCATGCCTAAATATTAGGCAGGACATCTGTAATGGATGTAAAGTTAAATGAGTTGCTTTGAGCGTTTAGCATCAAGCATTGACCAAATTAGTTTAGTCGGCAACCAAGTGGTGGTATTATTAGCTCATCTGTAGTTCGCTTTCTTTATGTTATCATGCTTTTTAGGATATGCTTACAAGTAGCTAAGGGTATACCGATTAAATATGTGGGAATACATGCCTTCCCCGACTCCGTCATCTGTTTTAGATCCATCTGTACAGAAGTGAATTGCTTCGTCTTCCAAAAATGATTTATTCTCGCAGGTAGACCTGGAAGGGAATGACAATTGGAAGTTGCTTGTACAATTGTGAATGCAGTGGTTATGTAGTCGGCGTTACTATTTAGAAATCTGTAAAAGTTCAGAATAGTAGAGTGGTAAATATCGTTATTGATCCACTGATCAAAAGGCTTTAAGCCGAATGGCTGTGTTAGCGGCCGATTTTATATTATATATCGAATATATGGAAATTCTTTAATGTCTATAAACGCTTTATTTTATATATATGTAGATCAAGCAGTACAAAACGCATCATTATGTCTTCGAACGGAAGGACATTATATATTGGGACAAACAATGGGCGCAATTGGATGGCGTCTGAGAAAGCACTATTTTAAAGTGACTCCTAAGCCACCTGAGAAATCTAGTAGTAAGCATTTGGTGAAGAGTGGATCTCAATCGCATCAAGCAAAGCACTTTGCTTCATCTAGTAATGGAAGTGGAAGTCTAGACTCAGGCTTATACGGACCTGGCGAAATAGTTTTAGAATGGATTGAATTTGGTCCAGACAAATATATGGATGACAAAGAGATTCATAGTGTTCTAAAAAGTTTTGTTAGTTTGCAACATCATTATATTGATCCCATAATCTATGCAGCGTCCAATGAAAACGGCTGTGTTGTTGTAAGAAAGTAAGTTTCAGCTTTAAAATTATTCTATTGATCATTATGTGATATCAGATTGTATTCATTTGTTTAAGATTTCACAAGCAGGGTACTCTTAAAGATATTCTTTGTATGTCAACTCCGAAAAATCCATTTTTGAGCAAGTACGGAAACCCAAAGGGTCGAACTACGCTTTCATTGAAACAAATTGCTCTGTATGGACGACAAATACTGGAAGCTTTGTCTTTTTTACATTCTAAGGGAATGCCTTATGGTAAGTTTAGAGCAAATAGGCAAAAGGATGCACAGAGAGATATCATAAAATTAAAAAAAAAATGTTTTACACTGTACTTCTGTTCTCAATGTTAGGCCACCTTCATTCTGGAAATATTGTTATTGAAGACGATTGCGTGAGGTTGTTGGATATTGAAAACTATGTTTTGGGAGTACCGGCATTCTATCGCCCATTCTTTGTTCAGCATAGCAAACTTCATTCAGCTGAAATTATCGATGTTTACTGCTTTGGACACGTACTGTTCGAAATGACTATGGGTTATCCACTACAAGAATCTGTTGCTCGTCAAATAAGTGATTGCCCTGAAGATTTAAGTAATATATAAAAAGCTATTAAGAAACGCAGCTCTGATATGTATATTTTCTGTTTTCGTTTTTTGCAGAAAATGTATTAGAATTAATTTTGTCAAAAGAGGCTTGTCGAGCTGGTCTTCCGACATTGGATCAGCTTATAGAGCATCGATTCTTTACTGAGCATGTTCCTAGTCTGCGAGAGCTTACAAGTCCGGTTGATGGTCCTAATAAACCACATTTGAAACTATCCGTTAATGCCAAAGAACAAATTCGCATTGCCACTCAAAAATGTGAAAGTCGATTAAGAGATGAACAAAAATCTGTAATATATTTAAATTGTAATTGATTCGTGTTTTTTTATAACACATATTTTGTTAAAGGTAAAGAACCAAAAACGTCTGGTACGTGTTCAAGAGCTGATGAGTTCAGAAGAAGAGCGCAAAAAGTCTAAGCAAAAGGCGGTACTTATATAATTACTATATTATGTTTTGTTGTTGTATTTTGAAATATTGTTTTTTTCTTTTTTTTTTTTTCTTGAAAAATAGAAATTAGAACACAAACAATCAAAACTGCGGCAGCAAAATTCACTCCAAGCAAACAATTGTAGAGCGCCATCTTCTTCTAGTGGCGGCGGTGGGACCAGTGGAAATGTTGGTGCTTTGTCTATTCGCGTCTGTCCATTTAATAGATCTGACAGTGTTTTGAGTGTTAATGTATCAAACGACACCGCTTCAACGCCCCCACCGTCTTCAGGAAATAGCTGTGAGCAACTGTTTTCTTTATATTTATAACATTTTACATTAGAGTAATATTCGTTTTTATTTTGCGAGACATTTTTAAAAAACTTAACTTTCCAAAATTTTAATAGTATCGAATATACAGGGTGTCCCATAAGTAATGGTCCAAACTGTATATGCTGAATGGTCAAGTCATGACCTACCAGAATTTGGTAACTTGTCTATACCGCATCCTAACGGTTTTCGAGTAACGGTTGTTTTAGTGAAATTTTCAAAAACACCTACTTTTAGTCGGTTTTTCAATCACCCTGTCCACAAATGATTTTTGTTTTTACTATATGTTAATATTTTACAATTTTGAATAAACATTCAATATTTTTGCATTTAAAAAATTTCAATTTTCGCCACTATTTTGCAAAATATTGATAGTTAAAATCATATTCTTATCAAACTAAATTTTTTACATCGAACTTTAAAACAGTTTTATTTAAAAAAATCATATTACACAATACTGGTTATCGTTTTTAAAAACTTGCTTGATTTTTTAGTTTTTCAAAAAAGTATATAACATCACAAAGCTAGCTTTGGTCCAAAAGTTATAAGCATTTCAATTTAATAAGTCACGATTTAAAAAACAAATATAAAAAGAAAAAAATGTGTTTCTGTTAGAATTTTGTATTACATCACCAGAGACATCTTGTTTCCAATTCATTGAATTAGGCTCATCATGTGAGTATCCCCAAACTAATTTTTTGTTTCGTTTAGTACAAGCAGCAATGGCGATCTTTTTCCTTATCAAGCAGCGCTTCTTAACGACTACTACTACGTCTAGTACTTGGGTAACGCTTTAATTATTTTAACCGGAAATGATATGGATGTTTGTATTATCGCCGTTTTTAAACCAATGAAGTTGTTAAGCTATAATAGTGCGGTACTTTATTAAGAAAATAACTAAAAATGTCTTACACGTCACGAAGGAGCGTATGTAAAGGATTCATATTTCTATTTGGTATTTACAAAAGTAATACTTATTAAGCGGAGATATTTAACCAAGTTCTTTCTTATAGGGCTCACCCAAAAATTTATCAATATCAGTTTTGCAATGAAAACTATTCTAATACCTGTGGTCTGGGTTCAAACCCTTACCTAGGTCACCTATTTTTTTCACGGGTATTGCCTTTTGCGGGGAATTGACAAATCCTCAGAGTACCTAATTCTAGACATGAAAAACTAGCTGTTCGAATTCGGCTTAAAACTGAAGGTTGCCTCCATCCCTGACAACATTACTCGCACATAGAAATGGTTGAATGCAATTTATGAAACTATTTGTTTCATTTTGAAAACAGGGATTTGAATTTTGTAAGAGGCCAGAATTTTAGAATAGCATGATCATAAAAGGTAGGAAGGTGTTTTATTTTGTTCGGAAGTTAAAAAAAAGGTATATCTCTACGCATATTTTTTTATAGCAATTGTTCAAAATGCCCTCCTCCTGCATTTAAACATGCTCGACAACGTTTTAAAACTGTCGTTTCAAACGTCTGTCATGTCCTGAGCTTCTTATTTCCTCAGCCGCAGTTTCACTTTTCTGCCTAAGTTTAGTAACTCTGCGTATGGGCTGGCCAAAAACTTTCTCTTTTATGCAACCCCAATACAAAAAATCTAGTGGATTCAAGTCCGGTGACCTAGGGGACCATGATATTGTTCCACCACGACCGATCCATCGCTTGGAGAAAGTTCTGTCCAAAAAAACTTCTGACATTTCTTCTATACTGGGCTGGACATCCATCTTGCTGAAACCACATGGTCTGGAGCAGGGCGAGAGGAATATCATCTAATAATACACAGATTCTGTTTTCCAAAAATTCTAAATCATTTTCACTATTTATTGTGTCGGGAAATTCAAAGGGTCCTATGATTTGCCCATTTAAAATTCCACACCACAAATTAATTTTAAATTGGTATTGAGATCTTCCTCCTCGTTTGGATTGTGGATTTTCTTCCTGCCAATTGTGAATATTGTGCATATTCAAATATCCATCTTGTTTAAAGGATGATTCATCACTCCATAAAATTTTGTCAACGAAATCAGGATCTTCTCGGCTTTTATCGATCATAATTTGGCAGAACTCAACTCTTTTAGGGCAATCCCTTGGTAATAAGGCCTGGACACGCTGCAGGTGAAAAGGGTGCAGGTTGTTCTGCTTCAGAATCCTCTGAACAGTATAGATTTGGGTATCCCAGTTGTTCTCTCAATGGCTCTAGTAGAAGTACTAGGATTATTTTCAATTTCCCTCAACACAACTTCGTCATTGAGATGGTGTTGGGGCCTTCCAATCCTTCCACTGCCAGGGATTATACCCGATGAACAGGACTTGAAGCATTTGGATATCTTTCCAAATGCTTTAGTAGTCCTTAAGAAACGCTGCTTGATAAGGAAAAAGATCGCCATTGCTGCTTGTACTAAACATGATGAGCCTAATTCAATGAATTGGAAACAAGATGTCTCTGGTGATGTAATACAAAATTCTAACAGAAACACATTTTTTTCTTTTTATATTTGTTTTTTAAATCGTGACTTATTAAAATGAAATGCTTATAACTTTTGAACCAAAGCTAGCTTTGTGATGTTTTATACTTTTTTGAAAAACTAAAAAATCAAGAAAGTTTTTAAAAACGATAACCAGTATTGTGTAATATGATTTTTTTTAAATAAAACTGTTTTAAAGTTCGATGTAAAAAATTAAGTTTGATAAGAATATGATTTTAACTATCAATATTTTGCAAAATAGTGGCGAAAATTGAAATTTTTTAAATGCAAAAATATTGAATGTTTATTCAAAATTGTAAAATATTAACATATAGTAAAAACAAAAATTATTTGTGGACAGGGTGATTGAAAAACCGACTAAAAGTAGGTGTTTTTGAAAATTTCATTAAAACAACCGTTACTCGAAAACCGTTAGGATGCGGTATAGACAAGTTACCAAATTCTGGTAGGTCATGACTTGACCATTCAGCATATACAGTTTGGACCATTACTTATGGGACACCCTGTATGTATAAGACAATATTATCAGCGGTTTTAAATTTACAATATTTTCAATTGTGAAATAACTTTTCGAGTTGATACTTGAGATTGATATTGAATTTTTGAGGAGAATCGAGAGCGCAAATGATTTTATGGGCCCAATCTTCTTTCGCGCATGTACAGTAGCCAGAGTACTAAAAGATCTTTACACACACAAATTCGCTGGCCATGATGGCCCGGTATTGTTCTCAAGAAGTTTTCTTTAACGCTGGCAGAACCACTTAATACATTTTTTCATCTATCTTGCTCTTCAAGTCTCGTCCCGAGGAAAACAACATTTATCCAGCCGATACCTTAAAAAGGCTTATCCTCTTCCCCCTCGAATTATCGACCGATTGCACTTATGAATCTCCTTTCCAAAGTTATAATAACGCTGATTAATTATTAGCTCAAGGAATATCTCAATGCCGAAAGCTTCCTAATGAACGGCAGTACGGCTTTCGTTTAATGTTTTAATTTATGGTACAAATGCGAAAGGCTTGCGAATAAAAAAATGTAAATAAAGTATTTTTTTTTGTAGATGCTTGCGAAATATTTGTTTTGTTTTTATAAATTGTAAGCGCGATTTGTAAGGAAACCCCATTTTTATCTTCAAATAATTCAATAAGAAATTAATGAATGATCTTAAATTCTAAGAATCCCAGACAGGTTGTAGGAAACTAAACTTTATGCTAGAAGTTCAAGACAATTTTCTCATAAAATGTTAATTTTTTTTTAGAAATTCACCGTATAAATTGGAATAATGTTTTGTTTTAGAAAAATCAAAATCACGTTTTTTTTTTCTAAGTTCTAATGCAAAAATTTGTGTCAGACTACCAATTAAATCTGCTTCCGATCCCAAGTCTACACAAAAAACAGTTAAGTATTCTGGCGGAAGCACTACTGTTTTATTGTCAAAATCAGAACTCTGTTCGGGATACTGACGTTGAAATTATTAATTAATTCTTAATATTTTTCTGTAAGTTTCCACACTTGCGCCTAAATGCAATTGCTTTTTAAGTCAATGGCAAGTTTTTAAGACGACAACATCCTTTCTGTTCATCAAAAGCCATCTTTCATTAAGTGATCACATATTTGAAATCGACAAAAATGCTGCGAAGTGTTTAGGTATTCTCCGGAGATTCAAGAAGTTTTATTACACCTTCTCATCTTAAGTAATCTTATAAGCCTTTATTAGTCCGAGACACGAGTACAATTTTCATACTTGTGCAGGTGCCAATCTTAAGTCTATTGGACAGGCCAGAACTCAAAAAAAAGCTTTACAAATGATAGGCGACCCTTGCCTTACTGAGACATTTTTGTATGTCAAATATTGCGGCAATGATTCATGCCTGTCAGTATTTAAGCGCTCCTTTAATAATCTCTATTAAAATAGCAAGTTGTATCTCCTTTCTCATCATTTTACCTTTGATTACAAGCTCGGACGTACTCGGATCTTTTTTTTTTTAGCTGCACTAGACGAATGTGGAAAGCTTTACTCAACTCAATATTACCCAATCATTGCTAAAAGGCAGACAATTCCTATCCGATTTCCCTAATTGCTCGCTCTGTTTTTAAAATTATAAAGGTATTCATAATGCAAACAAGAACACCGCGCCGCCACGATTATTATATGCTGAAAGTAACACAATCTCAAATGAAAATTTGAAAAAAAAAATTGACTCCAAGAAATTTTGCACTTTTGTATCAGAAAGACAAAATTTTTTAATATCAAAAAGTCGATATGTATTAAAGAACGCAAATAACTGTTAACATTTTAGAACTAGAATGTGTGGGATAAGTAGGTCAAAAGATTACACTGCCCTCATTTAAAGCCTATTAAACAAAATTAAAAATAGATTTTATTTATATGATACAATAGCATTAATTAAAAACAATTTTATTAACATTGTAACACATTTGTTTTTAATTTAGCATCTCCATTGCCGGTACCACCGCCATTACCACCAGCAGCTCCCATAGAACAAGACAAGAGTGTTACCAATGCCAATGAAGATGTGGGTACTCGTTCGGTTTTATTGGAGTCAATTTCCAAGTTCAATCGGGGATCGTTGCGGAAAGTTCGATCAAATGATTAAAAATAAGTTTCTGTTTGAATAAAAACACCAAAATTTGGACCAAAAGTAGTTGAAAAGAACTAACGCGTAAAGATATTTTTTTTTTACCAAAAAATTGAAACTGGATGATTGACAATTCAAAAATAAACTAAAACGACTGCAATATTAAACATAAAAACAAATTATTTATTCAATCCAATCTCAATGCAGTAACTAAATCATTTGTTATTATATTTTTATTATTTATTCAAACTAATCTCAAAGCAGTAACTAATTCTTTTGTTATTATTTTTTCCGTTAATATTTTAATTTTTGAAATAAAAATCTTTATTTTTGTATTATTTGCTCTACAAAATTATTTAAAAAAAAATACTCTAATGCAAAAAGGCTTTAAGCTTAAACTAATCATAATTAAATACATATAATATATTTACTGCACCAAAGTGAAGTTTAAGCTTCCTTGAGGCATTCCAACAATTGATTTCGAATAGAATTCGATTTCGATTTAACCAGGATACCTTTATAATACTATTCCAGTACATTATTAGAAAAATCAATTAGAACTAACGTCCTTAAATGAGTACATGAATTTTAAAATATTTTTACCAATGGACAAGTCTAGCTTACTTTTTTTCACTGAGTTTCCTTCATCTAAAAATAACTCTTTATTAATAATACATTTTTTTTTCTTTGTTTAATACAAAAATCCTCGCCTTAGCTTTTACTACAGCCGGCTGCAATACGTTAAAGCTTATTTTTCAATACATTGGTATATTCTCTGAGCCAAAAATATTACTGTAAATTTTAAAAGTCTAGAAAATTAAAATATTTTTGGAGGAAATTTATGCAAGGCACTATTTTTATTAAATTGTCCAGTTGTGTCTATAATGAGTTATTATGAACTATAAATATTAAAGAAACAAGAAAACTATAGTTAAGATGACTGTTAAATGTGTACACTAGTAGCTATATAAATGTAAGAACAATTTTCTATATACAACAACCTTAATGGATAATATACATTGTAAAAGTCATGTCCAAAAATTATACAAAACTAAACATATATATACTATTCTCTCCCATATCGTATTTACATAACTACTATACAACTTACTTTTTCCACAGCATTAAAACATAAGTCGTGAGGTTCCAATGAATGTAAAATCTTAGAAAGAATATTTAATTCTACAGGATGTCTTGTCTATATTGTTATTATAAAATTAAACAATTATCGATGGTGTCTAATAAAACATCAATATCTGCTAATTTAATGTTTTTTTGGTGGTGTGTGTGCAAAAGTGGTGAGCTGCCGTGCGTTGTCGCCAGAAGAAAGAGCGCATCTCTTATTTGATTTTTTTAAGATAAATTTGGTAGATCCGTTATAAGTTGGCATTTTAGCTTACAGAACAAAGTTGTGATATTTTACTATCCCTATAAGTATCAGTAGTTCTTTTAAAAGATGGACTTGCGAATTTATTTATTAATAAATGGCCTCAAACTCGTAATAAAATTTGTGTGGTATTCGTGATATTGATCCATTTACAATTAGAACTAAGCGTGTAGGTGAGAATATAAGGCGTCAGTTTTTATTCTTTCAAATTTTTAAATCTCAAATTTAAGAGCTTAAGCCAAAATTTTAAGTGTGAGTTTAAAATTAAACCTCATTTGCCTCGCCAAATTTTGGGTGTAAACAATGGATTTACAAAACAAAATATCTTTTTCATTAATTGCACCTAAATATACCTAGCTGAGAGACTAAGCCAAAAAAAGCAAAACTCAAGCTCATGACTAAGTATCATTTATAGCTTAAAAAACAGTTCATATAAAAAGATGTTCGGTATTTTCTTATGCTCGTTGGAAGGATAGGTTTTTTCATAAAATATAGTATGTACGTAAAATTTCGGTCGTATCAAAAAACAATCATTTAACTTCTCAAATTGAAATGAGTATTTATTAGATTTGCGGTAAATGGGTAATAACATTTTCTTTTGAGTGTCTCAAATATATTAAGTATACAAATTTTCTCTGACGAGTTTCATACATATTGTTAAAAAAAAGTACATAAAGTAGACACCACTTTTGCATACAAAACCTCAATAATACATCTTAATAATAAAACATCATAAATATCAAATTATAATAAACGTTTATTCATATATTTGCATGTCAAATATTCAGATGTTGTGTTAGCACAAAAATAATCTTATAGAAACTATCTTGTTTTTTTTTTTTAAATATGTTTGCAATAATTTTTACAAAGTTAATAAAACTGTTACGTAAATGTGGTACAAATTGTTAATTTTTTTCATGAATTATTGAATTTTGATCTTTTTACACATTTTCAACTATATATTTATTTAAAGTGTGACCCAGATAACAATTGCTCTGAGAACAACAGACACCAAATGGAGTATTGAAAAAAAATGTGAGAAGATATTAGGAACAAAATTTGTATACGTTCTTTTTTAAATTGTTTTAAATATTATTTTATATTAATTACAACCAACATGTGTATCCAGCCAGCTCGGTCCCTAGCTAGCTATCTCCAGTTTCACAAGCCAAGTTGGTTGAGGTCCTCTCATTATTGCGTGCGTCACCTGAGCTGAGCTTCCTCTACTGCGTCGACCATCATTAGATTGGATTAAAAGATTTTCCGGACTGGAGTGTTGACGTCTATTCGCTCCACAATCAACATAACCAGCTGTATTAGTCGTTGGGATTAAATTCTATTGATTAGACGTGTGGTTTTTAAAAAGAAATAAAACGCACACAATTTAATGTTATGGTCAAGAATTAAGCTTTATTACAAAGACATGAGTCCAGCCAAGAGGACCAATATTTTACAACTTTTTACATTAATTGGTGCCGTATGCATCCGTAGTGCAAACCGAACCAATTTAAAAAAAAGTATGGGCATATTGAAAACCACACGTATAACAAAACACCCGATATCTTTTTCTCCCCTCTGCATCTACGCAGATGAGACCGAATATCACCCAGAGAATTTTCCTCTCGAAGCATCTTAAGACGTTATTATCTTTCTTTGACAAGGTCCAACGTATTGTTATTTTAAGAGGTAGTCAAATTATAACTATTATGCCAAACATTTTGTGGTCATGACAACCGTTACCTCAACAGCAAAGCATAGACAAAATTGTTGAATTCAGAATCATCCTTTTTATGTTCGAAAAAGAACTTATTTTTAGGCTGTGGACGCATTTCTTTTTAATCTAACGTACAAACGTACGTACACACTCCCCCAGAAATATCTCTCTAAAATTCTTTGATTTAGATTCTAGGGACAATTCGACAAATCGGAGCGATTACAATAATTTCCTAATAGAAGTTAATAATTTACTATTTACTGTTTTATTTTTCAAACCAAAGGTAGAAAATTCCATTGCTTGAAATAAAACTTCGTTTATTTATTTAATTTTCAATTAACATTTATTTGTTATAAAATAAATTAGACTTATCCTTAAAATAGTATTAAATCTTTTATATACAAAAAAATAATAATTATAAAAAATTATAACTGTACAAAAGAACATAAAACAGAATATACATAACAAAATTATAATCTAGTGGAATGCGGTATCAAATTTGCTATGTTTTATATTTTTAAATGACAAATTTTATATAACTATACCTATTGTGTTATGTATGTACTTCTATGTATATTGTTAGAATATAATTATTGGGAGCACAGAGATTTTTGAGAAAACAATTATGAGTTTGAAAGTGTAAAATATTAAACAATCCGACAAATACATGTATTACGTTATTGGTAAAGAGCTCGACAGTTACGATAATTCACGTTAGTTTCTTACAAACAATAACGTCAATATTTCTCAGATCATTTAAACACTGTTTTTCTCAGAATTGCTTTTTTTTCTGGTAGAGTTAACGTTAAACAAAAGGAAGGAAATTAACTTAAATAGCATACAAAAATATAAAAAAGAGTATCATGGATGCAGTAGATTATTGAGCCAATTTGCTTTTTATATCATCGTATGTTCGATCAATTGGCGCCAAAAACACAATAATATCTAGTACAACTACAAAGAAAATCAACACAATAATGTAGATACTCAATAGTCCTTTACGGAAACTAGCAAACTGAAACAAAAATACAAAAATGAAAATATCAAATATGTTTTAATTCAATGTAGTATTATTGGTATGTATATCTTACCGGTGCATCCATTTTTCTTTCCAGCTTAATGCCATTTCTATTTCCTGACATATCTCCCATTGGGAATGAGTTCACTCTTTGACTCACTTGGCGGTCAGCCATGCATCCACCAATCTGTGAACAATAAAACACCTATTAACGGGGATTGGTAGTGGTAATATGTTCAATGAAAACTTGAACACAAAATTAGTATAAGAAATCAATTTTTTAGCACAATATTTACAACGAAAAAGGATTCGTACGATAAAAAGAAGAAGAGATATTATTAATTACTTTTTTCATTCTATACAAAATAATAAACCTAAACATTTGATTAGTATGTAGAACTCAGAGCTCAGATTAAAAATTATATGGCAATTATATACAGACAACATATGTAGATACAACACAGGGCTGGAAAATGTATTAAACCACGTTAAGATACGAAGTAAGACCTATGTCCTTCAGCTTTGAATTCAGTTTAAAGTCTCATACAAATTATAGCAACTCGGAAAATTTTATTCCTAACAAAAACAAAATTATTGTAAATTTCCCCCAGATTTGTCTTTGTCCAATATCAAATTACTTTGAATTATCATTTCATATCATCGCTCAATGGAAAAATTATTCTAGAGTACACATTGATTTTGTGGAATTTTTTGTAATGATGATGAATGAATGACGAAAATATGGGGACGAATTTCGCATCTTTGGAAAGCAAAAAGTCCTGATTATAGCAACAAGATTATAAGAAATCAAGGATAAAATATCCAAATGCCGAAGATAAATTATTTCGGAACAAGTTACCGGTAAAAGCTCAATAAAGCCAAAAGCAGTCAGAAGTTGGGTGCTGGAGCGGATGATATTCATGAACCGTGCGTCGTTAGAGTTTAACGTTTTCGCATGTTTACACATGACTATATGGCAAGAATTTTAAATCTTCGTCGCTTTTTCCGATGCCCAAAAACCTTAAAGTTAACGATAAGCGATAATAGTCGGATATTGATTTTCTCATTATAGTATCTTTTTTTTATTAATGGTATCACTTTAGACGGAAGGTTTTCAAAAGCACTCTTCTCCATACGTTCATAATCTTTAAAAACTTCTTATAAACTTTATTCAAATTCTTTTAACAATTTTATTTGGCCAAGTTTTTGTTTTTTTAAAATATCAAATAAGTTTTCTTTGTTTGTACATTTTTGTTTTATTATTTTTAATGCGCAATTAATACGTATGTACATATGTATATACAGTTAACTTGTATCGTGTTTTGGAAAAACTGACTTGTGTAAAATATCAATTTGCGCAGATATTTTGTTTGGGGAAAGTACGATAACTTTGGCGACAAAGTTTAATGGCGGATTTGTATAGAACAGTTAAAAACAAGCATTGTTTACTAAGGGAGGGGGGTCTATCTCCCCCCGTTTAAGCGGTAGGGGCAATTTAAAAAAATATGTACATTAAATGGAAAAAAAATAATTAAAAAATAACGGTAATACTTACAATTAAGTATTATACCTTTTTTTAAAGCCAACATTTTTGTCTATTAGCTTGTTTTCAAATAAAGTCAAAACTATGCATTGTTTTTGAAAAAAATTGTTTTAAACTAAAAATGTATGCAAACAAAATTAAAAAAAAAGGTTTAAAGTGTAGTTTTTCAAAACTTTCAAATTCTACTGTTTTTTTTTAGAATTCATTGCTCTTATTTGTTTTTGATCAAAAACTGAAAACAATAAATTCTGAAATAAAAACAATGGTAGATAATCTTGAAGTATTAAAAAATTACACTTTAAACCTTTTTTTAACTTTTTTTACTCAAATTTTGAGTTTAAAATTAAATTTTTCAAAAACTACGCATAGTTTTGACTTGAATTAAAAACTGGCTAATAAAACAGAATGTTGGCTTTAAAAAAATGTATAAAACTTAATTGGAAGTATCACCGTTATTTTTTAATTATTTTTTTTCCATTTTAAATAATAATTTTTTTAAATTGCCCCTACCGCCTAAACGGGGGGAGATAGACCCCCCCCCAAAGTAAAAAATGCTTGTATTAAGCCCCTCTACCAAAAACCGTTATTATATCTTGGCGCCAAAGTTATTGTACTCGTGCCTTTTGTGTCGTGAATGGCTGGCCTTAGTTTGAGAAAAATTCGAATATAAGCTACAAAGCAAATACCTACTCCATTTTTTTGAGAATTAGACAATCATGAGTAGAGTTCAATTGTTTTCTGAGAGAAAGTAAAAGCTGGTAATTTCTAGTTGTTTGTATTGTGCCCAAATACTCAGAATTAAATGATTGAATTCAATATATGTATACTTTGGCAAGCCACTAGCCTATCAACCTGAGCTCAATAAACATGCTTTCAATCCTATGCTCTGATTTTTTCTTTAATCCAATCTGCCATAGAAATCATCACTTACGGAAAATATTAAATGAACAATAACATGGAATGCAACAAACGCCACTAAAATCCAGTCCATCCATTCGGGTAGCTCTGCTTTGGTTAATTTAACCGCAAAAAATATAGCCACAACTAAAAGTAAAAAAAAAAATAGTTTTTAAATTAAAAAATACATACATATATAAATGTATATGTTTAAAAACAAAAATATGTACATACTTGCAATAATGTGAGCCAAATTTCCTCCCAACCAATGCATCCAGTTAAAAATTGGCCTTTTCTTGTCATTCGGTCCTGGTCTGAACATAGCTGCGATGGGTTGAATGAAACACAACACTGTCGTTATAACACCTAATATAGCGTGTGGGTTACGGGCAGCTGACCAACCTCCAATTTCAATAAATATTATAACAAATGCAGCCATTGTAAGTGCCCAGGTTGTCACCATGCATATTCTATGCCACTATAGAACACAAAAATACATATTTTTGAATAAAGAAAGAAAATATGTGTGTTTAAAATATTATCATTACCGCAAACCATTGATCTTTTCCACATGTAGTACTGCCGACCCATGTTTGCTTGAAATACCGGGCTAAAAGTATTCCAAGAGATGTTGATCCAATCCAAGCAGTTATCATAAAAACACCATGAAGTCGGAGCAAAATATTGGAAGATCCCGATAAATCTTGAACTTCAGATAATACGATCGGTTTTGCAGAAACGATTCGACCGATTCCGTGGTGACCAACACCATTATCTGAAAACATAAGTTTGATGTTTATGGAATTTAGAACTTGACGATTTGAATGATATTCTTACCGTTAACGGTTTTTCCAATTGCTAACATAACATAGTATTGATTGTTCATCAGATCGAACATTTGTCCTTGAACGGTTGTCAATATATCTCGCTGGACCTTACAATAAATTTTTCCATCGATGAGGGATGAATCAAGTAGTTTGACGTTCTTTTGAGGCTAAAATGATAGATATGGAGGTACATTAAAGCTGGTTGTTTGGATTCAGACTTGCAATTTTATTTTGCTTGTACATTTTTTGGTAGTGATCTTAACAACCTTTAAAATTAACTTTTTATAATGAATGAATTTAACTGTTCTTAGATCATCAAAGTGAGATAGTGGCGGTATAACTCTGAATGTTGGCTTTTTAACAAGAAATATTTCTCAAGATATCCATTTTTTGAAAAAAATGCCAAAAGAAAAAAAACACTTCTTTATTATAAATCTATCAATTGTAGGGACTTCATTTGCAGTCAACTTCATTATTTGAACGTAAATTTTGACCAAGGCAACTAGTTAGTTTTCCGAGTGGCATGCATTTCAAATTCAGAACTTTACTTCGCAAACCTCTACTTTAAGTTCATAGTACAAAAAGTACCAACAAAATTATTGTCTACAAAACACTCCTCAGACAAGCTACAAGTCCATCACGTTTTGTATTTTGTATTGTAAAGTAATAGAAGTTATTTCTTTTACAAATTGACAAGGATACCTTTTACAGAAAGCATTAAATGAAGTTGTGCAGAAAATAAATAAATCATAGAGTAATAAAGTTCAGCTTACAGTTGAATGAAAAAACATGATCAACTGTTATTTTGACAGAAGTAGACTTGACTTGTTAGTTAGGGAGATTTTTCTTGACTAACTTTCCAGTCAACTTTCCAATAAATTTGCCTTAATTGGAAGGTAATTTTTTGGCAGCTAGCCAATCAGATACTAGAAACTTGCCTAAATTTCAAGTCCCTTATGTCGTCTGAACCTGCCCAATGTGTTATGTATGTATAAGTTTTTTAATTTGTATAGACTATTTTTGAAACGTTAGTCAAGAAAAATCTCCCTTCAAGTCAAGTTAACTTGTGTTCAAAATATCAGATGATCATGTCTTTTGTTCAACTGAAAGCAACATTTTATTAACTTTTAACACAGATTTATTTTTCAAATTTTGAAAAAAATATGTATGTATGTACATAAATACATACGTAGGTACTATTTCGGTCTTAAATAAAACTAAACTGATAGCATAGCTATGTATGTATGTATGTACGTAATTTCTAACTTATGAAACGATGATAATGTTGCGGTATATTCTGTGCAAATAATTGAAGCTAAAGTTCCTAGCTTGAAATTAATGACAATTGAAAAACTAATTAGTTGTCTTGGTCTGAATTGGCGTTTAAAAATCGCAGTTGACTGCATATGAAGTCCCTTAAGTTATCTGAAAGAGAATAGAACGGTGGTATCTCTTATAAGCTGGATTCTAGAGTGTCTAAATATAAACTTTCAGATTGCACTGACGATGATGTTGCTCCATAAATATTTAGTTAGTTTTGAAGTTACTACCCTCAAAATAGACATGTAGAATTCATTTCACATTTCAACACATACATATATAAGATTCAATAACTAAAGAAACTTACAACACCAATTCTAGTTGTTCCATAGTTGGGCTTGCCAGACGTCAGTGATGTGTGCAATGCAACATTTCCATTTTGAGCGATACATTCCGTTACCAAATCGTCACCCATTTTATCGTCATTGGACAATCCTAATGCAAGATAAGCTGGTTCGTCTAAACAAGTAAGCAGAAACTTCGTTAAGATATAATTATTTTTGTAAAATAAGTTTGCAGTTTACTTGTTGCACCCTTAAGCTCAAACTCATAGATATCACCACGAACTAGTACTGCGGCAATAGCTGTACAGGTTTTAGTTTTGATACATCCATCTGGAAATCCAAAGCATGTTTTACTTCTTGCACAGCTTCTGTAAAATGGATCATCAACTTTGGGCTGGAAGTAAATATTAGTTTTATTTTTGATTTTGTTTTGAAAAACATCATTGATAGAAATATGATAATACATACCACTGGTGCCACCTTCTCTGGTTCAGGAACATAGGTTCTTCTAGTGTTTGTTAGAGGTGGTCGGGTGCTTGATATACCTATAACTGGAGGAGCGATTTCTCTCTTTACAACTTGAATAGGGTTTGATGGAACACCAACCCAAAACGTATCGTAAGTCTGTGCTATCGTTGAACTATACATTTTATTTAATTATAGAAAATTCAAACAAACAATGTTGTATACTTACTTGAACACAATTTGGCCAAGAAAGTCAACTGGACATTGCCATTCCAAAGAAACAATTGGTTTCGGACTGGCATTGGAGTGAGTGGCTGAATTATTTACTGAATTTTCGCAATTCATCAGCTTTACTGAACCATCAGGAGTGGGATTGAATTGTCCCAACTAAAAAATGCGCTGCACTGTTAGAAAGGTCTAAAATATCAAAGATTTAAGAGATGATAAACTTACAATTTGATAAGGTGGGTTCCTATTTCTTGCTTGGATCATGAAACCCCCGAAGTTGAGGCCTTCCGGAGCGCCTACAATATCGACCCTCAATGTTTGTCCTTGACCAATCATTGCTGCAGACGGTTCTATCCGGAATGGTGGCACCGAATTCGCTGGCTCTATGCCACTATGATATGGTAACATTGTGTCGCAGACTGTTTCCGGAGCACCATGTGGAAGACTTGAGATTGGTGTCCATGATATTAATATTACTACGAATGTAGCAATTAAGTATTTTTGTTGAATCATGTCTGAAATTAAAATTTATAAATAAGTTGTATTAGTCATAGTAGATTAAGCTAAAATCAGATTGTACAGTGCCATTTGGTTTTGACTGGATTCAAGTGAGTGGAATGCATGAAGTACGAAGAGAAATAGAGATGTTTTGTGCACTTGTCAGAATTCCTTTGTTGAATCTGTATCTCAATTTGAAGTTTCATTTGCATTATTTGGTAAAAGTTTTATGAAAAAAGATCATTTATTATTTTTAAACTTAAATTCAAACTGGTATCCTGTACTTCATTTTGAAAAAGGTAAATCTAATGAGTTTTAATAATTGAATTTTATAAAAAACTGTGCAAATTGGTTTTTGTGCTCTTTGTGCAGTTAACTGTGTAAAAATCAAATTTTTTTGTTTTAAATCGCCGGCCTTAGTTGTTATATAGCAGCGACATCTTTTTAGCTTATTTTTTCTAAAACATTTATACAGTTGTCTGTAGAAATACTAATTAGTAGTAGTAGTAGTAGTAGAAATGGTGGCGACGAGCAGTCTAGCTCGGTGACACAATTAGCGCTGAGTTGCGCCGTTTTGATACCATAAAATACTCGCTTGACATATAAAGATAAAAGAGGGATTATAGAGAAGAAATACGCCTCAAATCCACTTTGTTGCTTTTAGAAAGGAGATCAAATCTTTGATCTCCAGTTCTGAGAGCTCATTGAGGTCGTTGAAGTAGGACTTTCCCAATGTTTTGGCTCTCGTTATGGCTAAGGCAGGACACTTGCATAAGAAGTGAAGAACAGTTTCTTTTTCTCACTGGTCCTCACAACTACGACAGAAAGTGTTGTGGGGGATGCCCAGCTTAGATGCGTGTTCTCCAACAGGCCAGTGTCCGGTGCATGTAGCAACGACCCTGGCTATGTCTTGCCTGGGTCTTGAAATAAGATTATTAGTACGGGATTTGTTGTAGGTGGGCCATATCCTTCTAGATATGATACAGTTGGTTAGGCTGTTCCACCTGAGGTTTGATTCAGCGAGGAAAATTGCCCTTCATAGCACCAAGAGGAATGTTGACTCTTTCCGCGAGTGAGCTATGAAGGGCTGATCCTTGCCTAGCCAGCTCGTCAGCTCGTTCATTGCCCTCAAAGCCTCTATGACCCGGAATCCAGATGAGAGTGACCCTGAATCCAATGTTCATGCCCGCTAACTCACTTCGGCATTGTTGGACCAGTTTGGAGGATGAAGTGGACGAGTCAATCGCTTAAATAGCCGCCTGACTGTCCGAAAAAATATTTGTATTGCGGTTTTGATTTGGATCTAGTTTTAGTAACTTGCATGCTTCCTTGATCGCGAGTAGTTCAGCCTGAAAAACACTAGCAAAGTCAGGAAGTCGCAAAGACCTGGAGACATTTAAAGACTCGGAAAAAATTCCTGCACCGACCCCACACTCCATCTTCGAGCCGTCGGTGAAGATAGTTGTGTCGAAGCCTCTCGTCACTAAGTCATCATCCCATTCATTTCGAGATGGGATGATAATTTTAAAATCCGCACTGAGGTCCACAGTAGGGGTGCAGCAGTCGGTTTTTGTCGAAAAGATGTCCGCTGGGATGAGATTAGTAATATTACTATGACCATAGGGCCTAGAATACCAACTATTCGATTCCCTAAGAAAAACGTTTAGGGCGTCCGATGGACATGAGCGCAAAGCTCCCGTGGAGCCAACACTAGCTGTTCTCTGAACCTTTTTTAGTTAATTACTCGGTTGCTTAATTTTGAAGGATGATAATAACATTTTACCTATCTGATTTTTGAAACTAAAAAACCGTCAATTGGATGTTTTTTTTTAAATTATACTAATCTGCTATCACGTCAAATTTTATGGACGACAAAGAATGGTATACCGAACGTTCTGTAGTTCTATCGGTGGTACGCTTCTGGAATGCATCGTAAAAACTATTCCATCTTTAATTATTATTTTCTATTATAAATTTGTAAATTAATTAATTATTTATAACTAAATCACTTTTGAAATCAAAATTAAATATTTTGTTAAATTGCCAATCATACTCGAATAATGCCCTATGCGTGTTATTGACTTTTGTTTTCATTATTGATTTTCAACGTATGCTTGTCTTTTAATCCTCTAAACCGCTATTTCATAGGCACTTGTTTGGATAATAAGATGAATTGTTTTTAGGAGATAAAACATCGAACGATAATGCGATATAATATTCGATGGTGCAGTGGAATGTTCGGTTCCTTTTTACAAGCGACCATCATCGTCTTACAGTCTTCCATTGAAGAATTGGATTTGTTTTGATCAATTTATTTCCAATTAAAAATTAGTATGTATGTCGTATAACGTTAAAAGTTTGTACTATATTTTTGACTTTGGTAATTGTTTAATTTGATTGATTATTTTTTATTTTATATTGGAAGAAACCAAGCTAAGAAAACAAAATTCAGAGAAAAATTCATAAAAATCTATTGGTCCGTTTTTGAGAAAATTAGAATTTTCGATTTTTGAACAAAATTTGTATTGTTAACGCAAATCTGCTTAAGATCCTAATTTCGAAGTTTGAATTTAATCGACCCAATGGTTTAGGATGTGTGAGCTAGGACAGACAGACGGAATCGCCTTCTCTACCATCGTATTGTTTTGCTTGATTAAAATTTTAAGTTATACTTGTAATGAATGGCTGCGTTCAATCTTAGACAGATAGGGTATCCGGATACCTTTTTGTTAGTGTTTTACGTGTAAAATAACAGCTGATCAAAAACAGTTGAGATGTCAAAAAACGAATTCAAAGATATCCAAGAATTTCTGGAGTATGTATAGGTATCTGACTGAACAGCTGATTCAACACATGGTTGAATTTCAAGAAACTTGAACATTGATTTTAGCTTTTTGTATTTGTTGGTAAACAAAAAGATACAAAATGTTAGTTGAAGTTGTATTTGAGGATGTTCTGTAGGTACATAATAGACGATGAAGAAGCTATTTGCCTCCGAATTTTAGAAGGTAATTATGATCTATTTTTTTAAACTTCAAAATTGACTTATTTTGTTCTCGTTTTGTTAATGACCAATTTGCTGCTAGGTCTTACCTCCAGTATAGTGTCCAGCATTCTGAAGTTTACCTCCTGTTCCAGAGGTAAAACAAAATTCAGGTAAATATATATGTATGTACATACATATTAATCTTGTGGAAATAAATAAATCTAACTTTTTTGTTTTTATGTATAAAAAAAAGCAGACAGAGGCGGACAGCTTGTGGAGCTACAAACAAATAAGGTCGCTGAAAGGAAAGGTAAGTTACTCTTTCAGATGATTCAAAACCCCAAAGAAGAACCACTCTTTTCCCTTTTTTTAAGGTTGGGAACATATGTACATAAATCCATTCTGCTCTTCTTGGAGGAGTGCAGAAAGAGAAAGGACCAGCTCCGAGACCCAAAAACCGGCGAAGAACAATTTTACTTATTTATTAAATTGTTACGCACCTATCAATTCAACATCGTCCGACGAATCAGTTGAATTATCCATTAAATGTTTTATCTTACAACAATTTTGACTTCGAAGCTTAAATGTTTCTCTGCTTTTTGTGAACTGGAGTTTTTTTTTATTTTTTGACAGCTATCTCAATACAGCTCTCCAACTCGTTCAACAAGGTATCTAAAAATCCACCTATCCAAGATACCCTATCCAACACGAGATTGAACGCAGCCAATATGTCGCAATTAAAAATTGCATATAAGCAGTGGTTAAAAAAAAATACAAACTACGGTGATCAGACCTTTGTTAGACCACAAGTCAATTCATCCTTAAGTTGAACAAGCTATAACATTTCTGAAGCTAACAATTTTCATAAAAATTACGTTAATTCGATGCGCAGATTTGTCGTTTTTTAAACTAAAAATTGTTTTAACTTACACAGTTGCACATATCCTCAATTGTTACATTTAAATTTAAATGTAAGCAATCATTTTATCTACATCATTCAGTAACCAAAATTGTATTTGAAACTATTTAAGTAAGCAACAAGCCTTCCAGCTTTAGTTTCAAGGAATAATTAAAACATAAATATCTTGGCTTAAAATCAAATGTCAGATTAAATTACAAAACTTACTTTCGCAAACAAATAGCTACTTTTGTGGCCAAAAATTACATTGTAACATTTTATAACTTTATCAATCTCTCAATTGCCAAATATATGTATATACTACATTGCAACATTGGTTTTTGGTATGTAATTATGGACCTACCTACTACATATTGCATTGTGTGGTTTAAATAAATCAATGACTTTGGTTAGCTTAAGTTTGGGAGTGACTCTTGGCTCTTGGGGACACAAGCGTTCAAGACAGCGAGACTATACATAGTGCGACCATGAATGTACACTTGAGTGAATACGAAATGACTTATCTGCACAACGAACCATTTTATCATGAAGTTAATGTGGATGTATATAATGCATATAAAAACTTTGATTACCTTGACTAGTCGGAAGGACCTAGTTTTGAGACACTAATGACAAGAGAGAGACAAACAAATGCCAATTAAATTTTTGTAATTATACTTATTTCTTTGGAATACCTGACTGTACAAAAAGATAAAAATGCAACTATGATACAATATCACTTGTAATTATGAGTAGTCAATTATTTGCTTGGATAGTTTAGCTACAATAATATACCTAAATATTGTTATTTTGAATACAATTCTTTTAAATATACATACATATCTTATTTTTAAATAAGTACATACATATATCTTTTCTTGAATCTTTATGCTAATTGCTTTTTGGGCTATAACATATGTTTTATATTAATTTAAGAAAATTATGAATAAGAATTTTTTGTATTGAAAAATAATCTTGTTTTAAATGAGACCTTGTTACAAGGTGAACATTAGATGGTATTCAGAGTATATCATATAAATTTGTTCTGATAACACAAGAAGGCAATATAATCAAATTACATTTTTCCTAAGGCTTTTGATGGGTGTCTTTAGTTCGAATCCGACTTCAAAATCAATCTATCACGTCAGGTTTTCGAGATACAACCTTTAAAAAAAAAACCTTTTAGGCTGTGAGGCTACTTATGAAGTAGTTTTTTTTTTTTTTTTTAAATAAATTCGGGATGATTTTCCAAATCAACATTCTTTTCCGTTTAAATATTTTTAGAATCTTACTTATTTAAAAAAAAAAATCTTCATTAGTTGTAAGTCTTCACCAGCTATACAACCTTAAAAGAACGCTGAATCATTAATTTATGTTAAAACGGTTCCTAACTGAAAAAACCCAAAATAATTTGTTTGATCTTATTACAAATTCGTAATAACAATTAACAATTTATTGTTATGGGATATATTGTATTTTAACTTAGCCCTAAACATCCGTTTTTGATTGTCTTTAACATTTTTAAAATACTCTTAGCATATCTTAAAAACCTGATGCGAAAGAAAAATTTAAAGCTGAGATTCGAATTCAAGAGATCTTAATATTTAAAAAAAAAGGTATTTTTTAATTGTACAACAGAATAAAGAAAACGTTATTTTGGCGACCAGTTAATCAAAACGATTAAAGCGTGCATCTTAGAAAGTTACAGCATCATCAAACTAATAAGCTCAACTTGGCCAAACGTGTAATGTGTAAAGCAATTTTTTAATGATTTAAAAAATGAAACGTTAACTAAAAAAAGTTTCATTGAAATTCGGAGACGTTTTAGCTATGTTGAATCAGTCTCTAGTGTGTTTATATTTGCACGATAGCGTGTGGGAAGCAACGACGAAGTAAATATGTAGTAAAGCTTTCCGCTTCCCCTTACAAGTCGGCTTAATTGTTGTTTTGAGTAAATCGTCTATTGCGAATCCCTTGTCAAATTCTATATTAATGTAGATGTTCTTATATCAAGATACGAAATCCAAAAATATAAATTCACAAAATTAAAAATTCACTCTCTAACAACGTAGATTTTTGGGTCAAAGAACTATACTTATGAACTCCGTACCTATAACAATTAAAGAACCTAGAATTTACCCACTTAATAATTTATTAACCAAATCCGAATTAATTTTTGTTATCGTATTTGTAATCTTTTATCAATAGAAATATAAACAAAGCACAGCCATAAAAAAGAAAGAGAATTTCAAAGCCACCACCACCGCCACACTGACTGTACCGTACATAGCGTCTAGCTTGAATAAGGAAAATTGGACCAAGAACTAGGACATAAACTTTGTGCGTGTTAAGGGTTGACTCAAAAGTAGAACAATGTAGTTAATAGTTTATTAGTGGTCACATTTATTTTTACTTTTAAAACGACACCAATGTACGAATGTTGGATTTGAACGATTGACACATTTCCATAATTTCTACCCCCTTGTTATAAAAAATGTAATGGCGTTCTTGTCACAAAATAAAAAAAGAATTAATTTATTTATGACGACGATGGAAGGGAAAAAAACTTTAGAAATATCGTGTTTCTACAATTCTATTTTTTTTTTTCAAATTCTAAAGTCGACATCTAGAGTCTTAGTCTCTTTGATAAAAATATTGATATTCGTCAATTGCTGCGAATTGTAAACTAAGGGTCCTTTGGTCCAGATAGCGAGTGTTACATTACCGGACTATCTCATTGAGAAAGATATAACCTGAGTCGATTTATTTATAGAACCAGTGAAGTGGTTAACCTAATTCGTTTTATTGGCTGTCGCGGCGAGTTAAAGACGATTGATAGCCAAAATTTCCGTAAAAACTAGAACATTTTACAAACTATAGATTATACACATAAGCTTAATGGAGTCAAATGTGTATGTTTGGAATCTTATGTTTTCCAATGTTACTGCTAAAATTGACGAAAGAAATTTTCACCAGCATTATTCCAGAGCAACACTAACAACATCCAGGAATACCTTTAGGTATCTCAATCACCAGATTCCATCAGAAACAAACTATTTAAGGCTCCCGGAAATTACGCCAGAATTTTTTTTGGAAAAAACGCCAGAAAATTGTTCATACAAAATTCTGGCTTTTTTTCCTAGGAAAAAATCCCAAATTTTTCTGGCAAAATTTCGGAATTTCAGGCATTTTTTCCTAAAAATTTTCTGGCGTTTTTTCCATTTACAGAAATGGAAAAAAGGCAAAAAAAAAATATTTGGAAAAAAAGCCAGAAATAAAATTTCTGGCGTTTTTTCCTTTTCATGTTTAGGAAAAAACGCCAGAAAACTGTATTTTCTATAAATTGTTGTAATAAATAAACAGTGGTGCAACAGGCTCTATTAAGAAAAAAAAATACAAAGATAAGAGCGCGAAAATAAAAGAAGCAAGCCAACTTTTGGCAGACAAAAAGATAACACCAATCATGTTTTTCAACAGGATGGTGTACGAAAAAAATTGTATATGCACAGATATGGAGTCGTTCGATGACGTTTTCGAAGGTTTTTGTTTTCTAATTAATAATCGTATTTTTAAAATAATTTCTATGCACTTTTCTAGATTCTATGTTGACACTAACGTTTACTCTGACGAGGAAGAAGAAGCGGAGGAACATCCTGAAGACGTAAAAGAAGCGGATGTAATATTATGTATTATATGTATGTCAGGTCCTTCCACCAAACGTTGTGTTGTTGCCGTGCCGACATATGAAAATATGCTCGGAGTGCAACTTAAAATTGCAAGCTCGATTCAAACGAAAATTACAAATGTCCATGCTGCCCGGAAATCGTAGCAGACACTTTGCAAGTTTACATTTAGTAAAAATATTTTGTTCTTTTCTATTTTGTTAAATAAATTGTTACAAATAAAAAAAATTATTGAAAACTTTAGTAATTTTTTGAGTGGCAGCCACGCCGTAACTCCGCGGGTGCATGTCAGGGGCTGTTTTTTCCTGTTGTGATAAAATGTCTACAATATTGACCAAGCAGCAACTTTTAAAATGCAAAACATTTTCTGGCTTTTTTTCCAAATTGATATTAGGAAATTAGGCCAGAATATATCAATTGGTTTTCTGGCCTAATTTCCATTTTAGTTTCTGGTTTTTTTTCCATTTCTGTCTGGCACAATTTCCAATATTTCTGGCTTATTTTCCACAAAAAATTCGGCTTCTTTTTCCAATTTGAAGTAGAAAACATTTTCTGGCGTTTTTTCCAAAAAAAATTCTGGCGTAATTTCCGGAAGCCCTATTTAATTATGAATTGTCGACCGAAGCCTTACTTTAGAGCACGAGTTGTAGTCTTGAAACACTTAAATTTATCCCCCATCGTGCTGATCTACGATCAATCTGCACTTTGTGTAACAGAAGGGAAAAAGAAAATGTACATAACTTCATTGCGTTGTGTCCAATATTATAAGAAATCCGTGGTCGACTAAATTTTGATGAAAGCTTTCTTTCTGCAAACAAATTTCACGAAATATTAAATGGAATGGTTGGATGCTCTACCCTATATAATTTAAATTGTACTAAAATTGTTGACTCTCAATGTTTCAAATCATTTCAAATTGGAAAAATTATATAATCTTTTAGCTTATTATTTAAACAACTTATTAAATTTTGTCAATTATAAATTAATTAGTTAGTCCTTATTCTTAAGTATATAAATATTGTTAAATTTTATTGAAGAAATAAAGAATTTAGTAATAATAATATAATATAAGCTTGTTTTTATAATAGTATAAAATTATAATTATTATAATTATAATAAAGGCATTCTTGAATCACTAAATAAACATCATAAAGCTTTAGTGCACTTTAAAGCTGCTAAAAAAATGTGTTAAGATTATAATAATTTGTTGTCTACCTTACGATAAAGTATACTTATTGATAAAAATATAATTTAGGGAGATAAAAGTAATTTTTTAAATAAGTTCACACAAGGTACAAACAAAAGATTAATTTGTCTGACTCAAATTAATAATTTATATTACTATATTGTTATAGCTCTAATTAACCTTGACGCTTTTACTTATGCATATATAGCTATATTGTTACATATAGAAAGTCGTTTACGTATTATAAATAACCTATATTCGGAATTTTTAATTATAATTGTTTCTTGGTGCAGTATAATTAAAAATGTTTTGACAAAGTAAAAACAATGTTAGATATATGTAGAATAAAATACGCGCATCAAACTATAAGTTGTAAATTGATGCTTCCTTGTGAAAGCCTATCCAATAGATGAATCGGAAGCCAAAAAGAGTTTGTTTTTGTTAACGGTGAAAGTACAAAAAGTGACTTACATTTTACATAGAATCTTTCTCAGAGAATTATATTTGTACCATAAAGGCTGATTTTTTTTTGTATAAATTAACACTTTCCACTTAACAACTTTAAATAAATCACTATATTTCAAAGAAAAAGTTAGTTGAAAAATATTTGATGGTCTTAACTAACAATTGACAGTCCTTCGGAGTAACTATCAAACTACGGGTACTATTTGAAATACTTTATAAAAATAAGCTGGGTTGAATGTTATGAAGCAATTTTGAAATTAGCCCACACTATAGGAAATGCTGAACAAAGCCTAAAACTGGGTTAGCTATTAATAAATATATATACATATGTACACTCATATAAAACTTATTGCAGTTTTGTTCGTAAAGCTATAATAATTCCACTTGAGAAAATTGAATTTAAACCATCCTTACATTTAAGTAGAAAGTTAGAGCTTTTTTTATTATCAGAATTTAGAAAGAGGATTACACAAATGTTATGTTTTAATAATGTTTGTTCTTGTATTTGTTAAATTTTTATCAATTGATAAGGAAACATCTAAGGAATCAATATTAAAAAATTGGAAATACATTTAATTAACTTTGGAAGGAAAGTTGAAAACATATATTTAAGTAATAATTTCAAATAGCAACAAAAGTACATACATTTTTTCGTTGGTTGTAAATTTTACGGAAGTTCTATTGGTTTTTATTAGCAACACTATAGATAAATATCAGAATAATTGACAGCCGTCAATTTAACAAGATTTATATTTAACTACAAGAATTTATACATACTCGTATGTATGTTTATTCACATTCATAAAAACCAACAACACAACACAAAAATTAATCAAAAAAGATAAAAACCATTTTCAGATAATCGGAAATCATTAATAGATTTATTTACAATTTTGTCTTCTAAAATTAATAGTTTTATCTAGAATTAATTATCAGGGAATGCAAAGTTACTACAAATGACATTTTAACCGCACATCGAGAATGTGGAATGCTTTACCCAACAAAGTCTTCTTCTCCCAATGTGCACCAGTACCTTCTCTTTAATCCTTACCTATTTTCCTAAAGATCGCTCTGTGTTCAAACTATAAATATGTTAAGAGTGTAATATACGAGATAAGAGAAAGTTTTGAAATTTTTAACTTATCCCATTTTACGAACTACATACTTTGGCGATGATTTTGAGGTGGTTTTGAGGTCATATAATAAAAGCCCAGCAAAGTATTATGAATCCTCTTTGGGAATAAAACGTAGTTTGTGTAATGTCTCGTGTGAGAGGTTATTTGATTATAGTTAAAAATAAAGTGCTATAATTGTTCTTAATTAGGTTATTTTGATTTTTTTTTAAATTAATCAAAAAATCAGGTGTCTAAATAATATATAGGTTATAGTTATACACAACACATATGTACTATATACGTTTATATTTTGCCATTATATTTTTTAACGTTATCCTAGATTTAAAGCTCAAATAATGACTATACATGTATTTAAATTCATCTTTTTAGTAATAAAGTATTAACTATTATCATGGAAACTGTAGTTTTTTAGATTATATCACATTTTGTAGTACCCGTAGCGTGATGGTTAGTGCGTTGGACTGTCATGCAAGGGGTCTTGGGTTCAATCCCTGCCTGTGCCAACTAACTTTTTTCACGGGTACTGCCTCTTGAGAGGAATTGACAAATCCTCCAAGAGTAATTCTTGTCATGAAAATTGCTTTCTCAAATTAGCCGTTCGGATTCGGCATATAAACTGTAGGTCCCTTCTATCTCTGACAACATTACTCGCACACAGGAATGGTTGAGAGTTTTAAGTCACTAGGCCCTGGTTCTTCATGGACTGTTGTGCCACCTAATTTATTTTTATTTATTTATATTTTATCACATTTTTACTACTTCGAATTTTGAAATTCAGCTTTGTTTGCTCATTACCAAACAGAAATAAAGTCAGTATTGAAAAATTGTTTCCAATGAAATCAAAACTACAATCTTAGTGTATTCCCTTAAATGGATAAATCGAACGTGTGGAAAATTCTAGTTTAACTTTGATGTTTAAATAAATCTAAACTTTCTTTAAATAAATATATAAATAACCGCCTCGACATGAGTAATTTAAAAAAATCACCTTTGTATTGAAAGATAGATTCGACATATTTATAAAAACAGTATGCGTACTTTTTTATTTAAATATATGTGTTTATTAAATATTAACCAATTTTTGTACGCGTACATTACAATGACTTATGTCAATTGAAATTGCAGAGTACGTTCGACATCATTGTTTGCAAAAAATTACAAATTCAATAACAAAGTCTTCAGTACAAATAGTGTTGCCATTTAAGTAGATACTCTTGACTTTTAATAGTTACCATTGTACCTCAGAGAATTATTAGTAAAACGTATTATTCCTAATTTGTTATTTCGCCATGCGGACTGTTGGCATAGTTTTAAAACTATTTGAAAACCAAAGTGTGCGATCTATTGAAGCGTTTTATTTAAATATTAGCTATATTTTCAGAAAGTCCTTCTGGTAGTTCAAAATTTATTAAAACAAAATAATTATTATTTTCCACATACTTTTTGTGAAATGAATTTATATAGAAGTTCACGAATGCAATAAATTAAATTAGCAGTCCTAATGCATTATCATCGGTAAAATAAATTAACTCAGGTGCAAGTAAAAAGTATAAAACTATGAAGTTTTTTTTATGTTAAATAAACCAGTTTAAAACTCAATTCCTATGTTGTATCCGTTGCCGACCGACCGAAGTTGGACCCATGCGTTGTTCGCAGTCACCACATACATACCTCTTCGCTTAACCTATTATGTTTTTATTTTTCGTTCAAGGTTAAAACCATCAAATAAGATTTCTTAACAAATAAATAAAATGTATTTGTAATTTTAAGATTAATAGGCTTTTCCCAACCGCAATTGATCTATTTTTTTGTTTGATTTGGCTATAAAGGCATTAATGATTCAAATAAAGTAGTTTGGAGACTCGTGAGGTCACTGTCAAAATAGTATTATTTATTTTTTGATTTTCAGTTTCATGTGGTCTTGGATTTTTGATTAAAGTATTTACATTATGACCTGTCTTGTTTCTCATGTCAATAATATGGACATACTCGTACGTTGCTTTTGGTATTGCCTTATATACTTATACGAGTATATATGTACATTGTACATATGTATGTATTTGACCTTGATGCTTTGATAAAAAACATTTTTTATAATAATGATTTCAACCTAGGTTCCTTTGAACTGGAACCCCTGCACTAGTTACTATATAAAACTCTTACTGGTAATAATTATGAGTAGGCACTACAATTACTAATTGAAATACTGATCGCGAGAAAATGTTGGAATTTTTATACATGAGCACCTTAAGATATTTTTCATGCGATTTATTCAGAGAATATAATGGGAAATCCCTGCGTTGTTCTGGCAATTCATCTCATATAAATCAACCTTGTTAATGTCGGGTTTAAATAATTTAAAGAAAAAAGATTTTCTGAGTCACAAGCTACATTCGAAGGCAAGGTTTTTTTTTAAATTGCTCGGTTACTTGTTTTTTTTTTATTTTCACGGTGGGAATTCATTAAAAATAATATTGCGACTATAATAAATGTGACTGAAACAGGTTCTTAAAACAAAATTCAAATAACGTGCTTAGAAATACATTGAATTAAATTCCATAGAAGAAAACTACTTTAATAATAAATAAAACATAACACATATTGTAGTTTTCAGATGATACAATCCTTAACTTTTACTAATCAATAGCTGTGTTTTTTGTGTGGGCCATAAGGCTAAAATTGCTGTTGGGACTTTATGTTGAAAAGCCAAAAAATGTTGGCATTTCTGTCCCACTACATAAATAAAAAAAAACTTAAGCCTTTGTAACCCGATGGAATGGGGATAAAGCCCCAACTTTAATTTTTTAATGACAGTCCCTGAGCCGGAAATGTTTATGGTGTTAATTTAAAAGACATATTCTTGTTTATATGTTGCATCAAAACTTAACAATGTTTTCCTTGTTTCTATTTTTTCTTAAAGTACTGAAAATGGGTAAAGAATCGAAGAAATATAATTAAATAATGTTGAACGATTTTTGAATTGAATATTTCAAGGCAAAATATGGCTTTTGTAATTAGGAGACATTTTTAAAAAAGTTGTCGCAAAATATTGAGGTTGATTTCTTTCTTTTCGGATTACTACGATTATACGATTCTTTTAAATTGAAACAAATACTTAATGCTGAAATTTCGAAAAACAAATAATAATTTGTTTCAAAGTCATAATTATTATTTTGATAATTTAATATCTTGAAAACGAGTTTTTCTGATTAAATCACTGATATAGTAGACAAAAGATTAGTGAACTTCGATCTTAGAAAAATACACTAGCATACTTCACTGAAATAAAATATCATATATGTATGTATTTATTAAAGCTTCTAATGCAATCAATCAAAAATCCTTATATACTATTATGAAAAGATTATGTCAACATTGTAACTTAAAGTTAGGCATATAATATCAAATACATCAATAAATCTTGCTTTAGTGGTTAAAAGTGCATATTTTCCTAGTGTTATTAAAAGAACATTGCATTCAAGTTAACACCTAAATAAGTTTTATACTTATGTATGTATAAATAGAGCAGTTAATTTATATTTAATTGAAGCCTTGTTTAAAGAGCGAAAACCACGAGACCGATAAATTTTCTGTCTGAGACATTACAATGGCAAGTGTTCACTATTGATCAACCACATATCACCTTGACTGATTGCGGTGTAGTTTTTAATAGGAAATAGTTAACAAATGATTGGTATTATGTTGCTGACATAAATGTCAAAACAAAAAGAAAGTAAAGTAATAAAAAATAAACCGTTCACCTCATACTTATATATGTAAGTATATTATACAAGATTATTGTCGGAGCTAGTGTATTTGTAAGAAGAATGATTAAATGACAAAAGCTGGATTAGACTAGTTTATTCCTATAGGGTCTCATCGATCTAGGTATTCTATTAGATTCTTCCAACAAATTCCTTAGTGTTTTTGTTTTTACTTAATTATGCTATCACATTTTCAGTTATTACTCTTCTTTTTTTGTCAAAATTCAAATTATTATTATTATCTATTATTTCAAAGAGAAAATATTTGTACCGATCGATACTTTCAGTCTCTATAGATACTTATCAGTAGTATGCCTTCTCTGGCAACGAATTCATATGCAGTTAAATTGGGAAGATGTTTCTAAGGGACGTCATTAAGAGTATCCAGTGTAAATTCATAGAATTTTAAGTGTTATTAAGAAAAAATGTGCTTTCAGGTACATATATACAAGGATGAGAAACGTAAATCTTTTTCATTAAGATTTACAGAAAAAAGTCTAAGTATGTAAATTGGTTGAAAAAAAAATTAAATAGATTTTGAATTCTTTTAACAATGTAAAAAGAAAACGTTTTTTTTTTTTATTTTAAGACATTGTTATAGTTTTTCTATTTGTCTCATATCCATTTTAAATATTACTATAAGTAGGAACAAAGCTCACAAATTTCTTTAAAAAACACAAATTTAACACAAACATTTAGCATTCAAATTGTGTATTTAATTTTAATTCCATTAAGCAATATGTTATGTACCGTCTATATTTCCGATTTCCTCTTTATTTTATGTGATGAATTTAAATTGTGTTGAATGAATTTGATATTTAAAACGTTCAACCACATAAAAAGGCCAATTTAGTAAATAAAATTTAATACAAAATTAAAATAAAATAATACAATTTAATAAAATATCCATAGAAATATACACAACGTTCTAAACAAATTTAAAATGTTTTTTTTTTTTTTATTTTTATTGAAAGAAAAGATTTTCGATAAGCTTTTTGGTATTGTATTTTGATTTGCAAGCTATTTATTTTATTGTGTTCGATTGATATAATAGAAGCAACATCTTCCGATAGTTCACCAAAATTAGCCTTGATTTTAAGCGATCATATCCGCAAAAAACAATGTGTATTAAAAACAAAATCTGCCATTAAAAACTCCGATAATGGACTAAAGCGAAGACGAAAATAGATTTGGATCAGTTTTGTTATAAAGGGTGTTCCAAAATTCAATGATACGGATTTTTAATTAGTTAACTTAATTTTGTACGTTCTCTTTTATAGCAATGTTCTATTACCGTTTCATAAATAGTGGCTGAATTTCATTAAAACACCTGTCAATTCCTTCATTCCGAGTGTTGTTGGTCATTTTTATAGACCTTTCACTTCAAAAAAGACTTGGGTGGTCCATTCTAATCGCAAAAACAGACGATTAAGAAATGACTCATCAGTAATTAAATTGTGTTTATAATTGTTTGTTATGTGTCACCATCTTATTAAATCCATATGTTAACCATATCCATATCTTGACATTTAATAACTGAGTTATCATATCACGGTTAAGAACACTATTAATTGTTGCTGCCTGAACATAAACAGCCGTTTTTTTTTTTTTTAAATATAATGGCCCGATAAACCCTCCAGTTCAAGATCCACACTAAACAGTCACGCGTTGTGGATACTTTTGTTACTTAACAATATTACTCGTGTGTTTTTGAACTCCGATTGCGAAAGTTTTGACGAGATAAAAATGAGCCTCTCTATTGAATATGATTTGGTTCAAAAAATAAGTATCACTTTGAAGTTGTTTTAAAATCCAATCAAAATGCATTTTGTACAAAGCTCCATTTTTACTAACCCAAAACTGTCTGTTTGTTACGTTTTTTAGTTGGAAGCTCTGGGCAAGTATCTCGTAAAACAAAAACCATCGCGATCGTGCAATAAATTGATAGTCGATATCGTCAATTTCCCAATTATTAAAGCTGTCTCTATAACATGTTTATAGAGATAAATAGATAAAACGACTATCAAAAAATTGACAATCAACTATTATCCTATAAGATTTCGCCCCTGTAGTAAAGAACAAATTATAGCAACAAAAAACTACACGATCGGAAAGGTTTTATAAATTGGTTTTGGGACTCCATTAAGACCGATGCCAAATTAAACATTGATCAATATTAATTGAAGATTTTTTTAAAATTTACATATTTTGTAATTTGATATAAAGCTTCTGTGTTTTGCACATTCTGGGTTCGATGCACATATATAATGTAATACTAAAGTGTTAATTCCTATGTTTTGATACTTACATATGTGTATATAATATTGTTAATAATTTATCAATTCGTACATAAAAGGTTATTTTGCAAATTAATGTAAAAAATCTTACATCATTCATCTTTCACTTTCAAGTAAAAACCACCTACTCTACTACGATTCGAGTATAACAAATAAACAAAAACAAAAAGAAAACGATAAAATGTACACAAATGCATAGGTGTATTAAATATTCAACATAACATGACATCACGTTTATAAGAAAACAACAACAACAACAACAACACTCCATTGACAGTTCAATCAAGGTTTTTGTTTGCTTCTGATGAATAACATTAAATGTTTGCATTAACTTCTTTGCACTTTATTCCTGTTCGTGTAATTCTATTTTTTCTCCTCATTTTTATTTATTCAATTGTTTCAGTTCACATTCAGATGCAACATCCACGTTACTCGTAAATAGTTTTACATTGAATTGTAATAAGTAATAACCAAACAATATCCGTTTTACTTGTAAGATCAGAACTTTGTCTTATTTTTCACATAATTATTTTTAAGATTTCTAATTTAATAACATTCTCCCATAAATATTTACGCAAATTGAATATCTAATGAGTTTTTTTTTAATGTTTATTTAAAACTTTGTATATCGTGATTTCAATCGAATGACGTCGTTCTATTTTGAATGATATTAAAATTAATTCAGAACGAGGCCAAATTTTACAGCTTACTTACTTAGTATATAACTCTCAATTCAAACATCAATTTACACTCTCTTGTGAAGCAAATTAAATTTAAGATTCAATTTTGCCCGCGACACAAGAAATAACGATATCTAATTATTCTCATAACTTCACATTCCACCTTTTATTGTTGAAAGTCGCACATAAGAAAATTACACTTCCATAACAGTTCTGACACTTTTCCCTCAACGAAATTTTCGAAGCTCTCTTTGATTTAGTAGGTCACCAACCTGATAATCACAAAAATGGTATTGCATGCCCTAATCGTCGAAATAGAGGTGGTTCTTTATTTGGTAAACAGCAATTTGCAAAAGAAAACAAAAAATAATGTGCATCCAAACGGATCACAGGTTCTGAAATTAAATTGGTTTCATCGGTTTGACAGCCGACTTTGGAGATACGTAAAATAGAAAAAATTAGCATTCCGATGAGAACCAGTACCAGTGACCTTCGGGTGTGGTTTATAACAATCAAACACAAAAACACTGCTATTTTTTTTTAATGACGAACCCCATCATACCTTCTGAAATTGATTAACGTTTCACTTCTGGAGATGTTGATTTATCTGGTGAGTGAAACTCTTCAATCACTCGCAGATCACCGTTCAAACTATTGGTACAGTCCGTGACTTATATATGTACTATGCGGTCAAGACACACGTTTCTTAACCTCTCCGCGCGCCGCCGAGAAGAGATTTATTGAAAAATTATTATTGTTTTGCCACTCGTGAGTCGTGACACCGAAAACAAAAACGATAACGAAAGCAGATGAATAAGCCCGCGTTAACAGAAAGAAGAAACCACCGAAACCGATCCAACCGTCTCGACAGTAAGTTTCAAACTAATTGTTAACTTCTTAACCAAAGACTGGTTAGCTGTCTATCTGGTAGCTGTTATAAATCTGTTACTACTTTCCCCTGTTCACCTTCTCTGGCAATCTGATGACTGGATTACTGGCAAGTTTTACATTCTTCCACTTCCACTCTATTGAACATTTTCGACATAGCTGCGCGGTGTTCGCAATCCGCAATCCGCAGTTCGCAGAGCTGGAATTCCAAGAGCAGAAAGGTTTATTAGTTTTGGAGTTAGAGCTTCAAGCTACATCTACACGTTTTTCTTGACTATCAGGTTTTATTTTCTCGTAGGTTTTGGGTGGGATCGGAGTCGGAGTAAAACTATAATTTTTGTAGTATCTATCGAAAGTAAATGAGCACAAGAACCCAGACAGTGTACCTACTTTTATTACGTACCTCTTACAGCAAGCTTGTATAAGTATACTTCGTACAACAGGTTGGTTCTCAATTCTCATTTAAGATAATACCAGTTCGGTGGTGATTCATTGAGAAAAATTATAAATGAATGTACCTACGAGCATGAAGAACCGCATTCTTAAAGTTAACACGAAATCATTATTATTGTGGTCATTATGAGAGACTTGTTGTCATGGGTTTTCTTAAAGTTTGTCCAAAAATTCAACTGGCGATGGCGGGCGTCTTGCGTCGGTCATTGTGTTGTTGTTGGCTGATGGAATAGTATTTAAACATAATGGCCTTTAAATGAATTGTGATTAGTTAGTCCCCTCAATTAAAAGAGCAAAACTGAACGAAAAAATGAATTATAGAACCAGATTTACTCAAAACGTAGGGAAAAACACACATGATTTAATTAAGTAAACATTTTAGTGAATATTTTTTTCTTTAAATTTACATATGCGAAAAAGATTAAGATATTTGTTACTTTTATATACATACATATTGTAGAAAAGTAGGGAATAATAAACATGTTCTTTTAACAGTTCATTTCTTCAATTGTTGACGATTTTAAGTTCGATAAAACTGCTGCCGTTGGTCGAGTTTGGATCACACTGGTCGAACATGCTAAACACAACTAAAAACGGGGTTATAATATGTTTTAAGGCTAAGTTAAAACAAACAACAATAAATTGTATTTGTTTTCTAAAAAGAGTTTAAATCATTTCAGTATTATCATACTTAGCTCCTGGATTTTCTTATTATTTATGAGTCTATATTTGACCTTTGCAATACTAGGGGCGTGATGGTTAGTGCGTGGGACTGTTATGCTGGAGGTCTTGGGTTCAATACCTTCCTGTGCCACCTTAAGTTTTTTTCACGGGTACTGTCTCCTCCAAGGCTAATTCTTGTCATGAAGAGTGTTTTCTCAAATTAGCCGTTCGGATTCGGCATGAAATGACTCGCACACAGCAATGGTTCAGAGTTGTAAGTCACTAGACCCTAGTTATCTAAGGACTGTTGGCCATTTAATTTATTTATTTTTTTAATTTAACCTCTATTTGAAGTTCTCAGTAATCCTTGAATTTAATACTTTCATATTTTTGAAACATGCATTTTGGGGTTACTTTCTAGTGCTCCTTGTGAATACGAACTTCAATTTAACTTTCTGCTCAAATTTTAAAAATATCAGTTTTCATCATTATTTTTATATTTTTTTTTTGAACAACACGTTCAAATAATAAAACTTTATTATCGCCGCGGTCCTTGAAAGTGTACAGCAGAACCCGAGACAGTCTCTTCAAACCTGTTGGATAGTATTCAAATAAGAGCTTAGGAGTGATTAATTGGCATATAAACGGTATGAAAAAACCCTTACATTTGAGTTTTCGCTTGAAGTTTTATTTAAAAACAACGCATTATTTAACGTCATCCTCGTTGGGAAGCTCTAAAACTTAGTTTTATTTTCAACACAAGTATACTTTACATTGTGCATACGATTTAAACCATTCCTTCTAATTTTTATTTGCCAAAATTTCTCTTCTCTTCTTTAATAGAATTTAATCTAAGAAAGCGTACTACTCCTAGCCACGTGATCAAATAAATTCCCAGACATCAGTTTTGATTGTCACTTTTCCACATTTCTAGTTTTAATTCATAATCAATTAATATATATAACTTATCTATCCTTATCCGTTTTAAAATCGACCATGAAAAACACTCGAAAATTTGCAGTCATTGATTAAGATCTCTGATACTATAGTATAAGAAACCCAAAATCTCAGTCAAGTTCATACTGATAAATAAATCACTGATTACTGCGGCCACGTCCACTTAAAATGCCATTAATATACTAGACATAGTAAAGCTCTAATTCTAATAAAATTTTCAGCTTCCAGCTTAACAGATACAACTTTTTCTTTTTATTTGTAATTTATTAACTTCCCATAGGAAGTTATTGTAATGGGTCCGATTTGTCAAATTGAAAATTTACATTTCTCGACGTTTCAAGGTCCCTAGAGTAGAAATAAAAGATTTTTAGAAAGATGTCTGTGCGTGCGTGTGTACGTACGTCCGTATACGTCCGCACGTTCGCGACGTTTTTTTCGTCGTCTATAGCTCAAGAACAAGAAGAGATATCGACTTCAAATAAATTTTGTTATACAGATAATAAGGCAGAAAGATGCAGAAAGGGCTCTCAAGAAAATTGCGTGGGTGGTTTTTTACCATAGCAGTTTAAAAAAAAGGTGACCATTTTGGTTAACCCTTAATATCTCATGAACCAATGACGCTAGAGACTTCAATTAAATTTTATATTATATATTGTAACGTGATACAAAACAATTATATTTTTTGAAAAAAATCCAATTAACGTTTTTTTTATAAATCAAAAAAACTGAAAAAAAAATTTGTCACTTCGAAAATTTTACGACTAAAATATGACTTCATCTCCAAAATAATTTTGTGCAACGAAGAATAATGTTTTTGACATCTGATAAAATTTTGAGAAAAATCGAATTGACAGTTTTTTTACAAAAAAATAAAAACCTAAAAAAAAATTAAAAAAAGTTGGTAAAAATTGATTTTTGACTCAAATATCTTTTCAAGACTTTGAGATATTGGCTTTAAACTACTTTTTTCTTTCAAAAAATATTGTTTTCCACATTCAGTAAAATTTTGAAAAAAATAGAATTGACAGTTTTTTTACAAAAAAAATGAAAACCGAAAAAAAATTTAACAAAAGTTGGTAAAAATTGATTTTCTACTTAAATATCTTTTCAAAAATTTGAGATAATGGCTTCTTACTAATTTTAACTTATAAGAAATATTGTTTTCAACATTCAGTAACATTTTGAAAAATGTTGGATTGACAGTTTTTTTTTACAAAAAATAAAAACCTAAAAAAAAACAATACTAAAACTTGGTAAAAATTTTCTTTCGACTTAAATAGCTTTTCAAAAATTAAAAATATTGGCTTTAAACTTATTTTATTTCACAGATAATATTGTTTGATATTCAGTAATTTTTTTAATAAAAATCCAACAGTCCGTTTTTTCATAAAAAAATAAAATCTCCAAAAAATAGAACGCAAATTTGGTAAGAATTGATACATTTAGACAAACTTTTAAGCAAGACAAATCGATAGACGGGATGGGAAGTTATCAGTGTGGGTCGCATCTCAGCCTCTTTTTTTTAATTTGCTATTAAACAACTAAATTTTACAAAATAGGGAAATAATTTTAAACTAATTGGTAGTTTCATTAACTTTATCTTCTTCTTTTAAAAATGAATCAAAAACAAAAATCTGGTTTCAGACTTTGTAAAGGATGTTTTCAATAAATATTCCGAGTAAAACATAAACATAAACATAAAACATAAGTTATAAAATATAAACCTGTCTTAATAATTATTTAATTATTTTATTAATTAATTATTTAACCGTAAATTTTCTAGAAAAATTGGCAACAAATTAATAAACATGTACAAAACTTAAAAACAGTTTAAGGAAAATATTTTATGTGGTGGAAAAACAGTTAAAAATGTTTAACATTCCTTTAGTAAAAATTATTAATTTGTATAGCTTTGCCGCTAATAAATATTAACACTTTGACTGCGGCATGGTTTGACCTGAGCGCTGAAATTTTTGTTTGTCAAAAATGTTCCTTTTGCTCTACTTCACTACATAGTATAAAACAAAGTCGCTTTTTCTGTCATGTATGTTGTATGTCCCTATGAACGCTTAAATCTTTAAAACTACGCAACGGATTTTGATGCGGTTTTTTTTAATAGATAGAGTAACTCATGAGGAAGGTTTTTATGTATAATATCATCCATTAAATAGTGGACAAATACTGTTATTTTTGAGGTTTCTAATGTGATGTCGCAAATAATTACATTTTTTCCGCTTACATTGCAAACGCAGGCTGAATCCTACGAGATTTATCAAAATAATAATGTACTAAGTATTGTACACAATGAAAAGGTCTACAGAAAACTCCGCGATGGTATATGTCTATCTCTTATGGATATCAAACAATAACATTTTTTTGTCATTTACTTTTTACGACAAATAATGACTAATATTCGAAGCGATTTTAACCAATACAGCATTAATCCTTATCCAATTAAATACCTTAAATACATTGTTGATTTAATATAGATCTATTTGGCCTTTTACAGCATCTGATTTAAATCAATATTTTTGAAGATGTACAGATTTAAAAATTGCGGAACGTAGCGTTTACGGCGACGCGGCGCGGCGGCAGCGTGCCTATAAATAGCGCGTCGGAGGCCGCGGATTTCCTTATAGCACATTGAATTTAGCAGCGATCGGACGCGTTATCGGAGTTTTGTAGCGAGGAAAATAACAATCAACGGAACGTGAGGCTCGACTCAGTCAGCTTCGGGATAATTATAGAGCTGAGAGAGAGAGAGAATCTTCAGCAGAGCGTGAGATTAGCCGCCGTCGGGATCGAGATAGGCATACAGTGCAGAGGGACAGAGAATTGTGTATAAAAGATATTCCAAAGATAAGGAAAGGGGAATTGTTTTAAGTACTCCAAAAACGCGTGCGGGCTACGGCCAGTAAATGAATAAATCAAATCTACTGGATTGATTTTATCATTTTTTCAGTGAGTTACATATTTTAAACCCGTGCAAAGCCGGAGCGGGCCGCTATGTTTTTTTATAAACAACGTTCACAGTTTTTCTGTAGCGTATTTAGTATATCAGCATTGCACCCGTGCGAAGCCGGGGCGGGTCGCTAGTTACTTATAATGGGTGATTTTTTTGAGGTTAGGATTTTCATGCATTAGTATTTGACAGATCACGCGGGATTTCAGACATGGTGTCAAAGAGAAAGATGATCAGTATGCTTTGACATTTCAAGAACTGAAGCCGAACGATCTGCCACAACGTCGAATTTTCAGTGAATGGGCCCTAGAAAAGTTGGCAGAAAATCCGCTTTTTTATCGACAAATTTTGTTCAGCGATGAGGCTCATTTCTGGTTGAATGGCTACGTAAACAAGCAAAATTGCCGCATTTGGAGTGAAGAGCAACCAGAAGCCGTTCAAGAACTGCCCATGCATCCCGAAAAATGCACTGTTTGGTGTGGTTTGTACGCTGGTGGAATCATTGGACCGTATTTTTTCAAAGATGCTGTTGGACGCAACGTTACGGTGAATGGCGATCGCTATCGTTCAATGCTAACAAACATTTTGTTGCCAAAAATGGAAGAACTGAACTTGGTTGACATGTGGTTTCAACAAGATGGCGCTACATGCCACACAGCTCGCGATTCTATGGCCATTTTGAGGGAAAACTTCGGAGAACAATTCATCTCAAGGAATGGACCGGTAAGTTGGCCACCAAGATCATGCGATTTGACGCCTTTAGACTATTTTTTGTGGGGCTACGTCAAGTCTAAAGTATACACAAATAAGCCAGCAACTATTCCAGCTTTGGAAGACAACATTTCCGAAGAAATTCGGGCTATTCCGGCCGAAATGCTCGAAAAAGTTACCCAAAATTGGACTTTCCGAATGGACCACCTAAGACGCAGCCGCGGTCAACATTTAAATGAAATTATCTTCAAAAAGTAAATGTCATGGACCAATCTAACGTTTCAAATAAAGAATCGATGAGATTTTGCAAATTTTATGCGTTTTTTTTTTTTTTAAAGTTCTCAAGCTCTTAAAAAATCACCCGATATTAGTGCTTAATTTTACTAATATTTTGTTTTTTAACTATAAAAACTATTGTCGCGTAGTCGACGTCAGCATCATAGTATGGCGTTTTTCCCGGATGCGGGGTGTGCGGAGGCATTGGAAGTGGTCAGTAATAAACATGTTGTCGACGATGCGTCGATATCCGCCGCATAGAACAAATACGATTTGTCGACGACGCGTCGACATCCGCAGTCAAGGTGTTAAAACAGAGAAGTCTTAAATTTGTTATCATTCAAATTCGATAGCTCTACCGCACGTACACAAAAAAGGAAAAACATTTTTTTTACGGAAATCATAAGAGTCAATTTTAAAATTACTTTCAAAAATTTACTATAGTAAATATTTTGGTTTCCAATACGAACTCAAAGACTTTGAATTAAGTTTGTGAACGCACCTTTTAACTAATGATCGAACTGTCATTATCAATTTATTCAGTAAGAAATTCGGAGTCTGTGGCCGAAACTTTAAGAAAATTAACTGCAATGTTCGGTCTTTATTCGCGACCTTTCTCAATGGCTCAATTGGTTCGTCAATAAGCAAAATATGCGTTATTGGTCATGAATCACCACATAACCCACAAAAAATAACTGTTTGGTGCAGTTTGCATGCCGAAGGCGTAATTGGGCAGTATTTTTTCGTCAACGATAACGATCGTCATGTTACTGTGAATAACCAGCGTTATCAAGCCATGATTACCGATTAATTTTTTGGTCGTATTGAAAGTCATGGACTTGGGTGACTTGTGGTTTCAATTGGATAGTGGCACAAGATACACGGGCACACGTTAAAATAAATGCAATGCACGGGAAGTTTGATGAGCGTGTTATCTCAAGAAATAGGCCAGTCGTTCATGCAATTTAACGCGTCTACACTATTTTTTATCGGAATATATATATGGCGACGACAGCATCCGTTTCGCTTGAAATGTGTGGCCGAGCCGTTGAAAATTTGGTCCAACGAATCGAATCAAACCGTGAAAATGCCACAAGAGAAATATATTTAGCAGACCACCGACCTACAAATTGGTGAGTTGGACATTTCTTCCGGATTGTGGCAATACAAATTGATACTTCGCAGATTTATTCCTGGGAGATTTTCTCTTTGGAAATAATAAATACCGTACGCCTCTCATTAATATATTTCTGTTTTTAGTAAGAAACTTCAATAAAATAAATACGGTTGATGGCGCAACAGTCCTTTGAGAACAAGGGCCTAGTGAATTACAACTTTCAAACATTGCAGTGTGCAAGTAATGTTGTCAGCAATGAAGGGGACCAAAAGTTTTAAGCCTCTTTAAGCCTCTTGAGAGTAGTACCCTTAAAAAAGTCTTTAGATAGCACAGACACGAATTGAATCCTTGACTTCTGGCATGAAATTCCTACGCTCTCACTCTCACTATCACGCCACAGGTACTACACTAGAAACTTCAATGGATGACATTATACAGACACCCTTAAACCGCACCATTAAGCACTATTCATGGAATTTTCACAACATTTGAATCCATTGAATAGTTTCTTAACTTAAATTCAGTTATCGGATTTATATTAATTCGAACACATTTTAACTGACGAACCAAAACGAGTATCATCATCTGAAAGTCCGATACTTAGCCACACAAATTTAAAATGTCATATTTTTGAGACAAAAGGAACCAATTAACGTTTAATTTCATTAATATAGTATAAATGTACATAACATACAATGCAAGATTAGTTTTCATTGCATTTTTGTTTTAATTTAAGACAATTCTAATAAAAAGTATTGTTTGGACGCGGATTTAATCATAGTATAAATAATACAAAGTCGCGTTTGCAAAAAAATCCGGCGTATCATAGGCGTATTTTATGTATCCATCTTTTTCGGCGTCCCATAAAAATGTCACAACTGATTTAAAACCCTGCATGCACTTCTCACCAATGGTAACAACACAAATAAGGCGATACCTTCAGAGAAATTAAAAATATGTTTTAGCTTCACTAATCATTCTTTGGTTCACATTTCCAATTTCACTGACCTGTCGTAGTTTTTTTCCTTAATCCGGGTTTTGATTTCTTCACTTATGTGTTGACACAAATCCTGGGCTTGCTTTGAACTAAAAACGAAATCCTCAAAAGCTTTATCCATCACAGCTTTCATTATGTTCTCACATTGCTCACGATTCAAAGGGTTATGTGGTTCTAGTCTGTACGAGGGCATATATCGAGGTACGGCTGCCTAAAAGGAACTATATTAATCACCAGAGTAGGTACTCAACGGAAAATCTGAATTTACCTTAGGAGCTCCACCACCAAGGAACAGGCTCATTCTATGAGAAGTGGATCGTGAGGATCTGCCATTCTAGAAATATAAAAGACAAATGAAAAATCTTTTTACTGCTGTATTACCAATAAGTCTGTCCTCCGACCGACCGAAAAGAAAAAAATACACTCACTCGTCGCCAAAAATGAACCCAATATCTAACCATGTTCAAATAACAATAGAAATGTGAAATATAGAAATAAAAATAGAATTTATAAGCATTTACCTTTTCTTTTTTCCGGCCTAGGTATATTTTCATCAAACCTGACCAACTTCCTGCCATGTTGAGGTAATAAGGTCTCAATGCTAAAGCGAACTCCTTTTTGGAATTATGATTGTTAAATCGATAATATTCAATTCGCATTGTAATGCTAGGGTTAAACGTTTACCCACTTTCTTACATACTTCTGTATAGGAATCTGATTTCGTGACTTTCTACTGAAAATATTAACCTCACAATGATCTAAATGTCTGTCAATTATTCCCAATTGAATAGCAATAAACTCGTGTCTCATATGGAATCGTATTTCATAACCATACTTGAGATATGAAAATGTAAAAAAAGAATATCTATAAGAATGCAATAAAATTTTGATACAGCAACAAGTTCTCGCCTGTTGGTACTAAAAATTGATTGGAACTGTGTAGTTACCGTACCGATATGAGTGTTTTTATGAGTGCGTGATTTTTGGCCATAGAAAACTTTATATCTATACTTTACTTCAAAACATGCTTTTTGGAACATTATCTTGAGATTCGCTTAGTTTTTATGTACGCAACTTAGAAATCACAAAAACTAGGTGTGAATAGGTGTAAGTATCGATTGGAGTTGAGAAAGGGGAGAATTTATTTGTTTTTGTTTTCCCGATTTTTTGATGGTAGTATGTTTTTCCGCAATTCCAAATTCCATCTCTTTTACAGAGTCTTCTAACATCATAAATTTTCAAGAGAAGGGACAAACTTCTATTTTCAACAAAACATCTAACAACTTTCATGCAATTACGTATAACAATGATTTTTCATTGTTTAATTTTGAATTCAACAAAAAAAAGTAATCTATTGACGGCGAAAGAAATATTCTTGAACATTTTTACCGAGAGCGAGTCGAAATACTTTTTTTCAACCCTTCATCCTAAATTTCTCATTTCAAAATATTGTATTCTTAGTTCTTACAAAGTGTGTTTCTGATAGTTCGGTTTTTTAACTTTCTGTAGAAAAAAAAGCCAGCAATTGATTTAATGTATTTTTTTTTAAACCAGAACAAATGTTGTACCAGAATTCGGTTAAAAGACAAACAAAAAATAAATTAATTGATGTTATATAAACACACTATCTAAAAAAGAGTCAACATTTTGATATATTCAATTAACAACTACTAAGAAACTCAAGATTATTCGAACAAAATGAAAGCAGAATTATAATTAAAAATTGCCATGTGCTTTATTGTACAAAATATTTTGTTTTAAAAATTTTGCACTTCTAAATGCTATAAATTGGCCAAAAGAAAAATCGATAAGATTTTTAAAAAATAAACAATTTCAAACGATTTTCCTTTTAATGAATTTTTACATCCTTTTGGAATATAGAATTAAGTTGTGTAGAATTTTGTTCATACAGAATTTTGTAATACACCATTTTGACATACAATATTTTCAATACTTTCTTATGACCCATACAGTATTTCGCCCTTAACCCATTTTAACACAATTTCTCTATTTGAACAAATCACAAATCAAATCAGTTAAACTAAAGAATCAATATAATTTAAATGTCTCGATTTCTAATATCTCTTCGTCAACATTTCGAAAACTATTTTTGATTTACTTTACCGATTTAAACCCCATAAATATCAACCGTGTCGCGATGTGCGTGTCGGTTCAAAGGAAAGTAGATTGAAATATTGAATACAGTGGTCTGTTCTTTTTTGAACAATTGGGCAGAATCAGACAACATAAGGGAATTGATTTGCAGTCAACTTCATTCTTTGAACATGAATCTTGACCAAGACAACTAGTTAGTTTTTCAAGTGTCATTTCAAATTCAGAACTTTACTTCGTAAACCTAAAGTAAAGTTTATAGTACAAAAAGTACCAAACAAATTATTGTCTATAAAACACTCCTCAGGCAAGCTACAAGTCCATCACGATATGTATTTTGTATTGTTAAGAAATATTAGGTATTTCTTTTCCAAATTGAAAGAGAACCCTTTTACAGAAAGCATTAAATAAAGTTGTGCAGAAAATAAATAAATCATAGAGTAATAAAGTTTAGCTTTCAGTTGAATGAAAAAACATGATCAACTGTCATTTTGACAGAAGTAGACTTGACTTGATAGTTAGGGAGATTTTTCTTGACTTACTTTCCAGTCAACTTTCCATTAAAGTTGCCTTAATTGGAAAGCAACATGTTGGTAGCTGGCCAATCAGATACTAGAAACTTGCCTTACTTTCAAGTCCCTTATGTTGTCTGAACCTGCCCATTGTCTTACTTTCAAGTCCCTTATTTCGTCTGAACCTGCCCATTGTTTACTATTATTTGTATGTAAAAAAAACTGCTCTAGTGTCATTGCTACGAATTAAAATCATTCCTTGTATTTAACAATAATCTTGTTAACAATAGTTAACATTAGTTGGAAAAAGATCAAACCTCATCACTTTTAAACTTTCAATCTTTAAAGTTTCACTCCAATATTTAAAGTTTCATGATGACAAGACTTTCATTGACTTTACATTGGTTGTTCAATTTTTTATTTTAAACTTGAAAAAAAAGTATTAGTATCACCATTATAAGTTGAAGTAGAATGTTATACCAATTTAAAATCGTATAGAGATAGTTTTAAACCAAATAAAAACAAACCACTTTTCTTAATATTGAATATTAGAATATTTTGTTTAGATACTTAGCTTCATATAAAAAGTAGCACCGTTTTGCTTGAGGGAAAAATTCTCGAGAAATATTTTGTTTATAGACTAAAAGTCAACAAGGGTTTTAAAAACCGATTAAACTTTTCTCACAGGAATATTTGTAGTAAATAAAGATTGAAATTTCAGTTCTACACTACGGTTCGATCGATTGGTTGGTTGAAAATTTAAACAGAAAATGACATTGAATTAAAAAAAATTGTCCAATCGATTTAACTGCAATTTCCAAATAATAAGAAAACTAAAATTACTGAGACAATTGCTTCATACTTAATGGGAACCCTTATCGGTTTAAGACTGTAGACAAGATAATCTTATCATAATTGTTTAAGAACTTTTAAAACCGTTGTTTCATAACGTAAAACAGCTCAATTTTTGGTGTAATCAAACTGATGATTTAACTTAAAATATTGTATTAGTTCCAAAAACAATTAAAAATACCAGCAATAGTAAAATAAGAATTTTTGCTACGAAACAAAAATCTATTCAATAAAAGTGTTTTATTTGTATTTCCTTTAAAGCAAATTTAATGTGTGTAATAAAATGCATACCTTTTTAAAATAAATGTCCATACAACTTTTTTTGTTAAACATTATTTTTTCCTACATTTTGTTATTTTAAAATGCCAAAGTTGTTGAAAATGAAAATAAATTGTGGAAAGAGTGAGTTAATAACCGACTTAAATTTGGAGTTTTGGAAAACTTCATTAAGAAAGGTCATGACATGACCTATCAACACATTCACTTTGAATCATTGTTAACGGGGACACCCTGTAGATAATATAAAAATAACTGTACAAAATCAAAAGACCGATAAAATCGAAATTTTTCAAATTTTTCATCTTCCAAAAAAGACCATGTCTTAACTAAAGCGGACAACGTAGAGGGAAATAAGAGAAATCTTTGCTACATAGCTTTAATTATAAATAATTAGGGCGACCAAACAGAAAATGTCTCACAAATGTGTTTAAAGAGTGTATTAGTAATTTTAGGAATTTTAGGTTCTCAATTACATTTATTGCACAAATATCAAGAATAAGCGAAATAGTAGAAACAGGAACCCAGCAAAAATTGTAGTTACGAATCCGTACGGTACAATGTTCTTAAAAATAATCAAACGATTTAGATAAATTGTATATTGCTGGAAATCCTAAATTGCGGAGAGTAAATATAATCTATGGGTCTTATTTGTTGCAATGCAGTCTAGAGTATCGTCAGTTTTTGATGGTCCATTTTCGACTTTCAGGCGGTACGAGTTTAAATAACTACCGTAAGTATTTTTTATAAACCAAACAGAATCCAAAACAAAAATTGTATAATGCTTATCGTTGTTTTTTTTTAACCATTTTGGCCTGTTTCATTATTGAAGCAGAACTTCTGCTTCATCTTAAAATGTCATGAGTCGATAGTTGCAGTCCAGGGTTTGAAAATTCACCATTTTGCACTTATTTAGCCTACTTTTTATTTATAACTGATCGAATTGATTAAAGCTCTATTTATTAGCCTAGTACAAGCTTAAACTTAACCTAAAACTTTTTATTTAATAAAGCTGAATCCAACCTAAAGTTCGTTTAAATATAGAACAAACAAGCAAACATTTAAAAAAGAGACAATAGAGGAAGAAATAAATGTTGCAGGGAATGGCAAAGAATTGTATTAATATCTCCAATCTTGCTGTTGGTAATGAGCTTTTGTTATTTGTTGTTAGAACCCTACCAAGAGTGCTGTATCACCCTGTGTTTTATTTAATTCATAACATTTGTGGAAACTATCAAATTAGAATGTGTGCCAAATGTGTTAAATATACATTTTAATAAAAGTTGTGCGTTATTCTATTTAAATATCAATAAAAGTAAATAAAATAAATATTAAAAATGTAAAAAGACTTGTATTTAATAAAATTATTTAATTAAAAAATAAAACACAGCCACAGGGTGTCATGGCACCCAGGTTAGGAAAAGTCCACTCCAAATATGGGTAAGGTTCTAGGGTTAAAAGGATTGTCAAAATTCAAGTTCTTGGCCCCTATTACGAAATACCATGGTCTTCAAATGTAGGTACTCATTTCATTGTTATCTTTATATTGTGATTACATTTTACAATGTTTAATAATTATATCTATTTACTACAGCACAAACACATTTACATAAGTCAAATGCATGGATCCATTTCCGTAATACGCAATCTGTCTAAGCCAAGGCTTTCGTTTTCTATGATATCGTTTGTTTTGCCTCTCTTTTCGTAATTCAATTCATTATTTCGGCCCTGAACCATATCTACTTACATATATCGCTTTTATTTGCATTTACATACATACATGTATATGTATGTATGTCTTGTCTCTTGTATGCTATTTTATTTCGTTATTTTTGTATTAAAAAAATAATTTAAATCACATTTTATATTCACAAATTTGTACGCTTGCACCGAAAACGCGACGGTTAGTATACATATGTATTTAAAAAACTATGTAAATTCACAAATTCAAAAAACACATACCTCCTTCACGTCATAATCTCCTGACATTTTGCTTAAGGAATTTGATTTAATATTTTTGTTTACAAACTTAAAAACAACATTGTTCGCAATGTAGACTCGTTGTATGTAC